>CM042047.1:15585000-18085000 GCA_023525745.1 Arctium lappa | reverse complement strand
CACAGAGCTAGAGGATTCATTCACTGAAGGTTTAGAAGGAACTTTCAGTTTTGATTTCTTGGTAGCCTTCTGAGGATGAAGAATGGATATTCCTTTATCCGCAGACTTAGAGCCTTTGGATTTTTCCTCAAGGATAGAATTTGAAGAAGAAGGATAAAATTGATCATAAGAAGTGTCAGAGATAGGAGTGACAAACGTTCCAAATTTAAGCACAGAACTTTCTTCTTTAGGCTCGTCCTGTGGTGTCCAAAAGCCAAGACCAGTTTTATCACTTTCAGGAGTTTGAGCATTTATTATCTCAGAGATCTTTGTTGATGATTTGCACCATTTTTCAACATGAGCCTTTTCTGCTTTTAGAGCAGCGATGGCTTGTTCGCGTTCAATGCTGATGATTTCATTTATAATGACTTGATCTTTTAACTTCTCTTCTAAAAGAGTTAGTTCTCTGATCTTTTCATGACATTTCTCTCGCTCTTGAGTTAAATGAACATTTTTGTTCTCAGCTTGAGTTTTGTCGTTTAGAGCATTATAAAGATCAATCGTCAGCACATCAACAGCGCGACTTCTCTCAGCTTCAGGCAGAGAGGGATTAGTAGAGATAGATACCTGAGATGATATGTAGCTCATAGAAGGTTCAGATGGTTCTTCCGCTTCTTCTTTAATCTCAGCCATGAGGCAGAGATTAGCGACTTCTTCTTCATCAGAACTTGATTCTTCTTATTCATCCCAGTCATGTTCTTCAGCGATGAGACCTTTACCTTTTCGCTTGTAGCTTTTCAGCTTCTGATATTTGTTCTTCAGCTTTAGGTATTTGTCATCACTGGATCTTCTTGAGGTATAAGGCTTGAAGACCTTCTTAGACCTGCAATCACTAGCAAAGTGTCCAATCTTTTCACAGTTATAGCAAGTGGCAGTAGCCTTATCAACATGAGTTGATTTTGGCTTTTCAGTGAGAGAGAGAGGCTTATTTCTTCGGAAATTGCTCTTTCTTGCAAATTTCTTAAAAGAGTTTGTCAAGAGTGCTAAGGACTCATCGAACTCTGAAAGATCAGGGTCTAATAGATCATCAGATTCATAATCTAACTCAGTGATGGTGAGAGTAGATCGCTGAGATGGAATTATCTCTGAAGAGACTAAAGCAACAGGAGTTCTTTTGGAGTCTTTAGAATCTTTTACAAGATTCTTCTTTAAGAGATTCGATTGCTCATAGTTGAGCAATATTCCATACAGAGTGCTGAGAGAAAGAGAATTTAAGTCTTTTGTCAGCTTAAGACATATTGAATAACTGTCCCAGCTTTCAGGAAGACATTCTAAGAATTTTGTTAGGACCTCATAATTAGAATAGGTCCTACCAACAGTTCTTAGATCAATGATTAAGCAGTTAAACCGCTGATGAACGTCAGAGAGAGATTCATTCTTACCAGCGATGAAACTTTCATACTGTCTTACCAAGTTAATTTTTCGAGTCTCTTGGATTTCAGTGGTGCCTTCGTATTGAACACAAATGGTTTCCCACATTTCTTTAGAAGTTTTAAGATGCATGATGGAATGGAAAACTTCATCAGGCAGAGCCATTGAGATAATGGTCTTTGCTCTTGCATCTATGCCTGCCTTCTTTTTGTCTTCATCACTCAACTGTCTTATTTCCTTAACGACATAGCGTTCAGGGACAGCTTCAGTGATGGTAGTAGCGGGAACAACAACTATAATTCTAACAGGTTCATAGGGTCCATTTTCTATATACTAAGGTATAGTAGGATCAACAACTTCAAGAAATAGCATCATTCGATTTTTCCATAGAGAAAAGTTGTCTCTGCTAAATCGAGGAGGTTTAGAGGGTGAACCATTATCATAATAGTTAGTGTTTGTGTTAAGTGCCATTTAGAACAGCAAAGAGGAGAATAAAGCAAGATCTTGTTTATCAGATTAAACAGTCTGCTCTGATACCACTTGTTGGTCCCGGAGGTGCTTAACAAGTTTGTAGAAGGGGGGGGGGTTGAATACAAACACAGAAATTTAAAGTTTAATAAATTGTTTATTGATAAATCAAACACAACTTACAAGTTTGTTGCAGAATAAGATTAAGACAGACTCAATCTAAACAAACTTAAGAAACACTAAGATAGTTGCACAAGAATTTCAGAGAATGGGGATTTAAGGAATATAGAAAACAAAGTTTTCTATTTGGAGTTAAAGGATTGAGCACACCCTCAGATGGAGAGATGAACTTCCTATTTATACCCTATGCATTAAATGCATGGCAAGGCACTTTACACGTGGCGTTCACTGATTGGCTTTGGAAGTCTGACTTTGGGAGACATGCTTTCGGCCGGATCATGAACAGTGTAGTTGACAGAGTTGTTGTACGAATTGTGGCAGGGGCATGTCCGTTCTGACACATCGTACTAAGTTGTGCAAGGTAAGACAAAAGGAAACTTGAAGTATAAGCTTTGTGATCATTCGATCGTTGAATATCTCTTTCTTCAGAGACATCAAGAGTTCAGCGATCGCTGAAGCTTTCCTCATGTTCTTTCGCGTATAAGTAGAGTTGTCTTTGCTTCACTGATATCCGCATCAGGTCACTAGTAGACTTCTCTTTGTTCAGCAGCTTCGTCTTCGATTCATCTATGAACATCAGTTGACGCGAGACTTGTCTTCAGGGATTACGTTATTGTTTACATTAGAACTATCAGCAATAACTGAACAGACTCAGTTTAATCACTGATAGTGAAACACATACATATTAAATGTTTATAAGAAAGACTATCTGCGATAACTGAACAGACTCAGTCTGATCGCTGATGGTGAAACACTAATACATATTAAACGTAATTTTCACTAAGTACAGAAAATGGTCGTTATCAAATCACTGAGAGAGTTTGGATCAACAGTTTCAGTTACTGCTTGACCAGGTACTCTGATCATTGGATTTACTGGACCTGAAGTGATTGATTCCATATAATCTATGCTTTTGTGATTTAGGAACCGAATCATTCTCTTCTTCCATTCCTGATACTCATTAGCCATGAGGACAAGAGGTTTGGACTAAGAGCCCATTGAGAGAAGTTGGTTCGACATCTTTAGTTGTATGGTTAGTAAGCAAACTTATCTGTACCAAGAGAATCAACTAATAAGATCTTTTCAATCAAGAATTGGATAAAAACTACGCTGAACAATTATCAGAAAAATAAATTTCCAAAAATAATCAAATGCAGAATTCGCAAACAGTATAAATTATAAAAACACCTATAGATAAAATCAAATAAATACAGAATAATACTGAAAAGTGAAACTGAGAAAATCTGGCGCAAAAATCAGAACGCGGTAAAGGACAGTTTGCGCTAAAGGACAGTGGCGCAAAAAGAGGTTTTACGCGAGTAATGGGTCGCGAGAAGTGTGTTTTGCGCGAATAGAAGTTTGTGCGAAGTAAGACTTTGCGTGAAGAGTGGGTGGCGCAAAGAGAGGTTTGCGCGAGGTATGGGTCGCACGAAGTGAGTTTTGCACAAACAGTAGGTGGCGCAAAGTATGGATTCGTGCGAAGAGTTGATGGCGCAAACCGGGGTTGGCCGGTGTCTTGAAGAGACCGGTGAGTTGCTTGATCGGACCAGTGTTCTCGACCGGAGTTTGTCCAACCAGTGTCTGCGACCGGTGTCTCGTCGACTGGACCAATGTATCGACCGGGGTCCTCTGACCGGTGTGGACCGGTGTACTGCTGCGACCGGTGCCTCTGACCGGGGTGTTGTGTGACCGGTGTAGTGTGTGGCGCAAAAGATAACTTTGCGCCAAGCGAAGGTGGCGCAAAATGCAGTTTTGCGCGAAGCACTGATGGCGCAAAAGAGACTTTACGTGAAGAATTGGCCCTTGAATCTGGCGAAAAAATATTATGAACTGGCGCAAAGTAAAACTCTTGAACAAACTCACAGTTCGACCCAGTACACGATTTTCAATCCAGAAAACACATCGACCGATCAAAACACAGTATAAAATTCATACCATATATCCATAAACATATATCGATCAATACCCAATCAAAATCGCTGCCAAAAAACAACTTTTGATCACTCAATTTGAATGAAGCAGTACTCGAAAGTTTCATGAACCCAGTATCCAAATATATAAAAAGCCAATCGATTTATGATTTCAAGTGCAATTAAACAATCAGATGATATTCAATAGCATAAAACGCATCTAATCAAATCAATTTTATGCATAAAAACACATTAAATCTTGAAATCGATTTTCACACAGTAATACATCGATAAATACTGTTTTAATCCAAAAAGCTTGATTCTTTGGCTTTGATACCACTTGTTAAACCCATATTATAGTTGATAAACAATCACAACACAATAAAGAACAAGAGATAAAAAGATCAGATTAACATACCGCAGATCTCTTGATTAATCAATGAATACGTGTGTGTGTTCTTGGTGAATACAGATACCTCGTGTAGAATACAGAGAGAATACAACTACTCTCTAATCACCAATATTGTTCATTAACCCTAAAACTAATAAAATAAAATTATTTATACTTAGGTCAACATGACCTAAACATTATTGAACATTAGCTAAAATACCCCCTAGAGTATTAAACACTATTACAAACTAGACCCCTTATTTAATTTAATCTTGAATACAATTTACTGATCCAACACCCGTAGAACCCGAAGTAGCTTCTCTTTTGCAAGACTTGTGAAATTGGATGCAATGATGATCGATAGTGTCAAGTTCTCTCCCAAAAAATCATACTCTAGAGGTGTCAGCAACTGTTTGAGCTCTAGTTGTTGTGGCACTTCAGATGAATGTTGAGATTTAGCGATCGGCTAACCCAAGTCTTCGATCATAGGTCTTCGAGGTCCTCTATATGGGGTAATGCATTCAGTTACATCACACATTCTCTTTCTTGATCTGTAGCGACCCCGGTAAAAGTGACCCCCAACTGATCATCGGTGCTTTGATGTACGGATGTGCCTGCCATCAACATTTCCACCATGTCAATCCGGTAGCACTAGTCACTTTCCAATCTATTTTTCGCCGCTCGAAAGATATTGAAGACCGCCTTTTCTTCTCCAACTCTTAGTGTAAGCTTTCCCTCTTGCACATCAATAAGGGGCCCTCCGATAGCTAGAAATGGTCACCCGAGAATTAAAGGGACTTTCTTGTCTTCTTCCATGTCTAAAATGACGAAATCCACTGGAAAATAGAATTTGTCCACCTTCACCTACACATATTCAATCACTCTATACGGATATTTGATGGATCTATCTGCAAGTTGTAAGGTGACATTAGTTGCTTGAACTTCTCTTAGACCGAGTTTCCTTAAAATAGACAATGGCATCAAATTAATACTCGCACCCAAATCACATAGTTCGTTACCAAATTTAAAAGCTCCTAGTTGAATAGGAATAGTGAAACTCCTTGGATCCTTAAGCTTTTGAGGAAGCTTGTTTTGGATAATGGCATTGCACTCTTCAGTAAGTGCAACCGTCGCATGCTCCTCGATCTTTCGTTTGTTTGAAAGAATATCTTTCAAAAACTTCACGTATGATGGAATCTGAGCTAAAGCATCTGCAAAAGGAATATTAATGTGCAGTTTTTTAAAAACTTCTAAAAATTTAGTAAACTGAACCTCATCCTTATGTGATTTAAGACGATTAGAATACAGAATTCTTGGTCCATCGGCTTTGGTGTTGATTTTGGGACTTCCTCAACCGGTCTTTCCTTTTCGTTCTCTTTCTTCTCTATCTCTATGTCTTCATCAACCTTCTCATCCTCGTCTTCTTCCTTTACAACCTCCGGAACCTTTCGCTCCTTTACCAACGACTCCCGATTCGGGTCTCTAATAAGTTCCTTACCATTCCGCAATTACATGGCATTGCAATCCTCCATTGGCTTTCGTTCCGTTTGTCTAGGAAATTTCCCTTGAATGCGGGGTTGCAAAGCTTCGACGATTTGGCCCACTTTTATTTCCATAATTTGAACAGATGTGGTGTTCTGATCCCTTCAACAGTGGTGTCCATTTTTGACACAAACTTCATCATCATCTATTCTAACCTCGACTTTTTCTCCGAAGCTTGTCCTTCTTCGAGTTTCATTTGATTATAACCTGGAGGACGATACACATTGTTAGAGTGAGAAGAAGAGAAAAGGTTAGAATGGTTATCGAATTGTTGTTGTTATTGTCCCATGGTCTCTTTTGAAGCATTTTGTGGTTGACTCCAAGAAAAATTCGGGTGTCTCTTCCACCCTTCATTTTAAGTGTTGGAGAATGGGTCGTTCCTCGGTCGGTTATTCCGGTTTTGTAAAAATTAGACTTGCTCCGGTTGGTCAAATTGAGGAGAGTATTGATCTGACATATCCCCATCACTTTGTAGTGGTGTCTGAAGAGAAGCTTCCTTTAACTGATTAGTGATGGCGGCCAATTGTGCCTTGATGGTTCTCAACTCATCTAACTCTTGAACACTAGCTATACGTCTTACTGATGACTGTGGTGTAGTGTAGATATGTTCAGATAAATTCTCTATGAGCTCAAGTGTCTCCTCATACGTTTTATTCATTAGAGCTCCACCTGTTGCGGCTATGATGTTAATCTTGTATTGAGGATGTAATCCTCCAAAGAACGTTACCGTACAAACCATGGTGTGGGCATTTCTTTAGCATCGTCTTGTATTATTCCCATGCTTCATATAATGACTCTTGGTCCCATTGGGAAAAATGGGTGATTTCCGCCAAGAGTTGGGTTGTACGACCCGGAGGGAAGAATTTATTGAGAAATGTCGTCACCATCTCATCCCATGTATGTATCTGACCGGCGGGTTGATTATCCTCCCAAGTAGCGACTCGTTCTCTCAGTGAGAATGGGAAGAGTCGTAGTTTGATTGCATCATCCGGTATGCCGTTCATTTTGAAGGTATTGCATATTTTTTCAAATGAAGGTAGATGACTGTGTGGGTCTTCTGATGTTGATCCTCCAAATTGATTAGCTTGGATAAGTTAGATTGTGTCGTGTTTGATTTCGAAATTATTTGCAGCAACAGTCGGTGCTTGTTCGCCTCTATGAACAGCCGCCACATTCGGGTTGGCAAATGCTCTCATCGTTACTCGAGTTGGTTTCCCCCCAGGAGGTGGTGGTGGAGGATTATTGTTGTCCGGCATATCACCATTGAGTCCATTTTCTGGCATTCTTTTAAAATTTTGGATTCTTGCTTCTTTTCTCATTTGGCGAGCAGTTCTCTCTATCTCCAGATCAATCGGCTCTAGGTCTCTGAAGAGTCTTCTCCTTGGCATAAACCAAAGAATAGCCTGCAATGCAAATCACCATAACTTTAAAATCCAATAATAGTATAACTAAAACAACGGTAAATAAAAGAATGTCCAATGTAATAATTTCTATAGCTGGTAGTGCTATCAGTACAAAACAGGTTCCCCGACAACGGTGCTAAAAACTTGATAGAGGGGTTTACACCCACCTAAATCTAACCGCAAGTGTACAGTATTGAATCAAGTAATACGTACGGAAGTACGAGTATCGAACCAAAGGAACCAGGTACTGAGTATCACAATGACTATATTAATTATTAACTGGACGAATGAACTTTGATTTGATTTGAAACTGAATTGATTTGAATTAATTAAAAACACAGAACTATCAACTTTTGAAAACTGAAGAAAAGCATATCCTAATTGGAAAAAAGGTTGTTGGGGATTGGAATCCTCTTGGGTTCATCTTACACAAAACATTGTAATGACAAAACATTGTAATTGTACAAGATTAATAAGAACCTTGTAAAGATATTTGTATAAAATGGAAATGAGCATATATACATAAATTCCAATTAATATGAAAGGAAACATATATCATGTAAACTAATGTGTCAAACTAGTAGATTATTAGGTCATCGAAACATTTTTTGTCACCAATAAAGAACTTTGGGGAAATAACACATATATGTTTCAACATGACCATGTAGGACACCATGGTTATGACATAGTGATCCGTGTATTGTCAAATACACAGACACGTTCTCTTTCGAGTAAAAGGCAAAATGAGGCAAATTGCAACTGTTGACTTCTACAGCATAAGAAACAACATTGCCATCATAATATGCCCTCTCGAATACCTAAAACTTTTGTATATACCCTAATCCTTAGCCAAGACAGGAATGAGATCATCCTAAAGCTAAGGACATAATACAAAAATATTCCATTGTTACAACGAATACAAGGTGATATTTATGGACATAAACATCCAGAATGCGGGTCATTAAAGTACTTTATGGTTCTGGTTTTGACACGATGAACGCATGTCGTATTATTGTCCACATGAAATATTGCACTCTTAGCACTAGTTATACGTTTAAGGGCTCACCACCCTCATTATTTCATCAAGTCTACATGACTTAGATGCTAGAGAATTTACATCATAAGGATTTGATGTTAATTACATATGTATTAGAATCAATGTAGAGTTTCCTATACCCCATGTGTATATATAAAATGATCTCATAGAAGTTGTTATCAAAAGAATATGATGACATCTAGGGTATTAGTAATGCGCACCAATTTACCCACATCTACCTGGGGTTATGCAATTATTATATGCAGTTTTTTTCGTTTTTAGACCCACTACTTGCTAACCAGCCTCATGCGTACCAGTTGGTAACTGGATATAAGCCTGATAGTTTACATTTACGCATGTTTGGTTCTGTAGTATATGTGTCAATTGCACCCCCACAGCGCATCGAAATGGGTCCTTAAAGACGACTTGGTATATGTTGGATATGAATCCCCAACAATTATCCGCTAATTTCAATATTTGACTAGTGCTCTCTTTACCGCTAGATTTGCGGGTTGTCACTTTCATGAGACAGTCTTCCCGTCGTTAGGGGGAGATAGGAAAAAGGATTTTCCATGGGAACGACAGGAAGTGTCATTGAATATTCCCACTCTGTCTCATTTTGATCCCCAAAACTTCACAACGTAATGTTGAAGTCAAACGAATCAGACTCGATACCTAGTATGTTTAATGTTATTCCAAAAGTGACAAGATCATATATACAAGTTGCAAATATACTCGCAAGGTTAAAAATTCCCCAACAGGGCACAACGTCATTGGAAAGTGCATTGCAATCACACATAGTGGAGGTGTGGTTGAGGTCGTAGCTACCAAATGGAAGTGGTGGAAGCTACTTGGTTCGATGGATACTATTCTAAAGGAAGAGAATAGTTAGGCACATCTATTTATCATCAATACACAAAACTCTCATGAGATTGTCTCTGATTATAATTATGTCCATGAATCATTACTGGAGGACGCTCCAAAGTTAATATTGATTCTATAGATGAATATTAATCTCAAATGAACTATGAGAGTACATATGAGTCGATGGATAGATCATATATAATCATTGATGATTTATTCGCATATACGGGGGCTTATAAGATGATTGAGCACGACATCGAACCAGGATCAGTTGAATAATATCAACAAAGAGCATATTGACCAAAATGTAAAGAAACAATCCAGAAAGAATTATATTCTTTGACAAAGGATCGGGTATGTGGTCTGGTAGTACTAACCTACCAAGTGTAAAGCCCGTAGGACATAACTCAGTCTTTGTCAGAAAGCATAACGAGAATAATGAAGTCCTAATATGTAAAGATCTCATTTGGTGCAAGGTTTCTCATAACACCCTGGATTGACCACGAGGAGACTTACTCTCTCATGATGGATGTTATGACATACGAATAATTTGTTAGCCTAGTAGTTTCCGAATGACAGGAAATGCAGCTCATGAATGTGGTTCCCACATATCTCTACGGGGATCTAGATTTAGAGATATATAAAAGTGCTTGATGATATTACATTACCAAAATCAAGTAACTCTAAACCACAAAATGTGTTTGCAATAAAATTGAAACACCCACTTTATAGATTAAAACAATATAAACGGATGTGGTATACCCGCCTAATGGAATACTTGATTGGGAAAGGATATATAAGAACGATGAACTGTTCCCTTGCATATTTATTATGAAAAACAAGTTCTATATTTTCAAAGTAGCTCTATATGTCAATGTTATAAACATAATAGGCACTCTTGATGAAATAAGAGAAACCACAAGCTACTTGAAATCTGATTTTGAGAGGAAAGATCTTGGGAAAACTTGGTTTTGTCTAGATATTTGAGCTAGGACACCGAGTTTGTGAAATATTAATTCACCGATCAAAAATGTCCATAAAATAATCAGGCAATTTAATATGGACAAAGAGCATCCGGTTAGCACTCTCATGATCGGTCGAAGTGTCGGATATAAGGAAAGATCAATTTCATCTAAAGGATGATGACGAAAAATGTTGGGAGTTGGAATTCCCTATCTAAGTACAATATGCGCATTATCGTACTTAGCATAATACACTTGACCATATATTATATTTCTCAATGAACTTGTTAGCTAGATTTAGCTCAGCGCCAACGCAAAGTCATTTAAATGATATCAAAATTAATCTTTTGGAACCATTGACATGGGCTTATACTTTCCCTATAGAAAGAAACATATGATTGGTAATGGAACTTCAATACCTACTTAGAATATAAGCAGCAAAAGTACTAGCACTTATAGAAAAATACCAAACAATGTCTTGGTATGCATTTATTGATATTAGGTATATGTTTGACTCATAGAAAGGTTGTTTTCAAACTGGATAAGGAATTACCACAATGAACACCTAGATTGCTTAAAAGTAAGATAAGCAAACCCTTGTAACTACCTCCATGAACTATTCCAAGAATATTACTCTCCATGAGATAATTAAAGAATGTATATGATTAAGGCCTATCATTACATATATTAGAGGAGCTAGTAATTTTGGGTTCAACCAGTATCCTACTTGCATATATGAAAATAATGCATCATGTATCGAAGAAATGAATATAAGATACATCAAGGGTGATAACACAAAGCATATTCTGCTTAAGTTTCTATACAATCAGCAATAAAAGACTCTCATTTAGATTCAAGTGAATCAAGTAAGGTGTCAAAAGAATGTGACATATTTTACCAAGTCATTACCTAAAACCATATATTCGGAAACATGTAGAAAGTAAATGCAAATATTTTCCAAACTCCCTTGATTAATGCACAAATCAGGGGGAGTAGTAGACAAAAGGGGGAGTCTACTATATTTGTGATTTTGGTATGTTGTGCTCTTTCCTTCAACCAATGTTTTATTTTTCCCATTGGTTTTTGTTCCTTGGTGTAAGGTTTTAGTGAGGCAACGGTTTATATAGCATCATGTTTTCCTAACTCATGATTAATGTACGAATCTAAGAGAAAACTAGAATGAAGGACAAGTCTATGTATTGCAAAGAGGTTGGTGCGTTGTACTCTTTCCTTCGTCAGACTTTTATTTTTTCCCACTGGGTTTTTATTTTGGCGTAAGGTTTTAACGAGACAACAATTGTGCACCGTCACTCCTTTAACTCGGCACAAGGGGGAGTGTTGTAGGATAAGTATGTCATCGTCTAAAGGATATGACGATAGAGATAAGTATATCAGAGTTAGATTAGAACTGAAATATCTCACAACTATCTACTTGTAGCTCATCCCTAATTAAAGGGCTTTTGATTAATGAGAATTACAGATTCATTCTCTCCATATATTATTATTCTGTTTGGATTTTCCTTTAACATTTCAGACTTTTTTTCATGATTTTTTGCCATACTAACCGTTTTTATAACCCATATGAATCAATTATTCAATTAATCAATTTCAACAAATATAAGAATTTATTTCATTAAAAGAATGCATGTCTGATAACTTATAATCTTCAAAAATATAAAAATCCATTAATTTATTTTCTAGAATTAGTTTGAAAAATAATAAAATGACAAGATATCTCTTTGTCTATATTTAGTGGCCCATCTCACAATCTATGGTGGCATCATGTGTTTTGCATGACCCTCTTTTTCGGCCACTGCTCACTTTCGTCCAAATTCGCGACCATGCTTATCAAAAGTAGCCTATCGTTTTTTATCTTAATTCCTGTTTGTCTATAAGTGTATATTTTTTATTTTTATATTAATTTTTAAAAATAAATATTTAATTTTGTATTCTACGTAAATATTTGAGATGAATTTTATTATTATTATTATTATTATTAAGGATAAAAAATTATCTTTTAATTAATTAAAAAATAAAATTTTAATACTATATGTGTTATTAGTTATTTATATACTGAAAAAATAAATATAATTCAAATAGTAGTAGGTGTGTCAAAATTTAGACCTCTAATTTAATGATTGGTAGTAAGGAAAGCGGCTATACATATATCTATTGTTTCTAGAATTGCCGTGAAATATATTTTTTGGATCTAATAAATTAACTTTATAAGTAAATATATTTATAATGCAAAGAAAAAAAAATTGTGTCATTCGATATTGAGTTATGATTTATGAACATATAATGAAGGGTTATGATTTATGAACAAATAATGAAAAGGGGTTGGGTTATGATGAACATAAAAGTTATGGTGAGAATGGTAATAAATGATCTTCACTTTTGGATGTAAACTAGGATGAGATGCACCATATCAATTCCCATATTATGGGTGATTCATTAGTAAGTTTAATATTAAAAGTGATCGAGTGTTTATATCACTTTTTAACTTCTCACCTTAACTTTTCTTCTCATGTGCTCTTTCGTCTAATGAACAATTTATATAGTTATATTATGTAGGTGTTTGATTTGAAATAATTATTGTGTTTATAGCAGGACCTACAAAACATGTTACATAAAATATTTGTAATTTTTTATTTATGAAATTGTCATTTTTACATTTGTTTGACACTTGAAAACTAAATGCAAGTATATTGGGATTAGTTTGTGTGAAGCCCGGAGTCATCCATATCCAAAAGAGATGGGGTGAAAGTTTGGTAGTATTTTATCTTGTAAATTAGATAAAATATAATCATATTTTTTAAATTTATATATGTATAAAAAAGACTAAGGTGCCGTTTAAAAAAACAAACAACCCCTAAGTGTAAATTAAGTTTTTTGTCCTTGTGGTCTATTAAAATTGTGGATTTCGTCCCAGTAACTTCGAAATTGCAGTTATTGTATTTATTGTTTACAAGCAAGAGGCTTAAAAGTTTTCTTTTTATTGGAGATGTGCTACCCGTCTAATCTTTTAAATGTTGTTGACACAGAGGGTTTGACGTATCAACAACGAGAAAAAACTACCAAATGGAAACATGTTTACAACGGACTGAAATCAAATTGTGCTAGTGCACGGCTCCTCTACTCCTATAAAGGCCGGCAGAAGGAAGCTATTTTTTTTTTCTTTTTACAATTCATTGTTATTTTCGTCCTTGAGACTAACTTTTATCTTTAATTATAAAGAATTAAAATAACAATGAATTATAAAATATAGGAACAAACACAACAATACATAAATATAACCACTTTTTAAATACGATACCTTTCCCTCAAAGAAAAATGATACCTTTAAAACACGATTGATTCCTCTAATGGTTTGTGTGTTTTTGAAAGATCAATAAAGTTTTATGTTGCTTATCAATTTATAGATCAAACTCGTATTTGTCGTGTTTAGTACTATTCAACGTATATCTTGAATTTGAACATGTTTATAAGTTGATTATGATTTAGTTTTATAAATTTTAAACGTATTAATAAGATGCATGCATATATGTAATAATAAGTCATAAATATTATAAACCACAAGGTTTGTGCCGTACTGGTTAAGCCCTGGGGGATGTAGTCGAATATCCCATCTGTCCAAGGTTCGAATCCAGACGTACACAACAATTGTGGTCACTGAGGTTTAATCAGGATTTATGTCTTACAGTTATAATTTGTCAAGGGATTGATATAGGCATAGCCTAGGACACCCTTTTCAAAAAAATATATATTATATAATATATAATATATCTATACTATATTATTAAGCATCTATAAAAAACTTTTAAAAACAATTGATAAAGCTTAATGTATCGCTATTTAATGATAATTATTTAAAACTTAAATAAAGAATGAAAACTTAAAATCTCTTGTTATTTAATCTTTAATCCTAACAACTTTAACTCCCTAAAATCACTCATCACTTTAACTCCACTAAAACCATTCCCTACATAATTAAATATAGAATAAAATTCAAATTTTAAATATAAAAAATCTAAAATATAATTAAGAAATTTAACAGAATATTTAATGTTTATTTTATAAAAAAACATTATTTTTAAAAACAAACTTTTATGCATTAAATACTGTTTATTGATACATATTACTTAAAATTCAAGATTACAAGTCATGATGAATGAATACAAATTTTTAAAGCTATATGTTTAAATTTATAACTAACCGATAAACATAATCAAAACAGGTAATGATTGAATTCTAACAAAATACTTATTTTTTTTATTTAAAAAATATTATATTATTAAACCTAAATTAAACAAATTTATATAAAAAAACATTATCACTTTCTCAAAACAATCCAAAATGGTACTGTAAATCGACAAAAAACAAAAAATAAAAGAAAACATTAAAATCATGAGGTATCTTTCTGCATTGCACGAGTACACTTCTAGTTAAAAATAATGTATAGATATACCTGCCTTTGAATACGTGATTGAAATATGGAAATAGAGTTAAAAAAAAATTTGGAAAAAAGGCATATCTATATTAAAAAGAATAAAATGTTTTTTTTATTTATAATTTGTTTGATTAGAAATTCAATAATACTAGAAGCGTACTCGCGCAATGCAGCAAGATACATCATGATTTTAATGTTTCATTTTATTTTTTGTTTTTTTGTTGATTTACGGTACGATCTTGGATGGTTTTGAGAAACTTATAATTTTTTTTTATAAATTTGTTTAATTTAGGCTTAATAATATAATGTTTTTTATATAAAAAAATTAAGTATTTAGTTAGAATTCAATTGCGAGATACATCACGATTTTAATGTTTCATTTTATTTTTTATTTTTGTTGATTTACAGTACGATCTTGGATGGTTTTGAGAAGCTGATAATGATTTTTTTATAAATTTGTTTAATTCAGGCTTAATAATATAATGTTTTTTATATAAAAAAATTAAGTATTTTGTTATAATTCAATGATTATCTTATATATTTTAATGACATCTAGAAAAAATAACCAATTACATATTTAATAATATAATTAAGACAAATTTATAGTAATATAATATATTAATTAATAGTGATACATGAAAATGTCTACATAAAAGGAAGGTCCTGCACATAAAAAAAATAACCAATTACATATTTAATAATATAATTAAAACAAATTTATAGTAATATAATATATTAATTAATAGTGATACATGGAAAGGTCTACATAAAAGGAAGGTTCTGCACATACCAAATTGATAGGTGTTAGAAGTCTGCAGTAGTAATATGTATTTTGTGCTTTGAAACTTGTAAATTAAGAAAAATTTAAAATCTTGCATAAAATGATGGTACCTTGTGTCTAATAATTTGTATTTAAGAGTTTTTTATCCGTGTTTTATAATATAGTATAGATTAAAAAGAATTTAGATTTTTTCAATTAAGATAAACCTTTAGGTTTTTAAAACTCGATCCTTTCATTGGAAATTAAAACTAAAAACATATAAGTTTTTAAAAACTGTTTGAATTTCCATTATTATTTTTTATAAAATAAATAAAATAGCAATATTATAAAAATTAACATTTTTTTGAGTACGTTATTCATTTTTACATAATATATTAATATTTATATTATTGAAAAATAAAGAATTTTTAAGAAATAAAACTTAAATATTTTATAATATCAAGTAAACATTTTATATAGTATCAAATAATGTCACTACGTGTTTTCTATTTTAAGTTTTAACTAACAATTAAGATTTATTTATGCCATTCTTATATAAAAAGGATTTTACCAAAACTCGATCCTATATAAAAAAATATATAATATACGTTCCCATTGTTTATTCACACCTAAAAGTTTTTGTTACAACAATCAATGGATAACTTTATGTGGAATGTGATAGTTTGGTACCATTTGGATATTTTTATTGAATTTTGGAAAAGCGATTTATAAATACCCAATTCAACACATCAAAAAAGCACACAAATACTCTTCCAAAAGACCATGGCTACGAAAACTCGAGACTCAGCTTCTCCTCCTTTGCTAGAAAAAACAGTTATTAAGAACACGACCCCTCGAGCCATAGAGCTCGTTATTCTTTCCCTTCTCATCTCGTTGCTTGTGTATCGAGTCATTACCTTCAAAAACCAAGATCACCACTTCCCATGGTTGCTTGCATTGTTGTGCGAGTCATGGTTCACTTTCTACTGGATTCTTGTTGTAAATGTGAAATGGACTCAATGCATGACCAAAACGTATCCTGAACGACTCTTGGACAGGTAAATTCGACTTCCATTTTGCAGTACAGTTTTCCTTCGACTTTCTTTTCCACTTGAAGATATCGCCCTAAATCCTGGGGTTACCCCGCTATTTCTCAAAGACTTTGACAACCCCGGGATATCTCAAATCCCGGCCTTAATGGGTATTTCGGCAAAAAAGAAGAGATTTTGGGCATTTTAGTAAGATCCACTTGAAATACGGGTACTTTAATTAAATTCCCTTTTATCAAAGGGAAATTGGCTCAAATAGTCACATTACTCTATCAATTGCATCTCCTAGCCACTTCTCTCCATGATTTACCAAAATAGACCTAGGTCCGCAATGGCGGACCTGCAGGTCCTCTACCTCCGCCATCCTCTGCTGTCGTTGAGTGAAATCGTGACACGTGACGAAATGGCGGACCTGGGTCGGGTGGCGGACCTACCCGTTGCGGACCTGGCTTGGACCGACAATTTTTTTTGTCTTTTTCTGGAGGTAGCGGACCTAGGTCTATTTTCGTCAATAAGATAGAGAAATGACTAGGAGACCAATATGCCAATGTAATGTGGCTCTTTGAGCCAATTTCCCTTTATTAAAACACATATAGGATCTAACTCCATATCTCTCTATCACATGTGTTGATTTGATACCATTTTAGCTAAGCGATAAACTTATAGTTTTGGAAAATGACAAAGGTAGTGAATTGAAATCCAATGCTATGTGTATTCATCAGTGAATTACCAAATATACTTCAGTAAGATACTTTTTCATGTTTCAGGGTAAATGAATCAGAGTTTCCTGCAGTGGATATCTTTGTCACTACTGCAGACCCCATCCTAGAACCGTGTATCATAACAATGAACACAGTGTTATCCTTGTTAGCAGTGGATTATCCGGCCAACAAGTTGGCTCTTTATCTGTCTGATGACGGATGTTCACCTCTTACATTTTATTCACTTGTTGAAACAACAAAATTCGCAAAACTTTGGGTCCCTTTTTGCAAAAAGTATAACGTTCAAGTTAGAGCTCCTTTTCGATACTTTACCCCCAAGCCCCCGTCAATTGAAGACGAATCGTTAGAGTTCCCACAAGAATGGAAAAAGATGAAGGTAACAAGTTATATAAAGTTTTAAGTTACATTTTTAAAGTTATTAAATTAGTTACATTTTGCGGTGCTAATAAATGTGATTTTTATTTTATTAATAAAGTAATCTGATTTGGAAACAAAATTAAATGGACTCTGAAACATAATTTATGGTTTATGAGACTCAATTTTGGGTGTCCAAATTTGTTATGTGAGCTATGGTTTATCAGATTGCTATGCTACAAATTTCATATCCTCTTTTGTTTGCAAATGATTACAGAATGAGTACGGAAATCTCTACAAAAAGATCGAGATTGCAGCTCAGAGGACATTCCCATGTGATCGTGATTCAGATTTGGGTGTTTTTGCTGATGTCCACCGCTCGAACCATCCAACTATCATCAAGGTACTAATACATTCAATAATTCCTACTTAATTTGCGAATAAAACAGACATACTGCACTGAATTGGTTTATGCTATATGCTAATATCTCAAATCTTGATCTGGTCCTGGTTGGATAGATAGTTATTATATATATATATATATATATATATATATATATATATATATATATATATATATTATATATTATATATATAAAGATTATGGTCGTGGTGAAAATTTTATTTAATTTTTTAATTCGAGTGACGCTAAGTCCTTTTGCCAAATCCTCTTAATATAAACAAACTACGAGAATTGGTATCAATTTAACATTCCTTTATAAAGTTTGAACTTTTATAGGCATTCTAAGTGTTCGACAATGATCAATAATCTTACCCGGTAAGGGCGAAAGTAATGGTCGAGAGTCTTACCCGGTAAGTGAGTGTGACGTCTCTTACTCGGTTAGTACTTACCGGGTAATTAAATTTTTATCTACGATACAGTTTTAATAAGGACTAAAATCTTACCCGATAAGGTAAGTAAAAACGTCAAATTTAATCGGTAAGTGTTTGGATAAATGACCCTTAATCATCCGTTTCATTACAATTTGAAAAGTGCTATGCCTAGAGCTTATATGAAAGATTATAAAAGCTTCCCGTTGATAATTTTTATAGGTTGTATCGGAGAACAAAGAGGGTACACCAAACTACCTTCCCCATGTAATATACATCTCAAGAGAGAAGAACCCCAACCATCACCATCATTACAAAGCTGGAGCTATGAATGTACTGGTTAGTAAACCTTTATTTCATTCTCTCTCTCTAACACACACACACACACACACACACATATATATATATATATATATATATATATATATATATATATAGGGGTAGGTTCAAATGTAAACCACTTGTGAACATGAGAATCAATCTTGGCCATTGATCAAAATTTAGAAAACTAATAAATGGTTAAAACACAATAAGGTTAATTGAGAAGTGATTAGTGATAAAAATGAAAGTTTAATTAAGCTCCTACTTTATTTGACTTTTTATTTTATTTTTTAATTAATAAACTTTTGCCTCTTTAAAATTTACAATAAATTATCTTAAAAATTACTAATATTATAATCAAACAAATTACATAAAATAAAAACGAGAATTTCATGTTATTCGATATGACTTCCAATCTCGATATAATTTTTGTTCGTTTTAACCGTTTTTACGTGAAATATATTCATTATTAATATTCATCTATTAGTATGATATTCATCATAGATAATTATGTAATTTTACGTGTATTCAACAAACTTTCAGTATTAATACATCACTATGATATTCATCATTAATATACATTTTTACTATAACATTCATCATCAATATTTATATATGTTCACGTGTATACAACAACATTTCAACATCCATACATCAGTATGATATTCGTCATGAATATACATATTATTCATCATAAATATTTATATATGTTCACGTGTATACAACAACATTTCAACATCCGTACATCAATATGATATTCGTTATGAATATATATTTTCACTATAACATTAATCATGAATATATATATACTATTCATCATGAATATTTATGTATTATCACATGTATATAATAATCCTCTAATATTTATATTAGTATGATATTTATAATAAATATTAATTTTCACCATAATATTCATCATACACAATGGTGGATCCAGGATTTTTTCCTGGTGGGGGCACCTTTAATATAGATTAAAGGACCGTAAAGTCGTCCGATATATTTTTAACTTAATTCCACCGTTTCGAGCGATTTTTAAAGATTTATTGGTTGATTTCAATGGATTTCAAAGTCTTTTTGGCGATTTCGAGGGACTTGTTCGGTTTTTTGATTGATTTCGAGAGATTTTTTTGTTTTGTTAATTGATTTTGAGGTACTTTTTTTAGTTGATGGGGTCCCATACGAAAAATCAGTGGGGGGAACTATGGTAGAAATTTTTAAAAATTTTATTTTAACCTTAAAAAATTGTATTTTTGACTTTTTGAGTGGGTCCCTTCCCCCCTCCTTTTTCACTCTAAGTCCGCCACTGATCATACATATACATATTATTCATCATGAATATACTACAGTTTCAACTTTATATACTTTATTTTTCTTTATTTTTCTTTATTGGATTATTGATTGATCTCGATAAGTTCCCAATTTGTCTCGATATATTTCCCGATCCATCTCGATAAAAGTAAAAAGTGGTAGGTTATGGTTTTACATAAACAAACATACAATAAAGTAATCAATATGTTCTAAATTGGTCTCCATAAAAAATAAAGGTGTTAGCTTATGATTTTAACACACGACCCCATACCAAGTCAATGGATGGGTTCTTGATTAGTCTCGATGGGTGTCAATCGATCCCGATGGATTCTTGATCGATCTCGATGTGTTTTTGATTGGTCTCGATGGGTGTTAGGTTACGTTGATGAAGAACGTGGTGTCTTACGACGTTGAATAAAGTATTGAAGAATGTGATATCGAGTTACGGACTTACGATGTCGAAATGTTGTGCACACTTGAATGTACATAAATATTCATAATGAATATAACACATATATAGCATTTCACGTAAAAAAAACGGTTAAAACGAAAAAAGAACTATATCGAGATGAATGTCATATCGAAGAGCACAAAATTCTCGTTTTTTTATCTAATTTGTTTGATTAAAATATAATTAATTTTTAGGATAATTTATTTTAAACTTTAAAGAGGTAAAAGTTTTTTAATTGAAAAATAAAATAAAAAGTCAAATAAGGTAGACGTGAGGTTGAAATTAACTTTCTTTTTTACACCTAATCACCTTAATTAATATTTTTTTTATTAAAAACTCTATTTAATGTGAGTTGTTGGACAATAGAGATGGAGGGTCGGGATCAATCCTCATGTTCACAATAAAAATAGAGTTTGCAATTGAATTTTGCTCTCTCTCTCTCTATATATATATTTGAGAGGATCAAATAAGAAACGCTAAATATTTAAGATAAGAATGGAAAATTCATACGTGAATCATTAAAAAAAGGTTCATTTAAAGATGCATATGTGAATCCATATGAATAATCTGTAATATCGGTTCACATATGCATCTTTAAATAAAAAATTTTAATGATTCACATAGCGTTTCTTATTTGAACCAACCCTTGTATACAGAACTAATATGGACTTTAATCTGAAAACCATGATCTTTAGATTTCTAGTAACTCTTCATTATGGTTACCAGTTTGTTCAAAAAGATTCATTTCATAAAAAGTAATAAGTGAATGAGTTGAATTGTATCTTTGAAGTCGAAATACAAATCTATTCATTATAAAGATCGACCATAGTGTGTGATTTTGAACCTTAATTTTGTAATGGGTGAGCAGGCAAGAGTGTCAGGAGTAATGACAAATGCACCATTGATGCTAAATGTAGACTGCGATATGTATGCAAACAATCCTCAAGTTTTTCTTCATGCAATGTGTATGCTGTTCAGTTTCAAGAATGAAGAAGATTGCTCTTTTATCCAATTCCCTCAAGCATTTTATGACGGATTGAAGGATGACCCTTTTGGAAATCAGTTGGCGCATCTTTACGTGCGTAGAACTTTTACCATAACCTGAATTTGTTCTTCCAACGATCACCCGAATTCATTAGTTTTAACCTTTTTGTCTTGTTTAATAATTTAGTATATGGGAAACGGAGTATCGTCAATTCAAGGACCTTTCTACGCAGGATCAAATTGTTTTCACAGAAGAAAGGTTATCTATGGTTCATCTCCGAATGATGCAGTCAAAACTGGTATGCCATTTAAAAGTTGTTCTTCCTGTTTATGCAATGATTCCACTCCTTTTGTGTGTTCTTTCTTTTTGTTAAATAGGAAATACGGATAACGAAAATCTACATAAAATGTTTGGAAAATCAATTGAACTGAGAGAATCAGCTGCTCAGGCATTATCAGGATCGAATGCAAAGATAGAAAATCGAAGGATTCCTTCTAGTTTCATTGAGGCAGCAATCCAAGTTGCAGGCGGTAGCTACGAGTATGGTACCTCCTGGGGCAAACAGGTAATTAGGAGACGAATAACGATGGTTATACATAGAAAACCACACCAATCAACAACTAATTTACAATTATATTATGTACTCTGATCACTATAACAAAATTAGCTTTATAGGACACCAAATATGTCTAAAAGTCTTAATAAACCGATTTATAGGATCAGACAATTGTTTATCGTATGTAAATGCATTGTACCAACTTATTGCAATATTTTAACATGGTCAACAATTGTTTCATCTTATAAACTTAAGTTCTATAAAACAGTCTATTAATTAGACATTTTTGAAGTTGGATAAAATAATTTTAATGTAGTATCTATTTAGTTATAAAATCTAGTGATAATCATTTAATGGATTCTACAATCTCTATTCTCAGATTGGTTGGATGTATGGATCAACAACAGAAGATATCCTAACAGGACTCTCCATCCATGGGAGAGGATGGAAATCCGTCTTTTGCACACCTGAACCGCCCCCCTTTCTTGGTTGTGCACCATTGACATATCCGGTTGCATTAACACAACAAAAACGATGGGCCACCGGGCTTCTGGAAGTCTTATTCACCAATAAGAATCCACTGCTTCTTACTTTGAACGGGAAGCTTTGGTTTCGACAAGCCCTTGTTTACATGTGGATCTGTTTGTGGGGCATACGATCGGTTCCAGAGATATGTTACGCGGTTCTTCCCGCGTATTGTATCATCACGAATTCACGTTTCTTGCCCAAGATCTCGGAATCGGCTTTTCTCATCCCAATGGGCATTTTCGTCATTTATACTCTTTATGGGATTTGGGAAGTCAAACGGCTCGATATATCGCTTCGTATGTGGTGGAACCTTCAAAGAATGGGGCGAGTAAATGCGATGACCGCATGGTTATTTGCGTGTCCAAGTGTCGTCCTCAAGCTCCTCGGCTTGTCACAGACGATTTTCGAAGTAACACAGAAGTGTCAAAACTCGTTTGATGGTGACGATAATGATGACGCAAATGCCGGTATGTTTACTTACGACAGGTCACCCATGATTGTGCCAGGTGTCGTCATTCTACTGATCAACCTGACGGCATTGATCAATGGGGTGTCGGGACTGCTCAACATCGGGTCTCGTGAAAACTGGACGGCGATGTTCGGGTTAGGAGAGGTGTTTTGTAGTGTTTTTGTGTCACTATGCTTCTGGGAATTTTTGAAAGGGTTGTTTGGAAATGGGAAATATGGGATTCCATCAAGTACAATTTGGAAGTCTGGAGGTTTGGCTTTGTTGCTTGTGCAATTATGCAGAAGATCATCCCAATGGTTTTAGAGAATTATAGATATGATTTATGTATGTATACTTCATTTAGAAGGTAGCTAAAATGTTGTTCAAGAACCATTTTATTTAATTTATGATATGATCCAAGTGTAACATTAATTTTTATATATACAAGAGTAAATTACAAATTTGGTTTCTATTGTTCACATTTTTTATCAATTCTAATCTCAAAATCAAAATAAATATAAGAATGAGACTCGTGGTTTAACCATTCTTTGTTTGGTTTTCAAATGAAACACAGCCTATCTATATCTATATCTATATATAAAGGTTGCAAACTTTGCAACCTACATTTTAAACGTCCGATTCATGATCGGCGGTTACAATAGATATGAGGCTCAATATTTTTAATTAAAAAAACAGAAAAATAAAAATAAAATAACCGTCGATCATGAATCTAACGGTTAAGATGTGGGTTGCAAGGGTTGCAACCTTTTTCAGGGTTGCAAAATATCATTCCACTATATATATATGGCGGTTAATTTGAAACCCATTACCCATAAAAAGGTGGTAACCCTTGCAACCTTCATCACTATCGTCCGTTTGTTTTGGTCATCTTTTATTTTTTATTTTCATTTAATCGAATGAAGGGTAGATATGTCAAAATGTATTTATATTAATTTTTTTATTTATTAATGATGCGTATCATTCCAACCCCTTTTTTATTGGGTTGAATTTTAATGATAATGGAAGTTTTATTTGGTAGTTATTTTTTCCAAAATTCTAGTCGTCGTCTTCATTTGGGTCTTCATTGCATTCTATTGCCGTCAAGTCTAGAGTACGCTGCATTATCCTATAGATGGTTTACAATCCCGGTGTCGTTATATTGCCAGAAGCATATTTCCAGAGTTGTCCATCACCGACAGTTCCAGTCGCAAACCTCCAAGCAAATTCGCCATAGTCTGTTTCCATTGCTCATTACTAGACTCTGAAACATTGTTTGGATTCCAACCATAAACGGCAACACTTATCCGTTTTCCAAACTTGGATTGATATCATCATATAGGGTCTATCGAAGACTGTGGGATTTGATGATTCGTACTCAAGTAAGACGTTTTCAGTGAATGCTCGTCGAAAACACTTATCAGTTTTCTAAACCTGGATCGATATCATCATATAGGCTCACCGACTGTATCAAATCCATCTGTTTATTTTGTGATTTTTCGTCGTATTGTTTATGCTGTTTCGTCTTGAGCAAAAACTACATTTGAGATTTGGTATAAGGAAGTGAGAAAGGCTTGTTATTATTTGAGACAATAAGGAGCTATATAAATAGCTATACAAATGGTACAAAAAAGGACAACAATCAATCAAAGAATTAAAAAGGGATAATTGATATCAATCAGGGATATCAATTATCATGGAGAATTAAAAAAAAAGGATATACAAAATATACACACAATCACTTATTTGTGGATGAGGATGTTGTATCTTTATTACGCCCCCGCAAGATGGACGTCCGTTGGGCAAGTCCAATCTTATCAAGGAGGATGGAATTGCGTTCTGGGTAGCGGTTTGGTGAGTGCATCAGCAACCTAGTTATCGCCAGAAATATATATGACTTGAATTGTACCAATTTGAACTTGTTCTCGAACGAAATGAAAGGTCAATGCAAGATGCTTCATGCGAGAATGGAAGACAGGATTTGCCGAATAATTTGTCGCCCCTTGATTGTCACAGTAGATAGTTGGGGGATGGTTTGACTTGAATCCAAGTTCAGTAAGCAGTGAATTAATCCAAAGAACCTCAGTTGTAGTGTCTGCTACTGCTCGGAATTCTGATTCGGTAGAAGAACGTGATAGGGCTCGTTGTTTCTTGGAGCTCCAAAAAATGGGATTTCTACCAAGATAGACCAAATAGTCCGTGGTAGAAACGTATTTGTCTTTATCACCGCCCCAATCGACATCGGTGAAAGCATGTAAGTGTGGTGGTGTTTCGCGGTGAAGTTTAAGACCATGATGTATTGTACCTTTAAGGTAACGTAATAGACGTTTCAGAGCAAGCAGTGAGAATCAGTTGGGGCTAGCATGTATTGAGACAATTTGTTGACGGCATAGGCTACGTCAGGTCGAGTGAAGGAGAGGTATTAGAGACTACCTAAAATTGCTCGATAATCAATGTGGTTAGGAATGGGAGAGCCACTTTGATAGAGGGTTGGATGTAGAGCCATAGGTGTGGAAACAGGTTTGCATTCATGCATGTTATAACGTGTAAGAAGATCATTAATATATTTAGTTTGACTAAGAAATACCGAATGAGTTGGGGATGGCTTCAACGCCAAGGAAGTAGGACAAGGATCCAAGGCCTTTGAGGGAGAATTTTGTAGCTAGAGTATTGATTAAGTCATTTAGGTGAGGTAAAGATGGGCCAGTGACGATAATGTCGTCAACATAGATAAGAAGGTAGAAATGATAAGTACCTCGTTGATAGAGGAACAATGATGGATCAGAGATGGAATTACGGAAGCCATAAGAAAGGGGAAACGATTTGAGTTTGTTATACCAAGCTCGCGGGGGCTTGTTTGAGGCCATAAATGGCTTTGGATAGCTGACAAACATGGTGAGGGTGAGAGGAATCTACAAAGCCCGGGGGTTGAGCCATGTACATGGTTTCGGTGAGGGTGCCTTGGAGAAAAGCATTGTTTATGTCAAGTTGCCTAAGCGACCAACCATGACATACGGCTAAGGATAGTATGAGACAAACTGTTGTTGGTTTTATTACAGGGCTAAACGTTTCAGAGTAGTCGATTCCAGGACGTTGGTGAAACCCTTTGGCAACTAACCGAGCCTTATATTGTTTGATAGTGCCATCAGGGTTATACTTAATACCAATAATGTTTTGGGAGACATGAGAGGGAACGAGTGACCATGTGTGGTTACGGATGAGAGCAGAATATTCTTCGAGCATGGCATGACGCCAATTGGGGTCTTTCAAAGCTTGTTTGATAGAGGTGGGTTCAAGAGGTGGTGGTATTAGTGTGACACTATTGGCAAATTTTGGGTTAGTTTTGGTGATGTTGTTATGAAGGCGTGTAACAATGGTTCTAGAGGGTGGAGGTGGTGATGGGGGTGGGGGTGGAGGTGGTGATGGGGGTGGGGGTGGGGTTAGGGTGACGAGGTTGAATGATTGGGCTGGTTCGATGAGTGCTCAATTGTAGTCGATGGGTTAGTGGTTTGGGTTGTGTTTGTGGACTAGAGAGGCTGGTTAGATATAAGGGAGGTTGGTGGGGAAGGTGTTGGTGGTGAAGGGTGTTGTTGGGCTACCGGGGAGCTCAGTTTGGTAAACGGCAGATTGCACCATTGGTCTGTAGTAGGAACACCAGAAGTATTTGATGTGGAGCTTAAAGAGGAGTAAGGAAATTCATTTTCAATAAATTTGACATGACGAGACGTGTAAACCTTGTGAGTACACGGGTCTAAGCAGTGGTAGGCACTTTGAGACGGAGAGTAGCCAACAAAGATGCATGGTGTCGATCGAGGTTCCATTTTGTGGTTTGTGTAAGGTCGAAGCCAAGGGTAACAAAGACACCCAAAGCTTTTAATAGAATAGTTAGGAGGGATGGAAAAAAGTTGAAGATATGGAGATTAATGTTGACGAGTGAATGTGAGAAGCCGGTTAATGAGGTATGTGGCGGTTGTGAAGGCATATGGCCAAAGGGAGAGAGGAAGATTGGCATGAGATAAAAGGGTAAGTCCTGTTTTGACGATGTTACGATGTCGTCTTTCAGCATACCCGTTATGTTTGGGTGTGTGCGGGGGGGGGGAAGTAAGGTAAGAGATTCCTTCATTAAGAATGGTATGAGTGAGTTTAAGATATTCTCCACCATTGTCTGAGAAGAGTTGAATGATAGGACAATTAAAGTACTTTTCGACGAGAGCACGAAAACGAAGGAATGTGAGGTATGTATCAGATTTTCTCTTGAGAGGATAAAACCATATATACTTGGTGAAATGCTCAACAAAAATTACATAGTATTTGTAATTATCATGAGATAAGACAGGTGCAGTCCAAACATCAGAGAAGATCAATTCTAGAGGAGCATGAGAAGTGAGGGAAGATTGAGAGAAAGGACACTTGTGACTTTTCTTGATATTGCACGAGTTACAATGGGAAAATGATGTTGGTGGAATTTTTAAAGAAAATTGACTGCTAATAATCTTGAGTATGTTGATAGAAGGATGTCCTCAACGATGGTGCCAAGCTTGAGATGAGGTGGAGATGCTAGTATGAACGGAGGAAAAAGTGGTGTTCCCTTCATAGATACCGCCACTAATCGGTCCTTGGAGGAGTATGGTTCCCGTGGTGAGATCCTTGTCACGAAAAGAAGAAGGTAAGAATTCAACAACAACATGATTATCTTTATAAAATTGAGAAATTGAAAGAATATTTCGAGAGATTAACGGAACATGCAAGACATTAGTAAATTAATACGAAAGATTTAGTAGAAGTGGGAAGAGAAAAGAAACCAATATTAGATACTAGAAGGGTCGACCCATCTCCTATAATAAGATCGTCGAAGCCATCGGACGGTGCATGGAGGGAGAGGTTGGTAAGGTCGTGGGTCACATGGTGAGTTGCATCACTATCTAGTAACCAGGAGGAGTCGACAGGAGCTTGGACAGTAGCAGTGTGGGCTTGTGGGTTATAGGTGGTCGATTGTTGACGAGTGTGACGAAAGGTGGAAGGGGTAGCAGGACTATGAGTTGGAGAGGGGAAGACAATGTGGGGAAATAGTTGGTTGAAGGTTGGGCATTGAGAGACAACGTGGCCGATAGTACGACACCATTAACATCTTCCATGGTAAGGTTTGGGAATACGATTTGTCGTGTTGTTGGTGGGGGTGGGTAGGAGACCAGGTGAGGTTGCTGGTTGTTGAGGACGACGAGTTGGATTTGGCCTATAGCTGACAACATGGGATGTAGCAGGAAAGGTGGGTGCAGAAATTGGGTTTTTGAGGGTAATCTCGTGGTGGATAAGTTTTTCGTGGAGGGTTTCAAAGGTAATCGGTGTGTCGCGAGCTCTAATAGCATTAACGACGGACCTGTAGGATTTATAGTCTAGGCCTTTTAGAACTTTAGCGATGACATCCTCGTTGTCCATAGGCTTGCCCATGAGAGAGAGTTAGTCCGTGCAAGATTTGATAGCTTGCATGTATTTTGTTATACTTTGATTGTTTTTAGTGAGAGAGTCAAGACGATCTTTGACTTAAAGAAGATGTCCTCGAGAAGGGTTGGCATAGGTTGTGGCAAGTATTATCCAGGATCATGAGATGTGGTAGCTTGAACAATGAGGGGATCAATGGTGGGAGAGAGAGTTCCAATAAAAGCTCCGATGATGAGTTTGTCTTGGGGTTGCCATGAGAGATAGGCCGGGTTGGGGGATGTTTTGGAGTCGGCTGTGATCGATTCAGGAGGTGAGGGATAAGTTCCATCAACAAATTAAAATAAATCGTAGCCAAAGAGAATAGAGTGGATTTGGGTTTTCCAAGAGAGATGGTTCAAAGGGGTTAACTTGATACAGTTGTTGAAGTTGACAAGAATGAATGGTTTTGAGGGTTCTTGAGAGTTGGGAATGGTGTTTTCATGGTTGTCCATATTGCAAGAACAAAGGTTTAAGAGGAAGAATTGATTTAGGCTCTGATACCATATAAGGAATTGAGAAAGGCTTGTTATTATTTGAGACAATAAGGAGCTATATAAATAGTTATACAAATGGTACAAAAAAGGACAACAATCAATCAAAGAATTAAAAAGGGATAATTGATATCAATCAGGGATATCAATTATCATAGAGAAATAAAAAAAAGAAGATACACAAAATATACACACAATCACTTATTTGTGGATGAGGATGTTGTATCTTTATTATTTAGAAATAACGAAGAGGATGGCTTACTGATTTTGGTTGTTTTCATCTCATGAATGCATGAAGATTGTGAACAGATGATGAAGATTGCATGAAGATGACGAACAGATGAAGATGAATGCATGAAGAAGATGCACAGATGAAGATGATGAACAAATGAAGATGATGCACAATTGAAGTATGATGAAGATGATGAACGACATTCAATATGTTGGAGGATTTTCTGGGATGTGATAGCGATGAAGATATGTTGCCATGATTAGCCGAGGTTTTTTTTCTTGTTCTTCCCAAATTTCTCTTTGGCACCTAATTAATTCATTAAAAATTTAATTAAAAATTATAAATAATTATTAAAAGAAGTGGTTCATTTTGTCCGTCCGATTAAAAATCTAGGGTGATAATGGTGGTTGCAAGGGTTGCCACTTTTTAGTGGGATGCAAATTAAAAGGACCTATTGAAGTTTTATGAATTGAGATATTATATTATTCTTTTTACTATCTGGTTTGTATTATTTAATATATTATATTAATGATTTGTTTTAATTATATTATATAATCTTAAAATCAACTATTTCTTTGACATGTCTTTTTGATCATTTTACATTTCTTAACTTATTATTAACTAGTTTTTTTTATCAAACGTGATTAATTTATCAACAACAGTTAATTTTTCAGTTAATAACTAACTTATCAGTTATCTTGTTAAACATAATCGATTTAGTTAGTTGAAGCACAATCTGTTGATGTGGTTGTTTCCATGACATGCGGAGTAAGAAATTTTCAATGCAAAAACGATAAATCTGTCATTGTAAATTTATATTTTTAGAATGAATAAACTATGTTTTTAGTGCCGAAAATTGCCATTTTGTTCATGTAATATGTTGAGAATTGCTATTTTCATTCACGTGGATTTGAAATTACGACTTTCGTCCCTTTGGTTTGTAATTCTTTGTTTTTTTGTCCCGGGCATTATGATATTTTTCTCTAATTTTTAATTAAAATACTAACTGTAGTATATTATATTATATGACTATTTTGTGTGTGTCTGTATGTATATACATATATATTATAAACATAGACTTATTATACATACACAGCTTCCTGTAACTGCCAACACCTTGTAACACCCAACACCTTGTAAGTATAATTTATTTCATTCTTTTCTGATTGTTTAAGTAATTTATGATGGTTGAGTTGATTATTTTGATACTTGGGAATTAGGCTAAAAGGGTTTCAAGTTTTGACAACAATGTCTTAAGCGATCACCACGTGACCTGGATAGCATGTCAAGTCGTCTAAGACACTGGAATTAGGGGAAAAAGGGTGTGGGCGACCCAAATTGCGGCTTGAGTCCCCTAGTATATCGCTGCGTGGTCTGGCGAGTTTTAATCATAGTTGAGCTTTATAAACTTCATTTCGATGAAACCCTTCTCTCAAAAATTGCCACCCTTAAAGTTAAATATTTTGCAACCTCATTCATGTTCAAATCTAGAAAGGAAGTTACTCATGGCAGCGGCGGACTCGGCATTTCTGTCGATCGGGAACATCTTTAAGGTAGATCAAAGGCCCACAAGGTCGCTCGATGTGTTTTTATCCGAGTTCCACCATTTCGAAGAATTTTTTGAGTTTTTTGGTTTATTACAGAGGGTTTTTAAGATTTTTGGTTGATTTCGAAGGTTTTTTTTCTCTTTTCTTGGTTGATTTTGAAAGTTTTTTTTTTCAGTTTTTTGGCTGATTTCGAAAGACTTTTTCTGGTTTTTGGTTGATTTCGAGGGAGTTCTTCGGGTTTTTGGTTGTTTGAGGGACTTTTTCTGATTTTTGGTTGATACTCATTATAATTTTTTTAATATCTCAGAGCACCCATCAACTTTGAGTGGTTGCACCTTTCTACCCCCAATTCTTTTCCCTTACCAAATAAGATTCAACGGATGCACACTACCCCGTTCAAGATCTAATATGTCCGCCCCTGACTCATGGTGAATTTCATTACTAGTAGCAAGAAATCAAAGGAGTTTTGAAGAATTTGGTTAAAGAAGGAGATTGAGCTAGAGGTTGAAGAAGAGAAAGAAGAAATATTGTTTTCATCACCTTCTTCATTTCCTACAACCTCTGGAACGTATAACCCTCTTTTTAACAAGACTAGTGATGGAACCGTGCGTTGCGCGGTAGCGTAAGTAACTCTAGTAGTAATATATATATATAATCATGAATAAAACAAAACATTTTCCTATGAGGAAAAAATAAAATAACAATGTCATAAAATTGCCAACCGCTTCAAATCATAAAAACTAAAGAAAAAAACAACAAAAACCGAGTATAACGAAACAAAAAATGATATAAAATATCACAAAACTCATTATTCAAAGTTCAGTTTAAACTACATTAGATTGATACAACTCAAAGAGTAGAATTCCGAAAAGGCCCAACATAAATAAAATGTCCTTAGGGACAATGTCGATGAAGAACTTTAGGAACATGTTGATGAAGAAGATGGAGGTAATGAAGTATAGTCAAACTTCATAATAATTGAGTTTAACCTGGGAAAGAAGCAAAATAAAATAATTATCATATATGGTTGTTTTAAATGAAATTCATGAGATCCACAACAAAACATAAAAATGTTTGACTGCTAAATGTTTGAAAATTGAAAGAAAAAAGAGTTATTCAAACAATATTGTCTTAAAGTTAATCAATTATGAATTTTTGAGTAACCAATAGGTAACCCACTAAGATTTCAACATAAAAAAAAACATATAATGAACATGAAAAGTAAACCCCAATAGAGAAGAAGAAATTGAGAGATAGATAGAGCAAGAACTCTAGATGAGGTACCAAGAGAAAATGGATATGTTGTAGATTAACCCTATACATACAAAATGTATGCAAAATTACCAAAAAGAACTCCACTAACGCTGCATATAGATTTTTGTATATGGCAACGGTCCTCATAGCCACATTTGCAATGACTTATGTATTAAATCCGTTTCTTTTGAAGAAAGTAGACAATTATTTTCTCCTCCGTCAGTTATGATTTTCTTTCTAGGAAAAAAACAAAAAAATTAGCATAATACACATTTACCTATTACACTTCCAATCAAATATAAACGATAAAGCAATAAAAAATATAAATTAAAAATTAAAAACTGTAATACAAAAAATTAAATTTATGGATTTTCAGCGATCCTCAAAAAAGTTGTTGTCATCAAAAACACTTTCAAGATAAGTAGAGATCGAGAGAAATAAACCAATTATGGGATACATTGTATCTGATACACCCCTAAAAAGTAACTTGAAAAGGAGATGAATAGAGATGATGATTTAAAATAGATGGAGAGAGTTGGATAGTTGGATGTTAAACATAGTTTTGCAAGTAATTACCAAGAGAACAACCAAATTATAATGAAATATACATTTTTCATAAAGGGCAAACATGTATATTAAATAACTTTTTTAAATAATGAAAAGATATACCTCAAAATTGTTTCATGTGCAATTTGACCAAGAAAAAAATAGGTACCAAAAGATCCTAAAATGACAACACAATTCTTGTGCCATATATATATATTAATGATTCATAATTGGACAAGATGGAACTTTTTTTGAATTTATGAGCGGCTTTAATTCTTGAAAATAATCAATATATAATGTACACTCTATTAACTAATATTTATTAAAAAAGTAAAATAATTGATTCTAATTTTATTTCATTTATGTATATAGTTTCATTTTAATGTAAATTAAAAAAGTGAAATTATTTTTATATATATTAATAATCATTGTAAAATTTTCATTTATTTTTAATTTATAGAATATTGTTTTTTAATTTATATAATGTACATTCCATTAACTAACATTTCTTAAAAAAAATAAAAGAATTGATTCTAATTTTATTCATTTATGTATATAGTTTGATTTTAATGTAAATTAAAAAAATGATTTTTATTTGTATATTAATAATCGTAGTAACTTTTTCATTTATTTTTAATCTATAGAATATTGTTTTCTATCCTTTTTTATACAGACTATTAGATTAATTGTAATAAACTTATGAGTTTTCAAATAGTGATTGTAGTAGAATTTCTAATTGTATATATTGATTTTAATAATTATTTTTAAGTTAACAGAGATTGATTGTTGTAGTTAAATAATAAAAATAAAAGAAAATATATAAAATGGAAGTTTGATCATTTAATAAATTTTTATGATGCTTTCATTTACGTATATTTATTTTGTAATAAGTTGTTTAAATGATTATGCATTTTATAGATTTTTATTCTGCATATTGTTTTCCTTTTACACATATTAATGGTTGTAGTACATTTTTTTTCTTAATTTTTTATACTGATTGGTTGTTGTGAAATAAATAAAAAAATGAAAGTTAAATAAAAATGATAATTTTTTAATTATATTGATTGTTGTTATGCAAATCAAAAAATTAAATATAAATAAAAAATAAAAGTTCTTATTTAAATTGATAGTTGTAATTTGAAAAATAAAAAATTATAGAGAAAATGAAAGCTTGAAGTTTTTGACTTAAAAATATATCAAAATTAGAAAAAAGTAGATAAACATTGAGAGAGACCTCATATTGGTTCTACAGAAAATTGTTTGTTTGGATTTCCTTCCCGTTTATCTTTGATAATTCTACCAAAATCTCTTATTAATAGTTTGATTGCCAATGAAACAAAATCACTGTGACTAAATAGTTCAATATTAAAATGCATGATCTGTGTTAATCATAAGAACCAAAATACAAAATTTTCCAAATTGTACCTACCTATTAGTTAGGTGAAATGAAAACTTACTTCAGCGAGATACTTATAATGTTTGTTTCTAAAACATTGTTGCCGAAATGCATCCTCATGCTTTCATCATGGTGACTTGCATTGTCACTTCTATCAATCTAAATGGTAAAAGTGTATATATAGTGTTCAAAGAAGTTCAAAAGAATGGAAACCTAAAACGTTTGAAATCCATGTTTTACCAATTTACCTAAAAGAATCATGTATCCTTTGAATTCATATCTAACTCAAAAAACATGCACACCCTTTATACTTGAGGTGACAAAGCAACTTAAAAAGAATATAAACGTAGGAAAAAGGACCAACATGTAATACAATCGTAGAATTTGCAATTTACAAAGGAAGAGATAGAGAAGAAATCTTTGAGGGCTCATCATAACTTGTAAAATCAATTGAAACGTCTCCAATGTCACAATATCTTGAAGAGTCCTACAAAACGTCAAAAATCCACAAAAAAATACTTTCTATATAAGTTGCTTAGGTTAGAAACATATAAAATAATATCCATCTAAATTTGAATCAATATGTACCTAACACAACAAAGTTATATATTTTCTCATAAAACTATATGGTTTTTTGATGTCGAAAGAATTTCATAGTTTGGCGAGGTTGTTTTTTCCAATCACAACTTCAAAAAAACAAAAAACCACCTATATTTAAATAAGAAAAAACGAATGATTAATTAATTAACATTAAAAAAGGGAAAACGAATGAGCATTAACATAAAGACGGGAAAACAAATGGTTAATAAACATAAATTGCAATAAGTACGTAAATTTACTAAAAACCCCCTAGTTTTAATGATAATATAATTTATACATGGGGATGGAAAAGTATTCAATATATTCGTCATTTTAAATTTTTTAAAATTAATTTAACTTACCAAATAAATAAAACAATAGACTCATTTAATAATAGTTTTGATTTATGAACATTGTTATCTTATTAAAAAAATAGACTCATTTAATAAAAAAAATTATAATCATTGTTAGCTTACTAAAAAATATTAAATAAATAAATAAATAAGTTCATAATAAGATTTATTTATTGTTATATATATATATATATATGTATTGGTTTTTTGTATTTTTCACGAAAATTTTAAAATTCAATACATATTTTAATTGGTTTTTAAAATTTTAAAATGAAAGATAAATAAAAATAAAAGTTTTAATGATTTTTATATATCTTAAAATAAAAAATGAAAACTTTTAGTAATTAATTTTCCTTTATACATATTGTAATAGACTCATTTAATAATAGATGTATTGATTTATAAACATTTGTTAACTTATTAAGAAAATAAAAATTAAATAGATAGACTCATTTAACTTTTTAATAAATAAAACAGTAGACTCATTTAATAAAAGTTTGATTTTTAAGTATTGTTATCTTACTAAGAAAAAAAATAAACTAATTTAATAAACAAATTATTTATAATCATTGTTAGGTTACTAAAAAATAAAAAAACAAATAAAAAAATAATTTCATTATAAGATTTATTTATTGTATTATATATATATATATATATATATATATATATATATATATATATTGTTTTTTTATATTTTTCATGAAAATTTTAAAATTCAATACATATATTAATTGCTTTTTAACTTACTAATTAATAAAAATTATAATTATAATTCTATAAATTGAATTAAACAATGTTGGATTATTGAATAAAAAGTTTGATTAAATAATAATAATAATTTTTAATAAGACTAAAAAAAGTAAGACAAATTTAAATTATATTTCTTGATATACTTATGTTGTGTAAATAAAAATTGTTGGGTCATTGACCAACACCTTCCTAAATCGAAACGTGACGCTGGCTGCTACGCTATAAGGAAATAAAGTTGTGCATTATCCATCAGCAATTGCTTTTAGCGTAGTGATAAGCTCTTGATCCTAACATGTGGTATCAGAGCAGGTCAAGGGTTCGAATCCCATGGAGTGCATTTAAATGCCAAAGGCATGTTGTGCAGCTATTGACTTCTAGCGAAGATCTTGTTAGTGTTGGCAGATGCTGGAGGGGGGGGGGTTGTTGGGTCATTGACCAACATCTTCCTAAATTGAAATGTGGCGCTGCCTGCTACGCTATAAGGAAATAAAGTTGCGCCTTCTCCATCAGCAATTGCTTTTAGTGTAGTGGTAAGCGCTTGATCCTAACAAAAACAATATAAAATAATAGAGAAAATGAAAGGATAAATTCAAGTTAAACTCATTTAATGATAACTTTGTATTTAAAAAAAATTCAAAATTAGGAGAAAATAAATAAATGAGAACACTACAAAACAGAGGGCTATCACCGACGACTGAATCCGTCGGTAATCCGTCGATGAAAGTCTGATCCGTCGGAAAAAGACCCTCGGAAAGTAGGTGGTCGGCGATCAAATTTCCAACGGATCACCGACAGATATTACCGACGGATCACCGATGACTTGTTTTTCCGACGGATCACCAACGACCTAGGTTATTACCAATGGATTACCGACAACCATATATTACTGATGAATCTTTACCGACGGATCATTTCCAACTGATTTAGCGACAGATTTCCTACGGTATTGAATAAATTAAAATTAAATTAAAAAAACATTTATCCGTCGGTAATTTAATTTTTTATAAAAAAAATAATTAAAAATTCATAAATGCCAGTTTAGAACCTGTACAAAACCTGCCCATTTTTTATTTAATATCCAGTTTAAAACTGTACAAAACCTGCCCATTTTTCATTTAATATCTAAAAATTAAAAATAAAACGTAATACAACCAACTATCCTACATCGGGGGAGGGGAGGGGAGGGGAGGGGGTGCGGGATGGGGTGATCTTGAAACTTCTTCATGAAGGATTCAAACGCGTAAAGTTGCTTCTGCATCCGCATCCTCTCTGCTTTCTCTCTTTAGCCTCCGTCTTAGCTCATCTATCTGAAATTCAATATTTTACAGACATATAACAATGTTAGACAACATTTAACAAACATATAACAATGTTAAAGAACAATTAACAAGCATACCTCCTCATCACGTTGGTCGTGAGAGATCCTACTCGTACTGGCACATGAATCAGCGGTCATAGCATAGTAAGGATCCTGACTGGTCCCCCATCCAAACAGACGGCCTTTACGTCGTCCTCCGACACTGCGCTCCCATAACTCGGCATCATTGGGAGGTACAGTGTCGGGATCTATGTTCGGGTACTCCTCCCTAATCCATTGGTAGTTACCCTACAGTTTACCAAATTAGACATTGTCAACTAACCTATAGAAAATTCGGTAGCATTTCAACTGTAATTTGAACATATATATCCATGACCTGGTTTTATCAAAACAATCATATCGTCTGCCCAACAATGGTATCCCAAACTAAGTTTGCTATAATTTCTATCTATCTTATAAAACAAACAAAAATCTAAACATACATAATTGAACTTACCGCCATATCAGCCGCCTTTGGGTAAACGTAGATCGAAGGATCTGTGGGCGGACCAGTCGCACCCAGAACAAACTTCCTGTTGGTGCAGTGTGTAGCCTCCCAAACCTCCCCGCTAGTACGCTCACGGCCCCATGCATCTCTCTACAATAGACAACCTAAATTGTTAGTAGGTAACAAAATCATGTGTGTATATATATATATATATATATATATTCATCAACTATATACATTTAGTCTAGTGGATGATAAATTACCAAGTGGTCTCGATGCATAGTGGTACTAATAGATCTGCACGTGTGTCTGGATGTCATCCCCTCATACTCGGTGGCTCGATTAGCCGTATTAGCCCGAGATATACGCCTGAACGCATCGGTGTTCCATACCTGTTAAAAACAAGACATAAATCAATAAAAATTCTAGTACAACCAGATATAAGTATTCAAAACAAAACAAACCTGATTAATCATCCGGAGCCAAATATCATGCGGGATCCACTATGGATTGTGTGCGCTAAAAACCGCGTAGTCATGTCCGTCGAACTGGACACCATCAATACCTAAAGCCCTCTGCCTGGCCCACATACGGGCTTCTCTCATCATGTCCGAGTACCTATTCGTCAGGGTACGCCGGAATGCAAGTAATATGTCGGCCTCCATCTCAGGAGGCCAACTATAATACAACTACATACACATTGTTTGGATTAGGAAAAATTAAATGTTATCCCAGATTAATTCTAGTTGGTAAACAATCAATCAAGTAATCAAGCAACACAATAATAATCAAGAAATATAAAGATTAATAATAACGTACCAATCCCTTGAATAAACAATGAAACCCTTGAGTGTTCTTGATACCCTTTGAATACAGAGAAAACGTATAGCGACTATTTAGAAAAATTATCAGAGTTCTTACCTAAAACTAATTAAACAAAACTTTAAATACCTAAGCCATATGGGCTTTAATCTTAACAGGCTTTCTAATGGGATTGGGCCCAATAGCTTAATAACTATTAACTTATTACATAATAAACCCTCTAATTAACTTTAGCACAATTGCAGTTTAAATCCTTAACTTTAACTTTAATCTTGAATACAATTTATGATCCAACAATCTCCCCCTTTGGATTCAAGATTAAAAAATTTTGCAATTGTCTTCGGGTCTTTTCTTGTCTTCACTTTTCTCTTGAGAATCTTCAGATATGACGTTGATAGCTTCAAAACTTGAAAACTTGATATCTTTAAACAATCTTTAAATCTTTAAAATCTTTGAAAATTTGAATATCTTCAAATCTTCAGATTGTATTCTCCCTTTTTGTATCTTCTCCCCCTTTTTTATGAGTGGTGAGAATCAACATCATCAAAACTTGGCAAAACAATCTCCCCCTTTTCAAGACAATCTCCCCCTTTGTGTATGATCATCATGTAAGCATAGTCTTCATCATGTAACGAGCCCTGTATGAAATAAGAGCAGTCTTCCCAGATGGAAAGAGTGATTATTTCAATCTTTTCAGATTAAAATAGAAAGTAGTAACCATTCAAATCTTTTCAAATTCAAACAGTTAATAAGTGTAACCCTGAATCAACAAATGACTCAGTTAGAATGCCTGTCAGTAACACAAAGTTACTGAGTAACACAAAGTTACTATATAAGGAGCTGGTTTGATGTAGACTCCCCAGGTCTTCCATTCAATCATCGAATAACACATGGTTATCTATGAACGTTCTGACAGAAAACAAGTTTCTGGGTGCTCGTGCATGTGTATGAAAGAATTAAGCATAGATGTTTGCTTTTCATTTTAGGCTCAAAGTATGTAAACTTGTTGAGACAACAACAAATTATACAAAGACTCAATGTGCATGAGAAAGGGTTCGAAGGTGGGGCAACTTTCCTTCTTTTTCAATATTAGTATCTTGCAAATGAAGAACCAATAGCGTATGTGCTGCGTCCCCAGAAAATGTGAAACATTCTCTTTTTGAGAAAAGAATGAGTAGCTGGTGGGGTTGTATGCAAGAGATGGCATGGGCTAGTTGCCTTTTTCAATGATGGTCACCAAAGAATGTGAACCAATCAGATTATGTGGCTGCCCGGCTCAGAAAGTGGTTTGGTGCAGAGTCTAATATTCTTTTACTCTGTTCACTTACCCTCTTTCTTTTAATGCTCACGTCTAACCAATCTCTCTTTTCCATTTTACCTCTTCACACACCATCACTCAATTCTTTTTACCCCTCTCCCCTCAATCACTCAGGGTATACTTCCTGGGTAGGAAACACTGATTATCGTGAATCCATGGAAGTTCTGTTGAGTTCTCACACTGAATCCCATGTATTTTCCTAAAAGAACATGTTGTTCAACAGTCTTTTGTACATGTAAGCACAAATACCACTTGTTACATGAAGAATATAATATTCGGAGATGTCAAAACAGAAGATGTTTGACGATGCAATTCTCCCCCTCAAACTAAAAGAGTTTGACAATTAAGCTCATATCATTTTATCATGAAGAATAAGATTTTGGAGAATCAAAAACGAATGTTGTTTATATGAACAATATATAAACATATTTTCAATGAAAGCACATGAAATGACGTTTGATTCAATCAACAGTGAATACAAATAACGTGAGTATTACCATAGAAAGATTTAACTTTTGATACATGGTAATAACAAAGTCAAATAGAATGTTCTGAACCGTTATGTGTATAAATACTTGACAAAGTATATTGACAAGATAAAACACAAGTATTTATCTTTAAGAACACACGGTCAGATAAGCATTTTAAGTATCCAAAAATCTGTTAAAATCACAGATATTCTCCACCTTAACTGAAAGAATTTTTTTTTCAAGAAAAAAAAACAGAAAAATAAGGCACTGAAGTGCGGGTTCTAATCCGATGTGATTAGAAGCCATAGTCCGTTGAATTACGGGTTCTAAGCTTATTTACTTAGAAGCCTTTTTTTTACAATGAAGTTCGGGTTTTGAACTGTTTTGTTCAAAAGCCATCGTTCTTTCTGCCCCTTAAACATTGGGTGCCTGCAACACAGGTTTAGCTTTTGGTACCCACTAGTATTTCGGTCCTAATGGGTTAGTTGCAGTTCTAGTAGGAGATATGAAATAAGAACCATACCAGTTATTCACATAATCTTTTCTTACAAAATCATTTGAGCCACAGTAGGAACAATTAATTTTCTTTTGTGCTAACCTGATCAATTGATGGATTGTGTAAACCAGATCAGGTTTGCCAAAAGTTTTACCTTTTGTAGCATAGTTCCATTTAGCATTTGATGTATGCACAAATGATTCTTCTTTCTTCTTCTCCTCCGAGGATCCTTTAACTCTCCAGATCCAGTTTCCTCTTTCTTTCTCATCATCCCTTCTCCAGAAGCTTTTCTTTCGAGACTTAGTCTTCTTGAAGTTACCTGAACCATCAACATTTTTGTCATAGAAAAGGTTAGAAGGATAATTGTTATCCCAAATTAATTTCTTGAATACAATTTATGATCCAACGCTAAACCCACTCAATCAGTTAAATAGAGTAAAATACATACACGTAAATGATCCATCATCCGTGAATATTGCTCCTCAGGGACATCCCCAACATGAGCCCATGGACAAGTGAACATGGACCGAAAAATGATAGTGGCCCTCCGGACCACTTCCTGCCTCTTAAACCTTCACAATTGCAAAATATACAACATAAAAAATATTAGGATCAGTTTATTATGTACTAGAATAAATAATATATCACATCTACTTACCCGCCGGCAGACAACTCAAATGTCGGTCGCTGACTCGGATGACGAGGCGTTTGCGATGCAATATTGGGGCCTCTAACCCTCGAGCCCGCTCCAGGTGACGACGTCGCAAGCTCGTCCTTAGGCTGGATCTGATCTAGTCTCTCGTCGGTAGCTTTAACGAACTCGGAATCGTCCCTAGGCTCATCGACGCGGGGGTCACCACGCCAGGCGGAGCTGCTACTGCCCCTACTAGAGCCTCTACCTCTACCCCTAATGCCGAGTCCCCTCATCTAAAAATAGAGAATGGTTCGCACACAATGATATAAGTTTACATAAATCACAAGACACAAAAATATGAGTGTACAAACATATAAGGATACAATTATTATGAATAATGTCTACATAAGAAAAGCACACTAGTCATCAAACGAGTGATCAGATAACATAAGTTCGTCTTCGTTATCTGCATCATCGTCCACATCTTCAAATTCTTCTTCCTCGTCGCTAGGTTCGTGATTTGATGCATCTTCCTCGTCGCGACTACGTTGACCTCCCAGTGACAAGAGGGACGGAATCGAGGTCCTCATTTACCCAATTGTTTGTATTATGAGTTACCCGTTCGTTGATTTGAAAGAACGGTTCTCCATCCACACACAAAAACACATATTTATTAACAAAAACACAACATATTCATTAACATTTCAATCAATTTCAATCTACACACATACACACAATCCACATACATCTATAGACATACATACACACATGATTCATATAAAAACAAACAAACACACACACACAGATTCATACACACACAAAAATTCATATACACATGATTCATACAAAAACAAACACACACACACACACAAATTCATACACACATGATTCATACAAAAACAAAAACACACACACACACACATTCATACAAAAACAAACACACACGTACACACAGATTCATACACAAACAAACACACACACACACATAGATTCATACACACACAAAAATTCATACACACATGATTCATACAAAAACAAACACACGCACACACACAGTTCATACAAAAACAAATACACACAGTAAACACAGTCTGTTTCAAGAAGAGGCAGTAAACAAAAGTTAAAATATATATCACAAATCCAAATCAAAACATACAAACAACCATTTATCTAAACTAACAGTAAACAAATCAAAATCATTTGAACACCCAAAATCCAAATCAAACTTCAAATATATATCACAAATCCACCATGTCTCAAAACTTAAAATTAACAAACCCTAACAGTAGCCGGCGAGTGATGCAGTAGGTCGCCGGAGAAAACCTAATTAGCTTCACAGGTAGCCGGCGTTCGAGGGATGCAGCAGGTCGCCAGAAAATCGAGGGTATGGAGGTCGCCGATGAGTGAAAGGGGCGACGGTGAGTGAGAGGTCGCCGGTAGTGAGAGTTCGAGCGATGGATCGATGACTGTTAGTTCGTGAGGGATGAGGGATGAGAGGAATCGATGAGTGATAACACCAATTTTTGGTGTTATTTTCATATCACTAACTGGGTAAAATTGCTATTTCCAAGTAAATTTAGCGGAATTTTTTGATTTAAATCAAGTGTTTGAGGAATTGCATCATGTAATAAGATAACTAAGATTGAGTGCAAAAAGTTGGTTTTCCGAACGATAATCGAGCATAACTCCCGTCAAGTTCCAAGCCCAAGAAATGGTTGGTTGAGAAAGTGAAGTTAAGAAGAAAAATCAATTTCAAAAGTGGGCCAAAATCAGTGGCTGAAGTGACTTTCATGTGGGTTGCTGAAGCTGAACCCACTTGCAACCCACCAGAATGGAAAAAAGGGTGACTTTCATGTGAGTTGCTGATGCTGAACTCACGAACAACCTATGAGAAAAGGGTTGCTCGTTTTTATACTTATCTTTTAGGGTTTTTGGCCCACTTTTCATTCCTCTCTCAACTTGGCGACTAAGGAGAAAGAAGAGGCGACCTTGGGCGATTTTGGAAAGAAGAGAACACCGAATTGAAGCAAGGAAACGATTTGGGAAGCAATTTCTACACTGAATTCTTGCCAATCTTCGTGGGTTTTACATAAACAAAGGGAGTTTATCAATATTTGATGTTTGAGAGAACTTTTCTTAGATCTATGACTTCTTCTACTACTTTCTTGTTTAATCCCCCAACATGAACTAATCATTCGTTGTTGGGGGGTGGTTTGACTTTCGTTTAAACATATTGACATGTAACTTGGGATTTCTATCAGTTTTTCCTAACTAATGAGGCATATGATTTAGGTTTTAATGCTTTTGTGAGTCTGATCAACTTTCATCTAATTTTTGTTCGTTATATATTAAATTCGAGAGAATTAATTGTTAACAAGAACTAGAATTATATGCCTAAGGTGAGAAATTGGATAGAGATATACCAACTAAACCGTAGTATTGCTATAATCTGGAACTTAATGTGTTTTGAACTCATGTGTTAAGATCGAAAGATGAGACTTGTGTTTTCAAAATAAAATCCGTTGTTGCTTGAGAAAGAACAACGGTGATTTTACAGATTAGATTTTCATTAAAGGGTTTGACTGATAGTTATCTTCAAGAATCTTGTACATTAGTGAGAACCATAGGATTTCCAACCCTCAACTACTTTTCTCCATAAAAAGTTCCATAGTCGTTATTTTGAAGAGTGTGTTTATTTGATTTATTTGTATCAGTATTCAGTTAATTTAATCCTAAAAATTCAACCTTTAGACCGTTTAGTTAACAGTGAATATAGTCATTGTGATACTCAGTTCCTAGTTCCCTTGGTTCGATACTCGTACTTCCAAGTACATATTACTTTATTCGACCCGTACACTTACGGTTAGATTAGGGGGGGGGGGGTGTAAACCCACCTATGAATGAGTTCGTGAGGAATCGATGAGGAAACGATGAGTTCGAGAGTTCAGAGAAGTGATGAGAGGGAATAATTTAAAACTTAGGGCTTTATGCCCGCTATTTTTTGTTAGAAATTCAGAATATCACCGACGGATTTTCGACGGAAATTCCGTCGGTAATTAATTACCGAGAGAATTTAACCGTCGGTAATTACCGACGGATATCAATTTTTTAAAATTAAAAAAATTACTTTTAAATTATTAAAAAAAATATTATATATTATTTAATATTAAAATTATTAAATTAATTATTTAATAAATTATTAATTTATCAAATTCTATTTAAATTGACTAAAATACCCATGAACTAACTGGACTGAACGGAAACAGTTAACGGCTGTTATCTTTTCCCGTTAATTCCAGTTAGATCAGGGACCAAAAGTGTTATACACATACGACGTATACATATACATACAAGCAATACATATGTATATATTACACCTATAGACATACATACATACACATGATATACATATGCATACGACATATACATAAACATGATATACATATACAATACATCTATAGACATACATACATATAAATACATACATACACACATACATAGACTTGATATAGACATATGTGCTATATACATACAAGCAATACATACGTATACAATACATTGAAAGTCCAAGATCAATGAATCTGTAGAGAGAGAAAGTAGAGAGAGTAACAAGGAAGCGCAAAGTAAGATTGTATTGACGTGTGCGTGAAGTTCTTTCAAGGAACAAAGACCAAAGGGACTTAAATACCCTTGGTCAGAAACAACACAGAAAGACTCTAAATACAGTATATGAACAAGCCCTATAAATACAATTATTACTATAAAATCAGACCTAACAATCTCCCCCTTAGTAATCATTGGCACTTTGGTCTTCAAAATTCATCTTCTAAAACAGCACAGACCATTAAAGCGACTTTGAGAAGCTTTCTGACTTTTAAGAAAAAAATTCTTCTCAGCATCTTTCAGATTAAATTGTCTTTGCTGCCTTGAGCTCTAGACGGCACACCTTTTTGAATGATCTTGAATGAACGGTGGTGGTCGGAGCACAAACAGTAAAAGAATTAGTTGTAGCTGAGAGAATAGAATCTTTGAGCGAATCTTGATCAGCAGATAAACGTTTGTGCTCTTTATCTCTTTATCATCTCCTTAACATCTCTTAATTCTCCCCCTCATGACCTTGATGATCAGGATCAACTTGGTCATGCAAATGTTGGAGACGAGACAACTTAAGATCTGCAAAATCAAAGAAACAGAGAGAAACAGGGAAGGTTTGCGCATCACGTTAGATGCGCAAAGTGAGGTTTGCGCGTCACACTGGATGCGCAAAGTGAGGTTTGCGCGTCACGCTGGATGCGCAAAGTGAGGTTTACGCGACCAACTGATTGCGCAACTCTGACTTGGAGTCCGAAATTTTTTACCTGATTAGCTCTTTGACTCCCCCTACACAAATGCACTAAATTTGACAATTCAAGTTAGCATTCATATAAAGAATCAGATACCCCCCCTCAAAAACAGATATAAACTTTGAAAAATATTCTCTTTGTTCACTCCCCCTTGAATAATGCATAAACCCATTAAAATATATTTATGAGAACACAATGATCAAATATTAATGTACAAAGAAAAAATATACTGAATATAAATTTTAAAACAACTAAACATATAAAACTGTAAACACTAAACAAATTGAATTCTATTGAGTGAAATATGACAAATTTATCAATCAGTTGAAATCAAATATATGTTGTTGGATAAAGAAACAAGTTTTATTGCATATCAAGTTAAAACATGTTCAGTTTCAAAAACTTCCAGCAATCTATTCAGTGTGCTCACATGTGAATCTTCGATTAGTTTCAAGAAAATGCAATTCTAAAAATATAATAGAGAACTTTGCATGTACTCACACTAATCCATCAAAAATTAAGATTTTCATAAATTTATAGGTTTATCGCAACTCAAACATATCACCAAGTATCATGAGATGTGTGCTCATTGGCATCTTTTTAGCAGTGTGCACATTGACATCTTAACATGAGTGTGCTCTTTGGCATCTTTTAATCAAAAAGTTTATTAAGTAAAGAACATGCCGTAAACGTAACTTTCTATCTGACCCTATTGCAGGATTTGGGTCAGTCGCTCCCATACCAGTTGGCCTTAGGGGACTAGGTGTTAAGCACCCCTTGGAACTTATTCTCCCATATCAGAAAGGCTACATCGACATATCCTAAACCCATTCATACCAGTAGAACATGACTTTCGATCTGGTTCTATTGAAGGATTTGGGTTCGATCACTCCCAGACCAAATGACTTAGGGGACCAGATGACAAGCATCCCGAAGAACTTACTTTCCCAAATCAGAAAGGCCACAGGTATAAACTTTTAAACTTAGAGATTTTTGAATTTTAAGAATTTAATATTCATCTCAATCACTCAGTTTTACATAAAAGTACTTGGCCCATATTTTCATTACAATCAAAATTTTTGACTTTTTAGAATTTTCCAAGCATTGTAAACTATAAATATTCCGAATCACGCAACTTTAAAGCAGTAATAAAAGTTTCAAACATGTTGTTGACTTTTCGACTTTTGTAAGACTTGAAATTTGATCATATAAAAACTTTAATATAAACAAAAGAACTTGAAAATTTATCCTAAACACATATTTTATTCAAAAGAAAGAAAAAATGTAAAACTTTACTTTATGGAATAAAATTTGTAAAGATTTAAACTTTTAAACTCAATATGCCGATGTTAAAAATTTTCATTAAAGACAAAATGTAAAGAATTGGGCAAATTGATATTTAGTTGGAACAAAATAAAATTCAGTTATTTCATCTTTCACATTATAAAAATAATTTGTGTCTCAAATTAAAAAATTGGGTTATACAAAATTAAAAAATAGTTGAACAAGCTCAGATTCTTGAAAAATAATGAGAAAAACTGGAACACATCATAATCAGAGATAAAATGCAGCGGAAATCACAGTATCTCATTTAGTCAGAAGCTTAAATCATTGAAGAACAAGTTCTAAACTGATTTGTTTAGAAGTCGTAGTCTATGAAGTACGGGTCCCGAGCTGAAGTACTCAGAAGCCAACTTTCTATTACTCCCCCTTAACATGTGATGTCTGCAACTTTGAATCAGATAAAGATTTGGGTACCCACTTGAATTTGGGCCCGTGTTTGTTAGTTGCAGTTCGTATGGGGATATATTTGTTAGAATTAACATTTAAAGCACGAGGTATATGATCAGAAAAATAATCACAATCATCAGAAGAGAAATCATAATCATTAGAACTAGAATCTGAGGAAGAACATGAGACATGTTTTGAAATTCGAATAATTTGCTTTATAGAGTATTTTGAAATGTTATTACATATAGCAAATGAATCACTGTTGTAAAATTTGTCTACACATTTATCCCCATCAGAAATATGTTCATCAGATGTCCGCTTCACTCTCCATATTTGCTTCTTTGACTGAGCGCTCAAAGTCCTATCTGTAAGAAGTGAATCGGAAGAATTAGAACTGTCAGAAAGAACTGTATATCGTTTCTTTGACTTCTTTGACCGTCTTATTTTACGCTTAGGTTTGTAATATTGATCATTTAGCGTAAAAGAATTATCAAGAATTTTAGACTTAATATTTAAATCAGAAGAAATAAATTTATCTAAGCAATCAATCTGATCAACTAATAAATCTGAATTGGCCTCGGAGTTTGAATTATTTTGAGAAAAAATTTTAAAAGTTGAAACTTCCTTTTTGTTTTCTTGAAAATCAGAAGAAAGGCTAGAAATAGAATCTGATTTTTGAGAAAATAAATTTTCTTCTAGACTAGAAGTCATGAAAGAAAGAATAATATCAGATTCAATTTTCTTCAAAATATTTTGATCTTCTATCTTATCTTCAAGATCGATGATTTTGCCTTCTAAAACTAACGGAGGAGTATATTTCTTCAAATCATAAAAGATTGGAGAAATATTTTCCCTATCAGAATCAGGAGCATAAGAAGGAACAAAATCATCAGACACTGAAGATTTGACGGGAGATATATCAATTAAACCTTTTCGACCTCTTCTTGATTTATCAGGAAAATATTTGGCCTTTTTATAAGTAGAAACAAAAGGGATTTCATTTTTCTTGTTATTTATCCTTTTCTCATTTTCGACTTCTAAAATCTGCTTTTCACTAGTCCAAAAGAATTTAAACTGAGGTGCATAGTGTGCAAGAGTTAGATAATCGTATTTATATAAAGTAGGAACTTCGTTTATCACTTTGTTTAAACAATGAGGATTGTCAAAGCCAAGTCCCCACCTTTGTTTTAAAGCTTCTTCACTCCGCGGTTTATTCATAAAAATTGTTTGTTCAGATTGGTTTCTTCGATAAAGCTTTTCTCCTAACTTATTTATTTTATCTGAAAATTCATCTTTTAAAGAAGTCATCTTAGTCAAAGACTCAAGATAAGTCTTATTTGAATTTTCCAAATCATACAATTTCTTTTGAAAGATGTCTTTAGTATTTTCTAAAATTGATTTTTTCATCTTTCAAAGAAATTTTCAGTTTGTCAATCAAATCTGACTTTTTTGAATTTAAAATCTTTTCAGATAAGAGTTTTGCACGAAGATCAGATAAAGCAGAAATAATAATATTCATCTGAGAGGTAATGAAATTGTAGTCAAACTCAGAATATACCTCATCAGGATCAGTGTCAAAATCATCTGACTGATCAATTCCAACCAAGCACATCTGAGTGATCTCTACGTTTGCAGCTTCATCGTCAGAGTGATCCAGCCAGAATTCTTCTTCTGCCAGCAAAGCTGTTCCATTCTCTCTTTTCTCAGCCAACTCTAATTTCTTTCTGTAATAAGCTAAGTCCTTAACCTTCTTTGCTCTACACTCCTTTGAGATGTGATCCGACTTTCCACAGTTGTAGCAAGCAGCAGTCTTTAGCTCGGGTACTTTGGCTTTAAACCCAGAAGTGAAGCGAGAAGAGTTGGAACTCGATCGAGGTTAGAACTTTTTCTGGTAATGCTGAGAGAGAAGGATCATAACTTTCTGTAAAACCTCACCATCATCTTCAGTTGACCCATTGTAAGCGTTATCAGACAACACTTGTTCAGATAATTGCTTTGTGAGGAGAGCAACCGGGTCTACTGACTTCTTCTTTTTCTCAAGTTTTGCCTTCTTTTCTATCACCAAGCTCTCATCAGTCATCAGAATCTCGTATAGTTCTTGGATTTGCATATTGGAGATTCTGACATCGTTCCTCAATCTGTGGCATGTTTTATTCCATTCTGGTTGCAATTTGTTGAGGAACTTTAGATTTAATTCAAGCTCAGTCTTTTCAACCTTTATCTTCCGAAGATCATTGATCACGGTACAAAAATGATCAAACACTGTCTTTAGTGGCTCCCCATCCTTGGCTTTGAATTCCTCAAAATTATTCATGTAGCGTGTATGCCTGAGTTGAGTAGCTACTGAAGAACCAAGCATAATTTTCTCAAGCTGTTGCCACACCAGATTAGGATGAGTTTTGAAACAATCAATCCTGTTGTATACAGAGTTTGGCAAGGCCAGCATTAGATTTGCTTTAATATCCCGATCAACTTGATAAGCAGATAACTCTTCATGTGTATACTCTTTAGTAGACTTAAAAAATCCAGAAGCCAATTTGGGTCTTTCGAACGGTCCTTCAGATAAAATGATCATCATGTCATTTCCATTCTTTTGTCGTTCAATGAAGTTCAGGAATCGATCTTGCCACTGAGTAAATTCATTTTCATCAATTAGTATCGGTGGACGATTTTCTGTACCCAATGACATCATAATGTCATTTTTGTAGAACTGAGCTTGATAAGCAAACTGTGTATAATCCATAGTTGACAATCTTCAGGAAAGAAAAAAAAAATTCCAGATTGTGTAAGTCATAGTTGACAATCGTGAGCGGAAGGTTGCGCAAACTGAGGTTTGCGTAAGTCAAGTGATGCGAGAACCAAGCCTTTCGGAACAAGAAGGATGCGCAAACTAGGCTTTGCGTGTGAAGGCTGATGCACAAACTAGGCTTTGCGTATGCTGAGGAATGCGCAAACTAGACTTTGCGTGTGAAGGCAGATGCGCAAAGTAGCTTTGCGTATGCTGAGGGATACGCAAACTAGACTTTGCATGTGAAGGCAGATGCGCAAAGTAGCTTTGCGTATGCTGATGGATACGCAAAGTTGAGCTTTGCGTATGTGGCTTGATATGAAAACCTTCTTTCTCGGATAGCACTTGATACGCAAACTATGCTTTGCGTATAAATCTTGATGCGAAAACCCTGAAATACAACTAACACAAAGATTAGTACAATATGAACTTGCGCAAAGTGTTAAGAACTTGCGCAAACCTATATGAATCTTGCGCAAACTTTAGATCTTGCGCAAAGTTCACAAACTCAAGAAAACTTTTCTGAAATCGAATGCAGACATGAAATTTATGCAAGAAATTAACACAAAGATGATCGAAAACAATATTCTAACACAATTCAATTAAGAAATTTGATTAAACACCACAAAACATGATTTCGAAAAGCACACAGATCGTGAAAACTCGTTTTTCAGAAAAACACAAAAACACAAAATTGACAATCAGAACAAGTTTTTCTTGAAATTTGACGTGAAACAAAAATATTCTCCTATCAAAAACGAATCCAACAAGACTAATTTCAAAACAATTCGATCAAAAACACCTCTGAATTTTATGAAAAATCAAGAAAACGAGATTTTCTTGAAAAATTCAAGAAAATCGATCAAATTTTCGATTTCAATCACAAATTCATATTACAAAAAACAAACTCTCAATCCTCTCAAGATTCAGATGGCTTTGATACCAATTGAAAGTCCAAGATCAATGAATCTATAGAGAGAGAAAGTAGAGAGAGAGTAACAAGGAAGCGCAAAGTAAGATTGTATTGACGTGTGCGTGAAGTTCTTACAAGGAACAAAGACCAAAGGGACTTAAATACCCTTGGTCAGAAACAACATAGAAAGACTCTAAACATAGTATATGACCAAGCCCTATAAATACAATAAACTATAAAATCAGACCTAACATATATCTATAGACATACATACATACATACATACATACATACATACATACATACATACATACATAGACATGATATAGACATATGTGCTATATACATACAAGCAATACATATGTATACAATACGTCTATAGACATACATACATACATACATACATACATACATACATACATACATACATACATACATACATACATAGACCTGATCTATAGACATACATACATACACACATATATAGACATGATCTATAGACATATATACATACATGCACACATACATAGCTAGACATGATATAGACATATATATATATGTTATATACATGCATACAAACAATACATATGTATACAATACATGATCTAGACATATACACGCACACACACTTATATGCATACGACATACACATATATACATGATATACATATATATGTACTATATACATACAAGCAATACATATATATGTACTATATATACACTAGTAGGGTACCCACGCAATGCGGCGGGATGTCAAACGTTTTTGTAAAGAAACCAATTCTTTTATGGAGGACAACTGTTCATTTCTTCTAACCTTTGTTCTTTTTCCTCTTGCTATTTCCTTTCCCAGTCTTGCGTTTCTCCTCCTGACTGTTTTGTTTTTCCGATTGATCGCCTTTGCTGTCTTCCTTAACTGTTTCCTCCTCAACACTTGTGTTTCTGCTCCCTGACACTACCTTTTGCATCCTAGACTGCTTCAAACAATCATCAATGAATGGCCTGTTACTTTGCAGCTTCTCCACAAGTTCTTCCAAAGTCGTCACTTCACCACTTGATTTACTAAATCACTATCATAGTCTCAAAAGAAATCATTATACGTAGTTCGCAATCTCTTGAATAGTAAATAAATTAAGTTGAATTGATATTAAAATCAAAAGCAATATTTACTTACTATCATTAAATCAAATCAAATCATCAAAACATTTGTCTAATGAACCAATCTCATCATACATTCAATACTCAACTACTTTAAATTTATGTACTAAAACATGAAACAATCAAAACAATAATGTTAAAATCCTTCTCGACTCGCCGCTTTCGATCACTCTCCGTCCTCGAACTTGTGATTATATATGTACTCGAGCCACCATCGATACATATTCAGAGGATGGTTATAGCGAAACCAATTAATACATAGTTTCCAAGTATCTACGGCCACAGTGAACCCTTCCGTTATCGTTTCTTTTAGAAAACACGACAAGTCTAACATGCGATCAAACACCGGTCTAGTCGTGATACGTTGATCCGTCTCGTAATTCCTACATTTGATCTTGAGACCAAAATTAAGATGATCTAATCTCATGTTCTCAACCTCTAAACGATACATCTCGTTGTATAAAGCTCTAACTTCGGCTCGACCTAAATCATCAACGACCTCTTCGTCGCCCGACACGTACTCGATCCCTCTCTCGATCAATTCGTCTAGAAAATCACCTCCATCGGACTCGTACTCATTCTCGTATTCTGGTTGGATCAAATCATGCTCCATGATTTCCTATAAAAAAAGTGTAAAGTAAAACCAATATATTTAGATGTTTATAGTATCTAGTTCACATGTCAAATGCTCAGTTTTGTGCTTCCTAATGGTTGCTGTTTTGATCAATGTCATGAAGAGAAAAACCAATATATACCACGAAATCCAAGTGTAAAGTAAAAGGAACCAAAGATTCTTTTTAAAATAGTTGCTATAAGTAATTTGTAAGTTAGGTGGTTTCAAGAGGTGGGTTTCATGTTGGCAATGGCATCAATTTGTAAGTTAGATGGTTTCAAGAGGTGGTTTCAACAGGTATGAAAACACACTGTGAAAAGTTCGTATTGCCTCACTTTCTACAAACACTATGGTAAAGTATGCTAAATAGTTATTGTCACACAAACATACCATGTTAAAATATAATGTTTGTAAAACACACTGTGAAAAGTTCATATTTTAGAACCGTATTTTCCCGGTGAAGGAAGTGATGAAGAGAAAAAAAGGGAAAAATCATACATTTACTTCAATTTCGGTAAGCGTGGGAGGCGGTGTAACGGATCTAGGGTGCACTATTTCTCCTACAAAACCACAAGGGAAAATATCAATAAAAAAGCAATTACATCAATCTTATAAAAGTTCCTAATAAATACAAATACTAAACCTTGTGATAGGTTGCCTCTTGAAGATGTCGGGCTATCCTCCCCAAGCCCACGCCCACACCCATGCCCACACCCACATCCACAGTTAACGGGTCTAGGGTGCACCATTTTTCCTTCAAAACCACAAGGAAAAACATCAATAATGACTACAAAAACCCAAGAACTGAAAATGAAAATTAAATCCATCAATACAATGGTGAACTAATGACAACTAAAAACCCAATAACCAAAAATGAAATGCGATTTCAAGTGGTGAACTAATGACTACCAAAAACCTAAAATGAGGTTGACAGTATAACACTCCTATCCAAACTGCCATTCACTTTGAAGAGTTGATCAAAGTGAGGTCGACAGTATAACACTCCTTCAAAAGAACTGTAATGAAAAGATCGAGTTCAATTCATAGTTATGAAGCAAAGAACACCTCAAATCATATATGTCTGTCAGTAACACGAAGTTACTGTGTGTAACGAATACACATTGGAAAGGAGCTTTTTGATGATCACTCCCCCAGGGCTTCCATTCAATCATCGAAACACCACAAAGATATTTCTATGAACGTTATCACAAGAAAACAAATTCCTTGTTTGTTCGTGCAAGTGTTAGAAAGAATTAAGCACATGATGATTGATTTTAATAAGGCTCAACATTGTGTAAAACACTAAGACAACAGTAATTAAACACAGACTCAATGTGCATAATCAAAGTGCGAAGGTAGGGCAAACTTCCTTCTTTATCAATATCCCGATTTTCCAAATGAAAATTAGATAGATTATGTGCTACGTCCCCAAAAAAATATGAAACATTTTCTTGTTAAGAAGAAAATGAGTGGCTGGTGGGGTGTTATCAAGAGTTGGCATGGGCTAGATGCATGTTTCAATAATGTTCACGAAGAATTGTGAAACATTAGTAATGTGGCTGCCCGACTCAGAAAAAGTTGGTGCAGAGTTTGATATTCTTATACTCTGTTCACTCATCCTCTTTCTTTTTAATCAATGAGCTCGCTTCTAACCAAACTCTATTTTTCATTTTACCTCGTCACACAACCCACACTCAGTATATAGACTCCTCACACTCGATCACTAAGGTTAACTTCTTGGGTAGGAAACATTGGTTAACATAGAAGTTTCATTTAATTCCTACACAATGAACCCATGTTTTCCTATAAAAGAACATGTTGTTCAGATGGGTTAACTTGTTTAGTTAAAGCTAAAATACATGTCAGATGAATGTATGCCCATAAGATAATCATGAAGATTTGAGCATTTTAAACATTGAAGATATTTCAAACAAGTATATTGAATGAATGAACATGAATACAAGAAACTTGTTTGAAAATCTGACATTGTATGAAAAGATCAAATCAAATGATATAACAATCAAGGCTTAGGTCACGAAGAATTGAATGTTGTCTATATGAACCAAAAATATAGACATTCTTGAAAGAACATTTTGAAATGAAATCACGCTCAAAATTCGTTGAATAACAATTGGGGTGTCTTACCATCGAAAATTTGTTTCAATTTAGAGACATGGTAAGAACAAAGTCAACAAAATAATAAACCGGTGTGTGTGAATACTTGAAAGTATTTAGAGAAGATAATACGCAAGTATTAGTTTTTGGAAACACACGATTTATAAACATGTAAGCACAACAAAAAATGAAAACATTTAAAATCACACTTCCAAATTATGAAATCTATTTAAGAATCGAGAAGTGGTTTGAACATTTAAGAACATGTTTTCTATGATTGAAATTCGTCCTTCTTTCAACCATATATGAGATTAAGAATAGAAATAAACATTTTCGTTTAGTCTTAAATCTTATCAAGTCAAGCTTAAATTCATAAGAATATGATCTTTGTAAGCATCCTCTCAATCTGCATCAGTCAGAAAGTCCGTCAAAGTACAAAATTTATTCACAAAACTTTATTGAAAATTTAAAAGACATAAAGCAGTAAAACATTAAATGTACGAGTTCTGATTAGAAGTAATCAGAAATCATCATTCATACTCCTTGCTTTTACTCTTACTCCCCCTTTATTTATGCAAGAGAAAAATTTAACAATGATAAGCATAAATGAGAAATATTAACTCCCCCTCAATTGGATGTAGATCATCTTTTCATCATTTCTCACTCCCCTTGAAATCATGAACATACCTTAAAGTGCAGATATCTTTCAGATTAAAAATAAAGAAATGAAGGAAAATAACAATAAGAAAAACTTTAATAGGTAATCAATGATTATGTCTTAAGATTTGACATACCAAGTTTAGAGATAAGAAAATTAAATCTCTTTTCATCTAAAGGCTTGGTGAATAAATCTGCAAGTTGATAATCAGTTTTTACAAAATAAAGTTCTATTGTACCTTTTTCAACATTATCTTTTATAAAATGATATCTTACATCGATGTGTTTAGTCTTTGTTTGTTGCAAAGGATTAGCTGATATAGCTATGGCGCTATTCGAGTCACAATAAATTGGAAATTTGTTGAAATGGAAACCATAGTCTCGAAGTTGTGTTCTCATCCACAAGACTTGAGAGCAGCAACTGGAAGCAGCTACGTACTCTGCTTCAGCAGTCGAGGTGGAAACACAAAGTTGTTTCTTTGAAGCCCAGCTTACGAGCTTATCTCCTAGAAATTGAATATGACCCGATGTGCTCTTCCTGTCTAACATACATCCATCATGATCTGCTTCTGAATAAGCCGTCAGTTCAAAACCAGTATCTTTAGGATACCACAGACCAAGATCTGTAGTCCCCTTCAGATATCTAAAGATCCGTTTGACCGCGGACAAATGGGATTCTTTGGGGTTAGCCTGATATCTTGCGCATAAGCATGTAGAAAACATAATATATGGCCTACTTGAAGTAAGATATATTAAAGAACCAATCATGCCTCTATAGGTTCTAACATCAACTGGTTTTCCCGAAGGATCCATGTTGATCATAGTTCCCGGTGCCATCGGGGTTGCAATCGGTTTACAAGTTTCTTTTTTGAATTTCCTAAGAATATCAAAAATGTACTTAGCTTGATTTATAAAAATCCCCGTTGAAAATTGTTTTACTTATAATCCGAGAAAGAAATTCATCTTTCCCATCATACTTATTTGAAATCTTGACACCATTAGATTAGAAAAGTTCTTACAGTATTTAGGATTTGTAGAGCCAAATATTATATCATCAACATATATTTGAATAAGAATGATATCGGCTTTTTCTTTCTTGATGAATAAAGTGGTATTGATTTTACCTTTAGTGAAGTCTGACTTGACCAAGAATTGTGATAGAACATCATACCAGGCTCGAGACTCTTGTTTCAAACCATAAAGAGCTTTATCCAAGATGTATATGTGATTTGGCTTATCTGGAGTCACAAAGCCTTCTGGTTGGGAGGCGTAGACTTTCTCCTTAAGAATGTCATTCAGAAAGGCAGTCTTTACGTCCATTTGATAGACAGTGAAGTTTTTACGAGCATCATACGCCAGAAGCATGCGGATTGCTTCAATACGCGCTACTGGAGCATAAGTCTCATCATAATCGATGCCTTTCTCTTGCCTATATCCTTTGGCAACAAGTCGTGCTTTGTTTCGAATTACGACACCATCTTCATCCTTTTTATTTTTGAATACCCATTTGGTTCCGATGATAGATTTTCCTTCCGGTTTGGGCACAAGTCTCCAGACCTTTAAGTCTTCAAACTGATTTAGCTCCCCTTGCATAGCAGTAACCCAATCTGAGTCAGCAATAGCCTCTGATACGCGAGTTGGCTCAATCTTGCTCAGAAAAGAATCATGCATACACATATTCATTGTTGCAGACCTAGTTTGCACCGGTAAAGTTGTATCTCCAATTATTTGGCTTATCAGGTGCTATTTGGTCCATTTATGTTCGTGAGGGAGCGGATTCGATGTAGACTGATCATAATTCTCATCTAAATATCCACTATTAGCTTCTTCTTGTTCAACTTTATTTGGGGGTGCAGTTGAAGTCTCTTCTTCAGAAGTTGAAGTTGGGATAGTGCAGCCAACTGAAGTAGTAACTTCTGGTTCAATTTGATTAGGTACAACTTCAACTGTAGGAGTATGTGTTTGAATCTGAGTTTCTTTCTGAACTGGGGAAACAAGTTTAGTAGATACGTTCGAAGTGGTTGGATGATTTGTCGTTGAGTCTTCAGACCTGTCAACCACAACAGATTTAGGATGTTTAGATCCTAGAAACTCATCAGAGAAAAATTCAAACAACAAATCTAATTCAGATAAATGCGAAGTAGATGTTGAAGCTTTATCCGAATTATTCTCAGTAGAAACAGGTTCTGGACTGATATGTCCAGAAGCTAAGACTCCGGTTAAAACGGGTTCTGAACTGTTTTGTTCAGAAGCCATCTCCTCATCGAATGTTACGTTGACGCTTTCAATAACAGTCTTTGAGCTCTTCATATATATCCTATATGCAGCAGATGTCTGGGAGTATCCAATAAAAATTCCTTCTTCAGCCTTCGGTCTGAACTTATTCAAGTTCTATTTGTCATTAAGCACAAAACACCTACATCCAAAAACATAAAAATATTTGATATTGGGTGTACGATTATTAATCAATGCATAAGGAGTTTTTCCAAAATGTCTATGAATAATTGATCGATTCTGCGTATAACATGCAGTAGAGACAGCTTCTGGCCACAGAAATAGAGGTAGATCTGAGTGGCTGAGCATAGTCCGAACGTCCTCGACTAACGTTCGATTGTGCCTTTCTACTACTCCATTCTGTTCAGGCGTCCTGGTAGTAAATAATTGATGCGTTATCCCAACAAATTCGAGATAATCTTCAATAGTCTTGTTTTTAAACTCTGTGCCGTTATCTGTCCTTAGAAGCTTAACTGTCTTCTACAAGTTCACTTGAGTAGTCTTTAGAAAGTTGATGAGTACTTTAGGCATCTCATCTTTTGTCCTTAGAAACTTTACCCATGTGTAACGCGAATAATCATCCACAATTACCAACACATATTTCTTTCCTCCTATGCTTTGAGTACGCATAGGACCACAAAGATCCATATGCAAAAGTTCAAGCGGAGAACTTCTACTCGGTTCGGGGTTCGTCTTATGAGCTGCCCTCATCATTTTACCCTTTTTACATGCTACACACAGATGTTCTTTTTCATATCTCAGCTCAAGAAGACCTTTCACCAATCTGCCTTTGACCAATTTGTTTATGTAACGAAAATTCAAGTGTGACAGCCTTCGGTGCCAAAGCCAACTTTTCTGCATCGAGGCTTTTGTCAGTAAGCAAACCTGATTGTCAGTCTGGACCTTTGACAAATTTATCGTATAGAGGTTGGACTTTTGAGTGCCGACCAAAAGTTCTTTGCCATCTTCTGTTCGTACTGAGCAACTTTTGGCTTTGAAATTCACCTCTAATCCTTTGTCACAGAACTGGCCAATACTGAAGAGGTTATGCCCTAATCCTTCTACATAACTCACCTTCGTTATCGTCACTTTGTCTTGAACCACGTCACCATATCCCAAAATCGGTGAAAATTGGTCATTGTCGAATCGAATATTTCCATAAAATTTCTCTGTATAATTAGACAATAAAGCTTTATGCCCAATCATATGCTTGGAATACCCGCTATCCAAGTACCACATATGACGGGTCTGCATAAGAGAAATCAGGGAAGAACAGATTTAGGTACCCATTTAAAAAAAGGTCCTTTCAGTTTAGCACAAGATTTTGGCATCCATTTATAAATGGATCCTCTGAACTTTTGAAAAACATTTGAAACAAATGGCTTATAAGAACCAATATGATAATCTCCAAACCAATCATTAGAAAATCGGTGAGAACTAAAATCATTCTGTCTATAAGTAGATTTCTTAGTAGTAGATTGAGACAATCGGAGTAATTGCTTTATGGAACATCGCTTGTAAGGAATTACAAGGTTTTGTTTATTTGAATCAATACTACCAACTATATCAGAAGAACTACTAGTATATATATTACAATCCATATCAGGAGATGATTCAGAACTCTCATCGATCTTCCTTTTTGGTCGCCATTCCTTTCGTTCTTCAGATATTTTATTTTTCACCGAAACATAAGATTTAGATATGTTAGGAAAATTAGATTTCTGAGATTGTCTTTTTGAAAACTTGCCAGTGTTAGTCTGTTTCTGTGAGCTCCTTTTCTTTTGCTGCTTACCTTTAGCATAATAATCAGCATTCATAGAAACTGTTTCACCAACCTTAGTTGATGATTCACTAACTTTATGCACACTAGGTAAAACTTGACCATTAATAACAAAAGTAGAATGATCTGGAAGTATAGCATTGAAGTCAAACATATCAATCTCATCTATACACCCTTCATCAGAATTTAAAAAATCATTTGCTGACTCAAATAAATCATCAAAATCAGGTTCAGAAATTTGAGGTGCTTTAGAAGATGGAGAACACTCTTTAGATTCAAATTGGAAAACTGTGTTCTTTAAAACAGTAGAAAATACATCTTATGTTAATTCATATAAAATTCTTTCATCAGATAAAGTACTTTCTAGCTCAATTATTTTGCTTTCTAATACAAGTGGAGGAATATAAATTTTAGCCTCAACTGGTTTTGCCTCCATCTCAGAAATAGAATAGCTAGCAAAATAATCATTTGAATAAAATTTTGGTTTTTCAGAAAGATAACTATCATTTAGCCTTTCATAACATAATGGTAGTTGCATTTTCTTTAAATTCATTCTTTTCTCATCTTCTTTTGCCTCAACCTCCTTCGGTGATTTGGTAACAAATTTGGGTTTCAAATGAGGATATTTAGCAGCCACATACATAAAGTTGACATTATATAAAGCTGGCTGTTTTCTGATGGCTTTCTGTAAGTAATGGGGGTTATCATAACCGAGCCCCCATTTCTCTTTAATATCAACCTCTTCATTAGGGGTGTTTAGAAAAATTATTTGATCTGTTTGGCCTCGAACATATAATTTGGTTTCCAAACCATTTACCTTTTTCTCTAAAGTCTTGTTTTCAACCTACAATTTAAATGCTTTTAGAATACATTCTTGCTTTTCTGAATCAGACTTAGACAATTTAGATTCAAAATCAGAAATCTTACTTTCAAAACGATCTTTTTCATTTTTAAAATCAGAAACAAATTTGCGAAGAGAATCAATAAAATCTTTGTTCCCAACAACTTGCTTGTTAAGTTTAAAGATCTTTTGATTTTTCTTTTCAACGTTGCTCTTTTCCTTTTTCAGTTTATTTTGAAGATCTTGAAGTTCGACCATCATAGCTTCCATTTTAACCATAAAATTAGATTTAGATAAGTTCATTACCTCATCAGATTTCTCATCTTCAGAATCAACATCTTTCACCTCTTTGCCCATCAAACACATATGAGCTGATTCTTCTCTTTCATCATCATTTGAATGATCCAACCAAAACTCATCTTCAGCCATGAGTGCCTTGCCAGCTTCCTGTTGCTTGGCTAGAAGCATCTTGTTCTTGTAATATTCTGAATTTCAAACTTTTGGCTTCCGACAGTCTTTAGCATAATGACCAAATTTGCCACAGTTGTAGCATTTGATTAAGTCATCTGTCTTCTTTTCAACATCAATATAATCATTCACAAACTTCTTTTTTTCCTCTGGCCTTTTCTCCACATATCTATTCTCCTCATACCTTCTTCCTTCTATCCTCTCTCGGTGCTCAAGATTTTTCGATCCCGATGACGAATATCTCTGAGAATTAGATCCCGGCTTCTTGTAGAATTTCTTCTGAAATACACGGGTCAGTAAAATCATAGCTTGCTTGAGGTTTTCACCGTCATCACCATCTGATTCAGAACTGGAATCATCTGAGCTTGGAAGCACAATCTTTTTCTTCTTTTTCTTTTCTTTCTCTTTCTTCTCTGTCTCTCCAACTACTAAGGCAATGGGGTCAGAAACTTTCTTAGTCTTCTTTTTCTCAGCCCTTTTCTCTTCGACCTCTTCCTCATTATGTCGTAAAGTCTCATACACTTCATGAAGAGGTATCTCACTTAAATCTTTCATCTGCTTCATTCTTCTAGTATGTTTCTTCCATTCAGGCTGCAGAACACTGAGAAACTTGACATTGTTTTCTATCTGCTTCTTTGTGACTTTATTCTTGGAAAGCTCATTCAATAGAAGAAAAAATCTCTCATACGTTTCTTCAAGGCTCTCATCTTCCTTAGCCTTAAATTCTTCATAACTGTTTATACAATTTGCCACTTTCATCTGATTTCCCACCTTGGAAACCATCATCATCTTCTGTAGCTGATCCCACATGGATTTGGCAGTTGCATTGTAGCTGTCTATTTTGATGTAGATCTCATTAGTTATGCTTTGAAATAGTAGAGATCTGGCTTGTTTGTCAGCTTTGAATCGATTTTTTTTGTTGTTCAGAAAATTGAGAAATATATTTTTCAACAATTTTTGTCTTCTGAACTCCATCTGAGTCATAACCCTCAGCAGGAATCTCATCAGTAGGCATTTTCATTTGACCCTCTGTGATTGATAACCAAATATTCTCTCCATTTGGGCACCGTTCAACAAAATCACTAAATCGATCCTTCCATTGTTCGTACTCTCCCTTGAATAGAACAGGAGGTTTGATATCAGTGCCAATTGAGAGAGCGTCTCTGGCAGTCATCTTGTTTGATTAAAATATGCAATAAGAAACTTGAAATTGATCGTTAGTCCAATAGAAATCAAGTAAAAATGCAGAATGCTTGAAAGAAAATTAGAAATAAAATTTCTAAAAATTCTTCAAGTATGAAATTCGCAAGATACAGAAACACACACACACAGAATTCGCAAAATTCTTTCAAAATTCGCAAGCACTAAGAATTCGTATGATGCAAATATCAGAATTCGCAAGACTCGGATAAGATTAAGAATTCGTAAGCTTCAGAATTCGTAAACTTCAAAATTCTAAAGCATGCATCTTTTAAAATTCGCACAAAGACATTTAAGAATTCTAAAGTTTTCGTAGACAAGAGATCTGCGAAACTTAAACAATTCGCAAGAATGAATCCTGCGAAACTTGTCCTTGTAAAATTTTTCAAAAACCTTTCGCACTAAGAAATATGCGAATATTTTAAAATCAACGAGTTCTTGGCAATTTTGACTTCTGTGAGTCCTGAGTTTTCACAAAAATACACTGCGAATTTTGGAACACTCTCAACACAATGATTTGCGAATCCTGGAGAATTCACAATACAAACACCTGCGAATTTTACACTTGTTAATTTTCAGAATACAAACAATGCGAAATCAGGGACTATCAGTTTTTCTTTTAGAACGACAACGATGGAACAAGGATAAATGGGAACTAAGGAGCAATTGGAAGGGTGAATCGTATTTTGAAAGTTTTGAAATCTTAGGAGTAGGAATAGGCGGGATAAAGTAACCTTGAAAAATACAGATGAACAGATTGAAGTAGCAGGTAGCATGAATAGGGATGAAAGAACTGTTGATCAAAGAAAATTAACTTTGAAACTATCTAAATGGGTTATGGTGTAGAGGTGAAACGTGAAAAAGGGAAGAAGAAGACTGAGGGAAGGAAGTACGGACTGAAAGCAAACTCATTTGGTTTTGATAGTGATGCATTTGATAGTTGTACTTCATGCATAGATAGTTGTTTTTAAGAGTTTTTGATCAGTGAAAAGTTACAACACTCATACTTTGTCTTATAAGGGTTGTACTTTTAGAGAAGAAATATGAATTTATGGAAAGAGAAGAATGAAATAACCCAATTAGGTGGTGGTAGTGGCTGCACTAAAAGCTTGTACCTTATGCATATAAAGTAGTAATTCATAGTTTTTAGACTTTTATGCATAAAATGGTAGTACCATATGCATTATGGCTTGTGATTAAGAGTTATGCTTGAATGCATTATAAGGTAATATATATATATATATATATATATATATATATATATGTGTATATATATACATACATTTCAACCAAAATATAGGCCATCATTACCCGAACAAATTTAAGGTATTTCATTAGCGGACGTAGCCTCTTAAGAGTTAAAATACATGTGAAAACCTATAATACGTGAGCTTCTTGACTAACTACAGGATTGAGATTGAATCTCACAAAGAAGGATTTTTTAAAACACATGTAAATTTATATGTATCATGTCTCTCCTTTTCCATAATGTTTAATGTCGATGGAGTGTTATTCAATTAAATCGGTTTTTGGGTTAATTTAATTCGTATTAATTGGTTTTCAACTTTTTCCAAACTACATTCTAATACTTGAATCCAATAAAATTCAGTTTAATTGGTTTCATTTATTCGGCTCGGTAACGGGGTAAATTGACACTACTAAATGTAATAACCGGATTCAAGTATGAACTAGTAGAGTTTGGGTAATTAATCGATTAAATATCAAAGTTGGAGGGGCTAGTTGTAATTTTGTATTAAAAGGGGTCCAACCCTAGGGATCTCTAGCATTTGGGTGTTGGCGGTTGAATTATCAGAGTGAGAGAGAGAGAGAGCTTTGGGGAGATTTTGGAAGAGCAAGAAAGGGAGCAATTTACTTTGGATTTCAAGTCTACATTGATCCTTCTCAAGGTAAGTTCTTAGCTTCTCCTCTTCCTATTTTTGTTGTTTGGGTTAGTTGGATATATCTTTTGTTTAATGAGAAAATTAGGCATCCAAAAATCCATGAATCTCTGTATGCAAGAAAATTTGGGGTTATGGGGTCTTGTTCATTGATCGATTTCTGGATTAGGGATTTAGAACCCAAGCATTTGTTTTGGCTATCGATCATTAAAGGGGAGAGGGGGTCGAATTGTTGGTTGAGTTTCGACTCGGCTGGGTTTTGATCGAAGGTGGGGCAGTACGGCGGTCGAGAAGCACCATCTGCGACTCGGTCGTCCTTGGAACTATTCGACGAAGAGGTAGGGTAGTAACCCGGGCGGCATGTGTCGGGCGACCCCGGGCGACCACGTGTCGGGCGACCCCAGGCGACCACGTGTCGGGAGACCCCGGGCGACCACGTATCGGGCGACCCCTAGCGATCTCACACCGGGCGTTGAATCGAGTGACCCCGGGCCACAAGAGGCCGAGTGATCTCGGTGTGGGGACCCTGGGCGGTTCCAACCCCGATCGTAAGGAATCCGGGCCTCGGCCCAATGTGGTGATCCAGGCAATCTAGTGTCCAGATTCCTAATCCTTGAGATCGTTGGGCCGGTCTAGTTCCTCATGGGCCGTAAGTGAGAGAGAGAAAACCTTGAGCATAATTTTCTTATGCACGAGAAGAATTGGACCTTGCTTCACAAAAGTCTCCGTATGGTCGAAAGTTAGTTTGAGAGTTATCAGCTTTTACCACTTTGTGCAGTAGAGGTTATTTCCAGCTTTAAGAACTAATCGTTATGATTTAAGCAAAGGACATCAGGTGAGTTTTCTAAACTAAATGCTCTTCGATGATAAAATGGTTAAAGCATGTGTAAGTCTTTTAAAGCAATTTATTTATTTATGCATGTTTTATATATATGCGAGCTTTACCTTAAATGTGGTTTTACACTTTTGTTGTTGGTTAAATGTATGCATACATTGTAGTTGGCGAGTATGGCCTAAGTCGGGGGGTGTGTCCCACCTGCGCTCGTACCGGGGGGGGGGGGGGGTGTCTCGTTTATGACAATGGGGGTGTCTCCCAAATTAAGGCAGTATGATCCAGACACGTTGTTACTTTCGAGTGACGATAATGTGTGCCGAAAGCGAGTTTATGAATGTGATGTTTTTTTTATAAAACTGAATTGGTTTATAATTGCGTATAAATCTTTTATTGATTCTGGAGTTGTGAACTGTTATTTGAGAGAACTCACTAGACCTTTCGGTCTAACTCTCGCGCTTTCAAACTAAAAACCTTTTCAGGCAGGCGTGAGGTAGGAGGATCGAGCATGTGTAAGAAGAAGGGGTGAGCCGGTGCTGAGTTAGAAGACCTCCATTATAGTTTTCGTTCCTTGTAATCTCAGTTGTGTATTATGTTGTCTTTCCGCAAACCTTGAAGTGTAGATGTTGTTTTGGGCCATTGGGCGTTGTTATTTATTAAAGTTAATTTTGCTTTATGTCGTGAGATTGGGTTGTTACAATTGGTTTCAAAGCCATAGTTTAAGGGATTTAGGAGATCAGATGGGCCTAAACTTAAACTGTGGAGTAGGAGGGACACAACTGAGATTTAGGAAGCCTTTAAGGAAGATCTTGATCATCGAGAGTCGTGATAACGATAGTGAGTACTCTCATGTAAGGTAAATTCAGAATTACATCTGGCCAATGCCATTATGAATTTACAGGTGCATGGGCATACTCGATTTCTATTGTTGCGTTTTTTATGGGTGTAGTTTTAGGTAGAGATTCCTATCTTGAAATGATAATGTTGGTCTGGTGTGCTGTGTGAATTCGCTTATGGTTTTAAGGTTAATACCGTTGGGAATGAGTTTTGTGCGAGATGTAGATGTTTCGCCTTGGGGAAAAACCTCTTGAGTCCAAAAGGAAAAGGATGACGATTTATGGTGAGCTTTTCACTTCAGGGGAGTCTTCGGTTTGGTAGTTTGATGTGTTGGTCAGTGGGAATCAAGGAAGTGTTAACCCAAGAATCGAACGACAGAAATGAGGTTTTGAATCTGTAGTTAATTGAAGGGTGGACGAGAGACGATTTCAGTGTTGACTGATATAATGGAGTGAGGATCAGATGGGAATGAGTTATTGTGGGTAAGTTGGTTTGGGGTCAAAGTGAGGACGCACGACTTACGAATTATTAGTCGAGATGGTAACTGGTAATTGGACATTCAAGGATGTTGGGAAGCGTTGTTGCCAAAGGTTGTGGCATAGGAGAGGACCCCGACTGGTTGGTCGAAAGTAAGGAGTCTGGGATAAATTATAGTGAGTGTAAACAGTTGACCATGTTATAGTAAATAGCCTTCAATGTCATTGAGTCCCATGCATTGTGTTTCAAACGAATTGCTGGAGTCTTTCATATCATTCATATCATATATTTTGGCGTGTGTGTGCCTTACGAGGTCTTCGTTTTGAAAACATGTCAACATGTGAAAATGTGTGTCTATCTGGATTGAAAAGACAAGTTTATGGCGTTGGGTGATAAATTTCGATTTTTGGTGTGGAATAATTATTTTATATCTCTTTGTAAATGAGTTAACTTTTGTGTGAAAATCATAACAACGTTTGATCGCATGATATTTATAAGTGAATTTAGTACAGACATGTGTTGTCATATCAATGAGGGTGAGAGTCGTCTGACTCGCTCAGTGTAAGAAATTTTATAGTATTTCTATAAATCGTGTGGGTAAAGTTCATCGAAACTAATTTCATTTGTGCCAACACCGATTTTGGGGTGTGGTGAGGAGTATTTTGTCGTGGAGTTGAGGTTGAACGATTCTTGAAATGGTTGTGCATGGCTAAGCCGATGTTGTGTCACGGACACTCAAGCTTGTTTCATAATGTAGTATCTTCTAAAATTTTCAAATGTGTTAAAAGTTTAAATTTTTGGTGTGGCATGCATAAATGCTATGAACTCTCTAGGTCGTGGGAAAGGTTGCAAGTAAGAATGAGGAAAGTTTTGAGAGTGGAAGTGGGATGCTCGATCAGAGTGTGGTCGACTCTTAGCTTTGGTGTTCCTGTTAAGGAAAGGTGATAAACAACGGGAGTGGTTATTAGAGGCCTTGATCTTTGACGTTAAGGATGTTTGTAATATAATGGCTTAACCGCTTGTTCAGTGATTTGAGATGTAGATGGCGGCAGATGGTTGTGCCCTGGGGTGGAATTCGAATTCGTTAAGATACTCTTTATATTAGTAAGTTGTTGCATTGGAAGAGGTAGGTTCCAATGGGGATCCTTGTTGGTCGGAGACATGGTTGAAGTACCACTATGTCGACTGTTGATGATGAAGCCAACGATCATTTTCGAGGTCAATGGCGAGACGCTGAAAATGAAGGAGTAGCTATGGATGGTTTCGTTGAGTTGTCATGAGAAATCAAAGATTTATTCGAAAAAAGGTGTTTACCTGGTGTGATGTTGGACCACCTTGTGTGAGTATTACGAAAATGGAAGACTCCTAGTTCGGTCAGGTGTTTTCGATGAGGTTTTGTGGGTTGTGTAAGAGTGAAGTTATATAGCCTAACTGGAGGGGGTTACGCTTCGAGCATTTAGGTCTATGGGGTAGTACGCTTAATCTTTCAGGATTGTCGGAATTCATTTATGGCAGGTCGCGATGAAGCCGGCGATGAGCGATATCTTGTTGGGTGGTTGGGAGGATCATAATTTTGCGTTTTATCCAGACTCGAGAAAGACAAGGTCGCGAAATGCCTTGATTTCAGATATTGGTGTTATGATCCGTGAGAAGAGGATGATATCGGTATGTGTGCAAAGCGATCGTGGAGATTTTGGCGGTACTATAAGGAGGTAGGGTGATGGTTGTATCTGTGAGTTGGTAATATTTTTACGCCATAAGTAGACGTGCAAGTCATTAAGATGGTAAGGAGCTTCTTTGAGGATAGGTAGTAGGTTGGTGTCATTGTTATAGGATGAGCGTCTTTGTCCGGTGATTTCTGGGGAATGTTTTGTAAGTGGCAAGTATGTGGATAGGATGTGTGGATAATGGTTAGTATCGGGGTATTACTAAGTTAAGGATAATTTTCGAATGCTAGTTGACGGCTATCTAAGAGAGGAACCATGTATTCTGGGTTGCGGCGATTTTGGGGCAGGTTTATCTTATACCCCTAGATTGCTGATGGAAGTATCGAACTGCTTTGTTTGGGAGGTTGTGTAGTAGATAGGAAATTCGTAAGCATGTCAAAGTTTTCCTTGAGGTGAGAAGGGATTCTATCAGATTGGACAAACTTGTTTGGAACGAGAATTGTACGGTGCTTTCAAGTAGTGAGTAATGTTTTGGAAGAGCTCGGTTGATCACCTCGCACAAGAATTACGGGTAATTGGTTAACTAAGTATAGTAATGTAAATGTGTATTCGACACACGGGGGATCATGAATGGAGAAGGCAAGTGTTAGGTGATTAGTGTTCCATACAACGAGAAAAGAGTGAAGATATTACGTTGGAAAGGCGGGTAATCAGAGAGGATGAAGTTTGGCAAGTGGTGAGAAAATGTGGATTATGTTTTCGGATTTGCCATTAAGAAGTTTTGAACCCTAGTGTGAGTGTGAGAAAGAATTTATGGCGTACGTTGCAGTTTGGGTGTTGAGTAATCTAAATCATGCGGTTGGCCTAAGGATTGCACCGCTAATCGGTGAGCTGGTCTTTAGTAGTGGATTCGAAGTCTTCTAGAAGGAAGGGAAGGGGTGGTTGGATGTAGTGCTCAGAAGGGAAGACCGTAGCGTCAGACTTGGTATTGCATGGAAAAGATTCCAAGTAAGTCGGTTGTGCAATGTTAAACTATTTGGAATAGTTGGTATAAGCATGGTCACCCCGTGATGAGAGAGTGAGGTTTTGTTTTATTGCACATATGGTTAGGCGAATGCGGATGCAATGAGAAATTGGAGGATGTGTTACATCTTTCGGTTAGTTGAAGTTGGTGGACTAGGAAGGTTTTGAATTGTGGAAGCTTCCTTCCATTATGTAAGAAGTTGGAGTGATGATGTTAGGGCGATGTATGTTTAGCATGTAGGAATTGGGTGATACCGATGAGTTATGATCAATGTGGTTCAGGAAATAATGTGCTTCTGCGTTAGACGTATGTCGTATTAAGAAAGGTTAGTTCAGATTACCGGATGAAGAAACTCTTGGTTGTAAGTCTTGTGATAGCATGATTGCTTATATGTTTAATGGCAAGTTGAGGGGTTATTAATCTAGTTAGGAATGTTGGCTATCGAAGGATTTGACTCAAACAAAATCACTTCTTAAGAAGTGAATAGTATATGAAAACCTTAGTGTGGTGTGTTTTAAACCGGTATCTCAAGTGTATGGGCGAAGCAGAAAATATCTGGTTTGGTTGTTTGGAGACACTACAAGTATGTTAGACGAATCCGTTCCGACACAAGAAGGTTGGTATTGATCGGGGGTGAATCCGATGGGTATGTTTCGGTCATGGATTTGAACAGAAAGGATTGGTCAGTTGAATGGAACTAAGTTGGCTAGATTAAAAGTATGAGGCATGGGTCCCAGGTGGGGACAAGGTAAGGTTACCAGTCTCGCTTCGGAAGGGGGTGATTCGTTTCGGGAGGAAAAGGAAGTTAAGAACAAGGTTCGTTGGGCCATTCGATATCATCGAGCGAGGTGGAGAAGTAGCCTACAAACCAGAACTACCCGAAGATCTGCATGGGATCCACCCCACTTTTCATGTGTCAAATCTGAAGAAATGTTTGATGGAAACTGACGTGGTAGTGCTGTTGAATATTTTTCACATTGGTGAAAAGTTAAGCTTCATAGAGGAGCCGATGGACATCGTGGATCACCAAGTGAAGAAGCTAAGATCTAAAGAAATTCGGTTGGTGAAAGTGCAAAGGAGGTCTCACAAAGGACAAGAGGCGACATGGGAGGTGGAGGCCGACATGAGATCCCAGTACCCAAGTTTGTTCAACGAAGGAATCCCGGGGACGGATTTCTTGTGAGGGGAGAGTATTGTAATAACCTAGTTCAAGTAGGAACTAGTAGAGTTTGGGTAATTAATCGATTAAATATCAAAATTGGAGGGGATAGTTGTAATTTTGTATTAAAAGGGGTCCAACCCTAGGGATCTTTAGCATTTGGGTGTTGGCGGTTGAATTATCACAGTGAGAGAGAGAGAGCTTTGGGGAGATTTTGGAAGAGCAAGAAAGGGAGCAATTTACTTTGGATTTCAAGTCTACATTGATCCTTATCAAGGTAAGTTCTTAGCTTCTCCTCTTTCTATTTTTGTTGTTTGGGTTAGTTGGATATATCTTTTGTTTAGTGAGAAAATTAGGCATCCAAAAATCCATGAATCTTTGTATGCAAGAAATGTTGGGGTTTTGGGGTCTTGTGCATCGATCGATTTCTGGATTAGGGATTTAGAACCCAAGCATTTGTTTTGGCTATCGGTCATTAAGGGGGAGTGGGGATCGAATTGTTAATTGAGTTTTGACTTGGCTGAGTTTTGATCGAAGGTGGGGCAGTGCGACAGCCGAGAAGCACCATCTACAACGCGGTCGGCCTTGGCACTATTCGACGAAGAGTTAGGGTTGTAACCCGGGCAACATGTGTCGGGCGACCACGTGCAAGGAGTCCCTGGGCGACCACGTGTCGGGCGACCCCGAGCGGTCTCACACCGGGCGTTAAGTCGAGTGACCCCGGGCCACAAGAGTCCGAACGATCTCGGTGTGGGGACCCCGGGCGGTTCCAACCCCGGTCGTAAGGAATCTAAGCCTCGGCCCAATGTCGTGATCCAGGCAGTCTAGTGTCCAGATTCCTAATCTTTGAGATCGTTGGGCCGGTCTTGTTCCTCATGGGCCGTAAGTGAGAGAGAGGAAACCTTGAGAATAATATTCTTATGCACGAGAAGAATTGGACCTTGCTTCACAAAATTCTCCGTATGGTCGAAAGTTAGGTTGAGACTTATCAGCTTTTACCACTTTGTGCAGTAGAGGTCATTTCCAGCTTTAAGAATTAATCGTGAGGACTTAAGCAAAGGACATCATGTGAGTTTTCTAAACTAAATGCTCTTCGATGATAAAACGGTTAAAGCATGTGGAAGTCTTTTAAAGAAATTTATTTATTTATGCATGCTTTATATATATATATATATATATATATATATATATATGAGCTTTACCTTAAATGTGGTTTTCCACTTTTGTTGTTGGTTAAATGTATGCATACATTGTAGTTGGCGAGTATGGCCTAAGTCAGGGGGTGTCCCGCCTACGCTCGTACTGGGGGGTGTATCCCATTTATGCCAATGGGGGGAGGGGTGTCTTAGATTAAGGCAGTATGATCCAGACACGATGTTACTTTCGAGTGACGGTAGTGTATGCCGAAAGCGAGTTTATGAATGTGATGTTTTTTTTATAAAACTGAAATGGTTTATAATTGCTTATAAATCTTTTATTGATGATGGAGTTGTGAACTGTTATTTGAGGGAACTCACTAGACCTTTCGGTCTAACTCTCGCTCTTTCAAACTAAAAACCTTTTCAGGCAGGCGTGAGGTAGGATGATCGAGCATGTGTAAGAAGAAGGTGTGAGCCGGTGCTGAGTTAGAAGACCTCCATTATAGTTTTTGTTCCTTGTAATCTCAGTTGTTTATTAGGTTGTCTTTCCGCAAACCTTGAAGTGTAGATGTTGTTTTGGGCCATTGGGCGTTGTTATTTATTAAAGTTAGTTTTGATTTATGTCGTGAGATTGGGTTGTTACACTAAATAGGAGGCTTTCACCGGTAGAAAAAATCCGTCGGAAATCCGCTAGAAAATGGTATTTCTAGCGGATTTGCCGGCCGGTGAAAGTCTCGCCGGAAATCAAGTTCTCCGGCAGAATTTATGGCGGTTTGACCGTTTTCGACGGATTCCATCTGCTAGAAATCTGCCGATAATTTTTTTTAATTTCTTTATTCAATTTGGCCGAGTTAATTAATTAACTTAACTATTTACTTAAATTACGGGGGGTTAATGATGAATGAATTTATTCCGCATATATTTAATTATTTAAATTATTGTTTTTATTAAATATTAAAAAAAATAAAGTTATTGGCGGATAATTTGCCGATAAATGCATAGTTAAAAAAATTCTACTTTTTATTATTTATAATTTTTAAATCCAAAAAATATTTAAAAAAAACTGCTAAAATGTGGAGGACAAAAGCGTAAAACCAAATATCATACAATTAAGATAAATACGATTGTTCGGGCTAAAAAAATATAAATTGTTAGGGGTGGAAGTATGATTGTTCAGTTCATATAACAACAATTCATAAACATCCAAAAGATCAAAACTCTAACGGTTGTGGTGGCGAAACCCAGGTTGCTGCAAATGTAATCGAAATAAATAAATAACAAATAATTTGTGGTGGGAATCCGTCACAAATCCGCCACAAATATTATCGAAATTTATTTTTGAATTTTTTATACAAAATCAGTGACGGATTTGTGACGAAAGTCAATGAAAAGTTAGCTTTTTCCAATTTGCCAGTGCTTTGCCGGCGAAAAATTCCGTCGTTAAAAGTCTGATGTTTAGTAGTATGAATAAGAGTTCATATTTTCTCGTTAGACACTTGCCTCTAACAATTTTTTTTCAAATATTTTCCTGTGATTGGTAGTCAAACATATAAGACATATGTTTCTTTTACGTACATAATGAATTTTTCTCCTTTTATCAAAAAATATCGGGTAAGCATCTTTGTGATGGTAGTTCTATACGCAACACTCGAAATGCTTAAATCCCTTTACTCTTCACATACATAAAAGGAAGTTCATCTGTCATGATTATATGAGCTAAAATATTTATTCGATTTAACTAAAACAGTAAAAATAAAAAAATAAAAACTAAAAATCGAATCAAATCAAATCAAATTATATATCCTTGTTCAATTAACTGAACCGTTTTTCCGTTGAACTAAACCCATATGTTGTATGCCTAGCTAATATGGATGGTGTTAGAGATTCCGGCCAATATGTTATTTTGACTTGTATTCTTCTTTTGTATAATACAAATAAATGTTACACAAAAAAAAGTCATACGTAATTATAGCAAATGGTCGTATTCATTGGTTTTCCTAAATATCCACGAAACCATATTTGAAAAGACAACAAAGGGTCTTTATTAAGCTAAATGAGCATCAAATTTTGTTTTTAAAACCTTCCCATCAATCGTCAAATATATAAAAAAGATGGAAAGAGATTAATGAATTATTGAAATTGACTTAAAAAATAGTAACTAAATAAAGGAATATGTTCAGCTTTGTGTTGATCATATTTCATAATTACATAAAAAATCATATGTAATTTGATCATGTTATCACCTTTTCGTAAAATGAAGATGTTCTCGTTCAAACTATTCTTATTTGCCTCTTGAAATCGGAAATGAACTTATTAAAAGTTTGCATAGTATAAGTACGTCTTTCGATGCCTCCATGTCGCCTACGCCACCATAAAGTCGTGATGTCCTTCAAGTATATCGTGATGGTGTGAATCTTTGTAGCGTCATCCACAATCCCCATAGTTTGTTGTATACTTTGGGACTTCGACCCTTATAACACCCTAAAAATGGGTTTAATAAAAATTTAAAATTTCGGCAATATGACGTCTAAAATACGAAGGTTTCTATCCCTGTAAATTGATAACAACTAAAACCCAGATGATTGGGGTAGTTTGCACAGATATAGTAGCGGAAGAATGCGACATAAATTTACAACAACTTATTTAATCTAGAATAATAATACAACTAGATTAAGGTGGGTGTTGCTATGCCTCCAAAACGCTCTTCTCAAAGATATCCCAAAAGCCCGGTCCTTCCAACTTCTATGCTTAAAGCCAGAACTCAAGGTGCCCTATGCACCCCGCTAGGAGAAACTGTAGAGGGTACACAATAAGGAGAGTTAGACTGAAATTCTAGTGATATCTCACACAAGCATATAAAGCAATTAAGTATAAGACAAGAATAACTTCCAAGTTACCGCCACCAAGTATAGATCTTGCCCACAATCTGTGACCCTACAAAATACTCAACTTGAATACAGAACTTCATAAACATTACTAGTTCATGCACGGGAAGACCCGAGCCCTCTCGAGTAACCAAGCCCATAATTGGGATCACTTGAATTTAATAATTGGGAATTACACCTCAGGTTCTAGTTTTAGTGCACACCGTGACTGGCGTCACCTCAAGTACTTTTCCCACCTTTAGTGTCCACTTCTTAGAGTCTCACCTCAAGGTTGATAGAACCTTAGTGCCTACCCTTATGCTAGTAGAGTTTCACTTCAAGGAGGGGAAATCCTTTAGTGCCTACTCTCTAGCTTTTCAGTGGGGTTTGCAAGACTTAACAATTTCATACCCAACTCTCATGCATAAGAGTTGGGTCCATCACCAATATAGCACATATTATCAAATATCATGAAATAAAATACAATAAATATCTTACTTATGTTAAATCTTTCATATGCTCATAAAACACAATTATTCACCAAGGAGGTCTAATAAATAAGAAATAACTTTCACCTTTATGATTTCTAGGGTAAAATGATATAAATAGTAATTCCATAGCATTTGTATAGTAAGCTAAACATTTATATGAGAATGTTTAGTAGGAGACTCACCTATAGGGTTTGTAAAGTAAAAACCTTAGATATAGAGAAACCCTAAGGTGATGAAGATTTCTTTGGAGCTTTAATGATCTTGATGATTCCACTTGGTTGAGGAGCTTGAGGTAGTTGAGACTTAATGAGTGAATTAGAGGGATTTAGGTCAAGCATTTAATGAGGGGAGATGAAGATAGGGGAAAATCGCCACTTGCAAGGAGGTAGGGTTCTTGAGAGAATAAAAGAAGATAAATCAATAAAAAGGGTAAAAATCGTGACTTTTAAACTGACCCACCAGCCCGACGGCGATTATGACCCCGCGATAGTGCCCTGGAACTATCGCCTGAAACGTACCGCAAGTGGTACGCTCTCAGCGATTATGACACCACGAGAGTGACCACGGCACAATTGTCGGGCACTCTCACCCCATGTGTACCGAGACCCATAAATCTGCCGCGATTGTGCCATAGGCGAGAGTGACCATGGCATGGTCGCCTGGCACTCTCGCCGGTTTCCCCCAGAGCCCGAAAAATCGCATTCTCGATCTTGATTCACAACCAACGACGCTAAAGGTACTAAAGAACCGTTCTAAAAACATAAGCAATTAAGAAAATCATCTACGCAGTTCCAAATACTTGAAATTATCAGTTTAAGCACATGAAGGCACATAAGTGGAAAATAAGAAAGCAATTTCGCACATAATCCAAATTTTGGGGTGGTACAGTATAAATACCTTAATGCTTACCGGCCCATTCGCTACAGCTTGCTTGCAAATGCCCATGTCGGTCCGAACTTCTTCAAGTTGGTCACGAGTGATAGCTTGCTCTTTTTCCACCCTATTGACTTGTGTGTGCATGGTAGCTAGCTCATTCTGAATGATGCCTCAAAGAGCTTCAACTTCTCGGCGAAACTCCAACTTTAAGATATTAGGGGCGACCTTGACATCTTCTCGAACTTCTGAGTCTTCTACTTCCAAGACTCCAAGTTGTGTCTTCAAAGTGATGATCAAGATCATCGATCTTTAATATCTTCAAATCTTGCCTAGACTTCTCTACATCAACGACTCTAGCATTCAGGATGGGCATCAACTCCTTTGATTCCCCTGATAGGCAGGTTTACACCCACCCTAATCTAACTGCAAGTTTACAATATCGAATTAGGTAATACATGCAAAAAGTACGAGTATCGAACCAAAGGAACTAAAGACAGAGTATCACAATGACTACACTATACTATTAACTGAATTGTCAATTTGGATGGTGAATTAAATAACAACAGATCTAATTAACTATTGGGAGTTTTAAACAAATTTCAAAAATACTAAAACTGGAACTTTTTAATCAGAAAGGAAGTTGTATGGAGTTGGAATCCTAGAAGTTTTTATCTTCAATCTTGATGAGTTTCTTCTGCCTTCGTTGCTCCAAAAAGTTGCTAGAAGCTCCCAAAGAGCTTTAGGTCGAATAGGTATCAGATCCTTTTTTCACTTGTTGAAATTAGATTAAAGGACGAAACAATCGAGAATGTGGCTTTCCATGCGAGTTTTGGCCCGTGCAAAGTCGCTCGCATTTGTGAAAACTCGCAGCGCTTAACAAACTCGCGGCCTAACCCGCTTTGTTCACTGTTTTGACTCCTTTTCTTTTAGTTTTAGCTCAACACTTGATTTTGGGCTCAACAAACTTCTTCTCTTCAAATCGCTTCATATTTTTCCGTTTTCTTCGCAATGGTATTTTTTATTGCAGATTTCCTTCACCTTATCAAAACTCAAAACTTGTACTAATCTTTTGATAAATTGTTAGAAACATGCTAAAATTACTCGGAAACAGGCCGAAACTACTCTGCTTTGAAATAAATAATAATGTCGAAAATGACATTATCAGCCCCTGACTCTTGCTTCGAGTTTTGACTCTTTCCACACGAGACTCTTCCCCTCCTCGGGTCATCTCCTTAACCGTAATAGTCGACTCTACGTTGTTTGCTATCGCCTCAAACCTTCACTGCTAGATCACTTGTTATGGAGTTTTCGTTACAAGCTCGCATGCGAACATATTTCTCGGACTAAGTCAGCCAAACTACAAGAATACCGAGTAAATACAATCAAACAAATGAAATTGGGAGAACTATATGTTTCTATTACTCAAATTGTAGAAAGTGGAGTATATTTTACAAATGAAATACTACCTCTATTTATAATACTCTATAGATCTTTTTAGAACTCTATCTTGACTATTCTATTAGATATTTACAATGAACGATCTAGAACACATAAGTTCTTGAAAGGTCTGGGTCCTTCAAGAGCATATTGGATCCTCTTGATCTTTGTTTGTTCTTTCTTGATCCTTCTTCAAGGTTCGTCAATTCCCTTGATTTACACGGAATGTTTCAGATTTGCATAGAACCTGTTAGCAGGACATGACAATAAGGATCAAGCTTATTTTTTGAGCTTTCGTTTGGATGGACATAAGTTATCTTATAAGCTCGCATATTGAAACGCTAATTGGAGTAACATTCTAATAGTTTTTTGGCACATTTTTCAATTATAATATTAATTGTATTTATTATTATTTAAATTATAAATACATGTCAATTTTTAAATAAACACTAATAAAAATTTATTATTACTCTAATTAATAAATATTAATTTATAGAAATTAATATTAAATGAAAGATATTAATTCATTTTAATTATTCATTATATATTAATATTAATTATTTAAAATAATTATTAATCATATAAATTATTTTTATATTATTATTCAATATATTTAATCATCAAAAATAAATATAACAATTCTAAAAAATATTATGCAAGTTACATAAAAACTAAAGTTATACCTATTTTTTCATAGATAATAAAAATACGCTAAATGATTTTAGTAAATATTTGATTTAATTATTAATATTTAATTATAGTTTTTAAAAATTATTAATTAATTAAGATGTGTGAGGTAACCAATTTTATTTGTATTCATATTATATGTAATGGTTATTTAAAATCATAGATTAATGTAAATTATTTCTAAATTTGTTTTAACAAATCCAAAATTTATGATATATAAAATAATCAGTTTGAAATTCTTTTAATTAATACATTATATTATTTAGGCGCCGTTTGTTTTTTAAGAGGTCTAAACTTTGAAGTCTTATTTTAGTTATGATTAATAAAAGGTAGTATGTAAAAAGGTCTTAACGATTCAAACTTAAGAGTCATTAAGAGATTTTTTTAAAAAAACAAACAACCCCTTAATCTTTTTTTAATATCTTGTTTGTCATAATAACCATATTATATTATTAGAGATTTGTTTTAATTATATTATAAAATGTTGTTATTGACTATTTTTTAAGATGTTTTTGGTAATTTTACATTTTTCATCTAGTTTATCAGCTAGTTTTTGTCAAATATGATTTGTTCATCACCTATGTAACACCCCGAAATTTCATTGGTTAAATTAGATTTTTGATTTTTTGGGCTTGAATCTTTAATTTTATAGTTTGAATGGATGAATGATTTAACTACGAGTCCAACGGTTCTTTCCGTAACGAAAACGGAGCTATATCGAAGAAGTTATGACCAAAACGGGATTTGACCAAATGAGAAGAAGTTTGATGCGCTTCTGTGTGTGGCGCACGACCCGTGCGCCATCCTTCATTAAAAACGCACGGGTCGTGAGCATGAGGCAGTAGCCCAGTGCGGGCATTAAATGAATTTTCCCAAATATTTCTCATTTCTCATCTTCTTCATTTCAAACATTCTCTCCCAAACCCTTCCTCTCAACCTACTTCATCTAAGGTTCTTTCAACCACCAATCTTCCACCATTTATTGTTAGAGTGAAGATCATCATCCAAGGTTTCGGATTGGAAGCTTCACCGCCATCTCCATCTTCATCTTCCTCAAGTATCCAAAAGCTTGATTTTGGGGTTTTCGTCTCCTACCTTATAACTTCCAGATTTTTGGGTGATAAGAGCATTAAATCATCATTGAAGGTTCATCCAAGTGATTTCATTGAAGCATCCTTCAAGATCTTCATCTTCTTCAAGTCTCATCTTCTTCAAAAGTTAGGGTTTCATCTTTTCTAGGTTTTTGGTCAAAAACCTAGATTGTGAGTTTACTAAACCTTTGTTAAAACTAGATACACATCATAATCTTCTATTTACTATTTTATCTCTATGTGTACAAGTATTTGGGATTTCTTGATGAAAATAGTTGAAAATATAGATATTGATGATATGTTATGTCTTATGTTATGGGTGCCATTATTTGGGGCTTTTCTCATGGATATACAATGTGATTAACTTGATATGAAATGTACGCATGTATGGGTATTGTGATGGTTCTAGTTGGAATACTACTTTGATGACATATTTATATGCATGATGAATATAAGTGTCATTTGGGTCTTTTGTTGGATTGCATGAGGATAGGATGGTAATATTGTACCCGTAGTTGGTATTGAAATATGTTGGGTTGAAATACACCTAAAGGACCTCCTATATGCGTTATGTGGACGAACCAAGTCAGTACACTAGGAGGATGTAGTCTTGGGCGCCACTGTGATGGTATGTGCCTAGACCTCCGCCATTCGGGGAATTTTCTTAGCGATAGTCTTCGGGTGTGCCGGGCCTTTCGGGTGTGGGGTGTTCCTTGTTAATGGCATCAAGGTATATCGACTCTTGGGTGGGACTTGATTGGTGCTTTGGGTCTCCCCTAATGACTCCACATATGTTGAACACTGGTTAACTGCTGATAAGAATTGTATCTGTTCATGCATGCTTATTATTGTTCAACTCACTAGGATTTTTGGCCTAACACTTGTTTGATGTCTATGTGTATCTCAGGTTCTAGCGGCGGTGGTCTTAAGCCGGTTTAGTTGCTTGGGGGTGAGAGCTTGGGGAATTGCACATTGACGCGTTATACTTTTGGATATAGACCGTTTGGGTCTATAGATGACAACCCTTTTTGTAATCTCTTTTCTAGATGTAGAAATTAGATTAGTTGGTTGTTGTTTACTGTCCGTTAAATTACAATTGTGATTAAACAGGTTATTAATTTTATATACCCCATTTTTGGGAGGCTCTTGCTATGGCAATTTTAGCATACCTCACGTCCGTTTTCCGGATTTTTGTTATCCCTATTTTTAGGGTGTTACAAGTTAGTATCAGAGCTTTAGTTTAAGTGAACTAGGTATTGTTTAGCATATCTAGACTTAAGCTTTAGAACTTATGACTTCACTGTCCACTTGGGGTAGAAATCCTAGGTGGGGAGAGCGTTAGGATTACGGAATTACTGTAATTGAAAGTTGTGATGATGGTGACAAGAATACTTATGTATGGTTCGTTCATAATTTTACTTAGCTACTGCATGAATGCATTGTTACGTAGGAATACTTGGTTTACTATTATTATGATAATTGATGAAAGTAGTAGTACGTACAATGAGTTCAACTCGCTTAGTGTTTTCTCAATCTATTTCTCGTACGTGCATGACAGATTATAAATGGTAAACACTCAAAGTAGATTACCGGACATGCCAGAAGGGCTACCTGAAGTGGAATCTGCAGTTGTACGACCCCCGGTGGGGGCAACCTCTGATGACATTCCTATACCCAGAATCTTGGCAGGAGGGCTTGAGCACATCCCGCGCCGGAACCTCAACACCGGTAACGCCATCTTGGAGGAAGTTACCATGGAGACCCGGCTTCGGGATAGCATGATGTTGGCCATGAATGCGGCTTTGGCTCAACAACAGTTGGCCATGACTTCAGCCATGACCCAACAGCAAGAGTTTTTCATGAAAAACTTCTAGAGGATCGAGACGTCAGTAACCGTCAACCCGAGACTATGGCTGAAAACGTTATTGTGGGGTCGGGTGGGCCGAATGTGGTGACGGTCGAAGAACCATCCGCTGAGGGAATCATAACGAAGACTAAAGGGTGCACCTACAAGACGTTTCTGGGGTGTCACCCTAAGGAGTTTGCGGGTTCCGATAGCCTAGTTGCTTGTATGTATTGGCTCAAAGAGATGGAGATGGCCTTCGAGGCAAGTGAGTGCGATCCCTCTCAACGAGTCAAGTTTGCTTCCCAACTACTTCGGGGAGAGGCTTTGATTTGGTGGAATCTCACTCGATTCGCCCTCATCCCGGAAGTTCTGGCTAAGTTAAATTGGCCGGTGTTCAAAGAGAAGATTATGGACAAGTACTGCAGCGAGCGGTCGTTGGACAAGTTGGAACGGGAGTTCCGAGATTTGAAGAAGGGGAATATGTCGATTGTTGGCTACTCCAAGCTCTTCTTGGAGAAGCTAAACTAGGTGGGACATCTAGTCCCCGACGAAAAGTCAAAGATGAAGTCTTATCATCAAGGGTTACCGGCCGAGATGCGAACAGCGGTAAGAAATGCTACGTGTTCGACTTTGCAAGAAGTTATCGAGGAGTCCTTACTCGTTGAGGACGACATCAATTCGGAAAGGGATGAGAAGAGGCATGTTAGTGAGAAACGGAAGTGGGAGGGGCCATCTGGGCCCGTTAGTCAGTTAAGACCCTTTGTAAGCGGGAGATCGGGTGATCAACGCCGTGAAGATCGGTGGTGCCACAAGTGCAGGTCAAAACACTCGGGGCCGTACGCTACAAGGACTCACTTCGGTCCAGTAGGTTGTACCAAGTGTGGTAAGAAAAATCACACGACTCGAGAGTGTTCCCTCCGTGGGCCGACTTGTTATGAATGTAGAGATCCGGGGCATATGAAGCGAGAGTGTTCAAGGCTGGTTAGAGGAAGTGGTGGAAGTTCTGTGGGTTCGACGGTTAGGGTCGAGCAACCATCACGGGCACCGAGTCGAGCTTTCCGGATGACTACCGAGGAGGCAAAGGAGACCGTAGATGTTGTTTCGGGTACGTTTCTAGTAAACTCCATGCCTGCTCGTGTCTTGTTTGATTCGGGTGCTACATGTTCTTTTGGGTCGGATGCTTTCTGTAAACGATTCACCACTCCTATTAGTGTCCTTCCCGATGCGTTAGTAGTAGAAATAGCTAATGGGGATCAAGTAATTATTCGTGACCGTTTATGTGATTGCACTCTAGAGATCGATGGAAATTCTTTCGGAGTAGGATTACTACCTATGGCTATAGGAGGGTTTGATGTAGTCATAGGCATGAATTGGTTAGTGAGGCATAAGGCGAACATCTTTTGCTCCAAAAAGATAATCCAAGTACCATTGCCGGAAAATGGGGTGACTATCATTTATGGGGAGAAAGGAAAGAGGAATAATCCTATTATCTCATCTCTTAAGGCTCGCAAGTTTTTAGCGAAGGGCTACCCTTCGTACTTGGCCTACGTTGTGGACGCAAAGAAAGAAAAGAAGTCGGTGGGAGATGTGGAGGTAGTGCAAGATTATCTGGACGTTATCCCGGAAGACTTACCCGAATTACCGCCGGAACGGCAAGTGGAGTTTCAGATTGACCTCACACCGGGAGCGGCTCCGATAGCTCGTGCTCCATATCGTTTGGCACCGACAGAAATGAAGGAGAAGGTGACGCAACTTCAAGAGTTGTTGGAGAAGGGCTTCATTCGACCAAGTTCGTCACCTTGGGGAGCACCAGTTTTGTTCGTGAAGAAGAAAGATGGATCCATGCGGATGTGCATAGATTATCGGGAGTTAAACAAAGTCACGGTGAAGAACAAGTGCCCTCTACCTCGCATCGATGATCTTTTTGATCAACTCCAAGGGGCGGGATGTTTCTCGAAGATTGACCTTCAGTCTGGTTACCATCAAGTGAGAGTGAAGAACGAAGATATTCCGAAGACGGACTTCTGAACGAGATACGGTCATTATGAGTTCTTGGTGATGCCGTTTGGCTTAACCAACGCTCCGGCCGTATTCATGGATTTGATGAACCATGTGTGTCGCCCATTTTTGGATAAATCCGTGATTGTCTTTATTGACGATATTTTAATATATTCAAGGGATGAGTCCGAACATGGAAGACACTTACGGGAAGTATTAGAAGTTCTAAGAAGGGAGAAACTATTCGCGAAGTTCTCGAAGTGCGAATTTTGCCTTCAAGAAGTGCAATTCTTGGGGCATGTGGTATCAAAGGACGGGGTAAAAGTGGATCCGGCAAAGATCGATGTAATGATGAGTTGGGAGCCTCCAACAAGTCCGACGGAGATCCGAAGCTTCTTAGGTTTGGCGGGTTACTACCGGCGTTTCATCCAAGACTTTTCCAAGATAGCTACACCGCTCACTTCTCTTACAAGGAAGAACGTCAAGTTTCTTTGGACCGATGCACAAGAGCAAGCGTTTCAAGCGCTCAAGAGGAAGTTGTGCGAAGCTTCGATCTTGTCCTTACCCGAGGGATCGGAAGACTTTGTCGTGTTTAGTGATGCTTCCAAGATGGGGCTTGGGTGTGTCCTAATGCAAAGGGGGAAGGTAATAGCCTACGCGTCGCGACAATTAAAGGATCATGAGAAGAACTATCCGACTCATGATTTGGAGTTGGCGGCGGTAGTTTTCGCGTTAAAGTTGTGGCGACATTACTTGTACGGGATGAAGTGTACTCTTTTTACCGATCACAAGAGTCTCAAATACATCTTTGATCAAAAGGAACTCAACATGCGACAAAGGAGATGGCTTGAGCTCTTGAAAGATTATGATTGTGATTTACTCTACCATCCTGGTAAGGCCAACGTGGTAGCGGATGCATTGAGTCGAAGGAGCCATGATGGGGGTGTCAAAATGTCCCTTACGAGAATCGATGTGGTGTCAAGTTTGTTGGAGAGCATAAGAGCGAGTCAAGTGGAAGCACTTAAAGAAGAGAACCTCAAGGCTGAGGTTATGTCAAAGCAAAAGGAGCTCTTAACGGAAGATGGTCGTGGACTCAAACTCTTCCAAGGGCGCATTTGGGTGCCGAAGGTTGGGGGAAACCGTGAATTACTCCTCGAGGAAGCGCATAAGTCGAAGTATTCTATACATCCCGGTAGCACAAAGATGTATAGAGATTTAAAGCTAAACTATTGGTGGCCGGTGATGAAGCTAGACGTGGCTAGCTATGTGGAGAAATGTGTCACGTGCCTTCAAGTGAAACCGGGGCATCAAAGACCGTATGGGAGTTTACAACCATTGTCCATTCCCGAGTGGAAATGGGACAACATCACTATGGACTTCGTAACGAAGCTACCAAAGACCTTGCGAGGCCATGATACAACTTGGGTAGTTCTTCATAGGCTAACCAAGAGTGCGCATTTTCTTGCAATGAGGGAGACTTTACCAATGAAGAAATTGGCCAAGCTCTATATCGACGAGGTGGTGTCGAGGCACGGGGTCCCGCAATCTATTGTGTCGGATCGGGACAGTCGTTTCACGTCAAACTTTTGGACTAGTTTACAAACGGAGTTGAGCACTAGACTGAATCTGAGCACGACCTATCATCCTCAAACGAATGGACAAAGCGAGAGGACAATCCAGACATTAGAAGACATGTTGAGGTCGTGTGTAATAGACTTCGGGGGAAGCTGGGATTCACATCTACCTCTAGTAGAGTTCACGTACAACAACAGTTACCATTCTAGTATTGGAATGGCACCGTTCGAGGCTTTGTATGGACGGAAGTGCAGAACCCCGGTATGTTGGCTAGAAGGGGGCGAGAAGCAATTTGCCGGACCAGAAATCGTTCAAGAGACGGCCGACAAGGTGAAAGAGATCCGGGAAAGGCTAAAGGCGGCACAAGACCGACAAAAGAGTTATGGGGACAAGAAGAGAAGACCGATTGAGTTTCAAGTGGGTGACCGGGTCATGTTCAAGGTGTCTCCGTAGAAGGGGATCATACGCTTCGGGAAGCGTGGGAAGCTTAGCCCTTGTTTCCTTGGACCATTCGTTATTTTGGAGAAGATTGGTTTACAAGCCTATCGGTTGGATTTACCACCGGAAATGGAGGGAATACATCCCACGTTTCATGTATGTTACTTCAGAAACTGTCTAGCCGAAGAGGAAAGCGTGATTCCTTTGTCAAAAATTCGTGTGGACAATGGGAATCGTTGTGTAGAAGAACCGGAAGAGATTTTAGAATCGAAGGTAAAGAAGTTGAGGCATAGAGACGTAATTATGGTTAAGGTCCAATGGAAACATCATCGGGGTGCTAATGTTACTTGGGAATCCAAAGATGATATGAAGTTAGGATACCTTCACTTGTTTAGTTAGGGTAAGATTTCGGGGACGAAATCCTCGTTAGGTAGGGAGGATTGTAAGACCCCGAAATTTCATTGGTTAAATTAGATTTTTGATTTTTTGGGCTTGAATCTTTAATTTTATAGTTTGAATGGATGAATGATTTAACTACGAGTCTAACGGTTCTTTCCGTAGCGAAAACGGAGCTATATCGAAAAAATTATGACCAAAACGGGATTTGACCAAATGAGAAGAAGTTTGATGCGCTTCTGTGTGTGGCGCACGACCCGTGTGCCATCCTTCATTAAAAACGCACGGGTCGTACGCATGAGGCAGTAGCCCAGTTCGGGCATTAAATGAATTTTCCCAAATATTTCTCATTTCTCATCTTCTTCATTTCAAACATTCTCTCCCAAACCCTTCCTCTCAACCTACTTCATCTAAGGTTCTTTCAACCACCAATCTTCCACCATTTATTGCTAGAGTGAAGATCATCATCCAAGGTTTCAGATTGGAAGTTTCACCACCATCTCCATCTTTATCTTCCTCAAGTATCCAAAAGCTTGATTTTAGGGTTTTCGTCTCCTACCTTATAACTTCCATATTTTTGGGTGATAAGAGCATTAAATCATCATTGAAGGTTCATCCAAGTGATTTCATTGAAGCATCCTTCAAGATCTTCATCTTCTTCAAGTCTCAACTTCTTCAAAAGCTAGGGTTTCATCTTTTCTAGGTTTTTGGTCAAAAACCTAGATTGTGAGTTTACTAAACCTTTGTTAAAACTAGATACACATTATAATCTCCTATTTACTATTTTATCTCTATGTGTACAAGTATTTGGGATTTCTTGATGAAAATAGTTGGAAATATAGATATTGGTGATATGTTATGTCTTATGTTATGGGTGCCATTATTTGGGGCTTTTCTCATGGATATACAATGTGATTAACTTGATATGAAATGTACGCATGTATGGGTATTGTGATGGTTCTAGTTGGAATACTACTTTGATGACATATTTATATGCATGATGAATATAAGTGTCATTTGGGTCTTTTGTTGGATTGCATGAGGATAGGATGGTAATATTGTACCCGTAGTTGGTATTGAAATATGTTGGGTTGAAATACACCTAAAGGACCTCCTATATGCGTTATGTGGACGAACCAAGTCAGTACACTAGGAGGATGTAGTCTTGGGCGCCACTGTGATGGTATGTGCCTAGACCTCCGCCATTCGGGGAATTTTCTTAGCGATAGTCTTCGGGTGTGCCGGGCCTTTCGGGTGTTCCTTGTTAAGGGCATCAAGGTATATCGAATCTTGGGTGGGACTTGATTGGTGCTTTGGGTCTCCCCTAATGACTCCACATATGTTGAACACTGATTAACTGCTGATAAAAATTGTATTTGTTCATGCATGCTTAGTATTGTTCAACTCAGTAGGCTTTTTGGCCTAACACTTGTTTGATGTCTATGTGTATCTCAGGTTCTAGCGGCGGCGGTCTTAAGCCGGTTTAGTTGCTTGGGGGTGAGAGCTTGGGGAATTGCACATTGACGCGTTATACTTTTGGATATAGATCGTTTGGGTCTATAGATGACAACCCTTTTTGTAATCTCTTTTCTAGATGTAGAAATTAGATTAGTTGGTTGTTGTTTACTGTCCGTTAAATTACAATTGTGATTAAACAGGTTATTAATTTTATATTCCTCATTTTTGGGAGACTCTTGCTATGACAATTTTAGCATACCTCACGTCCGTTTTCCGGATTTTTGTTATCCCTATTTTTAGGGTGTTACAACCTAACTTACCCAACCACTATAAAAAGTACACTAAAAACATTAAAAATGATGGATTCCTTGAACACTAAAACAAATCCAACTCCAATCACACACTAAGAAAAACACTAAAAACGTTTTTAATATTATTATAATAATAGAATAATATTATGTAATATATTAAACTATTAATCTATATATAAAACGTATAAAAGTTGAATAAAAATATCATTATTTAGTTTTAGAAGTCTATTTTATCGGCTTTCAAATATAGAGCCATCTTTATTGACTTCTATTTTTTTTAGTGTTTTGGTGTTGGGTCGTAGAGAAAAACTGTGTGTTCCAGATTCTAGTTCCTATACAAGTTTAATCAAACAAACAAGATTTAACACAATGATTACCTGTTTGATTTCTTTCAATTCTCAAAGTTTACACTTGTAACTTTCTAGAACTCTCTCTCTCTTTCTAAAACGTATTCTCTCTTAAAATTGTCAACTAACTTCTTACACTTGTAACTTCTGAAAATACAAATAGAAAAACTATTTATACTACCCTCTAAAACAAAGAAAACAAAAAATACAAATACATTGACTTTTATTAATAGACCTTGACTTTTAATGAGGTTTGACTTTAGCATCTTTGACTTTCTCAACTTTGACCTTCAGTCTTCTTGATCTTGTATCCAACAGATTTATGCTCTAACAATCTCCCCCTTTGGATTCAAGATCATTGTTGAAAGATGTAGCATTAATTCTTCACTTTAAGCTATGTCTGAACAATCTCCCCTTTTACTTTGATGGTCTTCTTTCCAAAGCTTTCTTCAAACGAATAACAATCTTCTCAAAACTTTCACACAACACTTTTAGACTTTGGAAAGAAATTATCTTCAAAATCAGCTCGAATGCTTTAGCAAATAATCTTCAAAGAAAAATTCCTCAAAACTTCAGAAATTCTTTGATCGTCTTCAAAACTTTAAATCTTTGTCATTTCTTTGAAATCATCTCCCTTTATCTTCACAAACTTTAACATTTCTTCATACCATCTCCACAATACATTTCTTCATATCATCTCCCCCTTTTTGATGATTTGAGCATCTGATATCATCAAAACTTTTCGTCCAAGAAATTTCGTTTACCATTCTGATCTGTCATACTGATCCTCTGATTCTGTCAACTCTCCAAGATATTCATCTAGATCTTTTCAAATCCAGACAAAATAAGAACATGTAACTCCTGAATCAACATATGAATCAGTTAAAATGTCTGTCAGTAACACAAAGTCACTGTGTGTAACGAATACACAATATAAAGGAGCTTTTTGATGTTCACTCCCCCAGGGCTTCCATCCAATCATCGAAATATCACAAAGGCAATTTCTATGAATGTTATGACAAAGAAACAAATTCTTTGTGTGCTCGTGCATGTGTAGAAAGAATTAAGCACGAAGATTGCTTTTATAAGGCTCAACATTGTGTAAACCACTGAGACAATAGTAGATAAACACAGACTCTATGTGTATGATTGAAGTGCGAAGGCGGGGCAGACTTCCTTCTTTTTCAATATCCAGATTTTACAAATGAAAAACAGATAGATTATATGCTGCGTCCCCAGAAAATATGAAACATTTTCTTTTTGAGAAGAAAATGAGTGGTTGGTGGGTTTTAAACAAGAGTTGGCATGGGCTATTTGCCTGTTTCAATAACGTTCACCAAAGAGTTGTGAAACGCTAGTAATGTGGCTGCCCAGCTCAGAAAGTAGTTGGTGCAGAGTTTGATATTCTTTTACTCTGATCTCTCACCCTCTTTCTTTTTAATCAATAAGCTCACTACTAACCAAACTCTCTTTTCCATTTTACCTCAGCACACCCACACTCATTTCTTTTGACTCCTCACACTCAATCACTAAGGGATTAACTTCATGGGTAGGAAACACTGGTTAACGTGAATCTATAGAAGTTTAGTTAATTCCTAGCACAAATAACTCATGTAATCCTATAAAGCATGAGTTGTTCAAATGGTTTAACTATATCAGTTAAAACTCATATACAAATGTCAGATATAAGTATGCTCAGTGATATAATCATGAAGATATGAGCATTTTAAACCATTGAATTATTTTCAAACAAGGAAATTGAATGAATGAACATGAATGCAAGAAATTTGTTTGAAAATCTGACATTGTATAAAATGATCAGAAATGAATGATATAGCAATTAAAGCTTATGGTCAAGAATAATTGATATTTGTCTATACGAAACAAGATATAGACATTCTTGAAATGACCGTTTTGAAATGAAATATCGCTCAAAATTCTTTGAATACAAGCGGAGTGTCTTACCATCGAAGAAAAATTGTTCCAATTTAGAGACATGGTAAGAACATATTGAACAAAAATTCAAACCAGTGTGTGTGAATACTTGAAAGTATATAGAAAAGACAATACGCAAGTATTTATCTTTGGAAACACACGATTTGTTTATCAATGACGCACAAAAAATAGAATAAAAACATTTAAAATCACACTTCCAAATTATAAAATCTGTTTAAGAATTGGGAAGTGGTTTGAACATTTAAAAACATGTTTTCTATACCTGAAAGTTGTCCTTCTTTCAGATATATGTGAGATTAAGATAAGAAATTTACCTTGTCACTCAATCTTAAATCTCAGAAAGTCAGTTGTAGTCATGTAGATATGATCGTGTCAGCTTCTCTCATCCTGTAAGTCTCAAAGTCTAGTCAAAAATTTATTCAAATGTAAATGACATAAAACAGTAAAAACAGTTAAAGAACGAGTTCTGATCAGAAGTAATCAGAAATCATTGTCTTACTCCTTGTTACTTATAAGCTCCCCCTAAAATCAGTTAAGCAAAATGCAGAAATTAGTTAATACTCCCCCTCAAATGAATGTAGATCATCTAAAATCTTCTCTTACTCCCCCTGAGATCATGAACAAACAATTAAAGTGCAGGTATCTTTCAGAAATAAAAATAAAGAAAATGACGAAAAATAACAATTTGTAACTTTAGTAGGTAACAACCGATTATGTCTTAAGATTTAACATACCAAGCTTAGAGACAAGAAAATTAAATCTCTTTTCATCTAAGGGTTTGGTAAATAAATCTGCAAGTTGATAATCTGTTTTTACAAAATAAAGTTCAATTGTTCCTTTTTCTACATATCTTTTATAAAATGATACCTTACATCAATGTGTTTGGTTTTCGTATGCTGGACAGGATTAGCAGATATGGCAATCGCACTCTTCGAGTCACAGTAGATTGGAATTTTGTCATACTTGAATCCATAGTCTCGTAGCTATGTTCGCATTCACAAGACTTGAGAGCAACAACTGGCAGCAGCTACGTACTCTGCTTCAGTAGTCGAAGTGGAAACGCATAATTGTTTCTTTGATGCCCAGCTAACGAGCTTGTCTCCAAGAAATTGAACGTGACCAGAAGTACTCTTTCTGTCCAACATGCAACATGCATGATCTGCATCTGAATATGCAGTCAGTTGAAACCCTGTATCCTTAGGATACCACAAACCAAGGTCTGCAGTCCCCTTCAGATATCTAAAGATCCGTTTGACAGCGGCCAAATGAGATTCTTTGGGAGCAACTTGATATCTAGAACAAAGACATGTTGAGAACATAATATCTGGTCTACTCGAAGTAAGATACATCAACGATCCTATCATACCTCTATAGGTTCTAACATCAACACTTTTTCTCGAAGGATCAGTGTGGATCTTAGTTCCTGGTGCCATCGGGGTGCCAATAGATTTGTGATTTTCCATTTTGTACTTCCGAAGAATGTCCAAAATGTACTTAGATTGATTTATAAAAATCCTCGTAGAAAGTTGTTTAACTTGTAATCCGAGAAAGAAATTCATCTCTCCCATCATACTCATTTGAAAACGTGACACCATAAGGTTAGAAATTTTTTTACAATATTTTGGATTAGTAGAACCAAATATTATATCATCAACATATATCTGAATAAGTATAATATCAGTTTTTTCTTTCTTGATGAATAAAGTAGTGTCGATCTTACCTTTTGAGAAACCAGACTTGACCAAGAATTTGGATAAGACGTCATACCGGGCTCGAGGGGCTTGCTTTAATCCATAAAGGGCTTTGTCCAGGATGTATACATGATCTGGCTTGTCTTGATTGACAAACCCTTCAGGTTGAGACACGTACACTTCTTCTTTAAGAATGCCGTTCAGAAAGGCTGTTTTCACATCCATCTGAAAGACTGTGAAGTTCTTATGAGCAGCGTAGGCGAGAAACATTCTTATTGTCTCTATACGTGCTACTGGAGCATACGTCTTGTCATAATCGATGCCTTCCTCTTGCCGGTAGCCTTTGGCAACAAGTCTAGCTTTGTTTCTGATGACGACACCATCTTCATCCTTTTTATTCTTGAATACCCACTTAGTGCCGATCACGGTTTTACCTTCCGGTTTAGGAACCAATCTCCAAACCTTTAGGGCTTCAAACTGATTGAGCTCTTCTTGCATTGCAGATACCCAGTCCGAATCAGCAAGAGCCTCGGATACTCAAGTTGGCTCAATCTTGCTTAGGAACGAGTCATGCATACACTGATTAATAGTCGCTGACCTTGTCTGAACAGGCTTGTCAAAATCTCCAATTACTTGATGTAATGGATGGTCCTTGGTCCAGCGATGCTCATGTGTAAGTGGAATAGATAAATTCTGAACATGATCATCATCTTGAAATCCACTTTCAAAATCTTCAGTTTGAATTACAGGAGGGGGGTTTTCAGTTGAAAACTCAGGTGCAGAAGTATCAGTTGGAACAGCAGATTCTGACTCAACTGAAACAATTACTTCTGTCTCAGCATTAACTTGTGGAACTTCAACTGTAGGAGTAACATCAGGAATGTGAGTTTCTGACTGAACGGGGGATACTTGTTCAGTAATGACATCTGAAGTGACTGGATGATGACAACTTGTATCTTCAAACCTGTCAGTCACAGCAGATTTAGGTATATTAGATCCTAGAAACTCATCATAAAAGAATTCAAATAACAAATCTAAATCAGTTAAATGTGAAGTAGATGTAGAAGCGTTATCCGAATTTATCGTTGTAGACACAGGTTCTGGACTGATCTGCCCAGAAGCTAAAACACCAGTAATAACGGGTTCTGAATTGATTTGATCAGAAGCCATTTCTTCATCAAATGTAACATTGACGCTCTCCACAACTGTCTTTGACTCCTTTATATAAACACGATATGCTGCAGAAGTTGAAGAATAACCGATAAAGATGCCTTCATCCGCTTTAGCACTGAATTTATTCAGACTCTCTCTGTCGTTAAGCACAAAACATTTACACCCAAATATGTGAAAATATTTGATAGTTGGTGTTCTGTTGTTGATTAGATCATATGGAGTCTTCTGAAATCGGCGGTGTATCATGGAACGATTTTGCGTATGGCATGCAGTCGACACAGCTTCCGCCCACAAGAATAGAGGTAGATCCGATTGACTAAGCATAGTCCGAGCGGCCTCGACTAGCGTCCTATTACGTCTTTCTACTACTCCATTTTGTTGAGGGTTTCTAGCAGCAGAATACTGATGTGAAATCCCAACTGAATCGAGATATTCATCAACAATCTTGTTCTTGAATTCTGTGCCATTGTCAGTTCGAAGGAACTTGACTTGTCGTTGCAGTTTCACCTGGGTCGTCTTTAAGAATGAAATGAGAACTTCCGGTGTCTCATCTTTTGAACGAAGAAATTTGACCCACGTGTATCTGGAGTAATCGTCCACAATTACCAACACATATTTCTTACCACCCAAACTCTGAGTTCTCATTGGTCCACATAAATCCATGTGTATCAGTTCTAACGGAGAACTAGTGCTTGGTTCAGGCTTCGGTTTATGAGCGGCTCTCTTCATCTTACCCTTCTCACATGCTGCGCATAAGTGTTCTTTTTCGTATTTCAGCTCAGGAAGTCCCTTTACTAATTTCCCACGAACCAGCTTGTTGATGTAACGAAAGTTCAAGTGAGATAACCGTCTATGCCAGAGCCAACTTTGTTGCTGTGAAGCTTTTGTCAACAAGCATACCTGATTGTCAATCTGAACTTTGGACAAGTTGATGGTGTAGAGGTTTGTCTTTCTATGTCCACCCAAGAGTTCTGTTCCGTCTTCAGTACGAACTGAGCAACTCTTAGACTTGAAGTTGACCTCTAACCCTTTATCGCAGAATTGACCTATGCTGAATAAGTTGTTCCCCAAGCCTTCGACATAACTCACTTTACTGATCGTTATGTTGTCTTGAATGATATCACCATATCCTAAGATAGGTGAAAGCTGATCATTTCCAAATCTGACATTTCCACTGAATTTCACTGTATAGTTAGACAATAAAGCTTTTTGCCTAGTCATATGCTTGGAACATCCACTGTCCAAGTACCACATATGCCGGGTCTGCAAGAGAAATAAGGCAATAACAATTTTAGGTACCCATTTAATAACGGGCCCAAACGGATTAGCACAAGATTTTGGTATCCACTTGAAAATGGATCCTCTGTTCATTTGAAAACCTTTAAAATCATTTGATCTAGAAGAATATACATGATAAGATCCATACCAATCAGAAGAATCATGAGAATAAGAAAAGTCAGTTTTCCGATAATTATGATGAAATTTAGTAGTAATAGGAGATAATTGAATCAACTGCTTTATTGAATAACACTTGTAAGAAGTTACAAGGTTTTGTTTACGAGAAGCATATTGATCAACTACATTAGAATCACTACTAACAGATTTAGTACAAGAATTATCAGTAACTAATTCAGCTATCTCAGCATCCTTCTGTTTTGATCTCCATTTGGATTGAGCTTTCAGCTTTTTCTTCCTTAAATCTGAAACATAAGATGTAGATTTATTAGGAAAAATAGATTTCTGTGACTGAGGTTTCTTTTGTGTACCAGTGTATTTCTGTTTCTGTAATCGCTGCTTCTTATGTTTCTTACCCTTAGCATAGTAATCAGCAGTTACAGAAACTTTGTCATTACTAACACCACTTGGTAACACTTTGTCATTTTTAAGACAAGTAGAATGATCAGGAAGTTTAGAATGAATGTCAAACATATCAGGTTCTTCCATGCTCCCATCATCAGAATTAAAAGAATCATTTGCAGACTCAAATAAGTCATCAGAATTATCAGAGAAAATTTGAGGTTCCTTTGAAACTGTAGAACACTTTGTTGATTTTTCTTGTAAAACAGTGTTCTTTATAACTGTAGAAAACACATTTTGTTCTATATCAACCAAAAGTTTTTCATCAGATAAAACATTTTCAAGTTCAACTATTTTGCTTTCAAGAATAGATGTAGGAACATAAACCTTTGCAATCGCATGTTTTGCCTTCATCTCAGATGCAGAATAACTAACAAAATAGTCTTTTGAAAGAACTTTCGGTGTTTCTGAAAGATAACTATCATTTAACTTGACATAGTTAAATGGTAGTTGCATTTTCTTTTTATTCTTTCTGTTTTTAGTTTCTTTTGCCTCATCTTCATCTGACAATTTGGTAACAAATTTGGGTTTCAAATGAGTATGTTTATCAGCACAGGCAAGAAAATCATAGTTATAAAGTGCCGGTTGTTTTCTGATAGCTTTCTTAAGATAATGGGGGTTGTTAAAACCAAGTCCCCATCTTTGCTTAACATCTACCTCTTCATTAGGAGCATTAAGAAAGATGGTTTGATCTGTTTGATCTCTTTTATAAAGTTTAACTTCCAGACCATTTACCTTCTTGTTCAAATTCTTGTTTTCAACCTGCAGTTTATAAATAGTTAGTGCAGATTCATTTTTCTCAAACTCATATCTATTTACTTTACCTTCAAACTCAGAAATCTTCTTTTCAAAATTATCTACTTTAGATTTAGAATCAGAATCAGATTTGCGTAAAGAATCAATTAGATCTTTGTTTGAAATAACAGAAGTATTAAGTTCAAAGATCTTCTTGTTCTTTTTAGCAACCTTTTCCTTTTCATTTTTCAGATTATTTTGTAAATTTTGTAGCTCAACCACCATGGTTTCCAATTTGGTAATAAGATCTTTTGGAGTTAAGCTTAATACCTCATTAACGACCTCATCATCTGAATCATCATCTTTTTCTTCTTTGCCCATGAGACAGATATGAGCATTTTCTTCTTTCTCATCACTTTCATCCTCATAATGATCTAACCAAAACTCATCCTCGGCCATCAAAGCTACACCAGCTTCTTGTTGTCTTGCCAAAAGCAACTTGTTCTGATAATACTGAGAGTTGCGTACTTTTGGCTTCCGACAATCTTTGGCATAATGACCCAACTTGCCGCAGTTATAACATTTGATTGAATCAGTTGAAGGCTTTTCAACAGCAGTGTAGTCATTCACAAACATCTTCTTCTCATCTGGTTTCTTCTCACCATACCGTTTCTCTTCAAATCTCTTGCCTTCTACCCTCTCTCGGTGTTCGTGGTTCTTTAAACTGGATGACGAATAGCGTTGAGAATTAGATCCCGGCTTCTTATAAAATTTCTTCTGAAATGCACGGGTCAGCAATATCATGGCTTGTTTCAGACTTTCGCCATCATCACTGTCAGACACAGAACCAGACTCTGAACTTGAACTCACTATCTTTTTCTTCTTCTTCTCAATCTTTTCTTTCTTTTCTTTCTTTGTTTCTCCAACCAAAGCAATCGGATCAGGAACTTGTACTACCTTCTTCTTCTCAGCTCTTTTCTCTTCAACCTCTTCTTCATTTTGTTTCAGAGTCTCATAAACTTCATGAAGAGGAATTTCACTTAAATCTTTCATCTGCTTCATCCTACGTGTGTGTTTCTTCCAATCAGGACGTAGGATACTCAGAAATTTTACATTGTTTTCCAGTTGCTTCTTCTTAACTTTGTTCTTTGTGAGTTCATTCAGAAGCAAAGTGAATCTTTCATATGTGTCTTCTAGACTCTCATTCTCTTTTGCCTTGAATTCCTCATAGTTATTGATGCAGTTGGCCACCTTTATCTGATTCCCTATCTTTGATCCCATCATCATCTTTTCCAATTGATCCCACATCTGTTTAGCATTATGTTTGAAGCTGTCAATCTTGATGTAGATATCATTTGGAATGCTTTGGAGTAAAAGAGATCTTGCTTGCTTATCAGCTTTAAATCTACTCTTTTGTTCTTCTGAGTACTGAGAGAAGTCAACTTTAACTGGTTTTATCTTTATTTCCTTTTCTCCATCTCCATCATCACTTTCACCATCAACATTATTACCATCATGATCATCAACAGGTACATGAATTGTGATTGGTTTCATGGGACCTTCAGTGATAGATAGAAGTATGTTCTCTCCATTTGAATGTCTATCTATGAAATCCAGGAATCTGTCTTTCCATTGTTCGTATTCGCCTTTGAACAATACTGGAGGCTTGACATCTGTTCCGATTGAAAGTGCATCTTTGGAAGTCATCTTCTTTAAACCTGTTTGAAAAATATAACAAATAAGAAACTAGAACTGATCGTTAGTCCAAAATGTGAAATCACAAAAAAAAATTGAAAACTAGAAAAATCAGAAAATTTGAAAAATTTGACTAAGTAACAGAACTCGCAAGTCACTATTTAACTCGCAAGCCCTAAAACTCGCAGACTGAATAACTCGCAGACTGATTCTTGCGCGTTCTCTAAATTCTCAACCAAACGCGCAGACAAACTCGCAAGCAAACTCGCAAGAAAACTCGCAGAAATTTGCGCGTTTTGAGAAACTCGTAAGCAAACACGCAGATGAAACACGCAGATCGACGAAACTCGCAAGCGCCTGAACTCGCTAACCACTGTTTATACTAGAACTCGCTAACTGTGATGTGCGCGTTTCCCAAACTCGCAGATCGAAGCTTTCGCGTTTGAACTAAACTCGCTAGCCACTCTTGCACGTTTCAACACTTAGAATAATTTCTTGAATATTCAAACTCGCAGGCCGATGAACTCGCTGATTACTGTTTCTCCTCAAACTCGCAAGACTAAGAACTCGCAAGTCACTATTCCTTCTTAAACTCGCTAGCTTCAATTAGCGAGTCTGATGAACTCGCTGGCCACTACTAGCGCGTTCTGGTCCTTAGAAATTTTTCTAACTTTTTTTAAACTCGTAGACTTCAACTAGCGTGTTTTTAAAACTCGCTAGTCGTTACTTGCGCGTTTTGACCAATATCTTTTCTTCGACTTGCGCGTTCTTGCGGATGAATCTTGCGCGTTTCACGAAGAACTTGCGCGTTCTAGCGATCTAGCGCGTTCTTCAGTTTTTCGACCCAAAAAATCATCTTTTTCACCTGCAATCGATCTTATCTTGGTCCAAATGCTTTGAAACTCTGGAATGATGCTCGATTACAACTCTAGAACGAATTACAATCAAAGAAATTTACAAACAATCACTTACAATACAAAAGGATCAATGAAACAGTGACTTACGACTCGAGAACAAAAATTCAACAAAAATTACAAAATTCATGTGATTTACAGTGCAATACTGAAATTAACATACAAAGAATCAATCTATTACACTATTCGAACATTTCTTGACCAAAAACTGCTCCAAAAACACTCTTAAACTCAGAATACTATTTTGAACAGTGACGAACTCGTTTCTTGATTTTCTTGAATCGATTTCACCTTTTGGATCTGCTCTGATACCAATTGTGTGTTCCAGATTCTAGTTCCTATACAAGTTTAATCAAACAAACAAGATTTAACACAATGATTACCTATTTGATTTCTTTCAATTCTCAAAGTTTACACTTGTAACTTTCTAGAACTCTCTCTCTCTTTCTAAAACGTATTCTCTCTTAAAATTGTCAACTAACTTCTTACACTTGTAACTTCTGAAAATACAAATAGAAAAACTATTTATACTACCCTCTAAAACAAAGAAAACAACAAATACAAATACATTGACTTTTATTAATAGACCTTGACTTTTAATGAGGTTTGACTTTAGCAGCTTTGACTTTCTCAACTTTGACCTTCAGTCTTCTTGATCTTGTATCCAACAGATTTATGCTCTAATAAAAACACCACCATTTTTGTTTTTTTATGTTTTTAGTGTGGGTTGGAGATGGTCTAAGAGCTATGGGTTGAGCGGTTTGGAAAAATCTCAACCCAGCTTAACTCATTCAAATGTATAACCCAATCAAACCCTTGCGGGTTGTGGCGGGTTGGGCGATTGAGCGGTTTGATAGTATACATAAAATTGAAGAATGAATTCGAAATACGATAAATACTACTAAAAAAAATAAGTTATTAATTATTACAATCATCAAAATATATAAGGGGCTCCACTATTTTTAGACTCAAAGAGGTTCTAAATGAGTCCAAAATACGGCCGCTAGTAGTGGTGTTAACGAGGTGATCCGAGTCGAGTCGAGTCGAGTTGCAAGTTATTCGAACTCGACTCCAAAAAATAGTATCGGGTTCGAGCTCAAATAACTTTCTCATAGTAGGGCTCGAACTTGAGCTTGAATAATTTTTCAATGTCGGACCTCGAGCTTGATACTGTTTACGGACTCGAACATGAGATCGATTAACTTTCTTATTGGCTCGACCTCTATAACTTTTTTAACTTTAAACATGTCCGAATCGAAAAAGTGTATGCTCGACTCGACTCGAAAAGTTTAATCGAGTTTTCGGACGAGTTGAGTCAAACATTAGTGTTATAGCAAGAACATCTTTAGCTATCATAGACAAAATGTTATACCTATTAGCATTATCTATCAACATCATTCATATTCTCCGGCACATCCATTTGTTGTTGTAGTTGCAAAAATGATTCCAATAATTTTCTTCTATGAGATTCTTTACAATCATTGTTTGGTGGTGAATCTATTTTGTAAATATTTGGGTTGTAATAATCTAAATTGTATAATATATATTCTTTGGGCGATAAAAGTTATAAACAGTAAGTAAAATGTATTACATATATATACTTTAGGACCGTATAGTAGACTAGTATTTCTTTATTCTTTTATATATGTGTGACATATATGTATATATATAATATATAATAAGTTTCTAAAATTTATATATTAGTGACGGGTTGGCAAGTTGGATGAATTGAGCTAAGCCTAACTCAATTCCATTAATTTATTTTTTAGAATTATTTCCAAAATAAAATAAAATGAGTAGATATCTCTTTTATCTGTATTTAGTGGCGTATCTCACTATCTACGTTGTGGCACTGGCATCATGGGATTGCATGGACTCTTTTTTTGGCCACCGCTCACTTTCGTCCAAATTCGAGACCATGCTTATCGAAAGTAGCCGATCGTTTTTTATCTTTATATTAATTTTTGTTGTCGATAAGATGGTGTTTGGTTCGTAGAATGTTTTTAGATAAATTGAAATTTGTCAAAGGAATTTGATTTTGAAGGAATTAAAATAGAATATTATTAAGTTTGACCACCTATTTGGTTGACAGAATTGAAATGAAATATGTCTGTTTGGTTCACAGAATATAGCTTTGAAATTGGAATGAAATGTTGATAAATGACCAAAATACCATTTTTGATAATTTTAATTTTTCTAAACAAAACATGCTTTAATAAAATAGTCATTAAAAATACTTTATCTGTAACGATGGTTCAGGTTGGTGGTGGTCAGTGGTGGTTTAGAATGGTGGCTCAGATCGGATGTGGTCGGCGATGGTTAGATCAATGGTGGTTGGTAGTGGTTCAGAACAGCGATGATCGGCAGTGGTTCAGATCTGCAGTGGTTGGTGGTGGTTCAGATCGATGATGATTCAGAACGGCGGTGGTCGGCGATGGTTAATAAAGTGTTTTTATTCTATTTTAATTTGTTTTAAAATAAATGTTAATTTTTAAAAATAAATGTTTAATTTGCTATTCTACCTAAAAATTTGAGATAAAATTTTTCTTTTTTATTATTAAAGATAAAAAATTATCTTTTAATTAATTAAAAAATATTATTTATATACTAAAAAATAAAATTAATTTTAATAGTAGTAGGTGTGTCAAAATTGTAGACCTCTACTTTAATGATTGTTAGAAAGGAAAACGGCTATACACATCTATCTCATAGTTTCTAGAATTGCCGTGAAATATATTTTGGATCTAGTAACTAAATTTTATATGAAAATATATTTTTAATGCAAAAGAAATGGTATCATGAGTTATGATAATGAACAAATTCTATAATTAGAGTTTGTTTTTTATATTCGAAATAATTATTGTGTTTATATAAGTAGGGTCAGGTTCATGTGAGACCAAGTTATTTCCGTGAGACCGCGTGAAACCAAGCCTTAAAACATGAAACTTAATACCGAAACACTGTGAAAGTAAAAAATATTCGAACCTTCATAATGTAATCACACTATGAAGGTAAAAAAAACTTAAACCAAGTTAAAAAAAATATCAAACCTTCACAGATAAAAGACTGTGAAGGTATATCCGAAACTTCACAGTGAAGACGCTGTGAAGGTAAAAAAAAACGAACATTCATAGCGAAAAACACCGTGAACGTAACATTTACGGTGTTTTCCTTATGAAAAGTTCGATTTTTTTTACATTCACAATTTTTTGGTGTGAAGTTTCATACTTTAAAGTTTGGTCTCACCGGTCTCACGGAAACTGTTTGATCTCACGCAAACTTAAATCTATATAAGGGTATCTACTATACATGTTACATAAAATATTTTTTATTTTTTATTTAAGAAATTGTCATTTTTACATTTAAAATTAATATTATAACCTTGTGAAGCACGGAATCATCCATATCTAAAAGAGATGGGGTGAAATTTTGGTAATATTTTATCTTGCGACATTATATAAAATATAAACATATTTTTTTTAAAATTATACATGTATAAAAAGACTTGGTGTAAATTAAGTTTTTCTTTTTTGTAGTTTATTAAAATTGTGGATTTTCTCTCAATCGCTTTGAAATTGTTGTTTTTGTAATTATTGTTTACAAGTAAGGGGTTGTTTGGCAGTTGCTGAATAGTTTATTGCAGAATGATTAAGTGAGTGGAATGATTAAGAGCCTCTTATAATATAGTGAAAAATGAAACACGATTGTTTTTGTAATGGTTCAAAATGAAATCAAGACTCTTAATGGTTAAGGGGTGGTCAGGATACAAAATTATTCAGAGGATTTTGGAATCATTAAGAGGCAGACATTTTCTTTGTCAAACAAGATTCACCTCTTAGTGATTCAGAGGTTGTCTATTAATGGAACCATTAAGAATTTAAGAGGTAAACAAACAACTCCTAAGAGGCTTGGAAGCTCTCTATCAATAACGAGGAAAAAAAAACTATCATCAAATGGATCGAAACATGTTTATATATAACGGGTTGAAATCAAATAAACACGAGTGCAAGGCTCCCCTACTCCTCATTGTTATTCATTGTTATTTTCGTTTTTAAGGTTAACTTTTATTTATAAGTATATGAAGGACTATAATAATAATGAATTATAATAATAAATTATAGGGACAACCACAACAATATAATATAACCATTTTTTTAAATACGATACTTTCACTCAAAGAAAAATGATACCTTTAAAATACGATTGATTCCTCTAATGACAAATTACTAAATGCATTATTATTTATGTAAATTTATAAGATGTCAATTTAAAAAAAAAACATAATTAGATTTATAAAGATTATAAAAACATAACATTAGAAAATTAGCATCAATTGATTTTGATTCCGTAGTTGAAGTGAAAGTAGAGATAACAAAATGTTATTATTTGTTGGTTGGCAAAAGTTCAGGAAAATATAAAGAACTATTTCATTTCAAGTGATTAGGTTTTTGAACTATTTTTTTTAATTTTAATAAAAATATATTAAACTTTTTTTATTTTAAATGATTAAGTATATGAATTATTCTTTTAAATAAAAAAGCTATTAAACTTTCTCATTTTGAATATTTAAGTTCTTGAACATTTTTTTTGAATAAATAAACCATCAGAATTTTAAAAATTGGTTATCTACATTGTTTAGCAAAAAAAAAAAAAAAAACTACTTATAACCGACTAAGGAGCCGTTTACCAAACACTTACCCAGATAAGCGCTTACCAATAAAATTTAATACTATCACTTACTTAGCGGGTAAGATTTTTGTCCACCAAAACGGTATCGTATGCAAAAATTTTCCCGATAAGCGCTTACCGGTAAATTTTAACACTATCACTTTTTTTTTTGGAGAGGATATCCCAGACCACATTGGGCCCAGACTAATCCCTGGCAATATGGGCCGAAGCCCGACTGCTAAAGCATGCAGCCCGGGGTCGAAGCCCCCGTACCTCTAGGATGCGTCGCCCAGGGTTCGAACATGAGACCGCTACTAGCTAGTCCACATGCCTTACCACTAGGCTAACACCCTTTTGGTCACTATCACTTTCTTACCGGGTAAGATTTTAGTCCACCAAGACGGTATCGTATGCAACAATTTTTCCGGTAAGCGCTAACCGTGGTAAGAGTCTTCGCCATCACTTACCAGGGTAAGACTCTTGGTCCTTGCCTTAACTCTTACCGGGTAAGATTCTTGGTCAATGTCATCTTCATCCATAAGGTAATATGATTTGGTAAGCGCTTACCCGGATAAGCGTTTGGTAAACGGCCCCTAAGAAAATTTTAAAGTAAAAAAAAACTTAAATAAGTTTTACTGTTCCCAAACCTTACGCCATTCAAACCCCTTGCAAACAACGATATTGCTCCCCATCACCACTGCTCGTCACTCCATCATTGTCTATTCTCCATATCGCCTATCACGTTGTTGGCCCCTGCCATAGATATCCCTATTTTTTTCTATATTTTATTTATCAAATGAGGGAGATCAAAAGAAGAAGAAACTGATCAAAAAAGAGAGATCTGCAATAACCGTGATCGAGTTAGAAAAATTGAGAGTTTGGGGGAGTTTTTGCTCAAGCTTTTGTGGAAGGATCTAGTTTGTTAATATGAAAAAAGGGGTGTTGGTGGCGGCTAAAGAATTCAAGAGAGAGCTAGCTTGGGGGAGAAATCGATTGGGAGAAGGTGAAGAAGGATGTGGGCATCAAAGGGATTCTTGATACTTGTTCTTCAAAGGTAAACATGCATCTCTTTAATCTTGTTGTGTTTTCTGTTTGAGATTATTGAGTATATGAAGGTTGGGGGAAAATGCCATAAGTTGTTGAATCTATGGATTTTGGGTGTGTTCTGTGAGATTTCAAGTTCTAATCGTTAGTGGTAAGTCTCATTTAACACCTAATTAAAAAGGGGTTACTAGAACCTAACATTCGATTAAGGGAAAAATCCCTTGATTTGGGATTTTCGTTCTTCAACCTGTGTAACCCAGAAGTCTCCCCCGACCCGGGGAGACACCGGGTGTGGCACCGACCGGGGAGTCTGAAAGGCACCGGCCGAGGGGAGAGTCCCGAGAGGCCGGGAAGCCAACGACTCGGGAAATGGGGTTGGCCCGGGAGCGATGAAACCCGGGTGGGACCCGGGAGACGGGGAGCCCAGGTGGAGCCAAGTCCCGGGAGGCGGGGAGATGGGACCGATGGAGACCGAGAGTCGGGTAACCTCGGTGGGCAGCCGGGAGACGGTGCTTAGGAAGGGAACCCGAGAGTCGGGCGATTTCGGGTAGGAACCCGGGATGGTGGACCGGTTAGTTTGCTGATAAGTCCAGGATTGATTTATTATATCTCCTTTTTACCTTAGGTGGCAGAATTAAGGAGTTGGAGCGTGTGTAAGAAAGTCTTTGCAACCAGGTGAGTTTTTCTAACCCAATCCTCGTTGATGATTACGTGATATTTTATATATGTGAGATTTTGTTAAATGCGAGTTGTATTTTACCATTTAATGCGAGTTATGTTTTTATCGTGATTGATATGTGGAAATGTATACATACATTGTTGTTAGCGAGATGGCCAAGTCAGGGGGGGTGAGTTAGACACATTGTTACCTCCGCGTGACGGTAGTGTGTGCCAGAAGCGTGTTTGTAAGTATGATATTTTATTTTAAAAGCTGAATTGGTTTATATTTCGATAAATCTTTTATGTGGCTTTGGCGTGAACTGTATTAGAGGGAATTCACTAGACCTTTCGGTCTAACCCTCGTTCTTTCCAAACTAAAAACCTTTTCAGGAAAGTACCTGGCAGAGGGTTCTAGCAAGGGCAAAGAGAAGTTGTATGCGAGAAGCATGGCATAGGAGAATATTGTTGCGAGATCCCGGATTTAGTTAATTCTGTATTAAATCTCAGTTGTGTAATAGGTTGTTTCCGCAAACCTTGATATGTGAATTGTTGTTTTGGGGCCGTTTGGCATTGATTTATATTAGAGTCGATTATGCGTTATTTCTGCGAGTTCGAGTTGTTACAATTGGTATAAGAGCCATAATTGAAGGGATTTAGGTGACCGGATGGGCCTAAACTTAAACTGTGGAGTAGGGGGACACAACTGAGATATAGGAAGCCTTTAAGAAAGATCTTGATCATTAAGAGTCGTGACAAAGGGAGTGAGGACTCTCATGTTAGGTAAATTCAGAATTGCATCTGGCTAAAGCCATTATGAATTTACAGGTGCATGGGTACACTCGATTACTATCGTTGGGACGATCGATAGAGGTAGTATGGGTAGTGAGACCTATCACTAAAATGATAGCGTCGATTTTGGTGTGTTGTTTGAGCTCGTTTATGGTATTAAGGTTAATACCTTTTAGGGTGAGTACTGTTCGGGATATAGATAACTCGTCTTGAGGAGGAATTTCTTGGGTTCAAAGAGGGAAGAATGACCGTTCGGAGGTGAGCTATTTCGCTTCAAGTGAGTCTTCGTTATGGTAGTTGTTATGTCGATCAATGGGGATCGGAGAGTTTCAACCCAAGAATCGAATAATAGGGATAAGCCTTTTGAATCTGTAGTTATTTGAAGAGTGGCAAGGATGGTTGAGGGGTGATAACAGTGTGGGTTGGTAATATGGAGTAAGGATAGGATGCATATGAGCATTTGTTGGTAAGTTTATTTGGGTCAAAGTGAAGACGCATGAATTGTGAATCATTAGTCATTGTGGTAACTGATAGTTGAAATATAAGGATGTTGGGAAGCGTTGGTGCCGAAGGTTATGGCAAATGTGAGGATCCTGACTGGTTGGTCAAAAGTGTGGAGTCAATGATAAATTGTGGTGAGTGCAAACGGTTGACCTTGTTAGAGTGAATAACCTTCAACGTAAAATAAGTATCATGCATTGTGTTTTCGAACAGGTTACATGAGTTCTTCATATCTTAAATTATATGGGTGTGTGTGTCTTGGGAGTTCTCGTTTTGAAAATGAGTTGATATGTACAAACGTGTGTTTGGATGGAAAAGACAAGTTTATTTGCGTTGTGTGAAAATTTTGAATTTTGTGATTGGAAGATTTTTCACTTCTTTTAGAGATAAGTTAACCTTAGTTGTGGAGATCATAACAAAGTTTGATCTCATGATTTTTTTTAAGTGAAGTTGGTACGGACGTGTATCATCATACAAATGAGAGTGAGAGTCGTCTGACTCGCTTAATGTAAGCAATTTTGCTGTTTCTTTTTATAAATCGCAAGGATAAAGATCATTGAAAATATTTTTTTTAATTGTGCCAACATCGATTTTTGTGGATTAAGGCTTATTTTATCGTGGAGTTGGGGGTGAACGATCCTCGAGATCGTTGTGCTTGGCTAATCAAATTTGCTGGCGTTGTGTCGCATATACTCAAGTTTGCATCATACTATGGTACTTACTAAATTTTCAAATATATCAAAAGTTTTAAATTATTGTGTCGTCATGCATGAAGGCTATGAACTCTCTGGGTCGTGAGAAATGTTACACCTAAGAATGAGGAAAAGTTTGAGAGTGGAAGGGTGGCGCTCAAACCGTTGATGGTCGGTTTATGGCTTTAGTGTTTCCACTAGGGAAGAGCGGTGAATAACCGAAGTGAATGATGGAAGTCTCGATCTTTGACGTTAAGAAGGTATGTTTTAGGGTAGATTACGCTCTGGTTCGGTAACTTGAGAGGTGGTTGCCGGTGAATGGAAATCCAAAGTTGTCTAGATACTTCTAAAAGTAGCTTAGTAATAAGTAAAATCTGTGGCATTCTGAAGAAATGGCATCGGCATGGAGTCAAAGTTTGAGACGACCTTGTGATTAGGGTTCGTATCAAGTAATTCTGGTGCCTTCATCTCCGAGGACTGTGGGGCTCCAAATTAGTTATGGTGCATAGGAAGAAGTAGTTTTAGTGTGGTTATTGTGGAGTGGCTCAAGGGTGGATGAGGTCATTCGGGGAAAAGAATACCTGACATGACGTCGTACCACCTTGTGTGGGCGTTCTGAAGGTAGAAGGTTGTCGGTTGGATAGATGCTTCCTTTGGGTTTTAATGAATTGCTTAGGAGTGAAGTACTTAGCACACGGAAGTGGGTGCGCTTTGACTACATCGGGCTGCGAAGTAGCGTGTCTTATCTTATGGACTATCTGATAGGGTTTCTTGTAGAACGCAATGAGCTGCCAAGGAACAAAAACTTGTTTTGTTGAGTTGGATGACCTTGACCATGTGGTTCGTCCAGATTCGAGAAAGTCAAGCTCGTAAGGTAGCCTCAGTTTATGGTTGACATGGAGAAGGCAATATTTGTTGTGTGTAAAGTGATTGTGGAGATTTTGGTTGTAGTATGATGATGTGGGATAGTGGTGTATGACTAGATTAGTGCCATTTTAGGTCAATATAGTTGTGCAAGTCCTTGGTGTGTAAGGAGTTCCTTTGAGGTTAAATAGTGGACTGGTGTTGATGATATGGGATGAGCATAGGTGGGAATCCTTTCTCGGAGATTTCTAGTGAGCTATTGAAAGGTGACAAGTATGTTGTTGAGAGTTAAGGGTGTTAGGTGACAAGTAATATTACTCACCCAATTGCACCTCCTAGCCATTTCTCGACCGTATTTACGAAAATAGACCTAGGTCCGCAATGGCATACCTGCAGGTCCGCCATCAAACCCTAAACGACAAAATAAAACGGCGGCCCAACCCAGGTCCGCAACGGTCGGGTCGGGTAGGTCCGCCATCCGCAATGGTGGACACGTGGCACACTCTCAGGAAACCAATGTAGGTCCGCCATCCGCTTGCAGGTCCGTCATTGTGGACCTGCCGATTTTTTGGTTTCAAAATTATTTAATTAATGAGACACGGTTCCCCACCCCACCCCAACTACCCTTTTTTTTTTATATAAAACCAGATTATGGTCCCCTCCCCCATACCATACATCGAATATTTTAAAGGAGTAGATTGATAAGGCTCGTTTTTTGTCGGATCTTGGTGCGTGCTTCCTCAAATCAACACGTGTGAAGAATGACACCAAAGGTAAGTCTTCTAAACTACTTTTTATACCATCGCACCACCTCCGCCACCACCACTACACCACCACCGCAACACCACTGCACCACCTCCGCAACCACCACTGCACTGGCGGACCTAGAGGACTGGATGGCGGACTTGCGGACCTGTAGGTCCACCATTGCGGACCTAGACTAGGTTTTTTTTTTCCGATTGGAGCAGATGTATGTATATTATGTTATTAAACATTGTTTGAATATGTTTGGTTTGAGTTTTTGATTCTTGTAGTTATAATTAACTTTAATGTCTTACAATTTAGGTCCCTAAACTTTAATTATTGACATTTCAGGTCCCTAAACCTTAATTTTAGACACATTAGATCCCTAGACTTGCATTTATGACACTTTATTACCCTTAACTTTAAAATATCATCTTTAGGTCCCTAAACTTTAAATTTTTACACTTTTGGTCCCTTGACTTTAATTTTAGATACTTTAGATCCCTAAATCTTAGTTTATGACAATTTATGTGCCAAACTTTAATAAATTACACTTTTGGTCCCTTAACTTTAACTTTAGACACTTTAGGTCCCTAAACCTTAGTTTATGACAATTTATCTGCCAAACTTTAATAAATTACACTTTAGGTTCCTTAACATAATTTATTGACACTTTAGGTCCCTAAACTTTAAAAAATTCTAATTATGATCCTTAACATTAATTTATGACACTTTAGGTCCCTTAGCTTTAATTTTTTACAATTTATGTCCCTAAACTTTAATTATTTATCCTTTTGGTCTCTAAACCTTAATTTATGACACTTTAAGTCCCTAAACTTTGATATATGACTCTTTAGGTCCCTAAAATTTAATTTATGACACTTTATTACCCTAAACATTAAATTATGACTCTTTAGGTCCCTAAAATTTAAACTTTTACATTTTGGTCCATTAACTTTAACTTTAGACACTTTAGGTCCCTAAACTTTAATTTTAGACACTTTAGGTCCCTAAACTTTAATTATTGACACTTTAGGTCCCTAAACCTTAGTTTATGACAATTTATGTGCCAAACTTTAATAAATTACACTTTAGGTTCCTTAACCTTAATTTATTGATCATTTAACCTTAAAATATGACATATTAGCTTCCTTAAATTTATTTTTAACCACTTTAGGTTCTTTAACTTTAAATGATGACATTTTAGGTCCTTTAACTTTAATATTTGACAATTTAGGCACCCAGTTTGACGTTGAGGTCAAAGTTAACCGTTGTAGAACAAATTAAGAGTAAGTTGAGCCCACGAAGGCTGGAGATCTTCCGTCAGACGGTTTTTGGTCATTGGTTGCTGATGGAGTACTACTCCTATGACCCATTACTCATGCACACCGTCTTACGGATGGAGATCTTCCTTGAGAATGATGTGGAGCATAATATGTTCTTCGAGGTGGTAGGACATGTGCTGAGATTTGGGCGCGAGGAGTTCTGCCTCGTGACAGCACTCCGCTTTGGAGATCTTCCATCATTGCCAGAGAGGCAGACGTAGAGGTGCTCCGTTTTCATTCGTCAGGTTTTTGGTGATGTGGAGAGGTTGTTGATCTGCCATGTCGATAGGAGATTTTCATCACTGGGAGATGGAGATCAGCTTACGGACGACGATGTTGTCCGTGTTTGATGATCATGATGGTGGAGGTCTTCTTTCTTGGCCGACAGGGTCATTTACCCGTTTCCGCCACCGTGCATACTGTAGCACAGGATTATCAGTTTTATAACTGATTTCCTTGGGGTTCTTATGTCTGGGAACCCACCTTTCGGCAGATGGCCTGTGCCATCCGGAGACGTACACCGGAGCAGTAGAAGTTGACACTGATAGGGTACTTACATGCGTTCAAGGTTAGTTGATTTACTATTACTAAACTTATACATGGTTAATGCATTCTATATTTTAACAACTTGTAACTCCCAGGTTTGGATCTTTGAGACATTTCCTGTCGCTTCCCGGTTTTCACGATGCATCTCAGGCTTCCTAGGGGTGTTCGTTAGACTAGGATGATTATCCTTAACAGTAGACATATCGCGTTCATACTTGATGTGTCACAGGTACGTATTTTTAAATACCTTAAAATATTAATTATGTTAACGTTAAAATATAACATTATAGATAATGAATATTAGGAGGGTCGGGCACCGATCGGCCTTCTTATGGCGACACCTGAGGAGAAGGCATTTCAGTGGTATCAGATTAGCCATCGATTTTTCCAGGGGATGGAGGAGCATGAGATAAAGAGGACGAGAGTTGGCGGTGATGGTAATGACGACGACGATGACGATGACGATGACGATGGTGGTCACGGTGCTGGTTTCCACCACGATGGTAGTGATTGTGGTCACGGTGTTGGTTTCCACCACGACGCTAGTGAGTTTATGAACCCTGATGAGGGTGCGATAAGGAGATTATGGTGTATGTTTTAGTTTTGGTGTTGAGAAATCTAAGTCGTGTGGTTGGTCTAAAGCTTATATCTGTTAGTGAGCCGATCTTTGGTAGTATGTTGGATGTTTTCGAGAAGAAAGTGGAAAAAGGGTGGTGGGATGTAGAGCTCAGAGTGAAAGGCCATAGTTTCAGACTTGGTATTGCGTAGATAAGTTTCCAAGTGGCATGTCGCCTAGTGTAAGCTATTTCAAATAGTTGATGTGAGCGTAATCACTCCGTGTTGAATGAATGAAACTGGATTCATCGCATTTACGATAGGGCGATTGTTGGATGCAATGAAAAATTGAAGTATGTGTCATTATAATTCAGCCAGTTGAAGCTGGTGGACTATGAAGGTGATAAATTGTGGAACTTTTCTTTTCATTATGTAAGAATTTGGGGTGATGACATTTGGGGCGACGTATGTATAATGCGTATGAGTTGTGCAACACCGCTGAGTGTGACCAATGTTGTAACACCCTCAAATCCGGAAATAGCAACTAATTTAAATTTTTCTAAATACACCGATAAATGAATCATCTACGACCACAATTTAAGATTTAACCTCAATACCAACATTCATTCTATACAAAAAGTCTATGATAAGAACGGGTGCTACTAAAACCCCATAATAGTCACTATCTCCAAATTGCGGAAGGCTTCACTAACTACTTACAGTCGCACAAGACTAAAGCTCAAATCTTCGTGGAACGACTAGAATCTGAACTCCCAACTGGAACCTGATGCACATGCCGACAAATAAAAACGTTAGGCTTAACGCCTAGTGAACTCAAGAGTTTTCAACTTATGTAAATTAATCGTTCAAAAAGAAATAATGCGGTTAAAGTTATAGTCCTTCAATATGATATGTCTTACATGTCAAAACGACTCATTTTCCAATAATATGCATTTTAGGCAAAGAACACCAATTTAGACGTTTTCCAATCCAAACTACTTCAAAGATGATGATACCAATATAAGCCGCCCCTCAATAAATTAGCTTTAACCCAAAACTCACTCAAAGTGTAAATATAAATTGAACTATCCATTTATGAAGATACGGATAAACCTTATATCCCGAAACACCCAAAATACGGGTGAGGCATAAAACTCAACCCATAAATCAAGGGTAAAACCCAATTATACAAAACGTCACCGAAAATTTGGATAATAAAACTCAATACCCAAAAACAACACCTTTCGGTGACGGGGGAGGCCCGATTCCATAAAATGTGACGGTCCACAAAGTAAGCCCATTTTATGTTGTTAAGACTAGTCATATAAACAAAAGTACACGCAAGGGATGTCAGGCTCAGTGGCTTTAAACGTACACCCACGGAAACTCAAGTTCAACCCCGAAGGGTCCTTACGTCGAGCTCCTCATCCAATATTGTAATACTTGAGCACGTAGGACCTACTCTCACAATCCGATGCCTAAATGTACCTCAATGTGGAAAACTAATCGTTCCATCATCGGACGTAATAAATCCAAACGCAAGGGATTTCAGGCTCAGTGGCTTTAAACGTACACTCATGGAAACTCAAGTTTGACCCCGAAGGGTCCTTACGTCGAGTCCCTCATCCAATATCGCAACCAAGGCTCGAAGTCGAGCTACCAAAACTGGACAATTGTCCAAGAACCCAATCAAATAAAAATACCAAGCCGCAGGCTTAGCAACCCTTTGTCTCATTGATAAATGAAATAAAATACGATAAAACGCACTCGACCAACGGGTATGCAAACACAACGACTAAAAGTGTAATTAATTCAAAACTCCACGTTAGTTGAGACAATCAATTTTCCAAATGACTTATACCCTTATATTTCCAAAATGCCTTGTTAAAGCACAAATATGTTGGATTCAAGATCATAAAGATTGAAGATAAAAGATCAAGAAGTCAAAGCTGGAAAAGTCAACTCTCATCAAAGTCAAAGTCTTTTGTTAATAAAGTCAAAGTCAATGTATTTGTATTTGTTTTCTTGTATTTGATAGAGGGTATAAATACCTTGTTTCCTTGTTTCATTTGTAAGTAAGTCATTGTAAGAAATAAGTTGTACACACGCATATTAGAGAAGAGCATATTGGTATATCATTCTAGTGAGAGAAAGTAGAGAGTGAAAGTTGTAAGTTTGTAATCTTGTGATTGAGATCAATGACATATGAATTTAGATTCTTATCTTGATTGTTTGTTAGCAATTAGAACTTGAATAATTGGGAATAACAATTGGTATCAAAGCAGATCCAAAAGGTGAAATCAGATCAAGAAAATCAAGAAACGAGTTACTGTTCATCGTCTCTGTGTTCATTACTGTTCAAAATCGAATTTTGAGTTTCAGAGTGTTTTTGGAGCAAATTTGTGTTAGGAAGTGATCGAAAAGTGTATTAGATCGAGTTTTTGTAATCAATTTCAAGTAATGTACTGTAATTCATTCGATTTTGTAAGTTTTTGTTAAGTTTTTCTTCGAGTTGTAAAGTTACTGTTTCATCGATTTTTGAACTGTAAAGTTGTTGATTGTAAATTTCTTGAGTTGTAATTCGTTCTAGAGTTGTAATCGAGCAACAATCCAGAGTTTCAGATCATTTGGACCAAGAAAAGATCGATTTCAGTTGAAAAAGATGGTTTTTTTGGTCGTTTTTCGGAAGAACGCGCTAGATCTCTAAAACGCGCTAGTTCATCGTCCAAACGCGCAAGTTCGTCGTGAAACGCGCAAGGTTCATAAGCTAGAACGCGCAAGTCAAAGGATAAATTTTGGTCTAAAAACGCGCAAGGGCTATCTGCGAGTTTCAAGAAACGCGCTAGTAGTGGCCAGCGAGTTCTACAAACTCGCTATTTGAAGCTAGCGAGTTTCAGAAGGAATAGTGATTTGCGAGTTCTTCGTCTTGCGAGTTTGTCGAGAAACAGTGGTTAGCGAGTTCATCGACCTGCGAGTTTGAAGATTCAAGAAATAATTCTAAGTGTTGAAACGCGCAAGAGTAGCTAGCGAGTTTGGTTTAAACGCGCAAGCTTCGATGTACGAGTTTGGGAAACGCGCACGCTTCAATCTGCGAGTTTCAGCGTGAATAGTCTTTAGCGAGTTTAGGCATTTGCGAGTTTCGTCGTTCTGCGAGTTTTATCTGCGAGTTTCTCAAAACGCGCAAATATCTGCGAGTTTGCTTGCGAGTTTGCTTGAGAATTTATAGAACGCGCATGACTCAGTCTGCGAGTTATTCAGTCTGCGAGTTTTAGGGCTTGCGAGTTCAATAGTGACTTGCGAGTTTCTATACTTAGAATTTTTTTTGAGAAACTTTCAAAACTGTAATATGACCTTTAATAGTGAAATTTTTTTCTCTAGGGGCGCTGCCCCTCGACCTCGCAAGGGCGTTGCCCCTTGACCCCACCCGCTAACCGGGTAGCGGGACCCCCGTGCTAAGTCTGCCTAGGGGGACATAGTTTTTTTTTGTGATCAAAACTCTGAAATTTTATTTCAAAATATTTCTTGTGATTTCATAATTTGGATTAACGATCATTTTTCAAGTTCTAATTTCTTTTGAAACAGGATGTCTTCTCAAGGAAAAATGTCATCAAAAGAAGAGATTGCTAAACTTAAAGCAGAGATTCTTCATCTTGAAGGCCGATTTGCACAAAGTTGTAAAAAGTTGAAAGATTTACATATGAATGTTGTTGTATCTAAAAGTCATTTGGAATATTATAAGAAGAAACATGATGATCAAGTTGACAGTTATAATAAGCTTAATAAGTGGATGCATGCACATATAGATTACCTGAAGAAGACAACAGGTTCAGGTCAATATTCAGAATTTTTTGCCAAATATAAGGAACATTTTCAACCACTTGAAAAGGAAGTTATTCAAGTCTTGAAAGATGATAAATGGTTGGAAGCTGAGAAATTAAAGAATGAGAATTCTGATTTTCTGCAAAAGATCTCTGATTTGGAATCTCAAATAATCCAAATTCAGCAAGTAGATTCTGTTGACAGTTATGAGATGAAGATTAAGAATCTAGTGGATGCTAATGCTGAGCTTCAAAAGAAAATATCTGATCTGGAGAAAAAGATGGTTGAAGAAAGATCTTATTTTGAGACTAAAAAGAAAGGATTTGCAAAGAAGTTCTCAGATTTTTCTAGAAAATGTGCTGACGAGAAGAAGACGGTTGAGCTTAAATGCATTAAACTTTCTCAACAAATCTCTGATTTTGAGAAAGTGATCATTATTGAAAGAGAAAAGTTTGCAAAGGATAAAAAAGAGATTGAGCAGAAGAATGTTGGAATTTTTAAAGAGATATCTGATAGAAGAAAAAATGTGGAAAAGGATTTTGAAGAAGAAAGAATTATTTTTGAGACTGAGATAAGGAAATTAACTGCAAAGTTATCTGAACTATCTGAGAATGCGCTTATAGAGCAACAAACGAAGTCTGAATTCAAGACAAAGATTGATCTTCTTGTAAAAGAAAGAGACAGTTTCGCTTCAAAGATTAAAGAGTTTGAAAATATTGTTTCAAAGGTGGTGGTGACTGAGCAGACGACTCCAGAGTCACAAATCCACACACCTCGAAATAATTCAGCTGATTTTAAAAAGACAGCCTCAAGCTCACACATGAAACCTGTTTCTTCAAGAAGGTTAGTTAATTCATTCAATCAGATTCGTACTTCTAATATTTTCTATGATCAACATGTAGATGGTTCGGGTACACAAAGAAGAAGAAGAAAATATCAAGAAGAGAAACTGGTATGGAAAGTGAAACCAGTGGATGATGATGAGAAGAATGATGAGAAGAAGGAAGAAAAGAAAGAAAAGAAGAAAGAAAACAAATCATTTGTATCTGCATCAAATGCAAAGAAGAACAAAGTGCTTAAAGGTAAACCTGATCTTGCTTACTCGAGAGATCAAATGTTCAGGTTATCTAAGAAAAGGTATTGTTCTTACTGTAATACATTTGATTTTGTTCATAAAGCTAGTGATCATTACTGGTATGTTTCTTATTCAGTTACTCCCATTCGAACTGCAACTAATATACATGGACCCAAATACCAGTGGGTACCAAAACCGAAGATTGATTCTATGTTGCAGGCACCACAAGTCAAGGGGGAGTAAGAGAACTATGGCTCTTGAATAACACAGTTCAAGACCCGCATCTCAATGTCAAGAACAAGGCTTCTAAGTACAACAGCTTAGAACCCGTACCTCAATGATAAGGAGTGTGGCTTCTGAATACTACAGTTCAGGACCCGGACTTCAATGCTTAAAGAAAGATACTCCCGGGCTGATAAGAGAATGTACTCAGATACTCAGAAGAGGAAACCAACCTTCAAGGGGGAGTACTTAAATTTTTTCTGGAAATATGTATTCGGAAGATATGATGAACTACACTTCAAAAGGAGTTGTAGATCTCTATCATGTGCTTTTTCACTGATAAATTTCAGATGCATATTTTCAGGGGGAGTAAAGAATTATGATTTCTGATTATTTCAAATCAGAACTCGTACATTCTAAGTTTTACTGCTTTATGTCTTTTAATTTTTGTGAATAAAAGTTGCTTTGACTAGACTTTGAGACTTATGCAGGATGTGAGAAGCTGACACGATCATATCTTAATGACTACATCTTGACTTCATGAGAATTAAGATTGAGCGCAAAGGTAAATTTCTTATCTTAATCTCAAAAGTATCTGAAAGAAGGACAACTTTCAGATATAGAAAACATGTTCTTAAATGTTCAAACCACTTCCCGATTTTAAACAGATTTTATAATTTGGAAGTGTGATTTTAAAAGTTTTTCATTTTTATTTTGTGCTTAATTGATAAACAAACCGTGTGTTTCTAAAGATAAATACTTGCGTATTGTCTTTTCTATATACTTTCAAGTATTCACACACACCGGTTTGAATTTTTGTTCAAAATGTTCTTACCATGTCTCTAAATTGAAATAATTTTTCTTCGATGGTAAGACACTCCGCTTGTACTTTATAGAACTTTGAGCGATATTTCATTTCGAAACGTTATCTCAAGAATGTCTATATTTTTGTTTCGTATAGACGAATATCAATTATTCTTGACCATAAGTTTTAATTGCTATATCATTCATTTCTGATCATTTTCATACAATGTCAGATTTTCAAACAAGTCTCTTGCATTCATGTTCATTCATTCAATATACTTGTTTGAAAATACTTCACTGTTTTAAAATGCTCAAATCTTCATGATTTTATCATCTGAGCATTCATTTATCTGACATTTGTATATGAGCTTTAACTGATACAGTTAAACCATTTGAGAAACTCATGCTTTATAGAAAATATGGGTTCTTTGTGCTAGGACTTATCTGAAACTTCTATGGATTCACGTTAGCCAGTGTTTCCTACCCAAGAAGTTAATCCTTTAGTGATTGAGTGTGAGGAGTCTAAAAGAAATGAGTGTGGGTGTGCTGAGGTAAAATGGAAAAGAGAGTTTGGTTAGTTGTGCGCTAAATGATAAAAAGAAAGAGGGTGAGAGATCAGAGTAAAAGAATATCAAACTCTGCACCAACTACTTTCTGAGCCGGGCAGCCACATTACTAGCGTTTCACAAATCTTTGGTGAACGTTATTGAAACAGGCAAATAGCCCATGCCAACTCTTGCTTAAACCCCACCAACCACTCATTTTCTTCTCAAAAAGAAAATGTTTCACATTTTCAAGGGGACGCAGCATATAATCTATCTGGTTTTCATTTGAAAAATCTGGATATTGAAAAAGAAGGAAGTCTGCCCCACCTTCGCACTTCAATCATGCACTTAGAGTCTGTGTTTATCTACTGTTGTCTCAGTGGTTTACACTATGTTGAGCCTTATTGAAAAGCAATATTCGTTCTTATTTCTTTCTACACTTGCACGAGCACACAAAGAATTTGTTTCTTTATCATAACATTCATAGAAATTGCCTTTGTGGTATTTCGATGATTGGATGGAAGCCCTGGGGGAGTGAACATTAAAAAGCTCCTTTATATTGTGTATTCGTTACACACAGTGACTTTGTGTTACTGACAGGCATTTTAACTGATTCATTTGTTGATTCAGGTGTTACATTCTTATTTTGTCCGGATTTGAAATAATTTGGATAAATACATTGTTCGAATTTGCAAAGAATCAGTGGCTCAGATCAGAATGGTCAAAGACATTTCTTGATGAAAGTTTTGATGATGTTGATGCTCAATTCATCAAAAAGGGGGAGAAGAGTTCAAATCAAGAAATGTTGGTTGAAAAGTTTGAAGAAATGTTGGTTCAAAAGTTTGAAGAAATGTTGGTTGAAAAGTTTGAAGAAATGTCCGAAATTCAAGATATGGGAGAATTATTCAAGATTGTTGAAAGATGAAAGATTTCAGTTTGTTGAAGATAATTTGCTGGAGCAAAGTGTGTTAAATCTGAAAATCTTAAGATAATTTTCTTTTCAAGTCTGAAAAAGGTTTGTGTACAACCTTGGGAAAGATTGTTACTATTTTTGATGATCAGACGTTGGGAAGATTGCTGAAAGTATTTGAAGATACTGTGCTTATCAGAGAAGGGGAGATTGTAAAGATTTCATACAAATAGGGGAAGTATGAGAATTGGTTGAGAAATTTATGTTTGTATCAAAAGGGAAGATTTCAAGAGAAGATACAGATTGTTAAAAGGGGGAGTTACTTCAATTAAGCTTAATCAAAGAGAAGATCGCATTGCTAAATCTTTTAGTAATGATCTTGATCCAAAGGGGGAGATTGTTAAAGCACAAATATGTTGGATTCAAGATCATAAAGATTGAAGATAAAAGATCAAGAAGTCAAAGCTGGAAAAGTCAACTCTCATCAAAGTCAAAGTCTTTTGTTAATAAAGTCAAAGTCAATGTATTTGTATTTGTTTTCTTGTATTTGATAGAGGGTATAAATACCTTGTTTCCTTGTTTCATTTGTAAGTAAGTCATTGTAAGAAAGAAGTTGTACACACGCATATTAGAGAAGAGCATATTGGTATATCATTCTAGTGAGAGAAAGTAGAGAGTGAAAGTTGTAAGTTTGTAATCTTGTGATTGAGATCAATGACATATGAATTTAGATTCTCATCTTGATTGTTTGTTAGCAATTAGAACTTGAATATTTGGGAATAACATGCCTCATAACACAAACGACATGCATTTTCCAAACTTAACTACTGATAAGAATGAAAATCATAAAAATGAGGCTATAAACATTCTTTCAAGTACCTCACATAAAATGTGCGAGTAATACTTTATAAAACATTCCATTTCATGAATGATGCATAAAATCCGACAAACATTTAAAAGTGTATTTCTTTGACCAAAGATCTATTTATGCAATAAGACCTCAAAACACAGTCATTTGTGACACATTTATCAAAATGCCCAAAAATCCCAAACGTGGGTGCTATACAAAATTTGTATAAGTTAAATACTCCAAATAATCAAAGATTAGCAAATAACCCAACATTTGATAATTTCATGTAAAACAAATAAACACTTTAAAATAGACGTTTTGGCATGTACAACATTTTCACAAATGAACTTGAACTCACCTTGCTAGATTTAGGCTAAATCTAGATTTCACCCAACTTGAGCTCCTTTGAAGGGCACTTGAATCCTTAAGCCAAAAACTTCCAAAACCTAGATCCATACAAATCCAAACCATAAATACCCATACAATACCATTTAGAAACATTCCCCAAACCTTATTTACTAAAATCCCCAACAAGGTCAAAACCCTAGTTTCTCCAAAAACCATTAGATCCGAGATTTGAGAACCCAAATACTAGGGAAACATCAATGGAGCATTTATAACATTATTTCAAGAAAACTTACCATTCTAGATGATGAAACTTTCCGAGGACACCCAATCCAACTTATCAACCCGAGCTCCCAAACGATGAACTTGAGGAGGAAGATGAAGATGGAGGTTTTGTGGTTCAAGATCACACTAGCTAGATGGTGAAGAATCATATGGTTCAAGGGAAAAACCCTCAAAAATGGGCTAGGGTTCGGATCTTGGGAAGGAGAGCTCGAGAGGGAGAGAACTTAGATGAAATGGGTGAGTTAAAAATAAGAAAGGGGCTAAAATCCGAATTTTTAACCAATAGACCTCGGCGGCGACCTTTCCACGCGATAGTGACATTGTAACTATCGCGAGGGCACTCTCGTGGAGATTGTACCGCGGGTGGTACACCTTCGGCGATTGTGCCACGCGATAGTGACACATGTCACTATCGCGACTCACTCTCGCGCCACCTGCCCCGAAGCCCAAAAATGTCCAAAACCCGAGGTTTTCGCGTGGGTCGATTTAAGGCTCGAAAGTACAACTTATCTCACCCCAAAAGATAGACGGAAGGTGAAGAGATGGATGGAGATGAACGACAGCCTACTAAGCCAAAAAAATCCGGGTGTTACAATCCTCCCAACCTTAGAATGATTTCGTCATCGAAATCTAGGTCCCCATGAAACCTTACCCGCGGAAGGATTGCCCATAACCCAACTGCCAGCACCACAACATGACCCTTGCACTGGTACCCACGTCAACCGCCCCTCATGGGCACATCACACTCATAGTCGAGCGAACACTTAACTCTCCAAAGTAGCCTTTACTCTCAAGGTTACGGTCGTCTCCCAACATTGGGTGACAATTACTACCCCCAGGCAATTTGCGACCTCAACATCTCGCCAACCAATCCCCTTCGGATCTACACGGTTCCGAACCCAAAGTCAAAGATAGCAACCAAACTCTCATGAGTCCCAGAGTCCTACCGATTCGTTCCTAATATTGAACAAGATGTCCTTCCAAGGCGCCCCAATGCGTCTTTCAGGTAACCGGTTAACACAGATTCAGCTATCACCCAACATCGTTCCAACTCTGGCCTCACAACATTCTTTATAATACAACCTTTACCAACACAGGAATGCTTGAACACATCGGTACTTGCTCATCAACACCTAATCTTCTTTCAAATTTCCATCAACGAAAGGTCATTATTCCCCATGATCCAACCGGGATACTTCAGAACATTCCAAGATCTTTTAACTTCAAGAAAACAATTTGACACCTAGGACTAAACGGTGACCTCGAAAACGTGGACATCCCGCCCAAAATTCCATTCTAGACGGATTGTCACACTAAGGTTGACACCTAACAGAATGCTAAAATTCTAAATCTTACATTTCTAACAAACGAACCACAAGAATTTCCTTTGATCGCAGAACGCACTAAGACGGTACACCATCATCCTAAACCATAATGTCACACCGACGAGCAACCCACCAAATCGAACCCACTTCAAGCGCAGATAATCACGTGAGACCTTATCCCGCATGATTACCGAAGTATAAAATCATTCCTTAATTAACTAAGAAGACTCAAATCTAATATCTTCATTATTCATGCATTACCCAAAACAAAATCTGAAACCCAAAAATTCAGAACCAACTACAAGTCGGATCATCCGATGCTTCGCTTCCCAAGGACTCTTCTAGTCCCGAATTACAACATCCTTTTTCTATAGGGTTTTAAAACTATAGCCCTAATGAATTTAAGGTTTTTCAACCATTATGCCAATTTGAATTTATAAACTTTCAATTACATAAGTTTTATAATAGTTAATCATGTAGTAAAATACACCATCGTTCAAAACTGATTACCAGCACTACGCATGTAAAACAATTTCCAAAACTCATTTGATCGCTACTTACGTTAATAAAATGGTAACATAAGATGCACAACAAATTTTTTTTTTCAAACGGACTACCAGAGCTCCAACATACTACAAATTATACCATGTATGTCAAAATAACTTTCTGCACCAAAACACGTGCAATAAACGTTTGTACGACTCCAAAAAGGGAACTTCATTATTTTGACTTTAAATTCGTCCTTTTTAACCGCAAGCGTCGCGAAATAAAAATTTATCAACAAAGCCCTTGTACGCCAGCTCATTCTCCAAAACTCAGTAAAACGATATATACGTACATGAATATCAAATCAAGTTTAACTTTGGTGCACACGGTAAAAACGCACTTGTCCAAAAATGGTACTACAACGACATGTAAATTGATATTCATTTAATGCATTGCGGAAAATTCTAACAGTAAAATCAATAGCTGAAATATGTTCAGAACAAAAGTTTTATCTAAGATAACGTAAATCTCTTTTATCGTTACGCATACCAATAGTATAGTTTAACTCAAATACGAATTTGCATGCAACGAGTAACAATTGTATACGACCCAAAAGGGAAAAACACAAAGTTTTGAAACTTCTCAGAATAGCACATGGAATGACATTTATTAACGCGATCTCCAAGACGCCTCTTACGGTGTGTAAATATAGGTGCAAGACTCGCATGAGGCAAAATACTAGACAAAACTCATAAATTAACGCACCCAAATGCATATGTACACGTTTCCAGAATTTATTTAAGCGACGCAAAATGTCGTAAGATGAAGTGACCATAAAACCCAACTGAATTTTCATAAAGCTCAATAACGCTAAAAATCAAGCAGTGTCAAAATTTTCATTTCCTAACATAATATCATAAAACGACAACAAGTCTAAAATTGTTAAAATTTAAAACCACAACGTATGATAAAGTGACCCCTTTTTAACAAAACTTACCAAAGACACAACGCCCAAAAGCTCGTAAATTTATACGCAATATCATTAAAACCCACGCATCTCAAAGTACACTCATGTTCCCAAAACGTTGCAAAACTGTATATTAGACCACAGTCTCATTGGATTCCAGATCATCCAAACTGAAGATCGCAATCTGAAGCTAAAGCCGGAACGTCGACTCTCGATAATAAAGTCTATGTCTATTTGTAATAAATGTCAACGTAATTCAATGTAATTAGTTATTAGTTATATCTAGTTAACTTAGTTAGATAAAGTTATTAGTTAGTTTCTAGTTTTGTTATTTAGTTGTTAGAAATAATATCTAGATATTAATGTAGATAATTATGTTTAGGTAGTGTGTTCAACACACTTAGTAGATTAAGTATCTCTCAACTCTCAGAGATCACAACTTATCACACACACAAACACACACATCAAGGTGTAAAAGAGAGAAAACATTGAGAACACAAAGCAAAGCTTAATCATTCAACCTTGTAATTGTTTATATATTCAATACAGGTTGGTAATCGTTAATGTGTTGTTGTTTCTTAGAACTTGTTAAGTAGTATTGTTGGACCGACAATTGGTATCAGAGCCTGATTAAGATCAAAACAAGTTTTATAAAGAAAAACGTCTCTGTGTTCTTCAAGAAATTCGAGTTTGTGATTTTGAGTGTTTTAGGTGTTAGAATCGATCAGGGTGTGATCGAAATACCTGCTAGATAGATTTGTGAGTGTTTGATTTCACTTTAAAGCTTTATTTGAATTCCAATTTGTGATTTTTTTGAAGAAACAGTCGAGTGAAGAAACGTACTGTACGATCAAAATTATTTTCAAAAAGAGTGTTTTAGTGAGATCGAGTGCTTAAAATCAGTTCTAGAAGTGATTCTAGACACTTTGGAAGTGTTTGGTTGTGTTAATCTTTACAGGAACAAAGATTTAGACGATTTTCAGAAGTTCAGGACGAACACACGCAAAACAGAGGAAGAATAACACGCAAAGTCCTACTTTGGACTTTGCGCTCCTCAAAGCAAACGCAAAGTCCTACTTTGCGCGTCCTTCATCAAACGCAAAGTCCAACTTTGCGCGTCTCAAGTGACCCGCAAACCTCTACTTTGCGCCTCTCAAGCCAAACGCAAAGCACACTTCTCGTTACAAAGAGCAATCGCAAACCTCAAAGCTCACTCCTCTCAAGTCAACAAACGCTCCTCACAAGACACGCAAACCTCAGTTTGCGCTTCTCAATACACCCGCAAAACTCTACTTCTCGCTTCCATCTAGACCCGCAAACCTCTGTTTGCGCTTCCCACGTGACCCACAAACCTCCATTTGCGCATCCCATTAGAAACGCAAACCTCAACTTTGCGTTCCTAACTTGAAACACAAATCCTCTCACATCACAAATCCTCTCACATCTCAAAGCCTCACGCATCTCAAAGCCTCACGCATCTCAAAGCCTCACGCAACTCAAAGCCTCACGCATCTTTAATCTTGTTCAATTATGACTTCTAGAGAAGCTCTTACCATAGGAACTGACACCAAGCCACCAGTTCTCTTCAAAGGAGAATACGAACAGTGGAAGGATCGGTTTCTAAACTTCATAGACGGACATGAGCTTTGTGAGTTCATCAGACAATCTTTTGCAGAAGGAAATATGCAACCAATAAAGACAACTCGTCTGGTTGAAACAGTGCCAACACAAGTTGAACTGAAGTACCATGAGCTTGACGGTGACAACCTAAACAGAGCTAAAGGTGATAAGCTAGCTATGTCATACATTCTTCAAGGAATCTCCAATGAAATCTACATAAAGATTGACAGCTACAAGGCCTCAGCTAAGGAAATGTGGGATCAACTGGAGAAGATGATGCTGGGTTCTAAGGTAGGAAATCAACTGAAGATCTCCAACTGCCTAAATAACTATGAAGAATTTAGAGGCAGAGCCGGAGAAACCTTAGAAGAAGTACATGACAGGTTTGTGACCTTGCTGAATGAGCTAAGTAAGAACAAGGTCCACAAATCTCAAATTGAGCTAAACGTCAAATTTCTAAGCGTTCTACAGACAGAATGGAAGAGATTTGCGAGGCAGATGAAACAGATTAAAGATCTGAATGAGATTCCACTTCATGAGGTGTATGAGACCCTCAAACAAAATGAAGAAGAAGTGGATGAAATTCTAGAAGAGAAAAGGCAGAGAGGAAAGAAGGTTGAAGACACAGTTGCTCTTGTTGTCAAGAAGAAGAAGAACAAAGCAACTGTGTATGAATCAGATGAAGATAAAGCTGAAGCAAACTCTGACGAAGATGATTGTGAACAACTAAAGCAAGCATTGCTTTTATTGACTAAGGCTTTCCAGAAGAAATTCTACACAAAGCCAAGCTCAAACAGTCAGAGGTATTCGTCTGGTCCAAACAACTACGCTCATAGAGAAAGGGTCGAAGGAAGTAGATTTGAAGGAAGAAGGTTTGAAGGAAGGAGAATGGAGGAGAGGAAACCAGAAGATAGAAGGGATCTTGCTGAAGGAAAGAGATCAGAAGAAAGGAAACCTGAAGAGAGAAGGTTTCAAGCAGAAGGATCAGGTCAGACAGAACCTATAACGTGCTACAACTGTGGCAAAACCGGTCATTATGCCAGAGATTGTCGAAAGCCAAAAGTCAAGAACTCGGACTACTACAAGAACAAAATGTTGCTTGCAAAACAACAAGAGGCTGGGAAGGCATTGATGGCTGAAGACGTTTTCTGGCTCGATCATTCTGATGATGATGAAGAAGATGAAGAGAAAGATGAAGTTGTCAACATGTGCTTAATGGGAAAGCATGAATCAGATAATGAAGCTGATTCAGAGAATGAAGAAGAGGTATGCAACTTATCGTATGCTGATTTCATAAATCAATTGCATGCCATGAATGATAAACTCAAAGAGTTAGAGTCGAACCTAAAGCGTGAAAAGGGTGTCATTACTGAAAAAAACCAATCAATACAGAAACTTAGCAATGAAATTGCTGAGAAGAAAGTACTGGTTGAGATTTTACATAAAAACAATGACACCAACGCAACGGAAAAGACAATAATTCTCAGTGAGAATTCTGAACTGAAGTCTAAACTGCTAAAACGTGAGATTGACTTATACAAGGTTACACAAATGCATTCTTCGTCTATCGAAGAAAACAAATCTTTAATTGCAAAAATGGATGCTTTGGAAAAGAAGTTGTACTCATTAGGTCAAACTGAGCAAACCATTCATCTTAACAAACCAATAGAGAACAAAGAAAGATGGGGAATCGGTTATAAGAATCCTCACTATCTTCAAAAGGGAATGTCTGAAGTGCCTGCACTTTATGATATTCTTTCTATGAAGTTAGCTAGAAGAATCCCTGAACTTAAAGTTTATTGGACTAAACTATCTAAAGAGGATGAAGCCAAAGAAACAGAAAAACATTTAATATCATCTAAAGTTCATCTTCCATTTTATTATGCGAAGCTAAATAATAGCTATGATAAGAAACCTGAAAAGAAGAAAACTCTTTCAGATTACTTCTTTCTAAGTTATTCTGAGAAGGAAATGGAGGCGAAACCTACTCAAGGTAAACTATATGTCCCTCCTCTTGTTTTAGAAAGTAAAATTTCTGAACTCGAGAATTCCTTGTCAGATGAAAGACTTTTGATAAACATTGAACATAATGTTTTTACAACTGCGTTTACAAATTCTGTTCTTTCTAAGGCTTCAAACTCTGAGAATATGGTTAGTTCATCTAATCAAGGGTTTGATTTTCTGAACTCTAACGGTGGTTTAGATGATTGTCTTGAACAATTTGACTTTAATGCAAAACTTCCAAACCATTCATCCTTTCTTAAGAAATCTGTTGGATCAACCAGTAAGCCTGTTAACAGTGCAAAATCAACGCGAGTTGATAACTCAGTCTCTGTGAAAGCTAAAAATGCTAAAGGCAAGAAGCATTCACAGAAGCCGATCAATACTGGTAACCCAAAGAAAATGCATTCAGTTGTTTCTCTATTGTCTAACTCAAAAGTTTCAACTGTTTCAGATATGACCAAGAAATGGCAACCCAAACGGAAGCTTGACAAGACTTTTAAATCTTTTGAGTCTGTTTATTGTAATAAGAATATGTCTAGTTCAGATACTTTGAATATAAATGTTGCTCCTAAACTGAAATACTCTTTTAAACAACTATTCCTGTTATCTAAAACTGCTAGACAGTCTTCCTTTTATGATAAACATGCTTCTAGTTTCTGTCAAGATTCTGCTATGCGGGTTGAATCATCTCATGTGCATTCTTATCATTATCCTACTTCATATCTATTTCAAAAGAAAAGAGGACCCAATTTGCAATGGGTACCAAAATCAAAACCTTGTGCTAACACAGAAGGACCCAAATTCAAGTGGGTACCAAAATCTAAATCTGTGTTGCAGGCACCCAATGTTTAGCAAAACATATGGCTTCTAAGTACATCAGCTTAGAACCCGTACTTCAACGAAGTTTGACTTCTAAACACAACAGTTTAGGACTCGCACTTCAATGATCAAAAGACCTTACTCCGAGCTGATAAGAGATTGTACTCCGATACTCGAATGAGGAAATCAACCTTCAAGGGGGAGTACATATTTGTCTGAAATTTTATGCATATCTTTTACAACTGATAATGTTTCAAATGCATAATTTCAGGGGGAGTATAAAAAGGTGATGACTTCTGATTATTTCAGATCAGGACTCATACTTTAAACATTTTTACTGCTTTTTGTCTTTTCAATATAAGTGAATAATTATTACTTTGACTTGACATTAGACTTTTGCAGAATTTTTGAGAGAAGCTTACAAGTTCATATTTCTATGACTTAAAGCTTAGCTTCATGAGATGAAATATCACTCGTTAAGGTATAATTCTATATCTTCATCTCATATATGGTTGAAAGAAGGACAACTTTCAATCATAGAAAACATTGTTTTTAATGATCAAACCACTTCCCGATTTTTCATCAAATTTTATATTTTGGGAGTGTATTTTAAATGTTTTCATGATCAATATTGTGCTTTAACTTAAATAGTTAAACCAATCTGAGCATCACGTGCATCTAGGAAAACAAGGAATCATTGTGCTAGGAAATAACACAACTTTTATGGAATCACCTTAACCAGTGATTTCTACCCAAAAAGTTAATCCTTAGTGACTGAGTGTGCAAAGTGAAAAGAAATGAGTGTGATTAGAGAAAGCTAAATGTTTAAAAGAAAGAGCGTGTGAGAACAGAGTTAAAATAATATCAAAACTCTGCACCAACTTTTTCTGAGCCGGGTAGCCAAAATTCTAGTGATTCACAATTCTTTGGTGATCATTATTGAAACAGGCAACTAACCCCTGCCAACTCTTGATCAAACCTCACCATCTACTCATTTTCTTCTCAAAAAGAAAATGTTTCATTTTCAAAGGGGATGCAGCACATATGCTATCTGATTTTCATTCGGAAAATCTTGATATTAAAAAGAAGGAAGTTTGCCCTACCTTCGCACTTCAATCATGCACATTGAGTCTGTGTTTAACTTACTGTTGTCTCAGTGGTTTACACAATTTTGAGCCAATAAGCAATCATCTGTGCTTAATTCTTTCAAACACAAGCACGAACACACAAGGAATTAGTTTCTTTGTCATAACGTTTATAGAAATTACCTTTGTGGTGTTTCGATGATTAAATGGAAGCCCTGGGGAGTCAACATCAAAACAGCTCCTTTCCAATGTGTATTCGTTACACTCAGTGACTTACTGTTACTGACAGGCATGATAACTGATTCATTAGTTGATTTCAGGTGTTACATATCTAATTTGTCTGGATTTGCAAAGATCTGGATGAATCTCTTATGAATTGACGAATCAGGGGCTCTAACCGAAAGATTGACATTTCTTACAACAAATTTTGATGAAGTTGTTGCACTTAACATCAAAAAGGGGGAGAATGACTACAGAAGAAATGGCAAAGATCACATGTTTCAAGAATCACGTCAAAGACTGAATTCTTCTAAAGAAAGTAGATTGAAGACATGTTGATTTCAGAGAAAGAGATTGCATCTTCTAAGCTGAACAAGAAGACTGAATTGGATAAATCTTTTTATTAAATGATCTTGATCCAAAGGGGGAGATTGTTAGACCACAGTCTCATTGGATTCCAGATCATCCAAACTGAAGATCGCAATCTGAAGCTAAAGCCGGAACGTCGACTCTCGATAATAAAGTCTATGTCTATTTGTAATAAATGTCAATGTAATTCAATGTAATTAGTTATTAGTTATATCTAGTTAACTTAGTTAGATAAAGTTATTAGTTAGTTTCTAGTTTTGTTATTTAGTTGTTAGAAATAATATCTAGATATTAATCTAGATATTATGTTTAGGTAGTGTGTTCAACACACTTAGTAGATTAAGTATCTCTCAACTCTCAGAGATCACAACTTATCACACACACAAACACACACATCAAGGTGTAAAAGAGAGAAAACATTGAGAACACAAAGCAAAGCTTAATCATTCAACCTTGTAATCGTTTCTATATTCAATACAAGTTGGTAATCGTTGGACCGACACTGTACTTCATAAAATTGAACACGACTCATACAGACCAAAATTCTACCGCAAATCCCGACTCTAGAGCATGGGACAACTCTTCCTTTAAAACTTTAACATACGTGGAGGAGATTCAATGTCAAAGTCAAAAATTCTAAAGTTACTTGCCCAATAACTCAAATGACATAAAACCACAGATCTCCTAATAACCAAACATAACGTTATACATGAAGAAGAATAAAAAGATTTTTGATAATAATTCACAATCACATGCAAGAAAACAATCTTATGCATGTTTAAACTCATGGTTTAAAATTCGATGAGTAATAAATGCTTTATTGAGACTTTATAATATAACTCACTTTATGTTTGAGAACATGAGAAACAATTTATGCAAACTTATTTTAGAAATACATTTCGTGCATAGATTTGGTCGGCACTCAACATCATAGGACTACACTCCTCTATTTCCCGACATACTATTGTCACCCGGATGCATCAAACATCTTAGAGCCACAAACCCACTAATTTGGTTAACTTACAATTTCTCCTCGAAATAAAATTGGTCTACGAACTTATAGTTCTATTCCAACCAATGATTCTGACTCAAGATGATCAACTTAATGCATTCATCGCACTTAACTATCACTTCAACGTGACATTGCTAGAGACATCAACCTTTCCTTAGATTACTCGCTTAGAAACCTTCTCACTACCCCAACGGTCATCATACTAAGTTAGGGCTAATTTGTTAGTTAAACAGAAGTTCAGAGTAGATTATGACAAGTTATCATTGTTGTAAGCTTGTTGGGCCTAAAAGCCCATAAGCCCATTAGGCCTGCGAGCCCACGTATTTAAAGTTATTTCTATTTCATTTGTTAGTTCAGAATTCATTATTCAGTTTACTAGTCATTAGGTTTACATACCCTAATCAGAAATTCTCTCTGTAAACCTTAACCCTTTGAAGTATTATCAATCATATGACTAGTTGTTGTGACTATAATCTGTTCATCATTGTTCATATTTACTTGTGATTGTACTGCACTGGGATCTACAATTGGTATAAGAGCAGATAGGCAAAAAGGTTTGATCCAGTAAAAAGGTTTGTCTGAAACCCTAAGATCAATTTCTTGTGTTAATTGCTTTACTTGCTTTAATTGATTGTTAGTAATTGCATTCTGTGTTATCTGTTTGATCGAATTTTTTTTTTTTGGAAAAACAGTAAGTTTTCTTTTCGGTCGACTATTTTTCTGAAAATTTTTTGTTCGGTCGATTAAGTTTCTGAAAATTTCTGTTCGGTCGATTAGTTAGATTCATGAATTAATGTTGATTGTTGATCGGTTGAATCAATTTTAGTTTGGTTTGTTTTTGTTTCTTTCGATCGGAGGAGAAGGATCTGGGTTTTGGTTTCGGTCGAATCCCAGATATTCTTCGGGTTCTTCGATCGAACTCTTCGTGTTCTTCGGTCTTTATTGGTTAATCGATCTTATCTATATTTGTGTTTATCGTAATTAAAGTCTTTCGACCTGAGCATTCGACCGGACACTTGTGCTCCGGTCTTGCTCCTTCGACCGAATAAGAGTTTCTCCGGTCTTGCCCCTTCGACCGGATACGTGTATCCCCGGTCTTGTCATTCGACCGGATACGTGTTTCCCCGGTCTTATCACTCGACCGGATAAGAGTATTCCCCGGTCTTACCCATTTGATCGGACACTTGTACTCCGGTCTTGCCTTCGACCGGGTGGTTGTAACCTCCGGTCAAACACCTTCGACCGGATACGTGTATCCCCGGTCTTGTCATTCGACTGGATACCTGCGTACTCCGGTTTTTCCTTCGACCGATATCTTGCATACTCTGGTCTTTCGTTTGACCTGATATTCTGTTAGACCAAGTGTTTCTGTGTTTCTTCTATTTTTATTATTTGGATCATCCTGCTTGCCTAACGATCACTACAGTGCTTTTAAGTTAAGAAGTAAAGATGAACTCAAGGGATGCTCTAGCCATCGGTTCTGACCAAAAGCCCCCGATGCTCTTTCGGGGAGAGTACCTTCAGTGGCATGACCGATTTATGAACTTCATAGAAGCAAAATCCAACTATGAAGATATATATAAATGCCTGACTGAGGGTCCACAAGATTGTCCAATGAAAGTGGTACCAGCAAACCCAGCTGAAGGATGGCCAGAGCGACAGATTCGGAAATCTATTGGTGATTTTACTACGAAGGAAAAGGAAATGTACGAGGCAGAAAATCTAGCAAAATCGTACCTTCTTCAAAGTCTACCGAATGACATCTATGCTTGTATAGATAGCTTCAAGGATTCATCGAAAAAGATGTGGGACCAAATAGAGAAAATGATGATCGGAAGCCACATCAATAACCAGCTAAAGGTGACTAACTGTATCACCAGATATGATGGGTTTAAAGCAAGAAAAGATGAAACGCTGACGAAAACCTACGAGAGGTTTAATATGCTTCTGAATGATCTTCAGAAAAATAAGATCACAAAGACGAACACGGAAAACAACATAAAGTTTATGAACAACTTACAGCCTGAGTGGAAACCGTTCGTCTCCCATATACGCCACACTCAGACCTTGGAGAAGCTGTACCTTCACGAACTCTATGAAATGCTGCTCCAGGACGAAGAAGAAGTGATAGAGCTTATTGGGAAAGCAGAGGAAAAGCCAACAGCTGATCAAATAACACTCGTATCTGAGAGAAGAGGCAAGTCCGTCAGCCGATCATCTGGAAAAGAGCCCGTGCTGAGTGATTCTGAACCTGAAGATCCCGATAGCGACTCAAATCCAGAACTTGCCAAGATGAAAGAAGCAATGGTGTTTCTCACCCAAGCATTTCAAAAGAGGAAGTTTTTCAACAAGTCCTCCAACAAGCAAAGAGTCTCTACTCGACGTGATCTTCAAGAAAAGTCTGAAGGTAATAGTCGCTTTGAAGATGGTAAGAAGTCTGACAAGAGGAATGAAGAAAAGCCGAAAGACGAGCCGATCAAATGGTACAACTGTGGTCGGTTAGGTCATTTCGCCAAAGATTGTCGCAAGCCAATTGTGCGCAACGCCGACTACTACCGTGCCAAGCTGCTTCTTGCCAAAGAAAAGGAAGTCGGTAAATCTTTAATGGCTGAAGACGATTACTGGTTACAAGTGTCGGATGACGAACCTGAGGATGCTGAAGCTCATTTGTGTTTCATGGGCAACCATTCATCACCATCCGATACTGATGAAGAAGATCGCAATGCTCCTTGCCAGGTATGTGCCCCTTTTCATGAAGCTTTACTTGATCAAATGCAACTCTCATTGCACAAACTTGATTCTTACAAGAAACTTTTAAAAGAAAAAGAACAACTTCTCTCATCTTTAGAAAAACGTGTCACTAAACAGTCTGAATTTATGGAAAAACAAAGCTTAGAAATTTCTAGCTATCTGTGCACGATTTCTAATTTAAGAGAGGAGAATGTGAGTTGTTCAACAGAGTCACAAAAACTAATGACCAAAGTAGATGACCTGACCGATAAGCTTCGTACGTCTGAGATCGAGAAAATTGATTTGTTGAATCAAAACGTGGCTTACAAAAATGAGAACATAAGGTTATCTAATTAGTTAAAGGAGATGGAAAAGAAACTTTATAGACTTGGGCAATCTCAACAAACGTTACATCTAATTACACCAAAAGAACCCAAGCATGCAAATAGGGGTATCGGTTACGATAACCCATATTATTTGAAAAAGGCCTTATCCCAAGTTCCCACGATGTACGCATCCGAATTTCTTGGATTAGATAAGACCTATCCAGAATACAAAATCAATTGGACCAAACCAATTGAGGATGAGGATTGGGAAGAGGATGAGTTAAGAAGGGAGACCTCCACAAAAATGAAACTTCCTTTTGTTTATGATTCTTTAAATGCATCTTACAACGAGGATAAACCTGTTTTTCTGTCAAATGACTACTTTAGAAGCTATACTCAAGCTGAACTTGATACTAAAACCGTTCAAAATGAGGAGGAACAACCAGACCATAAAGTCTATGTTCCACCTCTGATTTTAGAAAGAAAAATTGTTCAGCTAGAAGAGTCGTTTGCACAAGAAAGAGACAGATTTCAAAAGGAAAAACAAGAACTTTTATCCCAAGTTGAGTACCTCTATTCCACTAAAGAGGAAAATGTGTCAGTTAAGGAGAAAGAATACTTTCAAACAGAAATAAAGAGGTTACATTCACAACTGGATGCTTTGGCAGCAGATCGCCTGAAAGAGCAACTTCACAAGGCTGAACCTCAAGCTAAGCCTTCAAATCTCCAAAGTGAGAATACTCATCTGTTTGAAAATTCTTATCCTGCCTCCGATACATCTTCCTGCAAAGCTTTTATGGGTGACTCGTCACCAATCATTTCAAATAAGGGGAAAAAGCCTCATGTTTTTGAAACGGATCAGTGTTCTGCTTGTAAAAATGCTTCCGCAAATGATCCTCTCTTAACAAACTCTTTCGCTGTTCTGAACTCCTCAAGCGATAAGGTCCTTTCTGATGAGGAACTAGAATTTTCCGCATTCTTGAATTCTGAGGTGTGTTTAGATAGCAATTTGAGCCAATTTGATTTTAATCCTTCTCTACCTAGCCATGTTGATTTTTTAAATGAGTCATGTGAGCCTCCGGTTAAATTTTATAAGGGTGAATGTTCCACATCTGCCCCGCAAAAACCTTCTGTGAACAATTCTTCAAAATCTTCCAAGTCTAAATCTAAAAGGCGTTCACAGAAGAAGAAAAAGACTGGTAGCTCTCGAAGGTCACAATCTTCAATTTTCAAATCCTCTGACTATGGGTTTAACGACATTTCAGATACGTATGGTCGGCAGAAAGAAGTGAAATATGCTTGGGTAGCTAAGAAGTCAAAAGAGAGCTCGGCAACATCAGAATTAGTTGATCCTGTCTTAAAGTCTAGAAAGAACAATAACAATCATGATGTTTTTATTTCTAAACCTTTAGTTGAATGTAATGGAACTCTTCCTTTAAAAGTTTATTCGATTCCGCAATTACTTCAACTGTCTCATGATTGTCTGTGTTGTTCTTATTGTGGATCAAATGATTTTGTTGATAGTCGTTATGCATCTGATTGGTTTGGCTCATATCATATTGCTCATAATCATTCTCATTGTGATGTTTCCCGTGTTAGACAAAGACCCAACTCTAAACGGGCCTCTAAGTCGGGTGTTAAATCTAACCCCAAAGGACCCATTTACGAATGGGTACCTAAAAATAAATAACCTGTTTTGCAGGACGGTCATGTGTGGTATCTAGATTCAGGTTGCTCCAAGCACATGACCGGAAGAAGGGAGCTTCTCACAAACTTCACCGAGAGGTTTTGTGGGAATGTGCGTTTCGGAAATGATCACTACTCTCCCATCAGGGGTTACGGGGATATTGTCAAAGATAACATCACGATCAAGAAAGTCTCACAATCTCTTCAGTATCGGTCAATTCTGCGACAAGAATCTCGAGGTTACTTTCAAGGCTAAAAGGTGCAGCGTTCGGACTGAAGATGGAAAAGAGATACTTGCTGGAACGCGTTGCACCAACCTCTATACGATTGACCTCTCGTCCTTGAACGCCGACAAGGAAGTCTGTTTGTTGTCCAAAGCATCTGCTGAACAAAGCTGGCTATGGCACCGTCGTCTCTCGCACTTGAACTTCAAGAATATCAACAAGTTGGTGCTCGGTGGCCATGTCAAGGGTATGCCAGATCTAAAGTTTGCAAAAGATCATCTGTACGCTGCCTGCGAAAAGGCAAAATGAAGAAGGCGTCCCACAAGCCTAAAGTCGTTCCTAGTACTTCTCGGTCCCTTGAGCTAATCCACATGGACTTATGTGGACCAATGCGCGTTCAAAGCATAAATCACAAGAAGTATGTCCTGGTAATGGTTGACGATTTCTCTCGTTACACTTGGGTCCGATTTCTCCGTTCAAAGGACGAAACTCCCGAGTTGATTATATCACTTCTGAAGAGCATTCAAGTCAGTCTCAACCAAGTAGTTCAGACCATCAGGACGGACAATGACACTGGGTATCTCACATACTTTCTCCGCCGCTCGTACTCCTCAAAAGAATGGGGTGGTAGAGCGTCGGAACAGAACTCTTGTTGAAGCAGCGCGCACGATGTTATCTCATTACAAGCTACCTCTATTTATTTGGGCAGAAGCCGTTGCTACCACTTGCTACACTCAAAATCGGTCTATCATCAACAAGCGGTTCAACAAGACACCATACGAGATCATCAACAAGCGCGTCCCGAACATCAACTACTTTCATGCTTTCGGATGCACCTACTTTGTCTTAAATGATAAGGATGATCTTGGAAAATTCAGTCCCAAAGCGGATGAAGGAGTGTTTATCGGCTACTCCCCGCACGCCAAAGCTTACCGTGTCTACAACAAACGGACGAAGACCGTCGTTGAGAGCGTAAACGTGACTTTTGACGAGGCCGCTGAAATGGCTTCTGAACATCTCAGTTCAGAACCCGCGCTTACTGGTGTGTTAGCTTCTGGCCAATTCCGTTCAGAGGCTACACAATCCCAAGTAGATCCAAATCATGCGTCTACGTCAAGAGCACATCTTTCTGATTTGGATTTGCTGTTCGAATTCTTTTGTGATGACTTATTTAATGTTAAGTCTAATCCTACGTCTTGTGACAGGAATACTGCTCCAGCACCAGAAGTGACACAAGTCACTGGCCCTACCGCCTCCGGTGGTCCATCCTCGCCTGGTGCTCCATCTTCTACTGTCAATGATCAAGCTTCCCCGAGCTCCAGTGATAGACATCCTCTTGCTCAAGTTCCTTATGACGGTGTTCCTGAAACGACTCCCGTTTCAGTTCTACTCCCTGAACCGACTCCTGTTGGAGGTGCTCCCGAAGCTACCTCTCCGGCAATCCCGGATCCTCCTATCGTTTCATCTCCAGCTGAGTCGTCCTCTTCTCCTTGTTCGACTCCCACTAAGGAGCTTTCACCTCACAGGCCATCATCCCTCGAGGCAGTTCAGGATTTACCCCCGGGTGGTCATGTGGATTCCGATACCTCCCATCAGACATATCAACCTCATCCACACACCACCAAGTGGATTCGAGCTCACCCCCTGCATCAAATAGTCGGTGACCCCAATACACCCGTTCAGAGTCGCTCCACCACCGCGAACGACTGCTTATTTTCCTCGTTCCTCAGCCGTATCGAACCTTCCACTGTCTCTGAAGCGATGAATGATCCGGACTGGGTAATTGCTATGCAAGAGGAACTCAACCAATTTGTGAGCCTCAAAGTATGGCGCCTAGTTCCCCGACCTAAGAACAAGACGGTGATAGGGACTAAATGGATTTTTAAGAACAAGAAGGACGAAAACGGCATCATTGTTTGGAACAAAGCGCGTCTAGTGGCTAAAGGATATCGCCAGCAAGAAGGAATTGATTACGATGAGACGTTCGCACCGGTTGCCCGCATTGAAGCGATCCGCATGTTCCTCGCCTACGCCGCTCACAAGAATTTCATCGTTTTTCAAATGGACGTGAAATCCGCGTTCCTCAACGGCGTTCTCAAGGAGGAAGTGTATGTCTCGCAACCCGAAGGCTTTGTGAGTACTGAAAATCCGCATTACGTCTACTTTCTTGACAAGGCCCTCTACGGTCTTAAGCAAGCGCCACGAGCCTGGTATGATGCACTCTCATCCTTCTTAGTCAAGTCTAGCTTCTCTAAAGGTAAAATTGACACTACTTTATTTATTAAAAAAGAGAAGAATGATATCATTCTTGTACAAATTTATGTTGATGATATAATATTTGGCTCCACGAACCCCAAGTATTGTCAGAACTTTTCTGCCTTAATGAGTAAACATTTTCAAATGAGCATGATGGGGCAAATGAATTTTTTCCGGGGTCTTCAGGTTAAACAATTACAAACAGGAATTTTCATTAATCAATCTAAGTACATCTCGGATATTCTTCGGAAATACCAGATGGAACAATCTTCATCTATGAAAACCCCCATGTCCACTACTATAAAGCTTCACTCCGATCCTGACGGTAAGGATGTGAATGCTACTATTTATAGAGGTATGATTGGATCTCTGATGTACTTGACGGCTAGTCGGCCTGACATTATGTTTTCGACATTCTTGTGTGCAAGATTTCAGTCGAAACCTAAAGAGTCTCACTTAGCTGCGGTTAAGCGAATTTTTCGATATTTAAAAGGTACTGCTGATCTTGGTTTATGGTACCCAAAAGAGACAGGTTTTGAATTGACAGCCTACTCGGACGCTGACCATGCTGGAAACATGTTGGACCGGAAAAGCACGTCGGGTCATGTTCAGTTCTTGGGCGATTGTCTTGTCAGCTGGGCTTTCAAGAAGCAAAACTGCGTGTCCACCTCCACCGCCGAGGCGGAGTATGTAGCAGCCGCCAGTTGCTGCTCGCAAGTCATCTGGATGCGCACCCAGCTCAAAGATTATGGATTTAATTACTCCAGGATTCCCATCTACTGCGACTCGAAGAGCGCTATAGCCATATCAAGCAATCCCGTCTAGCACACGAAGACGAAGCACATTGATGTGCGCTATCATTTTATAAAAGATCACGTGGAAAAAGGTACTATCGAACTCTATTTTGTTAATTCAGAGCATCAATTAGCAGACCTGTTTACCAAAGCCTTGGACGAAAAACAATTTAATTACCTTGTGTCCAAGCTAGGTATGCTAAATCTGAAAATTTGATCCGTAAGCAGCTCTCTACGAGTTTCATTCAATAACGAACGACTGTGACAACTGCACCAGTGCCCTGTCTCTGGTTGCTATTATCCACACTCCTTGGTCATTGCATTTTACTCGTTCAGCTCTGTGTCCGTTACGAACTTCTGTATCAACAAAGTAGATTTCGTGTTTCTCTCGCTTCTTCTATGTTCGTGTGTTTGTTTTTCGTGATTCTTTGTGCAGTTCATCTCGTGTTCCCTGAAAAGTGCAAGTTGATTGTGGTGGATCTACAAGCCGGTAATGTGTTCAGGGGGAGCACTAGCGTCAGATGGTTGGTAAGTCTCACGAGTCCTCCAGTCGAGGGGGAGAAGGTAAGAGGGTTCTGTGTTTGGACCTCCTCTTGGTAAACATTCGAGGGGAAGCTAGGTCTCGTGTCTTCTTTTTTTTTTTTAACTTTTTTTTTCTCTCCATAGGTTAAATTGTTGTCTTTTCCCCTTAGGATTTTTTTTAAGTTTTTTATATCTCTCCGAAAACTACAAAAATATTTTTTAAGGTTTGGTTTGGTTTGTTTATTTTATTTTGTTTGGTTTGATCCGGCCCATAGTCTACCCGGCCTCCCCCCAAGCCCAAGCCCAAAGGTTCGGGGGTATAAGAACCCCGATTGAACTCCTTATTCACTCATTCGATCGATCTCTTCTTTCTCTCATAGTTTTCTATCTCTCTCTCGCCCGAATCTCTCTTTCGACCGAACCCTTCGTCTTCATCATCTTCAATCGATCAGGTAGGAAATCGATACGTTATTTTCAGTCTGCATCGATCGGATTGTAATCGATCGATTGTAATCGATCGATTTCAAGTTGTTTCCTGCTCTGTATGTTCCCCGGGGGTTGCCCTGTTGTCGTTTTTGTCATCTCCGAGGGTTTACTCCGATCTAGGGTTACGCCCCGGTCGAACGTACCCCCGGTCAAATGGTTCCTCCGGTCAAACGCATATCCGGTGGTTTAACCACCGGTCGTATGTTTCCTCCGGTCGAAGACCTCCTCCGGTCGAACACCTATCCGGTCTTAGGTGACCTCCGGTCGAAGACCTTATCCGATCTAACACATATCCGGTCTTAGTTAACCTCCGGTCACTGTCCTTATCCGATCGACCACTTATCCGGTGGTTTAACCACCGGTCGAATGTCATGTCCGGTCGAATCCTATTTTATGGTGCTTATAACTAAAACTTTTCATATGTGTGTTTATGAGTGGATTTTGGTGGTTCTATGTGCTGGTGCAGTTCTATGCACCTTGGTGACTGACCCTTATTCACGAGTAGGGTTTGTTCTTCCATTTTTTTTGGAGTTAACATCATTTGTGGTTTAAATCATGACTGTTTAACTCCAACGGCTATTATCTTTTTTTCTAAACCTGCGTACTAATCGATTAATTCTTCACAGGTACAATGGCACAAAACCAGCCACCAGCGATTGATCCAATCGCAGATGCAGAACTGATTTCCGAGGGTCAGTTCCTCCCTCTTACAGCCAATAACTACCATCTTGATGTAACCCAACCTGCTATTCAATATCAGGTCATCATCGAGATACTCAAGGGCCATCCACTCTCTTATGCTCTAACGGAAACTGCAACCATACTAATCTTATACTTACAGCAGTTCTGGCGTTCTCTCCATGCGTTAGAGGCCGATGGCGAATTCCATCTTGAAGGTCGGATAGATCACACACCAGTGCTTCTCACATGTGATCTCCTCCGCCAATTCCTTCGGTTACCGACCGCCGGATCCGTTCCAGGCCGAGAAAGCTTCGACCCGATGGTCCCTGATGCTACTCTGTGCACCGACCTTCTCTCTTTAGGTTACGGCGCAGAACTTCGCATTCCATCAACATTCAACCGCAAATACCTATCGACGATTTGGTACACGTTGTTCACCTACATCAATCGGTGCCTTTCATCTATAACGAAGGGCATTGATCAGACGAGCGCCCCGATTCTTCGCATATTTCACGCGGTGGCCTTCAATCGCCACGTGGACTTTGCCGACTTTATCTGGTTTGAACTCGTTCAAAGAGTTCGTTCAACTGCATCTCGCCGATCAAATTTCATTCCTTTCATGCGGTTCCTACAGATCGTTATTCGGAACTACATGAACCTGTATCCCGAGATACAGCGCCATTCTACGCACCCAACTTGCCCACATCATCCGACACGCAAGATTCCTTCCCGCGCTGATTCGGAAGGTGTTGTCGCCCGACAAATCCCAGTCGGGGTACTAGACTATGCTCGTCCCACGGCACTGAGTGTGATAGCTTATAGGCACACATACACAACATTCCAGCTCCTATGGTCCGGCCAGGACCGGTAGGACCTGCCCAGGGAGCAATACCTGAGCGACGTGAGGGTCCGCGTCCACGAACGAGAGGCAGGAGCGTCCGGATAGATGGGGCTTCCGGACAGGGTGTGTTGAGAGCTATTATCGAGAGGGGATCTGGCGTGGGCAGTGCCGTTGGAACGAGCCAGCCTAGTTCTTCAAGACAACCATCTTCTGCGACGCCAACCGCGATTCAAATGGCAGAAGAGGCAACAGATTCTGAAGCCCTTCATGTTCAGTCCTCTTCTGTCGCCGCCACTGAGGAGACAACAGCGTATTCCGCCTCGGAGGAAGCTTCGGCCCAATCCAAGTCTGCGGCGGAATCAGGTTCAACCGATTCTGAGGAGACAACCAATCAATCCGACAATGTATCGGTATCAAATGAAGAGTCTTCTAACTCCGATGGTGATGATAACCAGCCCTCATCTGGAGAGATAAGGAGAGAGGAGGGAGTCTCAGTTGAAAACCAAGAAGTGAGCCGTGTGAGGGAAAGGCGGAGTAAATTACATTCTTAGAGTACACGAGTGACGGGACAACCTTCATCGGTTGTATCCCCCCTAGCCACGTCTAGCCAGGTAGCCACATCTGCTACCCAGTCTCATGTGTTGGGAAAGGGTATTGAAGAAGCCTCTGTGGACCTAGCGGCGCATTTGCACACCCCACCAAGCCACTCCACCATCTCTCAACAGATGGTGGTTTCACATTCTCACGGGGACTTAGCACATCGGCTATCGGGCTCTCACTTGGAGGGTGCCGATATTGAAACAAGAGAACAGTTGCCCCTGTTCTCGACATCTTTGCAAGCACGGAGTCTAGATCCATTTGTTATACATGCCATTCCTAGGACACAGATTCCTTTTTCGGCTATCGCCGGTAGCCTAAGTGGCCCGGCCGGAACATCCATAGTAAACCGCCTTCGGGTAGTTTACGAGGATTGGGTGGAAGTCCTACCACGGCTATCATCACGCCAACCGTGAACGTAGGCGGCTCGACTTCTACAGTCGTAGCTACAACGGGAAGTCTAAGTGACCCCGGAGTTACCCTAACCGAGTTCGTCTCAAGGGAATACATGGACGGCGCCCTAAAGGCTGTCCAATCTATGATGAGGGAAGAAATGGACAATATCAAACGTATGATCAAAGGCAAAGCCCCTGCGACTGAGCCTGAGACCACACCTATTCCACCTTCCCTACCCGCCACGGATCTTTCTATACCTGAGCTCAAATCCATCCTTCTTGCCAAACTTCTAGCCCAGTCTCTAACCGAACCCACCCAGGATGCCGATTTTCTATCTCTACTTCGTTCTCAAGCATCCACACCTACCCCACCAACCCCCCAGCCTATTGTCTCAACTGAAGCCTTCTAGCTCCAGCAAGCTATGCTTCAGTCACTTCAGCAAACCGTAGCTGTTTTGACTGAACGCCTATCAGCAGTGGAGGATACCTGCCGTAGCCAGGTAGAATGGCTCAAGAGCCGACATGATGATCAGGATGATCCTGATCACCATGAGGGGGAGAAGCACCAACGCCTATCTGAGCCAGAGACACACACAGTGGAATCAGAACAGGTTGAACAGGGTACGGGTTCCGGTACTCGATCTGAAGGGCAGGGACGGGAACGGGAACAGTGTATGGAGTTAGTGCTGTTTGATATTCCAAGGGTTGAAAAGCCTGAGGAAGTTGATGAAGGGTCTCCGATAGTCCCTGAAGACTGGGCATTGATACTTGATCCTTATGAAGTTTATGAACCGACGGAAGAATGTGCGAATACTGAACGAGCGCTGGTAGTCATGCAAGCCGAAATAGATGAGATTCTTCATCCGGACTATCAGCCAGACGATCAGACTTCTGTTGTGGTTCCATTTTTGACCTATTCTGTTGCTAATCCTGATCTTCCTGAAACAGATATTGCCGTCAGATCTCCTCCAGCATCACCAGTTATGGGAACAGTTCATACTACTCCAGTTCGTTCATCCAAGTGGGAAAGAGTCCGAATAAAATTTTCTTTCCTCGAAGAAAGCCAGAAAAGGATCTTTGCCCACTAGATCAGAAAGTATGATGAAGTTGTTTTACATGGTCTACAGTCAGTGAAAAACAAAGAAAAACAGCGTGAACTTGTGTTCGTGTACAGAAAGTTCCAGCATAAGTACTCCAAGACGAAGCTCAGGATTGTATCAGTTGATAAGATTATACCTGCCTACTTCATGAAGGTTAGGTATACGGACTTTATGGTTACAAGAGAAGATGGTCAACAATACTGTATTTCTGATGCTGATTTTCCATGTTTGGAGCCACAAGATCTGCTGTTCATCCTACGTGACTTAAAGACCAGAACTAACAGACCCCGGGAAGTCATTGATGCACTTGAGACAGTAAAGAGATATATGAAGTGTGCAATGAAGCTTGCCTCGGTGGAAGATTTTCAGATTGGGTTAGAAAGCAACCAGCCAAAGATTAATCTGCTCAAGCCTGATTTGAAGATTCCGTCTGATGCCCAGAGTGTACCTGCATTTACTGTGGTAAAGCTTCCAGAGTTTGGCATGACCTACTTGAACGACAAAGAAATTATGCGATTCATTCGTCTTAATCATATTGCCAGATTCTGTGACGGTACGTTAATGTTGCTGAAAGAAAAGTTGAAGCGTGTACTTGATAAAGATGAAAAAGGGGTTCAACTTTTGGATCCTAAATACAAGCCACTTGTTCTTGAAGCACTGGGTGTAATTGAAGAGCGACTGGAGTACAGGACTCAGATTCGATATTTCGAGATCAGCTTTGGTTTCCGAAAAATTTATGTTCCTAACTGGCGTGACTATCAACTTCTATTTAAAGGGGGAGATTGTTAGGGCTAATTTGTTAGTTAAACAGAAGTTCAGGGTAGATTATGACAAGTTATCATTGTTGTAAGCTTGTTGGGCCTAAAAGCCCATAAGCCCATTAGGCCTGCGAGCCCACGTATTTAAAGTTATTTATATTTCATTTGTTAGTTCAGAATTCATTATTCAGTTTACTAGTCATTAGGTTTACATACCCTAATCAGAAATTCTCTCTGTAAACCTTAACCCTTTGAAGTATTATTAATCATATGACTAGTTGTTGTGGCTATAATCTGTTCATCATTGTTCATATTTACTTGTGATTGCACTGCACTGGGATCTACACTAAGGTAATTCAAGTATACCCATGTAATATATAGGTTCACCATAACACTGGCCAGGTGCCATTATAAACGTACCATACATGATCATCTTTGCGACCCTTGACAAATTTCCCGTTTCTAGCGACTCGATCAACTCCAAGATATCTTATCTTAAGGTGCCTAATGTGCAACTTCACTTTCTATCACTTATAAGAACGCTAGTTTGAGTCTAGGCATCCAAAAATCAATACCTAAATCTCTCAAACCTAAGCTCTGATACCAACTTGTAACACCCTCAAATCCGGAAATAGCAACTAATTTAAAATTTTCTAAATACACCGATGAAGGAATCATCTACAACCACAATTTAAGATTTAACCTCAATACCAACATTTATTCTATACAAAAGTCTATGATAAGAACAGGTGCTACTAAAACCCCATAATAGTCACTATCTTTAAATTGCGGAAGGCTTCACTAACTACTTACACTCGCACAAGACTAAAGCTCAACTCTTCATGGAACGACTAGAATCTGAACTCCCAACTGGAACCTGATGCACATGCCGACAAATAAAAAGGTTAGGCTTAACGCCTAGTGAGCTCAAGAGTTTTCAACTTATGTAAATTAATCGTTCAAAAAGAGAGAATGTGGTTAAAGTTATTGTCCTTCAATATGATATGTCTTACATGTGAAAACGACTCATTTTCCAATAATATGCATTTTAGGCAAAGAACACCAATTTAGACGTTTTCCAATCCAAACTACTTCAAAGATGATGATACCAATATAAGTCGCCCCTCAATAAATTAGCTTTAACCCAAAACTCACTCAAAGCGTAAATATAAATTGAACTCTTCATTTATGAATATACGGATAAACCTTATATCCCGAAACACCCAAAATACGGGTGGGGCATAATACTCAACCCATAAATCAAGGGTAAAACCCAATTATACAAAACGTCACCGAAAACTTGGATAATAAAACTCAATACCCAAAAACAAAACCTTTCGGTGACGGGGGAGATCTGATTCCATAAAATGTGACGGTCCACAAAGTAAGCCCATTTTATGTTGTTAAGACTAGTCATATAAACAAAAGTACACGCAAGGGATGTTAGACTCAGTGGCTTTAAACGTACACCCATGGAAACTCAAGTTCAACCCCGAAGGGTCCTTACGTCGAGCTCCTCATCCAATATCGTAATACTTGAGCACGTAGGACCTACTCTCCCAATCCGATGCCTAAACGTGCCTCAATGTGGAAAACTAATCGTTCCATCATCGAACGTAATAAATCCAAGCGCAAGGGATGTCAGGCTCAGTAGCTTTAAACGTACACCCACGGAAACTCAAGTTTGACCCCGAAGGGTCCTTACGTCGAGTCCCTCATCCAATATCGCAACCAAGGCTCGAAGTCGAGCTACCAAAACTGGACAATTGTCCAAAAACCCAATCAAATAAAAATACCAAGCCGCAGACTTAGCAACCCTTTGTCTCATTGATAAATGAAATAAAATACGATAAAACGCACTCGACCAACGGGTATGCAAACACAACGACTAAAAGTGTAATTAATTCAAAACTTCATGTTAGTTGAGACATTCAATTTTCCAAATGACTTATACCCTTATATTTCCAAAATGCCTCATAACACAAATGACATGCATTTTCCAAACTTAACTGCTGATAAGAATGAAAATCATAAAAATGAGGCTATAAACATTCTTTCAAGTACCTCACATAAAATGTGCGAGTAATACTTTATAAAACATTCCATTTCATGAATGATGCATAAAATCCGACAAACATTTAAAAGTGTATTTCTTTGACCAAAGATCTATTTATGCAATAAGACCTCAAAACACAGTCATTTGTGACACATTTATCAAAATGCCCAAAAATCCCAAATGTGGGTGCTATACAAAATTTGTAAAGTTAAATACTCCAAATAATCAAAGATTAGCAAATAACCCAACATTTGATAATTTCATGTAAAACACATAAACACTTTTAAATAGACGTTTTGGCATGTACAACATTTTCACAAATCAACTTGAACTCACATTGCTAGATTTAGGCTAAATCTAGATTTCACCCAACTTGAGCTCCTTTGAAGGGCACTTGAATCCTCAAGACGAAAACTTTCAAAACCTAGATCCATACAAATCCAAACCATAAATACCCATTGTTAGAGCATAAATCTGTTGGATACAAGATCTAGAATACTGAATGTCAAAGTTGAGAAAGTCAAAGCTGAAGAAAGTCAAATCTCATTAAAAGTCAAAGTCTATTTTGTAATAAGTCAAACTTAGTTGTATTTTAGTTTCCTTAGTATTTAGTAGTTAGTATAAATACATTTTCTTCTTGTATTTTAAAAAAAAGAACAAGTGTAAGTAGTTAGTTGACATTTTGAGAGAGAGAATACGTTTTAGAGAGAGAGAAAGAGTTCTAGAGAGAGAAAGTGTATTTCTTGAGAAAAGAAGTAATCAAACAGGTAATTGTTGTTGTTAAATATTGTTTGTTTGATTGTTATCAAATAGGAACTAGAATCTGGAACACACAATTGGTATCTGAGCAGATCCAAAAGGTGAAATCAGATCAAGAAAGTAGTCGACATTGTGTTCTTGACTGTGAAAATCGATTTCTGAAATTAGATGTGTTTTTGGAGCTGATTTTGGTTAGGAATCGTTACAAAAGTGTAATAGATTGAGTCTTTGTAATCAATTTCAAGTATTGCACTGTAATTTCATTCGAATTCGTGTTTTTGGTTGAGTTTTTGTATACGAGTTCTTTTACTGTTTCATCAATCGAATTGTATTGTAAATTGTTTAATTGTAAAAATCGTGTATTGGAACTTGTTCTTGGGTTGATTACAGAGGATTCTGCAAAGTTACAGATCAATTGGACAAGAAAAGATCGATTTCAGATGAAAAAGATGATTTTTGGGTCGACTTTCTGAAGAACGTGCTAGATCTCCAGAACGCGCAAGTTCATCGTTCAAACGCGCAAGGTTCATCCGCAAGAACGCGCAAGTCGAAGGAAGTTTTTGTTCAAAACGTGCAAGCAACGACTAGCGAGTTCTAGAAACACGCTAGTTGGATTCTGCGAGTTTGGAAAAGTGAGAAAATTTTTCTAAGGACCAGAACGCGCACGTAGTTATCTGCGAGTTCTACAAATGCACTAATCAAAGGGTGCGAGTTTGAGCTGAAATAGTGTTTAGCAAGTTCTTCGACGTGCGAGTTTGGTGGTTTGCGAGTTCATCGACCTGCGAATTTGAAAATTCAGAAAATAATTCTAAGTGTTGAAACGCGCAAGAGTAGCTAGCGAGTTTTGTTCAAACATGCAAGCTTCGATCTGCGAGTTTGGGAAACGCACACATCACAGTTAGCGAGTTCTAGTGTGAACAGTGCTTAGCGAGTTCAGGCGTTTGCGAGTTTCGTCGATCTGCGAGTTTGATCTGAGTATTTGCTTGCGAGTTTATCAAAACGCGCAAATATCTGCGAGTTTGTCTGCGCGTTTGGTTGAGAATTTATAGAACGCGCAAGTCTTAGTCTGCGAGTTCTGACACTTAGTCAAATTTTTCGATTTTGCTAGATTTCAAGATTTTTCTTGTGATTTCATATTTTGGACTAACGATCAGTTCTAGTTTCTTATTTGATATATTTTTCAAACACGTTTAAAGAAGATGACTTCCAAAGATGCACTTTCAATCGGCACTGATGTAAAGCCTCCGGTATTGTTCAAAGGCGAATATGAGCAATAGAAAGACAGATTCCTGGATTTCATAGATAGACATTCAAATGAAGAGAATATACTTCTATCTATCACTGAAGGTCCCATGAAACCAATCACAATTCATGTACCTGTTGATGATCATGATGGTAATAATGTTGATGGTGAAAGTGATGATGGAGATGTAGAAAAGGAAATAAAGACAAAACCAGTTAAAGTTGACTTCTCTCAGTACTCAGAAGAACAAAAGAGTAGATTCAAAGCTGACAAGCAAGCAAGATCTCTTTTACTCCAAAGCATTCCAAATGACATATATATCAAAATTGATAGCTTCAAACATGATGCTAAACAGATGTGGGATCAATTGGAAAAGATGATGATGGGATCAAAGATAGGGAATCAGATAAAGGTGGCCAACTGCATCAATAACTATGAGGAATTCAAGGCAAAAGAGAATGAGAGTCTTGAAGATACTTATGAAAGATTCACTTTGCTTCTTAATGAGCTGACAAAGAACAAAGTCAAGAAGAAGCAGCTGGAAAACAATGTAAAATTTCTGAGTATCTTACGTCCTGAATGGAAGAAACATACATGTCGGATGAAGCAGATGAAAGATTTAAGTGAAATCCCTCTTCACGAAGTTTATGAGACATTACGTCAGAATGAGGAAGAGGTCGAGGAGAAAAGAGCTGAAAAGAAAAAGGCTGAAAAGGTTTCTGATCCGATTGCTTTGGTTGGAGAGACAAAGAAAGAAAAGAAAGAGAAGAAGAAGAAAAAGAAAGTGAGTTCAAGTTCAGAATCTGGTTCTGTGTCTGATAGTGATGATGGCGAAAGTCTGAAACAAGCCATGATATTGCTGACCCGTGCATTTCAGAAGAAATTTTATAAGAAGCCGGGATCAAATTCTCAACGCTATTCTTCTTCAAGTTCAAAGAACCACGAGCACCGAGAGAGGGTAGAAGGAAAGAGATTTGAAGAGAATAGGTATGGTGAGAAGAAACCGGATGAGAAGAAGAAGTTTGCAAATGACTACACTACTGCTGAAAAGCCTTCAACTGATTCAATCAAATGTTATAACTGCGGTAAGTTGGGTCATTATGCCAAAGATTGTAGGAAGCCAAAAGTACGCAACTCTCAGTATTATCATAACAAGTTGCTTTTGGCAAGACAACAAGAAGCTGGTGTTGCTTTAATGGCAGAGGATGAGTTTTGGTTGGATCATTCCGAGGATGAAGGAGAAGATAAAGAAGAAAATGCTCATATTTGTCTAATGGGCAAAGAGGACAAGAATGACGAGTCAGATGATGAAGAAGTGAATGAGGTATTAAACTTAACTCCAAAAGATTTCATTACCAAGTTGGAAACCATGGTGGTTGAGCTACAAAATTTACAAAATAATCTGAAAAATGAAAAGGAAAAGGTTGCTAAAAAGAACAAGAAGATCTTTGAACTTAATACTTCTGTTATTTCAAACAAAGATCTAATTGATTCTTTACGCAAATCTGATTCTGATTCTAAATCTAAAGTAGATAATTTTGAAAAGAAGATTTCTGAGTTTGAAGGTAAAGTAAATAGATATCAGTTTGAGAAAAATGAATCTGCACTAACTATTTATAAACTGCAGGTTGAAAACAAGAATTTAAACAAGAAGGTAAATGGTCTGGAAGTGAAACTTTATAAAAGAGATAAACAGATCAAACCATCTTTCTTAATGCTCCTAATGAAGAGGTAGATGTTAAGCAAAGATGGGGACTTGGTTTTAACAACCCCCATTATCTTAAGAAAGCTATTAGAAAACAGTCGGCACTTTATAACTATGATTTTCTTGCCTGTGCTGATAAACATACTCATTTGAAACCCAAATTTGTTACGAAATTGTCAGATGAAGATGAGGCCAAAGAAACTGAAAACAGAAAGAATAAAAAGAAAATGCAACTACCATTTAACTATGTCAAGTTAAATGATAGTTATCTTTCAGAAACACCGAAAGTTCTTTCAAAAGACTATTTTGTTAGTTATTCCGCATCTGAGATGAAGGCAAAACCTGCGATTGCAAAGGTTTATGTTCCTACATCTATTCTTGAAAGCAAAATAGTTGAACTTGAAAATGTTTTATCTGATGAAAAACTTTTGGTTGATATAGAACAAAATGTGTTTTCTACAGTTATAAAGAACACTGTTTTACAAGAAAAATCAACAAAGTGTTCTACAGTTTCAAAGGAACCTCAAATTTTCTCTGATAATTCTGTTGACTTATTTGAGTCTGCAAATGATTCTTTTAATTCTGATGATGGGAGCATGGAAGAACCTGATATGTTTGACATTCATTCTAAACTTCCTAATCATTCTACTTGTCTTGAAAATGACAAAGTGTTACCAAGTGGTGTTAGTAATGACAAAGTTTCGGTAACTGCTGATTACTATGCTAATGGTAAGAAACATAAGAAGCAGCGATTACAGAAACAGAAATACACTGGTACACAAAAGAAACCTCAGTCACAGAAATCTATTTTTCCTAATAAATCTACATCTTATGTTTCAGATTTAAGGAAGAAAAAGCTGAAAGCTCAATCCAAATGGAGACCAAAACAGAAGGATGCTAAGATAGTTGAATCAGTTACTGATAATTCTTGTACTAAATCTGTTAGTAGTGATTCTGATGTAGTTGATCAATGTGCTTCTCGTAAACAAAACCTTGTAACTTCTTACAAGCGTTATTCAATAAAGCAATTGATTCAATTATCTCCTATTACTACTAAATTTCATCATAATTATCGGAAAACTGACTTTGCTTATTCTCATGATTCTTCTGATTGGTATGGATCTTATCATGTATGTTTTTCTAGATCAAATGATTTTAAAGGTTTTCAAATGAACAGATGATCCATTTTCAAGTGGATACCAAAATCTTATGCTAATCCGTTAGGGCCCGTTTTTAAATGGGTACCTAAAATTGTTATTGTCTAATTTCTCTTGCAGACCCGGCATATGTGGTACTTGGATAGTGGATGTTCCAAGCATATGACTGGGCAAAAAACTTTATTGTCTAACTATACAGAGAAATTCAGTGGAAATGTCAGATTTGGAAACGATCAGCTTTCACCTATCTTAGGATATGGTGACATCATTCAAGACAACATAACGATAAGTAAAGTGAGTTATGTCGAAGGCTTGGGGCACAACTTATTCAGCATAGGTCAATTCTGCAATAAAGGGTTAGAGGTCAACTTCAAGTCTAAGAGTTGCTCAGTTCGTACTGAAGACGGAACAGAACTCTTGGGTGGACATAGAAAAACAAACCTCTACACCATCAACTTGTTCAAAGTTCAGATTGACAATCAGGTATGCTTGTTGACAAAAGCTACACATCAACAAAGTTGGCTCTGGCATAGACGGTTATCTCACTTGAACTTTCGTTACATCAACAAGCTGGTTCGTGGGAAGTTGGTAAAGGGACTTCCTGAGCTGAAATACGAACGAGAACACTTATGTGCAGCATGTGAGAAGGGTAAGATGAAGAGAGCCGCACACAAACCGAAGCCTGAACCAAGCACTAGTTCTCTGTTAGAACTGATACACATGGATTTATGTGGACCAATGAGAACTCAGAGTTTGGGTGGTAAGAAATATGTGTTGGTAATTGTGGACGATTACTCCAGATACACGTGGGTCAAATTTCTTCGTTTAAAAGATGAGTGTAACACCTTAGGCATATCCCATATCGGCCGTGGACAGGAGTGATGCTGGGTGTTATAAGTAATATCTTGGTCTTCCTAACAACAACGCGTTTTGGGGCCACAAGCACGTCAGGTTCTGGGAACTCTGAGGTTAAGCGTGCTTGGATGGGAGTAGTCTCAGGATGGGTGACCCCCTGGGAAGTTTCTCACCAGGTCGCCAAAAACAAATCCGTGCGCTACACGTTGGTTAAATCTAGGGGCAAAGCGGACAATATTGTTGCCGAGGCAGGCAGGATGTTACAGATGGTATCAGAGCCACTCCTGTGCCGTTCGGGATATGGGGCAAACCTCATCGAGGACGATGAGTCCCAAGGGGGGGTGTTTGTAACACCTTAGGTATATCCCATATCGGCCGTGGACAGGAGTGATGCTGGGTGTTATAAGTAATATCTTGGTCTTCCTAACAACAACGCGTTTTGGGGCCACAAGCACGTCAGGTTCTGGGAACTCTGAGGTTAAGCGTGCTTGGATGAGAGTAGTCTCAGGATGGGTGACCCCCTGGGAAGTTTCTCACCAGGTCGCCAAAAACAAATCCGTGCGCTACACGTTGGTTAAATCCAGGGGCAAAGCGGACAATATTGTTGCCGAGGCAGGCAGGATGTTACAATGAGACACCGGAAATTCTCATTTCATTCTTAAAGACGACCCAGGTGAAACTGCAGCGACAAGTCAAGTTCCTTCGAACTGACAATGGCACAGAATTCAAGAACAAGATTGTTGATGAATATCTCGAATCAGTTGGGATTTCACATCAGTATTCTGCTGCTAGAACGCCTCAACAAAATGGAGTAGTAGAAAGACGTAATCGGACACTAGTCGAGGCCGCTCGGACTATGCTTAGCCAATAGGATCTACCTCTATTCTTGTGGGCGGAAGCTGTGTCGACTGCATGCCATACGCAAAATCGTTCCATGATACACCGCCGATTTCAAAAGACTCCATATGAGATGATCAATAACAGAACACCTACCATCAAATACTTTCATATATTTGGGTGTAAATGTTTTGTGCTTAACGATAGAGAGAGTCTGAACAAATTCAGTGCTAAGGCGGATGAAGGCATTTTTATTAGTTATTCTTCAACCTCTGCTGCATATCGTGTCTACATAAAGAAGTCAAAGACAGTTGTGGAGAGCGTCAATGTCACATTTGATGAAGATATGGCTTCTGATCAAATCAATTCAGAACTCGTTCTCACAGGAGTATTAGCTTCTGGGCAGATCAGTCCAGAACCTGTGTCTACATCGATAAATTCGGATAACGCTTCTACATCTACTTCACATTTAACTGATTTAGATTTGTTATTTGAATTCTTTTATGATGAGTTTCTAGGATCTAATATATCTAAATCTGCTGTGACTGACAGGTCTGAAGATACAAGTTGTAATCATCCAGTCACTTCAGAGGTCATTACTGAACAAGTATTCCCCGTTCAGTCTGAAACTCATATTCCTATTGTTACTCCTACAGTTGAATATGCACAAGCAAATATTGAGCCAGAAGTAACTGTTTCAGTTGGGTGTAATACTTTGTCTACTAAACAGCCTGAACCTGTTGTTCCCACTGATACTTCTGCACATGAAACTTCAACTGACAACCCCCCTCCTGTAATTCAAACTGAAGATTTTGAAAGTGGATTTCAAGATGATGATCATGTTCAGAATTTATCTATTTCACTCCCACATGAGTATCTCTGGACCAAGGACCATCCATTACATCAAGTAATTGGAGATTTTGACAAGCCTGTTCAGACAAGGTCAGCGACTCTTAATCAGTGTATGCATGACTCATTCCTCAGCAAGATTGAGCCAACTCGAGTATCTGAGGCTCTTGCTGATTCGGACTGGGTATCTGCCATGCAAGAAGAGATCAATCAGTTTGAAGCCCTAAAAGTTTGGAGACTGGTTCCTAAACCGGAAGGTAAAACCGTGATCGGCACTAAGTGGGTATTCAAGAACAAAAAGGATGAAGATGGTGTCGTCATCAGAAACAAAGCTAGACTTGTTGCCAAAGGCTACCGGCAAGAGGAAGACATCGATTATGACGAGACATATGCTCCAGTAGCGCGCATAGAGGCAATCAGAATGTTTCTCGCCTACGCCGCTCATAAGAACTTCACAGTCTTTCAGATGGATGTGAAAACAGCCTTTCTGAACGGCATTCTTAAAGAAGAAGTGTATGTGTCTCAACCAGAAGGGTTCGTTAATCCAGATAAGCCAGATCATGTCTACATATTGGACAAAGCCCTTTATGGATTAAAACAAGCCCCTCGAGCCTGGTATGACGTCTTAACCAAATTCTTGGTCAAGTCTGGTTTCTCTAAAGGTAAGATCGATACCACTTTATTCATAAAGAAGGAAAAAGTTGATATTATTCTTATTCAGATTTATGTTGATGATATAATATTTGGTTCTACTAATCCAAAATATTGCAAAAACTTTTCTAACCTCATGGTGTCACGTTTTCAAATGAGTATGATGGGAGAGATGAATTTCTTTCTCGGATTACAAGTTAAACAACTTTCTACGGGGATTTTTATCAATCAGTCTAAGTACATTTTGGACATTCTTCGGAAGTACAAAATGGAAGATTGCAAATCTATTGGCACCCCGATGGCACCAGGAACTAAGATTCACGCTGATCCTTCGGGTACAAGTGTTGATCTTAGAACTTATAGAGGTATGATTGGTTCTTTGATGTATCTTACATCGAGTAGACCAGATATTATGTTCTCAACATGACTTTGTTCTAGATATCAAGCTGCTCCCAAAGAATCCCATTTGGCCGCTGTCAAACGGGTCTTTAGATATCTGAAGGGGACTGCAGACCTTGGTTTGTGGTATCCTAAAGATACTGGGTTTCAACTGACTGCATATTCAGATGCAGATCATGCAGGTTGCATGTTGGACAGAAAGAGTACTTCTGGTCACGTTCAATTTCTTGGAGACAAGCTCATTAGCTGGGCATCAAAGAAACAATTATGCGTTTCCACTTCGACTGCTGAAGCGGAGTACGTAGCTGCTGCCAGTTGTTGCTCTCAAGTCTTGTGGATGCGAACACAGCTACGAGATTATGGCTTTAAGTATGATAAAATCGCAATATATTGTGACTCGAAGAGTGCGATTGCCATATCTGCTAATCCTGTCCAACACACCAAAACCAAACACATTGATGTAAGGTATCATTTTATCAAAGATAATGTTGAAAAAGGAACAATTGAACTTTATTTTGTAAAAACAGATTATCAACTTGCAGATTTATTTACCAAACCCTTAGATGAGAAGAGATTTAATTTTCTTGTCTCTAAGCTTGGTATGTTAAATCTGAAGACATAATCAGTTATTACCTACTAAAGTTATGTATTGTTATTTTTCATCATTTTCTTTATTTTTATGTCTGAAGGATATCTGCACTTTAATTCTTTGTTCATGATCTCAGGGGGAGTTAGAGAAGATTTTAAATGATCTACATTCATTTGAGGGGGAGCAAAACTAATTTCTGCATTATACTTAACTAACAAATTTTTTTGTGATGCATGATTTTAGGGGGAGCATATAAGTCAAAAGGAATAAGACTATGATTTCTGATTATTTCTGATCAGAACTCGTTCTTTAATTGTTTTACTGCTTTATGTCATTTTAATTTTCGAATAAATTTTGACTAGACTTTGAGACTTACAGGATGAGAGAAGCTGACACGATCATATATTAATGACGATAGCTTGACTTTCTGAGTATTAAGATTGAGTGCCAAGGTAAATTTCTAATCTTAATCTCAAATATATCTGGAAGAAGGACAACTTTCAGGTATAGAAAACATGTTCTTAAATGTTCAAACCACTTCCCAATTCTTAAACAGATTTTATAATTTGGAAGTGTGATTTTAAATGTTTTTTATTCTATTTTTGTGCTTCATTGATAAACAAACCGTGTGTTTCCAAAGATAAATACTTGCGTATTGTCTTTTCTATATACTTTCAAGTATTCACACACACTGGTTTGAATTTTTCTTCAAAATGTTCTTACCACGTCTCTAAATTGAAACTATTTTTCTTCGATGGTAAGACACCTAAAATCCATTATTTCAAAGAATTTTGAGCGATATTTCATTTCAAAGTGTTTCATTCAAGAATGTCTGTATATTGTTTCATATAGACAAATATCCATTATTCTTGACCATAAGCCTTAATTGTTATATCATTCATTTCTGATCATTTTCATATAATGTCAGATTTTCAAACAAGTCTTTTGCACTCATGATTATTCATTCAATATATTTGTTTGAAATTACTTCAATGTTTAAAAAAATGCTCATATTTTCATGATTACTTTTTGAGCATACATTCATCTGATATTTGTATATGAGCTTTAACTGTTACAGTTAAACCATTTGAGCAAATCATGCTTTATAGGAAACTTGGGTTCTTTGTGCTAGGACTTAATTGAAACTTCTATGGATTCATGTTAACCAGTGTTTCCTACCCAAGAAGTTAATCCTTTAGAGATTGAGTGTGAGGAGTCTAAAAGAAATGAGTGTGCGTGTGATGAGGTAAAATGGAAAAGAGAGTTTGGTTAGTTGTGAGCTTAATGATTAAAAAGATAGAGGGTGTGAGATCAGAGTAAAAGAATATCAAACTCTGCACCAACTACTTTCTGAGCCGGACAGCCACATTACTAGCATTTCACAATTCTTTGGTGAATGTTATTGAAACAGGCAAATAGCCCATGCCAACTCTTGCTTAAAACCCCACCAGCCACTCATTTTCTTCTCAAAAAGAAAATGTTTCACATTTTCAAGGGGACGCAACATATAATCTATCTGGTTTTCATTTGAAAAATTTGGATATTGAAAAAGAAGGGAGTCTGCCCCACCTTCGCACTTCAATCATACACTTAGAGTCTGTGTTTATCTAATGTTGTCTCAGTGGTTTACACAATGTTGAGCCTTATTAAAAGCAATTATTCGTGCTTAATTCTTTCTACACTTGCACGAGCACACAAAGAATTTGTTTCTTTGTCGTAACATTCATAGAAATTGCCTTTGTGGTATTTCGATGATTGGATGGAAGCCCTGGGGGAGTGAACATCACAAAAGCTCCTTTATATTGTGTATTTGTTACACATAGTGACTTTGTGTTACTGACAGGCGATTTAACTGATTCATTTGTTGATTCAGGTGTTACATTCTTATTTTGTCCGGATTTGAAAAGATCTGGATAAATACATTGTTCGAATTAGCAAAGAATCAGAGGCTCAGATCAGAATGGTCAACGACATTTCTTGATGAAAGTTTTGATGATCTAGATGCTCAATTCATCAAAAAGGGGGAGATGATACAAGAAATGTTAAAGTTTTAAAGTTTGGGGGAGATGAAATGTCCAAGTCCAAAAAGTTCAAAGTAAAGATTTGATGATTTGAAGATGATCAAAGAATTTCTGAAGATTTGTGGAAATTTTCTTTGAAGATTATTTGCTGAAAAGCAATTCAAGCTGATTCTGAAGATAATTTCTTTCCAAAATCTGAAAGTGTTCTATGAGAGCTTTGAGGAGAGTGTTCATCATTTGAAGATAACTTTGGAAAGAAGACTGTGATAATGGAAAAATGGGAGATTGTTCAGACAGAGCTTAAAGTGAAGATTTAATTGCTAAAATTTTTCAACAATGATCTTGAATCCAAAGGGGGAGATTGTTAGAGCATAAATCTGTTGGATACAAGATCTAGAATACTGAATGTGAAAGTTGAGAAAGTCAAAGCTGAAGAAAGTCAAATCTCATTAAAAGTCAAAGTCTATTTTGTAATAAGTCAAACTTAGTTGTATTTTAGTTTCCTTAGTATTTAGTAGTTAGTATAAATACATTTTCTTCTTGTATTTTAAAAAAAAGAACAAGTGTAAGTAGTTAGTTGACATTTTGAGAGAGAGAATACGTTTTAGAGAGAGAGAGAAAGAGTTCTAGAGAGAGAAAGTGTATTTCTTGAGAAAAGAAGTAATCAAACAGGTAATTGTTGTTGTTAAATATTGTTTGTTTGATTGTTATCAAATAGGAACTAGAATCTGGAACACACACCCATACAATACCATTTAGAAAATTCCCCAAACCTCATTTACTAAAATCCCCAACAAGGTCAAAACCCTAGTTTCTCCAAAAACCATTAGATCCGAGATTTGAGAACCCAAATACTAGGGAAACATCAATGGAGCATTTATAACATTATTTTAAGAAAACTTACCATTCTAGATGATGAAACTTTCTGAGGACACCCAATCCAACTTTTCAACCCAAGCTCCCAAACGATGAACTTGAGGAGGAAGATGAAGATGGAGGTTTTGTGGTTCAAGATCCCACTAGCTAGATGGTGAAGAATCAATCATATGGTTCAAGGGAAAAACCCTCAAAAATGGGCTAGGGTTCGGATCTTGGGAAGGAGAGGTCGAGAGGGAGAAAACTTAGATGAAATGGGTGAGTTAAAAATGAGAAATGGGCTAAAATCCGAATTTTTAACCAACAGACCTCGGCAGCGACCTTGCCATGCGATAGAGACATTGTCACTATCGCGAGGGTACTCTCGCAGAGATTGTACCGCGAGTGGTACACCTCCGGCGATTGTGCCACGCGATAGTGACACATGTCACTATCGCGAGTCACTCTCCCGCCACCTGCCCCGAAGCCCAAAAAATGTCCAAAACTCGAGGTTTTTGCGTGGGTCGATTTAAGGCTCGAAAGTACAACTTATTTCACCCCAAAAGATAGATGGAAGGTGAAGAGATGGCTGGAGATGAACGGCAACCTACTAAGCAAAAAAAATCCGGGTGTTACAAATGTTGTTCGTGAAAGAAAGTGTTCTTTTGGCACTAGGCGTATATGGTGTTGAGGGAAGATATTTTGCTATGGCAGGGTACTTGATGAGTAAATTCATAACGGTGGGTTCATGGCGATGCCTAAGGTTGACATCGTGTTAAGTTGGTGAAGCGAGGGGTTATTATCTTAGTCAGGGATACATGTCGTTATGGCCCTATCTCCGGTAGAGTTCGTTCATCTAAAGAAGTAAAGTTGTATGTGAAAACCTTATGGAGACGCGTTTTAAAACCCTAAGTGCAGGTGTGTGGACAAAGCGGACAATATATGATATGTTTGGCCTGGGATGTTACAGACGGTATGTTACAATTGGTTTGTTTAGAGGGTACGACTTTGGTTTTGGGTCAGAATGTTTTGGGCAACTGAGTGAAGTTAATTTGATATGATTGGAAGAACGCGAGCCTTGTAAATCTCAAGTTGAGAGGGCGCAACTTGATGAGGAAGTCCACCCTATAGAATAAAGTGGTGCGTTCGAGAGAAAGCTAGTGTTGGGCTACGTTTTGGGGTCCGTCGAAATTATGGGAAGAGTTGGAGAGATAGTGTATGATCTGGAAGTGTTCAATGGGAATTTGGAAAACTCGTATTGTGTTTCACGCATCTCTTTGAGATCATTTGTTGGAAGTTGAGGCGACAATACCTTTACAAGGTATGCAAGCAAATAAGAAGTTAACCGTTATCATGGGGTCTAATGAAGTCATTGACCGTAAGGTTAAGAAGTTTAGGATCAAAAGAGATCCTCCCTGTGAAAGTGCAATGGCGATATCATAAAGGGCAGGAGGCAACGTGAGAGGTGGAATTGGAGATGAGGTCCCAATACCCTAGTATGTTCAGCGATGGAATTCCGGGGACATAATTCTTTTGAGGGGAGGATATTGTAATAACCGTGATCGAGTTAGAAAAATTGAGAGTTACGGGGAGTTTTTGCTCAAAGCTTTTGTAGAGGGATCTAGTTTGTTAATATGAAAAAAGGGTTTTAACCCTAATGCCCTATCTCTAATCTCATTTTGGGTGTTGGTGGCGGCTAAAGAAATCAAGAGAGAGCTTGGGGGAGAAATCGATTGGGAGAAGGTGAAGAAGGAGGTGGGCATCAAAGGGTTTCTTCATACTTGTTCTTCAAGGTAAGCATCTATTTAATCTTGTTGTGTTTTCTGTTTGAGATTATTGAGTATATGAAGGTTGGGGGAAAATGCCATAAGTTGTTGACTCTATGGATTTTGGGTGTGTTCTGTGAGATTTCGAGTTCTAATCGTTAGTGGGAAGTCTCATTTAACACCTAATTAAGAAGGGGTTACTGGAACCTAACATTCGATTAGAGGAAAAATCCCTTGATTTGGGATTTTTGTTCTTCAACCTGCGTAACCCAGAAGTCGCCCCCGACCCGGGGGATAGCAAGTGCTGGGAGCCGAACCCGAGGACACCGAGTGAGCTGGCCCGGGGGAAGTGTCAACCCAGGGAGACCGGGGAGACATCGGGTGTGGCACCGACCGAGGAGTCCGGAAGGCACCGACCGAGGGGGGAGTCCCGAGAGGCCGGGAAGCCAACGACTCGGGAAATGGGGTTGGCCCGGGAACGATGAATCCCGGGCGAGACCCGGGAGACGGGGAGGTCGGGTGAAGCCAAGTCCCGGGAGGTGGGGAGATGGGACTGGGGGAGACCGGGAGTCGGGTGACCTCGGTGGGCAGCCAGGAGACGGCGGTTAGGAAGGGAACCCAGGAGTCAGGCGATTTCGGGTGGGAGCCCGGGATGGTGGACTGGTTAGTTTACTGATAAGTCCAGGATTGATTTATTATATCTCCTTTTTAGCTTAGGTGACCGAATTTAGGAGTTGGAGCGCGTGTAAGAAAGTCTTTGCAACCAGGTGAGTTTTTCTAACCCAATCCTCGTTGATGATTACGTGATATTTTATATATGCGAGATTTTGTTAAATGCGAGTTGTATTTTACCATTTAATGCGAGTTATGTTTTTATCGTGATTGATATGTGGAAATGTATGCATACATTGTTGTTAGCGAGATGGCCAAGTCGAGGGGTGTGTCCCGTATATGCCATTGGGGGGGGGGTATCCCAAATAAGACAGTATGAGTTAGACATGTTGTTACCTCCGAGTGACGGTAGTGTGTGCCAGAAGCGTGTTTTTAAGTATGATGTTTTATTTTAAAAGTTGAATTTGTTTATATTTCGATAAATCTTTTATGTGGCTTTGGCGTGAACTGTATTATAGGGAACTCATAGACCTTTTGGTCTAACTCTCGCTCTTTCCAAACTAAAAACTTTTTCAGGAAAGTACCCGGTAGAGGGTTCTAGCAAGGGCAAAGAGAAGTTGTAGGTGAGAAGCGTGGCGTAGGAGAAGATTGTTGTAAGATCCCGGATTTAGTTAATTCTGTATTAAATTTCAATTGTGTAATAGGTTGTTTCCGCAAACCTTGATATGTGAATTGTCGTTTTGGGGCCGTTTGACATTGATTTATATTAGAGTCGATTATGTGTTATTTCTGCGAGTTCGGGTTGTTACAAGATCGATGACAGGGGCAATAGCGTGATAGACGATAGGGAAAACAGACAACAATGTGGCGACAAGGAGTAGCGAGGGGGAGTGATACCGGTGTTTGCGTGGAGTTTGAATGGCGTTAGATTTGGGAACGAGAAAAATGATTTAGGTTTTTTTGTACTTTAAAAACCTTTCTAGTCAGTTACATGTAGCTTTTTTGAGTTAAAATGATGTAAATAAATAATTTCTAAAAGTTTGATGGTTTATTTTATTGGAAAAAAAATGTCCATGGACTTAATCATTCAAAATAAGAAAGTTTAATAGTTTTTTAATTAAGAAAAATAGTTCAGGGACTTAGTTATTAAAAGTGTGAAAATTCAATGATTTTTTCATTCAAAAAATAGTTATGAGACTTAATCATTCAAAATGAGATATTTCAGTAGACATTTTTGAACTTTTCCCTTTTTTTATAATTTCTTTGACTTCGATTTTTATTGTGTTTAGTATATTTTAGATTAAAAAAATAACAGGGTATCATATGTTAGTTTTAAAAATAATAAATTAACTAAAAGTGTATATGTGCAATGCCAAACAATATATCTTTATTTTGAACCTTTTTTTTATTTTATTTTATGGGTTTGTTTGTTTTTTAAAGAGCATTAAAGTTTTATGGAATATTTTGTCGTATTAGTACGAATCAACACTTATGTTGTATTTGAACGTATTTATAAATTGATTATGATTTAGTTTTATAAATTTCAAACCTATTAATAAGGTATATATATATATATATATATATATATATATATAAATATATATGTAATAATAAGTCATAAATATTGTATAATGTACTTGCATTTGAATACGTGAAATTGGAAAATAGAGTTAAAAAATTGGAATAAAAGAATAAAAACATTCTTTTTCTTTTTCTTGGTATAATTTGTTTGATTAAAAAAGTAATCATATTTAATGTAATGACCGTGTATTTTGCAATAGAATGGGGTGTTTTGTGGCAAAGTTTCTTTATGGAGGGGGCTAGATGAAAAATAAGGAATTAGGGTTAAGTCATTCCTCCTACGTCATTTGCCATTTTGGGTAAGAATAGCAAGAAATCCTTGTCTGTGTGTGCGTGTTCTTGGCATAGAGAAAAGCTTGAAGGAGGAAAGGATTCCCTCGTCATCATCGTGAAGGTATGTCCCTTGTTTTCCTCCTAATGCTATTTGGGTTAGTAGGATCTGGTTAGTTGTGTAAGGTTATTATTATTATTGAGAAATTCATGAAATCCCTCACTGGAAGTTTTAGTTTTGGGGTTCATTTTGAATCGGCGGTGATGGGGGTTTTATTAACACAGATGTTTGTTAATCGACCTTTGGGGGAGGGAAGGTTAGAGTTCTATTAATGGATTGCAATGTAATCCCTTTTTGTGTTGGATTTGGGTTTCAAGAATCGCAAAAGGCGAGTTCGTGGGTTTCGGTGTTGGGTTGTCGCAGGGACCGGGGGACCCCGGGTGTTGAGGTGTCGGGCGACCCCGCGCACTGAGGTGTCGGGCGACCCCGGGAGGAGGAGACCCGGTCGACACCGGGGGAAGAGGTTTCGGTCGACACCGGGGGGAAGAGGTTTGGTCGATACCGGGCACTGAGGCGTCGGTCGACCCCGGGCAGGGAGGGTCCAGGCGATCCCGGTCGGGTGGGTGACCCAATCTTTCTCTGGGTAGTTTTCGGGTTTGAGAGTTTCCAAATTTAATCCAACTTTCCTCTAGTAGCTTTGATTTATAGAATTCCCTTGTTTTGGGATTAACCGTGAGATTTACCAGCGATACCTTTGTGCCTTAGGAATCTGTGATATGGACAATATCAAGTGAGAGGCTTTGCTCAGGACATCAAGTGAGTTTTCTAAACTAAAGTCTTTCATGACGAAGAAATTATGTTTATAAAGTTATCTGCAAGTTTTGAAATGATGTTGATGATTAATTACATGCGAGTTTTATTTAAATGTTTAAGATGTTTCTGTTTCTGTTACTGTTGCTTAAGTGGATATGTATGCATACATAGTAATAAATGTTTTATGCTCAAAGTCGGGGGGTGTGGCCCGCATGTGTTCATACCAGAGGGTGTATTTCGTTTATGTCATTGGGGGTATGTCCCAATAAGGCAGTGTGAGTCACAGGCACGCTGTCACCTTAGGTTGACGGTAGTGTGAGCTGAGAAGTTTATTGAAAGTGTATTTGTTTCTTTAAAAACTGAAAATGGTTTATTTATTGATAAATCTTCTGAATGTCTGTTGAGTTAAAACTGTTATTAGAGGGGCTCACTAGACCGTTGGTCTAACCCTCGCTCTTTCAAATCTAAAAACCCTTTTCAGGCAGGCGTGAGCTAGGAAGAGTTGATAAGGGCAAAGAGAAGGTGTAGCAGGAGTTGGCTAGAAGACCGTCAACCTAGTTTATTTTTCTTTAAATCTCAGTTGTGTAATAGGTTGTCATTCTGCAAACCTTAAGACCTGATGTTAACTTAGGGCCGTTTTTTATGTAAGAATTATATTATGTTGTTTTGCTTGTTTGGTTTGGTTGGGTTGTTACATTTAAAATAATTTTTTTTGTAAATTTAAAATAGTATTGTAAGTTTTCAAAACTCTAATCCTTTCATGTGGAAAAAGAATGATATAAGTTCCCAAAAAGTATTCAAATTTATCTCTTTATATTATTATTTAAGTAAAATATGTAATATTATAAAAATTAACAATATTTGAATACGTTATTATTTTTACATAATATATTAACTAGAAGTGTACTCGTGCAATGCAGTTAGATACATCATGATTTTAATGTTTCATTTTATTTTCTGTTTTTTGTCGATTTACATTACGATTTTGGATGGTTGTGAGAGAGTGATAATGATTTTTTTATATAAATTTGTTTAATTTAGACATAATAATATAATGTAATTTATTTTGGTTTGATAATATAATTTTTTTATAAAATACTTTGTAAAATTTTTTAATTATATTTTAGATTTTTTATATCTAAAATATGCTGAGAGTTATTTTAGGGGAGTTAAAATGGGAAATGATTTTAGGGGAGTTAAAATGGTTATAGATAATGATTGAAAATTAATGAATAACATTAAATGTAGTACATACAGATTTTATGGTTGTTTTTTAAGTAATTAGCATTAAATAGCGGTACATTAAGCTTTAAGACTTATTTTTAAGAGTTTTTTTATGCCATCTTTATAATATAGTATAGATATTTACATTATTGAAAAATAAAGAGTTTTCAAGAAATAGAATTTAAATATCTTATAATCAGTGACGTTCTAATTTTTTTGAAGGTCTTGTTACACCTAAACCTTTCGATTACAATGTAAATTGAGATAACAAAGATATATATATATATATATATATATATATATATATATATATATAAATTATCGAGGCAATGATACGGTATATTATTTTTGTTTTTGATATAAATTAGTAAGACACTAAGGTGGGATGTAGTTTTACATTCGTTGATTAAAAGCTCTAAATAATATAAAATTAGGCCCCAAAATTTTGAGGGTCCTGTTCAAAATCACATATCTAACATGCTAAATAATGGATCTGCATGTAATATCATATAAATATATTATATAGTATCAAACAATATCACTAGAAAAAAAAATTATGCCATTCTTATATAAAAGGGATTTTCTACCAAAACTTGATCCTATATAAGAAAACCAAATAATATACTTTCCCATTTTTTATTTACACCGAAAAGTTTGTGTTACAGACAATCAATGGATAACTTTATGTGAAATGTTGATAGTTTGTCACCATGTGGATATTTTTATTGAATCTTGAAAAAGCCCTTTATAAATACCCAATTAAAACACCAAAAAGCACACAAACACTCTTCCAAAAGACTATGGCTACGAAAACTCAAGATTTGGCTTCTCCTCCTTTACAAGAAAAAATAGTTATTAAGAACACGATCCCTCGAGTCATAGAGCTCGTGATTCTTTCCCTTCTTGTCTCCTTGCTTGTGTATCGAGTTATTACCTTCAAAGACCAAGACCACTACTTCCCATGGCTGCTTGCGTTGTTGTGCGAGTCATGGTTCACTTTCAACTGGATTCTTATCGTGAATGCGAAATGGACTCAATGCATGACCAAGACGTATCCCGAACGACTCTTGGATAGGTAAATTCGACTTCCACTTTGTAGTACTGTTTGTCTTCGACTTTCTTTTCTACTTGAAGATAGGAAAATGGATTTTGTTTTCTTGGTTTCTTTTCTTATTTTTCTCATCTGTTTATTTGGTTATCTTTTTTATATTTTATGAAACCGGCACATGTGTAGGATCCTACTCCATACCTCTATGCCACATGTGCTGATTTGATTATAGACCATTTTATATAAGCGTTAAACTTATAGTTTTGTAAAACGACAAAGGTCGTGAATTGAAATACAACGCTATGTGTATTCATCAATTAATTACCAAATATACATCAGTAAGATACCTTTTTTGTGTTTCAGGATAAATGAATCAGAGTTCCCTGCGGTGGATATCTTTGTCACTACTGCAGACCCCATCCTAGAACCGTGCATCATAACAATGAACACAGTGTTATCCTTGTTAGCAGTGGATTATCCGGCCAACAAGTTGGCTCTTTATCTGTCTGATGACGGATGTTCACCTCTTACATTTTATTCACTTGTTGAAACAATGAAATTTGCAAAACTTTGGGTCCCTTTTTGCAAAAAGTATAACGTTCAAGTTAGAGCTCCTTTTCAATACTTTATGACCAAGCCCCCGTCAATGGAAGACGAGTCGTTAGAGTTCCAACAAGAATGGAAAAAGATGAAGGTAACAATTTATAGATATATTTAAGTTACATTTTTTTTAGAATTATTGAATTGGTTACCTCTTTTACAGTGCTAATAAATGTAAATTTTATTTTATTAATATTTAAATGAGAAAGTAATCTGATTTGGAAAAACATTAAATGGAATATGAAACATAATTTATGATTTATGAGACTCAATTTCGAGAATCCAAATTTGTTATGTGAGCTATGGTTTATCCAATTGCTATGCTACAAAATTTATATCCTCTTTTGTTTGCAAATGATTACAGAATGAGTATGGAAATCTTTACAAAAAGATCGAGATTGCAGGTCAGAGGACATTCTCATGTGATCGTGATTCGGATTTGGGTGTTTTTGCTGATGTCCACCGCTCGAACCATCCAACTATTATCAAGGTACTAACACATCCAATATTTCCTATTTAATTTGCGGCTAAAACAGACACGCTACACAGAATTTGGTGGTATGATATATTCTTTATATCTCAAATCCTGATTTGGGTTCTGATTTGATAGACAGATAGATATATTATATATATATAAAGATTATAATCTTGGTGATTTTTTAAATCGAGTGATGCTAACTCCTTTTACCAAATCCTCTTAATATAAAGCAAATTAGGAGAATTGGTATCAATTTAATATTCCTTTATAAAGTTTGAACTTTTATAGGCATTTTAAGTGTTCGACGAAATTCCCAAATGAGATAAAAATGACAGAAGAGGCTCAGAGGCTAGTGTTTGGGTGGTTCACAAATAGTTTGTTTTATTGAGAAACGACATCATGTGGGCAAGTGGATGTGTCTTAGTTTGTCAAGGATACAAAAGAAAAAACTATACAATAAGAGCATCTTTAATGAGGAACATCATTTTCTACATCATTTCTTAAAAAAATATGGTGTAAACAGTAATCCTTCTCCAATAAACAACACCATTTTAAAATATTATAGGTATATTCCTTTTTATCATGCATTAACTGTATAAATGTTTAATAATACTCTTATATTTATTAACTTTACAAATTATACTCATATTTTTGTTATTCATACTATAATGTAAATTATATCGTCGTATTTTTCTTTTATCAAAATAAACTAGTTAATAATATAATTATGTTTTTGTTAAATATATTATTGTATTTTAATAATATAATACACATAACACGTAAATGTTTTATAGCTTTTAAAGTAAACATAAAGAAACATCAATATTGAGGAATATAATTAGTTATTTTTTCTAGATGTCATTAAAATATATAAGATAATCATTGAATTCTAACAAAACATTTAATTTTTTATATAAAAAACATTATATTATTAAACCTAAATTAAACAAATTTATAAAAAAACATTATCACTTTCTCAAAACTATCCAAAATCGTACTGTAAATCGACAAAAAAATAAAATAAAACATTAAAAACGTGATTTATATCGCTGTATTGTGCGAGTACGCTTCTAGTGTTAACTAATGCATAAATGGTAATTTTTTGATCATTTACATCATTTATCAAAGGACCATGACTATTTTTCTCATGCACTAAATAATTCTTAATTATACAAAACCTCCTAATCATTTTTAGACAGTCAATAGGTCCACTATTCATCATGTTTCAACTTATTGAATGTAGGTATGATACATAAATGATTATTCATATATTTTTTTATCTATTGACTGTTTACTAGATATTATTTTAATGAGTAAAATATGGATAAAATATTTTCTTCATTACCCCGTGACTATATATATATATATATATATATATATATATATATATATATTACAATATGTCATAACCCATGTGACTTGTGATGATATAAAGTTGTGAAGAGTGAATTATTGGAAAATAAAATAAAAAGTAGATTAATTTTCAGTTATAAATTTATATTTCGTTTATATAATTGATGTTTAACAATATTAATTACAGTTCAAATTTCATAACGAGTAAGAGCTTCCTAACATGATGAATTATCCGATTTCGTTACAATCTGAAAAGTGCTATCTAGAGCTTATATGAAAGAGTAGAAAAGCTTTCTGTTGATAATTTTTGTAGGTTGTATCAGAGAACAAAGAGGGTACACCAAACGACCTTCCCCATGTAATATACATCTCAAGAGAGAAGAAACCCAACCATCACCATCATTACAAAGCTGGAGCTATGAATGTACTGGTTAGTAACCTTTATTTCCTTTGCATATAGGATGGTTTGCATTTGATCTCTCCCTATATATAGAGAGAGAGGGAGAGGGTGAGGGAGAGAGAGAGTGGAGGTTTAATGGAAAATCTCAAAAAAATGGAAAACTGAGGAACACCATGTAACCTTGATCTGCACATTATGTACTTGTGCATACAAGTAAATTAAATTGTTTTTTTGGTTTTTATGCACACATGCATTATGCACTTGTGCATATGCACAAATTACTAGATCAAGGGCTACCAGAGTGTTCCTTAGTTTTCCGTTTTTTTTGAGGTTTTCCCCTAAACCTGACCTATATATATATATATATATATTCAGAACTAAACTCAACTTAATTGTTCACATTTAAAACCAAGATCTTTATATTTCTAATAACTCTTATATACCAGTTTGTTCAAAAGAATTCATTTCATAAAAAGTAAGAAATGAATTGAAGTATCTTGCAGTCGAAATTGCCAATCTATTCACCATGAAGATCGATCTTGGTTATCAGTTTGTTAAAAGAGATTCATTTCTTAAAAACTAAAGAATTGAAGTATCTATGAAGTCGAAATACCAATCTATTCATTATGAAGATCGATCATAGTGTGTGGTTTTGAACCTTAACTTTGTAACGGGTGAGCAGGCAAGAGTCTCAGGAGTAATGACAAATGCACCATTGATGCTCAACGTAGACTGCGATATGTATGCAAACAATCCTCAAGTTTTTCTTCATGCAATGTGTATGTTGTTCGGTTTCAAGAACGAAGAAGATTGCTCTTTTATCCAATTCCCTCAAGCATTTTACGACGGATTGAAGGATGACCCTTTTGGAATTCAGATGCTGCAATTTTGCGTGCGTAGAATTTTTACCATAACCTTAATTTGTTCTTCTGACGATCACCAGAATTCATTAGTTTTAACCTTTTTGTCTTGTTTAAATCAGTATATTGGAAATGGAGTATCTTCAATTCAAGGGTTTTTCTACTCAGGAACAAATTGTTTTCACAGAAGAAAGGTTATCTATGGTTCATCTCCCAATGATGCAAACAAAACTGGTATGCCATTTAAAATATGTTCTTCCTTTTTATGCATTGGTTTCACTAGTCTTTTTGTGTGTGTGTTTTGTTAAATAGGAAATACGGATAAGGAAAATCTACATAAAATTTTTGGAAAATCAATTGAAATGAGAGAATCAGCTGCTCAGGCGTTATCTGGATCGAGTGCAAAGATAGAAAACCAAGCAATTCCTTCTCGTTTCATTGAGGCAGCAATCAAAGTTGCTGGCTGTAGCTACGAGTATGGTACCTCCTGGGGCAAACTGGTAATTGAGAGACGATTAACGATGGTTATATATAGACAACCACCAATCAACAACTTTACGCTTATATTCTGTACGCTCACTACAACAAATTGGATTTATAGGACATCAAATATGTCTAAAAATCCTAATAAACTGCTTTGTAGGATAAAACAATTGTTTGTCGTATGCAAAAAGAGTTGTACCAACTTATTGGAATACTTTAACATGGACCTACAATTGTTTGATCCTATAAACTTATTTCTTAATTAGACATTTTGACGTTCTAAAAGGCTGATCTTGATGTAGTGTCTATTTAGTTATAAAATCTATTAATTATCGTTTACTAGATTCTACAATCTCTGTTCTCAGATTGGTTGGATGTATGGATCTACGACAGAAGATCTCCTAACCGGACTCTCCATCCATGGGAGAGGATGGAAATCCGTCTTTTGCGCACCTGAACCGCCCCCCTTTCTTGGTTGTGCACCAACAACATATCCTGGTGCATTAACACAGCAGAAACGATGGGCCACCGGGCTTCTCGAAGTGTTTTTCACCAATAAGAATCCGTTACTTCTTACTTTGAACGGGAAGCTTTGGTTTCGACAAGCCCTTGTTTACATGTGGATCTGTTTGTGGGGCATACGATCGGTTCCAGAGATATGTTACGCGGTTCTTCCCGCATATTGTATTATCACGAATTCACGTTTCTTGCCCAAGATCTCCGAATCGGCTTTTCTCATCCCTATGGGCATTTTCGTCATTTATACTCTTTACGGGATTTGGGAACTCAAACGGCTCGGTATGTCGCTTCGTATGTGGTGGAACATTCAAAGAATGGGTCGAGTAAATGCGATGACCGCATGGTTATTTGCGTGTTTGAGTGTCGTCCTCAAGCTCCTCGGCTTGTCACAGATTGTTTTCGAAGTAACCAAGAAAGATCAAAGCTCGTTTGATGGTGATGATAATGATGATGCAAATGATGGTAGGTTTACTTACGACAGGTCACCCATGATCGTGCCAGGTGTCGTCATTCTACTTATCAACCTGACGGCATTGGTCAGTGGAGTGTCGAGACTGCTCAACATCGGGTCTCGTGAAAACTGGACGGAGATGTTCGGTTTAGGAGAGGTGTTTTGTAGTGTTTTCGTGTCACTATGTTTCTGGGAATTGTTGAAAGGGTTGTTTGGAAATGGGAAATATGGGATTCCATCAAGTACAATTTGGAAGTCTGGAGGTTTGGCTTTGTTGTTTGTGCAATTATGCAGAAGATCATCCCAATGGTTTTAGAGAATTATAGATATGATTTATGTATGTATACTTCATTTAGAAGGTAGCTAGAATGTTGTTCAAAGAACCATTTTAATTAATTTATGATATGATCCAAGTTCAAGTGTAACATTAATTTTTATACAAGAGTAAATTACCAATTTGTTTATGTGGTTCATATTATTTTATCCATTCTAGTCTCAAAATCAAAATAAATACAAGAATGTGACCAGGTGCGGAGCCATGTGGTGTGGTACCACAAGGTGCATTGGCACCCCGTGATATTTAAAAAAAAATTTATCTACTAATAAAAACCCACTTAATGAATATATTGTTAGTTTATTGGGCTTGGGTTCCTCCCCAACCAAATAGGGCTGCTGAAAATTAGAGATTCACAATCTCCCGCTCTCGCCTTACATTCACGATTCCACACTTTCACGCTAAGTCAAACGAATGAAGGGTCGATCAAAACTTGTTTTTTGCCCCTGTTCTCTGTTAGTGATCGACTGCATCTGCTGCTGTCGTTGGACCACCGCTCGTATTTGTCGTTGGACCACCGCTCGACTATCGACTGCATCTTCTGATCGACTATCGACTGCATCGACTAAGCAACCTGTTTGGCATCATCGATCAGGTTAGGGTTTAAAATTTCTGATAATTTTGATCACTTTTCTTGTTTTCCGATGCTGATTACTTGATTAGTGAACCTGTTTGGCATCATGATTCATGGCATAATCGATTAATACTTATCAGTGAAACCTTTTTTGTTTGGCCTTTCTGATTACCCATTTTTTATCAGTACTTCCAGAATTCCAATCCTGACTTTTTAATTCTATGAACCCCTTTTTATCACTTTTTATTTATTTATTAATGGTTGATTACTGCAAAAAAGGAACAAATATGTTTAATTCCAAGTCACTAAAATGCAAGAAAGAAAAATAGAAAGAAAACTAGGCTGCAAATCCATCATACAGATTAGGGAAAGATAGAATGATTTATGTCATCTTCCATTAAAATGATTAGAGAACCCTTCCAATTGTGCATTCTTATTTGAATCAATGATTTATGTCATTTTCCATTAAAATGATTATAAATCTTCCAATTGTGCATTCTTATTTAATGTTTAACAGTCATGGATACATTTTTAATAAAGAGAAAAACAACCGGTGATTCGTCATCTACACCAAATAATAATAATGTTGATAGTTGTAAACAAAGTCGTATCGATAATATCGTTATTTTTGCCTTTTTTATAATCTTAACTTATATTTTTATTCTATTTTATATCGTGTTCCCCCTCCTATAAATTTCTGGCTCCGCCCATGAATGTGACTCATGGTTTAGCACACTCTTTGGATCCGTACCTTTAGATCCATCAAAAAAAAATGTAAACCATTAGGATAAAAATCGTAATTTTAAAATCACAAAAGTAGAAATAAAAAATTTCAACAAAGCACAACACATATAACCTAATTTCCTCTAAGATTTATCAATGTTATATTTATATTATCTCAAACACATGTCCCTAATTACTATTAATTGTTATTGATTACTGTTAATTCTTATTAGAGTAAACTTCAATTTTGGTCCCTGACGTTTAGTGATTTCTTTGAAAGAGGTCCTTATAGTTTTATAATTTAAGTTTACGTCCCTAGGGTATGGATTTTGCTCTGAAAATGGTCCCTGGCCCCTAACGACGTCAAAATGGTCCGTTAGAGGCAGGGGTATTTTCGTCCAACCATATTTTTGTCCCTTTTTTGTAATTTTTATTGTTTCTTCTTTTTATTGTGTAAAATCATAAAAACTTAGGGACCAATTCCTAAATTTCTAATTCTTCTTCATTCTTCCTTCTTCTTCATCATGATGTCCTTCTTCTTCTTTTTAATGAAGCAACAACAGTGACAACGAAATCCATTCATCAATGGAACCAAAATCCAACAAACTGTTTGTACTCATTCACACCAGAAACACAATCAAAACTCCAAAAACAAACAACAAAACCATCTTTTTTGTTTTTCCTTGATTTAAAAAAACCCATCAAATTTCAGGGATATATATATATATATGTGTGTGTGTGTGTATATGTATACTTGTTTACCACCACAGGGACGATGGGTGATAAGGACTCCCCTACCCCCCCTTTTTGCCGGCACCTCTACCGGAGTTTTCTTTTGCCGGCACCGCTACCCCACGTAAAGAAGGTTCTGATCTAAAGTGGTGTCTACCGGAGGCTTCATAAACATTTGCTTGATTTTTTTATCGAGTTTCATAGGATACAAATCAATGATTCCCACATATTTCGCCAACAAAAACCAATCGTTTTCCTCTCAACAATTGCAACATATGGCTTCCATCCAACCGATACAAGAACCTGTTTTTTTGCAAAAAATGGTGTGGCGGTGTGGTGGCGTTGTGGACAGTGTTTTTTGCCGGAGAAGATGAACTCGCCGGACAGTGTTTTTTGCCGGAGAAGATGAACTCGCCGGAGAAGACAAAGTCGTCGGCCAACCATCGATGAAGACCAGATCGTTTTTCTTCCTGGACCAATCGATTCTCCATTAATAATGTTGCCGATGATTTTCGATTTACCCCCAACAAAATAAACATCCCTTTCTATGTGTATGTATGTATGTATATATATGTGTGTGTGTGTGTGTGTGTGGGTATTATTAGTTCTACACACCACAGGGATCAAGTAATTTACACCACAGGGACCAAGTAATTTACTCTATTTGATAGATTGGAAAAATAACATCCATCAATTCATAGTATCAATCGTTGTACTTTGACTATTTCTTTGTCTTCAACAAGATCAACAATGCCAGCCTGTGGCCGGAGAGAACGCCGGATTCGATGGAAGGTGTGGCCGGAGATTGTGGTGGTGGTGAATCACCCATGTGGTGATAAAACCCATTTCTCTCTCTCTCTCTCTCTCTCTCTATATATATATATATATATATATATATATATATATATATATAAATTAGAGTTATTAACAAATTTGGTCCCTAAGCTTTATTATTTTATATAAGAATAAAAAAATAAAAGAAAAATACAAAAGGGGGACAAAAATATAGTTGGACGAATTTGCCCTTGGCACTAACGGACCATTTTGACGTCGTTAGGGGTCAGGGACCATTTTCATAGCAAAATCCATACCCTGGGGACGTAAACTTGAATTATGAAATCATAGGGACCTCTTTCAAAGAAAAATCACTAAACGACAGGGACCAAAATTAGAGTTTACTCTTCTTCTTATTATTATTATTAATTGACATATATGCTAATTTATTAATTAATATTAATTCTTTTTATATTATGATGGTCATTTTTAAATAGATTTAGTTGGATAATAAAAATCAAATATAATAATTTAAAATTGTTTTTATAAGTTATATAAATAATAATGTTATATCTTTTTTATTTCATATATAACAAAACTTCAATAAATATTTTTAAGAAAATATTTATTTGATTTACTATTTAATTTTTATTAATTATTAATTAAGATATATGTGATTAACAAATTTTATTTTTATTTCATTATGTGAAGTAGTTATTTAAAACTATCAATTAATGTAAACAAATTTTAAAGGGAAATTAATTAAAATACCCGTATTTTGATTCCGTATTACCAAAATGCCCCAAATCTCTTTCATTTTGCCAAAATATCCCTTTTGTCCGGGATCCGTGGCCGGGATGCTTACCAATCCCGGGGTTACCTTCAAAGACGGCGTAAATGGTGAATTACCGGCGTTAGGCCGGGATGAATAGGGCAATCCCGGCATTAGTCCGGGATGTGGGCCGGCATTAGTCCGGGATGTGGCCGTGAATGGTTACCTTTGATTATATATGATTTTAATATATATATTTACATTTTATACCCCTATAATTATTTAGTTAGTTACTTTATACCTTTTACTTTTCTATTTTTCATTTTACATTTTTATCATATTAACACATATAATCGTATATTAACTAAAATGCGTTAAAAAGATACGTTTTAATTATAACAAGTTACACCATTATAACCGTCTCTTTGATACCTTCGAAATGAGCCCAATATTGAATATTTTTGGATTTAATTATTTATTATATATTATATCTGGTTTAGTTTTAATATCATTATTATTGTAAAAAACTTTTAAGAATTATCGATTATACAGAGACGACAATTTCAATACATTTATTTTTAAAATGAGGATATTTGAATTTGAATTTTATTATATATTATATCTGTTTTAGTTTTAATATCATTATTATTGTAAAATCTTTTAATAATTATCGATTATACAGATACGACAATTTCAATTCATTTATTTTTAATATGAGGATATTTGAGTTTTATTTTTATGTTTAATGGGTCAATGAGAGGTCCCACCTTATTTGTTAGTTTTACATGATTTTTTGTAGTGGTTTAATGATATTCATGTAAAACTAACAAATAAGGTAAAACTAACAAATAATATCATTATAAAAATAAATGTAATGAAATTGTCGTCTTTGTATAATCGATAATTCTTAAAAGTTTTTATAATAATAATGATATTAAAACTAAACCAGATATAATATATAATAAAAATAAAATTCAAATAACCTCATTTTAAAAATAAATGTATTGAAATTGTCGTCTCTGTATAATCGATAATTCTTAAAAGTTTTTTACAATAATAATGATATTAAAACTAAACCAGATATAATATATAATAAATAATTAAATTCAAAAATATTCAATATTTGGCTCATTTCGAAGGTATCGAAGAGACGGATATAATGGTGTAACTTGTTATAATTAAAACGTATCTTTTTAACGCATTTTAGTTAATATACGATTATATGTGTTAATATGATAAAAATGTAAAATAAAAAATAGAAAAGTAAAAGGTATAAAGTAACTAACTAAATAATTATAGGGGTATAAAATGTAAATATATATATTAAAATCAAATATAATCAAAGGTAACCATTCACGGCCACATCCCGGACTAATGCCGGCCCACATCCGGACTAATGTCGGGATTGCCCTATTCATCCCGGCCTAACGCCGGTAATTCACCATTCACGCCGTCTTTGAAGGTAACCCCGGGATTGGTAAGCATCCCGGCCACGGATCCCGGACAAAAGGGGTATTTCGGCAAAATAAAAGAGGTTTGGGGCATTTCGGTAATACGAGATCAAAATACGGGTATTTTAATTAATTTCCCAATTTTAAATATTTGTATTTGGTTATTTTAGTGTCCTCCCCTCCCCCCCCCCCCCCCCAAAAAAAAAAATAAAAATAAATAAAAATTGCAAGACACATAAATGAAGCCACCTTAAATTTGAAAATCATGGAAACGTCAATTTCATTGGTTAAGTTAATGAAATTGTTTAATTAATTTATAAAATTTGATAAATTGTTTTATATAAATCTTTTTTTGATGAAATTGTTTCATATATTTGTGTTTTTTATGTAAATATGAAAAAAGTTTCATCAGAATGAGAGCATGAAACAACTTCATCTGGATGAGAAAATACATGAAACAATTTCATTTTTACATAAAAAACACAAAAATATAAAACAATTTCATCAACAAAAGAATTATATGACACAATTCATCAAATTAAATAATTTCATGAATGAATTTCATTAACTTAACCAATGAAATCAACGGTTTCCACGGTTTGTAAAATTGAAGTTTTATGAATTGAGATATTATATTATTATTTTTTCTATCATCTCATTTGTATTAATTAACATACTAGTGTTCCACATCGCGCGTTGCACGATGATCAAAATACATGTCAAGTAAGATATAAAAAAGTTATGACGCTACAAATCAACTCGAAACTTGAGAATAACAAACTCTCATTGTACATTTGTTAATACCTTTTCCAGTATTCCAAGACTTCAATCCTCCTTTCATATACTCAATTGTCTCTTCCAATAATTTAGTTTATCGTTAATGTAGGATAAACAATGCTCAATTATAATTCATTATTTGAGAAAATACTAAATTCTCATTGTGTCATGTCGATACCTTATAGCCAACATTTCTTTCACATTGATTTATATTTATATTAATGATTGTATTGATTCAATTCCAATGGGCATTTTACATTTTAATCAAATCAAAAGTGAAAGGTGTTGCTTTTTAATTAAATGTTTTTATCACATAACTTCAAAATTACCATTTAATCCAAAATTTGGATGGCAAGTGTCGTATTTTTAACCAACCAACTTTTTTAATTTTCAAGGCATTCCCTCTCCCTTACCTAACTACCTCTTTCTGACATTTGTATCATTGATGTCATGTGAATCACTGGAAATATATGAAATGTATGGCTAACCCAATAACGAACGTTTCGTAGGATTCCTTTATACATTTATATTGATATTGATTTTCACGTCATCTCCCTACTTTTATATATTCAACTATATTTTCCTATATTTCTCATTCTCATCAATATGCCATAACCAAATTCAACCACAAATTGAGAATACTAAATTCTCATTTGCCATGTTAATACTTTATAACCTTCATTTGCAACTTTATATTTCTCTTACTTATAACACAAACTCAACGATAGTTCATGATTTAAGATTGTTAAATTTTCATTATGGCATTTTAATGTCTCATAGTCTTTCTATTATATATTTATATTGATATTTATTTTTCAAGACATAGTCATTAGATTGTAGCAAAGTTTCATCTTTGGACTCTTAAGTTGTATGAAGCAAAAAAGTAAATTCATAAATGAAAATTAGTCTAGTTTTGAACATTATTTAATCATTGAAGGTCAAGAAAATAAACTTTGGATAATATTTGTCGGTTGACATTTTATAAATATTCGATTTCTTAAATGTAACAATAAAAATATCTATTAGTACACACACAAATATATATATATATATCCAACAATAAGTGGATATAAAAATGAAGATTTGCTACCACTTTGCGAATAACAATGTAATATTTGAATAAACAACAAACATATTATTTTAGCGTTGTGGGTTATGCTATTGATAACAAATATAGAAATGAGAATTAAAGTAATAATACATCATGAAATTATAAAATAGACAAAATCAAAAATATATTGAAATTAATGGAGTAGTTGAATGAAAGATTTACATCAAATCTTGTATATGTGTACTATGATGATGAAGCTTTGATGCTCCTCCGCATATTTGGCTATCTTTAGAGCTTGTTTCAGGTTGTGCCGCTTACTACAAAAAACACAACATAAAGATTGTATGAAATCAACATAATGATAAAGAACTTGACTACACTACTAAAAAATGTCATTTCCGATGGCAAAATCCGTCGGAAAATCGAATTACCGGCGGATTTCTGGCGGATTACGCTGTCGAGAAGTCCCCCTGATAGGTCGGGGTTATACCCTTCCCACACGGATCGCAAGTGTACGGTATCATATCAAGTAATACGTACGGAAGTACGAGTATCGAACCGTAAGAACTTGGAGTTGAATACCACAAAGCTATATTAACTATTAACTAGACTATTAAAAATTGGATTGTTTGATCAAGTGACAGAGCTTTGATCAAAAATAAAATAGAAAACTAGATATGGAGCTGATTTGGTTAACTGCTGATAAGAAAAGTTGGAGGTTGAATTCATACTCAATTCAGTCCCTTTTAAACTATGAAAGGATTTGGGTTTTGCAAATGATTCAATGAATTTAATCTCAAAGGAATCCATTACATTTTCTCAAGCTATAATGAAATTAGCATTTAACAAGAAGTTTTCATCTTTCGATCTCAAAATCAGGTTATAATACTCATGAAAAACAGAATTAAAACATCTAGGATGAATGGGTATATCTCTATCCAATTCACACCGTAGGTTTATGACAAACACATCGAATCGTTAAGTTCTTAGCTGGCCCGAAAACCTACGGTTACCAAAAAAAAAACAATCAAGAAGTATCCAAATAGTTGATCAGACCAAAGGGATTTCATAAAAAAACTCATCATAAACATTCATTGACAAATCATTCATCTTAACCCAAACTCAAAATCACAAGCTTAACAAGAACATCATCAAATAATTATCCAACCCCCAACATGAGAAGATTAGCTCATGTTGGGGTTCTTAACAAACACAAGCAATAAACTAGATCAAGAAAATGAAATCATTGTATCAAAAGATAGAAATACTAGAACTTCTTGAGAAGTTTGTCGATAACCTTCCGTACCCGTTATACGTAGATTTCTTGTCTCCTTTCTTCAATCTCCCTTCTCTCCTTTCTTCAATCTCCCTTCTCGTCTCTCCAAAGCTTCTTTTCTCTCTATTTTTGTAGGTCAAAAAAACTGATGCTGTTAGATCTAATTTTATAGTAATCATTGTATTTATTTTCTAGCCTAGACTGTTCTTAATGATGTAATCTGTTTTGTTAAGGCTAGGGGTATTTAAGTCCCCTTAGACCTTTTGTTCTTGTAACTTTGACACTTACTTTAAATAGATCTGATTACATTTGGCGCTTCTACTTTCTCTCTCTACTTTCTCTCTCTAAAGATTTAGAGATCTTGGACTTTCAATTGGTATCAAAGCAATCTGAATCTTGAGAGAACTGAGAGAATTCATTTTATGTTTCTGAATTTGTTGATTAAATCGAAAACTTGATCGATTTTCTTGAACTTTTTCAAGAAAATCCCGTTTTCTTGATTTTTCATCAAATTTGGATAGGTTTGTGATCGAATTGTGTTGTTTTTTGTCTCATTTGTTTCGTTTGTGTTAGCCGATCATACTTGATTCACATAATTTTTCATAAAAACCATGATTTGATCTTCGATTTTATGATTTTGTGATTTTCTGGAAACTCGAGTTCTCGTACTGTTACATTCACGATTTTGAGTTTTAGTGTTTTTTAATCGAAATTGTTAGTTGAAAGTTGTTATAAAGTTGTTTTCGATAATCAGAGTGTGTATTTCTTGCATGAATTTCTTGATTTCATTTGATCTTGCGAGTTCTTTTTGATTTTCTGTGGTTTGCGCAAGTTTATGTAGATTTGCGCAACATTCATGTAGGTTTGCGCATGTTCATGCTGATTTGCGCAAGATTCATATCACTTTGCACAAGATCATTGTGTTCTAATCCGTGTGTTAGTGATTTTCAGGTTCTCGCATTGGACTAATTACGCAAATCATAGTTTGCGTATCAAGTGCCATCCGAGAAACAAAGTTCGCGTATCAGGCTACATACGCAAAGATCATTTTGCGTACCCTTCAGCATATACAAAGCCCAGTTTGCGTAACCTTTCACATCAAGTTAGATACGCAAAGCTTATCTTGCGTATCAAGTGCAATCCGATAAGCTTGGTTTTCATATTTTAGTTCGTCAAATTTGCGTATCTTTCTAAATACGCAAAGCCCAGTTTGCGTACCCTTCAGCATACGCAAAGTCTACTTTGCGGATCTCACTGCATACGCAAACCTTCTGTTTGCACAAGTTCCAGACTTTCTGATTTTCTCAAAGATGTTTTTGCAAGCTCAAGTGTACAAGAATGACCTGATGATGTCATTGGGGTCTGATACACGTCCTCCTATACTGATCAACGAGAATGAATTTGAACAGTGGCAGGACCGACTCATCAATTTCATTGAAAGACAACCGAATGGGGATAACATGATGAAATATCTAATTCAGGGTCCTATGGAGAGGCCAATGAAAGTTATTCCAGCTACTGCAACTACTACTGCTACAACTGTTGAGAAAGCATTAAGGGAATATGATGCTGATGAGTTGTTATGATATCAAGCTGACAGTCAGGCAAAGTCAAATCTGATTCTCGCACTGCCAAACTCCATTTACAACAGAATTGACTTTTTCAAGCAAAATCCTATGCTTATGTGGACTCAACTGGAAAAGATTATGCTTGGTACAACTATGTCAACTCAGTTGCGCCAAACAAGGTATATGAATAATTTTGAAGAGTTCAAGGCTAAGGATGGGGAAAGCTTAAAGAGTGTATTTGACCGATTTTGGGCTGTCATCAATGATCTGTACAAGATCAAAGTTACAAAGACTGAATTGGAGGCTAACTTGAAGTTTCTGAATGCATTACAACCAGAATGGAACAAGTCATGCCATAGAATGAGAAATGATGTTCGAATATCTACTATGCAAATTCAGGAATTGCACGAAATTCTGATGTCAGATGAGACAATGGTGATAGAAAAGAAGGCAAAGCTGGATAAGAAGAATAATCCTAAGCCAGTGGATCCAATTGCACTCCTTGCAAGTCAACTGGCCGAGCAAGCATTGACAGATGAGGCTTATGATGGTTCTACTGAAGATGATGGTGAAGCCTTAGAGAAAGCCATGATCCTTCTCTCACAACATTACCAGAAAAAGTTTCAGCGAAGAACATGATCAAACAATCTGCGTTTTACTTCCGGATCTAAGAAGGTGGAACCTGGTGATCCATCAAAGCCTTATGTACCAAAGTATGAGCCTGCAAAAGTAGTAGAACCGAATAAGGATGATAATAAGGTCATGAACTGCTACAACTGTGGAAAGCCAGGACACCTAGCTAAGGAATGTCGGGTAAAGGTGGTCAAAGATTCTGCATTCTATCAAAAGAAGATGGAACTGGCTGAGAAGAGAGAAAACGGAACTATTCTGATGGCTGAGGAAGAGTATTGGTTGGATCACTCAGACAACGAAGCTGAGAATGAAGAGACTGCAGCAATGTGCTTCATCGGTGATGATAAAAGTGATGATGAAGATGAGGATACCTCAACAGATGAATCTGAGATAATTTTTGAGTTTCATGTCAATTTTATTTCTTCTCAATTGAACGTCATTGTCAAAGCTTTACATGATTTTCGTTCTAAGTTCATATCTGAAAAGCATAATAATCAAGAGAAGTCTGTTTTAATTGAAAATTTGAAAATTTCTCTCAAAGATGAAAAGAGTATTTTATCTGACACAAAAGAGAAATTTCAAAATCAGTTGAATGAGTTGGAAAATTCAAATCAGACTTATCGTGATTCTTTGACTGAACTGACTTCTTCAAATCAAACTCTTTCTGATAAAATAGTTGTTTTAGAAAAGAAATTGTATAAGAGAGAACAATCTGAGCAAACCATTTACATGAACAAGCCAAGGAGTGAAGAAGCTATAAAAGAAAAGTGGGGACTTGGTTTTGAAAATCTGCATTATTTAAATCTTGGTAAAACAGAAGTTCCTACTTTATATGAATATGATCATCTTGGTCTTGCAAGATATGCCCCTCAGTTTAAATTCTTCTGGACTAGTGAAAAACAAATTTCAGATGAAGAAAATGAGAGAAGAATTACAAACAAGAGGATGAAAGTGCCATTTGTTTACACTTCTGAAAATGCCAAGTATTTTCCTGACCAATCAAGGAAATCCAGAAAATCTCAAAAAGTTTTAAATGTAAAATCTTCTAATAAACCTTCATTACCAACTGAATTTGTTGATATATATATATCCTAACACTGATAAGGAAAATGTATCTTCAGTTTCTTATGATACTAAGAGATACATTCCCCCATTAGTGTTAGAAGGTAAGATAGTTGATCTTGAAGATAAATTGGAAGAACAAAGTCTTCAATCTGATTTAGAAAACGATTTATTTCTTTTTATAATGAAAACAAGTATTGAAGACAAAATTTCTTCTGGATTTTCTAAAGATTCTAAGGAAAACACTCAAGTTTCTAAAAATAATGTGCATTTGCGCAACCAGTTAGTTACGCAAACCGACACTTTGCGCAAGCAGTTGAATGCGCAAAGTTCAGTTTGCGCACCCAATACGATGCGCAAACCTCCTCCTGACTTGGTGTTTTTTGAAAATTTTCACTCCGAGGCTAGTTCTTCAATGTCAAATGCTCAGGCTGATTTCTTAGATAAAGTTTCTTCTTCTGATTCAATTATTGATGATTCTTTTACGCTAAATGTTCAATATTATAAAAAGAAGCGTAAAAGAAGAAGATCAAAGAAGTCAAGGAAACATGGTAGTGTCTTGTCTGAAAATTCAAATTCTTCTGATTTTTCTATTTCAGATCGGACTGTGAAGAAGTCACCAAAGCAGATATGGAGGGTTAAACAGCAAACAGCATAGTCCGAATTATTAGGAGTTAAATGTGTAGAAAGTCTTTGTGAATCTGATACATTTTCCATTTGTAATATAAATACAAAATATTCAATTCAGCAAATGATTCATATTTTAAAGAGTGACTCATATTCTTCTTCTAATTCTGATTATGATGATTGTGTTTTTTCCTCTATTGATGATTGCTTTCATGAGAATAATTTTTCAAAAAGTAAAAGACATAAATCTAACAAGAAGGGACCCATAAGCATATGGGTACCTAAATCTGTGTAGTTTCTGTATGTGCAACCTAGTCATTTATGGTATCTGGATTCGGGGTGCTCCAAACACATGACTGGCAACAAATCATTATTGTCCAATTTTAAAGAAAAATGTTGCGGTCGTGTTAAATTTGGAAACTGTGAGACTGCTCCAATACTTGGTTATGGTGATCTTGATCAAGGTAATATAACTGTCAAAAGAGTAAGCTACGTCGAAGGCCTAAGTCACAACTTATTTAGCATCGGGCAATTCTGTGACAAAGAGCTTGAAGTCATATTCAAATCCAAAAGAGTTGCAGTGAAGAACGATAGTGGCAAGGATCTTCTGGCGGGAAAAAGACGATCAAATTTGTATACCATTGATCTTTCTAAGATCAAAGTCCCTTCAGATATATGCTTGCTTTCTAAATCTTCTATTCAAGAAAGTTGGATTTGGCACAGACGTTTAGCTCACCTCAACTTTAAGTATATGGGTTGCCTTGTCATGCATGATTCAGTGAGAGGTCTTCCAGTTCTTCGTTTCCAGAAAGACCATCTCTGCCAGGATTGTGAGAAAGGAAAGATGAAGAAAGCATCTCATAAGCCAAATCCTGAACCATGCACTTCGGCTATTCTTGACATACTGCATGTTGATTTATGCGGTCCGATGAAGACAAAAAGTATAGGTAAGAAGAGATATGTTTTGGTGATTGTTGATGACTACTTAAGGTATACATGGGTCAAATTTCTCAAGTCAAAAGACGAGACTCCTGAAGTTCTCATCAATCTCATCAAGACAATCCAGACAAATAAGCAAAAGCAAGTCAAAGTGGTAAGATCAGATAATGGCACTGAATTCAAGAATAGTACTCTCCAGGCTTTCTATGATTCTCAAGGTATACAACAACAATTTTCTGTTGCTCGTACTCCGTAACAGAATGGGGTTGTTGAAAGAAGAAACATAACGCTTGTTGAGGCCGCCAGATCAATGCTTGATTATTCATGGCTTCCTTTGTCTCATTGGGCTGAAGTCGTATCAACTGTCTGTCATACTCAGAACCGATCAATTCTGCATCGTCGATTCAACAAAACACCGTATGAACTTATGGACGGTATCAAACCGAACGTCAAGTATTTCAAGTCATTCGGGTGTAAATGCTATGTTCTGAATGACAGAGATAATCTCAACAAGTTTAGTCCAAAGGCAGATGAGGGTGTATTTCTGGGCTATTCTTCTAATTCTGCAGCTTACAGAGTCTTTCTGATCTCAGCAAGAAAGGTGATAGAGAGTGTAAATGTAAAATTTGACGAAGCTGCTGATTTGGTTTCTAGTCACTCAGGCTCAGAACCCGCTTTTACTTGCAATACAGTTTTTGAACAAATCAGTTCAGAACCTATTCTTTCACCGATTAATCAGGATTCTTCTACTCCCTCACTTAATTTTTCTGATCTTGATTATCTGTTTGAAATTTTTTATGATGATGTGCCTAGATCTAACTCTGAAAATGTTTCAAATGTTTTGAATTAGGAAACCGAGAGCACATCTACTCCCAATTCCGTTGCATCTATCTCTGAACCTGATGCTGTTCCAGTTCCTCCTGTTGATCAGACACAATCAGAAACTGAGCCTATTCATGAAGAACCTATTCAAGAAGAATCTGTACATGAACAATCTGTTCAATAGGAATCAGTTCAGGAAGAAGTATAGAATGATGTTATTCAACAAACTCTTCCAGAATCTGATACAGAAGTTGTTAAGCTACCTCCTCCTCCAGTTGAAATTGTTTCCATTTCTTCAACTAACATAGAAGCTTCTGAACTTCCTTCTCAACAATTAGAAGTGGTTCAAGACATTATTGATCCTCTCCCTCACACAACAAATTATTGGAAATCCTCAAGCCAGTGTGTCTACACATTCCAGGACGGCTACTTCCAACGAATGTCTCTTCACTTGCTTCTTAAGCAATATTGAACCAACAAAAGTTTCTGAAGCGTTGGAGGATCCGGATTGGATTATAGCAATGCAAGAGGAGCTCAATCAATTTGACGCACTCAAAGTTTGGAGACTTGTACCACGGCCGAAAGGAAAGAGCATAATTGGAACAAAGTGGATATTCAAGAACAAGAAAGACAAAGATGGTATCGTTATTCGGAAAAAAGCAAGATTGGTAGCCAAGGGATACTGACAAGAAGAAGGAATTGACTACGATGAAACATTCGCGCCAGTCCCTCGACTTGAAGCTATCCGCATGTTTCTTGCCTTCGCTGCTTATCGCAACTTCACCGTATATCAAATGGATGTCAAGACAGCATTTCTCAATGGAAAATTGAAAGAAGAAGTCTATGTATCTCCTCAGCCAGAGGGATTTGTTGACAAAGATCGTCCTGATTACGTATATTTTCTCGATAAAGCTTTGTATGGTTTGAAACAAGCTCCACGGGCGTGGTATGATGAGTTGTCAGCCTTCTTAATCAAATCCGGCTTCACCAAAGGATCAATAGATACCACTCTTTTCATTTATAGATCAAACTTGGATATCTGCTTAGTTCAAATATATGTAGATGATATTATCTTTGGTGCGACTAACAAATTTTTGTGTAATTGGTTTTCTGATCTAATGACTTCTAGGTTTCAAATGAGCATGATGGGAGAAATCAATTTCTTCCTCGGCTTACAAGTGAAGCAGCTTCCAGATGGAATTTTCATCAACCAGTCAAAGTATGTATTTGACATCTTGAAGAAATTCAAGATGGACAAATCTACTTCAATCGGTACGCCGATGGCTCATGGTGCCAAAATCGGACTTGATCCAGATGGAAAAGTTGTGGATCAAAAGACATATCAAGGAATGATCGGATCACTGATGTATCTCACAGCAAGTCGCCCGGATATAATGTTCTCTACGTGCCTATGTGCCAGATTCCAAGCCAAACCGAAAGAATCTCATCTATTAGCAGTCAAGCGTATTTTTAGATATATTAAAGGAACTCCTTATTTAGGTTTATGGTATCCTAAAAGTTCTGACTATAAGTTGATTGCTTATTCAGATGCAGATTTTGGTGGTAATCAATTGGACCGGAAGAGTACCTCAGGACATCTTCAATTCTTGGGAGACAGATTGATAAGCTGGGCGTCAAAGAAGCAGAATTGTGTTTCTATATCAACTGCAAAGGCAGAGTACGTCGCCGCAGCTAGTTGTTGCACTCAAGTCCTATGGATGAAGACACAACTTCGGGATTACAGGATGTTGTACAAAACAGTGCCAATATATTGTGACAGCAAGTCCGCAATTGCCATATCAGTCAATCCGGTCCAGCACACAAAGACCAATCACATAGATATGCGGTACCATTTCATAAAGCATCATGTGGAAGAAGGTACTATTGAATTATATTTTGTACCAACTGAATGTCAACTTGCTGATATCTTTACAAAAGCCTTAGATGAAAAACGTTTCAATTTTTTTGCTTTCAAAATTAGGCATGTTGAATTTAAAAGTTTAAATCTTTACAAATTTTATTCTATAAAGTAAAATTTTACAGATTTTCTTTCTTTTGAATAAAATGTATGTCTAGGATCTTTTACAAGTTCTTTGTTTATATTAAAGTTTTATATGTTCAACTTTCAAGTCTTACAAAAGTAAAAAAGTCAGCAACATGTTTGTAGCTTTTGATACTGCTTTAAAGATATGTGAGTCGGAATTTTTATAGTTTACTTTGCTTAGACTACCTAAATGATCAGAATTATAGATCGGAATGAAAATATGGGCTAAGCATTTAGACGTTGATCTGAGTGATTGAGATGAATAATAAATTCTTAAAAATACAGAAATCTCTGAGTTTAAAAGTTTGTACCTGTGAGCTTTCTGGTTTGGGAAAGTAAGTTCCGTGGGATGCTCGTCATCTGGTCCCCTAAGGTCAATTGATCTGGGAGTGATCGAACCCAAATCCTTCTATAGAATCAGATCGAAAGTCATGTTCTACTGGTATGAATGGGTTTAGGATATGTCGATGTAGCCTTTCTGATCCGGGAAAGTAAGTTCCAAGGGGTGCTTGACACCTAGTCCCCTAAGGCCAACTGGTCTGGGAGTGACTGACCCAAATCCTGCAATAGGGTCAGATAGAAAGTTACGTTTACGGCATGTTCTTTACTTAATGAACTCTTTGATTAAAAGATGCCAAAGTGCACAACGCTTAAAAGATGCCAAAGAGCACACTAATGTGAAGATGCCAATGTGCACACTACTAAAAAGATGCCAATGAGCACACATCTCATGATACTTGGTGATATGTTTGAGTTGCGATAAACCTGTAAATTTGTGAAAGTCTTAATTTTTGATGGCTTAGTGTTAGTACATGCAAAGTTTTCTATAATATTTTTAGAACTGCATTTTTCTTGAAGCTAATCGAAGTTCACATGCGAGCACACTGAATAGACAGATGGAAGTTTTTGAAACTGAACATGTCTTAACTTGATATGCAATTATACTTGTTCTTGCATCCAACAACATATGCTTGATTTCAACTGATTGATAAATTTGTGAAATTTTAATGAGTAGACTTTAATTTGTTTAGTGTTTAAAATTTTAAATGTTCAGTTGTTTCAAAATTTATATTCAGTATTATTTTTCTTTTCATACTGATGTTTATATGGTTGTGTATCCATATTTTTGTTAAATGGTTTGTGCATATTTCGAGGGGGGAGAGCCAATCTGAAAAGATTTTATGAACCAGTCTGTTTTTGAGGGGGAGTGAAAATAGCTGACAAATTACTTCGCGAACTGATTAGAAATTAATAAGGGGGAGATTCAATCTGCATAGTATATCTGACCTGTTCTTTGTTTGAGGGGGAGTAAGTAAAAATATCTGTGCTGATCAGAAGTTCAACAAGTAAGAATTTCAGATATTTCTACACATTTGCTATACTAATAGATAAATTCTATGCATTTGTGTAGGGGGAGTAACAGAGCCTGACAGGTATATTATCTGATTTTTTTTAGTAATATTCAGTTTACTATTTTTTTATTAGAATATTATAAATAGTTTTGAAGTGTATGTTTTTCTCTTTTTCACTCCATTTCATTTTGAACGCTTGCTTAGCATTGTTCATCTTCCCTCTCAAGTTTATCATTGTGCACCGATTTCTCTCCTCTTCTTTGATTTCAGATTTGTGCTTCGATTCAGGTTTGTTTTTCATAAATTTTACTTTGTTTGTTTGTAGTTTTGTTTAGCATTCCATTGTTTGTCGATTGATTTCGATTTTATAGTTTGGTTTCTTACTTTGTTTCTCGTTTTTTTACTGTTCATCTTCTCTAAAATCATCAGATTCGTGCTTATTTGCTCATATCGAGTATTGGGTTTTGTTTAGATACCATTTTTGAATATCAGGTATGACTTCTTTCACACTATTTTTGCGTTTAATAGGTTTAATTTTGGTCTTTTATGTTTTTCGGTTCGAAATTCCCGAAAACCTAGTTTTTCGTATCAAGTGTCTTGTACGCAAAGTCTACTTTGCGCATCCAACAGGACACGCAAAGTCCAGTTTGCGTATCCCGTTGGACACGCAAAGTGTACTTTGCGTATCACACTTGATACGCAAACCTCAGTGTTTTGTTGTGTGTTTGTTTTTATTAGTTTGCGTAACACTTAAGATACACAAAGTCCATTTTGCATAACCTGTTGGATACGCAAAGTGTACTTTGCGTAACCTTAGTGATCCGCGAATCTTGTGTTGTCTCAGTGTAAGTGTGTTCAAGTTTAGTTTGCGTAACACTTAGGATACGCAAAGTCCATTTTGCGTAACCTGTTGGATACGCAAAGTGTACTTGCGTAACCTTAGTGATCCACAAACCTTGTGTTTGAGTTGAAAATTGTTTCAGGTTTAGTTTTCGTATCATGTTCAACACACAAACCTTAGTTTGCGTAATGAACTGCATACGCAAACTTCAGTTTGCGTATCATGCATGATGCGCAAACTGTCATTTGCGTATCACGTTCAATGCGCAAACCTCCCTTTGCTTGGCTAACTAGATGCGCAAACCAGACTTAGAATTTTTTTCAATTTTTTTTTCAGTTTTCTTACTTTGATTAATTTTTCTTCGTTTTGTCTATCAGGTCTTCAAATGTATTCTCATACCCATACTGATCCCATGATCCAAGATGAGAATGTCATTCTCGAGGATCCATCTGATCAAGCATCACATGATACACCGATGTCATCTGTTCCTTCTGTCGGGGCAAATCTATCTGCTTCACGTCGCACTCCGAACGACGTCTTTCCATCATTGATGTACATCCTACCTTACAAGCCGAACAACTACTATGTGGATTTTGACAGAATCAAAATTCATCCAGTCATTCGTGCTATTCTCAGAGGTCATCCATTAGCACAGGCTCTTACATCATGCGCTGACGTCCCAGAGGTATACATTTAGCAGGCCTGGCACACTATTACCAAGAATGAGTTGGCTCGTCCTCACCGCTTTGATCTACAAATTGATCATTATGATTCCTTTCTTTCATACAAGCGTATTCGACTGATACTGGAGCTTCCTGAGCCCAATTCCAGACCGGGCCGAACATCTTATGATAGCTTTCTGTCTGAAGAGGAAGTGTTTGAAGGAATTCGTAATCTCGGCTATGTTGGTACTTTGAACAAAGTTCGTGATTTTGATAAGTCTAATCTTCCTCCGGTTTGGTACACTCTCTTCTCTGTTCTTATCAGGTGCCTTTCATCGAAACATTCTGGCACAGACAGTGCAAGTCTACTTTATCTCCGATTGTTCCATGCCGTCGTCTATGACTTGCATGTCGACTTCACATTTATTTTATGTACCGAACTCTCGGAGGTGTTGCATGACAAGCTTACCAACAAGAAGCGCAAGTTTATTCCATTCATCAGATTCTTGAAGCTGATCGTTAGAAGTGTACTCAGAAGCAATCCAACCATTCCTCGCAGGTTATCTTGGCCGCAGATTCCAGACACAGAGATGCTCTATATTCAGAAACAGAAGCAGTCATTCAGTTACTCCATGACTATTCCATACGCTTAAATAGCCAACTACGCTGATATTACTGATGAGAATGTCATCGAGTATTGCATGGAGAATGAATTTATGGAGGTCGTACAAGATGAGCCATCTCATGACACACAAGCTGCTGCTACTCAAGAGGTTGGAGTTGAAGTAGCAGTTGCTGACAAAGAGGTTGAAGTTGAAACCGCTGTTGAACAAGAAGTTGAAGTAAATTTTGCCGATCAAGAGGTTCAAGCAGCTGTTGCTACTCAACATATTGATGATGTACTTGCTTCTATTCATTCTGAACCTGCTGCTTCTGTACATGATATTTCTGATTCTTCTGATGCTGCTGTTGATGCTTCTGCTGGTGATGGCGATAGAGATGTCGATATTGATGATGATTTTGTTAGAGATGGAGATGTGAATGATGATGATTCTGATGGTGATGGTGGTGATGATGGTGATGATGCTGATCAACCAAGTCTTCTAGTCTATGCAAGACATTCCAAGGAACCAGAAGTTGATGTTTCAACAAAAGTTGTTTCTGAAGATGATTCTGTTCCTGTTAATCCTTCTGTTGCTCGTGTTCAAGTAGATGAATTTGATACAACATTTGATCAAGCCTCAGCTTCGGTACAAAGTCAAGCTCCAGCAACTTCGCTTGCGGCTATTCGGTCTACAACAGTTTCTGCTGTAGATCTTTCTTCTGATCAAGCTCGGGTTTCTTCCGACAAATTCTCTACTTTGAACGATGTCATTCGTCAGTTATCAGAGAGAATGGATGCAGAAAAGGAAGCACAAATTCAAAAGTTGAATACATTCTTCAAAGACAAAATGCCTGAGATTGATCCGTCTCCAATTCCTCCAGAAATTCCCTTCAGAAAAAGTACTGGAGTTATTATCAGAGATTCTTCGTCTGCCCCAGTTTCTACAGCTTCACCAATAGTTTCTCTACCGACTTCTCCCATATTCAATGTGTCTGCTGGACTCTTCACATCAATTCCTTCTGCTACAGCTTCCAGGTCTTCTTTGCATGATCTGCCTATTTCTGAATTAACTGATTTGTTGTATGCACGTCTTCTTTCCATGTCTCCGCCGGAACATCAAGATCAGGATCTGCTTTCTCTTCTGAGAAATTTTCAATCTTCACCACCTCAAGCGCCTTCATCTGATTCTGTCAGGATTACAACGCTATCTGATGAATTCCATCATTTCAGATCAGAAGTTCGAACTAGTTTTGCAGATTTAAGGTCTTTCATGACTCAATCTTTTTCTGGTCTTGCTAACCGGTTTGATAATCTTCAACAAAGCTGCAGAACAGAGGTCGGTCCGTCTCTTAAGCACCGACATGACCAAGATGACCCCGATCATCAAGGCCATGAGGGGGAGATGGTTAAGAGACCAAGAATGGAAGGTACTTCTTCAGAGAGAGCTAATCAAACTCAAGAAGAAGCGGTTGGTGGATCTGAACAGAATGCTGAAAATGTTGAAGATTGCAACATTAATGACTTGGTGAATTTGTTGATTGATAGGGTTGATTCTTCGTCAATGTCTGATTTTATCAAAGTTTCTGAGCAGAACAAAGAAAAAAACTAGCAGGTTATGGTTTATGAAGATCCAGACTTAGTTTCTAATCCAGTTGTTGTTGCTAATGCTGAAATTGTTTCTGATATGAAGTCTTTCTTTTCGAACATTATTGAAATTAATTCAGATGATGATGATGATTCTAAGTATGAAAAAGTCTGTAAAGTGAGGATAGAAGATTGTGATGATATCATTATCATTTCTGATACAGAAGATGATTAAGTGTTCATGGATGCAAAAGATGAAGAAGAGGCAGAAATGTTATACAGTGATCTTCCTGCTCATGGTGAGGTTCCTGAAACTGCTAAAGCTACATCTACTCCTGCTACTAGTTCAGCTCCGACTACCACTATTCCTTCAAGTTCATTTGAAGTTGGTCAGTCGTCAAGAGCACAAGCAGATGTTCCACCTTCTGATCCTGTGATTCCATCGTCTATTCTAGAAGAAGGACCAGCTTTATCTAGACAACAGAGACAGAGGAGTTTGCAACAGAGATACATGGCTTCAAGACTAAGATCAGCTTTTCTAGAAGACACTCAGAGTAACATCTTTGTTTCTAGAAGAAGGCCAATTAACATCTATGCAATTCTTGGAGTAGAGAAAGAGTCAGATGCCTATCAATATGAATACTTAATGTTCATTAAGTGCCAGCGCAAAAGGAATAATACTGTTTCTTCTCCACACTTGATTGTTCGAGTCATCAGTGTCACAATCAACAAGTTTGTGAATATCTGGTATCCTGACTTTGAAGTTGAAAGAAGAGACTGCAGGCGGTATAAATTCTCAGAGGCAGACTTCGCTGACCTTTCTATAGATGACATTGAGTTCTTATATGACCATTTCAGAAATCTCTATCATAGATCACAGGATGTTTCACAAGCCTTGTTCGTCATCAAAAGATTCATTCGACGGCAAATCCGATTCTTCCGAGTTTTTGATTTCCAGATGGCCATTGAAAGTTTTTAGCCGGTGGTTAATCTTCAAAGGCCCAACCGAAGCTTGCCAAACTTAGAGTCTTATCCTCTTCTCACCATAGTTGAAGATCCATACGGAGTTGTGTACAAGAATGGCTCAAATGAAAAATGCTTTCTCAGATTTGAAGAAATTGCTCATTACTCTGATGGAACTTTAAAGGTGATTAAGCTTCAGTTGGAGCAACGTCTGAAGGAGGCTAAAAGAAGATTTTTGGAAACAAGAGGTAATGCATTTCTGGTTGATAATGATGAAATTCGACTTCTCCAGAAGACTTTAGATACAATTCAAGAGAGATTGAATTTCCACTCCACTTTGCTACGTTTGGAAGTATTAATCGAGCTGAATAGACTTCGTCAAAGAGAAGAGCGTCAGTGATTCTCCAAAGTCTCCTGGTTGGTCTATGTTGTTTTAGAAGATTGTTTTTGAAGACCACGACGCCAATGCTTACTAAGGGGGAGATTGTTAGATCTGATTTTATAGTAATCATTGTATTTATTTTCTAGCCTAGATTGTTCTTAATGATGTAATCTGTTTTGTTAAGGCTAGGGGTATTTAAGTCCCCTTAGACCTTTTGTTCTTGTAACTTTGACACTTACTTTGAATAGATCTGATTACATTTGGCGCTTTTACTTTCTCTCTCTAAAGATTTAGAGATCTTGGACTTTTAGATGCCCTAGCCTCCACACAAACCCCTAGAAATAGGAATCAAAACGTAACAGTCATGATGTCCGCGTGGCTGGACCTGCGCGCAGCACTGGAGTTCATGCCCAGAGGAGTCTGTGCTAGTGCCTGCGCGGTTTGGTCCACGCCGCTACCCGCGCACAGCACTAGAATTCTTGCTTCCGCGCTAGTGTCCGTGCGGTTTAGCCCGCACCGCTACCCGCGTGGAGCACTGTTTCTCAAATTCTGCTCTCTTCAGAAATGGCCAAAGTTGCCGCCGTCCTTCATCATTTTCCTCAGAATTGCTCGGGCCTGATCCTTACTCCTCACCCTGTACTTTCCTTCTAAAAAATAATTAGTTTTACTGCTCTTTTACCTGGGATTAGGTAAAACTTTCCCGATTTTTGATTACGAATAACGTCTAAAATGACGTTATCAACAACCCCAAACCGAGCGTTGCTTGTCCTCAAGCAAGATAGCTATAAACTACAGATAAAAACATAGGATTCATATAACTTCACCAAACCTGTCGGTGGTAACAGCGTGGTCACCAAAAATCAATCAACCAGTGGTAAACAGAATAAGGAAAATAAAGTTGTGCGTTAAAGTGCTAATTTTCATTAAGGACTGAACTATCAGGGACTAAACCACATTGAATCTTGTCTTAGGTTGACATGCTTAAAGAGGATTTCGCCTTGACCCTACCTTGTTGGATACTCTCAACACACCAGAACTTAGGTTTCACACAACTGTTCATGCCAGGGGAGTTTATGTGCAAGAATTGATCGACAAAAGCATGAACATATCATGAAAGACGCACAAGTGTAAACAAATTGATCTCGATGAAACTCAGCCAACAAGACTAGGCATTACTGGGTATTCTGCTTTTCTCCTCTTTCCTTTCCAAAAGTCTTGCATCTTTACTTGTTGCATTAGGCCGTTTAGAATTAAACCTTTATCCTTCCCCAGCTCAAATTAAGTTCGTTCCCCCCCCCCCCCCGCTCTCTCTCTCTCTCTTTTATTTTTTTATTTACTCGTAGTTTTTGGGCAAACGAGTTTTTTTTTAGATCGGGGTTCTTTGACCTTTGAAGAGTGGAATTTAGCAGCATGAGGAATTAAGGCCTTTGGGAAGGTGGTTAGACTTAGGAATTCAAGAGATCGAAAGCATATTTTGGACCCAGTTTTTCCTAATGGTGTCTTTGCTAGCCGAGGCAATAATGTTATAGTGAGATCGATCTATAACTACGAAAAAAACCAAAGAAGTGTGTTTAAAGAATAGATGTTGATCCTCTCGCAACTGAAAGTACACATTGGCTCAAAGTTCTCTATTAGGTTGGTCTCCACTAATGTCTCTAAGTCATGCAACTCCTAAGTTGTCCTCTTTGCTATGTTATCCCCTAGTAGTTCCTACCTCAATGACTATCATTTAGCACTTTTGGGCACAAAATTTTTCAACAAATATGTTACACCTGTCTAATCAAAATTACGACACTACCAACCAAAAGCATGTTAAACACCGACGCACAACCCCAAACCAAAACTTCACATTGTCCCTAATGTGATTAAATATAGCAACAAAATAAGTTCAGAAACAAATAACAATTATGCGGATTTAAGTACAATCATCCAAATAAGTGCCAAGAGATTCGAATAACCAACCCCTCAATCATTCCTACTGCGACGACGGGATGAAGATCCACTTGCAGGATTGCGCCTTTGTCTCCTTGGAGGTGTTTGGTTGGAGAGACCGACACCAATTAGGTTAGCTTCACCGGTGATCAGTCGATGCAACTGAAAAACGTTTTGGTCCATTATGTTATATATTCTTTCCTCGGCTAACACCTCACCACTCCAAGCCCTAGCCGATGCAGCCACCCTTCTCGAATCAAAAATACCACTAACGACTCCCCTGACCACCACATCCGCTGCGCCTAAACCCATCGCACCTACTTCGAGTCTGGCGCCGATATCATGGAGAGCCCCATCGCCACCACACTTACACCAATGCTCGACTCTACACTTCACCACCATCATATCACGAACTGCCACCCAAATCTCCACCGTCGCTCCACGAACGACCATCACTCACGGACATACGATCAATTTTCTCGACAGGTATAACCCCTCTCCCTCATCCTCTATGCAATTTATGCAACAAATTCTACCCCCTCCAGAAATCCCCTATAGCCCTTGCCCTAATCAGACTTTCCCCCTCCACTTTTGACCCACACCATCCCAAACACCGTCTGTGATTTTGAACTCATATGGAAAGCCACTATACACCTCTCACCACCAAACCCAGTCGACTTTTCATCCTTACCAGCCACCACCATGAACCCCACGACCACAAGTCGTGAACCCCCTTTACCCACCGGTGGCACCCACGGCTGTCCCGTGGCAGCATCGTAAATCGATCTCACTAACACTAACCCCACACCTAACACACATACCATCCATTACTCACCTACAAACTGAATCCGTAACACCTCTTGATCGATACAACCGAAAGGTAAAGCAAGTGGTTGTGCAGTCTTCTCCCCCACCAAAAAAGATGATTTTCGGGATTTTTGGGATTCAGATCATACAAGGCAGCCGACAGTGAGGGGAGCCTAACGGAAATGGAATCGAAACCTGCACCATCGCCTACGACCACTGCAATAGACATGGGTAATGGACAGGTTGATTCTTTATCCGTTCCTGAAATTAATCGGTCTGAACTATTTTGTTTTCATGAGGCATTATCATGACATTTTGCCTTTGTGCGCAAAAGTTGTCTAGCACCACGAGGTTTTCACACCACTGCACTTACTGCCCATCCACAGTTTTTAGATAGAATTAAATTCTTTAGATGGGATTTTTTGTTGAAACAACTGGCACAATTAAATATAGATTGGGTACGTGACTTTTACACGGAGTTATCCGTAACTCCGGGTGTCAATCTTTTGGTAAGACAGACCCTAGTCTGCTACTCGACAGACGTAATTAATACACTTTTGGGTCTTACCCCACCCACATATTCTGAATTTGATAGATTGTGCGAGGGTGCTAGCGGAGATGATCTTGACACAATTTTGCACACTATTGCACACGAAGGTTCGGATTGGGATTTCACGAGTCTAGGAATTTATGTCGTTTTTTAAGAGCCTTGTCTTTCCATTCACGGTCATTTGCATGATTTTTCGGTTTATTAATTTGGGTTCACATTGGTAATAGTCATGGTTAAACTTGGATTTCTTACATGGTTTTCTTCCACATCTCACTAGAACTAGAATTTCAACTCCTTGGTACAATCATTTTTTTTGTTGGGATCATTGCACTTAAACCACTTACAAACATCCGTCTTCACTCTCCAATTTTGATGTTCTCGTTCAATGAGGACATCGAATCTTTCCAAGTTTTGGGGAGGGGATGACATGGTCTCTCAAGTTCACTCAAAACCATGTCATCTATGGTTCATACACACCTCCAAAAAGAAACAAAGCTTCACGCGAAAATTTTGAAAAAAATGTCAAATAAAAAGAATGCACAAATATGAAAACCGAGCGCAAAAAGAAGCAAAGCTTCACTCTTGTTTTCATGGAATTCCAAAAAAAAAGTGTCATAGACACCAAAAAAAAATGTGTTCGAGCAAAATCCTCATAGTGAGACAAAGAAGCAAAATAAAAGCCTAATACCCGTGTTTTTGTTGCATATATATTAGCGATCCCAATTTACCATGGAGATGTTCGGCTAGCCTATAGTTGATATGTTTTTTTGGAAATTCATGTTGAGAATGATAAGTTTATGAAAGGCTATCTCTTTTTGCTTTGAATCAATGGAGATGAATCATGATTATGCATTTGATAGTCGTGTGGAGACGAGGTTCTTTTTAATAAAGTTTAGCTCAAAATTAATTTTTGTAATAAAAGTTGCTCGAGGGCGAGCAATAGTTCGAATTTGGGGTTGTGATAGGGTAAATTTATTTACCCTATTTTTAATCCTCTTTTTATAATTCTGAGCTATTTTTCCCTTTCCCAGTGCGTCTTTCTATTTATTTGTACGGTTTTATCACTCAATTTTATGTTAGTTATCTTTGGCCTAATAAATCCGTTTTTATACAAAAAATGCGGCAAAAGTCTTATATATTTATGCTTACATATTTTAGGTACGGGATGTGGCCGATTGGAGTCCAACATAACCGACGTGCGGATTTTACGAGTTTGTAAACGTGGACTTCAATCTTTTTGTAGGCCGATCTTTGGATGGAGAAGGGCTGAATTTTCGGGTCTCGATAAATACATATGTGGGCCGAAAATACTTGCATTCTTGATGGCAATTGTGGGCTAAAATTGTGTGTATTAATTAAATACTTGTGTGGGCCGATTTGTGTGATGAGCCCATGTCTTTTTTAAAAGCCCATGGCCTTTTCTAAGTATTTGGCCTATAAATAGAGGCATTAGCTAGTAACTTATCATCCCATTCCATATCATTTTTTGGTCTAAAAAGTCAGAATAGATGAAAAACTCCCTTGTATTGGGAGGTTTGAAGCTCGTGAGCCAAGAGCTCACGGTTCGATCGTGAACGCTCTAGCTCACCATTCAAACTTCCTTTTTTGTGATTTAAATTAATGCAAAGATTCAAGCGTATTTCAAGTAGTGGAAAGTAAGTGTCTCGTTTGATTTCCGCAAGTTCGACTAAATTCTTACGGACCGATTGATTCTTGGATTTTATTTGGTTTTCATTACAATTTTAGATCTATTACAAACCGGAAGTCCGATCAATCATTTTGGATTCCCAACCTCGTTTAGTTCACGGTTTGTTGTAGTATTAAAATTGTTCCGTGTTTCCAAAAGTCTAAAAACCATCCCACATCTTACCTTAGTTATATTGACACCAAGGACTCTCAAAGTGACTTAAGGACTCTAGACACATTTAAAACAAGTCTTTCCATAATTAATGATAAATTAGTTGGTAAATCGTAACTTTATAATTCTAGCCTTATTTTAACGTCGTTTAGTTAATTAAAATAAAATCCTATAATTGTAGTGTTTGTAGTTTAATATCGTAATTATTCTCAAGTAAACTTTTCTCGTCAACTAAAGATTTTTGTTACGTGCGTAATTGGTTAAAGATTTCTTTTAAAATTAATAGTGAAAGGTTGACGTAATTCTCATTTTCTTTAATTGTTTTTACAATCTTTAAAATTAGGATTTAAAATGATGATGGGCTAACCGTCTCAGGTCGGGGTATAAAGTAAAGTTGGGATCGAGAACGATAAGAGAATAAAAGGTATATCGTGTCACACGATTGTCCAAAGTTACTTAAATCAGAGTTATATTTTATGTCAGATTACAACTGATCAACTGACAACTGGTTCGTTGTATGACGGCTTCTTTAAGTTACATAAAATGTAACACCCTAAAAATCAGAGTAAATTAAAACCTGGAAAATCTGGCAACATGACATTCGTATTGATATAAACCTCCCATAAAGGGGATCAGTCCTTAAGACTTTACAAAACCTGTACAGATATAGGGTTTATCAACAAATAATCTAGACACCTACATCAAGATTACATCCGTTAACAATCCATAATTCACCAAAAGAATGGGACTTAACAAATGCCCAGATACAATACTAGTCATCTCAAAATGCCTCGAGACCAAACCCGTCTCTCAAAACCCCAACAACCCACCGCTAAGGGAAACCTGTTATACACATCATTTGAGAAAAAGTGTTAGGCTTAAAGCCTAGTAAGAACATACAGTTCATAAATCTCAAGAGATATAATCAAATGCATCAAAGTAAATCTTTTCAAAGGTTTAGTTATGTAAAATACAGTTCTTTGATAATAAACGGACAACCGGTCCAAAACACATCTTCCGATGACGGGGATTACCCGATTTACCAAGGATTATAGTGGAACACAAAGTAAGCCACAAATCCGAGTTATGAGCTAAATACATGGAATCATGGCCACGAACGCTTTGGTCCGTACTACGATGTGAGGGAGGCCCCCAAGGAACCAGTCATACTCGTTCGTTAGACTACATTTGACCCATGGCTAGTAACCGGTCTCACATAACCGTACCAAGTACCCCCCGAGGATCAAATGTATCTAACTACCACAGAAGGGGCATATCCTTCTCAGCCATAAGTCGACTCGATACCTAGGGATCCACTAGTATAGTCATGACTTGTCACAATATTTCATGTGGTCAACAAAGCTAGATAAATACCTTTCAACACATTTATATTTCAAAATGCCGTTTTCAAGACCAACTGCTGGTAAGAATGATAATCATAAAACCAATTTATATACATTCTTTCAAATAAGCCACACACACTGGGCAAGTAAAACATTCTTTTACTTCAACAAGATGGAACCCAACATTTTAGTCAAAAGCGTTTCGGGAACCCTAAAATATCTCAAAACCCCAAGGTACATCAAAATGTAATAAACGAACAATCCGAAAACGTAGATATATATATATATATATATATATATATAGGAGTTAAAAACACAATCTTTGACATATATAACAATTTAGAAAAGTTAGTAGGAACTCACCTCAGATTCTTTCTTCCTAACGAATGCTACCTATGACAACACTGAAAGAATCGGTAAGTCGAAACATAGATAAATCTCCCACTTCCTGACTAAAACTCAAAGATAACAGAAGCTAACAGCAAAACCTAGTCCGGTCGAAGGCACACTACCGGTCGAAGGCATACCGGTCGAATGACACACTACCGGTCGAAAGGCATACCGGTCGAATGACACACTACCGGTTGAAAGGCATACCGGTCGAATGCATCCCACCGGTCGAATACATACCGGTCGAGTGCATTCTTCCGGTCGAATGCATTCTTCCGGTCGAACGCAACCTACCGGTCGAATGCAACACCGGTCCTTAGCATGTCCGGTCGTCTTGTTCACCAAGAACACGCCGGAGATGCTGAACCCAGATCCAAATCGAAAAAATACTCAGATCTCGAAATGGAACGGTTAAAGACCTTCACAACGAGATTCTACACGGCTAAAAACATTCAGATCAAAGCATTAAGCTAGATTCGTACCTTGATTTGTCCGAATCGATCGAACCCTTTTCACCTGCTTTTCACTCTCTCTCTGACTTCAAAAAGGAGAACTGAGATATTTAACAAAATATCTAACTTGATTTGTATATATATATAACCCAAGTTACATTTAACCCCCCTGAACTTTGGGTAACGATCAACTTTTCACCCAACCCCAAAATTCAGGGTGTTACAATCCTCCCCAACTTGGGAATGATTTCGTCCCCGAAATCCAACTATACAAAAAGATGAGGATATCTACGCTTCATTTCCCCTTCCGCTTCCCAAGTCACATTTGCTCCCCGGTGATGCTTCCACTGCATCTTGACCAAATTGACTTCTTTGTGACGCAACTTCTTAGACTTTCTCTCTAAGATTGCGTCGGGTTCTTCCACACAACGGTTACCTTCGTCTACCCTTAACTCTGAAAGGGGAATGACGCTGTCTTCTACCGCCAAACATTTTTGGAGGTAGCAAACATGAAACGTGTTGTGTATTCTGCTCAACTCCGGTGGCAGTTCCAACTGGTAGGCTTGCAAACCCACCCGCTTAAGCACTTTGAAAGGTCCGAGGAAACGGGGACTCAGCTTCCCACGTTTTCCGAATCGTATAATGCCCTTCCACGGCGACACCTTAAGCATAACGCGATCGCCCACTTGGAATTCCATCGGTCGCCTCTTCTTATCGGCATAGCTTTTCTGTCGATCCTGAGCCGCTTTCATTCTTTCACGAATGCACTTTACCTTATCGGCAGTCTCTTGCATAATTTCAGGTCCGGCAAACTGCTTTTCTCCCGTGTCAAGCCAACACACGGGAGTCCGACACTTTCGCCCATACAATGCCTCAAAAGGTGTCATTCCAATACTCGAGTGGTAGCTATTGTTGTAAGCAAACTCTACCAAAGGTAGGTGAGAGTACCAACTACCCCCGAAATCGATGACACAAGACCTCAACATGTCTTCCAAGGTTTGGATCGTTCGCTCGCTCTGCCCGTCGGTTTGCGGATGGTAAGCCGTACTCAACTTCACTCGAGTACCATGTTCTTTCTGAAACCCAGCCCAGAAGTTCGAAGTGAACCGACTGTCGCGAGCCAACACGATTGACAATGGTATACCATACCTCGAGACCACCTCATCGATATAAAGCTTTGCCAACTTATCCATCGGTAAAGTCTCGCGCATAGGCAAGAAGTGAGCGCTCTTTGTTAATCTATCAACTATCACCCAAATGATATCGTCACCTCGAAGAGTTTTAGGCAACTTCGTCATGAAGTCCATGGTGATATGCTCCCACTTCCACTCGGGAATCTCTAAAGACTGAAGACTCCCATACGATCGCTGATGTTCGGCCTTAACTTGCGAACACGTCACACAACGCTCAACGTAACGCGCCACGTCAAGTTTCATTACCGTCCACCAATAGTGCAGCTTCAAGTCCCTGTATATCTTTGTACTCCCCGGATGAATGGAATACTTGGACTTGTGAGCATCCTCTAGCAACAGATCACGGTTACCCCTAATCTTGGGCACCCACATACGACCGCTGAACAGTTTCATTCCACGACTATCTTCCGTTAAGAGCAAACGTTGTTTTGTCATGACTTCATCTTTTAGATTATCTTCTAACAGTGCTTCCACCTGTGATGTCTTGATCTTCTCAACAAGACTAGACACTAGCTCGATTCTCGAATGGGTAGTCCGAATACTTCCGTTATAGTCCTTCCGACTTAACGCTTCGGCCACCATGTTCGCCTTACCGGGATGGTAAAGCAATTCACAGTCGTAATCTTTAAGCAACTCGAGCCAACGCCTTTGCCTCATATTCAGCTCTTTCTGATCAAAGACATATTTCAGGCTCTTGTGGTCCGTTTATAGAGTGTATTTCGTGCCGTAGAGGTAATGTCGCCAAAGTTTCAAAGCGAACACCACCGCCGCTAACTCCAGATCATGGGTTGGATAATTCTTCTCGTGTATTTTAAGCTGCCTCGAGACATAAGCGATCACCTTGCCTCGTTGCATCAACACACAACCCAGTCCCATCTTTGAAGCGTCGCTGTAAACCACGAAATCTTCCGACCCTTCAGGTAACGTCAAGATCGGAGCTTCACACAACTTCTTTTGAAGGATCCAGAACGCCTTCTCTTGGGTTTCGGTCCATTCAAACTTCACATTCTTCCGAGTCAGAACTGTCAAGGAAGAAGCGATCTTTGAAAAGTCTTGGATAAATCTCCGGTAGTATCCCGCCAGACCCAAGAAACTTCGGATCTCGGACGGACTCTTAGGAGACTCCCAATTCATCATAGCTTCAATCTTGGAGGGGTCTACTTTCACTCCGACCCGAGTGACTACGTAACCCAGAAACTGTACTTCTTTAAGCCAAAAGTCGCACTTGGTAAACTTGGCGTACAACCTTTTTTTCTCAACACTTCCAGAACTTCACGTAAATGTTGCTCGTGCTCTGACTCACTCTTGGAGTACACGAGTATGTCATCAATGAATACAATGACCGACTTGTCGAGGAATGGTCGGCACACTCTATTCATCAAGTCCATAAACACAGCTGGTGTGTTCGTCAGGTCAAAAGGCATCACGAGAAACTCGTAATGACCGTAACGCGTTCTGAAAGCTGTCTACGGAACATCTTCTTTAATTCTTTGATTAAAAAAACTAATTATATTTAAAATAATTTAGATTTTTTTAAAATTAAGATAAACATGTGGATTTTTAAAATTTGATTCGTATGACAAGGATGATATAAGTTTTCAAAAACGGTTTAAATTTCCTTCTTAATTTTTATAAAATAAGTAAAACAGTAATATTATAAAAGTCGAAATTTTTTAATACGTTATGGATTTTTACATAATATTTATACTATATTATAAAAGAGACATAAAAACTCTTAATTACAACATTTTAACACAAAATTCAACTAATTAAAGTCAATTACTTAATTTACAATTTCATAATGCTTTGGTACAACTTATATTTTATTATAAAGATGTAATTTATTTTACTTTTAGTTATAATCTGTTTATAAAGATAATGATAAATTATTTTGTTATGTTATTATATTTCAAATTATTGATAATATATTTTAATAAAAAATAAAACAGTTAGTTTATCTCATAGTGTTTATCCTGTATTTAATATGTTTATTTTGAATTTTAACTAATATATCTATACTATATTATAAAGCATTTAAACTAAACTCTTAAAAAGTAATTTTTATGCATTAGGTACCACTTATTAATGCATATTACTTAAAATGCAAAAACACAAATTGATTAAACATAAGTACAACTTATAAAAGCTCAATGTTTGAATTCGTGTAATTAACTGCAGATAAGTACTTATTTTTATTTTCTAAAATATCTAAAATTTTTAACTATTGACATAACTAACCGATAAATATAGGAAAATTCGAGATAAAACACCTTATTTTTATTTTTTATTGAAGTATGTTATCTTTTTAATTTTAAATAAAAAATATCTTAAATATAGTTATCATTTAAATTAAATATTTTTTTGACCCGTAACAAAATACTTTATTATTATTTTTTATAAAAAACCATAATTAAACTAAACTAAAATATATTTTTGTTTTAAATCTAGGTTTCTCAAAATCGTAAAATAAAATAAAATAAAACTAACAAAGAGTATGAATAATGATCAAGGGTTCGAGTTCTAGATTTTAGAAACCCGCTGCATTACGAGGGTACATTTCTAGTATATTCTAATATTTGTATTATTGAAAAATGAAGAGTTTTTAAGAAATAAAACTAAATGCTTAATAATATCATATAAATATATTATATAATATGGTTGGGTTCTTGTGAGAATGAAAGTTATTGTAAGAAGGGTAAGAAATGATCTTCACCTTTGGATGCACAATAGGATGAGATCTACGAAGATGAGATGCATCGAGATGCACCAGATCAATTTTTATACCAAACACGATTCATGGATGAATTTGAAATTAAAAAAGATCAATGGTCCAATTCTTTAATTTCTTACATTCTCAAATTAATTCTTCTTCTCATACGATGTTTCATCTTATATTAATATCATATAATATCACATGTTTTATGAACATTGATCATATTTTTAGTTTTAACTAACAATTACGATTTATTTATACCATTCTTATATAAAAAGGATTTCCTGCCAAAATCCTATATAAAAAATAGAATAAATTATGGATTTGGTCCTTGTGATTTGTCGATTTTTACGGATTTCGTCCCTAAATTTCATTAATTATGGATATGGTACCAGGGATATGCACTTTATGTTGGATTTGGTCCTTGAACCAAACGGCCGTCTAACAAATCCGTTAACTCCGAGTGCATTTCCATCTTTTACTTTTTTAACCATTTTAACATTATTTTTTAATTACCTTTTTGTCTTTTTGTGTTTTGTCCTTTTCTATATGTATTATATTATATTTAGATTTTAATATTAAATTATATTTAATAATATTATATATATATATATATATATATATATATATACATCTAATATATATATATATACACACATGCAGTTGTAAGGGACACCTCCGGCGTTCTCCATCACCTCCGGCCAGCATCCTCCCCCCCACCCCCACCCATATCACCTTCTTCCTCTCCTCTTCCATTTACAATGAAAATTAAGCCTGATAAGAAATCCATTTACGGTGAAAAAGGAGGCTTCAACAATCCATTTACAGTGAAAATTAAGTCTGTTGAGATGTTGGAAGAGGTGAGCCAAGACATCACACTTCATGTTAACCCTGTCAAGATCTTGGTTTCACGGTGGTGGTGGTGGTGGGTTTCACAGTGGTGCTAGTGGTGATGGTAGGTTCAAGGCAAGGTTCTAAATGGCGTGAGACGTGGCGTGGCGGCGAGGCCAAGCCTCAAGCCTTAGGAGCCATGGCGTTTTCAAGGCGTGACTTATGGCATCAAGTTTCTAATTCATATATAATATTATATATAAAAACTTATGTTTTGTAGTGTTATTCAATGAGTCAATAGTACTAAGCAAGTTAAATTAGGTTATATACTAAAAACTTGCAAATAAGACATTAAAAACGTAAATAAAAATCAAATATATCATTACGATAACTGCGCATTAGGCTTTGGCGTGCCACGGGCTTAACGTGACGTGACACACAAGCTTTGGTGCCATGGCGCGCCATGGCGGCTGTGCGGTGAGCTTTTTAGAACATTGGTTCAAGGTGGTGGTGGTGGGTTTCACGGTGGTGGTTTTGTCACGGGGGGAGATGGTGACATGGCCACATGGGGGTGGAGGACGGGGGAGGATGGTGGTCTAGAAGAAGTTCGTCGGTGTTGGTGAAGGAGATGTAGAGAGAGGGGCTTTTGCTGGAAAAACAGTTCTCGCCAGAAAAACAGTCAGGCGATGGAGAAAATTCTGTGTGTGGATATGTATGTATATATATATATATATATATATACATATATATAGGGGCCTAATCATATGAGATTTTAGTATTTTGTGGTAACCGTGAGATCCAACCACAACCAATAGTTTTATTTTATTTACGGTTTTTTATATATTAATTGTTGAGGGTATATTGGTAATTTGATTAATTTTTGTTTAATAAATAATTATTTTATTCTACATATTTATATCAATCAAAATCAATCAAGATTAGATTTCCTAATAATACTCAACTAATTGATTTATCAAAGTCAAACCTATTCAACATTCACGTTTCCAATTTTTTTTGCAGGTCTGAAGAACTGCTCAACGAAGAAGAAGTTGTTGGAGGAAGAAGGACCGTGTTCAAAAAAGGTCGCTGCTTGTGTTTGTCGAAGTTGGTTCCCCTTAGTTGGTTTGTGGTTCAATGTGATCATCTTATTAATCCCATTTTGACATCCATAGTGGTTCACTGTGATGATCCCCTACATCCCATTTCGATTCATATTGTGATGTCTTTATTCGATAAACAGGTATAGAAACCACAAAATAGTCGGTTCTCACAGTTATCATTGATTATGATTTTGTATGGTAATCACAATGTAACACAGTTGGTATTACCGTCGTATCATAATGGGTATCACATTTGTATGTTAATCACAGTGTAACACAATGTTCTTTGAGTACATCACAATAGTAATCACAATGTAACACGATGTTAATCACAATGTAACACAATGTTCTTTGAGTGCATCACAGTGATACATTGGGTAAATTTGTAGTGAATGAGAGCACTGATCACAGTGTATCACCACCTTTTGAATTAGCAACAATTTTCCCATCATTGTATCATCAAGGAGATCAGATTTTTGCAAGATGATCATAGTGTATCACATCCCATTTGTTGTAACAAAACTCGTTTCCTTTTAAAATTGTAAAACCACAGTGTAACATGGTTTATTATATCACCAAGAAAATATGTATACTGTTTCAATATTTTGAGATTATCGCAATTGATTCCATGCCAAAATTATCAGACCCGCCTAAATTAGATCACACTTAATTATAATATTTTTTGACATTTTTACCCCTTTACCTATTTTAATGGCCTAAATTTGTGTTTTTAATTATTATTTCTCTTAATTATATTACACCATTGATTATTAAAATGAATGGATTAGATTGGATCTCATAATTACCACAAAATAGTAAGATCTCATTTGAAAGACCCCCCCGCCCCAACACATACACACACACACACACACACACACACACACACACACATATATATATATATATAGGCACCTTCATTTGCAAACCTTCTAAAGGTTAGAAACAATACAAACTAGGGTATTTATGTCTTTTTACAAATTTCGTAATTTTAGGAAAAAATTAAATTATTTAATTATCTCTCCATCTCTCTCTCTCTCTCACACACACACTCACAATCCACCGTCACCATCCACTTTCGATGACCTCCTCCCACTCCAGCGACCTCCCCATTTCCGGCAAATTTCATAATTTTTTCGACTTTCATATATAAACTGTTTTTTCGAAAGTTTCAAGTTTTTTTGGTTTCATAAAATATTTTTTTGAAATTTTCACGTCTAATCATCTGATCATTCATATTGGATAATTGTATGAAACTTAAAAATCTTATTATTCATATAGGAGAAAAATATATGAAACTTAAAAAATATATGATTATTTGGAAAAACTCTGAATATTCATATGAGAAAAAATATATGAAACTTTAAAATATGATTATTCATATGGAGAAAAATATATGAAACCGTATATGAAACTATAAAATTTCAAAAAAAAAAAACAGTTTATGAAACTTGGACAAACATTGTATGAACTTGAAATTTCATAAACTCGTCGGAGATTCGGGGGAGGAGGTCACGATACGTGGGGTAGCGAAGGAGGCTCCTGGCGGATGGCGGCGGCGCACGATAATCGTCGGATGGAGTAGTGGAGAACCGCGGTGGTTTTCGGTCGCCGGCGTAGTGATGACGATGGAGATGATGGTGGTGGTGGCCGGATTATTTTTTAGATAGGAGAGATAAATATGGAGAAAATTAAGGATATCTTGTAACCATAATTAAATAATTCAAATTAATTAATAAAATTTAAATTTAAATTTAAAATAACTAAAACTATTCCTAAACTACCCTTTCCCTATTTTCTTCCTATTTTTTAAATTAATTTAAGTCCTAAAATTTCTTAACCATTGATCAAAAATTTGGATGGCCTAGATGAGTTTGTATAGTTTGTAACATTTAGAAGATTTCTAAATGATTATCCTTAAGATAATTTAAAAATTAGTATTTGTTAAATGATGTTTGAGTTTAACCCTCTAATTTTTAATATATACATTTTGGCCCTTGTTTTAAAAAGATTAATTTAAAAAAATGTTAAAATAAAGGAAAATGAAAAAAGCCCTTTATGCCCTCGACTTTAACAGACCTGGTAGACGGACGTTTGGTTCAAGGACCAATTCCAACAGAAAGTGCATAACATTGGTACCATATCCATAATTAATGAAGTTTAAGAATGAAATCCGTAAAAATCGACAAACCACGAGGACCAAATCCGTAATTTACTCTAATATATATATATATATATATATATATTTATATATATATATATATATATATATATATATATTTATATATATATATATAATTCCTATTTCTTTTAACTCCTTACAAACAATAAGTGGACAACTTTTTGTGAAATGTTGATAGTTTTGCCACCATTTGGATATTTTCATTGAATATCGGAGAAGCCCTTTATAAATACCCAATTCAACACACCAAAAAGACACAAACACTCTTCCAAAAGACAATGGCTACGAAAACTCGGGACTCGGCTTCTCCTCCTTTACAAGAAAGAATAGTTATTAAGAACACGGTCCCCCGAGCCATAGAGCTCGTGATTCTTTCCCTTCTCGCCTCCTTGCTTGTGTATCGAATCATTACCTTCAAAGACCAAAACCATTACTTCCCATGGCTGCTTGCGTTGTTGTGCGAGTCGTAGTTCACTTTCTACTGGATTCTTGTTATGAATGTGAAATGGACTCAATGCATGACCAAAACATATCCTGAACGACTCATGGAAAGGTAAACTCGACTTCCATTTGTTAATACCCTGCGTCTTCGACTTTCTTTTCCACTTGAAGATAGGGAAGAGGGATTTTGTTTTCTTGGTTTCTTTTCTTAAATTTGTCATCTGTTTATTTGATTATCCTTTTTATATTTTATTAAAAAACCCATGTGTGGATCTAACTCATACCTCAACGTCACATGTGTTGATTTTATATAGATCCATTTTAGTAAGCGTTAAACTTATAGTTTTGAAAACAACGAAGGTCGTGAATTGAAATCGAATGCTATGTTTATTCATTAGCGAATTACCAAATATACATCAATAAGATACCTTTTGTGTTTCAGGGTAAATGAATCAGAGTTTCCTGCAGTGGATATCTTTGTCACTACTACAAATCCCATCCTAGAACCATGTATCATAACAATGAACACAACGTTATCCTTGTTAGCAATGGATTATCCGGCCAACAAGTTAGCTCTTTATCTATCTGACGACGGGTGTTCACCTCTTACATTTTATTCACTTATTGACACAACGAAATTTGCAAAACTTTGGGTCCCTTTTTGCAAAAAATATAACATTCAAGTTAGAGCTCCCTTTCGATACTTTTCACTCAAGCCCCCATCGACAGAAGACGAGTTGTTAGAGTTCCAACAAGAATGGAAAAAGATGAAGGTAACAATTTATATATTTTTTGAGTTACATTTTTTTAGAATTATTAAATTGGTTACTGTTTGCAGTTAGTGATGGCCAAATGGGCCTGGCCCGATCGATTAACCGAAACCGACCCGACTGAAAGCCCGGCCCGGCCCGATGGAAAACCGGTTTTGAGCCCGAAAACCTAGACCGGTTTGGGTTTTTGGCATTTTCGGCGGCCCGGCCCGGCTCGGCCCGAAACCGGTTCCCGACCCGGTTTTTGGCCCAGCCCGGCCCGATTTTCACATTTTAAAAAATATAGCCGTTGGTATTGATTTTTTGACCGTTTTTTTTGGTGTTTTTTACCCCTCCAAACCCATATAAATACTTGTGTTGGTTATGGATAGTGACACCAACTTACAAAACGCAAAAAACGCATACAATTCTCATTTATCGGCTCTCGTTATATTCGTTTCTCGCAAGTTCTAGTCTAATATCTCTAGTTCTCTACTCTCTAGTCTCTACTATCAAGTCTCTACTCTCAAAATGGCCGAACAAAATTACCAAGTTATTGCCGATCATGGACGAAAAGCACCAATTTGGAACCATTTCAACTTGGTGATGCTCCCCGACGGTACAAAAAAAGAAAAATGCAAACGGTGTGGAGATCTCCTTGCGGCGGCCGCAAATACCACGTTAAAGCGTCACTACGAGTCTTCGTGTAAGAAGTTGAAATCGGGTGACGACCCAAGTCAACCCATACTTGACAATTCCGGTCAAGTATGGTCGTATGATGCCGCGTTGGCCCGAGAAATGCAAATGAAATGTGTCATTCAAGTGGGGTTGCCGTTCGGACATTTCGACAATCCTCACATTACGAACATGATCAAACTCTCGCTCCAACCACGCTACGTGGGTTCGGTAAGTCGTCAAACTCTTAGACGTGATGCTATAAAACTTTGGAAAATGGCCAAAAAAGATACGCGACAAATATTTTTATCATTATCCAACAACATTTCTTTAACGTGTGATATATGGAGCGCACCATTCGGATTTCCACAATCTTATATATGCATAACGGCACATTGGATTGTGCTGCAATTGTGGCAATTATGCAAACGTGTAATCACGTTTAAGCACTTTGGTTCGCCACATTCGGGTGAGCGTCCATTTAATATAATTATGAGAAATATTGAATATTATAATTTAACTAATAAGGTTATTAGTATTTCGTTTGATAATGCTAGTAATAATACGTTATGTGTTGAGAAATTAAAGTTGGCTTTAGCCCCTATTTTAAATGGAAAATTATTTCACACACGTTGTTGCGCACACATAATAAATCTAGCCGTTCAAGACGGCTTAGTAGTATGTAAACATTCTTTAACTAAGTTTAGGCTTATGTTACGCCGGATTTTCACAAAAGGTAAAAGCATGGAACAAGCATATATAAAATATTGCAAAGATGTCTGTTTTAAAGCTTTGGGACCGGCACACGATATGGCGGTTCGATGGAATTCGACTTACAAAATGATGGATAATTTATTAAGACAAAAACCATATATTCACGCATTTTATAACATTCAATACCCGGATAACACGATATCTGAATATGATTGGGAAATGCTTGAAGGCTTACATGATATTTTGGGCGATTTCAAAACTGCAACAACTTTGTTATCCGGTATTTATTATGCAACAAACCCTTTACTTTTAAATCAAATATATATTTTGGCAAGTAAAATTTCTCAATACGAAGACCATTTCAACTTTCAAAACGTGGTAGCACCAATGAAAGCAAAATTGTTAAAATATTTTAAAGAGATCCCCTTCAGTTTTCTTTGTGCCGCGGCATTAAATCCGTATTTAAATGTTACGGGTGTCGAAGTTTTAATACAATCAATATATGTAGCGTTTGGTTTGGATACGGCTACAAATTCTTCTTTTTCAAGGAACCGCATACTACAATTTAATAATGATTTTCATCAATTCTTTGATATTTATAGAATTAATTATGGGGGAGGAAGCCAACAAACCCCTACAACTCAAATGTTTTCACCGGGTTCTAGTTCTCGTGGGCGAAACCGGTCCGACTTAATGGCAAATTTAATGAACTCGGTTTTAAATGAATCTAGTAAAAAATCTAGATTTGATGGAGATAATTTGAGTGAATTCAATATGTACATACATACTAATTTTATAGCGGCATCCTCCACAACCGTCAGCGATGTTGAATCACTAGATTTATTAGAATTGTGGAAAGGTAAACAACCTCAATACCCGGTTTTGGCATCTATTGCCCTTGATATACTAACAATCCAAGCTAGTACCGTAGCTTCGGAGTCTGCTTTTTCTCTTAGTGGCAGGATCATATCGGAGCGTCGGTCAAGATTAACCCCGGAGTCGGTAGAGTGCTGCATATGTTTGAAGGATTACTTGGATGACCAACAAAGAATTCAACATGAAACAAGCCTGGAGGCGGATATAGACGATGTAGAATTAAACTTAGCCGAAAACGAAGTCGACGAAGGACTAAGTACACCGGAAACCGTAACTGAGGACGATGCTAGTAGTAGTAGTGCCGGTGGCGTCTCACGTTACGACGATGAAGAAGAAGAACCAGACATCGACCGCCTTGAGGATAATACGGCTGTTGATCGACTGGAAAAGTACGGAACTCTTGAAGACTACAATCCATAGTATAATCCATACTATAATCCATACAATCCATACAATTACAATCCATGGGGATGGAGTGAGGGTGGGAGTTCGGGAGTGGGACCTTCGGGTTCTTAGAATTTATGTATTGTAAGTTTATAACTTAAAATTATAAATAAAATGTATTTTTAAAGTGTATTTTAGAGATTTATTATAAATAAAACGTATTTTTAAAGTGTATTTTAGTGATCCAATCCAATTTTTATTTTTTAAAGTTTAGTAATTAATTATTATATAAAGGAAATTATTAAAAAATAAAAAAAATTGAAGGCCCGATCTTGGCCCGGTTTTGGGCCCGGCCCAGCCCGGTTTTGGGTGAACCGGTTTACCCCAACACTAACCGGGCCACCCCTTTTCGGGTGAAACCCGGCCCGGCCCGTCCCGAAGCCCGTTTGGACCCGGTTTTTGCTTTCACTGTAGCGGCCCGAAGCCCGTTTTGGCCCGAGCCCGATTTTTGGCCATCACTATTTGCAGTACTAATAAATGTATTTTGTATCTTATTAATATTTTAATGAAAAAATAATCTTATATGAAATAAGAAATTAAATGGAATTTGAAACATAATTTAAAGGAAAATTAAGAGCTTTTTAGATGGTCAATTTTCAAAATTCAAAGTTGAACTCAAGGTGCTGCCAAGATACATGCATGTGTGGTCCATCCTCTTTGTAAGAAAAAACAAAAAATATACATGAGGTTGATGGGACTCAATTTCCAGTGTCCAAATTGGTTATGTGAGCTATGGTTTATCCGATTTCTATGCTACAAATTTATATGCTCTTTTGTCTGTAAATGATTATAGAACGAGTATGGAAATCTCTACAAAAAGATCGAGATTGCCACTAAGAGGAAATTCCCATGTGATCGTGATTCGGATTTTGGTGTTTTTGCTGATGTCCACCGCTCGAACCATCCAACTATCATCAAGGTAGTACTATACATCCTATCTTTCCCATCTACGGCTAAAACAGACACACTACATAGAATTTGGTTGTATGATATATGCTAATATATCAAATCTTGATATGGGTCATCGTTGGATAGACAGATAGATATTATATATATATATATATATATATATATATATATATATATATATGTAGAATTGGTTATGGTGAGAATGAAAGTTATAATGAGAAGGGTAAGAAGTAATCGATCCAACTTTGAGTGTCCATTAAGATGAGATGCACCAGATCAGGGTCGGCCCTGGCCCATGGCTAATGTGGCTTAGGCCATGGGCAGCAGGGCCCATGAGGGGCATCAAAAAAAAAATAGGTCTTTAGTATTAGTAGGCTCATTTTAATGTTGGAGCCCAAAATTTTTTTTTACCGTTTGTCCGTTTCCTAACTCTAAGAAGTATACGACTCATCGACTCCAGAGTTCGGTCTCCACTCTCCAGAACTCCTCGAATCTCGATATCTCTCCCTCTCGCCTCTGGTCTGACCGTCTGAGCCTATTGAATCTCGATATCTCTCCCTCTCGCATTTGGTATGAGCCTATTGAATCGACCGACGAAGAGACGATTCAAGTTTTGGTTGCACAAATTGACTCTGATTTCACATTTTCACTGCTGTAATTCTGTAAATCGATTCTGATTTCGTGGAAGACAGGAAGAACCCACTTGTTGATTTCGTGGAAGAACCCAATCTCTCGATCGTGGTTGATTTCATTGTTGTACTTGTTGAATTGAATCTGCCCTAAATCGAAATTCGAGAGCCACAACCCACAGGTGTATTCTTTCTACTTCTAGTTTCTATCTTCTAAGTTATTTTCTTGAAAAATATATTTGTTTGCATAATTGCATTGTGTTTGAATAATTGATTTGTTTAGACATGTTGCCTAGATCACAACCATCCGGTGCCCAAAATAGAAAAAGGAAAAAAAGACAAGTAGAAATTATTCAATCTATGCAAGGATCTATGAACAAATTTCTTGTTAGACCATCAAATGTTACTGAAAATCCGGTGGAAACTCCTTGCGATGAAAACATTGACAATAATTGTGAAAATGTTGAAAAAGGGCCTAGTGATGATATTCATGATAGTGAAAATGTTGATTTTGTTTGTGATGAAAACATTGACAATAATTATGATGATGATAACATTGATAAGATTTGTGAGGATGAAAACATTGATAAGGTTTGTGAGGATGAAAACATTGAAAATACTCGTGATTATAAAGTTCCTATTGTTGATGATATTGGTGTGAATATATTTGATCCAAGAGTTTGGGATGGGTTAAATTCAAAAATGAAGGACTTACTTGTTGAAAAAGGGCCTATTAGAGAAACTAACATCACATATCCAAAAGATACCGTAGGTAGACATTTCTCTTCTGAATATTATGTTCGTAAGATAAGAAACGGTGATTGTTATGATAGAAAGTGGTTGGTTTATTCTAAAGAGTTGGATAAAGTCTTTTGTTTTTGTTGTAAGCTTTTCAAAGATGGTCGATCAAAAAGTCAATTAGCAAGTGAAGGTTTAAATTGTTGGAAACAACTTGGTCAAAGATTAAACATTCATGAAAATAGTCCGGAACATTTGATTAATTTCAGAATTTGGTCCGAGTTGCGTCTGAGGTTGATTAAAAATCAAACACTTGATAGAGCGTTGCAAGAGATGATAAAAAAAGATACCGACCATTGGAAAGATGTTTTGATTAGAATTATTGCTACTGTTAAATGTCTAGCGAAGTATAATATACCTTTTCGTGGGAGCAATGAAAAACTTTTTCAAGAGTCTAATGGTAATTTTTTGGGCATAATTCAAATGATTTCTGAGTTTGATCCTGTCATGAAACAACATTTTCGGCTTATTGAAAACAAAAAAACTCATTACCATTATCTTAGCCATAAAATTCAAAATGAATTGATTGAAATGTTGGCATCCGAAGTAAAGAGTGCAATTATTAGAAAGATCAAAGAGGCCAAATATTTTTCAGTTATTCTTGATTGTACTCCGGATGCAAGCCACAAAGAACAAATGACTTTGATTATTAGATGTGTTGATATGTCTTGTTCTCCTATTCAAGTAGAAGAGTTCTTTCTTGAGTTTTAGTTTGTAGAAGATACATCTGGTTTAGGACTTTTTAATGCATTACAAGTTGTTTTGAAATCACTTGATTTGGATATAAATTTTGTGCGGGGACAAGGGTATGACAATGGGTCCAATATGAAAGGAAAACATCAAGGCGTGCAAAAAAGATTACTTGATATAAATCCTAGAGCCTTTTATATGCCATGTGGTTGTCATAGTCTTAATTTGGTTTTATGTGATATGGCAAGTTCTTGTTTCAAAGCCAAAACCTTTTTTGGTACTTGTCAAACGATATACAATGTGTTTTCAAATTCTACAAAAAGATGGACCGTTTTATTAGAACATGTTGATGATTTGACTTTGAAATCCTTATCTACAACTCGGTGGGAAAGCCATATTGAAAGTGTTAAAGCTATCAAAACTCAAGTTGGCCAAATCAAAGATGCTTTAATACAATTGGCTCAGGTAAGTGAGGATGGAAAAGTGTGTAGGGATGCCGATTCTTTGGTTAATGGTGAGCTTTCAAGTTTTGATTTTATTGTAAGTTTGGTTATTTGGCATGAAGTTTTGTATAAAATTAATTTAGTTAGTAAGAAACTACAGTCTAAAGATATGCTTCTTGATGTTGCCATTGAAAATCTCAAGGGATTAGTTGTCTATTTTGAAAGTTATAGAGAAAATGGGTTTGCATGTGCTATTAGTGAAGCTAAAGAAATTGCAAATAATATTGGAGTTGAGCCTGAATTTATTGTTAAACGTTCTTTCTCTCGAAAAAAACATTTTGATGAAATTCCAAATACCGAGAGAGAACAACAATCTGCTCAAGAGTGTTTTAGAACTGATTACTTTCTTGTGTTAGTTGATATGGCTATTTCTCAGTTACGTACTAGATTTGAACAAATGCAAGAATTCGAATCTATTTTTGGTTTCCTGTTTGATGGACGAAAGTTAGTAACCTTACATGTTGATGAGTTAAAAAAATGTTGTATGAATTTTGAAGTTGCTTTAACAAATGGTGATGATTCTGATATCGATGGGGAATATTTGTTTATGGAGTTGCATGTTTTGCAGGGAATGTTACCGGAAGAGGCATCCAAGAGTGGAAATCCTTGGACATCTATACAAATTTTGGAGTTTGCAAAGGAGATGGACATGTTTCCACATGTCTTGGTTGCTTACAGGATTTTGCTAACCGTACCCGTCACCGTTGCATCTGCGGAAAGAAGCTTTTCGAAGTTAAAGTTGTTGAAGTCTTATCTACAGTCTACCATGAGCCAAGAACGATTGAACGGGTTAGCAATTTTGAGTATTGAGAGTAAGTTTTTAGCGGATATTGAATATGATAAAGTTATTGACATTTTTGCTTCAAAAAACGCACGAAGACATCGTTTTAAATGATGTATTTTAAGTTTTATTATACGGGTTTTTGGTTTATGTCCTCCCGTTGTATGTTTTTTTGTTTTATTTAATAAAGATCGATGAGTCGCCTAGTTTGACTATGTGCCAAACCCCTTTAAATTATTTTTCGTTTGTGTAATAAAGGGCCATTTTTTTTTGCCATGGGCATCCGGAATCTCAGGACCGGCCCTGCACCAGATCAATTCCCGTATCAAGCGTGACTCATGGATGGATTAGTGATTAATATGGATGTCAAATTAACGAAAAAATTTAATCGAATTTTTAGTGTAATTTGTTCCATTCGTTTTTTATTATATTTCGTATTTTTTCGATTTAAAAAATAGGGAGTACTGGGGATTTTTTTTAACTTAAAAATAAATTTGTAACCGTCTTCTTAATCATATCCATTAGATCAATTAATCTAACGGTTGCTGGAGTTTTTTCGGGTTTTCAATTATTTAGGGTTTCCCCTTAACCTATATATAAGGTCAGGTTCAGTAGAAAACCTCAAAAAACGGAAAACTAATGAACATTCTAATAGTCTCTTCATCTGGACGGTATATACTTGTGCGTATATATATATATATATATATATATATATATATATATATATATAATATTCAATTAATATTGCCATAACCCAGTGAATTGTGATGATACAAAGATGTGAAGAGTGAATTATTGGAAAAAGAATATGTATAATTAATTTTCATGTATGAATTTATATTTTATTTAAACAAAATTTAACAATATTATTTACAGTTCAAATTTCATAACAAATAGGAGCTTCGTAACATGACGAATTATCCATTTCGTTACAATCCGAAAAGTGCTATGCCCAGGGGCGGATGTAAAGTTAAAAACGTGAGGGGAAGGGACCCTACTCAAAAAGTCAAAATACCAAATTTTCAAGGTTAAAAACAATTTTTTTTTATAATTTCTACCATAGATCCTCCCATTGATTTTTCGTATGGGTACCCCATCAACCAAAAAAAGTATCTCAAAATCAATCAAAAAACCAAAAAAATACTCTCGAAATCAACAAAAAAACTGAATAAGTCACTCAAAATCACAAAAACACTTAGAAATCCCTTGAAATCAATCAATAAAACTTCAAAAATACATCTAAATGCTGGAATTATGCTAAAAATATATCGGACTACTTTGCGAGCCTTCAATGTATCTTAAAGGTGCCCCCACCAGAAAAAATCCTGGATCCGCCACTGGCTACTAGAGCTTATATGAAAGATTTAGGGATGAGCATGGGACGAGTACAGTACCGAACCGGTACCGTACCGAAAATATCCGATACTGAAAATGTGTAAAACTCGATACCAAATACCGTACGGTACCGGTTTGGTACTCGTACCGGTAATACTAACGATATTTCGGTACTAGTACCCCATCAGTACCGAACCGATTACCGATTATATGAAAACATGGAACCGATTATCGTACCGAAATACATGGGACGATCCGGGATCGGTATGGTACCAGTACGGTACCGGTTCGGTATCGGGATTTGGGACTTCTTTCTCACCCCTAGAAAGATTAGAAAAACTTTCCATTGATATATAGTTTTTTGGTAATTTTTGTAGGTTGTATCAGAGAACAAAGAGGGTACTCCAAACTACCTTCCCCATGTTATATACATCTCAAGAGAGAAGAACCCCAACCATCACCATCATTACAGAGCTGGAGCTATGAATGTTCTCGTTAGTAAACCTTTATTTCATTTACACATATAAGAAAGGCTAAATATCACGAGAAGGTAAGAATGAAAGTTTCATTTACAAAACATTGAAAAGTCCATTTGAATAATCATATGTGAACCTATATGAATAATGTGTAATATCGGTTCACATATGCATCTTTTAAATAAAAAATTCAATGAATTAACATACGAACCTCCAGTTCTTACCTTCTCACGAAATTTAAACTTTTTATTTGAACCGACCCTTATATTTAGAACTAATCTGAACTTTAATTAATCTAATTCACATTTAAAACCAGGATCTTTAGATTTCCAGTCACTCTTAATTCTGGTTACCAAATTTGTTCAAAAAGATTCATTTAACAAAAAGTTAAATGAATTGAAGTATCTTAATTTGAAGTCGAAATGCCAATCTATTCATTATGAAGATTGATCATAGTGTGTCGTTTTGATCCTTAATTTTGTGATGGGTGAGCAGGCAAGAGTCTCAGGAGTAATGACAAATGCACCATTGATGCTGAATGTAGACTGCGATATGTATGCAAACAATCCACAAGTTTTTCTTCATGCAATGTGTATGGTGTTTGGTTTCAAGAATGAAGAAGTTTGCGCTTTTATCCAATTCCCTCAAGCATTTTATGACGGATTAAAGGATGACCCTTTTGGAACTCAGATGGCGCATTTTTTCGTGCGTAAAATATTTACTATAACCTTAATTTGTTCTTCTAACGATCACCAGAATTCATTAGTATTAACCTTTTTGTCTTGTTTAAATTAGTATATGGGAAACGGAGTATCGTCAATTCAAGGACCTTTCTACGCAGGATCAAATTGTTTTCACAGAAGAAAGGTTATCTATGGTTCATCTCTGAATGATGCAGTCAGAACTGGTATGCCATTTAAAAGTTGTTCTTCCTGTTTATGCATTGATTTCACTCTTTTTGTGTATTTTTCTGTTAAATTAATAGGAAATACGGATCACCAAAATCTGCATAAATCGTTTGGAAAATCAATTGAAATGAGAGAATCAGCTACTGAAGCATTATCAGGATCGAATGCAAAGATAGAAAACCCAAGGATTCCTTCTAGTTTCATTGAGGCAGCAATCCAAGTTGCTGGCTGTAGCTACGAGTATGGTACCTCCTGGGGCAAACAGGTAATTAAGAGACGAATAACGAATGATTATACATAGAAAACCACCAATCAGCAACTTTACAATTATATTATATATGTACTCTCATGACTATAGAAAAGTCCTAATAAACTGCTTTATAGGATCAAACAATTATTTTTCGTACCTAAAAACATTGTACCAACTTATTGCAATACTTTAACATGGACCTACAATTGTTTAATCCTATAAAGCAGTCTCTTAATTAATTAGACATATTTGACGTTATTTAAAACCGATTTTGATGTAATGTCTATTTAGTTATAAAATCTAGTGACGATCATTTACTAGATTCTACAATATCTATTCTCAGATTGGTTGGATGTATGGATCTACGACAGAGGATATCCTAACCGGACTCTCCCTCCATGGGAGAGGATGGAAATCCGTCTTTTGCGCACTTGAACCGCCCCCCTTTCTTGGTTGTTCACCAGTAACATATCCTGTTGCATTAACACAGCAGAAACGATGGGCCACCGGGCTTCTCGAAGCCTTATTCACCAACAAGAATCCACTGCTTCTTACTTTGAACGGGAATCTTTGGTTTCGACAAGGCCTTGCTTACATGTGGATTTGTTTGTGGGCTATACGATCCGTTCCAGAGATATGTTATGCAGTTCTTCCCGCATATTGTATCATCACGAATTCACGTTTTTTGCCCAAGATCTCCGAATCGGCTTTTCTCATCCCTATGGGTATTTTCGTCATTTATACTCTTTACGGGATTTGGGAAGTCAATCGGCTCGGTATATCGCTTCGTATGTGGTGGAACATTCAAAGAATGGGTCGAGTAAATGCCATGACTGCATGGTTATTTGCGTGTCCGATTGTCCTCATCAAGCTCCTTGGCTTGTCACAAACAGTTTTCGAAGTAACACGGAAGGAAGAAAGCTTGTTTAATGGTGATGATAATGATGATGCAAATGCCGGTAGGTTTACTTACGACAAGTCACCCATGATCATTCCAGGTGTCGTCATTCTACTGGTCAACCTAACGGCATTGGTCAGCGGGGTGTCGGGACTGGTCAATGTTGGGTCTCGTGAAAACCGGAAGACGATATTCGGGTTAGGAGAGGTGTTTTGTAGTGTTTTTGTGTCACTATGCTTCTGGCAATTTTTGAAAGGGTTGTTTGGAAATGGGAAATATGGGATTCCATCAAGTACAATTTGGAAGTCTGGAGGTTTGGCTTTGTTGTTTGTGCAATTATGCAGAAGATCATCCCAATGGTTTTAGAGAATTATAGATTTGATTTATGTATGTATACTTCATTTAAAAGGTAGCTAGAATGTTGTTCAAAGAACCATTTTCATTAACTTATGATATGATCCTAGTGTCACATTCATGAGAGTAAATTACAAATTTGGTTTATGTGGTTCATATTGTTCATCCATTCTAGTCTCAAAATTAAAACAAATACAAAGACGGACTCGTGGTTTACCGGAATCTCTAATGTGGTTCACACTTTTTAACCACTCTTGTACTAAAATCAAAATAAATACAAGAATGAGACTTGGGTTTATCACACCCTTTGAATCCCTACCTTTAAACCTCATATCTCAGTGGCCATAATTGTTGTGTACGTTTGGATTCGAACCCTGGGCAGATAAGATATTCCACCACATCCCTCAAGGCCTTAACCAGTATGTGACAACCCTTGTGGGTAATTGGTTATCTTTTGCATTGCTAATAAATGTAAAATTTATTTTATTAATATTTTAATGAGAAAATAATATTGTTTGCGAAAAAAAAATGGAATTTGAAACTTAATTTAGGGGAAAATTAAAAGTTTTTTAGATGGTCAATTTTCAAAATTCAAAGTTGAACTCGTTCTCCCATTTAGGTGCTGCCAAGATCCATGTGTGATCCATCCTCTTTGTAGAAAAAAAATACATGTGGTTGATGAGACTTGATTTTCAGTGTCCAAATTTGTTTTGTTACGTGAGCTATGGTTTATCTAATTGCTATACTACAAATATGTTTTTTTATCAGTAAATGATTACAAAATGAGTATGAAAATATCTAAAAAAGATCGAGATTACAGCTCAGAGAATATTCCCATGTGATCGTGATTCGGATTTTGGTGTGGTTGCTGATGTCTACCGCTCAAACCATCCAACTATCATCAAGGTACGCCACTACTAGAATACTGGCCATTACCGACGGCAAAAACCGTCGGTAGGTATTTACGGTTAAACGACGGCATATCGACGAGATAGTAATTTTTTTAATTTTTATTTATTTTTAATAGGTCGTCGGTAAACTGTCGGAAAATTTGTTCAATTACCGACGGCTTTCCGACGGTCCCTTTCAATTTTTATATTTTTACTTATTTTTAATATATAGCTTGTTGGAAAACTGTCGGAAAAATTTATTAACTACCGATGGTTTTCCGACGGTTTGTTTTAATTTTATAAATTTTGTTTATTTTCAAGAGGTTGTTGGAAAACCGTCGGAAAATGTTATCAGTTACCGACGGTTTTCCGATGATCCCTTTCATTTTTTTAATTTTTATCTACTTTTAATAGGTCGTCGAAAAACCGTCGGAAAAGTCTATAAATTACCCATTCATATATGAAACAACCCTGCATTTTCACATGTGAAACAACACATAAAAATTGGTTTGTAAATTGGTACGATTTATTGAATTTATAAATCACTATGCGTCTACATATATACATAAGGGGTTAATCATCTAAGAACGACAGAATATTGAGAATCATGAAAACCAATCTTTATGTACTGTTTCACATAGATTTATTTTATCGAAGGCTAAAATTTAAGTCATTAATTGTTCCACTTGTTGGAGAGTGGTGCAGAAAATCGATGGCGAGGGAGAGAAGAGAGAGTGATCGGAACTTGTATAAGAATTCGAGATCGCGTGAGAGCTCGCTTTCCTTAAGTGATATTTTGACCCTATTCTGCCTGGGTATCACGAAATTTACTCGAGGATAATCTCAAATTCACCGGTATCGATTCTGGCAGAAATCGATCATATTTAAACACCAAGAGAATTGTAACCGATCATATATTATTAATGATAATAATTTGCCAATTAATGGGATTGATTGTGGACATTAATGTTGGCGGTTACAAAAAAACTTTATCAGTTACGAAACTGATGAAGACGCACGGCCCGTACCAATTTCAAGAAGAAAAACGCACGGGTCGTGCAAAACCTTCTGACGACCACGCACGACCCGTGCCAATTTCAAGAAGAAAAACGCACGGGTCGTGCAAAACCTTCTGTCGACAAACGCACGGCCCGTGCTCATTTTATGAACAAAAACGCACGGGTCGTGCCAAAAATGCACAGGTCATGCCGTTTATAACAGGAAAAACGCACGGGTCATGCTCAGCCTTTTTCCACTTAGTAACTCGCCAAACATAACCATCCAACGATCTCAGGTTCTAGTTAGCTTACACGAGTGTGCAATCCACACCTCCCAGCTAATGTTAGTGAGCTATAATAGCTTTGAGGAGTCGTAAATGAACCTCATTGGGTCTTTGCGGGATTTAGTGGTTGTTAACGAACTGTATTTGGCTTTAACGGGCTTAAGTGGCTCTAAATGAATTGTAACGGCCTTGATGGATCGTATTTGATTAAATGATTGTTGATAAAGCTTATTGGACATTCATGAGTTATAATATCTCTTAATAAATTGTATTGGGCCTTGGTTGGGTTTAATGATCTTAATGAATTGTAATGGTCTTTGAGAGTCCAAGATCACTGATTCTTTAGAGAGAGAAAGTAGAGAGAGAAACTTGGAAGCGCAAAGTGTAAAATGTATTCAATATGTGTGTGTTTCTTACAAGGAACAAGACCAAAGGGACTTAAATACCCTTGGTCAGATACAACACTGATAAGACACTAAACACTGTATTTGACCAAGCTCTATAAATACAATGATTACTATAAATCAGACCTAACAATCTCCCCCTTAGTAATCATTGGCGCTTTGGTCTTCAAAAATAATCTTCTAAATCAGCACGGACCATAAAAGCGACTTTGTGAAGCTTTCTGAGTTTTTAAGAAAAAAAAAATTTCATCTCAACATCTTTCAGATAAAGTTGTCTTTACTGTACTGAGCTCCAGACGATACACCTCTTTTGAATGATCTTGAATGAACTGTGGTGTTCGGAGCAGAAACAACAAAAGAATTTATTGTAGCTGAGAGAATAGAATCTTTGAGCGAATCTTGATCAACAAAAAAACATTTGAGCTCTTTGTCTCTTTAAAATCTCCTTGACTTCTCCCCCTCATGACTTTGATGATCTTGATCAACTTGGTCATGCAAATGTTGGAGATGAGACAACGTAAGATCTGCAAAAACAAAGAAACAGAGAAAATAGAGGAGGTTTGCGCTTCATGAAGGATGTGCAAATTGAGGTTTGCGTGTCAATATGAATGCGCAAAACAAGGTTTGCGTTTCATGCTTGATGCGCAAAGTTGACTTGGAGTCTGAAAAATTTACCTGATTAGCCCTTTGACTCCCCCTACACAAATGCACTAAATTTGACAATTCAAGATAGCATTTATATAGAAAAACAGAAACTCCCCCTCAAAAACAGATATAATCTTTGAAAATTATTCTCTATGTTCACTCCCCCTTGAATAATGCATAAACCCATTAAAATATATTTATGAGAACACAATGATCAGATATTAATGTAGAAAGAAAAATATACTGAATGTAAATTTTGAAACGACTAAACATATAAAATTTTAAACACTAAACAAATTAAATTCTACAGAGTAAAATTTTACAAATTTATCAATAATTTGAAGTCAAACATATGTTGTAGGATACAAGAACAAGTTTCATTGCATATCAAGTTAAGACATGTTCAGTTTCAAAAACTTCCAGCAATATATTCAGTGTGCTCACATTCGAATCTTCGATTAGCTTCAAGAAAATGCAATTCTAAAAATATTATAGAGAACTTTGCATGTACTGACACTAATCCATCAAAAATTAAGATTTTCACAAATTTATAGATTTATCGCAACTCAAACATATCACCAAGTATCATGAGATGTGTGCTCATTGGCATCTTTTAGCATTGTGCACATTGGCATCTTAACATGAGTGTGCTCTTTGGCATCTTTTAAGCTCGTGCACTTTGGCATCTTTTGATCAAAAAGTTTATTAAGTAAAGAACATGTCGTAAACGTAACTTTCTATCTGACCCTATTTGCAGGATTTGGGTCAGCCGCTCCCAAACCAGTTGGCCTTAGGGGACTAGGTGTCAAGCACCCCTTGGAACTTACTTTCCCGGATCAGAAAGGCTACATCGACATATTCTAAACCCATTCATACCAGTAAAACATGACTTTCGATCTGATTCTATAGAAGGATTTCTGTTCGATCACTCCCAGACCAAATGACCTTAGGGGACCAGATGACAAGCATCCCGAGGAACTTACTTTCCCAAACCAGAAAGGCCACAGGTACAAACTTTTAAACTTAAAGATTTCTGTATTTTATGAAATTAATATTCATCTCAAACACAAAGATCTACATCTAAGTGCTTAGTCCATATTTTCATTCCGATCTATAATTCTGATTAATTAGGAAGTCTAAGCAAAGTAAACTATAAAAATTCCAAATCACACAACTTTAAAGCAGTAATAAAAGTTTCAAACATGTTGCTGACTTTTCGACTTTTGTAAGACGTGAAACTTGACCATATAAAAACTTTAATATAAACAAAAGAACTTGAAAATTTATCCTAGACACATATTTTATTCAAAAGAAAGAAAAAATGTAAAACTTTACTTTATAGACTAAAATTTGTAAAGATTTAAACTTTTAATAAATATTTAGTTGGAACAAAATAAAATTCAACTATTTCATCTTTTACATTGAAGAAAATAAATTTGTGTCTCATATTAAAATAAAATTTTGGGTAATACAAATTCATGAGATAAATAAACAAGCTCAGATTCTTGAAACATTGAGAAAAAACTGGAATACCATCATTATCAGAGATAAATGCAGCGGAATTAAAATTGATGTACTCACAATATCTCATTAAGTCAGAAGCTTAATCATTGAAGAATGAGTTCTAAACTGAATTGTTTAGAAGTCGTAGTCGATGAAGTACGGGTCCTGAGCTGAAGTACTCAGAAGCCATTATCTTGACATTTAGGTGCGGGTCTTGAACTGTAGTATTCAAGAGCCATTTTTCTCTTACTTCCCCTTAACATGTGGTGCCTGCAACTTTGAATCAGATAAAGATTTGGGTACCCACTTGAATTTGGGTCCGTGTTTGTTAGTTGCAGTTCGTATGGGGAAATATTTGTCAGACTTAACATTTAAAGCACGAGGAATATGATTAAAAAAATAATCACAACCATCAGAAGAGAAAGCATAATCATCAGAACTAGAATCTGAGGAAGAACATGAGACATGTTTTGAAATTCGAATCATTTGCTTTATAGAGTATTTTGAAATTTTATTACATTTAGCAAATGAATCACTGTTATAAAACTTGCCTACACATTTATCCCCATCAACAATAGGTTCATCAGATGTCCGCCTCGCTCTCCAGACTTGCTTCTTTGACTTGCTCACAGTCCTATATGAAAGAATAGAATCGGAAGAATTAGAACAGTCAGAAATAACTGTATCTCGTTTCTTCGACTTCTTTGACCGTTTTCTTTTACGCTTAGGTTTATAATATTGATCATTGAGCGTAAAAGAATCATCAAGAATTTTAGACTTAATATTTAAATCAGAAGAAATAAATTTATCCAAGCAACCAATCTGATCAACTAATAAATCTGAATTTGCCTCAGAGTCTGAATAATTTTGAGAAAAGATTTTAAAATTTGAAACTTCCTTTTTATTTTCCTTAGAATCAGAAGATAGACTAGAAATAGAATCTGATTTTTGAGAAAATAAATTTTCTTCAAGACTAGACCTCATGAAAGAAAGAATAATATCAGATTCAATTTCCTTTAAAATATTTTGATCTTCTATCTTATCTTCAAGATCGATGATTTTGCCTTCTAAAACTAACGGAGGAGTATATTTCTTCGAATCATAAATGATTGGAGAAATATTTTCTTTATCAGAATCAGGGGCATAAGAAGGAACAAAATCATTAGACACTGAAGATTTGACGGGAGATATATCAATTAATCCTTTTTGACTTCTTCTTGATTTATCAGGAAAATATTTTGCATTTTTAGACGTATAAACAAAAGGAATTTCATTTTTCTTGTTATTTATCCTTTTCTCATTTTTGAGATCTAACACTTCTTTTCACTAATCCAATGAAATTTGAACTGTGGACCATAATGTGCAAGAGTTAGATAGTCATATTTATATAAGGTGAGAACTTCGTCTATCACTTTGTTTAAACAATGAGGATTGTCAAAACCAAGTCACCATCTTTGTTTTAAAGCCTCTTCACTCCTCGGTTTGTTCATATAAATTGTTTGTTCATATTGGTCTCTTCGATAAAGTTTTTCTTCTAACTTATTTATTTTATCTGAAAATTCATCTTTTAAATTAGTTATAGCTGTCAAATACTCAAGATAAGTCTTATTTGAATTTTTCAAATCATCCAATTTCTTTTGAAAGATGTCTTTAGTATTTTCTAAAATAGATTTTTCATCTTTCAAAGAAATTTTCAGTTTGTCAATCAAATCTGACTTTTCAGAATTTAAATTCTTTTCAGATAAAATCTTTGAACGTAAATCAGACAAAGCGTTAATTATGATATTCATCTGAGAGGTAATGAAATTAAAATCAAATTCAGAATATACCTCATCCTCATCAGTTTCAGAATCGTCTGACTGATCATCACCGATTAAGCACATCTGAGCGATCTCGACATTTGAAGCTTCATCATCGGAATAATCCAGCCAGAATTCTTCCTCAGCCAGCAAAGCAGTTTCATTCTCTCTTTTCTCGGCCAGTTCCATTTTCTTTCTGTAGTATGCCGAATCTCTGACCACCTTTGCTCTACACTCCTTTGACATGTGACCCGGCTTTCCGCAATTGTAGCAAGTAACAGTCTTTGGCTCAGGCACTTTGAATTTAGAACTGGAAGTGGAATGAGAAGAGTTGGAACTCGATCGGGGTTGGAACTTTTTCTGATAGTGTTGAGAAAGAAGAATCATTGCTTTCTGTAAAGCCTCACCATCATCTTTAGTTGATCCGGCGTAAGCATTTCCAGACAATGCTTGTTCAGATATTTGCTTCGTGAGAAGACCAACCGGATCTAATGATTTCTTCTTTTTCTCTACTTTGACCTTCTTCTCTAACACCAAACTCTCATCAGTTAGCAGAATCTGATATAATTCCTAGATCTGCATTGTTGAGATTCTGACATCATTCCTTAATCTGTGGCATGATTTATTCCACTCAGACTGAAGAGCATTAAGGAATTTCAGATTTGTCTCAAGAGCAGTCTTTTCCACTTTAATCTTTCTTAGATCATTAATCACAGTGCAAAATCGGTCAAAAGTCACCTTCAGAGATTCATTGTCCTTTGCCTTAAATTCTTCAAAGTTATTCATGAAGCGTATCTGGCGTATTTGAGTAGCAACTGATGATCCACGCATGATCTTTTCTAATTGAGTCCACATCATGTTTGGATTATGTTTGAAACAATCAATTCGATTGTAGATTGAGTTAGGCAGAGCTAGCATCAAATTTACTTTGCTTCTCTATCGGCTTTTTCACGTTTGATTTCATCATCAGTCAAAGGAATGTCATTTTTCAGTCTGATGAATGGTCCTTCAGTAAACGACTTCATCATATTTTCTCCATTTGTCTGACGCTCAATGAAATTTATGAACCTATCTTGCCACTGTGTAAACTCATCTTCGTTGATTAAGACTAGTGGACGATTATCAGTTCCCAATTGCATCATCAGATCATTTGAGTAGAATCTTGCTTGGAGAGCAAACTTGGCAGAATCCATTGCAATTGAGAGTCCAATATCACTGATTCTTTAGAGGGAGAAACTTGGAAGCGCAAAGTGTAAAATGTATTCAATATGCGTGTGTTTCTTACAAGAAACAAGACCAAAGGGACTTAAATACCCTTGGTCAGATACAACACTGATAAGACACTAAACACTGTATTTGACCAAGCTCTATAAATACAATGATTACTATAAAATCAGACCTAACAGTCTTGATGAATCGTATTGGACTCAATGGTTGTAATGAACTATATTGGACCTTAATGGGGGGTTTAGTGGCTATTAATGAACTTACTTGATCAAGACTTGATGGATTTCAGAGTCTCTTAATAAATTGTAATGGTCATTGATGAATCGTGTTTGACTTAATGTTTGTTTATGAACCTTATTGGTCCTTTGTGGGCTTCAATGACTGTTAATGAGTTGTATCGAGTCTTTATGGGCTTCAATGGCTCTTAATTAACTTGATTAGGCCTTGATGGACTTTATTAACTCTTAATGAACTATAATGAGTTTTGATGGGTCGTATTACATTCAGTGTCTCTTACTGAACTGTATTAGACTTGAACTTTATTGAGCCTTGAATGGGGTACATTGGGTTCTAACACCCCGATTTTCGAAAGGTATCATTTTAAGTTAATGCATAAACCGATATATTAAGGAAAAATAAGATATTTGATTTTGGACTTGAATCTTGGATTTTATAGTCTTGATAGATGAATGATTCAATTACGAGTCCAACGGTCCTTTCCGGAGCGAAAACGAAGTTATAACGAAGAAGTTACGGCCAAAACAGTAAACGAGAAGCAAGCTGGGAGAACCAGCGACAATGCCCAGGGCATTGTCGCATGGCAATGTCGCCCAAAGAGGGCAGGCTGCTGTTAAGTCGCGAATTTCAGCCATTTTCCTCATTTCTTCTCACCCAAACTTCTTCCACTCTCTCCCAAACGATTTTTCTTCTTCCCTTTCAAACCCTAGCCTATTTTGACTCAAATCCTTGTGTTTTATTGAAGATGAAACACCATCAAGTGGTAATATGGAAAGCTATGGTCAAGGTTTCATCATCTCCATCTTCATCTTCAACCTCAAGCTCATTGTGGGTTTTCTAGGTTTTCATCAAAACCTAAATGGTAAGTGTATCCCTTCCATTTCTAAACCTTAACATAAGTTATAAATGCTCCATTGATGATTATTCTAGTGTGTGGTTTATCAATTTCGGGTTTGATGGTTTTGGAGAAATCTAGGTCGAAATTTGGGTTGGGACCAAAAGGGAGATTTTGATGTGTAATGTTTGGGGAATGTTTCTATATGGTTGAATATGGTTATTTACAGTTGGAAATGTTTGGATATAGGTTTTTGGAGACTTTTGGCTTGGAGGATTCAAGTTTCTTCAAAGGAGCTCAAGTTGGGGTAAAATCTAGATTTAGCCTAAATCTAACAAGGTGAGTTCAAGTTGATTTGTGAAAACGGTGTACATGTCAAAATGCTTATTTTAAAGAATTTATGTTTTACATTAAAATTGTTAACTGCTGATAAGTTTTGGTTATTTGGTATATTTAACTTTATAAACTTATGTAACACACAACTTTGTGATTTTTGTGCATTTTGATAAATAAACCATTTATATTTCTTTGGCGGTGTAATATATAAACGTAGGTCATTTCATGCAATTGTCTATTTGGTGCACACGATTTTATAAACCGTTGGAAATTTGCATATCATTGAACTATGGGTCGTTTTGGCAACACGAAGGGAAAGAGTTTATTTGGAAAACGTTTTGTTTCAACCAATGAGAAGTTTTGGGTTAATTACGTTTTTGGTTGTGGTGTTTGCATAATTGTTGGTCGAACGCATTTCGATGTCTCTACTAACTTTCATTGGGTATTCACGTAAATGGTTGGGCTTTTGGCTCAGTTTTGACTATTTTGAGTCTTGAGGACATTTGTCCGGATTATTAACCAATGTGGGGTTTTGAGTATGATGGCGCACATTTCATGTCATTTGTGAATTACATGTTTTGGGAGGTTTGGTCATTCTTTCGGAGTCATGTAATTTTAGACAGTGTTGTATTGGATCCATAGGCACGTAAGTCTGTCGGTTATGTAAGGCCTGAGGTTTTGGGTTTTGGTTTACTTTTAGTGACCGCTCGGGTTTGCTAGCGAGTAGGAATATGTGGTTTGAGTCGCAGAGTTGGAACTCGTCTAGATTGGATAGGCACCCGGGTCCGTAAGACCCCGGAGTGGAACTCAACGGAGTATGGCAAGGGGCAACAACAGGTCTGAGGATTGTGATGTCTTGTATGGCATGGGAACTAGGACCGGGGCACGTTGGTGAAATCCAATAACATCACGAGTGGCCCCATTTACGTGTTCTCGCCACCCTAGATGGAAACGTTTAGAGGACATGCAAGGAAGTCGCGTGAACGGCCTACTTGTATGTTTCTCTATTCTCGGTATTTACGGATCTCCTCATCGTTGATTCGTGGTATTTTAAATGGTAATGTCGAATTTCACCAACTTTGGTTTTTATGTGGTCGACGATAAATGATGACGTTTATATTGGGTTTTCTCCACGTATATTAAGGCTTGAATGGAATGCGTCATTCCTACGTTTTCAGTATTTGGTTTCTTTCCATTTTATGGTTGCGTGAGTTTTGGGTTAAATATAAATTTACGAAAGACGTTTTATATTGGAATCTTATTCTGTAAAACATCTTGGTTTGGTTAGCGATCAACGTGGTGTCTCTTTCGTTTAAAATGCATGTTTATTGGTAAACGAGTCGTTTTCATAAGCAAAGCATATCATTTTGAAAGATTATGACTTTAATTGCATTCTTACATTTTAAACGATTTATTTATATATGTTGAAAACTCTTGAGCTCACTAGGCGTTAAGCCTAACCTTTTTATTTGTCGGCATGTGCATCAGGTTCTAGTTGGGGGTTTGGATTCTAGCAGTTCCACGAAGAGTTGAGCCTAGCTTTGTGCGAGTGTAAGTAATTGGTGAACGTTTTCCGCAGTTTGGGAGATAGTGACTATTATTGGGTTTTAGTAGCACCCGTCCTTATTATAGACTGTATGCGTAGAATAAGATGTATGTTTTGAGGTTAAATCTTAAATTATGATTGTAGATGAATCGATTTTCGATGTATTTATAAAATTTTAATTTAGTAGCTATTTCCAGATTTCAGGGTGTTACAAGTTGGTATCAGAATCAGAGGTTAAGTTTGAGAGATTTAGGTATTGATTTTTGGATGCCTAGACTCAAACTAGCGTTCTTATAAGTGATTGAAAGTGAAGTTGCACATTAGGCGCCTTAAGATAAGATGTCATGGAGTTGATCGGGTCCCTAGAAACGAGGAATTTGTCTAGGGTCGCAAGGATGATCATGTATGGCACGTTCATAATGGCACCTGACCAGTGTTATGGTGAACCTACATGTTACATGTGTATACTTGAACTACCCTGGTATGATGACCGTTGGGGTGCGGGTAGTCTAAGGAAAGGTTGATGTCTATAGCAATGTCACGTTGAAGTGGTAGTTAAGTGCGTTGAATGCATTAAGTTGATCATCTTGAGTAAGAATTATTGGTTGGATTAGAACTATAAGTTTGTTAGACCAATTTTATTTTGAGGAGAAATTGTAAGTTAACCAAATTATTGGGTTGGTGGCTCTAAGATGGTTGATGTATCCGGGTGGCAATAGGATGTCGGGAAAATGGAGGAGTGTAGTCCTATGATGCTGAGTGCCGACCAAATTCATGCATTAAGTTATTTATAAAATAAGTTTGCATAAATTGTTTCTCATGTTCTTAAAGCGTAAAGTGAGTTACGTTATAATGGTTTTGGCAAAACATTTAATACTTATCAGATTTTCAACCGTGAGCTTAAGCAAGCATGAAATTATTTTGTTGCATGTGATTGTAAATTATTATCGAACACTTCTTCATTCTCGTTCGTGCCTAACACTATTTTTGGATATTTTAAGATCCGTGTTTTTAATGTTATTTGAGGTAGTGGGCAAGTAACTGTGAAATTTTTGACCTTGACATTGGATACCCTCCACTTATGTTAAGGTTTTAAAGGAAGAGTTGTTCCCATGTTTTTTTTCGAGTCGGAGTTTTTTTGAAAATTTTAGTCTGTATGAGTCGCGTTGAGTTTTATGGGATATTGTTTTGCGACGTTTCGGGCGTGTGAGTGTACTTTGTTTTACGTGGGTTTCAATTTTATTGCGTGTAAATTTACGAATTTTGAGCAGCGTATCTCATGAAAGTTTTGTTGAAAATGATCACTTTATCTTACGTTGCGATTTAGAATGTGACATTTCGGATTTATTGTCGTATTACATTTTTATTATTATGTTGGGAAATGAAATTTTGACATCGTCTGATTTTATCGTTATTGAGTTTTATGAAAGTTCAGCTGGGTCGTATGGTGTCTTATCTTACGACATTTTGTGTCGCGTAGGTGAATTTTGGGATGTGTATACGTACGTTATTGTGTGCGTTGATTTATAAGTTTTGGTAATAGACGTCATCCCACGCGTTGTCTTGGGAAAGTTTCATTTTCACGTGATTCATAAGTTTTGGTCAATCGTCTGATACTAATTTTAATTGCATTAAATTATACTGTTGGTGTGAGTAAATGTATAAAAGATTTATGTTGTTTCAGGTAGAACTGTTTATTTAAACGTGTTTCAATTTTAAACTTTGCTGTCGTAAATTTCCGCAACGCATGAAATGAATTTTCGGTTTGCATGTCGTTGTAGTTACCGCCTTGTGTAAGTGTGTTTTATCTGTGCGGCCATTTACGTTCCTTTCATGTAGTTAAATTTGGGGAAAATAAACGGGTGTATATGGGTCTTGTTGAAATTTTATCTTCTGATGTTTTGCGTTTTTTTAAGGAAAAGATTTTAAAATTGAAGTCGTGAAAGTTCCCTTTTGAATTGGACAAACAGTTTGTTGCACAGGTTATAGTGCGGAAAGTTATTTTTATACATAGTATAAATTGATGCATGCTAGGACTATAGTAGTCCATTTGAAAATTTTTATTGCGCATCTTTTGTTACCGTTTTTATTAACGTAAGTACTGATGAAATAAGTTTTGGAAACGGTTTTATATGTGTAGGGTTGGTGATCAATTTTGAAACCTATCGAATGAACGTTAGTGTATTTTTACCGCACGATTAATCATTATAGAACTTATATATTTGTTGGGAAATTCAGAAATACACAAGTACAGTTAATGCTGCTAGAAGAACTTGATTACTACTTCTGAGATTATTGCAGCTGAGTGAAGTTAATGCTACTAAACAAGATTAATGCTGCTAAGTCAAGGTTAATACTGCTAGAGGAGATTACTACTGCTGAAGGTTAATACTGCTCAAAGTATTAATGCTGCTGAAGACTTAGTGTTGCTTATGAGATAATCAAGATTCGTGCAGATCAAGTTTGAAGATTATGGAAAGATTGAAGATAAAGATGGAAGATTATTTTGAAGATCTTTTATTATTTGTAATTATCTTTTATCTTTAGTATATATAGAATAGTTTAGAATTGATAAAAAAAAATTAATAATAGAATTCTGAGTTTTTGTTTTCATAGAGAGAATCAACCTCAAGGTTTGTAATCCTAATTCTAGAGAAATAGAATTCGTATTGGTGAGCCTGTTCATCAATATTGAGGTTGAGTGTTGAATCTTGTATCTTTATAATCATTCAATAAAGTTTACAAGTGGTTATTCAGATTCACTGTTTTCATTGATTATTGTATATTAAAGTGTTATTCCGCAAACTTCTTTAATATTGTATCTGAGTGTTCATTCTTGTTTAAAATTAAGATCCTGACAAGTGGTATCAGAGCCAGTATTCTCAGAAATCTTATTCATCATGGAAAACACGGCTGAATCAAACAGTACTCTGGTCTCAAAGGTTCCAATGCTCAGATCCAATGAATTTAACACGTGGAAGATTAGAATCAAGCAATACATTCTACTCACAGATTACTACATGTGGGACATCATTGAGAATGGCCCATCTGATGCAGGAAAGATTGGTGAGGATGGAAAAAGAACGCCACCAAAGACAAATGCAGAAAGAAAGACAAGGCAGACAGAGATGAAAGCCTTGAGCACTCTGCTCTTGGCCATTCCCAATGAGTATCAACACCAATTCTGTAATTGCACTGATGCACAGATGCTCTGGAATGTTCTAGAGAAGAGATTCTCTGGTACCAAAAGTACCAAGAGAAATCAAAAGGCAATCTTGAAACAGCAGTATGAGAACTTTATGTCAACTAAGAATGAGTCCATGACTCAAACTTTTGACATGTTTAACAAGCTGATTGGTGAACTAGCTACTATGGGAGTACAGATTGATCAAGATGATGTAAACAGAAAGTTCTTAAGGTCCCTTGGAGATGAATGGACTATGTATACTGTTTCATTCAGACAGAATGATCAGTTGGAAGAGAAAGAATTTGATGATCTGTACAATGATCTTAGATTATTTGAAGCTGAGGTGGAGGCAAAGAAGAAGCCTTCTGGATATATTCATAATTCTGCACTCCTATCAGCATCAATTGATTCTACTGCTAACCCTGAATCAGTTAATGCTGCTAATGGAGCAAATCAAGAAAAAGGCACTGATTCTGTGTTTGAAGCCTTTCTTTCCAGTCATGGAAATTCCTCTTTGGTTAATGATGACTTAGAACAACTTCATCCTGATGATCTTGAAGAGATGGATATCAAATGGCAGATGGCCATGCTTTCCATGAGGGTGAAGAAGTTCATAAAGAGGACTGGGAGGAACAACTTCTCCCAAAGAAGAAAAGATGCAGCAGGTTTTGATAAATTAAAGGTGGAGTGCTACAAATGCCATCTGAAGGGACATTTTGCCAGGGAATGCAGAAGTGGAGTGTCTCACAACAACAACCAATTACAAGCACAGTCTGGAAACCTCAACCATAACAGAAACTCTGCTCAAGCCCTTGTTTCTCAACAAGGAATGGGGTTTGACTGGAGTGATCAAGCAGAAGAGGCTATCCAAAATCAAGCACTGATGGCTGAAGTATCTGATCTCCCATCTGAGGTAAGTTCTAATCTCTGTTCTAAATCTTGCATAGACACTGTTAAAAGGTACAGGGATCACAACCAGAAGATGAGTGATGACCTTAAGAGATTAGAAAAGGACATAAAAGACTATGTGAGAATTGTTGAGAGGTTTGAGGAACAGATTAAAGGTTTTCAAGCCAATGAACTACAACACTCATATGACACCAATTACTGGAAGTGGGAGAAAAAGGATCTAGAACTTAAACTGACCAAATCTAAAGAGGAGAGTGAGAAGTTGAGAGAGGAGCTAACCAAGATTAAGCTTGATGTAGAAAAGTTTTCCAATGCTTCAAAAGCAATGGACTCTTTACTACAAACTCAGATTCATGACAAGCTGAGAAGAGGAATTGGATACAATGCCACACCACCACCATATAACAACAACTACATTCCTCCTACTTCAGATCTGCTAGAAACCAAAGATAGGAAGGACTTGCCTGAGGGAGCCACTAAGATAGATCCCTTAGATGAGGTTGTTGTTGTGGATAAGACTGAAAAGGAGGTTGACAAGAGTAAGGAGAACAATGTGAGTGGTGGAATTCCTCTAGAGAATAATATTATCACCAATGAGGACTGTGGAAGGGCTTGGATCAAATCCAAGGACATAGAGAAGACAGAGGGAAAGTCTAGTAAGGTCCATTACAAACAGACCACAGTTGCGAATCCAGGTCCTTGCAAACAGTGTGCTTGTAAGAAGAATGAGCCCCTAAAACATGAAAAAAAAAGAGGGGAAATCAAAGAAACTGGAATAATCAGTGGGCACAGAAACAAGGGGTTGATCTGAGTAAAATCAATAGACCAAAACCTTGTTTTATCTGTGGCAAATTGAATCATCTTGCCAAATACTGTTATTTCAATCCTATAACCCAAAGGATGAATTTTCAAAGACCTATGCAAAAACCCTTGGGTTATAGGAAGATTGAAAAGAACCATGTGGCTAAGAAATGTGTTAAATCTAAAAGCCACATGAAGAAAAAGTCTGTTAAGGAAAGTGTTAATATGTGGGTTCCTAAAAGCACTAAAACTGTTAGTACTGCTACCACAAATAGTGCTGTTGACAATGATAGTGCTGCTAGAAGTAATACTACTGCTAACAATGTTAGTGCTGCTGACTTTGTTAGTACTTCCTCAAAAGTTAATACTGCTAACGCTGTTAGTGCTGCTAACAAGGTTAGTACTGCTAAACCTGTTAGTACTGCTAACTCAGTTAGTACTTCCAAAGTTAGTACTGCTTCTAGTGTTAGTGCTGCTAAGCCAATCATATTGACAAAGTACTCCAATAAAGAGTGCTCTGAGTTTAAAAACCTCATCAAAAAGGAATGTAAGTACTTTGATGAGAAAGGGAGACCCAAGACCACTTTGGCTTGGGTCCCCAATCAATACTAATTGTTTAATCTTATGTGCAGGGCAACCAGCAGCTCAAGGGGAAGAGCATATGGCATGTTGATAGTGGTTGCTCAAGGCACATGACAGGGAACATGTCATGCCTCAAGAATTTCAAGAAAATTGATGGTGGACATGTTGCCTTTGGTAATACTCCAGATGGAGGTAAGATAAGTGGTAAGGGGGATGTAACCAAAGGTAAAATGACCTTTGAAGATGTATTCTATGTTGAGCAGTTAAGATACAACTTGTTAAGTGTATCACAGGTTTGTGACAAACAACATAGTATATTATTTACAGATTCTGAATGCATTATCCTTGCTCCTGGATTCAAGGTAGTTGATGAAAAGATGATACTACTAAGAACTCCCAGAAAGGATAATGTATATTGCTTAGATATGGAAAGTGTTTCAACTGATTCATCCCTAAACTGTCTTGTTTCAAAAGCTTCTTTGGATGAATCATCACTTTGGCACAGAAGGATGTGTCACATGAGCTTTAAAACAATGAATAAACTTGTTAAAAACAAACTTGTAAGATGTTTACCTTCCAAAGTCTTTTCATGTGATGATCATTGTGTTGCCTGTCTCAAAGGCAAACAACACAAAACTTCTCATAAGTCCAAAGAGTTGAACACAATCTCTAATTCTCTTCAGGTGTTGCATATGGATCTGTTTGGTCCTACAAATGTTATGAGTATAGGTAAGAAATCATACTGCCTAGTTATTGTTGATGATTACTCTAGATTTACTTGGGTATATTTTCTAAGGACTAAGGATGAGACAAGTGGACTGATCAAATCCTTTATCCTAAGAATTGAAAACCAAATAAATCAAAAGGTAAAAGTCATTAGGTGAGACAATGGTACTGAATTTAAAAATCACGACCTAAACACCTTTTGTGAGGAAAAAGGAATTGAGAGGCAATACAGTGCTCCTAGGACTCCACAACAAAATGGTGTTGCTGAGAGAAGGAATATGACACTGATTGAAGCTGCTAGATCTCCGTTGGCAGATTCAAAACTTCCAATTACTTTCTGGGCTGAAGCAGTTAATACTGCTTGCTATGTCCAAAACAGAGTTCTAGTAGTCAAGCCTAAAAACAAGACACCATATGAGCTTTTAAATAAAAGAAAACCATTTATTAGATTTTTCAAACCTTTTGGATGTCCTTGTACCATTCTCAATACCAAAATTCACTTAGGAAAGTTTGATAGCAAGGTTGATGATGGTTTTCTTGTTGGTTACTCATCTCAGAGTAAGGCTTACAGAACTTTTATGCTGTCATTCTTTTCATACAGATCATATAAGCAGCACTAACTATGCTCAGCAGCATTAAAACCTTCAAGCAACATTAACTACTAAGCAGCACTAACTACTAGCAGTACTAACTAGCTAAGCAGTACTAACTTTGTTCAAGCTGCACTAACTTTGACTAGCAGTATTAACTACTAGCAGTACTAACCTTGAAATCTTCTAGCAGTAGTAACTTTGAACCAGCAGTATTAACCATACTTGAACTTTTCTTCAGTTCCCAACAACTTCTTCTAGAATAATTGAGGAAAGTGACAATGTCAAGTGCAATGGGAACACACCAAATCCTATTGGGTCTGGTCCTCAGTGGTTATTTGACATTGATTCACTAACTAACTTTTTGGGTTTCAGTAGTGATTATCATGCAGGTTCAGGAAGTGGAGGATCAGGGGATGAACCAGTTAAAGTACAAGACATTATTCCTCAGTCTGTGATCTTTCCCATACCTACAATAGAGCCTGTTGATGTCTGTGCAAAGGAGACAATGACTGAACCAATTCAGAGTGAAGAAGAAGGAAGAGATGAGGAGAATCAAGTGCATGAAGAGCCAGAAGCAGCTGATGATATCCCCTCAGCTGACTTAAATGATTCCAATCTGGATGTGGGAATCAATGAAGAACCTAGTCAGCAGACTAGAACTCAAAAGAATCATCCTCCAGAGCTGGTCATAGGAGACATCTCTTCTCCTATGATAACAAGGAATCAAAGCAGACTTCAAGAGCTGCAGGATCAGCAACACACAGTACTCACTTGCTTTCTATCTCAGATTGAACCTAAGAAGGTTTATGATGCAATGAAAGATTCCAGTTGGATAGAAGCAATGCAAGAAGAGTTACTGCAGTTCAAATTGCAAGAAGTTTGGGACTTGGTGGACCTTCCAAAAGGTCATAGAGCTATTGGCACGAAGTGGATTTTCAGGAACAAAAAAGATGAGAGAGGCATTGTGATAAGAAACAAAGCAAGACTGGTGGCACAAGGGTACACTCAAGAAGAAGGCATTGACTATGAAGAAGTGTTTGCTCCAGTGGCAAGGGTAGAAGCAATTAGGCTATTTCTAGCCTATGCCTCATACATGAAGTTCAAGGTATACCAAATGGATGTGAAGAGTGCCTTTCTTTATGGTACAATTAATGAAGAAGTATATGTCTGTCAGCCCCCTGGATTTGAAAATCCATCCTATCCAGACAGAGTATACAAACTGAAGAAAGCACTTTATGGTCTTCATCAAGCCCCAAGAGCATGGTATGATACTCTGTCTACCTATCTCTTGGAGAATGGGTTTGAAAGAGGAATAATTGACAAGACCCTCTTCATTAAAACAAGTAAGAAGGACATCCTATTGGTTCAGATTGGATCCACAAAAGATCAGATGTGTAGAGACTTTGAAAAGTTGATGCACAAGAGCTTTAAAATGAGTTCAATGGGTGAACTTACCTTCTTCCTTGGGCTTCAAGTGAAACAGAAGAAAGATGGGATCTTCATAAGGCAATCAAAATATGTGAAAGACATCCTAGAAAAATATGGATTAACAGACTCAAAGCCAGCAAGCACACCTATGGAAACTCATAAACAGATCACTGCTGATCTTGAAGGGGAGGATGTGGATGTCCATCTATATAGATCAATGATTGGATCACTCATGTATCTCACAGCCTCAAGACCAGACATCATGTTTCCAGTGTGTTTGTGTGCCAGATTCCAAGTCAAGCCAAAGCAATCACATCTTCAAGCTGTTAAAAGGATTTTCAGATACTTAAGAGGGCAACCTAGATTAGGACTTTGGTATCCTTATGAATCCAACTTTGACTTGATTGCTTATTCAGATAGTGACTTGGGAGGTGCTATCATGGACATAAAGTCTACTTCAGGTGGATGTCAACTTTTGGGTGCAAGACTAGTATCCTGGCAGTGTAAGAAACAAACCACAGTGTCCTTATCAACAACAGAAGCTGAGTATATTGCTGCTGCAAGTTGCTTCTCTCAGGTTCTATGGATTCAGAATCAGATGTTGGACTATGGGGTAACCTTTCTTCACACTCCAATCTTCATTGACAATAGCAGTGCTATAAGCATTGTTAACAATCCAGTCAAGCACTCCAAAACCAAGCACATTGAGATCAGATATCACTTTATCAGAGATTGTAATGAAAAGAAGCTAATTCAAGTTGCTAAAGTTTATACTGACAACCAGTTTGCTGATCTATTCACTAAAGCTTTTGATGTGGGTAGATTCACTTTCTTGGTCACAAGTGTGGGCATGATCAACTCTGAATAAGCTCATTTGGTTTAAAAAGTGTTTTCATACCTGTTATTAGTTTATTCTTTGGTGTTACTAACATCTTTTTCAGGAAGTTATTACCTTGCTCAGAGTACCTCAAGCTTCAAAAAGTGTAAGTATGGTTAATGCTGCCAGTGTAGTTTTAATACTGCCAGTGCACAGTTAATACTGCTAGTGGTTAATACTGCTCTCAGTTAATACTGCTAGTTAAGTTAATACTGCTAGTGGTTAATACTGCTCTCAGTTAATACTGCTAGTTAGTTAATACTGCTCTCAGTTAATACTGCTAGTTAGTTAATACTGCTTATGTCTCGAATCGTATAAATACCCTTTTTGCCCGCCCAAAAGTTCATAACGACTCTTTGCTTTCTATTCATCTGCTCTATAACCCTTTTCTCTCAAGTACCAAGTGTTGCAATCCAGAATACTCAAGCACAATGACATCCATGGCATTCATTGATGAGCACAACGAGATTGCGATGCTACAGAAGCTGAAACAAGCTGCTGGATTCCACCAAATTGTGGATTTTCTCAAGTCCAGCCACATTGCCCATGCTCTCACTGTGTCGCCAACAATATACATAGAGCATCAAATACAGTTCTGGGCGAATGCCATCGTAGTGACAGAGAATGGTGTGCAGATAATCAAAACAAGGGTGTGTGACAAACCCTTGTCAGTTTCTGAAGAGGTGATACACATCTGTCTACGTCTAGACGATGCTGCAGGTATTACTTCTATTCCAATTGAGGACTTGTTCTCAAACCTTTCAAGAATGGGGTATGGAGGCCAATTGGGTGGTTTCAAATTTTCAAAAGCCAAATTTTATACCCAATGGCGTTTTCTTGTTCATACCCTGATGCACTGCATTTCCAAAAAGACTACTGGATGGAGTGAGTTTAGCAGTACCATTGCTTATGCTTTGGTCTGCTTGGCCAGTGCCAGAAAGTACAATTTCTCTAGAATGATTTTCAGTGATCTTGTATCAAACTTGGGAAGCAAAAAGAGTTTTTATATGTACCACAGGTTTGTACAAGAAGTTATAACCCATGAATTGACGGATATGCCTCACTTTGATGAGGTATATGTACCAAAAATCCCTAACGGTAAGGTCTTTTCAAACATGAAAAGATCTCCATTGGACTCGGAAGGAGTTGACACCCCATTGTTCTCTACAATGATGGTGGTGTCCCACAATGAAGAAGGTATGGATTCAGGGTCAAGGCCCTAATTAGACCAACCCACTGAAAGCCAATCCCAACCTTCCATCACCATATCAATCCCTCAGTCCCTTGTTCAAAAACCAATTGCACCAATAACCAATACTTATATAAAGAAAAAGGTAAAGAAGGCTCATTCTCTTCTTGTACCTTCACCCACAGAGCCTTTAAGCCCTCTAATGGAGAATTCTCCATTAGAGAATATCTACAAGGAAACCACAGGGGTGTCTCCCAACCCCATGGAGGTGCTCAATGAGGAGATATTTGAGCATATGGGTGCTAAGGGTGCCACTACTCCTGCTAGCACAGAGGAGGTCAGTGGTAACATGAATAAGACCTTCCCCATGGCAACTTTGGGTGAGCAATCATCCAAAGGTCCTAGGTGCCAAGAAACCATGGGGGTAGCAGGTGCTTCTGCTAGGCAGAAGACCTCTACTACAAAAAGATCCCATGATCCTTCAAAAGAGGGTAACACTTATGGAGAAGGTGAGGACAGATATAACTACTATGAATTGATAGAAGCAATGGGAAACATAAACATGGATGTAATCAAACAGGGACAAGATATAGAAGAGTTGAAACTGATAGTTCTGTCTCAACAAGAACAGATTGTCAAACTGAAGAATATGGTGAAGAGACTGATCCAGAAAAAGAAAAAGAAACAATTTGTACTTAAAAGAAGGGAACCAGTGACTGATGCTCCCAAAAAGGGGGAGTCAGAAGCTGATGTCAACATGGAAGATGTCAAAGAAAAGGGGGAGCAAGAGAAAGTTGATCTTGAGGGGGAGCAACAAGCAGTGGAAACTGAGTTTGTACAAGAAGCAGAAAAAGAGAGAGTAGCAGTAACAGAAACTGAACAAGCAGCAGTAACAGTCAATGCTGCTGAAACAAGCAAAGCAGCAAAAACTCTTAATACTGCTGAACTGAAAGAAGCAGAAGAAATAGTGCAAGAAGTTTTGACAGATCTTGAAATTTCTGAAACCTTAATCAAAGCCAAGCATGATACTCCCAAGGTCATCTCAAAGGCCAAAGGAGTTGTCATCAAAGAACAATGTGAAGTGATCAAGAAAGAAAATGTAGAGAAGCAGGTGAGCAAAGACAAAGGAAAAGCTAAAATGGTGGAATCTGATCAACCAATCAAAAAGAAAAAGTTGGTTGAGTCAGATGAAGCTTTGGCCAAGAAGATGCAGGCTGATATTGAAAAAGAAGAAAGGGTTCAAGTTGAAAAAGACAGGGAAATGGCTAAGGCTCTAGCTGCTGAACTGAATGAAGCTTATCAACAAAGCCTGGCAACTGAAATTGCACAGAAGAAAGCTGCAAATCTGAAGAAATCCGTGGTGGTTAAAACAGCTGCAAAGAAGAGACAACCCTCAAAGACATTCCTTGGTACTCAATACAGAAACAAGATGTTTACATTTCTCAAGGGTGTTGTAGGAGTCAGAAAGGAGATGTTCTCAAAGATGTCTTTTGAGAAGATTAAAGAGCTATATGATTCAGAGATGCTAAAGCTTCAAGGGAATGAAACTGCAAGAGTGGAAATGGAGAAGAGATTGAAAGAAAACAATGACTTTATGATAGAAAAACCTTTTCCAGATGAGCAAGAAACACCACCAAAGAAAGAAGCAACTCTTGGTGAAAGTCTAAGGACTTTAAAAAGAACCAAGATGATGGCAAGAAGAAAGTCAACCAAGAAACCTAGAGTAGCTGAAAAAAAAAGCTGAGAAGGTTACTAAAGAGGAAGGGGCACCTAAGCCATCTGAACAGAAAGAGCCATCAAGAACTGATGATGTAAATCTATACATGGTAGTGATGGACAAAGTGCCTGAACCAATTTCAGCTGAACCTGTTGGAGTTAAGCCTCCAGAGGTTACTCTATGGGATACAATGAAGGTGGATGGAAAAGAATACATCAGGCTAAAAAGAAAGGATGAGAAGTATGAAGTTTATAATACTTGGGCAAAGATTTTCAGAACATGCTCCAGGTCAGATCTTGAAGAAATGTTTGACAGAGGTATGAAGTTGTATGCAGATCAACTGAAAGCTCCAGAGATTTCAATTACAAAATTAGTGATGGAGTATCTGTGTATGATGTACAAGCCTGAAGAAGTGGAGCATGTCATCAGAAATGTGTTCAAAACTGTCAACAATTGGACTCTATATGAACCTAGTGGAGTATATGCACTAACTATGGATATAAATCACATAGAGTACTTCCTAGTGGATAGAGTATACAATCACAGTAGACTGAAGCTACATGCAATGTTGAAGAAGAAACTTGGATGTGTTCCAGATTCAGAGATGACTAAGTATTTGATTCAAAGAACAATCAATCAGAGTTTGGGGTTAGGTGCAAATACAGGAGTATAAGCCATGATGAAGTTTTGGGAGCATCTTGAAGACTATCTGAAGAACTTGACTTCTCTTCCTAAAAGTCAAGTTAGGGGGAGATTGTTGGGAAATTCAGAAATACACAAGTACAGTTAATGCTGCTAGAATAACTTGATTACTACTTCTGAGATTAATGCTGCTGAGTGAAGTTAATGCTGCTGAACAAGATTAATGCTGCTAAGTCAAGGTTAACACTGCTATAGGAGATTACTACTGCTGAAGGTTAATACTGCTCAAAGTATTAATGCTGTTGAAGACTTAGTGCTGCTTATGAGATAATCAAGATTCGTGCAGATCAAGTTTGAAGATTATGGAAAGATTGAAGATAAAGATGGAAGATTATTTTGAAGATCTTTTATTATTTGTAATTATCTTTTATCTGTAGTATATATAGAATAGTTTAGAATTGATAAAAAAATTAATAATAGAATTCTGAGTTTTTTTTTCATAGAGAGAATCAACCTCAAGGTTTGTAATCCTAATTCTAGAGAAGTAGAATTCGTATTGGTGAGCCTGTTCATCAATATTGAGGTTGAGTGTTGAATCTTGTAGCTTTATAATCATTCAATAAAGTTTACAAGTGGTTATTCAGATTCACTGTTTTCATTGATTATTGAATATTAAAGTGTTATTCCGCAAACTTCTTTAATATTGTTTCTGAGTGTTCATTCTTGTTTAAAACTAAGATCCTGACAATATTTGAAAGTTTTATAAATTTCAAATTGGCATACTGGTTGAAAAACCTTGAACTCATTAGGGCTATAAATTTTAAAACCCCCATCGTGAAAATAGTTGTAATTAAAGGAATAGAGGAGTCCTTGGGATTCGAGGTGTCGGATAGTCTGACTTGTGGTCAACTTTGAATGTTAGGTTCCCGTTTTGGGATCTGTACAGGTATGAACAATTGAGGTATTAGATTTACGTTTTCTCTCAGTTAATTAAGAGGTAATCTTATGGTTCGATAAATCTTCGGGTTAAGGCTTTGTGTGGTTAATTGCTTATGGTTGGATATGGGTTGTTGGGTTGATCGTTCGACATCATGCATGTGTTGGGAAATGTGCCATCGGGGCAAGGCTTCAGGATTAATGGAATTCTTGTGGCCCGTTTGTTAGAAATGTAAAATTTGGGATTTTAGCATTCTGTTAGGTGTTAACTGTAATTTGACAATGCAAATCTGGAGTGAGATGTTGTCGGTGTATCTGCGTTGTCAGTATGACCATCTTGATTTTAGGCGTCGACTTGATATTTTGAGGTTAATAAATCTTTAGAATGTTTGGAAACATATCGTTGGATTATGAGGAATGTTAGTCTCGCGGAGGTGGGACTTAAAGGAAACTAGATTGTTGGTAATCAGGTATTGATGCACATGTTTTTCTCGATGGGGTAAGGACTTGCGGACGAAATGGTTGAGGTTTGAGAATAGATCAGAGTTGTGTAATAGCCAAATCTGAATAAACCGACCCCTCGTAAAGCGTAGTAGTACACCCTTGCGGGAAGCCCTTCCAGTGTCAAGGGTGGATTTTAAGGAATTTTGGGAATTCTTTGGGTCGGTGTTGATTAGGGGAATGCGGATCCAATGAGAAGTTGAGGGCGCAAACTACTCTTGGGGGTAGTAAGTGTCACCCAAGGTTGGGAGACAACCGTAGTCTTGTGAGTAAAGACTACCTTAGTGAGTTAAGTGTTCACTCGGACATAAGTGTAACGTGCCCGAGGGGACGGCTGCGGTGGGTATCGGCATAAGGATATTGGTAGTGGTTCTGGAATATGGATTAAGGACAATCTATCCTGCGGGCAACGTGTCGTTGAAATCTAGATTTCGAGGACAAAATCTCTTTTAAGGTTGGGAGGATTGTAACACCCCGATTTTCGAAAGGTATCATTTCAAGTTAATGCATAAACCGATATATTAAGGAAAAATAATATATTTGATTTTGGACTTGAATCTTGGATTTCATAGTCTTGATAGATGAAAGATTCAATTACGAGTTCAACGGTCCTTTTCGGAGCGAAAACGGAGCTATAACAAAGAAGTTACGGCCAAAACAGTAAACGAGAAGCAAGCTGCGAGAACCAGCGACAATGACCAGGGCATTGTCGCATGGCAATGTCGCCCAAAGAGGGCAGGCTGCTGTTAAGTCGCAAATTTCAGCCATTTTCCTCATTTTTTCTCACCCAAACTTCTTCCACTCTCTCCCAAACGATTTTCCTTCTTCCCCCTTCAAACCCTAGCCTATTTTGGCTCAAATCCTTGTGTTTTATTGAAGATGAAACACCATCAAGTGGTAATATGGAAAGCTATGGTCAAGGTTTCATCATCTCCATCTTCATCTTCAACCTCAAGCTCATTGTAGGTTTTCTAGGTTTTCATCAAAATCTAAGTGGTAAGTGTATCCCTTCCATTTCTAAACCTTAACATAAGTTATAAATGCTACATTGATGATTATCCTAGTGTGTGGTTTATCAATTTCAGGTTTGATGGTTTTGGAGAAATCTAGGTCGAAATTTGGGTTGGGACCAAAAGGGAGATTTTGATGTGTAATGTTTGGGGAATGTTTCTATATGGTTGAATATGGTTATTTACAGTTGGAAATGTATGGATATATGTTTTTGGAGACTTTTGGCTTGGAGGATTCAAGTTTCTTCAAAGGAGATCAAGTTGGGGTAAAATTTAGATTTAGCCTAAATCTAGCAAGGTGAGTTCAAGTTGATTTGTGAAAACGGTGTACATGCCAAAATGCTTATTTTAAAGAATTTATGTTTTACATTAAAATTGTTAACTGCTGATAAGTTTTGGTTATTTGGTATATTTAACTTTATAAACTTATGTAACACACAACTTTGTGATTTTTGTGCATTTTGATAAATAAACCATTTTGATATATTTCTTTGGCGGTGTAATATATAAACGTGGGTCATTTCATGCAATTGTCTATTTGGTGCATACGATTTTATAAACAGTTGGAAATTTGCATATCATTGAACTATGGGTCGTTTTGGCAACACGAAGGGAAAGAATTTATTTGGAAAACGTTTTGTTTCAACCAATGAGAAGTTTTGGGTTAATTACCTTTTTGGTCGTGGTGTTTGCATAATTTTTGGTCGAACGCATTTCGATGTCTCTACTAACTTTCATTGGGTATTCACGTAAATGGTTGAGCTTTTGGCTCGGTTTCGACTATTTTGAGTCTTGAGGACATTTGTTCGGATTATTAACCAATGTGGGGTTTTGAGTATGATGGCGCACATTTCGTGTCATTTGTGAATTACATGTTTTGGGAGGTTTGGTCATTCTTTCGGAGTCATGTAATTTTAGACAGTGTTGTATTGGATCCATAGGCACGTAAGTCTGTCGGTTATGTAAGGCTTGAGGTTTTGGGTTTTGGGTTACTTTTAGTGACCGCTTGGGTTTGCTAGCGAGTAGGAATATGTGGTTTGAGTCGCAGAGTTGGAACTCGTCTAGATTGGATAGGCACCGGGTCCGTAAGACCCCGGAGTGGAACTCGACGGAGTATGGCAAGGGGCAACAACAGGTTTGAGGATTGTGATGTCTTGTATGGCATGGGAACTAGGACCGGGGCAAGTTGGTGAAATCCAATAACATCACGGGTGGCCCCATTCACGTGTTCTTGCCACCCTAGATGGAAACATTTAGAGGACATGCAAGGAAGTCGCGTGAACGGCCTACTTGTGTGTTTCTCTATTCTCGGTATTTACGGATCTCCTCATCGTTGATTCGTGGTCTTTTAAATGGTAATGTCGTATTTTACCAACTTTGGTTTTTATGTGGTCGACGATAAATGATGACGTTTATATTGGGTTTTCTCCACGTATATTAAGGCTTGAATGGAATGCGTCATTCCTACGTTTTCAGTATTTGGTTTCTTTCCATTTTATGGTTGCGTAAGTTTTGGGTTAAATATAAGTTTACGAAAGACATTTTATATTGTAATCTTATTCTGTAAAACATCTTGGTTTGGTTAGTGATCAACGTGGTGTCTCTTTCGTTTAAAATGCATGTTTATTGGTAAACGAGTCGTTTTCATAAGCAAAACAAATCATTTTGATAGATTATGACTTTAATTGCATTCTTACATTTTAAACGATTTATTTATATATGTTGAAAACTCTTGAGCTCACTAGGCGTTAAGCCTAACCTTTTTATTTGTCGGCATGTGCATCAGGTTCTAGTTGGGGGTTTAGATTCTAGCAGTTCCACGAAGAGTTGAGCCTAGCTTTGTGCGAGTGTAAGTAATTGGTGAACGTTTTTCGCAGTTTGGGAGATAGTGGCTATTATTGGGTTTTAGTAGCACCCGTCCTTATTATAGACTGTATGCGTAGAATAAGATGTATGTTTTGAGGTTAAATCTTAAATTATGATTGTAGATGAATCGATTTTCGATGTATTTATTAAATTTTAATTTAGTTACTATTTCCAGATTTCAGGGTGTTACATGGGTGGTAATGAAGTATATTCGGTATTAATGGTTTTTAGTGGTTGACTGGTTGTTGATGAATAATATTGGGTGCTAATGGACTTCAATGGATAATAATGATTTGTTGACCTTAATGGGCTTTAATGGTTAGTAATGGTCTGTATTAGGTCCTATGGGCTTTAGTAGGTGGTAATGAATTATATTTGTCTTCTTTACATGTGTATAATATTAAGAAACATAAATCATATATAATATATCATTAGCTAATCTGTAGCAAATCGGTCATCATTTGTTTCAGATTAACTACGGATATTATCAAGATTTACTGATTTTTAAATATTAAATATGATTCGGCCCATAGCGAATCCGTATCAAATATCTACATATTTGTCTCGAATTAACTATGGATTTTATAAAGTTTTGTTTTGATTTTTATAATATCAAATGTAAGTAAGCCTGTAGCTAATCCGTAGCAAAGTTATATAAATTTGTCTCAGATTTGCTACAAATTACTACAAATATTTATTCAGAATTATTTTATTTTTTAAAAAAATAAAATATAAATAGCTAATCCCACGCAAATGTAGTTTTTTCAATTATTGAGTAAAAGATCGTGACAGATCTTTAGATTAAAAATTTAGTTATTTAAAAAATACAGATTTTCTTTAACTGTCACGAATCCGTAGCAAATTTTGTTCACATATACACGGATTAGCGATGAATTGTACATGTATCGCTAAAATAGTAAGTAAAAGTTAAAAAGTTCAGCTTGGTTGCATATCCATCGCAAATTACTGACGCATCGGTCCATATCATATTACTGGTCACTGAAGCCCAGTTTTCTAGTAGTGTCATATTGCATGTTAATCGCTATTTTCGTCAATCGTTGAGGAGCAAAATGTCCATCGTACTCCTATCCAACTATATTTACAAAAAAATCTGTTTGGTAATATCACTCTTTGATATTAACCTATTTGTCTTCTAATAATATATATATCATTTATAGGCTTCGGTTGAAGGCTCGCCTCTGCTCTACTGCGAGTGTGCAAATTACGCCGACTTGCACCATTTTGTAGATCTCACGAGCCTCGGTCTATCGTCCATGACAAAATCGTAAGTGTGAGAGGATGGAAACTCTTTGAACCACTATATGCTTCTTATATCAAATTAATAGTAAGTGTAACACCCCTAACTTTAGAAAATAGCAGAAAATTTAAAAGTTTCCAAAACTCCTGCAATACGAAGTATCTTTAATAAAATTACATAAAGTGAAATAAAAAAAAGGAGTACAAGGTAAGCATCAGAGTACTAAACGGACAATCTAATGTCAACGGGAACCGAATTAAGTCGGTTGTTACAAAAGCTACCAAATCTGCTATCTTCATAACGGATGACGTCTCTAGCCATCCTATCGGAAACTATATAGCTCTGTACGTCGCTTAGATCCCACTAAGACCTGATATACATGTCGATAAATAAAGTGTTAGGCTTAACGCCTAGTGAGTTAAAACAGTTTTATCTAATAAGCATAAAACATTCGAACCCAATAATATTCCCCTTTTTCCAAAATTCCTCTTTTACAAACAATAGTTAAAACCAAGGATTTTAGATCATAAAACTCATCTTTACCAAAAGGTGGGACATTAACTAAATATGCCTTAGAGACGAGACCATCATTTAAAACCCATCTTTAGGAAATGAGTGCTTAAAAAGGATCCAACTCTCAAAACGTCCGAAATACAATATTATTCTGTACCCCAAAATCACTGAAAGTACGAATAGACTCAATTACCCAAATAACACCTTTCGATGACGGGGGAGACCCGCTTTCGTCGACTATGGAGAAGCACAAAATAAGCCATGTGTCAACGTTATAGAGTAGTGCCCTAAGATCACGGTCTCATTGTCTAACCCCTCTCGAGTTTCCACCACAATACCGAAGGTCCTGGAGCCCGACCCATACTAGTTCATCTCCGTAACACCCCTACCTCACGCCTACTTATACAATATTGGATCACACTTATTAGCCAATGGTTCTTGGGTCCCGATCAAAAACAATGACTAAAATCAACTTTACTTGTTAAAATTTGACTAGAACAGTAGTCGACATTATCATGAACTCATTGAACCCAGATTTCACAAATCATCAAAAATCCAAACGATTAGTGAATTAAAGCTCAATTAAACTATCAGATAACAATCAATACCATAACACACATCTAATCAACTCAATTTTATGCATGAACACCCATTAATTCAAGAAATCGATATTCACACAGTAAAATCGATGAACAGTGAAATCCAAAAGAAAACTTGATTCTTTAGGCTCTAATACCACTTGTTAAACCTAGATAACTAGTTGATAAACAATCACACAACACAATAAAGATCAAGAGATAAACAGATCAGAATAACATACCACAATCCATTGATTAATGAATGAAAACCAGTTGTGTGTTCTTGATACCTTGTGCGTAGGATTACAGAATACGGCTACCTCTCTCTATATGATTATGAAAGTAATATTGAGAATTATGAGAGGATTAACCCTAAAACCTAATTAATCAAAACTACTTATACTTAGGCGTATAAGCCTAATGGGCTTGAGCCCAACTACTAATAACTATTAACTTATTACAAATTAGACCCTCTAATTAACTTTAACACAATTACAATTTAAACCCTTAACTTTAACTTTAATCTTGAATACAATTTATGATCCAACACTCTCCGAAATACCAATCACCAAAATGCCCACACAACATTGTTCTCAAGACGAGGACATAAAGACTCCTCAATTATTCAATACGATGGACTCACATGCCTATGAATCCAATGCATTTATAGTCTAGATTTCATGACTCTACAAGGAATGTCCAATGCACCCAAAACAATTAATTTCCAACAATTATGGAAAAAATGCATTATATGTTTAAAGATCCATTTGATTGTTAAAAAATTGGACAATTGTCCGCCAAAATTATCTGACTTAAAATTAAACCAATATGCCCATAATGCACTTGACTAATTAAATACAATCAATATAAACCACATGAGCCGAAAAGACATATCTTCCAACTGTTAATAAACATAATGCATCTACAACATGATTAGATCCATGAACCAACATTTTATTGAAACATAATGGCTAAAGGCCCAAACCGTATGGTTTTCATTCTCAAAATCCTCATAAGCCATAGAAAGACATTTATCACACATTTATACGTTTCTGATCAAAATGGCTAGTGTGCCAACATCAAAAGTTCATACGTTGGGTAAAATCCCAAAACAACATTTAACCCAAAAGAAGGTTAACAAAACTCATTCAACTTGTTCATCAAACCGAAGTGAAAATGATCATTAATCCGAGTTACTCATTTTAAGAGTCAAACAATATTTTGCCTAAACCATCCAAACATCCAATAAATCACATTTGATGAAATCCATAAACTTGGGTGCCTCAAAACACCTAATAAAACATCTTAAATTATCTTTACAGATTTCAAAACCCAAATATGCTCAAAATGTTCAAAACCGTAAAAATCATCAAATACGAACCAAACTCATATAAATGTATTCATAGTGATATTTTGACATGTATATAGTTTTGCAAAACAACTAAACCTCACCTTGCTAGATTTAGGCTAAATCTAGGTTTTTACTCCAAACTTGAGTTTTCTTTAGGTGAACACTAGAGATTTACAAGTGAGTCTTCCAAATCTTAGTCCCAACACTTCCAAATGGTTCCTCTACTCCAAGAGACTCCACATATATAACAAAGAGGAGATGAAGAGAATGGGATGTGAAGAACAAACACCAAAACATAATCTTTTAAAATTGAAAGATGAGAAGTATACCTCTAATAAACCCTTTAACCTTAAACAACACTTAAACTCTTCCACTTTAAAATGTTAGGGATCCCTAGGAGATAAACACCTAACGTTCTTGAAAGGTTCCAAGTTGAGGGGGATGAAGAGAGGTACAAAGACAGAGAAATCGCCCTAAAAGGAGAAGAAAAAACGTTCAAAACAAAATGGAAATGAAACCCTAACCAAAAAGAATCGGATATGCGCTTTAAATACTCCAAGTTGACCGCCGGCGAGAGTGATATGGCGATAGTGACATTGTCACTATGGCAGGGCATAATTGCCAAAGGCGTACCACATGTGCCTCTTCGAGCGTGAGAGTGACACGTCGATAGTTTCAGTGTTACAATTGCTAGCATACTCGTGCAGTTTGTACCAAGGGTGTATGTTGGGAACTGAAGAAAAGCTCAAGTATGATTAATGCTGATCGTTCAGATTTACTACTGCTAGAAGACTTCAAAGTTAATACTGCTGAGTATTACTACTGCTAGTAGAATTAATGCTGCTAGTCAAAGTTAGTGCTGCCTGAACAAAGTTAGTACTGCTTAGCTAGTTAGTACTGCTAGTGGTTAGTGCTGCTTAGTTGTTTATGCTGATTATGATTAGTACTGCTTATGAATTGAAGATCCGGATGGAAAGGATGACAGCTGTAAAGAATCAAGATATTCATGGAAGAATTGAAGATAATGATGGAAGATATACTGAAGATATTTTATTTATTGTAATTATCTTTTATTCAGTATATGTATAGAATTGATAGAATAGTTTAGATTTAATCATTCATTCTAAATTTTAGAAAAAATCAACCTCAAGGCATAGATCCTAATTCTAGAGAAGTAGAATTCGTCTTGAAAGAGTCTGTTCTTCAAGATTGAGGTTGAGTGTGTAATCTTGTGATTTGATAATTGAATACAAGTTTACAAGTTGTTGATTATATACTGTTTTGTTTACTGTTACATTGAATATCAAAGTGTTATTCCGCAACTTCTTTGATATTAGTTTCTGAGAATTTATTCTTGTTGAGAATTCGATCCTGACAAGTGGTATCAGAGCCTAACTCTCTCAGAAACATCTATTCATTCATCATGGAAAACCTTGCAGAATCAAACAATACTCTGGTCTCTAAGGTTCCAATGCTCAAACCCAATGAGTTTGACATGTGGAAGATCAGAATTAGACAATACATTCTTCTCACTGACTACTCAATGTGGGATATCATAGAGAATGGTCCTTCTGAAGCAGGAAAGATTGGACCAGATGGGAAAAGACCTCCACCAAAGACAGATGGTGAGAGGAAGATCAGACAGACAGAGATGAAGGCCTTGAGCACTCTGCTCTTGCCTATCCCCAATGAATATCAGCATCAGTTTTGCAACTGCATTGATGCTCAGATTCTCTGGAATGCTCTAGAGAAAAGATTTGCTGGAACTAAAAGCATCAAAAGAAATCAAAGAGATGTTCTAAAGCAGCAGTATGAGAACTTCACTTCTTCAAAGAATGAGTCTATGACTCAAACTTTTGATAGGTTCAACAAGCTCATTGGTGAACTGGCTACTGTAGGAGTGAAGATGGAGCAAGATGATATCAACAGAAAGTTTCTCAGATCTCTTGGGGATGAATGGACTATGTACACTGTCTCATATAGGCAGAGTGACAATCTGGAAGAGAAGGAACTTCATGATCTATATAATGATCTAAAAGTTTTTGAAACTGAGGTAGAAACCAAGAAGAAGCCCACTGGTTATATCCACAATGCTGCACTTCTATCAGCATCTACTGATACTACTGCCAACCCTGAAGCAGTTAGTACTGCCAGTGGAGTGAATTCAGAAAAAGGCACTGAAACTATCTTTGAAGCCTTTTTGTCCAGTCACAGCAACAATTCATTGATTAATGATGATCTGGATCAACTTCACCCTGATGACCTGTAGGAGATGGACATTAAATGGCAGATGGCCATATTAACTATGAGGGTGAAGAAGTTTATCAAAAGAACAGGAAGGAACAACTTCTCTCAAAGAAGAGAAGATGGAGCTGGTTTTGACAAGACAAAGGTGTAATGCTATAAGTGCCACATGAAAGGACACTTTGCTAGAGAATGCAGAAGTGGTGTTTCAAACCACAACCACCAACAAGCTCAGAATGGAGGCTACAATCAAAACAAGAATCCTGCTCAAGCCCTTGTTTCTCAACAAGGAATAGGGTTTGACTGGAGTGATCAAGCTGAGGAAGTCATTCAGAATCAAGCTTTTATGGCAGAAGTGTCTGATCTCCCCTCTGAGGTAATTTCTAATCTTTGCACTCAATCTTGCACAAACACTGTCAAAAGGTACAGGGATCACAACCAAAGCATGTGTGATGACCTCAAAAGATTAGAAAAGGACAGAAGAGACTATGTGTTGATAGTAGAGAAATTTGAAGAGCAAATCAAAGGCTTTCAATCTAATGAACTTCAACACTCTTATGACACAAACTATTGGAAGTGGGAAAAGAATGAATTAGAGACCAAAATGTCTAAGTCCTTAGAAGAGAATGATAGGCTGAAAGAGGAACTATCTAAAGTTAAGCTTGACGTAGAAAAGTTTTCATATGCTTCAAAAGAAATGGATTCTCTTCTAAAGGCTCAGATTCATGATAAGATGAAGCCTGGTATTGGATACAACAATACACCCCCTCCATACAACAACAACTATATCTCTCCTACTTCAGACTTGTTAGAGACCAAGGACAAAAAGGACTTGTCTGAGGAAGCTTTTAAGATAGATCCTTTGGATGAGGTAGTAGTTAAGGATTTGACTGAGAAAGAAGCCAGTGAGAATAGGGATAATGCTGTGAGTAAAAAGATACCATTAGAAAACAACATTATCACCAATGAGGGATGTGGGAAAATCTGGGTCAAGTCTAAGGAGATAGAGAAGACCAAAGGAAAGGATAACAAGGTCCATTACAAACAAACCACGGTTGTGAATCCTGGACCTTGTAAACAGTGTGCTTGCAATAAAGCTAAGAGCCTAAATTCTGGTATAAAAAGAGGTAACCAAAGAAACTGGAATAATCAATGGGCTCAGAAACAAGGAGTTGATCTGAATAAAATCAATAGACCAAAACCTTGTTTCATATGTGGCAAGCTGAATCATTTGGCTAAGTATTGTTTCTTCAACCCTATTAACCAACAGATGAACTTTCAAAGATTTGTGCAAAAACCTGTTGGTTATAGGAAACCAAAGAAATCTGTTGAAACCAAAGGCCCTATGAAAAATAAGGTTTTAAAAGAAAGTGTTTTAATATGGGTGCCTAGAAGCACTAACAGTGTTAGTACTGCTGAAAATATTAATGCTGCTAACACAGTTACTACTGCTAACAGTGTTAGTACTACTGAAAATATTAATGCTGCTAACACAGTTACTACTGCTAACAAGGTTAGTACTGCTAAGCATGCAAGTACTGCTCATGCTGTTAGTACTTCTAAAACCAGTACTGCTTCTGGAAATGTGTTTCCAAGCCTATCATTGTGACAAAGTACTCCAAAAATGAGGAGTCAAAGTTTAAAAATCTTGTCAAGAAAGAATGCAAGTATTTTGATGAGAAAGGGGTACCCAAGACCACTTTGGCTTGGGTTCCTAATTCATACTAACTGATTTATATTATGTGCAGGGCAACCAACAGCTCAAAGGAAAGAGCATATGGCATGTAGGCACATGACAGGTAACATGTCATGCCTTCAGGATTTCAAGCATATCAATGGAGGACATGTTGCATTTGGAGATAATCTTACTGGTGGTAAAATAAGTGGAAAATGTAATGTTACCAAAGGTAAGATGACATTTGAGGATGTCTACTATGTTGACCAATTGAAATACAACCTGTTAAGTGTATCACAGGTTTGTGACAAACAACATAGCATATTATTTACAAATACTGAGTGTATGATCATTGCTCCAGGGTTCAAGGTAGTTGATGAAAGCATGATACTACTTAGAACTCCAAGAAAGGACAATGTTTATTGTCTTGATATGGACAATGTTGATAGTGATTCATCCCTGAACTATCTTGTTTCAAAAGCTTCTGTGGATGAATCCTCTCTTTGGCACAGAAGGATGTGTCACATGAACTTCAAGACTATGAACAAACTTGTTAAAAACAACCTTGTAAGAGGTTTACCTTCAAAAGTATTTTCATGTGATGATCATTGTGTTGCATGTCTTAAAGGCAAACAGCACAAAACTTCTCATAAGACCAAAGAGTTAAACACAATTTCTTCTTGTCTCCAGTTATTGCATATGGATCTGTTTGGTCCTACAAATGTTATGAGTATAGGCAAGAAATCTTACTGCTTGGTTATTGTTGATGATTACTCTAGATTTACCTGGGTATATTTTCTAAGGACTAAGGATGAGACAAGTGGACTGATCAAATCCTTTATCCTAAGAATTGAAAACCAAACTAATCAAAAAGTAAAAGTTATTAGATCAGATAATGGGACTGAGTTTAAAAATTTTGATCTAAACACCTTCTGTGAAGAGAAAGGCATTGAGAGACAATATAGTGCCCCTAGGACTCCTCAACAAAATGGAGTTGCTGTGAGGAGAAATAGGACACTAATAGAGGCTGCTAGATCTCTGTTGACTGATTCAAAACTGCCAATTACCTTCTGGGCTGAAGCACTTAATACTGCTTGTTATGTCCAAAACAGAGTTCTAGTGGTCAAGCCAAAGAACAAGACCCCTTATGAGCTTTTAAATAAAAGAAAACCTTTCATTGGATTTTTCAAACCTTTTGGGTGTCCTTGTACAATTATCAATACCAAATCTCACTTTGGTAAGTTTGATATCAAAGCAGATGATGGATTTCTTGTTGGTTACTCATCTCAGAGTAAGGCTTACAGAGTCTTTAACTCTTCTTCTAGAATAATTGAAGAAAGTGACAATGTCAAATGCAATGAGAACACACCAAATCCAATTGGGTCTGGTCCTCAGTGGCTATTTGACATTGACTCACTAACTAACTCTTTTGGTTTCAGTAGTGATGATTATGCAGGTTCAGGGAGTGGAGGATCAGGGACTACACAAGTTCAAGAAAGTATATCTCAATCTGTGATCTTTCCCATACCCACAGTGGATCCTGTTGAAGACTGTGAAAAGGAACCATCTACTGGACCAAGTCAAAGTGAAGAAGAAAGTAGAGATGAGGAGACTCAAGAAAATAAAGAACTAGAAGTAGCTACTGAAAACACTTCAGTTGAGTTGAATGACTCTAATCTAGAGGTGGAACTTAATGAAGACCCTAGTCATCACAGCAGAATTCAAAAGAATCATCCTCCACAGCTGGTAATAGGGGATATATCTTCTCCTATGATGACTAGAAATCAAAGTAGGCTTCAAGAAATGCAAGATCAACAACATACAATGCTTTCTTGCTTTTTATCCCAGCTTGAGCCTAAAAAGGCACATGATGCTATGAAAGAATCCAGTTGGATAGAAGCCATGCAAGAAGAGCTACTGCAGTTCAAGCTGTAAGATGTTTGGGATCTGGTAGACCTTCCTAAAGGCCAAAGAGCAATAGGAACAAAATGGGTCTTCAGGAATAAGAGAGATGAAAGAGGAATAGTCATAAGAAACAAAGCAAGGTTGGTGGCTCAAGGATATACACAAGAAGAAGGAATAGACTATGAAGAAGTATTTGCACCTGTGGCTAGGATAGAATCAATTAGATTATTCCTAACTTATGCTTCTTATATGAAATTCAAAGTCTATCAAATGGATGTCAAAAGTGCATTTCTTTATGGCTCAATTGAAGAAGAAGTATATGTCTGTCAACCACCAGGGTTTGAAAACCCAAGCTATCCAGACAGGGTATACAAATTGAAGAAAGCACTTTATGGACTACATCAAGCTCCAAGAGCATGGTATAACACTCTGTCATCCTATCTCTTGGAAAATGGCTTTGAAAGAGGAGTCATTGATAAGACTCTATTCATCAAGAGAAAGAAGAAGGATATCTTGCTGGTCCAGATCTATGTTGATGATATTATCTTTGGATCAACAAGAGACAACATGTGCAAGGAGTTTGAGGAACTAATGCATCAAAAATTCAAGATGAGTTCCATGGGGGAACTTACTTTCTTCCTTGGACTCCAAGTTCAACAGAAGTCAGATGGAATCTTCATCTGTCAGTCCAAGTATGTGCAGGATATTCTAACCAAGTTTGGTTTCTCAGATTCAAAACCTGCCAGCACACCTATGGAGACACACAAACAGATAACAGCAGATCTTGAGGGGGAGGATATGGATGTTCATCATTATAGATCCATGATTGGCTCTCTCATGTATCTTACAACCTCTAGGTCAGATATAATGTTTCCAGTCTGTGTATGTGCAAGATTCCAAGTTAGGCCAAAGCAATCTCACTATCAAGCTGTTAAAAGGATATTCAGATATCTCAAAGGGAAATCCAGATTGGGACTTTGGTATCCTCATGACTCATCCTTTGACCTGCTTGCAAACTCAGATAGTAATCTAGGTGGAGCAAACTTGGACAGAAAATCTACTTCTGGAGGATGTCAGTTTTTGGGTGCAAGACTAGTTTCATGGCAGTGCAAGAAACAAACCACAGTATCCACATCTACAACAGAGGCAGAGTACATAGCAGCTGCAAGTTGATGTTCTCAAGTCTTATGGATTCAGAATCAAATGCTGGATTATGGGGTAACCTTTCTACACACTCCAATTTTTATTGATAATAGCAGTGCTATTAGCATTGTGAATAATCCTGTCAAGCACTCAAAGACAAAGCACATTGAGATCAGGTATCACTTCATAAGAGACTGTAATGAAAAGAAACTTATTTAAGTTGTAAAAGTTCACACTGATAACCAGTTTGCTGATCTATTCACTAAAGCTTTTGATGTGGGTAGATTCACTTTCTTGGTAACAAGTGTGGGAATGATCAACTCTAAATAAGCCCCTTCTCAAAAAGTAGTTATATACCTGTATATTGTTTATTCTTGGTGTTATTAATCTTCTTTTTCAGGATATATATAGCAGTACTCAGTGTATCACAAGCTTAAAAGAGTAAGTATGGTTAATACTGCCAGTACAGTTTTAATACTGATAGTAGTTAATACTGCTAGCTAGTTAATACTGCTAGTGGTTAATACTGCTCTCAGTTAATACTGCTAGTTAGTTAATACTGCTAGTGGTTAATACTGCTTTCAGATAATACTGCTTTTAGTTAATACTGCTCTCAGTTAATACTGCTAGTTAGTTAATACTACTAGTAGTTAATACTGCTCTCAGTTAATACTGCTAGTTAGTTAATACTGCTTTCAGTTAATACTGCTTTCAGTTAATACTGATCTAGGTTAATACTGCTTATGTCCCGAATACTATAAATACTCTTTGCCCGCCTAAAAGTTCATAACGACTCTTTGCATATTGTTCTCTTGCGCTCTAAACCCTCTCTCTCTCGAGTTCCATGGCGTTCATTGACGAGCACAATGAAATCACGATGCTCCAAAAGCCAAAACAAGCTGCAGGTTTTCATCAGATAGTCGACTTTCTGAAGTCCAGCCACATTGCCCATGCTCTCACTATATCTTTTACTATCTTCATAGAGCATCAGAGGCAATTCTGGGCATATGCCACCATTGTTACTGAGAATGGTGTGCAAATGATCAAGACGAAGGTGTGTGGCAAGCCATTAACAGTTACTGAAGAGGTAATTCACATCAGTCTACGTCTAGACGATGCCTCTGGTATAACTTCTATCTCTAATGATGAACTGTTTTCTACTCTTTCAAGAATGGGGTATGGAGGCCCATTGGGTGTGTTCAAGTTCTTAAAAGCAAAATTTTCACCTCAATGGCGTTTCTTTGTCCATACCCTTATGCATTGTATCTCTAAAAAGACTAATGGATGGAGTGAGTTCAGTAGCACCATTGCTTATGCTCTTGTATGCTTAGCCACTGCCAGAAAGTATAATTTTTCCCACATGATTTTCAATGATCTTGTCTCAAACTTGGGAAACAAAAAGAGCTTTTATATGTACCCCAGGTTTGTTCAAGCAGTTATCACCCACGAATTGACGGATATTCCTCATTTTGATGGGATATATGTACCAAAACCCCCTAAAGGCAAGGTTTTCTCAAATATGAGAAGATCTGCTGGGGACTCGGAAGGAGTTGACACCCCATTGTTCTCTACAATGATGGTGGTGTCCCAAACTGATGAAGGTATGGTAGCAGGGTCAAGGCCCCATTAGACCAACCCACTGCTAGCCAATCCCAACCTTCCCACTCTAAATCAATTCCCCAGTCTCTTCTTGATAAACCAACTTTACCAATCACCCAAACATACAAAAGGAAACAGGTAAAGAAGGCTCCTTCCCTTCTTGTACCAACAACCCCTAAGCCTTTAAGCCCTCTAAGGGAGAATTCTCCCTTAGAGAATATCTACAGGGAAACCACAAGGGTGTCTCCCAACCCAAAGGAGGTGCTCTCTGAGAAGGAGGTTGAGCATATGGGTCCTGAGGCTGCCACTACTCCTGCTAGCACAGAGGAGGACAGTGGTAACATACATAAGACCTCTCCCATGGAAACTTTGAATGAGCAATTATTCAAAGGTCCCCGGTGCCAAGAAACCAAGGGGGTGGATAGTGCTTCTGCTAGGCAGAAGGCTTCCACTACTAAAAGATCCCATGATCCTTCAAAAGAGGGTAACACTCCTGGAGAAGGTGAGGACAGATATGACTATCTTGAATTGATGGACACAATGGCCAACATCAACAGGGTTGTCATCAAGCAGGGGAAAGATATTGAAGAGCTGAAACTGGTCATTCTGTCTCAACAAGTACAGATTACCAAACTGAAGAAATTGGTGACAAGATTGGTCCAGAAAAGGAGAAGAAAGCAATTTGTGTTAAAGAAGAGGGACAGTGCTCAAGATGCTTCCAACAAGGGGGAGAATCAAGAGAATGAAACAGAGAAGAGAAGCAAATCTGAGATGGGATTTGATGTTGAGGGGGAGAAAGAAGCAGAAATAGAGAAAGAAACAAAATTTGCCCAAGCAACAGAAACTGTTAATGCTGCTGAGGTCAAAGAAGCAGTAGTAACAGGGCTTTCTGTAGAAGAATTGGAAATTGCAGAAACGTTGGTAAAAGCCAAGAATGACACTCCTAAGGCTTCTCAAAAGGCCAAGGGAGTGGTCATAGATGAAGGAGGCCTTCAAAAGAAGAGAAAAGAAAGAAGTGAGGCAGGTTTGAAGGATACAAAAGGAAAAGGAAAGATGGTTGAACCTGAACAACCTTTAAAGAAGAAAAGTCAGATTGAGTTAGATGAAGAAGTGGCAAAAAGAGGAACTGTTACAATCTGAGAAGGATAGAGAGCTTGCACTGAATATGGCCAGAAAACTAAATGAAGAGTATCAGAAGAGCATGAAAACAACAGCTCAGGCCAAGAAAGTACAAGTCAAAAGAATGCCACTCAAAAAGCAGAAGAGACAACCCTCCAAGACCTTTTTGGCCAATCAGGAAAGAAGAAAAATGATAAATTTCCTGAAATGTGCAATTGGAGTCAAGGGGGAGATGTTCACAAACATGGCATACAATCAGGTTGAAGAGTTGTACAAGAAAGAAATGGAAAAACTTCAAGGGGATTCATCTAAAAGGGAAGAGGCTGAGAGAAGAATGAAGGAGAGGTATGATCTTAATATTCAAAAACCATTCCCTGAGGAGACCACACCCTCAAAAGACAAAGCTGAAGAGATGAAGGAAGAACAAGAGAGTGTTGGTATAGAAGCCAAATCTGGAAAGAGGGTGAAGACAATTGCTTCCAAAAACCAGTCTAAAAGGCCTAGAATGGAAGAAACAGCAGAAACTGCAGCAGAACCTTCAGATGTACCTTTAATAGAATCAGTGCAAAGTCCATAGCAGTCCAATAAGCAAACTGTTGAGAGTATGGATTTGTATATGACCATAGTAGAACCTATGAAGGTTGTTCCAATCTCCATGAAAGCTCCTGAGGTTACCTTTTGGGACATTCTAAGAGATAATGGAAAGGATTTCTTCAGAATCAAAAGAGCTAATGGTTCATTTGAAGCATATTCAACATGGGGGAGAGTTATCAGAAGTTGTTCAAGAGCTCATATAGAAGAATTATACAAAGTGGGGATAAAACTCTATGAGCCTGTGTTGAAAGGTACTGAAGAGAATCTTCTCAAGATAGCAATGGAATACTTGTGCATGATGTTTGATCTAGAAAGAGTGGCTTATAGGATTAAAGATCATCATCATGAGTTTATATTCAAGAAGATTGATAAATGGATACTTTTTGAAAACTGTGGGGTATACATGATTACTATTGACAATTGTTATCATGAATACTATCTAGTGGACAAAATTTATAAGCATAGCAAGGAGAAGCTAGAAGGGATGCTTAAAGCTACACTGGTATGCTCAAAGGATTCCGAGATGGCTAAAATTGTGGTGAGAAGAACTGTAAATCAATGTCTGGGGCTAAATCCAAATTTGGGAAACTGAACCTGAAGTGCTGAAAGCATCTTGAAGAAAATCTAAAGAACTTGACTTCTTTCCTTAAAAGTCAAGTTAGGGGGAGATTGTTGGGAACTGAAGAAAAGCTCAAGTATGATTAATGCTGCTAGTTCAGATTTACTACTGCTAGAAGACTTCAAAGTTAATACTGCTGAGTATTACTACTGCTAGTAGAATTAATACTGCTAGTCAAAGTTAGTGCTGCTTGAACAAAGTTAGTACTGCTTAGCTAGTTAGTACTGCTAGTGGTTAGTGCTGCTTAGTTGTTTATGCTGATTATGATTAGTACTGCTTATGAATTGAAGATCCGGATGGAAAGGATGACAGCTGTAAAGAATCAAGATATTCATGGAAGAATTGAAGATAATGATGGAAGATATACTGAAGATATTTTATTTATTGTAATTATCTTTTATTCGGTATATGTATAGAATTGATAGAATAGTTTAGATTTAATCATTCATTCTAAATTTTAGAAAAAATCAACCTCAAGGCATAGATCCTAATTCTAGAGAAGTAGAATTCGTCTTGAAAGAGTCTGTTCTTCAAGATTGAGGTTGAGTGTGTAATCTTGTGATTTGATAATTGAATACAAGTTTACAAGTTGTTGATTATACACTGTTTTGTTTACTGTTACATTGAATATCAAAGTGTTATTCCGCAACTTCTTTGATATTAGTTTCTGAGAATTTATTCTTGTTGAGAATTCGATCCTGACAGTGTATGAATCCTGGCGACAGTGGCACGCGATTGTGCCCTCTGGTACTTTCGCTGTCACAATCGCCCCAGACCCCTCGAACCTCAAAATATAACTTTTTTCCCGATATGAAACACTCTCGATTGGCCCGTTGATTTTAAGCAAGGTATCCTCCCAGCATTCACCATTGCTTTCGACTTACCTAGTAGGGAAAAGGTACATTTTCTTATAGAAAATTTTGGGTGTTACAATAAAGTTATACATATGGTGAATAAAATCCATTAAATTTTCTTCCCACCTATCTTAGACAAGAAAACTGTCAAAATCATATCATAACAATGTGTGTTTAAATGGTATTAATATGCAACAATGAAATATATTATAAGAGTTGACACCATCTCCACATATTAGATGATGAAAGTTTGAAAGTCTAACCAAGAATTAATGTAGGGATCCCTAAGAGATAAACACATAAGGTTCTTGAAAGGTTCCAAGTTGAGGGGGACGAGGAGAGGTACAAAGACTGAGAAATCGCCCCAAAAGGAGAAGAAAAAATGTTCAAAACAAATTGGAAATGAAACCCTAACAAAAAAGAATCAGATATACGCTTTAAATACTCCCAGTTGGCCGTCGACGAGAGTGATATGGTGATAGTGACATTGTCACTATGGCAGGGCATAATTGCCAAAGGCATACCACATGTGTCTCTTCGAGCGCGATAGTGACACGTCGATAGTTCCAGTGTTACAATTGCTAGCATACTCGTGCGGTTTGTACCAAGGGTGAATGAATCCTGGCAATAGTGACACGCGATTGTGCCTCTGGCACTGTCGCTGTCACAATCGCCCAAACCCCTCGAACCTCAAAATATAACTTTTTCCCGATGTGAAACACTCTCGATTGGCCCATTGATTTTAAGCAAGGTATCCTCCTAGCATTCACCATTGCTTTCGACTTACCTAGTAGGGAAAAGGTACATTTTCTTATAGAAAATTCCGGGTGTTACAATAAAGTTAGACATATGGTGAATAAAATCCATTAAATTTTCATCCCACCTATCTTAGACATGAAAAACTGTCAAAATCATATCATAACAATGTGTGTTTAAATGGTATTAATATGCAACAATGAAATATATTATAAGAGTTGACACCATCTCCACATATTAGATGATGAAAGTTTGAAAGTCTAACCAAGAATTAATGTGATATGGGAAGCATGATCAGGATCCAAAATAGTTTGGACCCCCTGCACCTATGTGCATGCGTTACAAGTTGACTTGAATCTAAAACGTAAATGTCTTTCATATTGTAAATAATGTACTATTGCAATTTATATGAATATATATATTTTGAGGGACCATATATATCTTGTTAATTTTACTAACCATGTTTAGGCAATAAGAAGTCATCTTTATTAATGGAGAATGAGAATTAAGCAAAAATATTGGAGAAAATTGTGTTCCATAAATAACCAAAAAAAGGAGAATGAGGCTCAAACTAGGTAAATATTGATAAAAACTTATATTGTATACAAATATTAATAAATTGTTACATGTTATAGGAAAAACAGAATAACAGTAAATAGAGAGAATGAAAATCTATAATTCTCATTAATCATAAACCCTTTAAATAAAGAGAAGTTTACAAAGAAAAGGAAACATTCATCATGGAAAATTCTAATATTAGGAAAATATTTTGTCACTCACTTCCTTTTGATGATGACACATAATCCTTCAACACTCCCCTTGTACTGAGTCAAACGAGTGATAGTGCATAGTTCTTGCCTCATTAAAACCGTACGCCAAAGAAACAAAATCCAATGGGAAAAATAAAAACTTTGGACGAAGGAAAAAGTACAAGGCACCAATAAACAATTCCTTTAGTTTACTATATTTCTTGATTTATACATCAATCAAGAGGTTTATAAAACAAGATGATTTATAAATTGTTGTCTCACTAAAATCTTGCACTAAGGAACAAAACCCAGTTGGAAAAATATACTAGTAAGTGAAGGAAAAAGCACAAAATTAATGTCACATGTATAGTAGACTCCCCCTTTTGTCTACTACTCCTCCTGATTCGTACATTAATCATGGGAGCTTGGAAAACATTTGTATTTTAAAAGGCAAGCTTATACCAATCTTTTCATCTATTTAACATAACTAGGTTGTATTTGTATATTGTAGAAGTTCATGGGGGTTAAATGTTCAGATGCTGATAGTTGAATAAAGGAGGGACTGCGCCTCACATTTAAAGAAAAAGGAAGGGTAGCAGAGCTATTATTGTGAAGTCGTGGCAAGGGTCATGATGCAATTAATGGAAGATATAAAAAGGGGCTTACACCGAGTTTCTAATACAATTTTCAGCTCATTTTCATTCACACCATTTTTTACTCTCTCTCTCACTAGCATTGTAGATTCTCTCTAGTTTTACGGTTACATTTTCATATCTTCAAATCTCTTGAAGATATACTAGTTGTAATAGTTGTATTAGGGTTTAATATGTTATAATCTAAATTGTTATGAGTTTGAAGATGATATCAGAGCCATGTTCGTTCGTTTCCTCTGAGATGCTCATCGCCGACGATTACAACTGGTAAAACTCTTCTTCTTCCTCTCTTCTTTATGATCTTTAGTAGCGACATATAGTCGTTATTTTTTCCCTTCCTTTCGACTGAGAATGTTCGTTTGATTTTTCGTTTCAAAACTCTCTGGATTTGGTTGTTTTCTAAGATCTGTCCAGAGATTTGTTTTGCCTCCTTGTGTGAGGATTTTTTTCATGTGGATCTGACCTTTGTAGGTCTTGTTCACTCATTTTCAGCCTGGTTCTCTTTTATATACATCTCAGTCGATCTCCTTTCACAACTTGGATCAGATCTAATATAGATCTTGGTTTAAGTTGTCTCATTAAAGGTGTTTCAAGCTGTTTGTGCGCCTCGTCGAATTGGATCTGAACTCTCTAGGTCTGATTCGTTCGTAGTGTCAGGATCGAATTCTCAACAAGAATTATGAATACTCAGAAACAATATCAAAGAAGTTTGCGGAATAACACTTTGATATTCAATGAAACAGTAAAACAAACAGTAAATATGATGAATAATTTGTAAACTTGTATTGAATGCTTTAAATCACAAGATTACACACTCAACCTCAATCTTGAAGAACAAGCTCTTTCAAGACGAATTATACTTCTCTAGAATTAGGATCTATGCCTTGAGGTTGATTCTCTCTAGAACAAAAACTTAGAATTAATTGATTATTTCTAAACTATTCTATCAATTCTATACATATACTGAATAAAATATAATTACAATAAATAAAATATCTTCAGTATATCTTCCATGAATATCTTCAGCTTTCCATGTTTACCTTTAAACACGATCTCTTCAGCATTATCTTCACATTATCTCAGAAGCAGTATTAACTGAGTCTTAGCAGCATTAACTACTAAGCAGCACTAACCACTAGCAATACTAACTAGCTAAGCATTACTAACTTTGTTTAAGCAGCACTAACTTTGACTAGCAGTATTAATTCTACTAGAAGTAGTAATACTCAGCAGTATTAACTTCTGAAGTCCTCTGGCAATAGTAATTCTGAACTAGCAGCATTAACCATACTTAAGCTTTTCTTCAGTTCCCAACAATCTCCCCCTAACTTGACTTTCAGAAAAGAGAAGTCAAGTTCTTAAGATCTGATCTTCAATATGCTTTCAACACCTCAGGTTCAATTTCCCAATTTTGGATCTAGGCCCAAACTTTGATTTACAGTTCTTCTTACCATAATCTTGGCCATTTCTGAATCCTTTGTGCATACTAGCTTGGCATTTAGCATTCCTACTAGCTTCTCCTTGCTATGCTCATAGATTTTGTCCACCAGGTAGTATTCATGATAACAGTTGTCAATAGTAATCATGTATACTCCACATTTTTCAAACAATATCCATTTATCAATCTTCTTGAATACAAACTCATGATTATGATCTTTAATCCTATAAGCCACTCTCTCTGGATCAAACATCATGCACAAGTATTCCATTGTTACCTTGAGAAGATTTTCTTCAGTACCTTTCAACACAGGCTCATAGAGTTTCATCCCCACTTTGTAAATTTCCTCTATATCTGCTCTTGAACAACTTCTGATAACTCTCCCCCATGTTGAATATGCTTCAAATGTATCACCTACTCTTTTGATTCTGAAGAAATTCTTTCCACTATCTCTTAGAATGTCCCAGAAGATGATCTCTGGAGCTTTCATGGAGATTGGAACAGCCTTCATAGGTTCTACTATGGTCATGTACAGATCCATACTCTCATCAGTTTGCTTATTAGACTGCTCTAGACTTTGCACTGATTCTGCTTCAGTTTCTACTGCAGTTTCTGTTTTTGGATTGACATCTTTTTGACTTGAAGTTTCTTGGCCTGAGCTGCTTCTTTTATACTTTTCTGATATTCTGCATTTAACTTTCTTGCCATGAGCTTTGCAAGTTCTCTATCTGTTTCTGTTTGAAGCTGTTGCTCCTTTTCCATTTGATCTTGAAGCTGCTTTGCTATTGCCTCATCCATTTCAATTTGAGTCTTCTTCTTTGCAGGCATTTCAGCTTCAACCATCTTTTCCTTTCCTTTTCCCTTTATATCCTTCAAGACTTCTTTCTCTTTTCCCTTCTTTGAGATCCCTCCTTCATTGATGACTACTCCCTTGGCCTTTTGAGTAGCCTTAGGAGTATCATTCTTGGCTTTAATGAAGGTTTCTGCTATCTCCATTTCCTCTACAGAGAGCCCTGTTTCTGCTGCTTCTGTTTCTGCTGCTTCATTTACCTCAGCAACATTAACTGTTTCTTTTGTTGTAGCAGCATTAACAGTTTCTTCTTCTATTCCATGCTCTGTCTCCCCCTCAACTTCAACTCTCTTTTCAGCGGAACTTTCTTTCTTTGGTTCTCCCTCTTGCTTCTCCCCCTTGTTGAAAGCATCAGTCAAAGGGTTCCTCCTTCTAAGCACAAATTGCTTTTTCTTCTTTTGGAGAATCAATTTTCTGACCATTTGCTTTAAGTTGAGGATCTGCTCTTGTTGTGACAGAACTATCAGCTTCAATTCTTCTATATCTTGGCCCTGTTTGATCACATCCGTGTTGATGTTGGCCATTGTGTCCATCAGTTCAAGATAGTCATATCTGTCCTCACCTTCTCCAGGAGTGTTACCCCCTATTGAAGGATCATGGGATCTTTTAGTAGTGGAAGTCTTCTGCCTAGCAGAAGCACTATCCACCCCCGTGGTTTCTTGGCACCTGGGACCTTTGGATGATTGCTCACCCAAAGTTGCCATGGGGAAGGTCTTAGAAATGTTACCACTGACCTTCTCTGTTTTATCCCAGATCTAATCTCGTAACAATGATATAAACAATAAGAGTAATGACAGCGAAAGTAATACAGTTTAATATCAAAGGAGATTCAAATATCAAAGTTCATAAAGCAGATAAAGATAAACAAGATATTCTTAGAATAAAATATTCAACTTATATTATCAGATATATAACTTCTTAAGCACACTTTGAACAATAAGGTGATGGTCCTATTTATAGGACCATAAAGTAAGCAGTGTACTTGCATGACGAAAAAGAGCATGTTGAACAGTGACCTACTCTAGAAAGTAAATCTTATCACTAAGTGACGTGTCATCTGTTCTTCTGTTCATTCGTAGAAAACTTCAGTATGAACATCTTCAGAGAGAATGTCTTCAGAGCTCTGACGTTGTCTTCAGAGCCTCTGATGAAGCCATCTCTGATGTATTCTCTGAAAGTTGCAATCTCTGATAAGTACTTCAGAGGCAGGTTTGTCCTCTGAAGTCTTCGTCCTCTGACGTCTTCGTCCTCTGAAGTGTATCTTTTGGAAGTCCTCTGAAATAGGACGGGTATTTTCAACACTTTAACAAACAGATGATTTGGAGCAAACAATCTCCCCCTAAGTGTCGAAAATAAAAGATACAAAAATAAAAAAGAATTGAATTTTAAACTAGAAAGCATAGAGGATAAAATCATCCTCTTAAGTATTACTTCTTAAACATTTGGAAGTTTAATACAAAGAAAGTAGTATATAAAAAAAAATAAAGAAACAGACTACAATTTGTCACTTGAACAGATTCCATGGAATTTCATGATCAGAGCTCTGAAGTTGATCATCGAGTCAATCTCTAAGTCAAGTTTTGCCAGTAAATCTGCTCTGTGCCTTTCTTCCTTTGCATGGATCAATTTCTTTATACCTCTCAAGGTTTCATCAGAGTACTTCGACACTTACGAAGCTAGAAAGATCTTCTTTTCTTGATTTACTCTGAAGACGAAACCCAGAGGTTCTGCAACGATTGATCCAGTCTTCTGTTCTTCAAGTTTGTCGAATGACTCCACAGGTTCAGTTACCTCCAGCTTCTCTTCCCCTAGGTTCAGAGCTATTTTAAAGTCACGTTTTGCTCGGTGTTTGACATAGGCCTCCATTACCCGTCGGACTTCAACCATGCCCATCCTGATTTCCCTTCTTCCATGATCATACCTGGCAGAGCAATAGGCATATAAATGTGGTAAATCATATGGATTTAGATTTACGAGATCATTGTCATTGAACTCGTAAATCTTCTGATCAGATCGAGTTACCACATAATTCCTATAGATAATCTTGTTGTAAGTAAAGGTCTTTTCTGAGATATTGTTGATTTTGATGATTGGATCATCAGAGAGGACCTGTGCTCTTGGTTTGGTTTTATCTCTGATAAATCTTCGCTCATAGTCTGGCATGTCCTCTCTGATTCTTGGATTCAAAGGAATGACTAGTGTGTCTGCCATGTTGAACTCACAGTAGATGTATCTGAAGTGGTCTTCTATGGAAGCTTCGGGATTTGATTCGAGGAATGTGGGAGGTTTATTGAACACTTTTGCTGGAAGACCGATGCTTGCTTTCTGAATAGGATTCTCTGAAGGAGCCTGTTCATCAACAACCATGGTTTCTGGTTCCTTCGTCTGTGGAGGATCTTCTTTTGAGGGTTCAGAGATGTAGCCATCTATCTCTGGTGATTCCCTCAGCTCTGACGTTGTTGAAGTATGATGTGGTTGAGCATTCTTGAAGACATACTCTTCGACATCAACTACTTCAACTTCTTCTACAACCTCTTTTCCAGAATCTGATTTTTCTTCCTTTTCATATTCTGATTCGTAAGCAATTCTCATCACATAAGTTGGTCTTTCTGGTGATGAGAATGCATCTTCTGATGTTGAGAAGTCGACGAGCTGTTAATCTTCTTCTTCGTCCAGAGCTCCAATAGTTTCTTGAGATGCAGCTGTGATTTGTTCAGCTGTGATTGGAACTATTGGAGCACCTGAAGTGGATGGTCCTAAAAAGATGATCGGTACTGGCGACTTTAGAGTGGCCTGAATATCTTCAGCAGAGGTGGAGGTTGAACGTCTCTCTGTTCCTTTCTCCTTGTGTTGGTTTGATTCAGAGGGAGTGGACTCCTTTTGTGTTTCAACAGGTTTTGGAGTAGGAGTCTTCTCCCCCTTATGAAGATCGGATGACCCCTGAGGTTGGTCATCTTTGTCATCAGAATCTTCATATCTAGCCTTCTTTCGCGCTTCCTCATAACATGCGACCTCTGGTTCCTTTCTCTTCAATACTCCCTCTGAAGTTCAGAAGGTCTTCAATCTTCTTGTTCTGCTGAGTGGTCTTGGAGACGAACTTGCTGGAGATATTCATTACATTGCTGGTGAACTTCTTGGAGAAGTTGGTCAGGTCAGCCTTTGTAATGAATTCTGTTGTAGCAGGAGCAGCAGAGGAGGTAGGGATCTTTGCAATTACCTCTGTCAAAGAACGCAAGACTTCCTCTTTGAATTGAGAGAAGTCTGCATGTGTTGGAGTGGGGGCAGAGGTAGGTGGAATTGCCTGGAGGAGCTCTGTTTTCGAGTTCTGAATTTCTCTGGACAATACGGAGTCATTTTTTATGACCAAGCTTTCCAGAGCATCCAGTTTTTCGTTCTGATTGAGAACCGTCGTGCGCAGCTCAGAGACCTCTGAAGTGAGCTTTTCAACTTCAGAGTTAGAGGCAGAGGCCTCTGAGGTCTTCTCCATTTGAAGTTTTATCTCCTTCAGAGATTCTCTGATTTCATCACCAAAGATTTTGAACTCCTCTTTGGTAACGTAATCAGAGGGGGTAACCTTAGGATCAACACATGATTCTAAGTTTCCCTCGAGTTCAGAGGGGCCTTCTTTCGGAGGTGGTTTGATGTTTTCTCCGGAAGGACTTCCCATTAATCCTTAGGGACCCTTTTTCAAGGATTTCCCTATAATGGTTCCGATTGGTCTCTGATCATCATAGTCAGAATCTGATGATGAGAACCGAATGTGTTTGGAAACCTTGCTGTCCAGGCTAAGGATTCCTTGTGCAAGAAGGTCGTGCCATTCTTTTTCTGACAGGCAATCCTTACGTTCTAAGGGACGTTCCAACTTAGTTTGAGCCACAAAGGCATCATGTGTGGGTGGAGGTGACATACTCTGGGGTGATTGAGTATTTTTATCTTGGTCTAAGTCCTTTTGGGAGGACTTAGCCGTATCAGAGGTTTCCCCTCTGGTGCATGCTTCAGAGGCAGAAACAGATGCCTCTGAGCGGTTAGGATGGGAAGGGTTCGAGGTGTGTACCTCTGTTTCAATGTCCATTGATGCTGGACCACCTTGGACAGTAAATTTGTTTGCACTGGGATTTGGGCTTTGGATTCTCTCATTTGTGTCGTCAAGGACATCTTTTTCTACCTCACCGCCCTCAGATTCTAAGTTTAGAAACTCACCCTCTGGAAATCTATCTTCCTCACCTTCCTCTGCTCTGACAGAGTTATTCTCTTCGTCAGAGGGAGGGTTCTCATGTTCTCTCTTCCTCACTCTCTCAGAGCCACCCTCTGGTTGCGCTCTGTTAATGTTTTGAGCAGTATCAGAGATATCACTCTCTAATTCAGGCTCAGTCTCAGAACCTAAGTGTGTTGGGGATCCCATCATCGGTTCTGATGATTGGGCAACATGACTAAGTAGGAGATGGGTAGGAGAGTCAGCAGGAATTATCTCAATCATGGTGTATGGGAAACGTCGGTCATGTGGATAAGGAGGAACCTCTGTGGCTTTGAATGAGTTCATCATAAACAGAGGTGTCATTGGGCCCTCCTCAGTGATGGAGAATTTCTCCATTGCTCGTTGAATGAGCACAGAGATGAATCGGGGAAACAATACCGATATTGGTTGTTTTCCTTTGGCCAAGTCCTTGTTCTTCTTGTCCACCGCCTTCAGCATCTCACAGAAGATAATGTGAGCCATATTGATGTTTCTGTTGAAAAAGAGAGCATACATTATGACTATTATCGCTGGATGAGTCTGATCCTGACTTCCAATCTTGCAGGTTATTGTTCGGTTGAGAACACTGAACATAAAGTTCCATTTGGGAGGCAGGTACTGACTTCTGAATTGACTTAGGCATGTTATTTCTTTGTTGTAGCCTAAGTGTTGGAGGAACTGAAGAAGGACTTCTTGAGTTGGGGGTTTCTCAAAGGTTTCTATTTGAAGATCAGTTTTGGTGAGGAGGTTGAATCGGCGAGTTAGGGTTTGTGGGGTGATTCTTATGTTTAAGCTTTGTTCACCTAGGTCAATGTGCCCAACCAGTCCTTCCTTTTCATCGTCGTATTCACTTGAATACCACCATTGTTGGACAAAGCGAAGGGGAATATCTGAGGCATGTTTGGTTAGAACATCATTGAGTTCGCAGTTGGTGAAAAAGTCGAGGATTGGGCGAAACTGTTCATCGTATTTTGATGGGGTGACATCCAGAAAGTAGTTGTTTCCTTTGACTGGAACATCGAACTGTACCATATTCAAGCTTGGAACAAGTTTTCTTGAGTTATCTGAAGTTTGGGAATGAGCCGCCATTGTTGCAGGTTGAGAAAGATGAAAGCTTAGAAAGAGAGATTCGGCTTTTGGATTTTGAGAGCGTAAAGAATAATAAGAAGTGAACAAGGGTATTTTATAGTTACAAAAGGAAGGTAGAGGGAGAGGTTATTGAAGTGGCGAATGAGAGTCCCAATGTCAGAAAGGACGTTCCATCATCCCCGAATTGATGGGTGACACGTTTAGGCGTGTAGGGGAGAACCGCTTTGTGTCAGAAAACCGCCAGTTAGGTTTTTGAAAAGAAACGAATGGTTATCCAAAAAGATTTATTATTTAAAAGAATTTCCTGGAATATTCGTTTAATGAGAAAAGATCAGAAGCTCTGATATTAATATCAGAGACAAGATCAGAGGCTCTGATAAAAACATCAGAGACAAGATCAGAGGCTCTGATAAAAACATCAGAGACAAGATCTTTTCTCCCCCTTGAAAGATGAAAGGGTCGTTGTCTCCCCCTTGACACATGCTTGGAGATTCAAAAGAGTGATTTTTACCATATTTGAAAAAGTCTAGAGGCTCTAATGAAAGGATCAGAGACTCTGATATTGATATCCTACTCGATTCAGAGACTCTGATATACGATCAGATACTCTGAGTTTCTCCTTTGTTAGGTAGACATATTCAACATTCCCAACTTGCTAATTAAAAAATTGAACCTTCGTTCATCTAAAGATTTTGTGAAAATATCAGCAAGTTGAAGTTCAGTTGGTACAAAATACATCTCTATTGTTCCTTTTTCAACATGATCTTTCAGAAAGTGGTACCTTACATCGATGTGCTTGGTTTTGGAGTGCTGTACTGGATTGGCAGAGATGGCTATGGCACTTTTTGAATCACGGAGAATTGGAATTCTGTCAAATTGTTGGCCATAATCTCTGAGCTGAGTCTTTATCCATAATACTTGTGAGCAACAACTAGCAGCAGCAACATATTCTGCCTCTGCAGTTGAAGTGGAAACACAGTTTTGTTTCTTGGATGACCAACTTACCAGCTTATTGCCCAATAACTGACAACACCCAGAGGTACTTTTTCTGTCAAGCTTACATCCAGCATGATCTGCATCAGTGTAAGCTGTTAGATCAAAACTTGAAAGTTTTGGATACCAGAGGCCTAATGAGTGTGTCCCTCTGAGGTATCTGAAAATTCTTTTGACAGCAGTTAAATGAGATACCTTTGGATTTGCTTGATATCTAGCACAAAGGCATGTTGCAAACATTATGTCAGGCCTACTCGCAGTTAAGTATAATAGTGAACCTATCATGCCTCTGTAGGTTTTTATATCCACAGATTCTCCTGATGGATCAGAGTCAAGTTTGACTCCGGTAGACAGAGGTGTTCTCATCGAAGTTGAATCATTGAGTTTGTATTTTTGCAAAATTTCAGAGACATACTTAGATTGACTTATGAATGTACCTTCTGAAGTTTGTTTTACTTGTAAGCCTAGAAAGAAAGTTAATTCTCCCATGAGGCTCATCTCAAATTCACTCTTCATCAACTCTGAGAACTTGTCACAATACTTTTGATTGGTAGAGCCAAATATAATGTCATCAACATAAATTTGTACTAAAAGCATCTCATTCTTGTACCTTTTGATGAATAAGGTAGTATCAATTGTGCCCTTTTCGAATCCATTGTTAATCAGAAAAGTGGACAGAGTTTCATACCAAGCTCTTGGGACTTGTTTGAGTCCATACAGAGCTTTATCCAAATAATAAACATGATTAGGATACTCTGTACTTTCAAATCCAGGTGGTTGCTGGACATAGACTTCTTCATTTAATTTACCATGAAGAAAGGCAGATTTAACATCCATTTGATAAACTTTGAATCCTTTGTGTGCAGCATAGGCTAAGAAGATTCTGATTGCTTCTAGCCTAGCTACAGGTGCAAAGGTTTCATCATAATCAATGCCTTCTTCCTGGCAATATCCTTTTGCAACCAACCTGGCTTTGTTTCTGATTATTATTCCATCCTCATCCTTTTTGTTTCTGAAAACCCATTTCATTCCAATTGCAAATTTTCCTTTGGGAAGGGGAACTAGGGTCCAGACTTTGTTTCTTACAAACTCTTGAAGTTCATCCTGCATTGCAAAAATCCAATGAGGATCTTCAAGAGCTTCTTTTACCTTCTTTGGTTCAATAATGCTCAAAAAGGTTACATAGAAGCATTCATTGATGGTGGCAGATCTTGTTTTAACTCCTTCGGAGGAGGATCCAATGATTTGATCAATTGGATGATCTTTTGTCCATCTGGTGATTGGAGCAATAATTTGTGCAGTTTGAGCTTCAGAGGCTCTGACGTTTGGTGACACCTCTGTTGTATTGTTCAGAGGCTCTGAAGGTGATACCTCTGTTGTACGGTTCAGAGGCTCTGTTGGTGATGCCTCTGTTGTACTGTTCAGAGGCTCTGAGTTTTGTTCCAGAGATGCAGATTCTTGTTCTTCATCATTTGATTCTGGAGTTGCTTCAGATACTTCTTGATCATCTTCTGATTCACTTTGTTGATCTGCATTTGGTGAAACAGAAGGTGTTAGTTCAGAGGGCCCTGAAAGGTTTGTACCTGTTTCTTGAGGTTCTTCTGAATTCTCTCTCTGTCTATCTCTGAAGATAACTTCAGAGATATCTTCATCATCAAAGAAATATTCAAATATTTTGTTTAATTCAGATTCCCTTGATGATTCAGAGATTGGTGATGAACTTTCTTGTTGTTCAGAGCTTTTATTGTCGTCAAAAGTGATATTGATGCTTTCTTGGATAGTCCTTGTTCTAAGATTGAACTCTCTGAAAGCTTTTGAGGCTAATGAATATCCAATGAATTTGCCCTCATCAGCTTTCTTGTCAAACTTTCCAAGATATTCTCTATCTTTCAGAATGTAACACCTGCATCCAAAAACATGAAAATATTTAATATTAGGTTTCCTATTGTTAATGAGTTCATAGGATGTTTTCTGAAATCTCTTGACAATTGTAGCTCTATTCTGAGTGAAGCAGGCTGTTGCTACTGCTTCTGCCCAAAAATTTGTTGAAAGATCAGATTCAACAAGCATTGTTCTGGCAGCTTCAACAAGTGTTCTGTTTTTCCTTTCAACTACTCCATTTTGTTGAGGAGTTCTTGCTGCAGAGAAGTTAGGGGTAATGCCTTCTTCTGATAGATAAGAATTGATTTTGGCATTTCTGAACTCTGTTCCATTATCACTTCTTAGTTTCTGAACTTTGCTGCTGAATAGAACCTGTAATCTTTTCAACAACCTTATTAATATGTCAAGTACATCAGATTTAGCTCTAATGAATTCTATCCATGTGTATCTGGAAAATTCATCAATCAGAACCAGAATGTATTTCTTACCTGCTAGACTCTGTATAGAGATAGGACCACAGAGGTCCACATGAAGCATGTGCAGAGGTCTAGGACAGTTGTTTTCACTTTTGGTTTTATGGGAAGATCTTTTCATTTTTCCCATCGCACAAGCAGAACAAAGATGATCTTTGTTAAACTTTAGAGATGGTAATCCCTTAACCAAACTAAGTTTAGCTAACTTATCAAGTGAGGAAAAGTTTAGATGTGAAAACTTTTTATGCCAGAGCCAGATTTCCTCACTATTCAGAGATACAAGACAAAGTTTCTCTGAATCAGTGTCTGTGATTTTCGTAAAGTTCATTCTGTAGAGGTTACCTTTTCTGTCTGCTCTTAGCATTTCTTGACCTGATTCTGAGTGAAGAAGTGAACAATATTTTCTTTGAAATTTCACATCAAAATCATGATCACAAAGTTGACTTATGCTTATCAGATTGTGTTTTAATCCATCCACATAAGCAACCTTTGATACTGAAACATTTCCTCTTGATAACTCACCATATCCTTTAATCTGTCCTTGCTTGTTGTCTCCAAAAGTAACTGCTCCTCCAGATTTTGTTTTGAATGAGGATAGCAGTTCTTTATTTCCAGTCATATGCCTTGAACATCCAGAATCTAGGTACCAGATTGGCATTGACTGTTTCTGCAAGACAGATTATTGTTTCTTAGGTACCCACCTCATTATGGGTCCTTTTGTGTTAGACTTTGGTGGAATTGTATGACTTTTTGGCATCTCATCTTTTGATGTCTTGCCTTTACTTGTCTTCTTTTGAGATTTTGTCTCTAAGATATTTTTCAGAGATTTATTCAAAAGGCAGTGTGATCCTTTAAAATGATTTTTCAGTTTCATCAAGAGATAAATGCAGTTACAATTAATAGAACAAGAAGAAGTAGGAGCAAAGTTTTTCTTTTTATTAAAAGCATTTGTTACATTTTGACTTCTTTTGAAACTAGCACTAGGAATATTACATTTATCCCTACCTACTTCTTTTCTTTTTGCTTGATAGACAGTCTTCTTTTCAAGTTGCTTTTTCTTGTTCAAAAACATCTTCTTTTCTTTGATGCTTACTGCACAGACAGGATCAATATGGTTAATTTTTGTCCATTTGCCTTTTTGTTCAGGGGAGAATTTTATTGTTTTATAGGTGTAAGAACCAGAAGTGTTTGTTTTATTCTTTGCCTTTTCTTGCAACTCTTTTTCAAGTTCCAGAGATGTTTTTGCTTGTAAACACATATTTGCAAAATTAGGACTTATTGGTATTCTGGTTTTGGTTTTCAATACTGAAATTGGAACATTCAAAATACCAGAGCCAACAGTTTCTATCTTTTTGTGAATTACATTCCCTGGTTTACAAAAAATCTGTTCATCAATCTCTAAATCAGATTCTGAATCAGAGTCAAGAAAGTCTCTCTTAGATTTAATAGAGATATCTACCTCTATTGGTTTTTTAATTTCTTTTGATCTAGAGACTTTGATGATCCGTTTCATGCTTTCTTTTCTTTTTAAGTCCTCCATGACATTTTCTTCCCAAATCTTTTGAACATCATCTTTAAACGTAGTTCTGATGTTTTCATCTGACTTTGGTGAATACAGAGGAGCATTCGGATTAAGTGAACTCTGAGATTCATTTTCAGAAGTACTTGTATCAGAGGTACTTGGTTCAAATGTCTCTGATTCACTTGAGATGAAAGCATCAAATCTGAAAATTTCTTTGGAATCATAGCTCTGAGGTTTTGTAAAGTGTACATCTGAAGTTTCTTCTTTTATCTGTAACACAGATTCTTTAATGTCTTTTACTTCAGAGTACTTTGTATTTTTGAAATTTAAAGCTCTTGCTTTTGATCCCTCTGATGTTTTCATTCTTTTGAAATTATTCAGAGATGGATCTTCAGAGCTTTGGACCTTTCCTATACAGAAAGTGGAAGAAAGTGAAGTTTTCTCCAATCCATTAAATGAATTCAACTCATTGAATCCTAGCCCTTGAGAGTCCATCTGAAAAAGCCATACCACAGAGATTACCTTTTCAGAGGTGTAAAGAGAGTTTACCTTTTCAGAGTTGTCTTCGGATGCTTCATCAGTTTGATTTCCATCTGAAAAAGCCATACCACAGAGATTGGTAGGATCTTCCTCACCATCACTTGTCGAGTCAGATAGCTAGTCTTCCATTTCTGCTACAAGAACTCTTTCTTTTACATTGTATTTGTATTTGTTCTTGTAGTAATCTTGGTCTTTGACAAGTTTTCCTCTGCAGTTTGCAGAGAAGTGGCCTGATTTTCCACATCTAAAGCATCTTCCATCATTTTGATTTGGTGGAAGAGTGGCAGTACTTGTCTCTGGCTTCTGTTCTTGAGGTTTGAAGTATCTTTGTGGCTGTGGATACCTTGGTTGGAATGGTTGTTGTGGTCTTGTTTGTTGTGTTGCATTATCATGGTTGAAGTTTGCACCCTTTTGATCACTATATGGAGTGAATCTGGGTTCTTGTTGAAATATTCTCTCCGGATTTCTTCTTTCTTCATTCTCTCTCCTTCCTTCAAATACCTTCTTACCAAATTTCTTGTTAAACTGATGAGTGATTAATGCAAGAGATTTGGCGAAGGCATTTATATCTTCATCTGAGTCTGAATCAGTATGAGTTCCTTCTGCTATCAAAACCTTTTTGGATCTTCTTTTTGTTTCCAAACATTTTTGTGACTCTTCACAGTTGTTTTCTTTCGATGTTTGTTTTGAAACAAGTGCAAATGGTCCACCCAAAGAGGTTTTTGATTTTTGCTTCATAACTTCTTTTTCATGTGCAACAAGAGTACCATAAATGTCAGTTAATGACCATGACTCAAGATCTTGATTAGCCTGTATAGACATGGACAGTTGTGACCATTCTTCATTCAAGCTTTTCAAAAAAAGAACGTTGTTTTCCTCTTTTGTTCTTATCACTCCAAACTTTCTACATTTGTTTATTAGAATTTTGAATCTTGAGTAAGTTTGCTGTAACTTTTCTTCTGGTAGAGCATGAAAATCATGATATTCATTTATGCATAGATTTCTTCTATTTTTCTGAGTTTGTAGGCCACCTTCAAGTTGATTTAACAACTGATCCCATATCTTTTTTGCAATTTTACAAGAATCAAGTTCTTGAAAGATATCATTGGGAATGGCCATTATGAGTAATCTAACAGCTTTTGAGTCATTATCCATCATATTATTTTCTTCATCAGTGAAGTTTGTGGTTTTCTTTTCATAATATGCAGGTATTTCGGCAGTATCTGCTGTTGCAGGAACTCTTGGTACCAACACCATTGGAATGTGAGGTCCAACGTTCACAGATCTAAAAGGATCCCTGTCCATACCTTCTAGAAAATTTACCATCCTTATCTTCCATTGGGGATATTCATCCCTTAAAAGTGTAGGAGGTTTTGTTAATGACCCAGCTGTATACATGGAACTTATGCTTGAGTTTGCCATTTAAAAAAATGAAGATTTGAAGAACTGATGCTTTTTGTAATGAACTGAGATTTACTATCAAATCTAGAGCATATGATGTTCTTGAATAAACTGGGTTTATATGAACATGCACAGATATTGAAAGTTTAGAATCAATGAGATGTAAATCTATCCGAGTATGCAGATATGATCTTTCTTTGTTTTAGAAACAAAGGAGGCTCTGATACCAATTGTTGGATCCCAGATCTAATCTCGTAACAATGATATAAACAATAAGAGTAATGACAGCGGAAGTAATACAGTTTAATATCAAAAGAGATTCAAATATCACAGTTCATAAAGCAGATAAAGATAAACAAGATGTAGATCCCAGTTTCAGTGCAATCAACAGATATAAGAACAATGATGAACAAAATATTGGCCACAGCAACTAGTCATATGATTGATATAAACTTCAAAGGGCTAAGTTTTACAGAGAGAATTTCTGATAATAATATGTAAACCTAATGACTAGTAAACTGAATAATAATTTCTCTCTGACCTTTCTAAATAACGTCTAACCCTAATAATGAACTAGAAATGCCTTTATATACTTAGGCTTACAGGCAATTGGGCTTTATGGGCTTGGGCCCATCTAACTATTAAACTATCACTTAATTACAAATCAAACCCTTATAAATACTTTATTCCACTTTCAACACATAGGACTTTTAGTCCTAACAATCTCCCCCTAAAGTTGAATAAAGCATTTATCTTCTTGAAAAACTTTAGGCCTTGATCTTCTTTCCCTATTGAATCTTTGAAGAACTTTGGTGTTGCTTGACTTCATGTCTTTCCACGCTCCCCCTTGAATAAAGCTCTTGTTCTTCATAGTATCAACTTTGTAACCAGATTCAATGTACAGTAGTCTCGACTGAACGCACTATCAAGCAGCTTTCAGCTGTAAAAACTCAATCACATCAGATCAGCACACAATAGAGATAATGTGAGAGTTACTTGACATTCCACGATGCATCTTCAGTTTAAAACAAAAAATTTGTCTTTGAACCGCGAGTTGAATAGGCTTTCAGCTTAAGAACTTGTTTCAATCAGCTCGTAGGAGGAATAATGAAGAAACTTGTAGCAGACACCACATGATACGGGAAAGAATCAATACAAACTTTGAAAACTTCACTCTTTGAAATCTTCACTGTCTTCAGACAAACAAATTTAGCATTAAAATCATATATTCATCTCCTTGATCTCTAGACTGTCTTCCGAACTGACTTTCTTTCTTTAATACTTGGAAATTGAACATTGTAAACATTTCTCCCCCTTTTTGATGATTTTGAACATCATGATCATCAAAACTTATTCAATTACAGCACTTTCTTTGATCTCCCCTTTATGATAATATGATATTCTTCGTCCTTTGATCTGAGTATCCGTCAATTCATGAAATGTATATATCTGAATCTTTTCAAATTCAGACATAATGGACAATGTAACCCTGATTCAACAGATGAAATAGTTAGTATGCCTGTAAGTAGCACAGAGCCACTTTGTACAACGGATGTACATTGGAAAGGAGTTTTTGTGATGTTCACTCCCCCAGGGCTTCCATTCAATCATCGAAAAACCACAAAGGAATTTTCTATGAGTGTTATGACAAGAAAACTCATTCCTTGTGTGCTCGTGAAAGTGTAGAAATGATTGAAGCTACTTAGCTTGATCAGGCTCAAAAATGTGTAAACTGTTGAGACAACAACAGATATTACACGGACTCAATGTGCGTGAAAGAGATGCGAAGGTGGGGCAACTTTCCTTCTTTTTCAATATCTAAATCTTCCGAGTGAAGAATAGAAAGCAGATATGCTGCGTCCCCAAAGAAAATGAAACATTTCTTTGTTAAGAAAGAAACGAGTGGTTGGTGGGGTAATAGCAAGAGTTGGCATGGGCTAGGTGCCTTTTTCAATGATGGTCACCAAGGAATGTGAACCAATCAGTAGATGTGGCTGCCCGGCTCAGAAGGTGGTTGGTGCAGAGTTCTGATATTCTTTTAACTCTGTTCTCACACCCTCTTTCTTTTTATCATTAAAGCTCACTTTTAATCAAACTCTCTTTTTCATTTTTCCGCTCAGCACAATGAGAGAAACTCAACCCGATGAGTTATCTCCCCCACTCTTTGATTTAAGACCCCTCACCCCTCAAATCACTCTAGGATAACTTCCGGGGTAGGAAACACTGGTTAACGTGAATCCATGGAAGTACTATTTAAGTTCTCACACAAATCCCATGTAAGTCCTAAAAAAATAGTTACTCACAGTTTAACTTGAACATTTAAGCACAGAATGTATGATAACACTGTCAAAATGTATGCTCATAAGATTTGAGCAATTGAAATTTGAAGATTTCTCAAAACAGATATATTGAATTAATGAAATGAAATCAAGAGCATTGTTTTGAGAATCTGACAGTGTATCAATCAGATCACATAAAATGGATAGGGTATCAAAGAATTGGATATTTTGTTTATATGAACAAATATAAACATTTTAGCAATGAAAGCACAAATTTAGAAAAAATGATAGATGCTCAAAAACATTGAATTTCAAGCGGGGGTATTACCATCGAAAAAATTGTTTCGCTATGAGACATGGTAATAACAAATACAAATGAAGTACTGAACCTGTGTGTGAATACGTTACAGTATAAGGATAAGACAATACGCAAGTATTGATCTTTAGAAACACACAGTCAGTTAAACATTAAAGCTCAAGAATTGAAAAACATTTAAATTCATACTTCTAGATTCATGAAACCTTTTGAGAATCAGAAGTGGTTTGAACATTTCAGAAACTGTTTTTCATGCTTGAAAGTTGTTCTTCTTTCAAACAATCAGAGATCTAGGATTAGAAGATATTTACCTTTTAAGCTCCCCTTCAAATCATGATAGAACGATATAGATCTATTAAGCTCCCCCTGGATAGTTGCAAAATATCCAGGTCTGAACGTTGAAGAACGGGTCCTGATCTGTCATGTGATCAGAAGACAAACTTCGTTGAAGTCCGGGTTCTAAGCTGATTTACTTAGAAGCCATTGTTTTTCTACTCCCCCTTGACAGTAGGTGCCTGCAACAAAGAATCAGTTTTCGGTTTTGGTACCCACTGGTATTTGGGTCCATGAATGTTAGTTGCAGTTCTTGTGGAGGAAATAGAATAAGAACCATACCAGAAATGATCACTGGTTTTGTGAATGTGATCATGTGTATTACAATAAGAACAGTGGTATTTCTTACCTGATAACCTGAGTAATTGATCTCTCGAGTAGATATGATCAGGTTTACTTTTACTTGCTTTGTTCTTCTTGGCATTGACCGCATGTACACATGATTCTTTTTCTTTCAGCTCATCTTCAACTAGTTTCTTCTTCCAGACCAGTTCCTCATCTTTGTATCTCCTTCTTCTAGAGCGTGTACCTGAACCATCTATATTGCTATCATAGAAAAGGTTAGTTTTACGAATCTGATCAAAAGATTTAACTGACCTTTGTGGAGAGACATATTTCTGATTTGTACTTGATACATTCTTTTCAAGCACTTTAATCGTTGATGCAAAGTTGTCTCTTTCTTTAACAAGCAGGTCAATCTTCTTCGTGAATTCAGACTTCGTTCTCTGCTCTTTTAGTGCCTTCTCAGATAGTTCAGATAACTTGGCAGTAAGCTTTTCGATCTCCATCTCAAACATGCTTCGTTCTTCTTCAAATCCCTTCTCAGCATTGTTTCTTTGGCCGGATATTTCCTTGAAGAATCCAACATTCTTCTGTTCAATGGCCTTCTTTTCTGTTGCAAATTTCTCTCTTTCAAGAATGATTACTTTCTGAAAATCAGAAACTTGCTGAGAAAGTTTTATGCACTTCAGCTCAACTTCTTTCTTCTCATCAGCACATTTTCTCGAGAATTCTGAGAACTTCTTTGCGAAAGATTTCTCTTTAGTCTCAAAATCAGATTTGTGTTTAGCAAGCAGTTGCTCCAAATCAGATAAACGCTTTTGAAGATCTGCATTTGCATTTTTCAGTTCAGAAATCTTTTCCTCAGAACTTTCAACAGAGACTATTTGCTGAGTTTTAGCTTCCAAAATAGAGATCTTTCCTTTTAGCTCAGAGTTCTCAGCTTCCAATTCTCTTCCTGTTAATAAACCCTTTGTCCCCAACACCAACCATTCAGTACAATCCCACCGCTCTTTTCCTGTCATTTTGTTAGAATTTATTTGACCAATAAGTTCATTAAAAATGTCACTAATAAATTCACACGAAATACTATGTTTCATATAATTTCGAGCATTATTATTGGCCCTCTCTCTTTGTTCCTTTTCCACAGGAGAAGCTTCTGGCGGAATTTGGGATTGCTTCTCTCCTTCAGTCAATGACAATCTGATGTAGGGACCCACCTCATGTTCGTCAACAAAATACAGAAAATCAGCTTTCCACCTTTCATATTCTCCTTTGGACCGCAGCCTTGGTGGGTTCACCATTTTGTACGAATTGAATAGAATGTATTTGCTCCGACTTTGAAGAGAGATGAAACTTGAAAGTGCAGGGACCAAAAGTGACAACGTGTGAAACTTGAAAGTTTAGGGTCACAAATGACACGCTGAATCCTTGAAGTACGGGGGCTAAAAATAAATGCACTGCAAAAAGATCGTGAGACCGGAGTAAGCAGGTATCTGGTCGAATGATACGGCCGGGGATACACTTATCCGGTCGAAGGAAAGACCGAGAAAGATAAGGTTCGGTCGAAGGTGTAAGACCGGAGATTACAACTACCCGGTCGAAGGACACGTCCGGTCATACACTTATCCGGTCGAATGAACCGACCGGGGTACACGAATCCGGTCGAATGAAACGACCGGGGAACAAGTATCCGGTCGAAGGGACAAGACCGGATAACACGTATCCGGTCGAAGGTTATTCGGTCGAAGGGCTCAGGTCGAAAGACAAAATTAAACGATAAACACAAAAAAAACAGATAAGATCGATGATACCAAATGACCGAAGAACACGAAGAAACCACCGAAGAACTCGATGAATTTCTGGGATTTGACCGAAGCCAACCCCAGAACCGTCGATCTTCGATCGAATAAAGCCCAGAAAAAAAAACAACCAAAAGATTCAACCGGATGCGATATTATCAACAAGATCGATAAAAAAAATTGCTAACCTTAAGACCGATAGCATACAAAGAAAAAAAATTTCCTCAGATTCGATTGAAGAAGAAACATAAACTTTTCATATACCAGAATAAAATCGAACGAACATAAAAAAAACTTTAACTTTTCAGAATCAGATTAATCAGATAAACATATAACGCAAATACTAACAATCAATTCAAGCAAATAAAGCAATTAACACAATAAATTGATCTTAGGGTTTCAGACAAACCTTTTTACTGGATCAAACCTTTTTGCCTATCTGCTTTGATACCAATTGTAGATCCCAGTTTCAGTGCAATCAACAGATATAAGAACAATGATGAACAAAATATTGGCCACAGCAACTAGTCATATGATTGATATAAACTTCAAAGGGCTAAGTTTTACAGAGAGAATTTCTGATAATAATATGTAAACCTAATGACTAGTAAACTGAATAATAATTTCTCTCTGACCTTTCTAAATAACGTCTAACCCTAATAATGAACTAGAAATGCCTTTATATACTTAGGCTTACAGGCAATTGGGCTTTATGGGCTTGGGCCCATCTAACTATTAAACTATCACTTAATTACAAATCAAACCCTTATAAATACTTTATTCCACTTTCAACACATAGGACTTTTAGTCCTAACACAAGATATTCTTAGAATAAAATATTCAACTTATATTATCAGATATATAACTTCTTAAGCACACTTTGAACAATAAGGTGATGGTCCTATTTATAGGACCATAAAGTAAGCAGTGTACTTGCATGACGAAAAAGAGCATGTTGAACAGTGACCTACTCTAGAAAGTAAATCTTATCACTAAGTGACGTATCATCTGTTCTTCTGTTCATTCGTAGAAAACTTCAGTGTGAACATCTTCAGAGAGAATGTCTTCAGAGCTCTGACGTTGTCTTCAGAGCCTCTGATGAAGCCATCTCTGATGTCTTCTCTGAAAGTTGCAATCTCTGATAAGTACTTCAGAGGCAGGTTTGTCCTCTGAAGTCTTCGTCCTCTGACGTCTTCGTCCTCTAGAGTGTATCTTTTGGAAGTCCTCTGAAATAGGACGGGTATTTTCAACACTTTAACAAACAGATGATTTGGAGCTAACATTCTCTGTGCTAGCAGAAGTAGTGGCAGCCTTCTCACCCATATGCTCTTCCTCCTCCTCAGAGAGCACCTCCTTGGGGTTGGGAGACACCCCTTTGGTTTCCCTATTGATATTCTCTAAAGGAGAATTCTCCCTTAGAGGGCTTAAAGGCTGAGTGGGTGAAGGTACAAGAAGGGAAGGAGCCTTCTTTACCTGTTTCCTTTTGTAAGTTTGGGTAATGGGAGAAGTAGGTTTATCAAGAAGAGACTGAAGAATTGATTTAGAGTGGGAAGGTTAGGATTGGCTAGCAGTGGGATGGTCTAATGGGGGCCTTGACCCTGCTGCCATACCTTCATCAGTATGGGACACCGCCATCATTGTAGAGAACAATGGGGTGTCTACTCCTTCCGAGTCCCCAGCAGATCTTCTCATATTTGAGAAAACCTTGCCTTTAGGGGGTTTGGGTACATATACCCCATCAAAATGAGGCATATCCGTCAATTCGTGGGTGATAACTTCTTGGACAAACCTGGGGTACATATAAAAGCTCTTTTTGCTTCCCAAGTTTGAGACAAGATCACTGAAAATCATTTTAGAAAAATTGTACTTTCTGGCAGTGGCCAAGCACACCAAAGCATAAGCAATGGTGCAACTGAACTCCCTCCATCCAGTAGTCTTTTTAGAGATACAGTGCATAAGGGTATGGACAAAGAAACGCCATTGGGGTGAAAATTTGGCTTTTGAGAACTTGAACACACCCAATGGGCCTCCATACCCCATTCTTGTAAGAGAAGAAAATAGTTCATCATTAGAGATAGATGTGATACCAGAGGCATCGTCTAGACGTAGACTGATGCGGATTACCTCTTCAGTAACTTTCAAGGACTTGCCACACACCCTTGTCTTGATCATTTGCACACCATTCTCAGTAACAATGGTGGCATTTGCCTAGAATTGCCTTTGATGTTCGATGTAGATTGATGGCGATACAGTGAGAGCATGGGCAATATGGCTTGTCTTGAGGAAATCCACAATCTGGTGGAAACCAGTGGCCTGTTTGGGCTTCTGTAGCATCGCGATTTCATTGTGAAAATGTAATTCCCAGATTCAATCAAGCTATTCAAACACTCTCAATCAAGATCATGATATAACAGTGTATATATTCTAGAGAGAGAGTAAAGAGAGAAAGTAAATCTGAATTATGACATTAAGCTCTTACAAAATTACAAGTATTAAACCTATTTATATGAACTAGGAAACACTCAAGTAATCAAACTAAACTCTCAAGCAACTTGAACAATGACCCACTCAAACTCTCAAGTACTTAAAACCCTCTAATACTTATGTTGACTTCTCACTATTTGACTATCATTCACTTTCATTGACTTCTCAAATACAAGACTTTTTACAAGGCTTTCCTCACTAAATCTTGGATACAATTTAATACACTAACATTCTCCCCCTTTGTATTCAAGATTTAAAAAAAATTTGACACTTGTCTTCAGCGCTTGATTCTTCAACTTTTATCTCTGACATCTTTAAAACTTTGAAGCTCTAACAATCTTCAGTCTTTCAGTCTTTGAAGAATCTTGAAAAGTCTTTAACACTTTGCAGCTTTGTAAATCAACATGACTTGAACAAACCTTTGAAAACTTCTTTGAAAAAATCATCTTTGAACTTTGAGGAATCTCTGATCATGTATCTTCATCTCTTTGATATCTTGACCATCTTCGGAAAAATAAACTTTCACGAATCTTCTTAATTTGGTCTTGTCTTCAAAATCTTTTGAGAATGATTTCTTTTCAACTGATTTGAAATTTCAGGAATCTCCAAAAATCTTGACTTTGAACTTTCTTCATCACTTTATAGCACAAATCTTGACTTTGAACTTTCTTCATCACTTTATAGCACAAATCTTGACTTTGAACTTTCTTCATCACTTTATAGCTTTGAAATTGATTTGAAATTGATCTTTGTAGATGTCTCCCCCTTTTTGATGATTGTGAGCATCATGATCATCAAAACATCTTCAATTTCAACATTATCTTTGATCATCCCCTTTGTATTCAACGTAACAATCTCCCCTTTTTATGGTAAGTTTGACATTCTCCGCCCTTTTGATCTGAATAGCTGAATCATGAACTGTATATACCCGAATCTTTTCAAATTCAGATATAATGAACATTGTAACCCTGATTCAACAAATGAAACAGTTAGAAGTGCCTGTCAGTAACACGGAGTTACTGTGTACAACGAATTGCTCTTCTATGAATGCCATTGATTCCATTGATCTTGAAAGTTCTTGTCTGAAAACTTGGAACTTGAGAGAAAAAGAGTTTAGAGCGCAAGTGAACAGTATGCAAAGAGTCGTTATGAACTTTTTAGGCGGGCAAAGGGTTTTTATAGTATTCGGGACATAAGCAGTATTAACTAACAAGCCGTATTAACGGCGAGCAGTATTAACCACTAGCAGTATTAACTAACTAGCAGTATTAACTGAGAGCAATATTAACCACTAGCAGTATTAACTAACTAGCAGTATTAACTAACAAGCAGTATTAACTGCGAGCAGTATTAACCACTAGCAGTATTAACTAACTAGCAGTATTAACTGAGAGTAGTATTAACTAACAAGCAGTATTAACCACTAGCAGTATTAACTGAGAGCAGTATTAACTATGACTGGAGTTGTCCAGCTTAGCGATCAAGGATCGTTGTTCTGGCTCTTTGGAGGACTCAACTCCAGTCATAGTGACAAGTCAGAAGAAATAGAGCGCACACAAGGACAAAATGCGTTGTGGAGACAGTTTGATGCCTTAATCAAATTGCCTTCGTGCACATGCAATGTTGCTATGATTTTTCAAAACATAATCCATTGATAAAGTTAATACAGTTTCTTATGGGGTTAGATGATGCTTATGATCATATACCATTCTGACCACTGATCCCCTTCCCACTGTTGCTTTCTTGTGAGTGTCTCGAGAAGAGTCACACCTAGGTGTGACTCGATCTTCAGATGCTAAAAGTCAAAACACAACCTTCTTTGGAAAGGCTAATGAAAATATTATCAGAATATTTTGTAAACAAAGAATAGTCATTAGTACTTTGGATAAAACCATGATCAATTAAACAAGTTGAAAACTTTTCATACCACTGACGAGGAGCTTGTTTTAGTCCATAAAGGGACTTAACAAGCTTACAAACCCGTTTATTAGGTGAGAAATACCCTAGAGGTAAACTTATATAAACCTCTTCAATTAGATCACCATAAAGAAAAGCATTGTTCACATCAAGTTGACACAAAGGCCATTGATTTTGAACAGCCAAAGCAATAGCACAACTAACTGTTACCATTTTAACTACAGGCGAAAAAGTTTCCTCATAATCAAGATGTTCACGTTGACTATACCCTTTAGCAACTAACCCAGCCTTATATCTTTCTATTTCACTAGTAGATTTATATTTAATTTTATAAATCCACCGGCAGCCTATTGGCTTTCGACCAAGAGCCAACTCGGTTAAAACCCAATTACCATTTCTATATCTTGATTATCAATTTTACAAAATATTCTGATAATATTTTACAAAATATTCTGATAATATTTTACAAAATATTCTGATAATATTTTACAAAATATTCTGATAATATTTTCCTCTCTCAAAATATTATGAGATTTACAAAATGTTATAACTCGAAGATGACATTAATTTTACAAAATATTCTGATAATATTTTCATTGTTCTTCTAGTTTATGTTGATGATATTGTCATTACTGGTAACTCATATTCTGAAATTCAAAAGGTTAAGGATTGTTTACAGTCTATATTTAAAATAAAAGATCATGGTTTTTTGAATTTTTTTTGGGAATCGAGATTTTAGAAACTGACAAAGGTGTGTGTATGTCTCAAAGAAAGTACTGTCTTGAGCTTTTGAATGATTTTGGATACCTAGGGTGCAAACCTATAAACACACCTATGGATATGAACTTAGTAGTTACTGACTCTGTTGGTTCCGAAACAAAAGATCTTCCTTTAAAGGATTTTACGGGGTATCAAAGGTTAGTTGGTAGGCTTATATACCTATTAGCTACTAGACCTGACATTGCCTTTGCGGTACATTGTCTTAGTCAATTTATGCATTCACCACGTCAGTCTCATCAGAAACTGGCACTTCGAGTTCTAAGGTATCTAAAGGCTTCTCCTGGTAAAGGTATCAATTTTTCTTTATGTTTTGAATCTGATTTTAAACTCTCAGCCTATGTTGATGCTGACTGGGGAAAATGTTTGTCAACTAGAAGGTCTGTTACTGGATACTGTCTTTTCTTAGGTAGTTGTATGATTTCGTGGAGAAGCAAGAAACAACCTATTGTTTCTCGCTCCTCTGTTGAATTTGAATATCGGGCCATGGCTTCAGCTCTTTGTGAAATTATCTGGGTTCTTAGTATTTTGACTGATTTGAAAATTAATAATCTTCTTCCTGTCAATTTACACTGTGATAATAAGTCAGCAATTCAGATTGCTAACAATCCAGTATTTCATGAAAATGACTAAACATATAGAGATAGATATTCATCAGGTGAGGAATAAAATCTCAACTGGAATGTTGAAAACTGTAAAAGTTTTGTCAACAGAAAATCCAGCTGATATATTTACAAAATCACTTGGTGTTAATCAACACAACTATCTCATTGATAAGTTAAACATGTTAGATCTTTTCCGATGTCAAGATTGAGGGGTGGTGTTAAAAGGTAAGCTTATACCAATCTTGTAATCTATTTAACTCAACTTGGTTGTATTTGTATATTGTAGAAGTTCAGGGGGTTAAATGTTCGGATGCTGATAGTTGAATAAAGGAGGGACTACGCCTCACATATAAAGAAAAAGGAAGGGTAGCGGAGCTATTATTGTGAAGTTAAGGAATAATCTGGCAAGGGTCATGTTGCAATTAATGGAAGATATAAAAAGGGGCTTACACCGAGTTTCTAATACAATTTTCAGCTCATTTTCATTCACACCATTTTTTTACTCTCTCTCACTAGCATTGTAGATTCTCTCTTGTTTTACGGTTACATTTTCATATCTTCAAATCTCTTGAAGATATATTAGTTGTAATAGTTGTATTAGGGTTTAATATGTTGTAATCTAAATTGTTATGAGTTTGAAGAAGGTCCCTACTTTAACATCCGTTTAAAAATTTGTAAACCATATATATAAAAATTATAATTTTAAAATATGAAAAATAAAAATAACAATTTTCAACAAAGCACAACACATAGAACGTAATTTCCTCAAAGATTTATCAATATTATATTTATATTATCTCAAACACATGTCCCTAATTATTATTAATTATTTTAAATTACTATTAATTCTTATCTATTATTAATTAACATATATGGTAATTTATTAATTAATATTAATTATTTTTATATTATGATGATCATTTTTAAATAGATTTATTAGTAGGCTAAAAATCAAACATAACAATTTAAAAACGTTTTCATAAGTTATATAAAATTTAAAATTTCCGTCAATTCGAGGGACCTAAAGTCATATATGATTCAGAATGTATGTAAGACCATCTCCAACCATACTGCAAATTTAGTGTTTTCCCTCCAACCATACTTCATTTTCTAAAAAGAAATGTCTGGCCTCCCAATTTTCCATTAAAATCACTATTCACACTCCAAAGATAAGATGGCCCACCTAAATTCCTTTGTTTTTTCTTTTTTTTTTTCTTTTTTTTAATAATATAATTGTTATATATCATTTTGTATATTCTTTTTATATTAAATCATTTTATATATTAAATTAAATTAAAAAATTAGCATTAAATAAAATTGACAAAATCTAATTTCATAACAAATTAAAAATACATAATACTTGAAATTAAATAACATAAATTAAAAATACAACTGAAATAACATAAACTAATACATATTAAACAACATAAATTAAAATTTGACCGAGACCTCATTAATTAAGTATTTATTTACTATAATAATTATTTATAAATAATAGATATTGTATTTAAAAATGTTTAAAATAATGAAAAATGTTTTTTTTATTTGGGTTTAGGAGATTTGGTGTTTTTTTTTGAAGTATGGTTGGAGTTGGAATTTTTTTTAGTGTCAAGGGTCCCACCAGTTTTATTGTTTTTGGTGTAATTTTTAGTGTATGGGTTGGAGATGGTCTAACACCCTCGAATTTGGAACCTTTAAAATTTAAAATTTCCGTCAATTCACATCAACCGTTGATAAAAAAAAAATGAATGGCGTAGATGAGTTTATACGGTTTGTAACTTTTGGATAGTTTGCAAATGATTTGTCCCCCCCCCCTCTCCCCCCATATATATATATGTATATGTATATGTATATGTATATGTATATGTATATATATATATATATATATTTATTTATATTTATATTCCTCATTCCAAATATTAACCAATTGCATTACACATTTCTTTTATGTAGAAGTCTACACCTCTTATTAAATGAGGGGGTAAAATTGGTATTTCATTTGAATATCCACATGCATATTTTTGTTCCTTATTTTTCTCATATTTATTCATGGTAGTTATTTAATTCCATTTTTTATAAATATCTTTTTGTCAATAATTTATTTAAATTTTGAAGAAGATATCATATCAATATACGTTTGATTTTTGTCCATAATTTATTAAAAATTTAAAGGACATATATATATATATATATATATATATATATATATATATATATTCGTTTAATTTTGTACTCTCTTGGAAGAACAAACCATAGATCTTTCACGTGAGTGAAGTATATGTAAACATGTACTTAGAAAAGTTTTTGCACATGGGGGAGTCAATCGTCCTATAAACAGTAAAAGACATATAACAACCAATGTGCACTTTTGCACAGGCCTTAAAATGGAAACAAGGTCCACTTATGCACAATCTGTATTGTCCACATGTGCATTTGTGCATGTAGACCTGCGCCATATGTGCATTTGTGCACTTTTGCATATGTGCATTTGACTTACTATGGAAACAATCTGCATACGACGAACTTATGCACAATATGTATTGTGCATATGTGCACTTACCTCGAATCAAACGATTCGTGCCCTGACTTTCACTTCTGGAGGAGATGTGGTTATCGTAAAATCAGTTGAAGAAGATTCGATTTGGAAGAAACCACCTCTACTTTATAATCGGGGTTGATACAATTTTGGAACTGGTTTCCATGTTAATCACCTATTTCTTTCTTTAAGTATCCTATTGTTTTTATCATTGTACCCTTCTTCATGTATGCACAAGTTAGTAAGCGTGTGAGTCTTTTAATTTATTGCATTAATTAATTTACAAATTTCCTAGACATTGATCTAAAACATGAATGGTTGCGATTGGTTAACAAAAGAAGGGGACCTTATATAGATATATATGTCGTACAAGTATGTGGTATACATGTATGTATGTATGTATGTATGTATGTATGTATGTATGTATGTATGTATGTATGTATGTATGTATATGTCGTACATGTATGTATGTATATCAAGTAGAATGTGAACTGATATATGTAGTATACAATGTATGTATCTATATGTAGTGTGAACTGATAGCATATGCATTGTTTTGTTCATGGCCTTTCCGAAACCAAAAACCCCATGGCTTTTCCGAAACCAAAAACCCTATGGCTTTCTTTCATTTGGATTGTATTTTTCAAGAAAAGGAAACCCAGGAAACGAACAAAAAGGAAATGCAAGATGAACGAAAACGAAACCCGTCTCAAGTAGGCATGGGAATGGGCCCCGACCAGTCGGGGAACCCGGTCCACCCGCCTCTATTGGGACGGGGATTCCCCGCTAAACCGGGGATGGGGACAGGGACGGGTATCACACTCCCTGCCCCGCCCCGCCCCGCCCCGTACCCGTTGTACACATTAATTAATAAACTAAATATATATTATTTATTTCAACTAAATCGGCAATTCATAATTTCCTATTTCTTAACTAGGTTTTGAACCTAAAATTGTTATTTTTTTGGATGTTAGTACGTAATATTTTGGATGTCAAGTCAAAAATAAAATTACTCGATATGATTTGGATATAACTTAATAATCGGAAAAAAAATCCCCGTTTCCCCGTTGGGGATGAGGATGGGGATGTGATCATATTCCCCGGCGGGGACGGGGACGGAGATGGGGATTGAGATGAAAGATCAGGGACGGAGATGGGGATTGAGGTCCCCGCCCCATTCCCATGCCTAGTCTCAAGCATTTGGATCTCTGACCCATTTTCGATATTTGCATCATTTTCAACAATCTGAAAAGGAAAGTCTGGATGAACGGAACCTTTTCTTGTAATGTGGAAATGACACCACTTGATGTATTCAAAAATTTTAACCGCAAGTGTACGAGAGTCTAGCATATGGGTCGCTCACAAGGAGGCAATGGATTAAACATGGACGCATGTTAGACTATGGTCTAGTTACGGGAAATTAGTTGGTTGATACTGATTTTTAAAACTAACTTTATCGAAACCGAAGTAAACGACACTTAAAGAAAAACAAATAAATAAACAAACAAACGAGCGAAACAAAACTAAACAATTTATAAACTAACGACATTGGGTAATGTCAACTTCGGATTTTTGGTAATGATGAGGATTTGTTATGCAAAATTACTTCAACCCTCTTTCGAGGTGGAGAAGTTTTTCTAAACCAAGACTCAAAATTTCTTTCACAATATGCGTATATTGAAAACAAACATTAGGATTAAAACAAATATTTTCCCCAATCTATATCTGTAATAGCCATTATTTCAAATTTGAGTTTTTAACGTGGCTAAAGTTAAGAATAAAGACATTCGGGGGCTCGGGTACAAATTTGGAAAGTTATAAAAAGGGTAAATTACCCTAATCCCTCATTTCAGACAAAATTGAGTGTCGGCTGGAAATGTGAATAAAAGAAAAGAGAGAAGCTAGAAGGGTTCTGGATAAGGAGGTGCTAGAGCAAATTGTTGAAGAAGCAACAACTAAGGTAAGTTTCCATAATCTTCCCTTCTATGTTTGGTTGTTGTATTATTTGTCTTTTGGAATGAATCATTAGAGAATGAACTGGGTGATGTTGAGCATAGGAGTTTTATCAGATTTATCTATAGATTAGGGACTCTTAGGATTGTTCCTTGTGAGGTTGTAATCACCCAAGAGAGAGTCTAAAATGGCGTTGTATTCAATGTCGATTTGGGGGTGTAGAGCCCTTGGGCTTCTTAAAACAAACCACATAGGAACTTTGAAACCCCAGTCGTATGCGACCGGGGGACGCTAAGACCCGGGTCAACCGGGAGCGTAGTACCCAGGGAGACCGGGGGACGCTAAGACCCGAGTGACCGAGAGCGTAGTACCCCGGGAGACCGGGGGACGCTAAGACCTGGGGGACTGGTAGACGCTAAAACCCAGGTGACCGAGAGCGTAGCACCCAGGGTGGCGGGGGGACGCTAGGACCCATGGAGTACCGGGGACTCTAAAACTCGGGTGACCGGAAGTGTAGCACCAGGGAAGGTCGGGGAACGCTAGCACCCATCGAATACCGGGGGCACCAAGCCCGGGGAGACCGAGAGGCACCTTACTCGGGGAGACCGGGTAACTCCAAACCTAGGAGGGGACCTTGGAAGAGTCACACCGGGGAGTCCGATTAGCTTGTCGGTCGGGTTCTGGACCCAATCTGGGATAATGAAATCCATGGGAAATAAATTTGTTATTATTGTTTTAATTTGTAGGCAATCAGGAGTAAGTTTGGTGTGAGGGTTTCCTACGTTCAGGTGAGTTCCCTTGTTCGAATTCGTTATAAAACTAGAAGTGGATTACTATGATGATTTTTACCATGTTTTCCTTAAATGAGTACTTATATTCTGGAACTAGGAAATATTTCGCTTGTTATTATTATCATGCATATATTTCCTATGTGTTATCATGTATGTGGAATTTTGTTACACCGTAAGGTATGTGCACCAATTTTGGGGGAAATAAATGTGGGTTGTTGTTGATGTTATAAACAAGCATTTTAGAGTTACGTAAATTTTGGAACATTTATTATGTGAGGGACATAATTGAGAAATGAGAAGGGTCATGATGGACCTTAGTTGGATTTGTTTTCATATATCCTTGATTATGCAAAGAAAGGTATGTTTATGAGTATCATGAGTTGAGAAACTATATGTGTTACATTATAGTTGGTCACAAATGTAATTGTGATAAGTATAGACTATTATTAATGGATCCATAAGTATTAGAGTCGAATTATTTGGTAGGATGATTCCCGTTGTAACTAGTTGAAGCATTGGGTCATTGAGGGCAACATGGTACGGTTATGTGGAGCCGGTTACTAGCCATTGGCTGTGAATGAACATCTAGTAAATGAGTATGACTAGGATCAACGGGGGCCCATATCCACATCTTTAGTGCGAGTTGTCGAACTCGTGGCCATTGATCCTAGTATGAGCTCACTAACTTGGATAGTAGCCTACTATTGTGTTCTGCTACCCTCCTTGGAAATCGGGTCTCCCCCGCCATCACGAGATGCTTTATTAAATCTTACATTCTCTACATATTGGAAAAATGAATCTTACTACTTTCTCTCATGAAACTATTTATGTGTTTTTGTCTTATTTCATTTATAAAATGTTTGTCCTCACTAGGCGTAAAGCCTAACACTTGTTTTATTAAATGACATGTATAACAGGTTCTTTTAGTGGTGCGGCTCGCAAGGATTGAGGGATCAGAGTTTGAGCCGATAGTAGCAATTTTTGAAGTTAGACTTTTGGAAATTGGCGTACAGATTGGATAGATTCCTTTTGGGAAATGTTGGTGACAATTGTTTTAATCTAGGTGGTAGTAGTCTAGATTAGTGAGTTGTCATTATTAATTTTCATTCTTTGAAATGTAAACGCTTTTACTATTCCCCTTTTTGGGTGATTCCATTTATATAGTTGTCCTTTATTCGTCATTTTAGGTTTAAATTTTTCTCTATTTTTAGGGGTGTTACAAATTTAAATTGCTCTATGTTGGGCTTTTGGAGTTATATGCATTTGAGACATATTTATTTGCAAATTACATGTTTTAAGGGTGTTGGATATTCTTTTGGAGTCATGAAATTTAGACCGTCATGTATTGGATCTATAGGCATCTGAGTCAGTCTTGTATTAACGATCGAATAGGTATTGCAGGGTTGGACTCCAGGACCCATGTTTCATGACCTTAAACTTTTCAAGTAGGCATTAGTAGGGTTGAGTCTTGAGGTGCTACCTTGGATGTAAGCACTAGGATCCCCGCCGCTTGAGGTAATGCCATGGAGGTATTCCTTAAGTGTGTCGGGCCTTGAGGTGGAATTCGTAAGAATAGACACTAAGGTCAACCGACTCTTGAAGTGAAACTTGTTTAGGAGTCATAGGGATATTTGAACTTTAACTCGTGAAGTGTTATGCGATTAAAGTTGATAAGTGACTTAACTTTGTGTTCCCGCTACATTAGATGGAATCGGATCTCCCTAGTTATTGCAAGGTGTTGTTTTAGGTATTGAGTATTATCCATATTTTTTGTGACGTTTTGAGTATGGATTTTTATCTATGATTTGTGGTTTTAATTATTAAACCCTATCCATCTTTTTGGATATTTTGGATAATAGAGTTATATCCACATTTTCAATATTTGAATATTAATCCTTATTTGTGTTTTGGGTGAGGATTGGGTTTCAATGTCAGATTTTAATGAATGTTTTGTATTGGTGTTTTTCATCACGAAAATGGTGCGTTTTGAGAAAGATGTTGTTTTCATATTTTATACATATCACTTTAGATACCCTATCACAGTTTGCAAAAATCGACCGGGGATGTGCTTCGAAGAATGAACTGTACCGGTCGAAGGAAAGACCGGAGTATGCAAGTACCCGGTCGAATGGCAAGACCGGAGTAACAAGTACCCGGTCGAATGGGAAGACCGGAGAAACAATTATCCGATCGAATGGGAAGACCGGAGAAACAATTATCCGGTCGAATGGGAAGACCGTAGAAACAATTATCAGGTCGAAGGTGCAAGACCGGATCAACAAGTATCCGGTCGAAGGACGAAGACCGGAGAAACAATTATCCGGTCGAACGGGAAGAACGGAAAAACAATTATCCGGTCGAATGGGAAGACCGGAGAAACAATTATCCGGTCGAAGGTTCAGGTCGAAAGACTATCAGATACGTTAAACTTGATAAGATCGGATAACTGATAAGACCGAAGAACACGATGAGTTTCTGGGATTCGACCAAGATCAAACCCAGAAACTTGAATCGACCGATGAACACAATTAAACCAACAATTCAACCACTTTATGATCTATAATGCGATTAATTAATCAGATAGCATTCAGAAGCATGAATCTCAACTAATCAGATCAACTTTTAAACCAATAAGCACATTAATGCATGAAATCGGATGAACAGTACTCGCAATGAATAGTGATTTTCGATGAACAGTACTTTTCGATGAATAGTACTTTTCGAAGAAAAAAAAAGATTTAATCCTAAAACTTGATTCTTTAGGCTTTGATACCAATTGTTATCCCAGATTTATTCTAGTTGGTAAACAATCAATCAAGTAATCAAGCAACACAATAATAATCAAGAGATATAAAGATTAATAATAACGTACCAATCCCTTGAATAAACAATGAAACCCTTGAGTGTTATTGATATCCTTTGAATACAGAGAAAACGTATAGCGACTATTTAGAAAATTATCAGAGTTCTTTCCTAAAACTAATTAAACAAAACTTTAAATACCTAAGCCATATGGGCTTTAATCTTAATGGGCTTTCTAATGGGCTTGGGCCCAATAGCTTAATAACTATTAACTTATTACACTTTAAACCCTTTAACTAATTTTAGCACAATTGCAGTTTAAACCCTTAACTTTAACTTTAATCTTGAATACAATTTATGATCCAACACACAAGTTGCCAGCATTTTCTACAAGCAGCTTATCTATGGTATTATGTTGTCTTTCAACCCTAGCTTCTAAAAGAGAAACTTTCTCTTTTAGCTCGGAATAAGTTGGATAAGACATTGTTACCTGTAAGACTTTATGTCTAGGGGACTAAACTTGTCAATATATGAAAAATTCAAAGTGCAAGGACCAAAAGTGACAACGAGTGAAACTTGAAAGTTTAGGGGTCACAAATGACAAAAAATTGAAACTTTTGAATTACGGGGACTAAAAGTGACACAAACTAAAACTAAAAACTGCAAGGACTAAAAGTGACAAAAAATGAAACTTTAAAGTAGAAGGACAAAAAATGACATATATTGAAACTACAAATTAGAGGGGCTAAAAATGTAAATTTTGAAACTTCTAACGTACTTAACTGGACATTAACTAAAAAAGGACCAAAATGTAAAAAAAAACTAACTGAAACGAACAAACTGGCTGGACTAATGGAGACTAACGGAAAAAGGACTAAAGTAGAAGGACTAATGGAGACTAACGGAAAAAGGACTAAAAAATGTAAAGCATTTAACGGTGACTTAACGGAAACCTTACAAAATCACTATTCATCATCTTCTTAGTTGAGTCGTCCTGCAAAACTTCGAATCGGTTAGAATTATTCAATACAAAATGATCGTTAAAGCTCCCTGATCACTCCTTAACAGATTAAAACTTAAACGGTCAACCCACGATCACAAACGAACCGACGCAAACTTTTTGAAAAACGATCGACAACTCAAAAACTCGACATGAGTGAAAAAAAAATCGATCAAAAACGATCGTTTAAGCTTCTTGAACACGCCTTAACAGTTTATTGTCCAAATAATCAACCCACCATAAAAAACGAAGCAACCGAAAGTTTTTCAAAAAACAAACGAAAACTTAAAAACTTAACATGGGTTGGAATTTGTCGATCAAAAGTGTTCGTTTAAGTTTCGTAAATAACCCTTAACAGTTTAAACTTGTAAAGCTTCTTCCACGATCACCACCGAATCAACCAAAAACTTTTATTATATATTTATTTTACATTATTTCTTTATTAATTATATTAAAATATGCTAATTTGATTATCTCAATAAATAAAACTAATTAAATACGAAACGTTAATAAAATTTAATAATGTTAAACTTTATTAAATACAAAAAACCTTTCAAAAATTAGGTCATGCAGTTACGACATCTGACCAAAAACATCATGAAAGAACCTTCATCAAAAAAACTCTCCTATGTTAAAATGAAAACCTCTAAAAACCCTCACTAAAAAGCAGACTGTGGATGTTCTTAGAGATTTCTCTAAATTTTGAGTTTTCCACCCTCTCTGTCTCTTCTATTTTTCTATTTTAGCATACATTATAGCATAGTTGTTGTAACACCCTCATTTTACCAGAAGAAATGTTACGTAATCTGAAACATCTCCTCCAATAACACTTTAAAATTACGGCTAAATTAAAACTGTTTACACCATTTAAAGTAGAAACTTTAAAACAATAAACATGTTAGCAATAACTTAAGGGCGTGTGTGTTCCCTAACACGTTGTCAGAAGTGTGTGCGTGACCAAAGCGTGAACCAACCCTATATGTTGTGCGTGTAAGGATCTTTGATTTAAGTACGTTTGTTTATAAATGCTTATAAACCCCTTTTTCTGTTGTTATTTTGTGGCGTGGTGTTTTTTTAGAGGGATTTCACTAGATCTTATGGTCTAACCCTCGCTTTTCAAACTAAAATATTTTCAGGTAAGCAGGTAGTTGAGGGCTCGAGTAAGGGTAAGGGCAGGATGTGAGCTTGGAGCTTGCGCTAGTGGAGACTAGGAATGGCAACGGGGCGGGTTTGCCGTTCCCCGTCCCTGTCCCCGAAACTGAAATGCATCCCCGTCCCCGTCCCGTTCCCCGTCGGGTTTTTATTCGGGGCGCCCCGTCGGGGATTTTTTATGCCCCGTCCCCGAACCCGACCCGATAATTTAATATTTTATTAAATAATTATATATATATATATATATAATTTATATATATATATATATATATATATATATAATTTTATATATAACTTATATCTTATATATTTATATAAGTTTATAAAATGTATATATTATTCTATCTATAATCTTTTATATAATTATGTGTATAATATATATGTTATATAATATAAAATTAAATATATATTATGCTATAAGTATATATATATATATATATATTTTTTTTTTTATTACAATATATATATAGTTTTATTTTTATTAATATATATATATATATATATATATATATATATATATATATAGTGTTAGGTTCAATTGAGAAGTGCTAAAAATATGAGAAATAGAGAAGTGATCTTAGCCACCCATTTAGTCAAGATCGCCTTTAATTGGTCAAAAGCTGCGGCTTTGACTGATCAAAAATTGCGGCTTTGACTGGTTAAAAGTTACGACTCTTCCAAAAATATAAGGGTATTTACGTAACTTTGACAAAAACACGCGCGTGTTCATATATGAAGGCATGCAGTCAGTGTTTTTATAAAAATTACGAACATTCATATATGAAGGCATGCAGTCATATATGAATGTTCGTAATTTTTACATAAACACTGATTGCATGCCTTTATATATGAATGCATGCGTTCATATATGAATCCATGCAAAAAAAAAGAGTGACATTCATATATGAACGCCTGTTTTTTGCATGCCTTCATATATGAATGCATGCGTTCATATATGAATACGTGCAAAAAAAATAGTGACATTCATATATGAACGTCTACTAACATTCATATATGAACTTCTGTTTTTTGCATGCATTCATATATGAACACACACGGCTAAAAAAAGTGATATTCATATCTGAACGCATGCGTTCATATATGAATGCGTTTGGATAATTTACAAAAATACCCTTCGAATAATAAACAATGTGAAGAACACGGGAGTGGACCATAGGAGCAATTATCCCCTAATTCTCGGTCAAAGCCGCCGATCTTGACCGAATTAATGGTTTAAGATCACTTCTCTATTTCTCATATTTTTAGCACTTCTCAATTGAACCTCTCCCTATATATATATATATATATATATATATATATATATATATATATATATATATATATATATATCGGGGCGGGCGGGGAGGGGATACCTTGCCCCGAACCCGATAAAATCCCCGAATATTTCCCCGTTACCCGACCCGACCCGAACTTAGTCGGGTTTCGGGTTTCCCCGTCGGATTCGGGGTTTTCTGCCATCCCTAGTGGAGACTTATGTTATGCTAGTTTATGTTAGACAATCCCGTCTAGTTTTATGTTTTAGATTTCTCAGTTGTAATTTGGTTATTCCACAAACCTTAGCATTTGTAACTTGAATGTTTGACTTGTTACTTGGGGGGTCGTTTGGCGTTTTTATGCGATCCTTTACCTTTTGCTTGTTTGAATGTATGGGCTATTACAATAAACTAATTGATAGCTGATAAGCTAGCTGATGGATAAGTCACGTTTGGCAAAAATTAGCTGATAAACATGTAAAATGACCAAAAAAAACATCTTAAAAAAATAATCAATTACAATATTTTCATAATATAATTAAAACAAATTTATAGTGATATAATAAGTTAATTAATACAAACAAAATAGTAAAGAAAAATTAAATAATATATATTAATTAAAATAGTTTAAAATTTATTATTATATATAATATAAATTTTGTATTTGTTAAATGTTAAAAGAAGTTATATTAACTTATGGTTTTAAATAGCTATTTTATATAATACGAATAGAAATAAATTAATGAATAATAATTAAAAATTAACGATTGATAACTAAAATATATTAACTAATATTAAAATAATAATAATATAAATAATTGATATGGTTAACAATAATTTCAAATAATTAAAGTTAACATTAATGTATAATTAAAATTTAATTAATAATTTTTAATTAATATGAGTAATAGTTATTTTTTAATAGTTAAAAGTTATTTATAATTAATAGTTAATAAATAATAAGTAATATAAATAAGAGTATAATTGTAAAAGTCACAAAAAACTTTCCATACGCTAGTACGTTACTCCAAGTAGCTTATCAATATGCTAACTTATTTTTATCCAAACATGTATTCAAAAATAAGTTAACTTATTTTTGTCAAACAATGTCTTATTGAAAACTAATTGAAGTATGTTGACCCTTTTTTTTCATTTATAACTATAATTAATATTAGCTGTTATTTATTGATATTAAATGAATAAATATTTAATAAAAAATAATTATTACTTTATTAATTAATTTTAATTATACATTGATATTAATTATGTTGAATTATTATTAATTATATCATTTTTTGTATATTATTCGATATATTTAGTTATCAAAAATCAAATATAACACTTTTGAAACTGTTATAATAAGTTACATAAAAGTTAAAGTTATAATTATTTTCTTTCATAGATAATAAAATTATGATAAATGATTTTAACAAAATATTTAATTTAATTATTCATCATTAATACTAAAAAAGTAAGGGGTTCCCTACTTCCTAAAATATTGAATATTCCTAAATGAACATGTTCCTATAAATACTAGAACCGTACTCGCACAATGCAACGAGATACATCACGATTTTAATGTTTTACTTTATTTTTTTGTCGATTTACAGTACGATTTTGGATGGTTTTGAGAAAGTGATAATGTTTTTTTTTATAAATTTGTTTAATTTAGGCTTAATAATATAATGTTTTTATATAAAAAAAATTAAGTATTTTGTTACAATTCATTGAGTATCTTATATATTTTAATGACGTCTAGAAAAAATAACCAATTACATATTTAATAATATAATTAAAACAAAATTATAGTAATATAATATATTAATTAATAGTGATACATGGAAAAGTTTGCATAAAAGGAAGGCCCTGCATATACCAAATTGGTGGGTGTTAGAAGCTTGCAGTAGTAATATTTATCTTGTGCTTTGATATTTGTAAATTAAGAGATTTTTAAAATCTTGTATAAAATGATGGTACATTGTTTCTAATAATTTGTATTTAAGAGTTTTTAATACGTGTTTTATAATATAGTATAGATAAATAGGCTATGTTTGACAAACAAACTAATAAACTAGTTGATAAACTAATTATGTTTAACAAAAACTAGCTCATAAGCTATATGAAAAATGTAAAAAACCAAAAATGACATCTCAAAAAATTACTCAATTACAATATTTAATAATACATTAAATCAAATCCCTAATAATATAATATCCTAATTAATACAACGAAGACGGTAAAAGAAATTAAATAATATAATATATTAATTAAAATAATTTTAAATTTATTATTACATATATTATAAAATTTTGGATTTGTTACAACAAATTTTAGAAAAAATCTACATTAGTTATGATTTTAAATAAACATTACATATAATAAAAATAAAAATAAAATGGTCAACCTACATATCATATATAATTAATAATTTCTTTTATCATGTTACTCACAAAAATAAGTGATTTCTGACTTCCTAAAATATTTAAGATTCCTAAATTAATCTTTCTCTATATTTATATCTTATTTCATTTTTTTGGACAGACATACAAGTTTCTTAAAAAACATGAAAGTGCTAATTAATATGCTATTAATTACTTAAATGTCAATTTAATTAATATATATAAGAGATGACGCACGTTTTTCATAAAACTTTATATGGAAACACGATTTTCTTTTTGGGAATTGTAAAAGTATATTTCAAACTTTAATTGATTTTAACCTTGATCGATGTCAAAGTAAAAATAATAATGTTTATTTTTTGGTATAAGTTCTTTGATTCTTATTTGATTATATTTAGTATATTTTAGATTAGAAAAAATAACAAGGTAACATATTTTAGTTTTAAAAATAATAAACTAACTAGAAGTGTATATGTGTAATGCAACATAATACATCTTTATTTCATGTATTTTAATTTTATTTTATGAGTTTTTCTGTTTTTGAAAAAGCAATAAAATTTTGCCCATGTGGATGCGATAGGGAACTCGGGGGGTATACTTACGATATGGGACCGCAATGTGTTCAAGTGCAGTTATATTATCCAGGAAAAGGACTTACTAGCAGTGATAGGATGTTGGTCCGGAGTAGAAGGTTTAATGGGTTTTATAAATGTCTGCGGGTCGAGAGAGGTCAAAGAAAGAATGGTCACATGGGAGAGGTTGGAAAAATTGACGACAAAGGACGAGGTTAAATGGTGCATCTTTGGCGATTTTAACGAAGTTAGAGAAGAGAGTGAGAGACTTAATACGGTGAAACGTTAGAGGCGCGGAGGAGTTTAATAAATTCATATCTAGGAGCGATTTGGTCGAAATCCCATTGAGAGGAAACCGATTTACTAGAATCAGTGACGGCGGCACAAAATTTAGCAAATTGGATCGTTTTCTCACGACTAATGACTTTTGTGTTCGGTGGAAGAATTTGGGAGTAAAAACTTTGGAAAGGAAGTGGTCGGATCACTTTCCCATTGCTTTGTATGAAGATCAAACCGACTTTGGCCCAAAGCCATTTAAGTTCTTTGACGTGTGGTTAAGGGAGGACGGTATAGAAGAAAAGGTGAGACAAGCTTGGAATAAAGAAGTGAGGTCCTTGAAGCCGGATTGCATTTTTAGGGATAAACTTAAAAATGTCAAAGAAGTGCTAAAGGTTTGGTGCAAAGCGAACTTTGGTGATCTAGAAAAAGAGTTGATGAATAGTAAGGAAGAGGTGGTGAATTTAGGAAAGGTAGTGGAAGATGGTAATGGGAATGAAGAGACAAAAAGGAGTTGGATTGGAGCAAGGAAAAAGTGGTTGGAGCTAGAAAGCAAGAAGATACATATGGAGAGACAAATGGCTAAAGTGAAGTGGCTAGCGGAAGGGGATGACAATTCAAAGTTCTTTCACGCAGCGATTAAGTATAGGGAAAGAAAAATTTCGGTACACGGGCTATGGATTGATTCGGTATGGGAGGACCCGAACACAATCAAAAATCATGTTTTCAAATTTTTCAAAGAAAGATTCGGGTCATTTAAAAGAAAGGGCCCAAACTTTGGTAGTGATAAAGTCAAGAAGATTTCGTCGGAGGAAGCGGCATGGCTTGAAAGGAGGTTCGAAGAGGACGAAATTTGGAGAGCAATAAGAGGATGTAGGTGTAACAAGTCACCCGGACCGGATGGCTTCTCTTTTGCTTTTGTCAAGAAATTTTGGTGATTTATAAAGGTGGAATTATACTCGGCAATCAATTGGTTCTGGAGAACGAGGAGATTAGCGGTGGATGTAATTCATCGTTTGTAACATTAATTCCAAAAGTTCCAAACCCGTCGAGTCTTGACCAATTTAGACCAATTAGTCTTATCGGTGTTTACTACAAAGTAGTTTCGAAAACTTTGGCGGAAAGGATGAAGACTGTTGATCCAAACTCTCTCAGTGATTTGATAACGACCCTCTCCTATACTTAGTGAAAATTACGTTTTAGTATGTATTAGTGTTTCACCATCAGCGATCAGATTGAGTCTGTTCAGTTATCGCTGATAGTCTTTCTTATAAACATTTCTATGTATTAGTGTTTCACTATCAGTGATCGAACTGAGTCTGTTCAGTTATCACTGATAGTTCCTAAAGTAAACAACCAACGTAATCCCTGAAGACAAGTTTCGCGTCAACAGATGTTCATAGCTGAATCAAAGACGAAGCTGCTGAACAATGAGAAGTCTACTAGTGACCTGATGCGGATATCAGTGAAGCAAAGACAACTCTACCAATACGCGAAGGAACAGGAGAAAAAGCTTCAGCGATAGCTGAACCTCTTTATCTCTGAACTTAGAGATACTCAGCTATCAAACGATCACAAAGCTTATGCCTCAAGTTTCCTTTTGTCTATCCTTGCACAACCTAGTACGATATGTCAGAACGGACAAGTCTCTGCAAACATTCGTACAACAACTCTGTCTACTACACTGTTCATGACCCGACCGAAAGCATGTCTCCCAAAAGTCAGTTTATCAAAGCCAATCTGTGAACGCCACGTGTAAAGTATCCTGCCATGCATTTAATGCATAGGGTATAAATAGGAAGTTCACCCCTTCATCTAAAGAAGTGCTTCATCCTTGAACTCAAGATAGAAACCCTTGTTTTCTATATCTCTAATCCCCATTCTCTGAACTTCTTGTGCAATTATCTTAGTGTTTCTTAAGTTTGTTTAGATTAAGTCTGTCTTGATCTTATTCCGCAACAAACTTGTAAATTGTATTTTGATTCTTCAATAAACAATTTATTAAAGTTTAAATTCTGTGTTTGTATTCAACCCCCCCTTCTACAAACTTGTTTAGCACCTTCGGGACTAACAAGTGGTATCAGAGCAGTTTGTTTAAATCTAATAAACAAGATCTTGCTGTATACTCTTCCTTGCAATTCTAAAATGGCATTAAACACAAACACAAACTACTATGATAATGGTTCACTTTCTAAACCTCCTCGATTTAGCAGAGATAACTTTTCTCTATGGAAAAATCGAATGATGCTATTTCTTGAAGGTGCGGATCCTACTATACCTGAATATATAGAAAACGGACCCTATGAACCTGTTAGAATTATAGCTGCGGTTCCCGCTACTGCCACCACTGAAGCTGTCCCTGAACGATATGTCGTTAAGGAAATAAGACAGTGGAGTGATGAAGATAAAAAGAAGGTAGGCATAGATGCAAGAGCAAAGACCATTATTTCAATGGCTCTGCCTGATGAAGTTTTCCATTCCATCATGCATCTGAAAACTTCTAAAGAAATGTGGGAAACCATATGTGTTCAATATGAGGGCACCACTGAAATCCAAGAGACTCGAAAGATTAACTTGGTAAGACAGTATGAAAGTTTCATCGCTGGTAAGAATGAATCTCTTTCTGATGTTCATCAGCGATTTAACTGCCTAATAATTGATCTAAGAACTGTTGGTAGGACCTATTCTAATTCTGAGGTCCTAACAAAATTCTTGGAATGTCTTCCTGAAAGCTGGGACAGTTATTCAATATGTCTTAAGATGACAAAAGACTTACATACTATCTCCTTAAGCACTCTGTATGGAATATTGCTCAACTATGAGCAATCAAATCTTCTGAAGAAGAATCTTGTAAAAGATTCTAAAGACTCTAAAAGCACTCCTGTTGCTTTAATCTCTTCAGAGATAATTCCATCTCAGCGATCTACTCTCACTATCACTGAGTTAGATTCTGAATCTGAGGATCTATCAGACCCTGATCTTTCAGTGATTGATGAGTCCTTAGCACTCTTGACAAACTCTTTTAAGAGATTTGCAAGAAAGAGTAACTTCCGAAGAAGTAAACCTCTCTCTATTTCTGAAAAGCCAAAATCAACTCCGGTTGATAAGGCTACTGCCACTTGCTATAACTGCGAAAAGATTGGACATTTTGCTAGTGAGTGCAGGTCGAAAAAGGTCTTCAAACCTTCTACCTCAAGAAGATCCAGTGATGACAAATACCTTAAGCTGAAGAACAAATATCAAAAGCTGAAAAGTCATCAGCGAAAAGGTAAAGGTCTCATCGCTGAAGAAAACGACTGGGCTGAATCAGAAGAATCATCTTCTGATGAAGAAGAAGTCGCTAATCTTTGCCTCATGGCTGAGATTAAAGAAGAAGTGGAAGAACCATATGAATCTTCTATGAGCTACATATCATCTCAGGTATCTATCTCTACAAATCCCTCTCTACCTGAAGCTGAGAGAAGTCGCGCTGTTGATGTACTGACGATTGACCTTTATAATGCCCTAAACGACAAAACTCAAGCTGAGAACAAAAATGTTCATTTAACTCAAGAGCTGGAGAAATGTCATGAAAAGATCAAAGAACTAAATCTTTTAGAAGAAAAGTTGAAAGATCAAGTCATTATAAATGAAATCATCAGTATTGAACGCGAACAAGCCATCGCTGCTTTAAAAACAGAAAAGGCTCATGTTGAAAAATGGTGCAAATCATCAACAAAAATCTCTGAGATAATAAATGCTCAAACCCCTGAAAGTGATAAAACTGGTCTTGGTTTTTGGACACCTCAGGATGAACCTAAGAAAGAGAGTTCCTCGCTTAAGTTTGGAACCTTTGTCACCTCCTTCTTTGACACTTCTTACAATCAACTCTATCCATGTTCTTCTTCAAATCCCATCCCTGAGGAGAAATCCAAAGACACTAAGTCTACGGATAAAGGAAAGTCCATTCTCCTTCCTCAGAAGGCAACCAGGAAAGCAAAGCTGAAAGTTCCTTCTAAACCTTCAGCTAAGCAATCCTCTAGCTCTGTGATAGAAATCTTTGATCTCTGTCCTCCAAAGCTGAAGATTGACCTTAAACCTTCGAGATCTGAAGGAATGAAAATTCCTCCCAGATCTCAAGAGAAAAGTCTTCTTGGACCTGGCCCTGCTCATCTTAAACTTGCAAAACCTTCTACTTCTGGTCCTAAAACCATTTTTAAATACAGAAAGTGTTATCACTGTGGTTTTACTGATCATATTGCAAGTAAATGTCCAACCGCCACTAAAGCTGATAAAATAGCTAAAGTGAAGAAAAATGCTTCTAAAGCTGAGAAGGTCACCAAGGCTGAAAAATCAACCAAGGTGAAAAATACCACTAAGGTTAAGAAATTAACCAAAGTGAAGATTATCACTAAAGCTGAATCTTCGTCAGCTGAGAATACTACTGAACTTACATTATCCACTAACTCTGAAGGACCCATTGAAAAGTGGGTACCAAACAACGCTTAATCTTCCTTATGTGTGCAGGGATCAAAGGGCATCTGGTATCTTGATAGTGGATGTTCTCGTCATATGACTGGACAAAAAGACCTGCTCACTGAATACAAGGAAGAAAAAGGTCCCTCTGTGACCTTTGGTGGAAATGGTAAAGGATTTACCCGAGGGTTTGGTGTCCTCAGCAATGGGACAACTACCTTTCGAAGAGTCGCTTACGTAGATGGACTGAAGCATAATCTTCTAAGCATCAGTCAGCTATGTGATAAAGACTATGAAGTACGCTTTACTAAGAAAGCATGTTCAGTGTTAAATGAGAAAGGAAAACTTGCTCCCAGTGGTCATCGCAGAGAAAATGTCTATGTAATAGATATGGACTCTACTATCACTGAAAACTTATGTTTTCTATCTAAAGCCTCTTCTGATGTCAACTGGCTATGGCATAAAAGGCTCTCTCATCTAAACTTCAAAACCCTGAATTCTCTCTCATCAAAGGAACTGGTTTCTGGTCTTCCTCAGCACTCATATGCTAAAGAATCTCTCTGCTCAGCATGTGAAAAAGGAAAACAAACAAAAACAAGTTTCAAGTCGAAACAAGTTTCCTCAGTGACAAGTCCTCTTCAGCTCTTGCATATGGATCTATTTGGCCCTGTCAACATCCAATCAATAGCTGGAAAAAAATATACACTTGTCATTGTAGATGAATTTTCTCGCTACACCTGGGTTATCTTTCTTCGCTGTAAGAGTGATACTCCAGAAGAACTGATATCTTTTGTAAAAAAGATGGAAGTGCTGAACAATCTTACTATTCGTTCAATAAGAAGTGATCATGGAACTGAATTCAAAAATAGTTCTCTGAACAATTTCTTTGAGAACAAGGGAATCTCTCACAACTTCTCTTCAGTAAGAACACCTCAGCAAAACGGAGTCGCTGAAAGAAGAAACAGAACGATCATAGAAGCTGCTAGATCAATGCTCAGCGATTCTCATCTCCCTACTCAATTTTGGGCTGAAGCTGTAAACACTGCATGTTTTACTCAAAACAGATCGCTGATAATAAAGCGATTTGGGAAGACAGCTTATGAACTTTTTGTTGGAAGGAAGCCTTCTATCAGTTTTCTTCATATCTTTGGTTGTCAGTGTTTTATCTTAAACAACAGAGATCAACTTGGAAAGTTCGACCCAAAAGCTGATGATGGAATATTTTTAGGATATTCCTCCATCTCCAAAGCCTACAGAGTCTTCAACAAGAGAAGACAAACCGTAGAAGAAACAATTCACGTCACTTTTGATGAAACTCGCTCAGCGAACTCCAAACCAATCGCTGACAATGAAGAGTTAAATGTTTGGATGCTTTCTCACTACAGAGAAACTGAACCTTTCTTTTCTAACCATCAGCATTCAGATCCTCCAGTCGCTGATGATGATCCAAACATTATACATCCTACCGCTGAATCCAACTCATGGGTTTCAGCTGAACCTTTAAACACACTCCTACCATCAAATCTGCCTTCGTCTGAAAACCTCTCCAGTGAATCTACTCAACAGTTGATCGCTGATGAACCTCAATCGTCATCATCGATAAACATTCAAATTGTTGATCCCACCTCTAAGTTAAGCAATAATGCTCCTGCTCAGCGATGGACCAAAGATCACCCAATAGATCAAATTCTTGGTGATCCAGATGCAGGTATTCAGACACGACGAAGCTCAGGTAATATTTGTCTCTTTGTAAACTTTCTCTCTTTAATAGAACCAAAGAAGACTGATGATGCCCTCAGAGATCCAAACTGGGTCAGTGCTATGCAAGAAGAGCTGACTGAGTTCTCTCGAAACAAAGTTTGGAATCTTATTCCTAGACCATCTGATAAAACTGTAATAGGCACCAAATGGGTGTTTAGAAACAAGTTAGATGAACATGGAACTGTAACCCGCAACAAGGCTCGACTTGTTGCTCAGGGATACAGACAAGAGGAAGGCATAGACTATGATGAAACCTTTGCCCCTGTGGCCAAGCTCGAAGCAATTCGACTATTCTTAGCTTATGCAGTCTATAAAGACTTCATCGTCTATCAAATGGACGTAAAATCAGCGTTTCTAAATGGAAAGCTGAATGAAGAAGTCTATGTAGAACAACCACCAGGGTTCTATGACCCTAAGCATCCAAATTATGTTTATAAATTGGATAAGGCTCTCTATGGTCTAAAACAAGCCCCTCGTGATTGGTATGACACTCTCTCATCTTTTCTTATCTCTGAAAATTTTGAACGTGGCAAGATTGATAATACGTTATTTTTCAGAAAGATAAAAGGTCATATAATTCTTGTACAAATATATGTCGATGACATAATATTTGGTTCTACTAACCCATCTCTGTGTACTCGCTTCGCTGAAAGAATGAAGAAAGAATATAAAATGAGTATGATGGGTGAGCTGACATATTTTCTTGGTCTTCAGATTAAACAATCTGACAAAGGTACGTTTATCAACCAAGGTAAGTATGTTAAAGATATGCTGAAGAAGTTTGATCTTACTCAAGCTTCAGCGATGAAAACTCCTATGGCACCACCCCTGACACTTAACAAAGATCCTTCTGGAAAACCTGTTAATGTCACTGCCTATAGAGGAATGATAGGCTCTCTGTTGTATCTCACAGCAAGCCGACCTGACATCATGTACTCTACTTGTTTATGTGCACGCTATCAATCTGAACCCAAGGAATCCCATCTGATCGCTGTAAAGCGAATTTTCAGATATCTGAAAGGAACTCCTAACCTAGGTCTTTGGTATCCCAAAGACTCAGGGTTCGATCTAACTGGTTATTCTGATAGTGATTTTGCAGCATGTAAACTTGACAGAAAGAGTACCACTGGTGGATGTCAACTCTTGGGAGGAAAGCTGGTAAGTTGGACAAGCAAGAAGCAAAATTCTGTGTCCACTTCCACAGCTGAAGCTGAATACGTAGCCGCTGGAAGCTGTTGCTCTCAAATCTTATGGATGAGAAATCAACTATTAGATTATGACCTTCAGCTGTCAAAAATTCCTATCTATTGCGACAGCACTAATGCTATCGCTATAGCAAATAATCCAGTGCTACATTCAAAGACAAAACACATAGAGATCAGATATCACTTTATCAGAGATCATGTGATGAATGGTGATATTGAACTTCACTTTATCCCTACTGACTTTCAGCTTGCTGATATATTCACCAAACCTCTTGATGAGACAAGGTTCAACTTTCTCATCAGTGAGCTTGGAATGCTGAATCTTGAAGAATAATTCTTCAGCATTCATGCATTGTGTCAGCAATCAAAAAGTTTCTTTTCATCATTCTCTGATAAGTATTCTGACTCTCAGGTATGATTTCTCAATCCCTACAACTGAATCTTCATTCAGTTATATAAAACTTAATCACTGAATTTTTATTCAAATGATTAAAAGCTTTTTGAAATTAAATTTATCACTGATATTTATATTCAGTGATCCTTTTAAAAGAAAATATATCCCTATCTTTTCATCAGGGATACTTTCAAAAAGAGAAAATTCTATCGCTGATTTTTCTTCAGTGATAATTTCAAAACGGAAAAATGAAACGTCTCTTTCCCATGACGTCATTTGAGCGGATAATCCACGACACGCCTTTTCTGACACGTTCGTCCATTGCTCTTCTATCCAATCAACTTTGTGGAACATGTCAATGTCATGATGATTTTTTTTCCCGCTTCATTCCTTCTCTCTCCTCTATCTCTTTGTATAAAAGGAATTCTTCTCTCCTTTATACGGTTTACGCTTTCAAAACTTTCTAAGCAAGAAACTCTCTCTCAAGAACACTCAAGCAAGTAAACCCAGAATTTTGAATCTGCCAATCTTCGTCTTCGAAATAAACAGGTTTATTTCATGTTTATGTGCATTGTTTGTCTGCTTTCAATTTTTTTAAAATCCTACTCGTTCTTGTTCTTCATGGATTTTATAATTTATCTTGTTTAAAACTAAAAATCATTCTTTCTGATTTTATTTGTTTAAAATAAAAACCTTTTGGTTTTTAAAGTGTTCTTCATTCTTTCTACCCAGAACACTATTTTTTCTCTTCCTAAAAATAACTTGATATTCTTCCAGTTTCCCCTCATTTAGAGAAACTGGTAATCATATTATTTTTAAACCATAATCATTTCTTCTATTATGATTCTTTCCATAACAGAAATGGCACAATCTTCAATCGTTGCTTCCAAGAATGTGCGATTCGCTATCACTGAAGTTGAGATTACTAAATGTAATCACTTGGGAAGACTCGACTTCAAAGCTGACAAATACCCACATCTGGTGGAAGCTGCTGGCTTTCTTAAACAATCATGCATAGCTTACGCGATCACTGTGGATCCTAAGCCTTCAAAGACTCTACTCCAGCAGTTTTGGTTCACTGCTGATGCCACTGAACTCACCAACAAAAAGGGTGAACGAGTCCCTGCTATCTCCTTCAGCACGGATTTGGGTCCAGGGAGCATGACCGCTCTTAGCCTCAGGAAATCCTTGAGATTTCCTGACAAACCAAAGAGTGGGTTCGACGCACTCCCCACTGATGCTGAGCTGATCTCCTTTCTGGATGCAATGGGTTATTGTTGGGAAAACAAACCGAGATCGTCTATTCCCAACAAAAAGCTCACCAAGATTCTCAAAGCTCAGATGCCTTCACAACTGAACTTCATCTTCTCGCACATCATTCAGTGCATGAGCGGGAAGAGTGGTTCGCTGGATCAAGCCAGCAAAATACAACTGCAAATGGCCTACTCAGTAATCGCTGGTCAAAACTTTGACTACGCCACTGCCATCTTTGAAGACCTGAGGTCGAGATTAGAGAAGCCTGAACGAGATCCCAAGATCTCGTACGTACGTTTCATATGTACGTACATCAAGTTCCTCTATCCCAACACTTATCCCACCAAAGATGATGGCACTTTTGCCAGGATAGGTCAACGATCACTGGAGGTAAAGCCACTCGCCAACGAGGTAAGTATCTCTCTCCTTCGTTCTCGTCTCTCTCCCCATTCTTCTTTTTCAGCGACCACGCAGACGGTTCCTTCGTCTGCTATCCCTGTCGCTACCACTACTTCCAAACGTCCATCAGCTAGTCCGATTGGTTCTTCTAAGAAGGCCAAAAAGACTAAGGAAAGTACACCTTCTAGTACTATACCTGAGGAAGCTTCTCAACAAGCTACCTTAGATGCTTTTGTGGGTCTTTCCTCCACAACTCCCGCAGTCACTCAACCTGCCGTGTCAGCGATTTCAATCGCTGTCACACCATCAGTGACCCCACCTACTATCTCATTCGCTGAGATTAACCCCAAACTTACTTCTATCCCCATAAATCTTCCCTCTCCTTCTTTGGTCTCTGAACCCGCTACCGCCTCTCTACCTATAGGACCTGAACATCAAACGTTTGAGGAATCTTTGCAGTTCTATAAAATGTTTGATACTTCAGGTAAACCTATTATCCTAAACACTTCTTTTCCCATCTCTCCAAATAAGCCCATATCTGAACTGATATCCTTTTCAGGTCCTAGTTTGGCGTCTGTTGACACGCATGTCAACAATCTGGGAGAAAAGGTGGACGCTCTCACCAACACCATCAACAACACCACCAGCGCCGTTAATCAGGCTGGTGAGGAGCTGAAGAGGTTGACAGCCACCTGCTCATCCAAAGCTGAGAACTCCAAACTTTCAGCTGTAGAAGAACAAGTCGTCCAACTCAGAGAGTCCTCTCAACTCTTTCAGGGACGATTTGAGTCTCTTACCACTGAAGTTCGAGATCTCTCTTCTAAGGTTGATCTCTGCACGTCGCTTCTACAGCAACTTCTCCAAAAGGTATCTGAAACAGCTCCAGCGCTGCCTCCCTCCTTCACTGAAGATGATCGGACAAATCTCAACATCGCTGTGGAATTCATCCATGATGCCACATGCGACATCCCTGCAGTTGAAGAACGGGTCACGTGTCTGGAAGCTGACATTCAAGTGCTAAAAGCTTCAACAGCTACTCCAGCAGTTGAGCAACCCCCTACCGCTGATAATGACAAGGTGGGGGAGAAAGCTGAAGAAACATCTATCGCTGCTGCTGGGGAAGCTAAGACTTCAAAGAAACCTCCCTCTCAATCTGAGGGGGAGAAGGCGAAAGAACCCTCCTCATCTATTCATTCTCTTCTCTTTGAGGATGATGAGGAAGAAGACGATGAAGAGGAAGATGATCTAGATCTTGTTGATCAAGAAAAGGATCAACCCTCCGATGATGACGACGACGATGAAGAAGACCAATCTATGTGGTTCTCCAAGCCGAACGTTTCATCAGGGACAACTTCACAAGAGGTTGTCAAAGCAGGGGTGAGAGGTGATACATCTTCAAGCGCTCCTTCGCAGAGCAAAGACAAGCAACCAATCGCTGAAGAATGCTTGAGGACTGGATCACAATCTGAGGGGGAGCATCCTTCTCAGGTATGTCTTTCAATTGTACCACACTCCTACTTTTTCCAAACCCCTATCTCTTTCTAGCCTTTATCTTTCTTTTTCTAAATATACACTTATCCCTTCTTTCCTTCATTTTTCTATCCAGACAGTTCTCACCCCTGCTTAAGGGTTCAGAACTACAAATAATCCCAGCTGCAATCGCTGAAGAAATAATCCCAATCTCCATCGCTGAGATTGATGATGAAGAAGAAGAAGACTCCCTGGTCCATCCAGGAAGGCCCTCTAAACCATCTCATGGGGCAGAGGAAGTGATGAAGAAAAGAGCTGAAATGATCACTCAACTAGAAAGTAAACGGCTGAAAGTCCCTCTTCAAACATCCTTCTCAGAGCTCGACTTCCTCACTAAAGCTGAACGAGAAGAATCTGCCAAAGCTGAGAAACTGATCGCTGAATGCAGACGAGATGCCCAACTCGCTTTAAAGATTCAATCTTCTCAAGTCAAGGACAAGAAGCTGAAAAGAAAGCATGTGGAAGTTCAAGCTGCACTACTGAAAGAAATTGAAGAGGAACGATCCAAAGAACAAGAAATCAACGATAAGTCCATTGAATGGTGCAAACAGAAGATGGATTATCGCTCTGATCTTCTTCCAATATCAGTCGTGACTATCTCTGGTCGCAAGAAGAAGGATCAACTCTCAGTGACCATGGAGATTACCAGAGAGGATGGAACTCAGAAAGCTATGTACGTTTCCAAACTTGAAGGTTTCGGGTTTACAGAGTGGATAGAATTCTGGGATGCGCTGAAGAAATCAAAATCTACATACAGAGGCTACGTTGAAGGACTTCTTAAAGCTCTCATCAACAGAGTCACTTCTGTACTGAACCTGCCATCTCCTATCCCTCCCAATCCCAAGAAACTCAAAAGAAAAATCGGGTCCTCCTCCTCTGAAGAAGTCGCCATCATCAGGAATGAAACTTCTATCAAATTTTCAAGAGATGCACTGTTTGGTCCTCCTCCTGATCTTTCAGTTCTGGATTTATCTATGCCTCCTGGTGGTCCTTTCCAAGCTGGTCAAGTAATTGATCATCCTTATGGAATATTCTTCAGAGATGATGATGAGGAACTCAGATTTCAAAGAGTCTCTGAGATTCCTATCTGTCCTCTGAATCATCTCAAGGATCTACTATGCTTATGGTGTGACTTCTTCCCTGCTGCTGAGAAAATCAAAGAAATCATCAGCCAAGAATCTTTGGAACGAAGACAGAAAGGAGAAGAAATACCTGAGTATATGATAAATCCTCCTAAATCTTCTTATAGCTGATAGATTAGCTTTCTCTTCTGTAATCTATTAGTTGTACTTACAGTAGTTAGTAATTTACTTGTAATTTTCATTCCTTGTAATTCTATTCCTGAATTAATGAAATTTCAGTAAAGTACTTAACTTCATCAGTGCTGTAAAAGATCCCTCAAAATAGTAATTGGGACATGTATGTTACGAGTCCTGATTATTCCATCATTTTGAATCATAAAGTAATTTTCTTCAGTTACTTTGTCATTATCAAATAGGGGGAGATTGTTGATCCAAACTCTCTCAGTGATTTGATAACGACCCTCTCCTATACTTAGTGAAAATTACGTTTTAGTATGTATTAGTGTTTCACCATCAGCGATCAGACTGAGTCTGTTCAGTTATCGCTGATAGTCTTTCTTATAAACATTTCTATGTATTAGTGTTTCACTATCAGTGATCGAACTGAGTCTGTTCAGTTATCACTGATAGTTCCTAAAGTAAACAACCAACGTAATCCCTGAAGACAAGTTTCGCGTCAACAGATGTTCATAGCTGAATCAAAGACGAAGCTGCTGAACAATGAGAAGTCTACTAGTGACCTGATGCGGATATCAGTGAAGCAAAGACAACTCTACCAATACGCGAAGGAACAGGAGAAAAAGCTTCAGCGATAGCTGAACCTCTTTATCTCTGAACTTAGAGATACTCAGCTATCAAACGATCACAAAGCTTATGCCTCAAGTTTCCTTTTGTCTATCCTTGCACAACCTAGTACGATATGTCAGAACGGACAAGTCTCTGCAAACATTCGTACAACAACTCTGTCTACTACACTGTTCATGACCCGGCCGAAAGCATGTCTCCCAAAAGTCAGTTTATCAAAGCCAATCTGTGAACGCCACGTGTAAAGTATCCTGCCATGCATTTAATGCATAGGGTATAAATAGGAAGTTCACCCCTTCATCTAAAGAAGTGCTTCATCCTTGAACTCAAGATAGAAACCCTTGTTTTCTATATCTCTAATCCCCATTCTCTGAACTTCTTGTGCAATTATCTTAGTGTTTCTTAAGTTTGTTTAGATTAAGTCTGTCTTGATCTTATTCCGCAACAAACTTGTAAATTGTATTTTGATTCTTCAATAAACAATTTATTAAACTTTAAATTCTGTGTTTGTATTCAACCCCCCCCCCCTTCTACAAACTTGTTTAGCACCTTCGGGACCAACAAAGACGGTTATGGGAGGCGTCATCAGTAAAGTGCAAAGTGCATTTATAAAGGGTCGTCAAATCTTGGATGGAGTACTTATCGCAAATGAGGTGGTTGATCATATCCGGAAGAAAAAAGGGAAAGGAATGATCTTCAAAGTCGATTTTGAGAAGGCCTACGATAGTGTGGAATGGAGTTTCCTTTTAGAGAGCTTGGAGAGGATGGGTTTCGGGAATAAATGGGTGAATTGGATAAAAGCATGTGTTTAATCAGCAACAATGTCGATTTTAATAAATGGGACTCCGACGATGGAGTTCAAAATGACTAGAGGCTTAAGGCAAGGGGACCCATTAGCCCCGTTTCTCTTTCTAATAGTGGCGGAGAACTTAAATTTATTAATGGAGGAAGCGACGGAAAAGGGGATTTTTGAAGGAGTAAAAGTGGGAAGAAACAAGGTTATGGTAACGCACCTTCAATATGTGGACGATGTTATTTTTTTGGGGAAGTGGAATCTAGCAAACCTCAAAAATCTCATGAAGATACTTAGGTGTTTTCAAGAATTGTCGGGTCTCAAAATAAACGTCAACAAGTGTAAATTATATGGTTTGGGGGTTCGAGAAGAGGAAATACAAGGATGGGCAAGGGGGTTGGGATGCGGATGGGGATCTTTACCCTTCTCGTATCTTGGACTCCCGGTAGGAGCTTCAATGCGGAAAGTGGAAAATTGGAAGCCGGTAATTGAAAAAGTAAGAAAGAAGTTGGCGTCGTGGAAATCGAAATTAATATCCTTTGGAGGTAGACTTACCTTAGTGAAATCGGTACTTGGTAGCTTGTCATTGTATTTTTTTCGCTATTTTGTGCCCCTCGTGGAGTGATTAGTGAGTTGGAGAGAATTCGATCAAATTTTTTTGGGGGCGGGGGGAAAGGGGAGAGTGGGAAAAAGGGTGTGTCGTGGGTTAAATGGGTTAAAGTGGTGGGAAATTTTAAATCGGGGGGATTAAATGTGGGTAGTCTCACCTCGATAAATTGGGGATTATTGGGTTAGTGGTGGAGGCAATTTTTTTCGGAAAAAGAGGCTTTTTGGGTGAGCGTGGTGAGAAGTGTGTATGGGAATGACGGTGGCTTGGGACAAGGTAGTATGGACAGCATGGGGACGACTACAGCATGGAGAAATATTATTGGGTGGATAAGGATTTGGATAAAGAGGGGCTGAATTTTGCGAGTTCGTTTGGAAAATTGATAGGGGACGGTTCAGACACTAGTTTTTGGACAGAAAAGTGGACTGGGGACACGAGTCTTCAAGATGATTTTAATCGTTTGTATCGTTTGGAGGTCGAGAAGGATGCAAGAGTAGCAGATAGAGAAGAGTGGGATGGCGATAGATGGCGATGGAAGTGGAAGTGGAGAAGAGAACCAAGAGGCAGAGAGTGCGGGGAATTGGTGGATCTAATGAGGCGAATTCAAGATTATGCTCCGGAAAAAGGAAAACGTGATAGGGTCGTGTGGAACATGGGTACGACTATGGACTTTAACGTGAAAGAACTCCGGGAGATGATAGAAGAGAAGAGGGGTATGCATGTGTTAAACTCGAACGAAACTATTTGGTTTACAATTTTACCGAAAAAGATAAATATTTTTCTTTGGAGAGTTAGACTAGGTCGGGTCCCGTGTCGGTCGATATTGGACGGGATGGGAGTTGATTTAAATACCATACTTTTCCCGAGGTGTGGTGAGGAAGTTGAAAGTTTGGATCATGTTTTCGTAGGCTGCACGCAGGTTAAAAGACTTTGGATCGCGACTGGTAAATGGTGGAAGAGGAACTTGGATGGGGTTTCGACTTTGCAAGAACTTTTGAACGAAGACGGGTCTTTGGCCGCAATCACAAAAGGTACGTCAAAGTGGATGGTTGTCAAGTGGACGTTCATGTATTTAATTTGGTCCAACAGGAACAAGCTCGTATTCAACGGCGAAAACAAGAATCTAGTCGACAGTTTCTTCAAGTTTCAAAGGCTATCGTTCGAATGGTTGAGAGCTAGGGACAAAAACATGGGGATGGGATGGGTCGAGTGGCTGTCGAATCCAACTGGGTAGGGGCGGTAGTCGGAGGGACGAACCATAGTGGTTTGTGGATACGACGTTTCATCAATTCCAGCTGTTGAATGTTTCTGGAGGGGTCGTTCCCAATCTCGATGCTGGTAAACGTGGTGCAAAATTAAGGGAGGTGAGAAGGCGTCGGGGATGGAATTATGGGGTACTCGGGGCGTGATTAAGGTCGAGATTTGTTGTCCGCTGCTGTCCGGGAAGCTGCTGCCTTACAGCTGCTGCCGGAAGCCTATCGGGTCGTCGCTGCTGCTGTCCGCGACCGTGTTTTGCTTCTGTTGAGTTACTAGCTTCATGTTCTTGATGTGAGGAGGTTTCCTCTTGCAAACATCTTCATAGTTGTTTTTCTTGTTTTTCGATCGTTCAACTCGGTGTGGGTCGTTCTCGATTCGTTGATTTGGTTCTGGTTTTGGTCCCGTGTAAAACCTTCTTTGTTCATGGTTAGTTTAATAAAGGTTTCTGTTGCTGTTCAAAAAAAAATAAAGTTTTCTAATGGTTATCATTTTTATGGAGTAGTTTTTCGTATTAGCATGATTCAACATTTATCATGTATTTGAATATATTTATGTTTTTTGAAAGGCAAGACAAACCCCATACCGAAAGATTACAAAGGATTTGGCACATCTATTCTATCCGCAGAGTATGCACCAGTATGGGTGTGCATCAAGCGGGTTCGGGTGGACAAACCAATAACCCGATTGGATTTCGGATATGAAAAACAAGCCCCGGACTTTGGGTTTCGGATTTTGGATTATTTCGGGTTTGGGTTTGTCGGGTTTCAGGTTGGGTTCAGTTGGATTTCGGGTATAATTATATGCAAAAATATACAATATTCAATCGATTTTGACAAGAACTCAATTGATTGAGAGAATTGATAAAATTAATAATAGGTTTAGTATATAGAAAAGAGTACGACCGACTATGATTTAATATATTTGAAGGATTATTAAATAAATAAATTATATAATATATATGTAACATCCCACAATATTAAACACACCAAAACTACCACTTTCAAAGATAACGCCCAACAGACCCCACAATAACAAGTCAAGCATACAAGTGAGAAGCTAAAGTTTTCGAATTAGATCGAATTACAACTGAGAAATTTAAAACTTAAAACTAGACGGGAATTCTAACAAAACATGTCTTCTCTAGTGCAAGCTCCGTTCTTACATTCTGCCTTTGCCCTTACTCGAGCCCTCTACTACTTGCTTACCTGAAAAGGTTTTAGTTTGGAAAGTGATGGTTAGACCATAAGGTCTAGTGAGATCCCTCAAATCACCTCACTCCATAAGTAACACCAGAAAAGGATTTTTAAGCATTTATAAACGAACGTACTCAAATCAAGATCTTTATGTGCACAACTTACATAGTCGGCTCACGTTTTAGTCACACACACTTGTGACAACGCGATAGGGCACACCCCTGCCCTCAAGTTAAATATATGAAACAAATTCATATATTTAGTATGGGTCGCACTCCCCATATGCACATTATAAAATTATCGCATACTCACACCCCATGGAACTTGCCTTTAAGAACAACACCCGAAAACTACGCATATTACAAATAACATAATAACACATAAGGTAATCCGCAGTGCGTATAATTACGCATTAACAAGAATTAAGAGAAACTCACCTGTCACCCAACGCTAAGATTTGAAATATATAACCTTCAACGGCACACCTACAATACAATCCATGCATAAGGGATGAGCTACTTGGTCATTTCACATAGGTCGGCTCTCTCAAAACTCGAGACTCTATAAAATGCCACCACGGGTCTCGCTCGACAGTACCGATGTATCACACGAATGGACAGTCAACCGAACCCGCAGAATGCCCGATTAGGCCTTCTACGACCGAGTCCTAGTTAACCCCCCTGGGGTAACTCAGCCTCTTCCGAGTCTACATACCCGATTTTGGCCTTGTCGGGTTCCACTCTATTCCCGGTGGCCACGACCCGAGGTTTAATAGCTTCCCGGTGGCCACGGCCCGGGTTTCTCACGATTCCCGGTGACCACGGCCCGGGTTTCACGCGACCGACATTCCCTATTTTCATGTCGGGTTTCCCACACTTCCGGCGTTGCCGGTTTTTAAATTGGGCAAATCACCCAGGTTTCCACACCCGGGAATATTTGTTATCCGGCTTCCATACCAAGTTTAACAAAATCCCGGTCCCTAAACTCATCCGGGTTCTCACCTAAACCGGTACTGGTATTCCTAATTACGGAGTTCTACACGAGGATTCTAGATGGAAACCCCAAATTAAATTCTTAGACAACAATCAACAGTCCCATCCCCAATTTGGTTTCAAATACACAGAAAATAGAGACAGCCCTTTAATCCCCATCTCTCACTGATAAGCCAGAACTCATCGGTCTAACATCAAACCCACAAGACTTAGTTTATGCTTATTAAAGTTATCAAAATCCAATCAAAGGCTTCAAACTTAGAGAGATACCAGAAGGAATATTCACCTTGATGGAGATCAAGCACCACACTCTGATTGTCTTCCAAAAATCAATTTTTCTTGAAGAATGCCAAAGTTTCCACCCATTTTATCTCCAGCCGCCTATGATACCATAGGGAGGAATTGAGGGTTTTAGGGGTTTTTAACCCTTTTTCTCAAATTCACCTAAAGGCCCTCGAACTTTCACTTTTCACACTACACCCACCAAAACTCAGTTTATTTTCAACATGAACACAGTTATTACAATATACACATATATGTCGGGTTTTTAGACAGGTCGGGTGGTGAAAAATCAAGCCCAACCTGAACCCAAATATCCCCCAAAAAGTCGGGTTTTGGATTTTCGGATTTCGGGGCACTCGGGTTTTACACAAACACCTCATTTTCGGTTCAGGTTCAGGTTCGGTTCGGGTTTTCGGACTATTCGGATTTTGCACACCCCTATGCACCAAGGGGCAGAGCCCCATTCCAACAAGCAGTCGCTTTGTTAACCAAAGTATCATGAGCTAACCAGTGAGCTAAGTTATTTGCCTATCTATGCTCAAATTTAATACCCAAAAAGCATTTGGGAGGAATTAACTCCTTGATTTTTGCACTGAGACCGTCTAAATCTGAGTAGGAAGGGGTGGTGCTATTAAGGATATTAATTGCGTTGTTGCAGTCAGATTCAATGATGTAATTATCCACCTTCCTCTCATGCGCCATATGAAGACCCATGTAAATAACCTCCAATTCTGCAACGACTGGGTTGTACGACTTAGCTATGAATCCCTTGCTTGCGAACCTCACGTTCCTATCACTCCCACGGGCGACCACACCATAGCTACAACAGTCATTTTTACTATTTGTACCCGCATCGACATTAATTTTAGTAATCCCAATATTAGGCTTCTTCCACTTGGGCTTATTCAAAGTTTTTGTAGAAGAATTGATCTTCTCCTTGAACTCTGACATCATTTTAGTACCCCATTCAATAGCATTATGAGCTGATGGATTGCATGTCCTATGCACACTATTATTTCTCAAGTTCCGCGCGACCCACAAGATTGTGACAAAAAAAAACTCAAAATTTTCTTTACTCGATGAGTTCGCAGCAGTTTCTAGCGCAAACCTTGGATCCCCTTGATTAACATTCTTCAGAAGTTGCCAAAAGCCACTTTTCTTCTAGGCTTCAACAATAGATCGACATCTCCAAATCGGGTGTATAATGCTTTCCTTGTTCCTTCCATTACCTCTACAACATACATCCGAAATATTGATACCCCTACAAGACAATAAACTATTAGCAGGAAGCCAAAAATGAGTTAGCTTCCAGACAAAGACTTTAATTTTGGGGGGATTCTCAGCGTCCAGGTGAGTTTCTATCAGTTTGTTGATTATTATTTAGTTTTATAATTTCAAATGTATTGTTAAGTTGCATATATGTAATGATAAAGTATAAATGTTGTATAATATAGTAAAAATATTGTATCAATATACTTACATTTGAATATACTTGTGAATGATATTTTGAAAATAGAGTTACAAAATTTGAAAAAAAAATATCAATATTAAAAAGAAAGTACCATTTTTTTGTTATAATTTATACTATATTATAAAGCAGACATAAAAAAAACTCTTAAATACAAATTATTAGGCACAAGGTACCATCATTTTATGCAAGATTTTAAAAATCTCTTAATTTACAAGTATCAAAATACAAGATACATATTACTACTGCAGGCTTCTAACACCCACCAATTTGGTATGTGCAGAACCTTCCTTTTATGCAGACCTTTCCATGTATCAATATTAATTAATATATTATATTACTATAAATTTGTTTTAATTATATTATTAAATATGTAATTGATTATTTTTTCTAGATGTCATTAAAATATATAAGATAATCATTGAACTCTAACAAAATACTTAATTTTTTTATATAAAAACATTATATTATTAAGCCTAAATTAAACAAATTTATAAAAAAAACATTATCATTTTCTCAAAATCATCCAAAATCGTACTGTAAATCGACAAAAAAATAAAATAAAACATTAAAATCGTGATATATCTCGTTGCATTGCGCGAGTACGCTTCTAGTCTCTATGATTGAGAAATTAGTCATATTCAAAATAATTTAAACTTTTTTTAAATTGAGATAAACATTGGGTTTTCAAAATTTGATCCTTTCATAAGGAAAGGATGATATAAGTTTCCAAAAACTTTTTAAATTTCCTTTCTTAATTTTTATAAAATAAGGGGTTGTTTTTTTTTTTTTTTTAAAACCTCTTAATGACTCTTAAGTCTGAATCGTTAAGACCTTTTTACACATTACCTCTTATTAATAATAACTAAAATAAGACTTCAGACTTTAGACCTCTTAAAAAACAAATGACACCTAAGTAAAATAGTAATATTATAAAAATCGAATCTTTTTGAATATGTTTTTTATTTTTAAATAATACTAGAAGCGTACTCGCACGATTCAATGAGATACATCACGATTTTAATGTTTCCTTTTATTTTTTGTTTTTTATCGATTTATAGTACGATTTTATATGGTTTTGAGAGAGTAATAATAAATTTTTTTATAAATTTGTTTAACTTAGACTTAATAACATAATGTTTTTTATATAAAAAATAAGTACTTTGTTAGAATTAAATAATTATTTTATATATTTTAAATTATTTATATTTAAATTGAGATGTTTATCATGTTTTGATTATGTTTATCAGTTAGTTATGAATTCAAACATATAGCTATAGAAATTTGTACTCATGCATCATGACTTGTAATATTGAATTTTAAGTAATGTTTATCAATAAACAGTACTTAATGCATAAAAGCTTGTTTTTAAGAGTTTATTCGATAGTTTAATAATAACTAGAAGCGTACTCGTGCAATGCAGCGAGATACATCACGATTTTAATGTTTATTTTTATTTTTTGTTTTTTATTGATTTACAGTACGATTTTGGATGGTTTTTATTGAGTGATAATGGTTTTTTTATACATAAATTTGTTTAATTTAGGCTTAACAATATAATGTTTTTTATATAAAAAAATTAAGTAGTTTGTTAAAATTCATTAATTATCTTATATATTTTAAATTTTTTATATTTAAATTGAGATGTTTATCCCGTTTTGATTATGTTTATCAGAATTCAAATTTTATAATTTTAGGATTTGGAGATTAGAGATAAGGATTTTGGGGGATAAAGATGAAATTTATTAATTAGGGTTAAAAGCATTTAAAAGTAGTACATATTGCTTCATTAATTGTTTTTTAAGAGATTTTAAGTAGATTAACATCAAATAATAGTACATAATGCTTAATACATCACGATTTTAATGTTTATTTTTATTTTTTGTTTTTTTATTGATTTACAGTACGATTTTGGATGGTTTTTATTGAGTGATAATGGTTTTTTATATATAAATTTGTTTAATTTAGGCTTAACAATATAATGTTTTTTATATAAAAAAAGTTAAGTAGTTTGTTAAAATTCATTAATTATCTTATATATTTTAAATTTTTTATATTTAAATTGAGATGTTTATCCTATTTTGATTATGTTTGTCAGAATTCAAATTTCATAATTTTAGGGTTTGGGGGATAAGAATGAAATATATTAATTAGGGTTAAAAGCTTTACAGGTAGTACATTAGGCTTTAGTAGTTATTTTTAAGAGATTTTAAGTAGATAGCTTTAAATGATAGTACATAAAGCTTAGTGAGTTGTAATTAAGAGTTTTTTATGCCATCTTTATAATACAGTATAGATATATTTTTTTTATAAAATAAACATGAAATATCCTGTTAGATTTTCTTAATTATATTTTTTATTTTTTATTTTTAAAATTTGATTTTTATCCTGTATTTAGTTATGAGGGGAGTTAAAGTGGTTAGAGATAAGAATTGAAAGTTAATAAATAATATTAAATGTAATACATAAAACTTTAATGGTTGTTTTTAAGAGATTTTAGGTAATTAGCATTAAATAGCGGTACACTAAGCTTTAAGAATTGTTTTTAAAAAAAATTTATAAATGTTTTATAATATAGTATATATATTAATATTTGTATTATTGAAAAATAAAGATTATATAAAAAGGATTTCCTACCAAAATCCTATATAAAAAACATATAATATATTTTCCAATTTTTTTAAAGGTTGTGTTACAAACAATAATAGGACAACTTTTTGTGAAATGTTGATAGTTTGGCACCATTTTGGATATATTCATTGAATCTCATAGAAGCCCTTAATAAAACCCCAATTCAACACACCAAAAAGCACACAAACACTCCTCCAAAAGACTATGGCTACCAAACCTCGACACTCGGCTTCTCCTCCTTTACAAGAAAAAATAGTTATTAAGAACACGGTCCCCCGAGCCATAGAGCTCGTGATTCTTTCCCTTCTCGTCTCCTTGCTTGTGTATCGAGTCATTACCTTCAAAGACCAAAACCACTACTTCCCATGGTTGCTTGCTTTGTTGTGCGAGTCGTGGTTCACTTTCTACTGGATTCTTGTTATGAATGCGAAATGGACTCAATGCATGACCAAAACATATCCTGAACGACTCTTGGAAAGGTAAATTCGACTTCCATTTGTTAGTACCCTTCGTATTCGACTTTCTTTTCCACTTGAAGATAGGAAAGAGGGATTTTGTTTTCTTGGTTTCTTTTCTTAATTTTGTCACCTGTTTATTTGATTATCCTTTTATATTTTATTAAAACAACACATGTGTGGATCTAACTCTTACCTCTACGTCACATGTGTCAATTTTATATAGTCCCATTTTAAATAAGTGTTAAACTTATAGTTAAGCAATGAAGGTCGTGAATTGAAATTTAATGCTATGTGTATTCATCAGTGAATTACCAAATATACATCAATAAGATACCATTTTGTGTTTCAGGGTGAATGAATCAGAGTTCCCTGCAGTGGATATCTTTGTCACTACTGCAGACCCCATCCTAGAACCGTGTATCATAACAATGAACACAGTGTTATCCTTGTTAGCAGTGGATTATCCGGCCAACAAGTTAGCTCTTTATCTGTCTGACGACGGGTGTTCACCTCTTACATTTTATTCACTTATTGAAACAACGAAATTCGCAAAACTTTGGGTCCCCTTTTGCAGAAAGCATAACATTCAAGTTAGAGCTCCCTTTCGATACTTTTCACTCAAGCCCCCATCGATGAAAGACAAGTTGTTAGAGTTCCAACAAGAATGGGAAAAGATGAAGGTAACAATTTATATATTAAATTGGTTACCTTTTGCAGTACTAATAAATGTATTTTTTATTTAATGAGAAAATAATCTTATTTGGAAAAAAGTTAAATGGAATTTGAAACATAATTTAGGGGAAAATTAAAAGCTTTTTAGATGGTCATGTGATCCGTCCTCTTTGTAAAAACAAAAAAACAAAAAAGATACATGTGGCTGATGAGACTCGATTTCCGGTGTCCAAATTTGTTACGTGAGCTATGCTTTATTTGATTATGATTTCATATGCTTTTTTGTCTATAAATTATGATTACAGAATGAATATGAAAATCTCTACAAAAAGATCGAGATTGCGGCTCAGAAGACATTCCCATGTGATCGTGATTCGGATTTTGATGTTTTTGCGGATGTCCACCGCTCAAACCATCCAACTATCATCAAGGTACTACTACATCCAATCATTCCCGTTTGCGGCTAAAACAGATACACTACACAAAATTTGGTGGTATATATGATACATGTTAATATATCAAATCTTGATCTAGGTCCTGGTTGGATAGACAGATAGAATTATATATATATATATATATATATATATATATATATATATATATATATATATAGGGTCATTCAAAGAGAACTTGGTTATTTGTGGTAACCGTGAGATCTAATCTTAACCACAAATCAGAGGATAAATTATGAATCAATAATTTTGGTAATTTACTAAAGGGTATTTTAGGTATTTTATAAATCTTCTCTCCTCTCTCCGGCAACAATTATTCTGGCGAATACATGATGTACACTGTGATACACTTTATAAACATCGAAAATACGTGATGCACATTGTGATACACTTTGTAAAGATCGAAAATACATGATAGCACACTATGATACCCTTTTGTAAATATCGAAAATAAGTGATAGCACACTGTGATACACTTTGTAAAAATCGAAAAAACATCAAAATTATGTGATGCACACTGTGATACACTTGGTAAAGATCGAAAATACATGATAGTACACTATGATACCCTTTTGTAAACATCGAAAAAACATCAAAAATACGTGATAACAAATTATGATGCCCTTTTGTAAAAGGAAATGACAATTTAGGAATTAGTTTATATGGTGTAAAAAAAAGGTTATATGGTAGAGAGAGAAAGAGATGATACATATAAGAGAATAGGGGAGATTTTAGAAAATAAACAAATTTACTAAAATACCCTTTTTTATTTATTTATAATTAATATTAATTATTCTAAATGTGTGACTCACATTAGATGTTACAGTTACCACAAACTACCTAGTTCTCATTTGATTAGGCCTCTCTCTCTCTATATATATATATATATTCCACTTATTTTATAAACCTATTTTATCTTGTGAACTTGTAATACAAGGGTATTTGGGTCTTTTTTCCCAAATTCATAATTTTAGCAATAATTCATATTTTTAGGAAATAACCAACTTTCTTAATTTTTTCAATTATCTACATCTCTTTCTCTCTCTCACTCTCTCTCTCTCTATCAAGATCCACCGTCACCATCCCACTCCGGTGACCTCCCTCAATTCCGGCGAGTTTCATAAACTGTTTGAGTTTTATAAACTTGTTTTTCATAAGCTCTTTTTTCGAAATTTTCAAGTTTTTTATCTTTCATAAATTGTTTTTCCGAAATTTTCACGTTTCATAATCTCATTATTCATATAGTAAAATATATGAAACTTAAAAATCTGATTATTAATATGGAAGAAAAATAAATGAAACTTCGAAAATACATGATTATTTCGAAGTTTTCTGATTATTCATATATGATAAAATATATGAACTTTAAAATCCAATAAACATATTATGAAATTGTTTATGTAATTTGAAATTTTCGAAAACACAGTTTATGAAATTTAATAAACTTGAAAATTTCGAAAAAAAAAACGGTTTATGAACCGCCGGTTTTTTGATAGAACCGGTTGAAGCATGCAACCCTTTACATGGTGCAATCCCATGCAACCCTTCTATCCACCACATATTTTATGTAATTAAAAAAAAAAGACTAAAAGTAAAATGTATGATGGATAAAGGGGTTGCAAAAGTTACACCATGTAAATGAGTTGCATATCATCGAGAGATTCTAAATCCTTTTACCAAATCCACTAAACATAAACCAAACTATGAGAATTGGTATCAATTAAAATTCCTCTATAAAGTTTGAACTTTTATTGGTATCTTAAGGGGTGGTTTGTTTTTTTAAAAAAAACATCTTAATGACTCTCAAGTCTGAATCGTTACCTTTTTATACACAACCTCTTATTAATCATAACTGAAATAAGACTTCAGATTTTAGACCTCTTAAGTATTAAACGAAATTCCCAAATAAGATAAACATGTCAGGAAAGGCTCTGAAGCTAGCTAGCGTTTGACTGGTTCACCAGTAGTACGCTTATGCTATTGGGAAATGACATTGCTTTTGATAATTATTGAAAACAACATTATTATGTGGGCAATTGGATGTGTCTTTGTCAAGCATAAGAAAGAAAAAAACATGCGGTGTGTAAAAAAAATGAAAATTACAAAATAAACAATTATTAATAAAGGATATAATGAATTGAAGATAACTTAACCCATAAATTGTTTGATTCAGAGTTACATGATTTCGTCATATATGGTAAGAATTGCACATCAAGCCTCTGAGATGACCGAATCTAATTAATGTGAAGGTGTTTCATTCAGTTTCTCAATATTCTATACTTGTCCTTTTATTTAGTTTTAGATCTTTGGTTTGGGAATTGGGAGGAGATGAAGAAGCCATATGAAAGAGATGAGTGTTTAGGGTTAGTTTTTAATTAATTGAATTTAAAATTTATATTTAAATTATATAAATAAAAGAAAAAAAATACTAAGTTAACTCGTGCATAAATAAGTGAATTTGTTAAACTGCTTGTTGAAAGGGTAAAATGGTAATTTTTAGTCATTTACATCATTTGTCAATATACCCAATTCGGTTGGTCCATTAGTACAAAAAAAAAAGGGGGCAAATTGAATATTTCTAACTTTGATCCTAAAAAACACCAAAAACACCCAATTCGGTGGGTCCATTAGTACAAAAAAAAGGGGGCAAATTGAATATTTCTAACTTTGATCCTAAAAAACACCAAAAACATCCAATTCGATGGGTCCATTAATACAAAAAAGGGGCAAATTGCATAGAAAGGGGCGAGGGAATTGGATGATCGGGTCGAGGGCTGCCCCCTCTTCCCCTCACTCTTCTTTCCTTAATATGAACCATGAGTCATCAAAGTCTTTCTGACCCGGTCTGGCCCGGTCGCCTACGCGACTGACGCTTCAAAAGGCGAAACTCTCGTCGTAGTTTGGTGACCTAACGGGCGGACAATTTTTGTTATCTAAAGGCGAAGACTCTAAAGTGGGTGAACACTCGGCCGAGAAGAGTAAACCCCAAATTTGGGTTTTTGCAAGTCGATTGAAGATGCTCTCATGCACTAAAATAATTCTTAATTATACAAAATCTCCCCATCATGTTTCAAATTCTTGGATGAAGGTATGATATATAAATAAGATTATTTACACGACATTTTAACAAGTAAAAATATAGATAAAAAAATTCATTATCCATTACTCGTGAGTCGTGACTATTCTCCAAATTGTTAAATTATCAAATTATTCTTTTTATTTTATTTTAAAAATAACGTTAATTATATTAAATGAGTGGCTCATATTGGATCTCACGATTATCACAAACTACCTAGTTCTCATTTGATTAAGCTTCTATTTATATATATATATAGAGAGAGAGAGAGATACAGTATTCAATTATATTACAATATGCCATAACCCATGTGAATTGTGATGATACAAAGTTGTGAAGAGTAAATTATTGGGAAAAAAAATACGTAGAATTAGTTTTCAGGTATGAATTTATATTTTAACTTTATATGATTGATGTTTAACAACATTATTTACGGTTCAAATTTCTTCATAACAAGTAAGAGCTTCGTAACATGACGAATTATCAGTTTCGTTACAATCTAAAAAGTGCTATATATGCCTAGAGCTTATATGAAAGATTAGAAAAGCATCCTATTGATAATTTTTGTAGGTTGTATCGGAGAACAAAGAGGCTACTCCAAACTATCTTCCCAATGTTATATACATCTCAAGAGAGAAGAACCCTAAGCATCACCATCATTACAAAGCTGGAGCTATGAATGTGCTGGTTAGTAACCTTTATTTCACTCACTGACACATACACACACATATATTTATATATATATATATATATATATATATATATTGGGAGGATCAAATAAGAAACCATAAATATCGTGAGAAGGTAAGAATGAAAGGTTCATATATAAATCATTGAAAAATTCCATTTGAAGATGCATATACGAACCCATATGAATAATTTGTAATATCGGTTCACATGTGTATCTTTAAATAAAAAAAATTCATTGATTCATATGGGAACTTTTGATATAGACATGGAGTTACTAATTAATTAAGTGATTGTGTTTTTACTTATTTATTTTAATTGTAAAAATTTGGCCTCCTAAATAGGAGTCATGGGCATGTATTTCCCTTAATTGTGGCTTAAGAAGTAGTGGGTTAGTTTAGGAGTGAGTTAGTTTAGAGTTTATTTTCTATAAATATTGTACTTTGTTTCATTATGAAAAACTAAACAGAAAATAGTTCCAAAACTTCTTCTCTCGAGCTTCGTCTTTCTTGGAGATTGACCATCTTGAATCGGCCTTATCAACTTTCCATTCTTACCATCTCATGATATTTAATTCTTATTTGATCATACCCCTGTATTCAGAAATAATCTGAGAACTAATCTGAACTTTAACTTGTTCACATTTAAAACCAGGATCTTTAGATTTCTAGTAACTCTTAATTCTGGTTACCAATTTGTTCAAAAAGATTCAGTTCATAAAAAGTTAAGAAATGAATTGAAGTATCTCTGAAGTCGAAATGCCAATCTATTCATTATGAAGATTGATCATAGTGTGTCGTTTTGATCCTTAATTTTATGATGGGTGAGCAGGCAAGAGTCTCAGGAGTAATGACAAATGCACCATTGATGTTGAATGTAGACTGCGATATGTATGCAAACAATCCACAAGTTTTTCTTCATGCAATGTGTATGGTGTTGGGTTTCAAGAATGAAGAAGATTGCGCTTTTATCCAATTCCCTCAAGCATTTTATGATGCATTGAAGGATGACCCTTTTGGAACTCAGATGGTGCATCTTTTCGTGCGTAAAATGCTTACTATAACCTTAATCAGTTCTTCGAACGATTCACCAGAATCATTAGTTTTAACCTTTTTGTCATGTTTTAATCAGTATATCGCAAATGGATTATCGTCAATTCAAGGGGCTTTCTACTCAGGATCAAATTGTTTTCATAGAAGAAAGGTTATCTATGGTTCATCTCTGAATGATGCAATCAAAACTGGTATGCTATATAAAAGTTGTTCTTCCTGTTTATGCATTGATTTCACTCTTATTGTGTGTGTTTTTGTTAAATAGGAAATATGGATAGCGAAAATCTACATAAAATGTTTGGAAAATCAATTGAAATGAGAGAATCAGCTGCTCAGGCATTATCAGGATCGAATGCAAAGATAGAAAACCGAGGAACTCCTTCTAGTTTCATTGAGGCAGCAATCCAAGTTGCTGGTTGTAGCTACGAGTATGGTACCTCCTGGGGCAAACAGGTAATTAAGAGACGATTAACGATCATTATACATAGAAAACCACCAATCAGCAACTTTACGGTTATATTATGTACTCTCACTACAAGAAAATTGGCTTTATAGGACGTTTTATATAGGATCAAACAATTGTTTGTCGTATGTAAAAGCGTAGTACCAACTTACTGCAATACTTTAACATGGACCTATAATTGTTTGATCCTATAAATGTAAGTCCTATTTATAAAGCAGTCTCTTAATTAGACATATTTGACGTTCTATAAAGTTGATTTTGACGGGGTGTCTATTTAGTTATAAGATCTTAGTAATGATCGTTTACTAGATTCTACAATCTCTATTCTCAGATTGGTTGGATGTATGGATCTACGACAGAGGATATCCTAACCGGACTCTCCATCCATGGGAGAGGATGGAAATCCGTCTTTTGCATACCTGAACCAACCCCCTTTCTTGGTTGTTCACCAGTAACATATCCGGTTGCATTAACACAGCAGAAACGATGGGCCATCGGGCTTCTCGAAGTCTTATTCACCAATAAGAATCCACTACTTCTTACTTTGAACGGGAAGCTTTGGTTTCGACAAGCCCTTGTTTACATGTGGCTCTCTTTGTGGCCCATACGATCGGTTCCAGAGATATGTTACGCCGGTCTTCCCGCATATTGTATCATCACGAATTCACGTTTCTTACCCAAGATCTCTGAATCGGCTTTTCTCATCCCTATGGGCATTTTCGTCATTTATACTCTTTACGGGATTTGGGAACTCAAACGGCTCGGTATATCACTTCGTATGTGGTGGAACATTCAAAGAATGGGGCGAGTAACTGCGATGACCACATGGTTATTTGCGTGTCCGATTGTCCTCATCAAGCTCCTTGGCTTGTCACAAACAGTTTTCGAAGTAACACGGAAGGAAGAAAGCTTGTTTAATGGTGATGATAATGATGATGCAAATGCCGGTAGGTTTACTTACGACAAGTCACCCATGATCATTCCAGGTGTCGTCATTCTACTGGTCAACCTAACGGCATTGGTCAGCGGGGTGTCGGGACTGGTCAATGTTGGGTCTCGTGAAAACCGGAAGACGATATTCGGGTTAGGAGAGGTGTTTTGTAGTGTTTTCGTGTCACTATGCTTCTGGCAATTTTTGAAAGGGTTGTTTGGAAATGGGAAATATGGGATTCCATCAAGTACAATTTGGAAGTCTGGAGGTTTGGCTTTGTTGTTTGTGCAATTATGCAGAAGATCATCCCAATGGTTTTAGAGAATTATAGATTTGATTTATGTATGTATACTTCATTTAAAAGGTAGCTAGAATGTTGTTCAAAGAACCATTTTCATTAACTTATGATATGATCCTAGTGTCATATTAATGTTAAAGCTAGAGTATTATTGGACTTTGGTTATGTAAAGACCAACTACTATAATATAATTTATAAAAGTGTTATGTAAGTTTTAAAAATTAGAAATTACTTTTTTATACAATGATTTTTACTTAACCTTTTAAATGTCATATAAGCAGTGGCAGATCCATAATTTTTTCTTGGTGGGGCACCTTTAAAATAGCTTAAATTTCCGTAAAGATGTCCGATGTATTTTTAGCCTAAATCCAACTTTTTGAAGGCTTTTAAAAGTTTTTTTGATTGATTCTAAAGGAAATTTTAAGTTTTTTTGTCGATTTCGAGAGACTTTCTTGATTTTTTAGTTGATTTCGAGAGGTAATTTTGGTTTTTTGGTTGATGGGGTCCAGGACAAAAAAACTACTGGGAAAACATTAAGGTAGATAGTTAAAAAAATCTAAGTTTTAACCTAAAATTTTCTATTTTTTTCCATCTTAATGGGAGCCCATCCCCCATAAACTTTGATGTACATCCGCCCCTGCGTTTAAGTATAAAAGAATATATGTTAATGAAACACCAATAAAACTATAGTTTTAAATACTTTTAACTATATATTAATATCAAATATTTATTAATTAAATAAATTATTTTGTTTTAATATATAAAGTACTTTTTTGATTTTATAAAATAATAATTAAATATTTAACGTCATCATCTAGAACATCAAATTGACGCACATAAGAATGATGTTCAAATTTTTTGAAGGGATAATGATAAAATTTTGTTTGTGTTATATTATTAATTATTTTTAGTACAGTTATTCGTAATATATTGAATTATATATACTTTAATTATGTAATATATTTTGAATTTTTTTGTGTTATTATATATTTTTAAATATTTGTTAAAATATTAATATTAAGTTAATAATTTAATAAATAAAAAGTTATAGCAATATTAGCAAATGATCAAGGGTTTAGGAATGGTCAGAAGGAGATGCAGGAGATGAGGAGTGGTATGTGGAGGAGAGTCACCTCGACGGAAAAAATGGCGGCGACACAATCCATGGATCGGAAATGAATCTGCAAGCGGAAGAATTGATGAAAAATCAGGAGGTGGCATCGGATCGGAGGGCAACCGGAAACAGGTCGCCGATAAATGCGGCGGTTAGAGAAAATGATTATTGCAGGCATTGGAGCGGTTACAGAAGAAGAATAGGTGATTTTAAAAGTCTTGAATTCTAGAAGAAAGGTGGGAGGTAATGGCGGCGTGGAAGAGAATGGTTTTGAGGTGGAATCAGGCCAAGAGGTGGGTCCAATGGGGAGGAAATGGGTCTTAACCCAAAAAATGGCAAGGATAAATTAATGGAACAACCTGATGATTTGGACCCTGACTTGGAAAAAATAAAAATGGTTGGGATGGCAAGTGGAAGTAGGCCCATAATCCTTGAAAATAATTTGGATAATGGAGAAAATTCAATTAGGAATTATGAGGGCAGCGAGCAGAGAACTGAAGGAAACGTCAACCAACCAAGGTCAATTTCAATGGTAGAAAAAGGGAAAAAGAAAAAGGGGCAAGGGTTCGATAAATTGAAGATAAAGAAAGGAGATGTTGGAAGCTTGGGAAGAGGAAAGATGAGCTTCCACAGGTTAAAACAAATGGCGAGAACAAGTGCTCAAAAAACCGGATCGAAAAAAGTTAGTAAAATTGGAGAAATTGGGAAAGAAGACAGGTACAGGATGAAAGTGAGAGGAGAGGGGGATACACGGTCATAAATTTCGCAACATTCGGGTAGGAATTCTGAGTTCTCTGAAACCTTAGAGGAATTTGGTTCGAAATTGGGATTAGTTTGGGAGACGGCGAACAAAGGAGGAGGGCAGAAAAAAGAGGGAGAAAATCAGTAAAAAGGTAAGAATTACTGGTTCGTTTGTTTTATTTTTATGATGAAAATTGTCTCCGTGAAAAAGACTGGATTCGTGAAATGTGTATAAGAGAAAATGTTAGTTTGATCGGAATTCAAGAAACAAAGCAGAAGATGTGGAATTTATCTCAAATTGCTAATTTGTGGGGGTATGACGATGTTGATTTTGTTTAATCGCAAGCGACGGGGAATTCCGGGGGATTGATGGTCATATGGGATAAAAAAAAGCTTCATGTGTAATTTTTTCGTTGTTGAAAAAAACTTTGTGGCGGTGGTAGGAAAATGGGAAGTGGTGTAACACCCTCAATCTGGAAATAACAACTTAATTAAAATTTTCTAAATACATCAATAAATACCTCGAACTACAAACATAAATTGAGCATCAACCTCAATACTCCCATTCATCCTATACATACATTCTATGAAAAGGACGGGTGTTACTAAACCCAATACTAATCACTATCTCCAATCTGCGGAAGACTTCACCAACTACTTACTCTTGAATAAAGCTAAGGCTCAACCTCATAGCATTTGCTAGAACCGAACCCCCAACAGGAACCTGATGCACATGCCGACAAATAAAAAGGTTAGGCTTAACGCCTAGTGAGCTCAAGAGTTTTAACATGAATGAAAATATCTTTGAAAGACAGGAAACCAGTTTAAAGCGAGATCCTTCGAAATAATATACTTTAAAATGGAAACAACACATTTTCCCAAAATATGCACCTTTAGAGACAATGCTCCCAAACACACGTTTCATATAAAATGATGTAATCCGGAACTCAACCAAGATGGGGTCATAGTTCGACATTCCAATTCATGGAAATTTAAATAATGCCTTATATCCCAAAACACGGGCGGAACATAATACTCGACCCTTAAGTAAAGGAAAACGATTCTTAAATAATATGGTACGCCGTTGGATCATGTAACCCAATTTAATACTCACGCGACCATAAAGTAGAATGAAATCCCAATATTAAAACATGGACAATTAAATATCCAAAATACAACGGGCCGACGACAGGGGCTTCCCGTATCCGTTGAGAGTGGAGGAACACAAAAGTATGCCACTCATACAACGTTAATCATACGACACTTCACGACACACAAGCCCAAGTGTCCCTACGACTCCCTTCAAACTACACCAAAGAGTCAACTGACCTTAGCGATATAACAACGAGAATACCGCTCCAAGGCCCGACCCAAGGGGGATACAACCAAGGCATTGCCCCACCTGGTGGAGGTCCAAAACGCCCATCCAATGGCTACTCCACGCCACGATAGCACCACCCGGACTCAGTCCTCCTAGTGTACTCCTTGAACGGACAAGGTCATAAAACATGTGTCCCGGAGTCCAACCCCGTACCACTCAAATGACCATCAAATAAGGCCGACTCATGTGCCTATGGATCCAATGCAACACAGTCTAAGATTACACGACTACCCAGGAATGACAACGCACTCGAGTCTGTAATTATAAATATGCAATAAAATGCATTAAGACGTAAATCCCAATTTGAACTCTAAATCGAGTTATAAAAACTCGGACAAATGTCCTCAATACCCTTTTACGTCAACACCGAGCTAAAACGCCCAAAATCCATTTGACCAACCATTAACGGTTTCCCAAATAATGAAATGTCTTTAAACAACGTTTATGAAGACACATACCTCAAAGACATGATTAACCCAAAACTCAACACATAATGGGACCAAAGGTTTTCCAAAAGGTTTATGAATGCAAATGTACCCGAAATACGTATAACATGAAATAGACTTCATTTGTACAAAATCACCATGAATGTGAAAACCATACTATTTACTCGTTAGAACATTCAAAACCCAAATATGAGCATTTTATGAGGTTAACCCAACCCAAGTTCACCAAATATGAAAACTTATCAAAATACTCACCCTTTGACAAATAACCAAGTAAAACATAATTTACTTCAAAATATTCCAAACTTATCAGTAGTTAACCATTTCGTATAAAACACTTTAAAATAACCATTGTGGCATGTATACCGTTTTCACAAATCAACTTGAACTCACCTTGCTAGATTTAGGCTAAATCTAGGTTTCACCCAACGAGCTCTTTTGAAGACCATTCGAATCCTCAAGCCGAAAACTTCCAAAACCTAGATCCAAACATTTCAAACCATAAATACCCATACTCAACCATTTATAAGTATTTCCCCTAAACAATATACCAAAACCCCAAACGAGATCAAAACCCTAGTTTTCTCCAAAACTTACCAAATCCGAGATTTGAGAAACCAAACACTAAGAAACCATCAATGGAGCATTTATGACCTTATTACAAGAAAACTTACCCTTGAAGACAAAGAGACTTCCGAGAACACCCAATCCAACTCTTTAACCCGAGCTCCCCAAACATCGAACTTGCATACTCCTTTATGAAGAATCCACCATGGATGCTTCCCAAACTGAGATTAAAACTCTCAAAATCGCCAAGTGGAGAGGAGAGAAATAGAGATGGCGGCTAATGAGAAAAACCCTAGAACTTTGGGTTTAAAATCGACCAGATGACTCCCGCAGCCTTGGCCGCGACCTTGAAGTCGCGGGCCAAGTCGTGCGTGCTACAAAGTTGCGCACCACAGTGGGTTACGCGGGTTTAGCCGCGACTTTGAGGTCGCGGGCTAAGACGCGCGTGTCACTGGAGTCTCTTCCCACTTCTCGTGCTAAACCGCTCACCGACCTCTTCGCTCGGTCGATCACTGATTGATTTCCTTGGCTGATCATAAACCGATCTTTAGGGAAATTACGGGTGTTACAATCCTCCTAACCTTGGAATGATTTCGTCCTCGAAATCCACATTCCCAAAAGACCTTACCCGCAGAAAGATTTATCTTAACCCAATGGTCCGCACTACTATCACAACTCTATCACCGGTACTCCCAACAACTGCCCCTCTTGGGCACGTATACCAATAATCGAGCGAACACTTAACTCCCCAAAATAACTTTTACTCACAAGGTTACGGTCGTCTCCCACCCTTGGACGACAAGTACTACCTCCAGGTAGTTTGTGACCCCAACTTCACACCAATCCCTTTCCTTCAGATCTACACGGTTTCGAACCCAACGTCAAAGATCGTCACCAAACTTCCAAAATCCTTAAATTTAAACTTATCCATTCTTAATATCGATAAAGATATTCTTCCCAAGATGCACCAAGGCGTCCTTCAGGTACTACTTAGCCCAGATTCGGTCAACACTCAACTCCATACCAACACCAATCCACACATCAATCCTTTACTACAAGCTTTACCACTACGGAAATGCTTAAACACATCGATACTTAATCCTCAACACCTAAACTCCTTTCAAATTCCATCACTGAAAGGTCAATATTTCTCATGGTTCGACCGGGATACATCCAAACATTCCAAGATCCATTGACCTCGAGGAAACAAGTCGACGCCTAGGACCTAATGGTAACCTCGAAAATGTGGACATTCCGCCCCACATTCTATTCCCGACGAATTGTCGCACTAAGGTTGACACTTAACAGAGAGCTAAAATTTCAAATCTTACATCTCTAACCGACAGATCACCCAAAATCCCTTTTAATCGCGGAACCCGCTGAGACGGTACACCAATCACATAAGCCAGACCGACGAGCAAACCACCAAAACGAAACCCAAAATAATCGCCGATGATTACCTAAGACCTTAAACCACGTGATTACCGAAGTATAAAATCACCCCTTAATCACCTGGGAAAACTTAGATCTACTACTTCCATAAAACAAATGCGCACAGATTTAAAACTGAAACTCAAACTTTCACGACTGACCGCAAGTCGGAACATCCGACGCTTCCAATTCCAAGGACTCACTTAGTCCCTAAACACAACTCCTTTTTCTACAGGGGTGCAAATCTATAGGCCTAATGAGTTCAAGGTTTTTCAACCAGTATGCCAATTTGAGTTTATAAAACTTTCAAATACAAAGGCCTCTTAACGATTAGACGTGCGGCAAAAATACACTACCGTCCATGCGATAGGTTTCAAAATTGATTAACCACACAGCGCATATGAAAACATTTCCAAAAACTCGTTTGTTCAATACTTACGTTAGTAAAGACAACAATAAAACATGCGCAACAATTTACACCATACAAGAGAAAATAGATTTATGCACCACAACACGTGCAATAAAGGTTTGTACAATTCCAAAAGAGAAATTCACAACTTTAATTTTTTAAAGTCCTTTCTCTTTAACCAAAAGACGTTGTGGCCTAAAATTATCAACAATCCCAAACGCATCAATTTAATCCTCAAAGCTTGGATAATTTGTTGGATTTATACTACATTTGTTCCAAAGTAAGTGTTTTCTATTTTAATTTGTCCAAAATAAGAGTCCATTTTAAAAGTAAATGTTTATTTTTCCCTTCTATATTTAATTATAAGATGGAGAATTTCTTTTATTCATTATTAAGGGTAAAATTATCATTTGGTTGATTAAAAAAATGTAACAATTATGTATTTTAAAAATTGTGTCTTTTTCATTGTGGACATTTACTTTACGATAAGGGAGTATAAAATTAGCAAACTTCAATATATAAAATGATAATATCTGATTTTGATACTTAAATTAATCATATATCAAAAATCAATTAGGGGTTGTTTGTTTAAAAAAAAAACTCTTAATGACTCTTAAGTCTTAATCGTTCAAACATTTTTACACACCACTTTTTATTAATCATAACTAAAATAAGACTTCAGACTTTAGACCTCTTAAAAAACAAACGGCACCTTAGTAATGATAATCTCATTAGTTTACTTTCCAAAAGATTGGTTGTAAATAGAGGAAATGTTCTTACATATATACAGATTTGATAGTCCATGTTTAGCTGATGTAAGACTCCAACACATCTACTTAAACAGCGGCTAGACGGTGCCCACAAAAACATACACGAAATAGCGCATATATCGGTTGAACTTGAACCCATTCTTTTTCATATATATTGGAAAATTCCTTGGGGTTCTTGTGGCAAGCAATCAGATTTCACATATTCTCACATGGTATCAGTGTGAATGTCTACTACTGTACTCTTTAGAAATTCGACACTCTAAAACAATCTATATAGTTTTCTCTTTAAAAACTCTTTTATAGAGTATTCTCTCGCATTACATGTTGATCCTGTCTATTCTTTTTCCCTGAATTCACTCCCTCTAGCTAATGCTCCATATATTAATTCTTGTTTTTTTAATAAACAATATGTATCCGAACCAATTTATGTGTTTCTTGATTAATTTCAAAGATCTTGAAAAACAATCAAAAAATTCTCAATGATTTTACATGACTCAAACCGACGAACTTTGAAACGGTTACCTCTAAGTAGGGACCAAAAGCCCAAATTTCCAACAGTATTATACTAATTCTTGCTTACTTTCTTAACAAACCCGCAAGGGTTGTGATCCAACGGGTACGATATAATCTACTGGGCATCGAGAATAAGATCAAAGCATTGCATGAAAGCCACGTGGCAATCATGTTGACGGTGTTGGTGATCCTAGCATCTCCGTCACCAATCCCGCTCCCATGTCGCCCCTAGTTGTAAACTCTTCTTCTTGCTCCCTTTCCGGTACTTCGCAAATAAACACACACACACATACTTCTAGAGAGAGAGAGAGAGAAACAATTCTACTCTTCTTCCTGTTGATCGAGATAGAAATTTGCAGGTTTTGATCGATCTGTAAGTAAGTGAGGAATTTTAATGGAGAATTTGCCTGAATCGTTGTATGTGGATCCTAGAGAAGGTCTTTCTTCTTCCTCTTCTTCTTCTCATACCACGCAATCCTTCTCCGCAACTCATCGTCATGAAATTGAGCAGTTGATCAAGTTGCTTAACCGACCTCGGACCAGAGCTGAAGCTATTAATCAACTTAACAGAATCTACAAGGTATATATACATATATATATATATATATATATGTGTGTGTGTGTGTGTATCTGTGTATCGATCTGTGTCTATATGTGATTAATGATGTATGTGTGTGTATTGATCGTTTATGTATGTATGTATGTATGTACGTCGTGGATTGATGATCCATGATTTCCTGATTCAGTTCTCTTACAGATTAGCATTGGAGATTTGCATGAATACCTATTAATTTGCTGAATTTTGATCTTTGATTGATTTCTCTCATGCTGATCGGATCAATTTTATGAGAACAAATCTGCTGCTAGGTCGTACATGATGAACCGTTTGCGTGTTCAATTGGCATAAATTTTGTACTCTATTTGTGTGTGTCTGTGTGTTTGATCGACATGCACATTTCCTGTGTTGATTTTCCAGTTATTTGAAATTCTAGTTGTTTGTTCAAAATCTTTGTTCTCGATCCCACATCTATAATGAGTTTTATATGTATAGCATGGAAATTGGTTTAAATTTTAGAATAATTCATTTTAATCAATTGGGCGTTCAACATTTTGAGGTTTTTCTTGGAGAAAAAAGGGATTTCAAGAAGTGGCTTTCCGATCACCCTTATAGGGCTTTTTGAAATCTTGATCGCATTGAAGTTTTGAATAGAAACTGCTGAATGGGTCTGTGGTTTAATTAATTAGCATATATATATGGTGTATGTATTTGTTTGATTCTGAGTAGGGAAATTTTTATATATTTTCATTTCGATAGTAATATTTTTATATATTTTCCTCGTAGCAATGTTTTACTGTAAAATGATGGATTCTTTAGTAATATTTGTCAAGTTCTTTTATACCATTTTCCACTTGGAACAATAATTCCTTTATCCAAAATCAACATTTATATATTTTTCTTTTCTTTTTTCAAAAATAATCCCATAAGATTCAAACAAGTACATTTGTTTGGCAGTTGCTAAATGGTTCGATGCAGAATGATTAAGTGGTCAGAATGATTAAGAGGCTCGTATAATATAGTGCAAAATGAAATATGTTTGTTTTTTAATTGTTTAAAATGAAATCAGGACTCTTAATGGTTAAGGGAGGGTCATGATACAAAATCATTCAGAGGGTTTTGGAACCATTAAGAGACAGACATTTTTTTTGTCAAACAAGATTTACCTCTTAACGATTGATTCAGAGGTTGTCTCTTAATGGAACCATTAAGGGTAAACAAACAGCCCCGAGTTTAAGAAATAAACAATTTTGCACAACTTTCATAGGTAAAAGATAAAGTTAGGACCAGCTTTATATTCAATTGTTAATTACAATAAAATTGAACAACTTATAACAGTTTTTCTTTAATTTATTTAAGATAGAGAATTAAAAGTCAAAATTTAAAAAAAAATAACATTCAACTTCAACAAATTTTCTATTTTAGAAATTTCAATAATAATTATATTACTAAAATATTCTATAATTTTATCATTTCAATACTTTTTTTAAAAAGACTTTATATAAAATAATAATAATAATAATAATAATTCAATCTCATTGGAGAATTGAATAAAAAAATTCAAATCTCTCTCATCACACCAAATTTAGAGAATTCTATAAATATGGAGCTTCATCTACTCTTCTCTATTTTAGATACATTATAGATAATCTGTTGGAGAAAATTAGAGAACAAAAACTTTATTTTCTCCATGTTAAATAATCTCTTGAAGATACTCTAAGTAAATTATTATATCGGTTTTTGCATAAAACATTCTTCAAAAGTGTTTTATTAAACATTTTAGTCTTATAAAAATCATAAATAAAAAGAGTGAATTACATAAATTCTCCCTCTGGTTGACTCAAACTCTGGGTATTGCCAATACAATCAAAAGTTACATTAGCTCCCCTAACTTTTTCATTTACTTACAACAATGGTACATAACATTAGTTGACGTTAAGTCCATCCGTTAAGTAAGGCTATTTTGCTTTTACATTTATAAAAAACAAAAACAAATATTTGAAAATAAAAGCTTATACTTTTTCCGTTCCCTCGTCTTTCTTTCTTCCCTCTTCACTGTTTTCAAAACCATATTTCTCTCTTCACCAATCAATCTCCTCCAGCCACCACTTCCGTCGGCTAGCTTCTCTTTGCGGTCGTTATCGTGATAAATTGGTAATTAATAAACCAAAGGACATTTCAACCACCAAATTCATTCTTCACACCTAGATCCGAAGGTCCATGTTCTAACCAGAATGATCAAAAGCTCTGGTCGCTAAGTGTACTTAGATAACTAAGTGAAGACTCAGAACTCTGAGTCCAAAGGCTATGGTCCATACTTAGATATATTTACACTAAGTTTTAGAACCATTTCAAGAAGGTTTCCAACCTTCAAAATTTCGTCGAGAACGTCCCAAAACTCAAAATTTCTAAGTAAATCCTTTTTTAAGTTTCGTAGAGGTTCGGGGATGCTACCCCGAACACCGCAAGAGGCGTTGCCCCTAAGACCCCGCAAGGGGTTTGACCCCTGCCTTAAGGCGATCTAAGATGATAGAGATAACATTTGTGAGTGTACACTCCACACCTCCTAACTTACTTATGTTTGCCTAATCAATATCAAGTAAATCACAATCACACTAAAATGATTGATGACAATATAATCACCAACATCTCATACCCAAAAAAAAAACTACTTGCGAAAATAAATTGAACGGGCGCATGGGAACCGCTCGAGGCTTCATAGGTCCACTCCTGGTTCTATTCTTGTTGTGTTTGTATCTCCAACTGTTCTTTTGCATTTATTTGCATCTCCATCCTTGTTCTTCTAGATCATCGTTTGCATCATTCAAGTGGTTGAAGATGAACATCTCTACCTCCCTTCAGAGATGTTGACTTTTAGGGCTTTTATTTTATGATCCACACTTTTATTTAGGGTTTTGATTTTACGGTTCTGAATTTGGTGTGAGTTTTTGGAGAAGAAGATGTATTAGGGTTTTGATTAATGGTATTGTATACATTTTTTTGTAATAAGGCTAGTGTTCTTGATGTTCATATTTTTGATTAATGGTATTGTCTACATGTTGTTGGGTGTCTTTGGGAAAGAAGAAGACAAAGTTATTTAATGAAAAAAATAGTAAATATAGGACAATGCCTATAGTTTGTGTAAAAACACGTTAATTAAAATACCTTACCATTGGTATAAGTTAATTAAAACGTTGGGACTCCAGTTTTTTTTTTTTTTTTTTTTTAATATAGGACAATGCCTATAGTTTGTGTGAAAACACGTCAGTCGTATAACCCGTAATCAACCTAAAATGCAAAAATTAGAATTTAAAACTTGTATATTCAAAGAAACACCTAATAAATGGATTGAACATGTGGCGATAATTATTTAGATTCAACTAGGGTGGAGAGATTAACAAATATGTCATATTTCGGTTTATTGTATGTCGCACTAGTTGTGAGCTACATGATCAATATGTGCGAATTAAAACATTTGGAATTTTATGTCCATATACACTCGGTACTTTTTCTTGATTATTTTTTCGAACCATATGTTAGCCTTCATTTCTTCCACATGTTTTCTCACACTCTTGTACAAACCGAAGACCTTCATGGAAACAACCCCTCTACCCTGTTGGTGTGGAGGTCAGGCCGTCAGGGCCGTGTACACCTCACCCTCCTCAAACTTATATTTTCGAGTGAGATTTACTGGGTTTGTTTGATTTGGTTTGGTTTATACACCGAGGATTATTCTGCTAATAACAATTTGTTAACATGAGCTTCTTTATGTTTATTTCTCTTAATATAGAAAAGAGGAAGTGCCGAGCTGGGGTTGCTACTTTGGAATTCAAAAGGCACAGCTTTTGCACTGTTGCAGGTATCCATAAACTCATGATGTTTGTTTCTATGGATGTGTAAATTGTATGTGAACACGTACCCGTGGTCTATGATAACATCGGTCCACACTGTATGAAGATAAATTTAGGCTGTGGTGTTTGATACAAAAATACAAAACGTATGCAACAACTAATTAAGGTGCAATTCAGGACCTTATATATGAATGCCACCATGAAGTCCCCCTTGATGGAAAACAAATCTATATATAACATGTATACGATATTATTTACCATTAATTGGATTGGAGAAGAGAAGAGAATGCCTTTCTAAATTTCATCTTATTTTCAGGAACTTGCAACAGGGTACAGCTTGTTGTCACCTCCTCGGCAACTTAATATGGTATTGATGAAAAGAGTTTGCGATGCACTTCACTTGCTTCAGGTCGGGATTACTGCATATTAACTTTGTTTTCAATCCTCCAAAAATATTTTTCTGTGGAACCTGATCCCATGATTTTTTGGCTTTATCTTGTTCCTATGTTTTTCCTTCTTTTAAACCGCTATGTTCTTTCATGCGTTGTACTTCTACAAATTCACGAAAAATATGATAAGATTCTAGCTAGCAATGCCCCTAGATGACGGTAGACTGCTGATACGAACATAAATATCATACATCACAGTGACAGGTACAGATGACCAAATTACAGGTTGTGTTCATGAACATGAATGTTGCTAATCTAATTTTAGAGCTAATTCATAATGCTTATTAAGTAGTTTAAACTGTTTCGTCCAGTGGACTGATATATACTTGGTGTGTGTTTTAAATTTCCAAGATTCCGCTCTTGTCTGCAATGAATTTAATTAGGTTGCACAGTTAAGTCATGGCCGTTCTTCTTCCTTTCAAGAACAATTTTCCATTTTCCTTTCTGATTTCTTGGTGACACCGTATATATGATGAACTTTTGCAACAAAAATGACGTTAAGAAATGACTGTAGGGATCAATGTTGAATCACCCATAGTTAAGTGATTTGTACTATCCATAAAGTAGTAAGCAGTCCCATCTTTATTTTTCCTACGTATATTGTTAGAGTCCCACACTGGCTAGACTTAGACCATTAATTTCTCTTCTATATATGTCGGAACCTCCTTTCAGTTGGCAAAGGGGCGGGGCTACTCTGCCCAAATACTGGGTTCAATCCTGGGCCCTGCTAGCCTCAGCTCAGTGAGCCAAAAAATACACTATCACAACATTGGTGCCCTTGGAAGCGGGCTCCATTTGTGGCCAGTTGGGGTTGCCGGTAATCAACTCTTTGCCCAGATATGGGGTTCCACATATTCTCACATATCCAAACATGCATCTGTAATGACTTAGAACACCAAGTATTTGTACACCTAAAGAAAGAGCATGTGCAAAGAAAGAACACACATGTTGTCATGTTTGAGCTTTCTTTCTCTCATCATATAACCTTAATTCACCAATTAATAGAAGTGATGCCATGACGTCACATACCTAACAGATTTATGGTTCTCCACAAAATTTTCTTATTAGATGTTATGGTTTATTTCATCATAGCATAATAATATTCTAATCCACTTCATTGGATATACATGTGTGTATATATATATATATATATATATACACACAAACACACATACGAGTTACTATAACTAAAATTCTGCATTTTTTTATGCTCTTGGCAGTGCATAGCATCTCATCCAGAAGCAAAAATAGGGTTTATCGAAGGTATCTTTCATGTTTCTCCTAGAAAGTGAATCTAGGTAAAATGCATCTTTGCTGGCCAACAAAAATCTTGAGTTACTATATCGGAAGTCATGTAGAGTGAAAATAAAATAAAAAGGAATGATCATGCATGACATGAAAAAGAACGAATAAGAAGGGAATTACTCCTCCAATCCACCTCCAGTGAGAACATAAACATTACTAATATTAAAGGTTAATTAAGGCTTGGTAATTAGAGGTTTAAAAGAAGTTAATTATCAGTTGCATTTACTTCTTAACATCGAAGTGCCTTTTTCGAGATTTCCCTCCTAGTTAATAATTAGCATTATCTTCCTGAAATAATAAGGTGATTACTCCTTGAATCAAGGAGTAGCATCTTGAGGAAAAAATCCTTTGCAAGATCCTCTAGTAAAGAATTTGGCCTTGGACCATGCATGCTATCCATTATATCGGTGTTTTGTCTCTAGAGAGTCCAATTTCCTCCACATCTGTTCCTTTTCAAGTCTCACAGGAATATATGGCAAGACCAATTAATGATGAAACAACAATAATATATGCCCTTGAGATAGAAACAACAATGGTCATGTAGTATTAGTAATTGAGGAAGGGTATATATATATATATATATATATATATATATATATATATATATGCCTTATGTTCATTTGATAAATGGTAAATATATGAGAAATAGAGAAGTAATTCTAGCCATTCATACGGTCAAGATCAGATTTGAATGGTCAAATATTTCGGCTTTGACTAGTCAAAAGTTGCGGCTATTCCAAAAATAGAAGGACACTTTCGTAATTTTTACAAAATACACGGGTTGTGTTCATATATGAACCTGTATAATTCAAATATGAACTATATGTTCATATGTGAATCAGTGTAATTCACATCTGAACTCTTTTAACTGATTCATATATGAACCTTTGTGATTCATATATGAACTAATTAAATGATTCACATATGAACTAATTAACTATAGTTCAACTGATTCATATATGAACTTTTGTGATTCATATATTAACTAATTAACTGATACTCATATGAACTAATTAACTGATTCACATATGAACGTATACTTCATATGTGAATCATATAGGTTCATACATGAACTCATCCTGCGTATTTTACGAAACTACTCCTCTACATTCTATAGACTATGCAAGGAATTATCCGGTGTTTCACGGTCAAAGCCGCAAATATTGATCAGATTAATGGCTAAGACTACTTCTCTATTTCTCATACATTTACCATTTCTCAAATGAACATCTCCCTATATATATATATATATGTGTGTGTGTGTGTGTGTGTGTGTGTGTGTGTGTGTGTGTGTGTGTGTGTGATGGTCCATTTACCGTTTTCCTAGCTAAAGTGGACTTTTGTTATATGGAAATTCTAATACAATGTTATATATATGTTGCAGCCCAAATGCCTATGTACTTTTACTGTTTTCTTAATACCACTGAGCAACAACCTGTGCAGTTTGACTACTTGCGACTTAGCAGCTTAGGTGTTATTGGGACGCTTGTGAAGGTACTGCCTACTAATTACTTAACCATCTTCCCTACTACTCCAGCATGTCTTTGGCTCCATGATTCTTCAATGTATATATATATATATATAACAAAATTATAGCAACAGAATATTCATTTCGGCTCTGCTGTTGAGAACTTTATTTACAGAAAACGATCATACACAAGATAAGGGTAGCAAAACGATGAAAGTACATCATAACGAGGGCCTCAATGCTCGTTATATATATATACTTTCATTATCCTTTAACTCTCAATCTTTCACAGGAGGAGTGTCCCTACACTACTGAGATTGTTCATTTTCTTTTGGAATCTGAAATGGTTCCATTGTGCCTCCGCTGCATGGATGTGGGTCGTGAGGTGACAAAAACGGTGAGTTAAGCTAATACATCTCCCTCTGTCCCAAAAAAAGATTCATTTTATGGTTCTTTTTTTCTTTTAAAGGACACTCTTATATGGAATCTTAACCGCCATTCGTTGGGTACAATTTCATTTTCTTCATATGTACTCAATCAAGTGCAAATAAGTGACTTGAAATTATTTGTAGATTTTAAAGTAAAGGTCTCACTCTACTCTAGTACCTAAATTAACACAACGTGATTGGATTTAGCATTTCTTGACAAACAACAACGCAATTGGAATTAGTTTCTCCGTTTGTTTTATGGTTTACACCTCCACAAACTCCTCTTTTTGTGTTTTTATGATCAAAGTTCTTTAACTTTCTGGACTAACACAAATAACACATGTACATGGATAATTATATAGGTGGCAACCTTTGTGCTTGGGAAGATTCTAGAGCAACAAGAAGGGAAGATTTACTGTGGGTCATCTATAGAAAGATTTTTTGCTGTGTCAAAGGCTCTCTCCAAAATGGTTGATGGTTTTTCTGGAAAACCTCGAGCTCCATTGTTGAAGAATATATTGCTCTGCTACTTGCACCTATCCAAAATCTCTAGGTTAGTCGAGTAAATGATCTTTTAACACCTATAATTATATAACAAACTTGATAATCAACTATCGTTATCAAGTCCAATATTACAAGATTGCTTACACCCTTGTGGTAAAACTCAGGTGTCGTGATGCATTAGTGAAATGCTACCCTCAGATATTGAGAAATCCTGCCTACCTCAACTATGTTTGTGTAAGTACATTTATCCGATTACATCCTTAGCTACACAAAGTCAAGGACTTTCACGGAAACAATCAAGATCTACTTACATCCTTCCCCCAAAACCCATCCCAGCCACTACAACAAAATCAGCTTTATTATACGTCAAATATGACTAAACAAGTTTTTTTAGAACACTTCAGAAATAAGACGTTGATTAGTCTTTTTATTTGACATAATTAGAGAAGTGTTCTAACAAAATAAGTCATGTAAAAAGATGTGTTTAATAGGGCATTTATCAAAAGTGTAAAAACTAAACAAAGTGTCCTAAAAAGCTTGTTAGCATGCCCAAAAATGTTCTATCAACTTATTGCAACACATTTACATATATAGAACGTACAATGGTTTGGTTCCACAAGTTTAAGTCTTATAAAGTAGTCTATTAAGACATTTAAAAATATTTGCCTAGCCAATTTGGTTGTAGTTAGCTGCACAAAGGTGTTGATAGATCCATATAAATAAATCATGGTTTGCAGGATGCATCCAGCAGAGGTTTAGCTGATAGGGTGGTGCGCAGCATCATCATGGCAGTAGGACAACACGTTCAACCCGTACCACTGGAAAACCGATTCTCAGGAATGCAGCTTTAGAATCGTCTGCTGTGACTCAATCCAGACTCTGGTTCATTTTGTGAACCCTTCCCTTTCCCTTTCTATATCTTACTCTTAGCTTGTCTTGATAATACTAACATTTTACGTTGAATGGTTTTAATGGGTGTGGTATGGATCCGTTATGGGTTGGTATTGTTCTTGCTCCTGACCGGCCTAATATAATTGGCACAAGCTGGCCATTTAATTATTACCGCTAGTAGTTTACACAATTTGTCAGGTAGTGACGCTGGACCAATTGCAGGAATTATTGACTTCATGTTGTCAATCTTTCTTTTATCTGAATCGCTTCGCTTAATTGGCATCAAGACTCAAAATATTTGTAATATTCTAAGACAAAAGCAAATAATATTCAAAACCATGACTAAATCTTTTATCTTGAAGAAATATACAATTAATGTACTAACATGATTTGTAACACTATATGTTAAAGATAGCACACAAACCCAATAACTTCTGATTACAATTCAAATGCAATATGTAATATTCTATTATGTCAAAAATAACACACAAACCCAATAAATTGATTTCAAAGAGCATTGAAGAAATGGTAAATGAATACAAAACCAAATGGAGCAATTAAAAATGAAGCAATACAAATCAAGGGATGATCTCGCTATCATCTATTTACAGCTCAAAAGTACACAAGTACTACAACATGAGGGAGGGATAATAGTAAAAATACAGAACAACTCGACTAAAATACCTAATTAATGCCGAATGTACAGAGATGCATCTCCTCCTCAGCTTCATCCTTGTGGCTTGGAGGGGACTGAAAGTTCATTCTTAAGCATGAAAGACAGATCATGCATTTGTGACAACACCATCTCTACATCTTCCTTCTTTCCTCCCTCCTCTCCATTACTATTCTTCCTGAATCAATCAATATACCCGATTTTCTGTTAATCCGATTGTTATCCACTTTATCAACAAAATAAAACACCATCATCCCACCTCTTTCTTAATTTGCTGCTTAATTTCCACACTAGTTTGTTAATAGAGTTCAATGCAAAACATGGGAAAAATATGTATGCCAAGGAGCACCATAAACAGAATATACATATCAAGTGCAGAATGCAAAAATGCAAGACTTAAAACATAAGCACGAATACTAAGCAGCAGCATAGGGTGCTTGATGCAAGTAAAGCCGACATATAAAAACTCGTGCTATTGTGGCTACACCTCCCGCTTTGTCAGGTATACTACGAAGAATGGCGTGGATCAGTAGGAAACACTATTCCAGTACAATACGAGGCGGCGTGGGCATCGGATTAGCAGGTATATAATTGTCGGGATGCCCCAAAACATTAGGAGCATAAAAAAGAAAAATGGAAGAAAAGATAGCAAAAGCTACCCAACCTATTAGATCCTTTACATAAAAATAAGGGTAAAAAGCAATTTTATCCATCTATGAGTGTACACCCAATGAATTATTTGATCCATGTTGATGCAATGCACCTACTAAAATAAAGGGATAAGACTAAAAAACGATTTAAGGTGGCATTGTCCACGAAGAAACCACCCCAAAGCCAACTCACTATGGTATCTCCTAGTACAGGTATGGCGCTAGCTAAGCTTGTGATTATTGTAGCCCCCCAAAAGCTTATGATAGGGAACGGCCCGCTAGCCCAAGCCAAATTCTAAATATGAATCCTATTAAGAATAAGAGGGTTATGTGAGAATTTAGGTTTTTGTTTGAGAGGTCGGCTAATATATGGGCAGGAGGGTAGGCCAACCTTTGGCTCCCTTTTGATTTTATCACTGTATTCCTTAGATTTCCAGTAACCCAATAGCTTAATCCCTTGTTCCAGTTTACTGTTTGATTATTCAGTTCTTGCTTCTATCAATTTGGTTTCATTGCCGAGAAACAACAATCAAGGGAAAAGATGGTCGCTCCAGAGACTCAAGTGAACACACGATTGCAATCCAGGATTGATGCTCAAGATGGGAAAATTGAAGCCCTCTATAATCAGGTGAAGGATCTATCCTCGTCAATCAACTCTATTAAGGAGATCCTCAATGAATTGCCCAAATCCCAGGGCCGTTCCTTGGGGTGTGCGGAGTGGTGCTACCGCACAGGGCCTCCGATCATCGGGGGCCTCGGGATATTTTTAACTTTTTACTTCTAATAAAATGACTATATAAATTATTTAAGGCGGCACTTTAAACAAAACTGCCTGTAGCGCAGTGGCAAGGCCCTTTCTACAATTTGCCTGGGATACAATTTGCCTAATTAAACAAAACTGCCTTTTCTACAATTTTCCTGGGATCGAATCCTTCTATAAGCAATTTTAATTTTTTGTGTCTTCATTTAATTTTGTTTTATCATAAATTTTCTTGGAATAAATTAAATATAAAAGACTTTTAACAATTTCTTTATTTTTTCAAATTCTTTTTTCCAAGGATGATTTAAATATATTTTAATAAGTTCTTTATATATTTATCTTCGAAATTCAAATATAAATACTTAAGTCATATTTTATTCTTTAATTTTGTTTTCAATCTTCATCCGTGTCATTATCCAACAAGTAACACCTCCATTTGGCTTTTCTATTTTAAAAGTTCTAGGTATAAGGATAAAGACCATCTTCGATAATTATGTTATAATATATGCTAAAATAGAAGGAAAAAAGAGAAGGTAAAAATATTTAAAACTTAATTTTTGGGAGAGAGATATAATATTTTAATTATTTCCACCAATAAAGTTGAATATGTTACAGTTTTTTATAATATTTTTAGAAACTTTAAATATAGAGTAGTTGTTGGAGTTGATTAGTTTTTTTAGAGACTTTAAATTTAGATTATCTATTTTAGAAAAACTATAGAATAGTTGTTAGAGATGAGCTGAATAATTTTGATTGTTTAGTATCTTTTTAATGATTTATCTTGTGCTTTTCTTCAAATATTTAATAGAGTTTAGATTTTTTTAATATTTGTTGGTATTTTCTATATTTTTTTTGGTCCATTTTTAATTTTTAATATATTGTTATTTAATGACGATACATTAATAAAAGTTCTTATTGATATAGGTTTTGTAATTATCGATAATGGTTGATCAATTCTATATTCATATCATCTCCTCACATATATACAATGGTATTTCATACATTCTACTTCACTCATAGACCCTTTCATAGGAGGAGTTATGAAAGTTAAAAAACACTAACATTAAAAATTAACAAAACAATAATAAATTATAAATCCACGCCAACATAATAACATTAAAAATTAAAATTTAGTGTTAAAAAGAAGAAAAGATAAATAATTTGTTCACATTCAAAAATGAGTCATCGATCGATTTTTTAAAAGACAAATATTGAAATCTAGTAAAAGTTTATTTTGTAAATAATATAAATAAAAAAATTGAGTGCACATTTAATTTTTCGTACAGGGCCTCCAATATATCAGGAACAGCCCTGCCAAATCCCTTGAGAAATTGGTGACAGATTACCAGAAATATCAGCGCAAACAACATATTTACGAAGAAGGGAGGCATCAGGGAGAATGAGGGGCCGTTTGGTTCGCAGGGAATGGAATTTGTTTAAGGAATTGGAATCTGGAAGGAATTGGAATGGAATGTTATCAGGTTTGACCAAGTGTTTGGTTGACAGGAATGGAATGTAATCAGTCAAATGAATTGGAATCTGTCTGTTTGGTTTGCAAAGGAATTGGAATGAAATTCTGAAAAATGACAAAAATACCCTTCTTTTATTTTTATTTTTTATTTATATTTTTTAAATGCCGAGAGAGATAGAGAGGAGAGAGAGGGAGAGGAGAGAGAGAGAGGGGAGAGAGAGGAGAGAGAGAGGAGAGAGAGAGAGGGGAGAGAGGAGAGAAGGAGAAGAGAGAGGGGTTAGGAGGGTATTTGTGTCATTTTGAGAAAATCTGATGGAATGGAATTCAATTCCATCCATTTTAAGAAGGAATGACCAAATCCATGATTAAAGGATTTCATGGAATCCAATTCCATTCCATTGGTAACCAAACAGCAGGATGGAATTTGGTCAATGGAATTGACCATTCCAATTCCATCAGATTTCGGCGGAATCCAACGAACCAAACGCCCACTGAGGGTTACGATTCCTGGGTTTACTCATCAAGAACGATCACTTCGAAACCCCCATTTTCTCGATGCCTAAGGTGAAACTTTGTGTGTTTGAGGGCGTCAATCCTAGAGGTTGGATCACTAAAGTTGAACTCTATTTTCAGGTTCATCAAGCTCCTCCCTCTTAGAAACTAAAATTAACTCAAATGTGTATGGATGGATATGTCATTAATTGGTTCACCAATTTATTAATCAAACACCCACACACACTGTGAGCAATTTCGAACGAAATTGATGACCGATTTGGTGGGAGTGGAACTAAATATCATAATGCACATGAAGCTTTGGAATTGTTGTATCAGAAAGGAGACATTGATGAGTATATAGAGAGTTTTGAATCCCTTTCTGCCCTCATCCCCGATCAATCTGAAAAACAATCGATCGGAATGTTTCTTCGTGGTCTTCAAATTGACATAAAAACTGGGTTATAGCCCTCCATCCTGTTATGTGCGACCAAGCAATGGATCTTGCAACATCATGTGGCAACAACCACAACTATTCATGGGGATAAAACCAACACGAAGGGTAAAACATCGTTTAATAATGGAACCGGGAGTCTAAATTATTCCTAGAAATACACTCAACGAGATTCGGCCCAATGCATAGATAAGCCCACCTCCCTTAATTCAACCTTCCCTACGGCCGGCCGGCCCAATTTCCTTACGAGCCAGACTTGGCCTAAACCCTTTGATGCTATTAAAAACACACCCGCTAACCGATACTTGGGAACTCGGCATCTAATGAAGCAAGAATGGGAAGATAGACGCAAAAGTGGCTTGTGTTTCAGTTTGCAGAAACTCTCCCCAACATAAGCACACCGAGGGACAATTCCGGGTGATTTTGTTGGTCGGCGGTAAGGAGTTGGGTGAGAACGGTGATTCGTTATATTGAGGAAAAAGGAAATGATGATCTCGTCTTAGATGGGGAGTGTAATTCCCTTGAGTTCTGTGGGTTTGCATCAGACTTTTCTCCATCCTTGAAGACACTTAAACTAGTCGGGGAATTGCGAGGCGTACCCACGCTAACTTTGGTTGACAGTGGGGTAACACATAACTTCATCTCTAAACAGTTAGCGTTGGCATTAGAACTGGAAATTCGACAAACAAACCCCCTTTCCATCTGTTTTGGCAGTGGTACCCGAGTTCGCATCTCTGAAGTGTGCGAGGGGATCTCAATACAATTCGGGACCTTTACTTGTATCATAGATGCTTTGGTCTATGATTTTGGGTCCTTGGACATGTTTCTTGGCATAGCGTGGTTAAAAACATTGGGCGATGTTTCCAATTGGCAGACCCAACAAATGCGGTTATGGAAAGATGGAACTCTTATTCTATTGCAGGGAGTCCCTCTTCACCTTACGGTCAATCTTCACTTAAGACATAGCTAGAAGAACAACCCCGCCTCTTATCGGTGGATGTAGAGGGTACAACAGCCCTTACGAATAACCAAATCCAATTGGATACCGCCTTGCTACAATTCTCTTCGTTATTCAAGTCCCCTCAAGGCTTACCTCAGGCCAGATCAAACCTTGACATTGAATTTCATCATTATATCAAGGTTATCCGGGAATTTGTTGATTTAACGGGGTACTACAGGAAAATCATAAAGGATCATGGAAAGATGGTAGCATTGAAGGAACTACTTGGGAGGATGCAACCGCCATTCAAACTCAGTTCCAGGCTCGAGGACAAACCTACACTTCAAGACGGTGACATTGATAGGGAACAACCCACTAGCCCAAGCCCAATTCTAAATATGAATCCTATTACGAATAAGAGGGTTATGTGAGAATTTAGCTTTTTGTTTGATAGGTCGGCTAATATAGCTTGGGCAGGAGGGTAGGCCAACCTTTTGCTACCTTTTGATTTTATCATTGTATTCCTTTGATTTCCAATAATCCAATAGCTTAATCCCTTGTTCCAGTTTACCGTTTGATTATTCAGTTCTCGTTTCTATCAGCTCATTTGACCCCAAGGACCAACGTATCCTATAAAAGTTGTCACAATCATTAATAGGAAGATTACAACTCCGAGACACCAAAAAATTCTCATCATTAATAGGAAGATTACAACTCCGAGACACCAAAAAATTCTCTAGGACTGCTATAACTCACATGATATTATAGACCACGAAAAATATGAAGGTGAACCACAATGAGAAACATACTTGCCCCATTAGTATGCATACAACGGAGCAACCAGCCCACTTCAACATCTCTCATAATGTGTTCTACGTTGTTGAAAGCTAGATCCACATAAGGTGTGTAATGCATTGCTAAAAACGTCAATCAGTCACTACCTGAATGACTAAACAAAATACTAGCTTGCGGACCGAACCCCCACCAATAACTAAGATTGCTCGGGGTTTGATAATCTATCAAATGTTGATCAAGTGTAGAGAATATAGGTCGTTCAAGAATCGGTAATCATTGGTTCCTTATAGTCATTTATTTTTATTTTTTAGTAAAGAGAACTCTAGTTCCTCGCCTTTTAGCATTCTAGGGCCTTTATATAATATAAAGAAAAAGATATCAAAATCTTTAAAGTACCCTTAAAGTAGGGTGAAAGAAAGTCAATATGAGATAACGGGAACGGAGCTCTCTCTTCTTTCAACTGATTCTCCTTTTACTAGCCTTGGTAGATTGGGGTATCGGTGTACAAATCGCATGGAACAGTAAATGGCAATGAAATCAAACTTCCTCCTATAGGTAAGCTCAGTTAGTAACTAAGGCTTTCTAGGCGTAGGGAGGGAGGCAAGATCCAAGCTCTCGAGCTTCTGCTTTCCATGCTTAGTATCTTCGGTTTCATCTTATAGGGACTTGCAGCCTTGCAGGTGCAGCTAGGCTTTGTGGGTTCGAATGCCACTTTGAGATAACCATTCAGGCAAGAGAAAGAAGTTGAATAAGCTATTACCCTCTTTAGATCGACGATATTTAGTGGATGTTTAAGCCTAAATCGGACACTAAATAACCAAAGACTTGAAATATCACTTGAAAAGTATTACTTATTTACTTCTAGCAAAGTTGCTAAAATGCTAAAAAGAAGAATGACTGAAAATGAAACAAAAAACAGCCTTATATTAAGCCCTTGCGTTCCCCCCCCCCCCAAAAAAAAAAGATTGCATCGTACATAGCAGTCAAGTCGGTATGCTTTCTATTCTCTTTATATTAAGAAAGGAGGGTTGCTGAGGTCCAGAACTTCTCCAAGAGGTTCCTTTCGATACTCTGCGCACGAAAACGACGAACATCACTTATTGTCATTTCTTAGTTGATTATACTTCATTTAGCTACTTAATAAGATAAGAAGACCCATAAAAAAAATCAAATAACGGAAGGCGGAAGATCGATATCTTCCTCTCTTGCTCCATTTACACTACCCTTGACTATGGCAGCAATGCTATGAGATTTCTGAATAGTCTGCTGCTTTCCTTCATCTTCATAAGAATGATGATGCATCTGTTCCACCTTATTTTCTTCGCATAGCACTGCATTTGGTTCTTTGGGAGGAAGGACATCGTCTATCAATCTATTTGCCCAACAATTTTACTAACATTTTTCTACATATCAGCTCTCTGCTTCATACCTGAAGGTCTGCACAACTTTTCGGTCATTACCATTATCCATCTTTTTAGGGACCTAGTCCCACTTGATTTCCTACTTCTTCTTCAGAGGTTGAGTAAGGTTCAGGGTATGAATCGGGCACTTGACAGTTGAATGCCCCAATTCTTTGCAATCAAATTGGCTTAGGAACTCCCGGATCCTTCTTTCTGCTTTAGGTAATGCGGTAGGCTTGAAACGAGACTCTGCTTCTATAGTTCTATTACAGGACTTCTTCCAACAGACTTGCCAGTAACCGGTCCCTTCCATTCCTTTGTTCTATTGCCTTTGATATCACGTCCAGGATTCCTCTGTCACTTTTGTGTTGAATTGGTTGAGTCCAGCTATGAGCGGAGGGGAAACGGAAGTTAGTAAGCCATAGAGTCACTGACTCTGAGTCACTGACTCTGAGTCACTGACTCTGAGTCAGGCATAAAGCTAGGCCAGTTGGGGTAAGTGGCCCAGGAAGCTACTGTTACCCGTGGAGTCACTGCTTATCGGGAATCCACCATGGGAATAAAGGAAGGTTGCTTTTTTGAATTGGGACCAGCTACGCATACCTTGCTTAGCCATGCATACATTTAAGCATGTACGGGTGGGCAAAAACCATTCTGGACCGACTAAAACCAAGAGCCGAACAGGGTCCAAACTGAATTAAACCAACCAGAAACAGCAGTATTCAGTTTGGTTCTTGTTATAGATATTTTTTAAACCGCTTCTCATTTCGGTTCATAACCAAACCGGTACCTTTTCTTTATTTTACTTTGACTTGAAATGAGGCCATTCTATGTTTGCCTTTAAATGAGGCCATTTTATGTTTGTATTTTTCACCAAAAAGAAAAAAACCAAGCTTGGATTCAATTCACTGTTTCATTTGGGACCGAACCACTTCAAATCAATCCTGTTTTTGGTTCCACTATTTTGGATTTTTTGGTTCCAGCTCAGTCAGGGGAAGACTCGATGAACAGCCCTAAAAGCATGTGACAAGCAAGTATAGCAATTACCAGTTTATTAGCATCAAATGAATCATATGGTAGTAAAGGCAAACAACATAGACACTACAAGTTAAAACCAAGAGTAAATGGTCATCTAGATGGTACAAGGGGAGGAAAAGGGAGGGCAAACAGTCCTCTACGACCTCCATGTCAGCCCTTGGTAGCACAACGGCCCACCTACTTTGAAATACTAAAGAATACTTCAAAACATGCCCAAGGAATAACTTCTTCTGTATTTTTGCCTCACTAACAATATTAGCATCATTATTGCCAGGTATATATCAAGAAGAAAAGCAGCATAAAGTAAATGTGCAAGCTGAAAGTATACATGAAAAACAACATGCCAGTGTAAATAAAAATTATTATGACCGATGACACAAGATCAAGAAAATTGTACTGACCTGCTTGCTGTAGATGCTTCTGAGAATGAATTATACACTTCTTGTGTATCGTTTAGATTTTTATTACCAGATGAACCAGAAAATAGATCTGACTGTGAGAAGTTGCCGAAATCCATTTCCTGTGGATCCGTTGTAGATGGAAACAAATTTAATTCTGATATCTTCTCGCTAGGAGCAACATTTTCATTACTACTTTGTTTCCAGGAATCTGGGAAAGAACTTTGATTACCGGTTGAGCTTGTGAAATCATTCCATTCATCAAATGAGTCATCATCTTTGTTGGCCACCATAGTGGTAGCACTAGAAGCACCAAATGGCCATTGACTATCTTGAAACCAGTCAGTAGTGTCTGAATAGTGTTTGTTTGAATCATCAAAATCTGGCCTTTCAGTGTGACTAGACATCTGGGAGCTCGCATTGTATAGCAGGTCGTTTTGAATCAAGTCATTAACCAATGATGGGGAAGAAACTGCATCAACCTGTGGTTTAATATCAAATGAATTCTCATCTTTGTTGGCAGTAGTGTTGTTGGCAGTACTTTTCGGCCAGTTAGTATTTTCAAACCAATCTAGAGAAACACCATCACTAGATGAATCATTTAAATTATTCTGTGAAGATCCCTCGTTATGTTTGGCAACCAAGTCTAACAGATCATCCTGCTGAGCAACAGCAGCGGTATTGGCACTACTCGTCTGCCAGATACCATCACTAAACCAGTCTCCATCAATACCTTCTGAAGATATCTCGTTTAGATGACCTGATAACCCATCCTTTGCTTGAACAACTGATTCCAACTGCTCAGTTTGCTGAAAAGTTGCAGAGCTCATGTTGGCAAATAGGTCACCTTGAATCCAGTCTTTACCTGTAGAAGAAACAGTATTTGAATCATCGTTCAGTTTTTTGTTATTTAATCCTTCCATCTGTCCAAAAACTGCATCCATGTGGACAGATAGATCAGCTTCAGCGCCTACAAAAGGGTCAGCTGATTTGAAATTCTCATCCTCCATTTTGGTATCTGCAGATTGAAATTCTGCATTCCATCCAGATGAAGCATCACCACTTGAATAAATGGAGGAAGTGACAGTTGTATCAAGAGGCAAAACATTCTGGAATAGAGTAAGATTTTCATGACCCCCAAAGGCCTTATTTTGATCATTTTTGCTGGTAATTGGTTGTTCTTCGGATGCATCAGAGACAATAGCTCTCTTTGACTCTGTAAAGAAGTTGTCCAAGTCGGCTGTACCAACATTCAAAGAACTGCCATGTTCAGAATTCTTGTTGTCAAAACTATTCTCAGGTTTCTTAGGCTTATCCCGCCAGGAAATCTGCAAATCTAGGAGCTTGGACAATGTTACTTCATCTTCTGCAGGACTCTGCCCTCCATGTATTCCACTTCCTTCAGCCAACGACCCAACTCTTTCCTAAATGTAACGTAAATTGTATGTGAAGGGCATAATGGCATTACGCAAGACCAAAACAAATCATCAAAAGAACACACAATGATAAACTTGAAGACATCATCAAAACTGTTATCCTAAATCTGTACTCAAAGCTGCCAGGAGTGGTTTAAAAAAGTATCTGCCAAGATGAGACTCTTAGCATGATCGTTATTCCTTAATAGGGAAATAAAAGATGCATGTTCTTGAGTAAAACGACTATTCAAATAAATCTACCTCACTGCAAAATATGACAATGTGATTTCCATCCAATAATCAGTAGTAAAACCTCAAACCAAATGCCATATTTATGTGGTGTTTCCTGTCTCGCACTCTAGCTCTTCGTTCTATGATCTCTAACTCATGTTTCAACAGTATGATACTATGATACTTACAAAATGAAAAACCCTTCATAGATAGACAACATTATTGGTCTTGTGATTTCTCCAAGATCAATTCTGACCTATCAGTTACCAATCTTTCCTCTTTGCAGAGTATCAAGGTCTATCTGGTATGCTTTATGAGTTTATGTTGCTAAGGTACGTTACATTATAATAAATTGCAATCACGGATAGTTGAATAAATGAGTAATTGGCAAAATAAATAAGAGGCTTCATGCTTCAATTAGAAATTTAACCAAGCAATGCCCACAGATGACAGAACCAATCTGGAAATAGTTAGTTTGTAACGGAGTCATCACATCAATTAAGAACAAATAAAAATTAGTCATATCAAGTGTACTTGTAACAAGGTTTTAAGGTACTGATTTTCACCGCCTTCACTAATGTTGAGGCATGGGTGATCCAGTTCCATGGACGAAGGTAACTACTAACTAAGTTATCCCCTATGGCCCCGCCACTATATTCTACTTACAATATTAGTACCGAATGGGACTTGAATAGCAATGGTGAGTATTGCAATGAAATTAACGTATAGGTAAAGCGAAAAAAACCCTAACCGATCCGTTTAAGTTGAGAGATTGAAGTAACCATCGATAACCATTGCTGGAATTGAATGAGATAGGATCAGGATGGAGGTCCTTCTTCTGGTATTCACCACAATATATGCAAATCAGTGACTGCAAGCCTCTCAGGAGCTTCCCACTGCAATATTTGCATCTCAGATACGAGGGAGAGGATTCTAAGGTGGATATAGACGCCTCAACGGTTGGCAACGACGGTACGGTTGTGTCTTTCAGGTCGAACAACGATAGTCCGGCACCTTCTCGGAACCCGATCTGAGCTCGATTGATGAGATCCGTCGGAACGTCGAAGTCCATTCTATGCGTTGATCGAGATCGGCGAGTGTGAGTGTATTGATTTTTGTTGAAAAGGCGGATGTGATTTTCCGTCTGTAGAATCTGAGGCGGTGGCTGTCGTTGTTTTGTGGTGGTCGGAGGAGGAGTTCGGTGTTGGGACAACAATGGCGATTTGGATCTTATTTATGGGCCTTCGATTATTCGGGCCGATCCCATCCCCAACCCCGGCCCTACTTTTTCATAAAATGAATTTCAAAAAAAATAAGTAAATTATAAATTACTAAGTTAACATGAGGAACGAAAATAGCAATGAATCATGAATTATATAGACGAAAATTATATTTGGAGTTTGGTCCATGCATTTACGTCGGAAATTATGAATTTAGTTCTTGTGGTTTGTTTATTATGTTAACAGAATAACAGTTGTGATTTTCTTTATGGTCACTGTTTCAAACAAAGTCCTTGCTCAATGTCCTATAAATCGGAGGAGAAAAGGCTACCATTACGTGAACTGGGTTAGAAATAACCGAATATTCCTTATCACAAAAAACAAATTCCGAACTTCTCCATCATTCCCGTCACACGGCTATAAGTCAATCATATGGTATTATAAGAGACAACATTTTTATGAGGCAATTTAAGAAAATTACTATTTCTAAATTCTATTTAATTCTTGGTTTCTTGAACAATTTGTCATAAATTTGTGAATGACTACAATGTTTGAATTAGGGTTTTCTTTGTATTGAACTTCTTGTTGGTATAAGAGCATCTCTAATGGAAGTTCTTATAAGAACATCATTTTTGCACTTTTTGTTGTCAACTCATCTCTAACTTATCATATAAGAACCTTTTTTTTGTGGGTTCCATTGATTCTTTCAACATCAATAATAATTAAATAAGTTATATTAATATGTATTAATAGTTATAAAGTCAAGAAAATAAAATAAAAAATAAGAAAAATGTCACTTATCACAAACTTCAAGGTTGAGTTTGAGTTCTTATAAGAACTCTCGACAATGATAATTCTTACAGTCCATTACACTTTTTACTTGTAAGAACATTACATTAGATATGCTCTAACTCAACCACCATATCTTTAATGGTTAATTTTTTAGTTTTGATTTTCTAATATCCAATATGATTTGGGTTGTAGTTTTTGGTTTTATAGGTTTACGTTTAAAATGATTTGGGTATTAGTTTTTTTATCTCATGGATTTGGATTTAACAATGATTTGGTTTTTAGTTTTTTTTTTTTATTTCTAGGGGTGGTTACCTAAGATCTCGATCTCAACCTCTCATATGAGTTGACTTAACTGCCCTCCACTAACGGTTGTTTGGGGATGAGGAATGAAATCTATAAGGATTTGTAAACCATTAATCTATATCTATATCTGTACTATATTATAAAGCAAGGATAAAAAAAACTCTTAATTACAAGTCTTAAGGCATTGAGTACAACATATTAAAGCATAAATTTAAAAAATCTCTTAATCATAAATTTTCATGCATAAGGTACAAGGTTTTGTGCATGAAAAAACATCTCATTACGTTGAAAAATAAGAAAAATTCAGTTGTCAATTTCAGCTTTCCCAACTCTTAACCTCAAATTTGGAAGGTCAAAAGGTTTCTTTCATCAATCACTTTCTATTCTTTAACAAATTTCATGTTATAAACGATTCGCTCTCTCCATTTACAGATTTCAAATTTGAAATGTCTGCTCCATTTTCATTTTCCATTCCAGACACCGATTTCAAAATTGAAATTTGTTTCTATCCTGATCCTTCACCTTCTTCATTTTACAGACAAACGATGTTGGAGTTTACTGATACATGTTCTTTTCAAGGTGACATTTTTTTCTGTATCTTGTATACATATTTGACAGCTCTTTTTTTTGGGTTTTACCCCCTCTTTTTGCCGTAGATTACTCTGTTTTTTGTTCCTTTTCTATATGGATCTAATAATCTAACCCAGTTCTTTCAAAGTTATTCAAAATGTATTCTAAAATTTGTAGTTGCAAAGATTAATGATACATTCCTGGCAGAAATTTGACCAACCGTTCTTGATTTTAGACGGGTATGTCTCCATTCCCCCTTCGTAATCAGTAGGGTTTTGCTTTTTGATGTAGATTTCTCAGTTTTTTGTCCATTTTCTGTAAGGTTGTAATAATCTAATCTATTTCTTTTGAAGTTATTGAAAATTTGTTCTAAAAGTTTTCATGGCATAAATAGATTTAAAGAACAAAGTTAGAGGGCTTTTTCTTTATCTGGTGTAGGACATGTTTTTATTAACATTTTGTATAGGGATCTAACTCAAATCAAATGCTCTTCTGAAGTTACTGCAAATGTTTGATGAAATGCATCTACCACTTACACCAATCTAAATATCATGAAGATGGGTTTAAACCAAATCTGTCTAAACAAAAGATTTAACCATGGAAAATGAACCTTTAATCCATCTGGAAAATATGACCAGTAAACTATGAAAACACAATAGGCCAAGAGTTCTACATAGTACATATTTCTTAATTTCTTAAAATAACATAGGACACAAAACGAAAAGAAGAAAAATGAAAACATATGTTTATTCCTTAAGTTGACCGGTTTCAGTGATGATAATAGAACTCCAAAATAGAAGATGGTTTAAATCAAATATGTCCAAACAGAAGATTTAACCACATAAAATGAACCTTTAACCATTCATCTGGAAAAGAGTACCAGGTACCATCTCCTCAGCATGTAAGTTGTTTGTTAGGGACTTTTTTTATATATAAAGAGTTCTACATACATGTTTCTCCAGTTCTCCATCTCTTATATATGGATCTTTTTCCAAATTCATCCTCCAAATATGCAAGTCCATAATAATCTTCCAAATATGCAAGTCCATAATAAGACAAGTCACGCAAACAATCTCTAATAAGAAAAAGTCAAACAAGTCCACTGGTATTACAACATACAATCCATTTGAAAAACAAACCCATTAGCATCATCAAAATCCATTTGATTCAGTCTAAAAAACAAAAACCTAAAACGGGTGATTTTTAGTTCCTTGCATATTGTTTGCAAAAAATTCTTGTTTACTTCATAAACTTGATTAGTGAAATATCTTTCTGTTAATCGTTGATCTATTTTGTTTATATCAGGTTCTTGGAAACAAGTACCATAATGAATTGCTTAAGATTATCAATACCAGGTAGTTTGTGTCTTTACATTTTTTTATACTTGAGTTGATAACATTATCTATTGTGCTTCATGCCTACCTGGTTTGTTTTGAAATTTGTGTGGCGATATACGAAGTATATCACAAAGCAATGGTATAAATGTTTTGAAATTTGCACATTGCTTTTGATTTAGGGTTTATGAAATATCTATTTTAAGTCCTTGTATGATGCCTTTTTGTATTCTACAAACATATTGTTTCCATCAACTCAAACTGGTGGTTATTTGGCATTATCATTTAACATCTTTGGCTTCAAATTTGACAATGGATTGTTTGACGGAGAAGGTTTTTCTCTATGCTTGCATAAGTTTCTGACATTCTTTTTTTTAGACGGGGATGAAGAACTTCAACTGTTTGCAAGGATAATATGTATCTTACCTTTTATAAAGACTTTACAGAGACATATATGTTTGAATTGCAAAAGTTACTTTCACATATATGTTTCTGTTGTTGAACTGCCATAATTACCTTTGCTTATATTGGTATCAGTTATGGCCCGATAATGGTTTGTTTCTGCTGTTGGATGGATCTGATTAAGGGCATATGTTGGTTTCTTTTTTGGGCTGTTGGTAACATCACAGTTGTTGTATATGTAGATGTGTAGCTTTATATGAATGTGTGATCTTGTGTGTGAGAAAAGAGGTTAGAATTAGAAGAAAATGTCGGAAGACATTGAAAATTCAAAGGAATTTTCTTGCTTTGTTTTCCTGCAAATTCATTGATATTTGGCTAGTAAGCATATATTTACTCATTTGCTAATTTTCTTTGGTTTCCTTTTGCCTGTTTAACTATATGCATCTTGTTCATGTTGCCTGCCATTTGAAAGGGATAATACATAAACCCAACTACTATTATTTCTATTTTAACTAACCAAAAGGTGTTTTGCTTATTGCTTGAGTTGCTCTTTAAATTGCTTTCTATAAAACTATAGATTTTTCAAAGTAATATTCTTATTAGTTTATCATTCTATTTAACAAGTTCCTTACTGCATGTCATGTGATCTCATTTCGTCCTCGTTTCCCCCACCCCTCCCATTGCAAATTAACATTTGGTCATATGAAAATGCCCACTATGGTTTGTAAAAATGAGGTATTAAACTTTACGCTTTTCTTTTTGTTCTTGCAAACCATGGTCTTCTTTATGTATTTTGGCAAAAATATTGTTGTGCAGCAAAAGCATAACATTCCCATTCATCTATACCATATTCTATTTTTCTTGTTCTACATTTTGTTGGCGTTGTCTTCATTTCTTCTTGAAAAGCATCAAGAGGGTGCAGAAGGGCCATACTTGTTGCAACGAGGAGTAACAGACGACAACAATAATGACGACACAGAACGATAGACTTATGCAGGTACAACGACTTACAATGGTCGATGGCATAAAGCGGTCGTCAGTAACAGAGCCAGCAAGGAAGGGCGATGAAGCAAATGGAAATGGCGAACATGCGAGAGTACTCAAATCTGTGAAGATTTCGTCCAATAAACATATTCTTCTTTCTTTCTATACATAATACAGTACATGGTTTCGGTGGTTTAGATTGGATTAGTATGATTCATTTGATTTTGAATGGTCATATAATTTTTGGAATCATTACTTTTATTTATTCAAAATTGTTTACATTCACAACTTCCGCCGCATTGCGCGAGTACACAACTAGTATAATAAATGAATTATATAACGAAATACTTAATTTTTTATGTATCGGTTAACCTTTTCTTTTATTTATGCAAAAAAGGAAATGCGTAATATCAAAAGAAATTTTGAATTTTTATGCATAACATAGCAACATATCATAAATATGCTTTAATGATTCGTTGAAACTCCAAATTTTGTCAATCGATTTTGTTTATTACAAATATACCATTGTGGTTTGCATGTCATTTTGGTTTATGTCCTCTCTCACGAACGTTAAGTGTCTCCTACTAAGTGACATCATCCCCCCTTATGTGAGGGCATCTTGGTCTTTTTTTTTCTTTCTAAAATCTAAAAAGAAAATAAAGGAAAATCTGAAAAAGTACCTCATCAGCTACCTCTTCAATTCCCTCTTTTTTTTTTTTAATGAAAATCCTAAACTCATAAGCTTCTTCAATTCATGTGCATGGTTGTTAACATTACAAAGATCATCAACCTACTTCATTGCAATTTTGTCTAATTCTTCTTATTTGTCTTTAGAGGTTGATACACACACACACACACACACACACACACATATATATATATATATATATATATATATATATATATATACATGAACAAGCTTCCTTTAGCTTTTGCCAATCATGCATGTAGCTTGACCTTCAAAATAAAAATCTTTGAGGTACATTTCGAAGCCTGACAACCGTTTACAGAAGCAAGATATCATGCTTGTTGACTTCTAATTTTATACTTGTTGACCTCTACTTTTATGTTTTTACTCTGCTTATCAGTGTGATGTTCTGGTGTTGTTCTTAGTGATATAATTTTAGGATACAAAAGTTCCATTTGTTGACTATGAGAAAAATGTGACCTTGTTAAAAAAGTTGTTTGAGTTTGTTTATAGATCACAAAGCTCCATAACCAAACTCGAATTCAGGACGCACAAAACCCAAAAGTTGTCGTTTCTTCCATTGGTTGGTTCTTAACTTCAAGATCACTTCCCACACCCTTAAACCTAGTGGTAGAAATGTTAGCATCATCATCTGCACACTCCTCAACAAATAAGATAGTTTTGATAAGAACATGACGAAGATGATGGTTGGAGTCAGTGACGGATTCAAAACTTTTAAAGATGACTGACACATATTATAGACAAGACACGCCGTAAGATCCTACATTGGTTGGGGAGGGGAACAAAAATTGTCTTATAAGGGACTGTATACCTCATTTACCAGACACATTCTAAAACTGTGAGTTCAGGTGTGTGGACAAAGGGAACAATATCTGGTACGATTGGCCTGAGATGTTACACACGCACACACACAAACATGTTTGTTACATAGATGATCTTTTTCCTACTTTGATCCTAATCGAAGTCCTCAACACATGGTTCCATGCCTATGGGAGTTAAAAAAGTTGATGAGGACGACGATGAAGATAATAATATTGAAAATGTGACGAATACATTTACTTTTTAGGATTTAATTTTTCAAAAATGGGTTAGAAGATGCAACAAAATACAAGAACTTATAATTTACTCATGTTAAAATAACAATATGCTCATAGGGTTGGGTTTCGACAAAAAATTTGAGCTTAACATGAGAAGTGTGATAAGTGGTTATCAACCGTTGCATATGATAAATGGACGCACCTTAGGATGAGATGTATCGAGATAAGATGTACCAAATCAACTCCCTTCTAAGGCGCAATTCAAGGAAGACATGAGATGAAAAGTGATAAACGGTTCAGAGCCACTTATAAAGTTTCTCATGTTAACCTCAACTTCTATCATTCGCCTATAACTAACACTATAACCTTTTTTTATATCACAAAATTGTTGAAAAATACTATGGTCTAAGAAGTTAGAAGAACATTATATTAGCCTGAATCAAGGTTTGTAAAATTGTAGAGAATATGGCTTCAAAAGATCAAAATTAATTGCTAACCCTCTTTTCATAAATAAATACATTTTCTGTCGGTGATTGATTGGTTGAAGAAAAAAGAACCCCAATTTCTCCTCCAATTTGCTTCTGTTTTCCCACTCTGTATCTTTCCAAATACCAATCATCATCACCCCTTTCCTCAATATCACTTCTCCTATTTCCCCACATATACATACACTTCCTATATAGATAGATAGATAGATAGAAACAGAAGAAGTGTATGTGGTAGATAGAGAAAGAAAGAGAGAGGGTGTTCAGATGGCATTGAATAGGGGTGGATCTTGTAATCCTGCCGTCGTGAAGATCGGAATTACGTTCTTAGGACTGTGCTTGGTGGGTTATCTACTAGGTCCGCCGCTATACTGGCATTTTCTTGAAGGCTTAGCCGCCGTACGCCGCTCATCCTCCGCCGCCCCCGCTTCTTGCCCCCCCTGCAACTGCGACTGCGATTCTCAGCCCCTCCTCTCTATTCCTCAAGGTGCAATCTTTCACTTTCACTTTTTAAAACCATTATTGATCTATCTTGATTACATATATTTTTGATCTCTTTATTTATTGCACCCAATTTGAACTCCATGGATCTCAAAACCCTTTTGGTTGTTATAAACCATTAGATCTTGGGTACTCCATGACTTTAGGGATCAAATTTGATCTGGGGTTTTAAGTTATTGTGAGAAAATTCTGAAAACCCACATCAAATCTTGATTTAAATGGTATCATAAATGGAAATTAGAATCAAGACTGAAATCTGTCAGCTTCAAATTCTATGTATGTAAGCATTTGACTCATTTCATTCAATTTGCATGTAGATTTGGAGGAACGACTTGTAGTTTTGAGGGCTAGTGCCACTTATGGCATAGAGGTTGTTTGTGATCTTAGTATATTAGTCATGACATTTGTTGAAGAGTGGATTCGTTCGATCTTGAAGCTAGATTTCTAGATAGATTTCTAGTAAATGTAATGTGATTACTTGTTCCAAGTTTAAGACAAGATTTGTGCTTTTGAGGTTGCGCGGCTATAGATAGTAAACCTCTATGAATCAGAGGAAAGGCCTGCCTGCCTACATCGGGGGAGCCAGAAATTTATATGAGGGGAGCACCAATTAAAATGTAAATAAATACTTACTGTGTTAACAGTTAACTAAAATTAGCATAGAATTAGGGGTGTATGCGGATTGGGTTGGGCGGTTTACGGTATTTATACAATCCAACTCAATTATGGAAGTTTAGAAAAATCTCAACCCAACCTAACTCATTCAAAAGTAGAACCCATCCACCCATGCAATCCTTGCGGGTTGAGGTGACGGGTTAGTAGTTAGATAAGTTTGACGAATAAGTTAATTTATAAGACTTAAGTTTATACTACTAAACTATAATGTGTCCTATCTAAAAGTGTTATAATATTAATAGGTGTATGTGACCATTTTGCCATTTCAACAAGTTTTTTTAGCATCCTTTTAAATAAAGTGTAGTATTAGCTATTTTATAGAACAATTTTGAGAAATGTCTTATAAACTTATCTATGGGGTTGTTAGCGGTTTAGCGGGTTGGGTTTAATTGGGTTGTTAGCGGCTTGGGTTGGGTGGGTTAAGCGGGAGGGACAAATGCTTTGAAGCTAGCAATATTTAGGAAATTATTGTCAGATGTAAATGGGGTAAAATCCTAGGGAGGTCCCAATAAATGATACATAAAAATAATAATTTATTTGGAGTTGGAATTATTGGCTGTACTCTAAATAATAATTATTTTTTAAAAAGCTAGGGGGTGCCTAAGTGGTTCCACCACGGCCTACATCTTACCCTTTCAGACCCGACCTTATGTGGGATATACTGCATTTAGTTTGGCTACAAATAATAAACCCCTTTGTCTTTTGAGGCGGAGGAGGAAAGATCTGCATACATCTTACCCTACCTTTTTTGTGGGATATGTTGCTTTTGGTTCGGCTACAAATAAAAAACCTATCTGGCTCTTGAGGCAAATAAAGATTTGCATACATCTTGCCCTCCAGACCCTACCTTATATAGAATATACCGCATTTGGTTTGGCTACAGTCTAGACCATACCTTATGCGGGATATACTGCATTTAGCTTGGCTACAAATAATAAACCTCTCTACCTTTTGACACAAAGGAAAGATCTGCCTACATCTTACCCCCTCTAGACTCTACCTTTTGTGGGAGATACTGCTTTTGGTTTGGCTACTGATAGTATAGTAAACCTCATGGCTCATGAAGTGGGTGGATCCTGATGCATTGATCATCGGTATAATAAATATTTAGCAATCGATTTTCGCTATATTTATCACATAGAGGTTTTAGATATCACTTGGATTATGTTTGTTGTTATAAACAATCGGCATCCTTTCGCTCGTAAGAGAACCTCTAAGGTATTGAAATCTTTTCTTGATTTGGAACCATTCAAGACATTTATGTGGGCATTTATTACGGTTTTAGAAAACTCAAGATTCTGTTGATCGCTTTCCGTATCAACTGTAGGAACCGTAAGATTTGATAGTGTATTATCGTTTCAATCTGGCTCGCCTATTCGACTCATAATGCTGATAACTGATTTATGTTTCTTGCAGGGCTAAGCAATAATTCCTTCACAGGTTAGTATTTGTATCCCACACTTTAGATAATCGGTTTTAATTTTCATTTATTGTAGATTTTTTCCTAAACTTTGGGCCTTTTGATTACTCCTTCCGTCCCAAAATAAATGTCTATGATGAAAAAGAAACATAGTTTTAAAAATTTGTAATTATTATACTTTTTAATTAACTAAATGACGATTTTACTCTTAAATAATGAATTTCTGCACCTCATTATTTAGGGCAGAATTGGAAAGTAAGCACTTACTTTTGAAAGTAGACACTTATTTTGGGACAAATTAAAATAGAAATGTGCACACTTAGTATATCTCGAACGCACGTTATAGATTTTGTTCTAGGGATAATCACAAAACTAGCCAAATTTAGAGGGGTTCCATACTCTCGTTACAAAATAGCCAACTTTTTCAGCATTCGCACAAAATAGCCACCCCGTTAGGAAAGTGGGCTTTGCGAGCTCCCCCTTTTTTTGCGAGCTGGTCTCCACTATAAAACCACCCGTCATCAGGTAAGCTTTCGATCTATGCTTTTTAAGCCTAGAAACGCCACATACGACTAGCTAGCAAAATAAGAAGCAACTAGCAAAACGCCACTTTGCGAGCTCTAGAAGTACATTTTTTTTAGTATTAAAATAGTCAAGATTCGTGCGGAAAAGCTGAAAAAGTGTTCAGCTCGCAAAACCCAATTTGCTAACTTGACTGCTATTTTGTGCAAATGTAGAAAAAAATGGCTATTTTGCAACAGGACCTCTCCGGATTTGGCTAGTTTTGTGATTATATCCGTTAAACATGCGAGTTATGCGATAATTTATTTGGGAGTTTTGACTATATCTGAAGCAGATTGTGCAAAGCACGATCCTGAAGTGAGCGGAGACACGGAAAAGAATTTTGCGGAGCTTCTATCGGAGGAACTGAAGCTACGTGAAGCGGAAGCTTTAGAAAGTCAGCAGCGTGCTGACATGGCGCTCCTTGAGGCCAAGAAGTTGACATCCCAATATCAGAAAGAAGCCGACAAATGCAATTCAGGAATGGAAACTTGCGAAGAAGCACGTGAAAAAGCCGAAGCAGCATTGGTAGCACAAAAACAACAAAGCGAAATGTGGGAATTACGAGCCCGACAAAGAGGCTGGAAGGACGGTGGCGGTGGTAAGTCTGTAAACGCCGTATGATATGCTCGCTCGATAACCATACGTTAGCTTCTAGTTCGATCGAAACCGATTGTTGTTTGGATGAAGCTTTTTATATACTAGTTTTAAACATCTATATTCGAATGTTTAGGGCTTTCTTTGGTTAATTTATGTGAAATGTTATTTGCATATTTTGTTAAATTGCATAGATACTATTGTTGGAGTCCTCTGCTTAGATTTGGATCTTTCTGCTTTAATATATGTTGGAACCTTCCTTATTTCTTCAAGTGTTATTTGGAGAATAGTCTGATGGGTTCCACGTCTCTCACTGCTATGAACCCTATTGAGCATATCATCAGGGTCGTGTACGAGGATGTTCCTTTGTGAGAAATAGAACAGGCCCCCAAAATTTTTAGGGCCCAAATTAGAGATGTTGAAATTGGGATAGGTAGGGCCGGTTATGGCCCGACGGTCTGGGACCGGTTACACCTTTTACGGAAATTCAAGGTTCGGCTCAGTCTCGGACCGGTTATATATGTTCGGTTTAAAAAGAAAATTAGGTTTTTATAAATTATATAACAAGTTTTTAAAGTTTTTTTAAAGTTTTTTTTTTAGGTTTTTAAGATTTTATCTACTTAAATGTATTATTTAAGCTTTTTTTCAATTCTAAGTTTTAAAAATTATAATTATAAAAACATGTATAATATTTTTATGTAAAATGATTTTTTAATACATATTTTTTAAAAGCAGACAGGTCCTAGACTGGATTTGGGTCTAGAACCACTAACCGGGCCTAGATTGATCCTAGGATTTTTGGTTGGGAGTTGGGACTGAGACCAGGACCGGTCTGCCCAATTTTGAAGGGACCGATTTGGAATTGTCTTTGGCCCAAGGTGATTTTGGCCTTCCCTAATCCAAATATACATGTTCTAGCATTTACCTAATTATGTATGTCTTAATCTTTAGCCAAATTATACATGTTTTAGGCTTTTACTCTTTTAGGTAATATGACAATTCCCAATTCCGGCTTTCAAAAGATATTACAAGAATTATTCTTTTTAAGACGTTTTTGTTTTTTGTTTTTTTTTTTTTTTTAATTTATAAGACCTTTAATATAATATAAATTTTTATATTTTGTATATTTATTAGTTGTCCGCTTATGGATTGGTAATATGATCTCGAAAAATATTAGAAACGACCCTGCATGTCATATTGCTTTCATCATTTGAGTTCATAATAGGCTCATCCACATATGGTATATGCAATGTCGCTGAGTTTAAGGGCACGTTTGGTTTGCGTGATTTTGAGGGATTTGGAATTGATTTCATTATAATCTCGTATCGGGTTTAAAGAAAAGTCCAGAATTAAAACTCGGGATTTCAATGAAATCCCATAAATATGGGATTTAAAAATCTCATAGGGGTAACTCGTATTTGCGGGATTTAATAGAATTTGTTTGTAATAATGTTTTAAAATATGTTAAAAATATTTGTTTTGTAATAATCAATTAATAAAAAGGTAATTCAATTATTTTTATAATTTGTTTTATTAATTATTTTTAAAGAATAAATTCAATTTCATTCCAAATCCTACAAACCCAATACATAGAATTTCCAAATACTTCCGATTCCAAATCTTCTCAAATCAAAATCCTTCCACAAAATCCAAATCCCTTAAAACATTTATATCAAACCAAAAAAGGGTCGTGATGTTATATCAAATCTTTGGTTTAATTGAATGATTTATACTATATTATAAAACACGGATAAAAAACTCTTAAATACAAATTATTAGGCACAAGGTACCATCATTTTATGCAATATTTTAAAAATATCTTAATTTACAAGTTTCAAAGCACATGATACATATTACTACTGCAAACTTCTAACACCCATCAATTTGGTATGTGCAGGACCTTCCTTTTATGCAGACTTTTCCATGTATCACTATTAATTAATATATTATATTACTATAAATTTTTTTAATTATATTATTAAATATGTAATTAGTTATTTTTTCTAGATATCATTAAAATATATAAGATAATCATTGAATTATAACAAAATACTTAATTTTTTTTTATATAAAAACATTATATTATTAAACCTAAATTAAACAAATTTATAAAAAAAACATTATCACCTTCTCAAAACCATCCAAAATCGTACTGTAAATCAACAAAAAAACAAAAAATAAAATGAAACATTAAAATCGTGATATATCTCGCTGCATTGCGCGAGTACGCTTCTAGTTTTAAGTGATGTGGATTTCGTGGAAGCTTTTGTAATTGAAAGAATTTGGAATATTTGGTTTGTAAAATTTAGAATCGAATTGAATTCCATATTTTCCATAAATAATTTATAAAAACAAATTATAAATAATCATAAAAAAATTAAATTACCTTTTTATTAACAGATTATTATAAAACAAACGTATTCCACATAATTTAAAACATTTACACACAAATCAATAAAATCGTGCGAAACACCAACAACCACCATGAGATTTCTAAATCCCATGTTTGTGGGATTTGAATGAAATCGATGATTTCAAATCCAAGCAACCATTCAAACCAAACATGAGTTTGGAATTGAATTGAATTCCAAATCTCTTCGGATCCTATCCAATCCTATAAACCAAACGGGGCCTAAGGGTATACGCTACCCTTCGGGGCACCCCACCATACCTGTCCCACAACCATCATGGGGTGGAAAACCAATATAAGTCCGCAAGCAAGTTGTGGTGGTGCCGAGGTTCAAACCCGGTAACTTTCTGGATGTCCACCATCCTACCGCTATGCAACACGCAGGGACAAGTCAAGGGAACGTTGGCGTATCACGATTTGCCGTTTTTATTCGGGATGACGGATAACGGTTATGTACCACACGATGTTTGTGATTAACAATATCTAGGTAGTACTCTAGAAGCACAAATTAAAAAAAAAAATCCTATCGCGGTCGGTCCTGCTCCAACGACACTTTCTTAGACGTGTTCGTATGAACGTTGTTACACAACTTGGTTCTTTGCTTTTTCAACGGCCGAGAATGAAGTACCCTCTATCGTCACCGAGTCGTACCTGAGAAACAAGTGTGCCAGAAACAATGAAGCCGTGAGCGGAACAAAGTCTTTCGCGGCACACTGCTTGTTCGACGCACTTGTTTCCCCGGTTTGCGGCCCATTCGACCAATACAAATAATTCAACAACTCTTTTCCCTTCTCCTTCGTGAACCGGTCCGCCACAAATGTTTCCGGGTCATCGAACACATTCGGATCTTTCATCACCAGCGGTTGGTACCCGCAAAGAAGCTCGCCTTTTTTCACCTCGAAAACCGAGTCATAAGAACTCAGCTTGAAATCCTTCCTTGCCCGCCCGTACTGCAACGTTACGGGCGGGTTGAGCCTGAGCGTCTCGTAAACAAACGATTGAACAAATTCCATTTCTTTTACGGCACCAAAGCTCAATCCCGAGCCACCCGCTTTTTCTCTCACTTCTTTACGTAGCTTTTCTTGAACACCGGTTTTATCGGACCCCAATGTGGCCAACAAACTTAGAAAAAAGATCGAAAACCCGCCAAACGAGTTGAAGCCAATGGTGAACAAGAGATTATGGATGGTGTCCTCTTTACTTAGATTGAACTCGGTTTGGCCTCGTTCAATTACGTCTTTGCCCTCTTTCTCAATGAATTCGTATAGCTTGTTATAATCCCGACTCACTAGGAAGTAAGGGTACGGGAAGGAATGCAGGAAGATCTCGACCAGCGGTTGGAAGGCGTTGATCGGGGCGGTGGGGAGGATCTGCAGCGCGAGCCAGCGGTCCATGCGAATGTAACCGTTCTCGGCCATATCGGGCGAGTTTTGGGGATCGGCTCCCGCGATGCAGCGAGACGAGAAGGCAAAGTGGAATTTCTGAATTGGGACGATGTAGTTAACGGGTCCAGATGATGCGAGTTGTGATTCAATATTGTCCCACATGGTGTCTAGCAAGCTGGTTAGGGTCGGGATCCAGATGGTGGAGCTCCGTTTCAGCGTGTCTATTGTGAAGTTCTTCAGCTGGCCATGATCAATACAAAAATTAATTAAATCATTGCCACAAAAAATAAATGTACACGCTTCAACACTTCAACTTGTTTACAAATGTTGAGTTCCGTTTGGTTAATTTCATTCCAATCATGTGTTTGGTTTGTAGGATTGTTCGGATTTGAAATTCTATCGAACATAGGATTTTGAACTCCCAAGTGGATGGCTAAGATTTCGTAGGATTTGTATAAAATAATGTTTAGAAATATGTTTAAAACATTTGTTTTCTCATAATCTTATAAATAAAGAGTAATTTAATTATTTTTATATATTTTTCTAATGATTTTTAAAAAAAATAATGGAATTCAATTCCATTCCAAATCCTACCAATCAAACACACCAAACATTTCAAATCCTTCCAAATCCCTTCAATTCCAAATCCTTTCGGGTGCGTTTGGTATGCAGGACAGAGTGGGACAGGACAGACCATAACAGACTTGTCCCATGTTTGGCGTGACCATATGTGGGACACGCTAGAACTAAGTGGAACAAGCATGGGACACACTTGTCCCACTCCAACCCCCTGGAACTAAGTAGAACAGCAATACTTTGACTAATATACCCTTTGTTAAAAACATAAAATATGTCTTCTCATCATCCACGCCTCCAAGCTAGGGGTGTGCAAAACCCGAATAGTCCGAAATCCGAATCCGAACCGAAAATAAGATGTTTTTGCAAAACCCGAATACCTCGAAATCCGATAATCCAAAACCCGACATTTGGGAGGATATCCGGGTTCGGATTGGGTTTGATCGTTGGTCACCCAACCCGTCCGAAAACCCGAAATAACATAAATATATATATATATATATATATATATATATATATTTATTTATGTAACTATTTTTTGAAAATCGTAAATTATAGTCTATTGAAATATTTTCTAAATTTTAAACTTGCTATCGATTTCATCAATCTTTCAATCAGTTGTATTCATCCTAAAAAACGATTGAATTTATATATAACATTTGCATTATATAATACCCGAACCCGACTGACATCAATCCGAAACCCGACCTACCCAAACCCGAAACAACCTAAAATCCGAAACTTAAAATTTGGGTTTTGATTTCCATATCCAAAATCCAATCGTGATAAATTAGTTTTATGTTTTTGATAATCCATTGCACTATGTATTAGTGATGTAATCTATGATTTTTCATCAGGGTAAATTCGTCATTTAATCGGTCTAGTCCAGTTCTGTCCAGTTCTGTCATGTCTTGCCAAACGCTGGACAACTGTCCTGTTCTGTTCCGTCCTGTTCTGTCCCATCTTGTCCTGTCCTGTCTGCGTACCAAACGCACCCTTCACGAAATCCAAATCCCTTAAAACCATTCTATTAAACCAAACCAAACGCCCCCTTAGTGATAAGCGCTTAACAGGTGTCAATTATCTGACTAGGTGCATGGCAGGACCAAAATTTTACCAACAAAACGCATAGCAAGGACCGAGAATCTTAGAGGGATAAGACTCTTAACTGGTAAGCACTTACCAACAATTGATTTTGATGATCGAAAATGTTACATGATAAGATAAATGGGGTGGTGACTTTTTCCGATAAACACTAAACCCATGAAGTGTTTGATAAACGGCACCAAAATCCCCATGTTGGTTTTTAAATCCAAAATAGAGGAATAGTTAAATGAGACATTATATATTATGAGGACTATGAGGATTACTTTTATGGCTGTTTGGTTTACTGATTTGGTGGAAATTGGTGGGATTTGAAAATAGATTCCATTCAAATCGCGTGTTTGGTTTAAAAGAAGAGTCCGGATTAAAATCCCACAAACATTAGATTTAGAAATTTCTTGGATGGAGTTGGTATTTCACGAGATTTTATAAGATTTGTTTGTGATAACATTTTAAAATATGTTAAAAATATTTGTTTTTTAACAATCAATTGACAGAACGTGATATAATAATTTTTATAACCATTTATAATTTGTTTTTATAATTTATTTATAAAGAATTAAATCCAATTTCATATCAAATCTTACAAATGGAACAAACCAAAAATTCAAAATCCTTCAAAAATATTCCATCATACCAAATGTATTATTTTATATGATTTTTTTTTTTCATCTACTAAGGATTTAAAGTATTAATTAATATAAATCTGCTTTAGGTCTATTTTTTGTGTAACCATTTAAAAAAAAACATAAATATTCAATAAATTTCATAAAAACAGAGTCACACGAATAAATATTCAATATAGACTATTTTTTAATAAACACCCAATTGGGATCTTACATTTCACCAAGATTCTAGTGTTCACGTGAATATAATAGTTGTGCAACAAAACAAAACTGAAAACGCCACCTTGACGGGGACTGAAAGAAAAACCTAAAACCTTATCACTTGAAAGAAAAAAAATTCAATAACGTTAGAAGCCTTTAAGGTTGAAAACAAAGAATCGCAACTATATATTGTGACCTAAAAATGATGTGGACGTGCTTAAAACAGGTTCCTGCTTTTTGTTGACTTGTCAAATTATTATGTAGCAATAAAATATCAATCACATAAAATTTTCTTATCTTTTGTACCGCATCAATATAGTTTTTTTTTATTAACTCGAAATGCTTTTGTATTTGTATAGTTTTCTATACAGTATTTTAGTTACAAATTACTTGTGTATGATTATCATGATTTTTTTATTAGTTTTTAAGTTAAAAGATCAATTATTGTAAGCCTCACCCGCAAAAACAATGAATTGTGTAAGTAAAACCTTATTGTTTGGTAAATATAAGTCTAACTTATCTTTTAAGTTTTTTTTTTTAAAACTCTATTTAAATTATCATAAGCTAGTTGAAATGTTATTTGAACGAGTTAGAGAAGTTTTTTTTTTATCACTTTCTACGAATGATACCCATGATTATTATTGATAATTAATATTAGTTTTTATTTATGAATTACTATTAATAAATAAATATTAATCAATATTACATAATTATTATTTAGTATAAATTATTAATTAATACTAAACTATTAACTGTAAATTATTACTTAATATAAATTATTTCTTTTTATTAAATATTATTAATCATATTAATTATTTTTATTCTATAGATTTAGTGAGTTAAAAACCAAAGATAACAACTTTTAAATATGTTTTTATAAGTTATATAAAACTTAAAGATATATAATTTTTTCATAAATAATAAAACTTTAATAAATGGTTTTAATTTTTTTTTTAAATTATTAATTAATTAATAAGTATACGATTGATAAACTATATTTTTATTTATATTATTTGTACAATTATTTAAAACTGTCAACTAATTAATATAGATTTTTTCTTAAATTCATACTTGGTTGCAAAACCACATCTATAACTAATTAGGGTTGAGTTCTGTGAGAAGTTGAGTTAACGGTGAAAAACGTGAGAAGTGGTTATCGATCGTTGGATGAAAAATGGATACACATTAGGATGAGATGCACTAGATCATTTCCTTTCTAAGCCGTAATTTATAAGAGGAATTGAAATTAAAAGAGATCAACGGTTCAGATCCAGTTCTCACGCTTCTCACCCATTAACTTCAAGTACGCAATTTCTTGTCCATATATGCATATCTTTATCACGTAATTGACTACTCCTACCATGAACACCGCACGTTGGGTCGTCAGCCACCGGGTGCCACGACGCTTTCTAGAACAAAGCATTAACTCAACTTCTCACACCATCCTTCGCCTAATTATATATCTATATCTATACTATATTATAAATATGACATAAAAAACTCTTAATTACAACTCACTAAGCTTTATGTACTATCATTTAAAGTTATCTACTTAAAATCTCTTAAAAATAACTACTAAAGCCTAATGTACTACCTGTAAAGCTTTTAACCCTAATTAATATATTTCATTCTTATCCCCCAAAATTTTTATCTCTAATCCCCAAACCCTAAAATTATGAAATTTGAATTCTGATAAACATAATCAAAACAAGATAAACATCTCAATTTAAATATAAAAAAATTAAAATATATAAGATAATTAATGAAATTTAACAAACTACTTAATTTTTTTTATATAAAAAACATTATATTGTTAAAGCCTAAATTAAACAAATTTATATATAAAAACCATTAACACTCAATTAAAAAACAATTAATGAAACAATATGTACTACTTTTAAATGCTTTTAACCCTAATTAATAAATTTCATCCTTATCCCTCAAAATCCTTATCTGTAATCCCCAAATTCTAAAATTATGAAATTTGAATTCTGATAAACATAATCAAAACAGGATAAATATCTCAATTTAAATATAAAAAATTTAAAATATATAAGATAATTAATGAATTTTAATAAACTACTTAATTTTTTTATATAAAAAACATTATATTGTTAAGCCTAAATTAAACAAATTTATATATAAAAAAACCATTATCACTCAATAAAAACCATCCAAAATCGTACTGTAAATCAATAAAAGACAAAAAATAAAAATAAACATTAAAATCGTGATACATCTCGCTGCATTGCGCGAGTACGCTTCTAGTATATATATATATATATATGTGTGTGTGTGTGTGTGTAGGTTTTTGAGAGAGAGATTAATAATCAAATTGAAGTTCTATTAATTAATGTATAATATTATTTAATTGTTTTACTACCTTGCATTAATTAACATATTATATTATTAATAATTTATTTTAATGATATTATATAAAGTTATAATTGTCTAATTTTTCAATATATTCCTTTTGGTCACTTTATATATTTCAACTAGCTTATCAGCTAGATTTTGTCAAACGTAATTAATTTATCAGGGACGGATCCATAAATTTTTTCATACGGTGACACTATATAATATAGATAAAAAATAATTATAAAAAAACGTTTTTTATCAACATGTTTCCAACCTTCAACATTGTCCGATGTGTTTTTAGTCTAATTCCACCGTTTCGAGAAATTCTTAAGTTTTTTTTATCGATTTCGAGAGACTTTTTCGGTTTTTGGGTTTATTTCAGGAGTTTTTTTTTTGGTTTTTTGGTTGATTACAAGGTACAGTTGCACCTTCTTCAACTTTTGAATATCATACGGTAACTTCTTTTAAAACGATACGATCACACCTTTCAAAAACGTAAAATTTTTAACTATTCGACGGAGAGATAATACGATGACACATGCCACCGGTGGCCCTCCTTTAATTCCGTCCCTTGTTTTGATCCATGTGGCTTACACGAAATTACAGAGTGGTCCATATCCATAAGATGCATCAACTACGATTTTGGGTTATGTGGTTTGCATTTTATCATATCGTTAAAAGGAAGATGTTAAATTGTGTGTTTATGTCTTTACCTCTATCTCTTATTATAAATTAGATTTATATTAAATTTTAATAAATTTAATTTATATATATATATAAATAAATACATATATAATTATATATAACTTATTTCAAAAGTTAATTATTATTTTTGAATAATTTAAAGTACAATCATATTTAATTAAAATGTATCAGTAACATACATAGTTTGTTACAAAATCAATTATGAATATTAAATTTATTAAGTTAAAATGTAGATGTAATCTATAAAGATATTAAATATAAGAGTATTTATAACTATTTACAACTATCTATACTATATTATAAAGCAGGGATAAAAAACTTTTAAATACAAATTATTAAGCATAAAGTATCATCATTTTATGCAAGATTTTAAAAATCTCTTAATTTACAAATATCAAAGCACAAAATACATATTACTACTGCAAACTTCTAACACCCACCAATTTAGTATGTGCAGAGCCTTACTTTTATGCAGACATTTCCATGTATCACTATTAATTAATATATTATATTACTATAAATTTGTTTTAATTATATTATTAAATATGTAATTGGTTATTTTTTCTAGATGTCATTAAAATATATAAGATAATTATTGAATTATAATAAAATACTTAATTTTTTTTATATAAAAAATATTATATTATTAAGCCTAAATTAAACAAATTTATAAAAAAACATTATCACTTTCTCAAAACCATCCAAAATCGTAATGTAAATCGACAAAAAAAAAACAAAAAAAAAATGAAACATTAAAATCGTGATGTATCTCGCTGCATTGCGCGAGTATGCTTCTAGTATTATTAAAGATAGGAAAAAATATATTGAGAATATTTTGTTTGTTTTTTGTAAAAAAATGATATTACCTCATCGAAGATTAATTATTGATTTCATCAAGTTTTACACCATTATTGCATCAAAATGGTATTACTCTTTAGAGATACCGTTAGAGCATCTTCAACCGCTTCTCCAAAATGGAGAAGTAAAAAGTGAAAATCTAAAAAAAAAAAATCACTTTCATCTCCAACAGATTCTCTATTTTAAAGATTACACAATTAATTATAATATTAAAATATTCAATACAACTCATAAAATATTATTTCTCTCTCCTAAACATTTGTTTTAAACCAATCTCATTGGTAGAATGAATAAAAAATAATTTATCTCTCATGTGTAATCATTTTTGGAGATATCTCCAAATTTGGAGATTTTCATCTTCTCTCTCATGTTTTCTCCATTTTGGAGAAGGTTTTGAGAAAACTGTTGGAGCAAAAAAAACCCAAAATCTCCGTTTTAAAGAAGCGAGATGCTATTAAGACCTAATTAGACCATCATTCATTTCTTATTTTCTTACATTAAAATACTATAAATTTTGACGGAAATAGTAATTTATCTCTCATCTATATATCAAATTGAATATCATAATTATATTCTTTACTCCTAACCTATATAAATTTTAATAATACTCTTACATTATATTTAATGGTTTACATATTTTAAAATATAATATTATTTGTTACAATAACTTTATAAATTATAATATTATGTAATTGTAACCAAAATAAATTATTTGTAATTATCATTTCATTAAAAATGTTACATTATATAAAGTTTGAAACATAAAAACGAATGAAATTTATTATATCTTATAAATTAATATATATAAATATAATAAGAACAAATTTGCAACCAAAAAATCATTAAAAATCAAATAAATAAATTACTATTATTTTGCAATTATAAATAATTTAAATCCAAATGTATATAAAAGAATTGAAAACACCAAATTTAGTTATGTTATTCACGAACATTTTAAGATTGAATTGATAAGAAAAAAAAAAAGGATTTCATGCGGGATGGAAGATTCCCTAACTCTCTGTAATAAGCTTGTATTTTCCAACTTATTTAATAATCAAAATTAAAAACAAATAAAATGTTAACTTTTAAATTGCGTCCATCTAATAATTAATACTAATTTTTTTAAGTATAAAGTGTGGCGTTAAGCCTTTAGTCAAGTGAGTTTAGAGTATTAGTAGGTATATTATTTTAGAAAATTAAAAAATTTAGGAAAAGTTTGTTCCAATAATTATATTAAACTATTATTTAAAATATCTATACTATATTATAAAGATGGCATAAAAAACTCTTAATTACAACTCACCAAGCTTTATGTATTATCATTTAAATCTATCTACTTAAAATCTCTTAAAAATAACTACTAAAGCCTAATGTACTACCTGTAAAGCTTTTAACCCTAATTAATATATTTCATCCTTATCCCTCAAAATCCTTATCTCTAATCCCCAAATCCTAAAATTATGAAATTTGAATTATGATAAACATAATCAAAACATGATAAACATCTCAATTTAAATATAAAAAATTTAAAATATATAAGATAATTAATGAATTTTAACAAACTACTTAATTTTTTTTACATAAAAAACATTATATTGTTAAGCCTAAATTAAACAAATTTATATATAAAAAACCATTATCACTCAATAAAAACCATCCAAAATCGTACTGTAAATCAATAAAAAACAAAAAATAAAAATAAACATTAAAATCGTGATGTATTAAGCATTATTTACTATTATTTAATGTTAATCTACTTAAAATCTCTTAAAAAACAATGAACGAAGCAATATGTACTACTTTTAAATGTTTTTAACGATAATTAATAAATTTCATCTTTATCCCCCAAAATCCTTATCTCTAATCCCCAAATCTTAAAATTATGAAATTTGAATTATGATAAACATAATCAAAACTCTTAATTACAACTTACTAAGCTTTATGTACTATCATTTAAAGCTATCTACTTAAAATCTCTTAAAAATAACTACTAAAGCCTAATGTACTACCTGTAAAACTTTTAACCCTAATTAATATATTTCATCTTTATCCTCCAAAATCCTTATCTCTAATCCCCAAACCCTAAAATTATGAAATTTGAATTCTGATAAACATAATCAAAACAGGATAAACATCTCAATTTAAATATAAAAAATTTAAAATATATAAGATAATTAATGAATTTTAACAAACTACTTAATTTTTTTTACATAAAAAATATTATATTGTTAAGCCTAAATTAAACAAATTTATATATAAAAAATTATTATCACTTAATAAAAACCATCCAAAATCGTACTGTAAATCAATAAAAAAACAAAAAATAAAAATAAAAATAAACATTAAAATCGTGATGTATTAAGCATTATGTACTATTATTTAATGCTAATCTACTTAAAATCTCTTAAAAAACAATGAATGAAGCAATATGTACTACTTTTAAATGTTTTTAACCATAATTAATAAATTTCATCTTTATCCCCCAAAATCCTTATCTCTAATCCCCAAATCCTAAAATTATGAAATTTGAATTATGATAAACATAATCAAAACAGGATAAACATCTCAATTTAAATATAAAAAATTTAAAATATATAAGATAATTAATAAATTTTAACAAACTACTTAATTTTTTTATATATAAAACATTATATTGTTAAGCCTAAATTAAACAAATTTATATATAAAAAAACCATTATCACTTAATAAAAACCATCCAAAATCGTACTGTAAATCAATAAAAAACAAAAAATAAAAATAAACATTAAAATTGTGATGTATCTCGCTGCATTGCGCGAGTACGCTTCTAGTTATTAATAAAAAGAGAATAAAGAAATCTCTAAATTTAGAAGAAAAGGAAAAAAAAAATATATGTAACTTACGGTGACATTTGTTTTTTAAGAGGTTTGAAGTTTGAAGTCTTATTTCACTTCTGATTAATAAGAGGTAGGGGTGCTCAAAAACCCGACGAACCCAACCCAACCCAACACGAAATAACGCAACCCGAAGCAACCCAATGTGTAATTGAGTTGTAAAATTTTCAAACCGTAATAACAGAACATATAATATGACCAATTTACCCCTAGTTGTTTATATATATATATTGATTAATTATGTAATTTATTAAATTATAACGAAATAAATATTTTTTACAACAAAATATAGTATTAATAAGTTTTTTTAAGATAAATTAAAGTGACATCAAAATAAAAAGTTTATATTGTTTTCAAATTTTATTTTCTAACATTTTCTATATTTTTTTACTATTAATATTTAATAATATAAATAAATTAATAAAAAACATAATAACTATATAAAAATAATATTTGAAGACAATTTAAAGAACATAAAATAAAATAAATAAAATTTAAAAATTGAATAAAATATAAAAAAGAATGGGTATTTAATGTTTTAGAAGAAAATTAAATTTTATTTTGAGATTATATTGGGAAAATATAAGTTTGTTTCACCTTGTTCTATGGGGTGGAAATGGAACAGACATGTTTCACTTTTGTTTCACTATGTTCCTGTTTGTTCTACCTAACTAACAGTTCTGACAAAAATCAGACAATAATCTATGTTCTCCTGTATCCTAATTCAGTGTATCAAACCGACCCAAAAGTTTTATATGCTATTTACTTTAAAGCTCGATGATAAAGATGCACAGAACCTTTACTGTATAAATAAAAAAATTAATTAAAATTTAAAAAAGAAAAGACTCCCACCTTAGGTGCGGTTTGTTTTTTTAAGAGGTCTAAAGTCTGAAGTTTTATTTTAGTTATGATTAATAAAAGTTTATGTGTAAAAAGATCTGAATGATTGAGAATAACAGGTTTTTAAGAAAAAACAAACAACCCACTACAACCATTTTCTGGTAATTTTACATGCATGATGAGGATTTTTTAATTATCTTCGGAGTGTATTCAATTTGATGCTTTCTCGGTTTGATCACTGTAGCTGAACCTGATTGACTCTTAAATAATTTGCGTAAATAATTATTGTTCGATTATTATCGTTTTTTTTTTTTAATTTGGAGCAAACAGAAAATGTTCAGGCGGTGTTTACTGTAGATTCGCTCAGATTTTAACTCGTAAATTGTTCCAAAAAATCGTTGAAAAATATATGAATCACCGATCTGCCCCAAATTGAACGGATTGAAATGCGATAATAAGACCGGAGATCGATCGAAAAATTAAGTAAAATTACTGAAACGTACCTGCTCATGTTGAGGTTCAGACGGATCGAGATAAGCACAAACACGGCGATCGCCAGTGAATTTAGTGCTAGGCATGAAGTCGCCGACGAGGATGTTCTTCTTCTCTATAATTTCCATATCAAACAAATGAGCAAAGGATTTGCAGTCTAACACCGCAACGACGTTCGGATTGACGAGAAAAAAGGGGAACGACGGCGGAACGTTTGTCCGGAACACCGTGCTCTGATTCTTCTCTATCCGCTTCCTGAAAAACGCATCGGCTCCTTGGAACCAGGAGTAGTTAAGGCGGTCAACTAATGGTCCAATCAGCGGCAAGCCGTAGCTACCGGGAATTGTACGGATCGGTAAGGAAGTAGGTGAAGGTTGCGACGTTATGGATGGCTTCACCGGCGGTGGAGCGGAAGATGCAGTTATTCTGTTGACCGCCATCGACATTTAGTAGAAAAGAAAAAGGAAAGAGATTGAGTTTTCTGTTGAAACAAAAATCTAACTCCAAACTTTTATAATCACATGGTCTGTCTATTTTCTGCAATTAAAATCTTTTTTCTATACACCCACTCTTCATGCCCTAGGTAGTATACCAACAGCATAAATTAAAAAATAATAATTTTTTTATTTATTTATTCGTAATATAATTGTTTATAGGGTTGAGTTTCGGTGAGAAACGTGATGCACATTAGGATGAGATACACTGAGATAAGATGCACCGGATTTATTCACTTCTAAGTAGCAATTCATGGGAAATCATTTGATTAAAAGTGAGCAATGGTTCAAATCCATTTCTCACGTTAACCTCAACTTCTCGCACGATCCTTCGCCATTGTCGGGTTGGGTTCCGGTGAGAAGTTGAGGTTAATGTGAGAAACGTTAGAAGTGGTTATCAACCATTGGATAAGAAATGGATACACGTTAGCAGGGGCGGAGCCAGAAATTAGTATGAGGGGGAGCACCAAATAAAAAAAAAGAAGAAAATATTACTTTTCCAAAAAAAGCAAAAACAATAATATTATATTGATGAAATACCGACATTTACAGATTCAACAATGAATTAATTTTCATACGTGTATTGTTAACAACTATCAGAATTATTCATATGTAACAAAAACGACGAATAACCGGTTGCTTTTCTCTTTATTAGACATTTATCAATGTTTGTTAAATGTTAAACTAGTTAATATAAAAAACTAAAATCTAACACATAAGCTTGATGAAAGTCAAAATCCTAGCATAAAGCTAAAGTCTAAAATAGAGATTCGGAGAAGCGGTGGTTGCGAATAGTGAGCAAACATGCTTCAATTGCCATGAATTCAGATATAGTAAGACTTGTGAGTGTTAGGTGAGCATGAATGATTTATGGATCCGTTAAGTCGTGAGGTCCAAGAGGGAGTCTCTATTAGGTTATTAAAATAATTATATCATTTTTTAATGATGATTTTTTTTAATATAAAGTGAACATTTGCGTATATAAATTGGTTAAATTGTAATATCTAGTTTTAGATAATTGAGGGTTATTTTTAAAGTTGAACCAAAATACAAGGACTTAGGTTGTACATTTCATTTGTATAATTGCTTTGTTGTCTTCATGTCATAAACCCACTTCCCCACCGCCTCATAGCCTTAACTACTCCTGCAACTCACTGCAAAATATATATATATATATAGAGAGGGAGGATCATACGAGAATGATATCAGTTTAAAAGAATAAAATAACAGTTATGGACCAATCGTAATTCATTAATTACTCATTATTTATTTTAATTAAAAGGTATTTTAAAAAGGGTAAAAACGTCATATTTCATTCTGGATAATTTAGAAATGTATATCACCCATCCTAATATCATGCGATTCTGAATTTCATCCCAATCCAAATTGAATCCCAATCAAAATTGAAATGAATCGTCTACTCAATAACAGCCAATTCCTGATTTTTTTTGATAAGCTGTTTGATTCCATTAGAAGCAGGTGAAGGATCCCAGATCAAATTGAAGAATAGGGTTAGATTTTTCAAGCTTTTTACCTTCGACATAGTGATGTCGCTGGTTGTTGGAGACGACACATGAAACTCTGGTTCGACGTCGGTTATGCAAAGGGGCGGTGCCGATCAGGAAAATGAGGTTTCGATTAGAGCTACGACGGAAAGAGAAAGTGGTGCCGATGCCGTCGATGGAGGTTGGCATCGGAAATAGATGTGACTGCATGGTTGAATTTCGAGCATTCGTAGCCGCAAGCTGATAAAACGGCGTGGGTGGAACTTTGGGGCTCACCTTGGATCGGGGGAAGATGGGGCTATGCTGGCGTCACCTGCAAAATGAAGTGGCTGCAGTTGTGACTTGTACGGTACAACATGTCGATAGATTTTTCAAAATCGAAACTTTTTGGAATTTGGATTTTTCTAATTTTCTTGTGAATACACCGACAATGGAGGCTGTGACCATGAAGGTTGTGAATACACCTACCATGGAGTTCGTTCCTGCAAATCATGTCAACATTGGAGACAAAGAAGTGAATTCGGCAATGAACCACACTTGTAAGAGAGATGAAGTGCTAGAAGATGTTGAAGGTAAATCGTTTAAAAGTTTCATGTCCGACAAATTCGATGATTGATGACAATGGTTATTGGGATCATCAAGTGATTGATTAAGTTAGACTATTGGTTTGTCGTTTTTACCTTTTTTGTGGATGATTTGTTTTCGTTGAACCTTTTTTCACTTATTGGAGTTTAGTTGTTTGGAATTGGTATTATTCGTTCATTGATTTGATTTTTCCATGTTTTATTCATCTTTTGTGTTGTTTATTGGTATTAACATGTAACACCCTAAGAATAGGGATAACAAAAATCCGAAAAACGGACATGCGGTATGTAAAATTGTCATAGCAAGAGCCTCCCAAAATGGGGAAAAAAATACACAAACCTGCTTAAATACCGTAGTAATTTAAACGAATAATAAATGATAACCAACTAACCTAATTTCCATAACTAGAAACGAGATTACAAATAAGGGTGTCATTTATAAACCCAAATGTTCTTCTACCAAAAGTAAGTCCAACGCAGTATTCCTCAAACTCTCACCCAAGCACTATGCCAACTTAGAACCGGCGCCGCTAGAACCTGAGATACACATCGACACCAAGCAAGTGTTAGGCCAAAAAGCCTAGTGAGTTGAACAATAATAAGCATGCATGAGCAGTTACAATTCTTATCAGCAGTTAACCAGAGTCCAACAATATGTGGAGTCAACAGGGGATACCCGTAGCACCAATCAGTTCCACCCAAGAGACAATGTACCTTAGTGCCACTACCACGAGTGACACCCAAAGGCCCGACCCATCCGACAAATACAATCATGGTAATACCCCGAATGGCGGAGGTCTAAGCACATACCCACACGGTGGCGCCCAAGACTACATCTACCTAGTGTCTACTGACTTGGTTCGTCCAACATAATACATATAGGATGTCTTGAGGTATATATATCTACCAAAGCATTTCGGTACCAACCATGGGTACTATGCTACTATCCTAACACATGAGTCCATCAAGAGACCCAAATACCAACATATTCAATGTTCAATAATTAAATCGCCAAGAAGGCATTCCAAGTAGAATTTATCATCTACTATGTCACATATACCCAAATCATGTCAAAATACCAATAATGTGCATTCATGAAGTAAATCCCAAATATTTCACCCATAGAGTAAATCATGGCAAAATACCCGTTAAAACATTTTTCTCACATAATCTCATGAAAACACCATCAAATACTTGAACCCATAAAGATGAACATTTTGAGTAAATATGTGATAATAACAACAAATAAGCAAATATGATGTGTATCCAGTTTTAACAAAGTTTAGTAAACTCACCTTGCTAGATTTAGACTAAATCTAGATTTTACCCACTTAGAGCTTTCCTTGAAGAAACTTGGTTCTTCAAACCAAATCTTCAAAAACCTAGATCCACAAGGTTCCAACCATAAATATATATATTCCACCATAAATAATCATAATCAACTACAAGAATCGTTTCCCAACCTTATACATGAATACCTCAAGTGATACCGAAATCCTAACTTCCAAAAATGAAGAGAATAGAAGATTACCTTAACCCAAGCTTGAATTCACCAACCAAAACACCTCTAGTTCCCAAAATGGTTACAAACCTCCAATCTACGAAAGGGAGAACAAAGGGTGGATGAAACCCTAGAAAACTTTGGTGAAGAAGATGAATAGGGAGAGACGAGGATCTTACCACCACAAAATACTCTAGAATACTACAATATACTTCCAATCTATTTCTAGATCCTTGAAGAGCTCTCAAAAACGAAACTGTGGCAACTTGAATCACTGAAATCGGAGCTAGGATGAGAAAGATATGAAGAAATGAAGTTTGGAACTGAAAATCGCGATTTAAGCTCGAACAGGGAAAGATCGATTGATTTCATATCCTCGCACCACCAAGCACCTAACCTCGCACTTGCAAAGATCGATTGATTTCCTATCCAAAAGGAATGCTTTCACTAAACTTCACCTCATATTCGATCCCAGTTACATCCCGTTGACGTTGCCACTAAATTCCACATAACAAGTCGCCATGAACTCAAATTATAAGGTTCAATGCACCTTTCCGATGACGTAAAGAGCATCGAGTCCTTATAAATTCATTTTTCCCATCAATAAATTTTCGGTTGCCTTCCAACCTTAGATCGAACATAACACCTCAAGATAACTTACGACTCTGAGCTAACCACTCTCACCAATGGTACCTTAGAGTGAAATTGACCTTACACACCTCTAATAGCCCTTCATTGAATCACATTACACTCTTTTCTTGCTTTTTACTAACACAACAATTTCTGTAGAAACGATCCAACTATTGATTAATCATTTTCTTAATCGTTAAATCTCGGTTGTCTCCCAACCTTAGATTGCTCATATTATCCCGAAAGCAATTTACGACCTTATCTAGTCCTTTCCACCGAAAATACTCCAAGGCAAACAATTCCCTTCGATACCTCTAAATATGACGCATCAAGGTCTCTTCAATAACTGATTTATACTTTAAAGTCTACTTCGACATTCTCACCAAATGTCGCCAATAAACATTACTACCAAATAGTTATTGTCCTTTGACGAAATTTCCTAACGAATAGTTTGGTCCGCACCATCGCAACCTCTAAATTCGTTCCTTAAAGCTGACCCAGACACAATGTCTGCAAGAGCTCCCACACTTCCATAGACCCAAACATTGTGTTTCCGCCAGAAACATACCATTACGCTCTACAGATAGCCGCTTAACCCCAAACTCCAAGGTTACACAACTTCCGCCATGCGCTCAGCATCGATTGCCAAATCAGTGAAAGTCTTGACAATTATCAAAACACCAATGATTGATTCTTAATCAACAACATCTAATTTCCTTAATGTTACCGCTTGACTTGCAGACACACTATATCTAACGGAAGTACACTGAAGCACACCAACATTTATTGTCCTCGAAATCGAGTGTCGACACCTAACCTCGGAATGGCCATTCTGCCAACATGGGTATACTACCAAATATTTCATTCCCGATTAGTAATGTCGATTCAAAGTTGACACCTACTCTTGGAAATGATCACCCAAATCAAACATCCTTACTAGCCCATATAACATCATCAATGTTCACAGATACCCATTAAGGTGATACACCATAGATACATAGCATGTCGTCGTACCATAAATCCACGAATTCAAAACCAACCATACCCAATCAACCGTACACGGTTTTAACCCGCAGGTTTAACGAAGCATAAATATCATTACTTAACTAACTGGAAGAAAGTATAAGTCTAACGTCTCAAATTCTTCTGCGTGACTAGATCACCAAGATGAGATTTATAGTCTCAAAACTGACCGTAAGTCAGGTCCTCCAACACTTCAAGCTCCGAGGACTCATTCAGTCCTTAAGCATAACCTCTAACAAAGGCTTACATCTATAGCTCTAATAAGTTCAAGGTTTTTAAACTACTATGCCAGTTTAACTTTTATAAAACCTCTACATGTAAAAGCTTTATAAAGATTAATTATACAATAAAGTCCGCTACCTTTTACTCGGTAGGTGTACAAATTGGTCACAACCGTTACACGCATAAAACCGTTCCAGAAAATATTTGATCAATAATCAAGGTGATACTGGCACCAACGAAAGATATCTTTAACAATCTTTTCCAAAGGAACTGTTGTGGTCCCAATATATATAAAGTTGTGTCACGCATGTCAAGTAGTTTTGTGTACTGAAACAGTGTATAACAAAACGTTTGTGAAAAACTGCATACGGGGATAGTTACTAAATTAAATCCCAAGAATTCACATTTAACCATGCGATGTCATGAAATAAAATTTCTCAACGAGACTCGCATACATCGGTTTATTCCCCAAAACTTAGTAAAAACATATGCATGCGATTTGAGTAATTGTAAGAGTAATTTAGTTTAATTCCAAACTGTATAAATAAAATGTTTGCAAAACCCAAAACAACATGCTCATAATATCAGACTCTTAAAGTTTGCTCTCTTTTAGTCCCAATGCGGCACGAAATAAGATTTCACAACAAAACTTGCATGCGACCGTTTATTTCACAAAGCTAGTAGATTGGTATGCGTATGCACCCGGTTAAAACATGAAATAATTTATGTCGTTTTCGAGTTCAAAGCCAAATATAAACATGCTCTCATCGTTCTAAAACATTGGCTGAAATACCATGACGGAAATTTCCAATAAAATATGCATACATGATATGTGCAACTGAACTGCTCTCACTAAACTCAAAGGGGTAAACAATACCACTGGACGATAATAAAATTTCCACCACTGTTTTTAAACCGGACAAATTTCCTCAAGACTCCATTTAGTTAAAACCGAGCCAACGACCCAACATTTTACATAAATACCCAATAAAAGCAAGTAGAGGCATCGAAATACGTTTGACCAACAATTATGCAACCACCACGACCCAAAAGGTAATTAACCAAAAACTTCTCATTGGTTGAAACAAAATGTTTTCCAAATGAACTCTTTCTCTTCATATTTCCAAAACGACTCATAGTTCAATGACATGCATTTTCCAACGGTTTATAAAATCGTATGCACCAAATGGACAATTATATAAATGACCTCCATTTATGTATTACATCGTCAAAGAAATATATCAAAATGATTTATTTAACAAAATAAGAGAACAACTCATTTACTAATAATATGCATTTTATAAATGGATGCCTCAACACCAAAATATTCTTTCATAGAATAATGAAATCCCACACTTATTCAAAATGAGAATACTGGTAATGCTCGAATAATGAAATTCGAGTAAGCTTTATAAAATAAACACCAAAATATGAGTAAACTCAAGTTTCTAAGATTATAGCATAAGAGAGATAACTCAGACTCAAAACGAATGAACTAACACATTCCAAAACATGAAATTCCCAAATAAGATGCAATAAATACAAATCATAACCAAACGCTCTACAATGAGCTATCAAAACAGGACAAGTGTCCCCAAGACCCAACAAAATCCAAAGACCCAACGTTGAAAATCATAAACTTAAATCAAATGTAAATGACCCGAAATAATGCAACCCATGCTCAACACACACGAATAACTCCAACATGATTTAGATTGGAACAAAACATTTTCCAAGTGGGTTTATACCATTTATCCTTTCAAATCATCCCATGACACCCAATAAAATGCATTTATACTCAAAATATGCTCCATGCAATAAATCGTTTAAATACCCAAATTATATGATTTATTTATCAAAATGCTCAAAATGCTCAAAATCCTAAATGTGGGTGTTTTATAAGCTTATAAAGCTAAATACTTCCAATTAACCAAAACTTATCAGATGATTAGCAGTTTACAATTTTCATATAAAACATGTAAACACTTTAAAATAGACATTTTGGCATGTACACCGTTTTCACAAATCAGCTTGAACTCATGCTCCTTGATTTCTCCAGTTAAACTATCGTCATCCAGATGCTCAACATCTTAAGGCAAAGATCACGAACTTCATAGGTTCACTTCACAATTTCTCCTCGAATACATTGATTCAAAAAGTCTATGGTTCTAATCCGACTCGAAACTGTCCACTTAATGCAATCACCATACTTACCGTCACTCAAAGTAACGAATAATAAAATCATTAACTTTTTCTAATAGTTACCCATTCAGAAACTTTCTTACCTCCCCAACGGTCTACATGCCAAGGCAATTCACGTAAGCACGAGAATGAATAAGGAGGAGGTTAACAGAATTGAACACGAAGGATACGTACTACTACATCTACCAAATATCATAACATTAGTAAACCAAGCACAAGAGAACGTACTACTACATTACCAATTGTCACAGTAACGACACTTCAAGCACCATCACGTATAAATATCCTCATAGTAACATTAGCTAGGTGAGATTATGAACATATAATACATAAAGGTTCTCGTTACCATCGCCACAACGCTTGATAACCATAGTTTCTGTCGACTCTAAGACTAACCCATCTTAGAAATTCTACCCATCTCACAATCATTGCCTAACATACTCAGTCTAAGTCTAGACATATTACATTCATGCCTAGTTCACTTAAACTAGAGCTTTGATACCATCTTGTAACACCCTATGAATAGGGATAACAAAAATCCGAAAAACGGACATGCGGTATGTAAAATTGCCATAGTAAGAGCCTCCCAAAATGGGGAAAAATACACAAACCTGCTTAAATACCGTAGTAATTTAAACGAATAATAAATGACAACCAACTAACCTAATTTCCATAACTAGAAACGAGATTACAAATAAGGGTGTCATTTATAAACCCAAATGTTCTTCTACCAAAAGTAAGTCCAACGCAGTATTCCTCAAACTCTCACCCAAGCACTATGCCAACTTAGAACCGGCGCCGCTAGAACCTGAGATACACATCGACACCAAGCAAGTGTTACGCCAAAAAGACTAGTAAGTTGAACAATAATAAGCATGCATGAGAAGTTACAATTCTTATCAGCAGTTAACCAGAGTCCAACAATATGTGGAGTCAACAGGGGATACCCGTAGCACCAATCATTTCCACCCAAGAGACAATGTACCTTAGTTCCACTACCACGAGTGACACCCAAAGGCCCAGCCCATCCGACAAATACAATCATGGTAATACCCCGAATGGCGGAGGTCTAGGCACATACCCACACGATGGCGCCCAAGACTACATCCTCCTAGTGTCTACTGACTTGGTTCGTCCAACATAATACATATAGGATGTCTTGAGGTATATATATCTACCAAAGCATTTCGATACCAACCATGGGTACTATGCTACCATCCTAACACATGAGTCCATCAAGAGACCCAAATACCAACATATTCAATGTTCAATAATTAAATCGCCAAGAAGGCATTCCAAGTAGAATTTATCATCTACTATGTCACATATACCCAAATCATGTCAAAATACCAATAATGTGCATTCATGAAGTAAATCCCAAATATTTCACCCATAGAGTAAATCATGGCAAAATACCCGTTAAAATAATGTTCTCACATAATCTCATGAAAACACCATCAAATACTTGAACTCATAAAGATGAACATTTTGATAAAATATGTGATAATAACAACAAATAAGCAAATATGATGTGTATCCAGTTTTAACAAAGTTTAGTAAACTCACCTTGCTAGATTTAGACTAAATCTAGATTTTACCCACTTAGAGCTTTCCTTGAAGAAACTTGGTTCTTCAAACCAAATCTTCAAAAACCTAGATCCACAAGGTTCCAACCATAAATATACATCTTCCACCATAAATAATCATAATCAACTACAAGAATCGTTTCCCAACCTTATACATGAATACCTCAAGTGATACCGAAATCCTAACTTCCAAAAATGAAGAGAATAGAAGATTACCTTAACCCAAGCTTGAATTCACCAACCAAAACACCTCTAGTTCCCAAAATGGTGACAAACCTCCAATCTACGAAAGGGAGAACAAAGGGTGGATGAAACCCTAGAAAACTTTGGTGAAGAAGATGAATAGGGAGAGACGAGGATCTTACCACCACAAAATACTCTAGAATACTACAATATACTTCCAATCTATTGCTAGATCCTTGAATAGCTCTCAAAAACGAAACTGTGGCAACTTGAATCACTGAAATCGGAGCTAGGATGAAAAAGATATGAAGAAATGAAGTTTGGAACTGAAAATCGCGATTTAAGCTCGAACAGGGGGGTTTCGCGACTTATGCCGCTAGTGCAAGTCGCGCGTAAGTTGCGAGATGCATTGTTCACCCTGTTTTCCCCTCGTTCACTGTTTTGGCCGTAACTTGTTCGTTATAGCTCCGTTTTTGCTCCGGAAAGAACCATTGGACTCGTAATTGAATCCTTCATCCATCTAAACTATAAAATCTAGGATTCAAGTCCAAAATCCAATATCTTATTTTTCCCTTAAATTATCGAGTTCTGTATTAGCTTGAAACGATAGCTTTTCAAAATAGGGATGTTACATAACATCTTCATATTTTTATAAAAGGATCATGTATGAGTGAATCATAAATCTACGAAGACTGATTGAATCATATGTGATTTTTGAATGTCATGGTTGGTCAATAAGGTACTGTTATCTTTCTATTGACTATGATTTGATAAGAATCATATATGATTTAAAACAGTACCAGTGTATGAAGACTGCTGATACTATTTTGTTCATCACATCACTTGTGATTTACGTGCATACTAGTTATAGAGACAAAAACATTCGTGATTTTATAGTTGTATTTCATAAAATCAATACATGTCACATATAAACCAATTTTGAATTCATTATACCAGGGATCACTTGTGATTACCATGATAAACGAATTTTGAATTCATTATACCAGCAGATCACTTGTGATTAACATGATAAACCAATTTTGAATTCATTATAGCAACGAATCACTTGTGATTACCATGATAAACAAATTTTGAATTCATTATACCAGCAGATCACTTGTGATTAACATGATAAACCAATTTTGAATTCATTATAGCAGCGAATCACTTTTGATTACCATGATAAACGAATTTTGAATTTATTTTCAAAAAAATGGGGAGAGATTGAGGCGTGTTGAGATAAATTAGGAAGGGATTTCTTTTTTGATTTGATATGATCATCACATCTCTAAAAAATCGCCTGATTGATATCATTAAAAAAATTCCAATTTTGCCCCTAAAGTCATTTACCAACATATTTGAAAGGGTATTTTGTTGTCATTAATTACATAAAATGCCATTATTAACTTCAACCACTGATTTAATCTAATCAAGGGCCGAGATCTATCCCTTTATTATTTTAAACACACTATGTTCTCGTTTGAACCCACCCCTATATATATATAATAAAAGGCTACTATATTATAAATATAGTTGCTCCCCCTCGTTACAACGTGGCTCCGCCACTGCACGTTAGGATGAGATGCATCGAGATAATATGCGTCGAAATGCACCAAATCAATTCCCGTATCAAGCGCGATTCATGGGTAAGTTTGAGATTAAAAGTGACCAAGAATCCAGATTCCTTCTAACCTTCTTAGCTTAATTCTTTTTTCACACGATCTTTCGTGTGTATGTATATATATATACATACATACATACATACATACATACATACATACATACATACATACATACATACATACATACATATATATATATAGGTGAAGGATCGTGTGAGAAGTTGACTTAATGGTGAGAAACATGAGAAGTGGATCTGGACCGTTGATCTCTTTTAATCTCAAGCTCTCCCATGAATTGTGGCTTAGAAAGGAATTGATCTGGTGCATGTGATCTCGGTGCATCTCATCCTAATGGCATCCATTTCTCATCCAACGGTTGATAACCACTTCTAACTTTTCTCACCGTTAAGTCAACTTCTCATCGGAACCCAACCCTCTGTGTGTGTGTGTGTATATATATATATATATATATATAGGTGAAGAATCGTGTGAGAAGTTGATTTAACGGTGAGAAGCGTGAGAAGTGAGTCTGAACCGTTGGTCTCTTTTAATCTCAAGTCCTCTCATGAATTGCAGTTTAGAAGAGAATTGATCCGGTGCATCTTATCTCGATGCATCCCATCCTATTGTACGTTCATTTCTCATCCAACGATCGATAACCATTTCTCACACTTCTCACCATTAACTTAACTTCTCATCGGAACCCAACTCTCTCTCTCTCTCTATATTATATATATTAAAAAATAGTCGTGTAATTCTAAAAATGTTACTAGAATAATAAATTTAACATAAACTTTTTTGAAGAATATAAAAATATTAAAATCATTACACATATCTAATAATATATTGAGTAAAATATCGTGTAATGATAATTAAAGATTACATTAGATAATTATAGAAAGTGCATCATACATATTAGGTGTGTTTATGGGTTGGGTTGATTAAGTTGAACGCATTTGAACAATTCAATCCATTGATGTCGACGTTTTGAAAATTTTCAACCCAACCTAATTCAACCCGCACGGGTTGGTCGGGTTGTATTTAAACAAAGTAAAATCAACAGTGAGAACATAAAAATAAAGGAAACCTTCATTTGAAATATGATCAATTATTCAAAAGAATATACGAGTTCATCAAATATTTAAGTATTACTTATAACTTTCTAATAATGTCCTCTTATAAGTTTCATTGCTCATTGTTGTTGAGTCGTTTTTGGTAACCTGACAAGGAAAACTATCAACCTGCTTGAAATCTTGCAAATGAGAAGTCTTGAGCTGAAAGCATGAGTAGCAAGGTGCTACCTCCGTCCTTTATATACTATCCAATGTAATGAGTACAAAGGACATAAAGCAGTAAAGGCATGGGTGGTTGAGATATTGTCAATAAATTATAAGATATTTGATGTGACTTATCACAATACAAAAGGTAACTTTTGTACTATGAAAGTACAATATATATATATATATATATATATATATATAAAATATTCATGGGAAAATCTTTTTGAGATCTATTAGAAAATAAACGTCTCAATCATATTTAGACCAAGTGTATATCTTCTCCAATAAGGAAGCTTCCATTCTCATTGTCAGAAGATCATTGGGAATGAGGAAGTATGTCAAATCATGAAGGTTTGACATAAATGATCTTACAGATAAAGAAGCAACCTGCAAGAAAGGAAACTGCCGAACAAGTGGCATAGATGCCGAACAAAGAGTTCGACAGATGTAGGTTGTGTCGAGTAAAGGAGATTCGGCAAAAAAGAAAGAATGTGCCGAATAGGAAATCGGCATGGGGTGATTTGTCGAATAGAAATCGACATAGTATTGATCTGCCGAATAGGAATCGACAAGCCAGGCTTAGTTCACTTTGAAGTTCATCTCAATCTGCATTGTAGACTTCCTTCATGTTGATTTCAGTTTGTCTTCGACTCACTGATCTGTTTAACCATTACTAAGCTATTACAAAGAACCAAAACTCAAAGTACAAAGTTCATACATCAATAAAGACCAAGGAGAGGTTATCTTTAAATCTTAGATGACCCAACAACGGCTATATCTTGGAAATCGTCCAAGCAAACTATTATAGCCAGATCCACGATGGAATCTAAATTTATTGCCTTGGATAAATGTGGTGAAGAGTCAGAATGACTACGTCAGTTCATGGAAGATATTCCCAAATGGCCTAAGCCGGTAACGGCCATATGTATACATTGTGATTGCCAATCGGCGATTGGTAGAGCTCAAAGTACAATGTATAATGGGAAATCTAGACATATTAGACGTACATATAATACGATTCGACAATTACTCTCTACTGGAGTTATCACGATTGACTATGTAAAGTCAAAGGATAACATTGCGGATCCGCTTACGAAAGGCCTAAGCAGAGATTTGATTTATAAGTCGTTGAGAGGAATGGGACTAAAGTCTTTGAATGAGTAATTCATGCAAAGGAAACCTTACCTAGAAGACTGGAGAATCCAAGATCTGGGTTCAAAAGGACAACCTAGTTGTATGAATAAAAGAGGTCACTGTGGGGGGAGTTAATAAACTTCCTACTCCAATTCTGGAATCAGTGATAGTAAGGATAAGCGTATGGCTTTTAATGATCATTGAAGATCACCTATGTGAGAAAGAAGTGGGTTCTCTTCGAAGGGAATTGTGGGGGTTCAATTCCTATCAGCTCTCGCTAAACCAGGCTAGTGTTCATGACCATAACGAACACGACTATGAGGATATGACCTTGTTAGGAAGAGTTCTGTGTGAAATGTATTGTCACCTACATAAATGGCAGTTCAGTTCAAGGACATCGAGTCTACTGACAGCTAGGAGGCTAAGTGTGTTTCACAAGGGAAGGTTCAAAGGATAACACCTACCTATCTTATGCAGGATTCGACCATTAGAAATTTCGTAGGAAAATTTTCGTATGCAAAGCTCGATCTCCATTCATGTGGGGGATTGTTGGAAATTTTAGTAAAAATATGGGTTTTTTACTAACTTTGGACACAATTAAATACATGTATATGTATTGTATATATCTAACTCTTCATGGGTTTGTGTTCTCCTATATGAGAGCTTCGAAACGATATATTATGTGTCCAAAACGGAATATGTGTGAATGAGATATCGATGCTCGAAGTTGAGTGTTTGGGATGAAAAATTGGCAAAATCAAGTGGTGTGGGATTGTGTCCCACATAGGGAGGAGGAACAAAACTTTTGTGGTTTATAACCATGAATGTGGGAGGGACTTAAAGTCCTTTGTTTGGTTTTACTCCAACACCTACCCGCACGCAGGGGGGTGCTGATTGAGACTTTCGTAGGCTAAAATCGGCGAACTTGTAGGTGGGCGCGACCTGCAGACACGAATGCCGCTCCGAAATCTTGTGCTCGCGCAACTTGGTTTTTGCGAAATTTTTGTTTTGATCTAGTGCATTGGGCGAGTTATGCCGCGGGTTTACCTGCGCCGTAAGCCACGCCATGCACTGTTTTGTGGACGAGAAACAGTGCACCGCGCGGGTTGTGCCGCGAGTTTACCCTCGTGGCAAGTCACGACTCGCACTGTTGAAGAGTCCTTTGTAACTCCCGATTGATACTCATTTATGTATAAGATTAATATGATTAATGGTAATTAAAATTAATTTTAATTACTGATTACTTTCATATTAAGTTGTCGGTTTTGATATCGAGTATATCATGGGAGTCCGGGTTCATTCCTAAACACACCGAATACCGAATGATACTCATTCTCTGAAATCTCTTCTGCATACGTTTTCTCTCCTGCATTTTCAGGCAAAGTGGTTATATCCGGCAGTTCCACTGCTTTAGCTGTTGTACCCTGGGAACAGACGACGCATTTGTTTAAGGGAATCGTGTCATACACGAGCCTCAGCGTTGTTTGAATCTTATACGGTTATTCGTTTATATTTCATCCGTTGATTCCGTCTTTTTCTTTTATATTCGGGTTATTACTAATCATTTGTTGATTTTGTAGTTTATTACATCCGTTGTAATAATATATGTATTATTGAAATACATATCGAAATTACTAACATATTTATACTACTATAATCAAGTATCTATAGATTTCTATCTACATTATTCTGCTAAACATTTACAAGGAATGTTCTAGTTATATAAACCCTAGAAGAATATATGGATCCTTTTGAAATATGTTTGGCTCCTCCGGACCTTTGTTTGTTTTTTCTTGATCCTCCTCTAAGGTTCCTCCAATGCTCTTGATTGATCTCGAATGCTCCATAACTTTCTTGCGAGACGTGACAATTAGGTATTATCTAGTAAGGCACAATTCTTTAAATTTCAAGTTTACAAGTAATTATTGCATAAGTATATTTTTTAAAATTATATAAATTTCATAAAACTAACTAACAACAAACAGATAAACACATTCAAATATAGGGGTGTTGTTTATGCCAAAAATCTCCCAAGGAAAATTTAAGGTAAACGTGGAGCTTAATCCAACCAAAGAAAGTAACTTTGATAATCGTACGACAATAATAAGATAAAAATAAATGAGACAAGGGAATTGGTGACGCGGAAAACCCCTAAAATGAGTAAAAACCGCGGACGAGTGTGAGTCGTCGTGCACTATGGACGTCAATCAGGGACGTCGTCCTTGAAAACAAGTCTTACAAGTAAAACACAATGTAAAACAATACAATAAAGTAAATTCGGTCGTGCGTCGCGTGCAATATAGACTTCGGTCGCACGTCGTACGACAAACGACAATGGATTTTATGAACTTCGAGAGAAACTTAGTGAACTTTGAGAGTGTAATTTGTAAGCTTGAAAGATCTCAGAATCAGTTGTTCCGAATGTGAGGTTCCACCTTCATATTTATACTGTTGGCGCGTCTTGAATGCATATCTTTAATAGAGTAGCCGTTTTGACATTGATGATAGCGTCCGTTATGTCTGTTGCTATTGATGATGACTTCCGTTATAATCTTTAGCCATAAATGTCTTTGAATCCTACATTCAACATGATATAAAGTATGGTGTAGTTTAGTAACTGAAATCATGTCGTACGACAACCATCGTGGACGGGTTTTGATAGTCTGATCGAAGTCGCTCAAAGAAAGGACGTCAGTTATTTCTCTAGTCGTGTGACTATGGGCTAATGGACTGTTGGAATCTCTAGTCGTACGACAAAGGACTTTTGTAATTTTTTACCCAAACAGTTTGCCCCCAAATTTAAAATTCAAGCGGCAACTTTTTTAAATTTAAATTTAGAACCATGTGTCATAAAAGAAAAGCGGGTAATTTGCATAAAACTGAATCGGTTCGTTTCTAACTAAATAATGACGTCACTTCTAAAATAAGCAATTTGACAACTAATAAAGGTAATTTGACAGCTAATAAAGGACAGGTGTCATGCTCTCGTAGAGTGTACTCGAGTGGTTGTCTGACACGAACGACACATGTCAATCTTATTGACCGTCGATTTCTGGCGATTCGATTTCCTGGCGATTTGATTTCCGATTTTTAGTATAAATAGGGATTATCCTTAATCTTTTCCTTTTTTACGTTTTACCCCTTTAGAGATTTCATACTTCTGGCGAGATATACTTTCCGAGCGACCAAGATCCCTTCCATTCTAAGTTCGAGGTTTAGAACGCTATTTAAGGTACGATTTTCCGTTCTTCCCTCTGTGTCGATTTATGCATAAGAAGTCCATAGCTAGAAAGCCTAGGAAAGCTTGAGATATTCTTAGTTATTATCGTGTGACTGTAAGTATTCCCGATTTCCAGATGACGAGTGAGCCTGTGAGTACTTATAAGGAAGAAGAACACCTAGATTACTTTCAAAAATTAGCTGGGATTGTTGGATCATAAATTGTATTCAAGATTAAAGTTAAAGTTCAGGGTTTAAACTGCAAATGTGTCAAAGTTATTTAGAAGGTTTATTATGTAATAAGTTAATAGTTATTAGCTATTGGGCCCAAGCATTAGGAAGCCCATATGGCCTAAGTATTTATAGTTTTGGTTAATTAGTTTTTAGGGTTAACCTTTGATAATTATTCCAATCTGCAAATCTATTATTCTCTGTATTTAAAGGGTATCAAGAACACTCAAAGGTTTCATTGTTTATTCAAGGGATTGGTATGTTACTCTGATTTATATATCTCTTGATTATTATTGTGTTGCTTGATTACTTGATTGATTATTTACCAACTAGATTAAACTGGAATAATTGCATCGGTCTTTACCCTTTATCGGTCGAACACCATATAGGTCGAATACACTTTATCGGTCCTTAAAATTATCGGTCGAAAGGAATATCGGTCCATTTTGGTTCCGGTCTTAGTTTTTTTTCCGGTCGAGATAATACCGGTCTTTACATCCTACCGGTCTAAGCACTCTTACCGGTCAAGACCAATTCCGGTCAAAGAAGTTTCCCGGTTGAAGCATCCTACCGGTCCAACATCTTACCGGTCGAGCACTTTACCGGTCGAAGCACTTTACCGGTCAAAAAAAAAATCCCGGGTGAATAGTACCGGTGAACAGTACCGGTGAACAGTACCGATGAATAGTACCGGTGAACAGTACCTGTCGCTACAGTACCGGTGAACAGTACCCCCGGTTAAAAAAAAATTACAATTTTAAAATTTAATTTTTTTTAGTATAGTTTTTTTTTATTCTAACGATCTCATCTAGTTGGTTGTCTAGGTACATAAAAGTTTTATTACTAACCATACAACCAGGATGTCGAATCAGCTAATGATGTCTGAAGGTTACAACCTTGATTTTGAAAAGATGACACATTCTGAAGTAAAAGCAAAGGCTAAAAAACTTGCTGGACGGTTATCAACATCATCTCGCATGATTGATGAGTATGACAAAGAGGACTTCTGGACACAACAGTTCAGAACTCGTACTTAAGGACAAAGCTTCTATTCAATCCCGAATAGAACCAGCTACCAAAGGATCCACTTCTACACACTCTAACTCTACTTCATCTGAGTTAGATTTATTGTTTATTGATGCCTTTGATGATATATGTGCAGATTTTGAAAAAGGCATATCCACATCAATAACAAGTGGTACAAGCTCGGAGGTCCCTAGCATTTCTGAAGACATGTCTGGACCTTCCGAAGACGTCACTGAAACTTCATCTCCATCACGTACAACTACACCGTTAGTTTCTGACTCTACTAATGTTGAATCTGTCTCTATAGATAGTTCTTCTGGAAACGAAGTCCCGAGTACTTCAACTGCCAATCCGGAAACTTCAGTATCAGAAACACCAGTACAAGATGTCCCGAGTACATCTATGGAGCAACCTGCCGTGCAAGATGACAACGATGTGTCAAATACACAACAAACAGTTGAAGCATTACCAAGCACACATCGTTGGACTAAGGATCCTCCCCTGAAAAACGTGATAGGTGACGTACAATCTGGTGTCACAACAAGATCTACAACAACCAACTTCTGCATGTTTTCAAGCTTCCTTAGTTCCCTAGAACCGAAGAAAGCGTCTGAAGCTCTACGTGATCCCTTCTGGATTTCTGCTATGCAAGATGAGCTTCTCCAATTCGAAAGGAACAAGGTATGACGCTTGATCCCACTACCTAAAGGTAAATCCGTTATTGGAACAAAGTGGGTGTTTAGAAATAAGAAAGACGAAGCTGGAGTAGTCGTGAGAAACAAAGCTCGATTGGTCGCAAAAGGGTATTGTCAACAAGAGGGCATTGACTATGATGAAACATTCGCCCCGGTTGCAAGGATCGAAGCCATCAGAATCTTCCTAGCCTATGCAGCGTACAAAAACTTTACAGTCTATCAAATGGATGAAAAGTCGGATTTCCTGAACGGCGTTTTGCATGAGGAGGTTTACGTGGCTCAACCTGAAGGTTTCATTGATCCTCATCACCCCGATCATGTCTACGTCCTAGACAAAGCACTGTATGGTCTTAAACAAGCACCGCGAGCCTGGTATGAAACTCTCACTAAATTTCTACTTGCTTCTGGTTTCAAGAAAGGTACAGTTGATACTACCTTATTTCTGAAAAGGCAAGGTGACGACTTGATTCTCATTCAGATTTATGTTGACGACATAATATTTGGGTCGACAAATCCGAAATTTTGTAAGAACTTTTCAAAGATAATGGAAACAAAGTTTGAAATGTCGATGATGGGTGAATTGAATTTCTTTCTTGGTTTACAAGTAAAGCAATTACCCGACGGCATATTTATTAATCAAGCTAAATATATAAAAGATATTTTGAAAAAGTTCAATATGTCAGACAGTTCAGTCATGAAAACACCAATGGCTACTCGTACACTCTTAGACGCGAATCCCTCCGGGAAACCTGTTGATCAAAAGGTGTATCGCAGCATGATTGGTTCTTTACTTTATCTGACTGCCAGTCGCCCGGATATAATGTTTGCCACATGTTTTTGTGCGAGATATCAGTCTAATCCTAAAGAGTCGCACTTATCTGCTGTTAAGCGAATCCTTAGATATCTCAAAGGTTCTCCTAATCTAGGCCTTTGGTATCCAAAGGATTCTCGTTTTGAACTAACTGCCTTTACATATGCTGATCATGCAGGATGTAAGCTAGACCAGAAGAGCACCTCTGGGTCATGTCAATTCATAGGTGACAAACTTGTAAGTTAGACTTCAAAGAATCAAAATTGTGTTTCAACATCCACTGCCGAGGCTGAGTATGTAGCTGCTGCTAGCTGCTGTTCTCAAGTCATCTGGATGACGACACAGTTAAGGGACTTTGGCTACAACTACAAGCGTGTTCCTATTTATTGTGATTCCAAGAGTGCCATATCTATAACTGCTAATCCGGTACAACATTCAAAGACCAAGCATATCGATGTACGTTATCACTTCATTAAGGATCATGTAGAAAAAGGTAATATTGAAATGCACTTTGTTCAAACTGACTTCCAGTTAGCTGATCTTTTCACCAAGCCATTGGATGAAAAGCGATTTCAATTTCTCATTAGCAAACTTGGTATGTTGAACATGTCTTAGACCTTACTCATGATTCTAGGGGGAGTATTCTATGTTTTTATCCTGTGTGTTATTTTTAAACTGTTGCTAACGAGAGAGGAATCATTTTCATAAATGATTACCCTTATTTCTTTTATTTATGCAGGTTTGGTCAAGTGACAATGGTTTCTAATCACATCATATTAGAACCCGCACTTCAGTGCTTTATTTATTTTTTTTCTGCTTTATTATTAAAAAAAATCTTTCAGTTAAGGGGGAGAATATTTGTAATATTAACAGATTTTTGGATACTTAAATGCTTATCTGACCTTGTGTTCTTAAAGATAAATACTTGCGTTTTATCTTGTCAATATACTTTGTCAAGTATTCATACACATAACGGTTCAGAACATTCTATTTGACTTTGTTATTACCATGTATCAAAAGTAAAATATTTCTATGGTAATACTCACGTTCTTTGTATTCACTGTTGATTGAATCAAACGTCATTTCATGTGCTTTCATTGAAAATATGTTTATATATTGTTCATATAAACAACATTCGTTTTTGATTCTCCAAAATCTTATTCTTCATGACAAAATGATATGAGCTTAATTGTCAAACTCTTTTAGTTTGAGGGGGAGAATTGCATCGTCAAACACAACTGTTTTGACTTCTCCAAAATTTTTATTCTTCATGTAACAAGTGGTATTTGTGCTTACATGTACAAAAATCCTGTTGAACAACATGTTCTTTTAGGAAAATACATGGGATTCAGTGTGAGTACTTAACAGAACTTCCATGGATTCACGATAACCAATGTTTTCTACCCAGGAAGTATACCATGAGCGATTGAGGGGAGAGGGGTCAAAAGATTTGAGTGATGGTGTGTGTAGAGGTAAAATGGAAAAGAGAGATTGGTTAGAAGTGAGCATTAAAAGAAAGAGGGTGAGAGAACAGAGTAAAAGAATATTAAACTCTGCACCAAACTTCTTTCTGAGCTGGGCAACCACATAATCTGATTGGTTCACATTTTTTTGGTGACCATCATTGGAAAAGGCACCTAGGCCATGCCATCTCTTGCATACAACCTCACCAGCTACTCATTCTTTTCTCAAAAAGAGAATGTTTCACATTTTCTAGGGAAGCAGCACATACGCTATTGGTTATTTATTTGGAAGATACTAATATTGAAAAAGAAGGAAAGTTGCCCCACCTTCGAACCCTTTCTCATGCACATTGAGTCTTTGTATAATTTGTTGTTGTCTCAACAAGTTTACATACTTTGAGCCTATATTGAAAAGCAATCATCTATGCTTAATTTTTTCATACACATGCACGAGCACACAGAAATTTGTTTTCTGTCAGAACGTTCATAGATAACCATGTGTAATTCGATGATTGAATGGAAGACCTGGGGAGCCAACATCAAAACCAACTCCTTATATAGTAACTTCGTGTTACTCAGTAACTTTGTGTTACTGACAGGCAAATTAACTGATTCATTTGTTGATTCAGGGTTACAACTCTTAAACTGTTTGAATTTGCAAAGATTTAAACGGTTACTACTTTCTATTTTAATCTGAAAAGATTGAAATAATCACTCTTTCCATTTGGGAAGACTGCTCTTATTTCCATACAGGGCTCGTTACATGAAGACTGTGCTTACGTGATCATACACAATGGGGGAGATTGTCTTGAAAAGGGGGAGATTGTTTTGCAAAGTTTTGATGATGATGATTCTCACCACTCATCAAAAAGGGGGGAAGATACAAAAAGGGAGAATTATCAAAGAAGGAGAATATAATCTGAAGATTGCTGAAGATTTGAAGTTTTGAAGACTATTTAAAGATATCAAGTTTTGAAGCTATCAACGTCATATCTGAAGTTTTTAAAGAAAAGTGAAGACCCGAAGACAATTGCAAATTTTTTTTAATCTTGAATCCAAAGGGGGAGATTGTTGGATCATAAATTGTATTCAATATTAAAGTTAAAGTTCAGGGTTTAAACTGCAATTGTGTCAAAGTTATTTAGAGGGTTTATTATGTAATAAGTTAATAGTTATTAGCTATTGGGCCCAAGCCCATTAAGCATTAGGAAGCCCATATGGCCTAAGTATTTATAGTTTTGGTTAATTAGTTTTTACGGTTAACCTTTGATAATTATTCCAATCTGCAAATCTATTATTCTCTGTATTCAAAGGGTATCAAGAACACTCAAAGGTTTCATTGTTTATTCAAGGGATTGGTATGTTACTCTGATTTATATATCTCTTGATTATTATTGTGTTGATTGATTACTTGATTGATTATTTACCAACTAGATTAAACTGGGATAACAGGGATTCCTGATGGAGTCAATCTGGTGACGCCGGAGGATTTAAGGCCGGACAAAGTTCCGATGGGATATAGCGTTTTATACGAGTATCCCTTTAAGATAGGGTTTTCCTGGCCGTTTAGTCCTTTGGTCAGGTCATTTTTAGATGCGTTCGACTTGACGCCTGAGCAGTTAATGCCTCAATTCTGGCGGATTGTCTAGGTGGTCGAACGTCTTACGACCGATTGGGGGGGTCCGTTCAACTTGAACGACCTCCTAACTGCTTATAGTATTCGAGCGGATAATTATCACAGATATAGCTTATTCCCTCGAACGAAGGGGGATAACGTACTGGTGCACAATACCGTGGTGAACGACCGTGGTTGGAAACGCCAGTACGTTTTCATTCAAGTGGCATCTGTGAGCGACGAGGACAGCCAATGGTTGTCGTCCAGATGGAATGAGTCGGGTAGGTTTTTCTGCTTTGTCGTGCGTTTGTCTACTTTTTATAATGTTTATTCTAATGTTTTTCTTTTTCTGTTTGATAGTCATTGACTTCACTAAAGTGAAGCCAAATCGCGATTCTCACGACAAGATTCAGAGGATTTTAGAGAGAAGTATCGCCGATCGCTCATTTTCTGCCAGGTCGAACGACGAAGAGGAAGAGGCTGTCTTCGTAAAAGAAACGACATTTGTTGAAGGTTCTTATCGTGAGGAAGAGAGGAAGGAAGGAGAAGAAGAAATGACAGGTACGTTGTTCGATAATATTTTTGAATTGTAGGTCCCTTCTTTTCTAACTTACTTGTTTTATCCAGGAGATGCACCTACGAAGCCGTCTGCTCTCAAACGAGCCGAACAACTGGAGCTTGCCCGCCAGGGGAGGGAAAAATCGAAGAAGAGATCGGCTTCTTCTGCGGGGGAAGACGTGAGACGGGTCTGAGGCAAACCTCGACTCTCGCCCAAGAAGATGGGCGACGCTGCTCTATCGTCCCTTGTAGGGACGACATTACCGAAGGGAACCGTTGCTGGGGTCGAGCTTGGAGGCTCGACCAAGACGACGAAGGAAGCCCCAATGTCGGGGGTGTCGGGCGTTGATAAGACCTTTGCCGCACCTTCTTCTTCCTCTAAGAGTGAGGAGAAGAATAAGGAAAAAGTGGGAGAGACGATATTCAAAGCCACTCTCCCCTCTGACTTTATGGCTAATGACGTCCTTGAGAGAGACGTCATTTTTCCACACCTAGAAAAATTCCTCCTCCCGACCTTTTATGATCGGTACAAGGAGTCCCGGGTCGAGGACACGGGGGCAGACGCTGCTGGTCTCTCTTTCATGGTAAATCTTTACTTATTTTCTATTTTCCTTGTTTCCCATTTATCTTATCCTTAACTTTTTTCTTTCTGTCTTGTAGGCTTTCCAGGCTTGTCTGAGCTTCTACGCTCAGACAGAAGGTCTTAGGGCGTCTTTTCCTGATGTCAAGAAAAGGGCTGACGAGGCTCTTGAAAAGGAAAAGGTCGCCCTAGAGGCGGTCGAGGCTGAAAAAGCAAAGGTCGAAAACCTCAAGGCCGAACTCATCGATGCCCGGAGTCTACTAGAGATTTCGGATCGTGAGAAGGTCAAACTCAGGGACCGTCTCTTTGAGCTTGAGGCGTCTTCGACTAAATTGGAGATCGAGAAGATCCAGGCCGCCACTGCTGCTGCTGCTTCTGCTAATGAAATCGCGACTCTCAAGAGGAGGGTCGAAGAGTTGGAGGGCGACGTCAAGGATCTGGAGGAAGAGAACAAACAAATAGAGGCTTTCTCTCGTCTCACGGCCCGAGCCGCCTTGATGAGACGTCATCTAAATGGAAAAGATCCCATGACGTCGGCCGCTAATGAACTCAAGACCTACCTTGATAATGTAGGTACCGAAAGGGACCTTGACGAAGATGACGACTTGGAGGAGAGCGATGGTGTGGGAGAGGTGGCGGCAGAGGAGACCGTCGTCGTCCAGGGACAACCTAACGTTCCTCCTACTTAACTTTTTTGTTCTTTGAACTTAACATTAAGGGTCGGCCGTCTGTGGTCGTCCCTTATACTTGTAATTTCTTTTTTTTTTGAATATCTAATGAAAAAAGTTCTTTTTGTTCGTCGACGCTTATTACTTGTTTTTATAATTTATCGTACGTCGAGTAACTTTGCGTAAATAAATAACTACACTATATCAGACATCCAATCACATCACCATTTATAAAGTAATCCACTGAAATCTTCGATCAACCAAAGGCAGTTTGTAATAATGATTTTCGATTCTAAGTATTGAACATCAAATGCAGAAGTTAACCTTTGTCATTAATTACGATCGATCATATACGTGCGATCGCATTATTATTACTCGACACAAAGATTTTAAATAAGTCGTGCGTTCCTGCGAAAAACAACATTAGTGGGGTGGTCGTTGGTTTGACCAACGACCCTCCGATGCTTAAGTCAGTAATATTTCTTAAGAAATAATCGAAGGAAATAAATATGAAGTTTAAAAGAAATACCTCTTTAAATGAACTGCATTCCAGCTTCGTGGGATATCTCGACCGTCGAGGGTTTGGATTTTATAAGCTCCTTTACCCACGACGCTAGAGATTGATAAGGACCTTCCCACTTAGTGGAAAGCTTACCTGCATTGACCTCTTGAGTATTTTGAAATACTCGACGTAGAACGTAGTCACCTTCTTGAAAAACTTTTCTTTGGACATTTTTGTTGAAATGTCGCTTGACCACTTGTTTTTGTGCCGCCATGCGAATGTGCGCAGCTTCTCTAAGCTCTTCTAGAGCGTCAAGGTCATAACTTAGGTCAACCAAGTTATTCTCAACGGACGTATGCCTTGAAGTCGGTAGTCGTACCTCAATAGGTAACACAGATTCACATCCATAGACTAAGGAAAAGGGAGTTTGTCCTGTGGACGTACGAGGTGTCGTACGATTAGCCCATAGAACGGAAGGCAATTCTTCCACCCACTTCCCTTTGGCAGCTTTGAGTCTTTTCTTGATTGAATTGATGATAGTTTTATTACTTGACTCGGTTAGACCATTCGACTGTGGATATCGAGGCGTCGATGTTACCAACTTGATGTTCCTTTCTTCACAAAATCTTCGCATTCGATCACTGATGAATTGTGTCCCGTTGTCGCACGTTATTTCAGATGGAATTCCAAACCTACAAATGATGTTAGTTTGGATAAAAGAAACGACTTCTTTATCCCGAACCTGGGAGAAAGACGCTGCTTCGACCCACTTAGAGAAATAATCTGTTAAAACTAAAAGAAATACTTTTTGCCCAGGGGCAGGTGGTAGTTTCCCAACAATGTCCATTCCCCATTTCATAAAGAGCCCTGGGATCAAAGTTGAGTGCAAGGGTTCAGAGGGCTTATGAGACATACCTGTATGTCGTTGACATGCGTCGCACGACTGTACATACCTGATCGCATCTTGCCTTAATGTCGGCCAATAGTAACCTTGTCGTGATATCCAGTTGGCTAGACTGCGACTTTTGGAGTGATTTCCACATTCACCGTTGTGCATATCTTGTAGGTTTTTCTGGACTTGTGTCTTGTTGGTGATACATCGTAGATTCAGACCAGTCGAAGATCTTTGATATAATTGTCCTCTGATCATAATGTACCTTAATGCTTTAAATCTAACCTTTCTTGCTTCCATTCTGTCATCAGGCAGTTGATCGTTCTCCAAATAATTTTTAATGTCGTCCGACCAAGAGTTTTCTTCTTCAATAGGTGCGACCAAAATATTACCATCGTCTTTAATGGATGGTGTTGCAAGGTAAACTATTGGGATATTGTCGAATGTTGTTTGATTAAGTGCTGACCCCAAATTGGCTAGTGCATCAGCTTGAGTGTTCTGATCTCTTGGTATCTGCTCAATTATAAAGCGACTGAACTTATTTGCTTCTTCTTTTACTATTTTATAATAGGCAATCATCCTCGAATCTTTTGCTGCAAACTCTCCATTGATTTGGTTAACAACTAGGGATGAGTCACTTCGGACATGCAGATGTGTTGCCCCTAAGTCGTGAGTAATTTTGATTCCTGCAATCAGTGCTTCATATTCTGCCTCATTATTTGTTGCTTTGAAGTCGCACCGTATGGAGTATACTATTTTGCCCCCTTGTGGGGACTGTAGGACGACACCCATGCCTGTTCCTCGTATGTTCGACGAACCATCGACGTCGAGTGTCCAAGTGGTGTCGTGCAAAGTCGCCACAATTAACTCGTCGGACGTCATTGTTCTTTCCAGTTCTGGACTAAAATCTGAAACAAAATCTGCCAAGACCTATGATTTGATCGCAGTTTTGGGCTTAAAATCCAGATCGTAACTACTGAGATAAATGCTCCATTTAGCTAGTCGCCCTGTTAATTCAGGTTTTCTTAACACAAACTTTAATGTAAAGTTAGTTACAACAGTTATAGGATGCGATTCGAAATAATGTCGTAATTTCTTAGCGGCCATAACTAACGAAAGCAAGAGTTTTTCTATAGACGAGTACCTGGTTTCAGCGTCTAGTAGAGTTTTACTTACATAGTAGATTGGCAATTGTCGTCCGTCGGTTTCTCGTATAAGGACTGCACTTACCGAATTAGTGCTGACGGCCAGGTAGAGTTGAAGAGCTTCACCTTTCTCAGGTTTAGAGAGGAAGGGAGGTGATGTCATGTATTTCTTGAGTTGTTGCAACGCCTCCTCGTGCTTATCAGTCCACTCGAATCCTTTATTTTTTCGTAGGACGTTGTAGAATAGGTGACATTTTTCGGACGACCGAGAGATGAACCTGTTTAACGCTGCTACACGTCCTGTTAGACGTTGGACTTCTTTAAAATTTCTGGGTGATTTTAACTCGATAATTGCTTTAATTTGGTCTAGGTTAGCTTTGATTCCTCGTCTTGTGACCATATAACCGAGAAATTGCCAGCTCGAACTCCAAAAGAACATTTTGTCGGATTCAACTTCATTTTGTATTCACGCAAAATGTCGAACGACTGCTTCAAATGTTCTATATGATCGTCCGTATGTTTCGATTTGACAAGCATGTCGTCGATGTATACCTCCATAGTGTCGCCCAAATGCTCTTTGAACATCATATTTACTTAAGACCAAAAGGCATTACCTTGTAACAATAAATACCTTTATCTGTCATGAAAGCCGTTTTTTCCTGATCGTCAGAATGCATCAATATCTGGTTATATCCAGAATATGCGTCCATAAAAGTGAGTAATTCGTGTCCAGCTGTAGTGTCAACCATAGAATCGATGTGTGGCAATGGAAATGGATCTTTTGGACAGGCCTTGTTAAGGTCTGTGAAATCAATGCAGACTCTCCACTTGCCATTTTTCTTTTGGATGACAACAACGTTGGCGAGCCAATCTGGATATTTGACTTCTCGTATCTTTCCTGTTTTAAGCAGATTATCAACTTCGTCGTTGATAACTTTATTTCTTTTAGGAGCGAATTTTCGTCTTTTCTGCTGAACAGGCTTGAACGATGGATCAACGTTGAGTTTATGAGAAATGATACTTGGATCGATGCCCACCATGTCTTCGTGCGTCCATGCGAAACAATCATAGTGGTCCTGCAAAAAAGATATTAGTCTTTTTTTAAAGGAGGGGTTGAGCGTCGAACCTATGTAAACCATCTAATCAAGCTTATCCTGGTTTAAGACGACTGCTTCCAAGCGATAATCGTCGTCGGTCCTAGGAACGTCCTGGTTCTATAATTGCTATACTGTCTACTTCGAGGGCTTCAAAGAGACTTTGTAACATTCCCTAGCAACTTTTCTTTCGCCTTTGATCTCCTGTACCCCCCACTGCGTGGGGAATTTCAAGGTTTGATGGTACGTCGAAGGTACAACTTTCATATCGTAGATCCATGGTCGCCCAAGGATGACGTTATAAGCTGATGAACAGTCGATGATGTTGAACTTCGTCTGTCTGTTGATTCCTTTAGCATATACTGGTAGTGTGATTTCCCCCATGGTACTTGTCGCTCCTCCGTTAAATCCAACGAGTGTAGTCGAACGTCGTGTAATCTCGGATTTGGCGATTCCCATTGCTTTCACTGCATCAAAAAAGATAATGTTAGCTGAACTACCTTCGTCGACGAGTATCCTCTTTGTCAGACAATTTCCAATGCTTAATTGGATAATTAGTCCGTCATGATGTTTCTGATGTACATCGTCGAGATCTGCTTGGTCGAATGTCAAGGTCAAAGCTTCTAATTCTGTGTCCTCCTTGGGTCTTGCCTCCTTTGGAATTGGTCGGTCGTCGGGACCGCGACTAGCATGTCTCTTAGCAGCTGAATATGTGGTCCCACAGACATCAGAGCCTCCGGTGATACAATTAATCACCTTGGCATGTTCTGGGGATGTGGGACGCACATCCTTTTTTCCCGTCAATTCTTGTAAATAACCTTTCGAATTAAGCCAGGACAGTTCTTTCTTCAAAGCGATGCAATCATCCGTTATATGACCAAAGTCACTGTGGAAATCGCACCATTTTGTCTTGTCTTTCTTATCACTGTCTTTGTCGCTTTTCTTTGGCCATCGAACGTTTTGTTGGATCTGTTTCAGGGACGTGACGACGTCCTTGGCTGATCCAGTGAAACCATAAGATGATACCTTAGGATACTGGACAGATTTGGAAGTCGTCGGCCCTTTCTTTTCAAATCTAACATTTGAAATCTGTCTGCCAGGCTCTGATCGACTGGTTGACTTCGGTTTGAAGTCTGAATTTTTAACACCTAGGATTTTCTTGTCGCTCGAGTGTTTATTTCTGAAGGCGAAGTCATCTTCGACCCTCATATGAGCGAGCGTCCTTGCTCGTACGACTTCGAAAGTTTCTGGAGGATATTTTGTAAGGTCGAGATACAGCCTTGAACTATCGTCTAGACCTCGTTTGTATGCTTCTATAGCTGTTTTTACGTTGCAATTTCGGATACCAATCATCTCTACGTTGAAACGGTTAAAATAGTCCCGGATGGACTCTCCATTTTTCTGTACGACATAGTAAAGGTCGCTCGTCTGTTTTTCCATTTTTCGGCTGCTATTGAATTGTTGAGTAAATTGATTCACCAACTCTGCAAAAGACCTGATGGTTTTAGGTTTGAGATTAATCAACCATTGTAAAGCTGCTCCGGTCAAGGTCGCCCCAAAACTTTTGCACATACAGACTTCTTGGAACTGATACGGTATCGAGACAGTCCACATAAGTTGTTTGTATTGGGCGACGTGTTCTGTTGGATCAGTGACGCCTGAATATTTTGGAGTGAAGGTCGGGATGCTGTACTTCTTTGGTACGTCCACCAAAGCGATCTCATCAACGAACGGCGACGCCTGAAATCCTGTACGTGGCTCGACATCAACTGGAACTGCTGCCCCCGGCAATTTGGCCAACATCGACAAGACACGTTCATTCTGTTCTTCTAGGAGCTTCAATCGCTGTGCAACGGGATCTATCGGGACATTACTTGGGACACCCAATGGAACATAGCCCGATCCGTTGAAACTAATCTGATGTGAGGAATCAGAGGCATATCCATTGAATGGCATGGAGGCCATAGGCATGGTTGGGATTACGAAGTTCGCAGGATTAATTGGTGGTGGACGAGGATAATTAGGCATCAATCAGGGACGTCGTCCTTGAAAACAAGTCTTACAAGTAAAACACAATGTAAAACAATACAATAAAGTAAATTCGGTCGTGCGTCGCGTGCAATGTAGACTTCGGTCGCACGTCGTACAACAAACGACAATGGATTTTATGAACTTCGAGAGAAACTTAGTGAACTTTGAAAGTGTAATTTGTAAGCTTGAAAGATCTCAGAATCAGTTGTTCCGAATGTGAGGTTCCACCTTCATATTTATACTGTTGGCACGTCTTGAATGCATATCTTTAATAGAGTAGCCGTTTTGACATTGATGATAGCGTCCGTTATATCTGTTGCTATTGATGATGACTTCCGTTATAATCTTTAGTCATAAATGTCTTTGAATCCTGCATTCAACATGATATAAAGTATGTTGTAGTTTAGTAACTAAAATCATGTCATACGACAACCATCGTGGACGGGTTTTGATAGTCTGGTCGAAGTCGCTCAAAGGAAGGGCGTCAGTTATTTCTCTGGTCGTGCAACTATGGGCTAATGGACTGTTGGAATCTCTAGTCGTACGACAAAGGACTTTTGTTATTTTTTTACCCAAACAGGTGCTCAAAAACCCGATCAACCCGATCAACCCAACACAACCCAACGCGAAATAACTCAAACCGAAGCAACCCGATGTCTAATCGAGTTGTAAAATCTTCAAACCGTAGGTATTGGGTTGATATCGGGTTACTTTTATTTGAACCCAACCCAACCCAATGAACCCGATTCTTTTATTTTGTGGATTTAATATGATTATTAAGTCTCTATTAATATGTAAATTAGACAATTACACTATTGTGTACCCTCTTCATTTATATATATTTTCAATCTATTATTCATCTCTATATAACTCCTTTGTATATATGTTTAATAAATGTAAACACACACATACACACACACACACACACATATATATATATATATATATATATATATATGTGTGTGTGTGTGTGTGTGTGTGTGTGTGTGCAAACTAAAAAATTAACTAAATGTGATATATTTAAGATTTAAGAAGTATAAATAAGTTGTACCAAATGGTTGATGATGACACGACCAACCTCAAGGCCAAGAAAGAAAGCATCGGGGTTGGAGACGTCTAAAATGATTGTTGTTGATTGACATATTATCATTTGGTTTAGACATTTTTATATGTAATATCGTAATATTTTTGATGAACTTATATACTCTCATGAATTATCGGTCATTCGGTTGTATTTCAAAGAAATGTTTCATTTATGTTTATATTTCTAAATTTGAATCCATCTTGTTTAAACACAACCCGACCAACCCGACCAACCCGAACGGTTTGGGTTGGGTTGGGTTGTACTTTTGATTGGATTGGGTTGATTTGTAAAATTTTCAAACCGCCTATATTGGATTGAGTTGTTAAAAAACCTTCAACTCGATCAACCTAACCCATGAGCACCCCTATTCAAATACAAAATAATTGTTAAACCCTAATATTTCATCCTAATATTTCATCATTATCTTTATCCATAAAAAATACCCCATCCTTCAATATAATAATAAAAACTACGTTTTGTTAAAGAGAAAAACAAATGGAACAACAATATGGAGAGAATAATAATAAGACAGAGAGAAGAAGTCTATAACTCTCATTAATCATAAGCCCTTTAAATAGGGAGGAGTTACAAGTAGATAGTTAGGAGATATTTCAGTTCTAATCTAACTCTGATATATTTATCTCTATCTCTATCGTCATATCCTTTAGATGATGGCACACTTATCCTACAACACTCCCCCTTGTGCCGAGTTAAAGGAGTGGTGGTGCACAGTTGTTGCCTCGTTAAAACCTTACGCCAAAATAAAACCCAGTGGAAAAAAATAAAAATATGACGAAGGAAAGAGTACAACGCACCGGCTTCTTTACAATACATAGACTTATCCTTCAGTCTAGTTTTCTCTTAGATTCATACTTTAATCTTGAGAGTTAAGAAAACATGATGGTATATAAACAGTTGCCTCACTAAAACCTTACACCAAGGAACAAAACCCAATGGGAAAAATAAAACCTTGGTTGAAGGAAAGAGCACAACATACCAATATCACAAATATAGTAGACTCCTCCTTTTGTCTACTACTCCCCCTGATTCATGCATTAACAAGGGAATTTGGAAAACATTTCCATTTACTTTCTACACGTTTCCCAATATATGGTTTTAGGTAATGACTTGGTAAAATATGTCACATTCTTTTGACACCTTACTTGATTCACTTGAATCTAAAGGATAGTCTTTTATTGCTGATTGTATAGAAACTTAAGCAGAATATGCTTTGTGTTATTACCCCTGATGTATCTTATGTTCATTTCTTCGATACATGATACATTATTTCCATATATGCAAGTAGGATACTGGTTGAACCCAGAATTACTAACTCCTATAATATATGTAATGATAGTCCTTAATCATATACATTATTTTATAATCTCATGGAGAGTAATATTCTTGGATCAATTCAAAGAGGTAGTTACAAAGGATCGCTTAGTTTACTTCCAAGCAATCGACGTGTTCCTTGTGGTAATTCTTTATTCAGTTTAGGAACATCATTTGTATGGGTCAGACAGATACCTAATATCAGCAAACACATACCAATACATTATTTGGTGTTTTTCTATAAGAGCTAGGTAGTACTTTTGCTGCTTACATTCTAAGTAGGTATTGAAGTTCCATTATCAATCCCATTTTTCTTTCTATAGGGAAAGTATAAACCATGTCAATGGTTCCAAAAGATTAATTTAATATCATTCCAATGATTTTGCGTTGGCGCTGAGCTAAATCTAGCTAACAAGTTCACTGAGAAATACAATATATGGTCAAGTGTATTATGTTAAGTACGATAATGCACATATTGTACTTAGATAGGGAATTCCAGCTCCTAGCATCTTTCGTCATCATCCTTTAGACGAAATGGATCTTTCCTTATATCCGACACTTCGACCGATCATGGGAGTGCTAACCGGATGCGCTTTGTCCATATTAAATTGCCTGATTATTTTCTGGACATATGCGCTCGGTGAATTAATATTTCACAAACTCGGTGTCCTAGCTCAAATATCTAGACAAAACCAAGTTTTCCCAAGATCTTTCCTCTCAAAATCAGATTTCAAGTAGCTTGTTGTTGGTCCCGAAGGTGCTTAACAAGTTTGTAGAAGGGGGGGGGGTTGAATACAAACACAGAAATTAAAGTTTAATAAATTGTTTATTGATAAATCAAAATACAATTTACAAGTTTGTTGCGGAATAAGATTAAGACAGACTTAATCTAAACAAACTTAAGAAACACTAAGATGATTGCACAAGAAATTCAGAGAATGGGAGATTAAGAGATATAGAAAACAAGGGTTTCTATATGGGGTTCAAGGATTGAGCACACCCACAGATGGAGGGGTGAACTTCCTATTTATACCCTATGCATTAAATGCATGGCAGGGCACTTTACACGTGGCGTTCACAGATTGGCTTTGGGAGTCTGACTTTTGGGAGACATGCTTTCGGCCGGGTCATGAACAGTGTAGTTGACAGAGTTGTTGTACGTATGGTGGCAGAGACATGTCCATTCTGACACATAGTACTAGTTTGTGCAAGGATAGACAAAAGGAAACTTGAGACATAAGCTTTGTGATCTTTTGATCGCTGAATATCTCTTTTTTCAGAGATAAAGAGGTTCAGCTATCGCTGAAGCTTTTCCTCATGTTCCTTCGCGTATATGTAGAGTTGTCTTTGCTTCACTGATATCCGCATCAGATCACTAGTAGACTTCTCTTTGTTCAGCAGCTTCGTCTTCGATTCAGCTATGAACATATGTTGACGCGAGACTTATCTTCAGGGATTACGTTGGCTGTTTACTTCAGAAACTATCAGTGATAACTTGAACAGACTCAGTCTGATCACTGATAGTGAAACACTAATACATAGAAATGTTTATGAGAGAGACTATCAGCGATAACTGAACAGACTCAGTCTGATCGCTGATGGTGAAACACTAATACATATTAAAACGTAATTTTCACAACGTATAGAAGAGGGTCGTTATCAAATCACTGAGAGAGTTTGGATCAACAATCTCCCCTATTTGATAAGGACAAAGTAACTAAAGAAAATTACTTTATGATTCAAAATATAGGAATAAAAAGGACTCATAGCATGCATGTCCCAATTACTATTTTGAGGGATCTTTTACAGTACTAATAGGGTTAAGTACATCACTGCAATTTTCATTTAATTCAGGGATAGAATTACAAGATATGAAAATCATAAGTACAAGTGAATAACTAACTACTGTAAGTATAACTAATAGATTACAGAAAAGGAAACTAATCTATCAGCTATTAAAAGAAGACTTAGGAGGATTGATCATATACTCAGGTATTTCTTCTCCTTTCTGTCTTCGTTCCAAAGATTCTTGGCTGATAATTTTTTTGATTTTCTCAGCAGCAGGGGAGAAGTCACACCATAAGCATAAGAGATCCTTGAGATGATTCAGAGGACAGATAGGAATCTCAGAGACTCTTTGAAATCTGAGTTCCTCATCATCATCTCTGAAGAACACTCCATAAGGATCGTCAATTACTTGACCACCTTGGAAAGGACCACCAGGAGGCAGAGATAGATCCAGAACTGAAAGATCGGGAGGAGGACCAAACAGTGCATCTCTTGAAAATTTGATAGAAGTTTCATTCCTGATGATGGCGACGTCTTCAGAGGAGGAGGACCCAATTCTTCTCTTGAGTTTCAAAGATTTGGGAGGAAAAGGAGATGGCAGCTTCAGTACAGAAGTGACTCTATTTATGAGGGCTTCAAGAAGTCCTTCAACGTAGCCTCTGTATGTAGATTTGGATTTCTTCAGCGCATCCCAGAACTCTAACCATTCCGTAAATCCGAAGCTCTCAAGTTTGGATACGTACATAGCTTTTTGGGTTCCATCCTCTCTAGTAATCTCCATGGTCACTGAGAGTTGATCCTTCTTCTTGCGACCAGAGATAGTCACGGCTGATATCGGAAGAAGATCAGAACGATAATCCATCTTCTGTTTGCACCATTCGATAGACCTATCGTTGATCTCTTGTTCTTTGGAGCGTTCCTCTTCAATTTCTTTCAGCAGTGCAGCTTGAACTTCCACAGGCTTGCTTTTCAGCCTTTTGTCCTTGACTAGAGAAGATTGAATCTTTAAAGCGAGTTGGGCATCTTGTATGCATTCAGCGATCAGCTTTGGCAGATTCTTCTCTTTCGGCTTCAATGAGGAAGTCGAGCTCTGTGGATGTTTGAAGAGGGACTTTCAGCCTTTGACTTTCTAGTTGAGCGATCATTTCAACTCTTTTCTTCACCACTTCCTCTGACCAATGATATGGTTGAGAGGGCCTTCCTGGATGGACCAGGGAATATTCTTCTTCTTCTTCATCAATCTCATCGATAAAGATTGGGATTATTTCTTCAGCGATAGTAGCTGAAATTATTTGTAGTTCAGAACCCTTAAGCAGGGGTGAGAACTGTCTGGATAGAAAATGAAGGAAAGAAGGGATAAGTGTATATTTTTAGAAAAAGAGAGATAAAGGCTAGAAGGAAATAGGGGTTTGGAAAGAGTAGGAGAGTGGTACAATTGAAAGACATACCTGAGAAGGATGTTCCCCCTCAGATTGTGATCCAGTCCTCAAGCATTCTTCAGCGATTGGTTGCTTGTCTTTGCTTTGCGAAGGAGCGCTTGAAGATGTATCACCTCTCACCCCTGCTTTGACAACCCCTTGTGAAGTTGTCCCTGATGCGACGTTCGGCTTGGAGAACCACATAGATTGGTCTTCTTCATCGTCGTCGTCGTCATTGGAGGGTTGATCCGTTTCTTGATCATCAAGATCTAGATCATCTTCCTCTTCATCGTCTTCTTCCTCATCATCTTCAAAGAGAAGAGAATGAATAGATGAGGATTCTTTTACCTTCTCCCCCTCAGATTGAGAGGGAGGTTTCTTTGGAGTCTTAGCTTCCCCAGCAGCAGCGATAGACGTTTCTTTAGCTTTCTCCCCCACTTTGTCATTATCAGCGATAGAGGGTTGCTCAGCTGCCGGAGTTGCTGTTGAACCTTTCAGCACTTGTACGTCAGCCTCCAGACGCTTGACCCGGTCTTCAACCGCAGGGATGTCGCACGTGGCATCATGGATGAATTCCACAACGATGTTGAGGTTGGTCCGATCATCTTCAGTGAAGGAGGGAGGCAGCGCTAGAGCTGGTGCATTCACCTTTTGTAGAATTTGCTGAAGAAGGGACGTGCAGAGGTCAACCTTTGAAGAGAGACCCCGAACTTCAGTGGTAAGAGACTCAAATCGCCCCTGAAAGAGTTGAGAGGACTCTTTGAGTTGGACGACTTGTTCTTCAACAGCTGAAAGTTGGGAGTTCTCAGCTTTAGATGAGCAGGTCGCGGTCAACCTCTTCAGCTCCTCACCAGCCTGATTGACAGCGTTGGTGGTGTCGTTGATGGTGTTGGTGAGGGCGTCCACCTTTTCTCCCAGACTGTTGACATGCGTGTCAACAGACGCCAAACTAGGACCTGAAAATAATGTTAGTTCAGATACGGGCTTATTTGGAGAGGTGGGGAAAGAAGTGTTTAGGATTATAGGTGTACCTGATGTATCAAACATTTTGTAGAATTGCATAGATTCCTCAAAAGTTTGATTTTCAGGTCCTATAGGTAAAGAAGAGGTAGCGGGTTCAGAGACCAAATGAGTAGAAAAGGGAAGAGTTTTGGGGATAGAAGTAGGGATGGGGTTAATCTCAGCGAATGAGATAGTATGTGGGGTCACTGATGATGTGACGACGATCGAAATCGCTGACACGGCAGGTTGAGTGACTGCTGGAGTTGTGGAGGAAAGGCCCACAAATGCATCTAAGGTAGCTTGTTAAGAAGCTCCCTCAGGTATAGTACTAGAGGGTGTACTTTCCTTAGTCTTTTTGGCCTTTTTGGAAGGACCAATCGGACTAGCGGATGGTCGTTTAGAAGTAGTGGTAGCGACAGGGATAGCAGACGAAGGAACCGTCTGCGTGGTCGCTGAAGATGAAGAAGAATGGAGAGAGAGACGAGAGCGAAGGAGAGAGATACTTACCTCGTCGGCGAGTGGCTTTACCTCTAGTGATCGTTGACCTACCCTGGCAAAAGTGCCATCATCTTTGGTGGGATAGGTGTTGGGATAGAGGAACTTGATGTACGTACATATGAAACGTATGTACGAGATCTTGGGATCTCGTTCAGGCTTCTCTAATCTCGACCTCAGGTCTTCAAAGATTGCTGTAGCGTAGTCAAAGTTTTGACCAGCGATAACGGAGTAGGCCATCTGCAGTTGTGTTTTGCTGGCTTGATCCAGTGAACCACTCTTCCCGCTCATGCACTGAATTATGTGCGAGAAGATAAAGTTCAGTTGAGAGGGCATCTGAGCTTTGAGGATCTTGGTGAGCTTCTTGTTGGGAATAGAAGATCTCGGTTTGTTTTCCCAACAATAGCCCATTACGTCCAGAAATGATATCAGCTCATCATCAGTGGGGAGTGTGTCGAACCCACCCTTTGGTTTGTCAGGGAATCTTAAAGATTTCCTGAGGCTAAGAGCGGTCATGCTCCCTGGCCCCAAGTCCGTGCTGAAAGAGATAGCAGGGACTCGTTCACCTTTCTTGTTGGTGAGTTCAGTTGCATCAGCAGTGAACCAGAACTGCTGGAGTAGAGTCTTGGAAGGCTTAGGATCCACAGTGATCGCGTAAGCTAGGCACGACTGTTTGAGGAATTCAGCAGCTTCCACTAGATGAGGGTATTTGTCAGCTTTGAACTCGAGTCTTGCCAAGTGATTACATTTAGTAATCTCAACTTCAGTGAGAGCAAATCGTACATGTTTGGAAGCAACGATTGAAGACTGTGTCATTTCTGATATGGAAAGAATCATAATAGAAGAAAGGATTTAGACTAAAAAATAAGAAGATGTTTACCAGATTCCATATTAGGAAAGAAACTGGAAAAATATCGAGTTATTTTTTTTAAGAATAGAAAAAATAGTGTTCTGGGTAGAAAGAATGAAGAACACGTTAAAAACCAAGAGGTTTTTATAAAAAAAAACATAAAATCAGAAAGAGTGATCTTTAGTTTTTAGAAAAAAAAACGTTTTATAAAATCCATAGAAAACGAGTAGGATTTTAAAAAGAATAAGAAGAATCATAAGAACAATGAACATAAACAATAAAAAAAACCTGTTTATCTTGAAGAAAAGGAGTTGCAGATTCAATGTTCTGGGTTTACTTGCTTGAGTGTTCTTGAGAGAGAAAGTGTTTCTTGCTTTGAAAGTTTTGAAAGCGTAAACCGTATGAAGGAGAGAAGAATTCCTTTTATACGAAGAGAGAGAAGAGAGAGAATGTGAGAGAAGCGGGAAAACAAATGCTCATCATGACATGGACACGTTCCACGATGTTGATTGGATAGAAGAGCAACGGACGAACGTGTCAGAAAAGGCATGTCATGGATTGTCGGTTCAAATGACGTCATAGAGGAGAGACTGTTCAGTTGTCCGTTTTGAAATTATCGCTAAAGAAAAGTCAGCGATAGATTTTCTTTTAAAAGTATCCCTGTTAGTAAAGATGGGGATAGATTTTCTTTTAAAAGGATCACTGACAAGAAATATCAGTGATAAATTTAATTTCAGAAAGCTTTTAATCATTTGAAGAAAGATTCAGTGATTAAGGTTTATATTTTGAAAAACATCTCAACTGAATGAAGATTCAGTTGTAGGGAAAAAAAACATACCTGAGAGTCAGAATGTTTATCAGAGAGAATGAGGAAAAGGGGAACTTTTGATTACTGACACAATACATGAATGCTGAAGAATTATTCTTCAAGGTTCAGCATTCCAAGCTCACTGATGAGAAAGTTGAACCTTGTCTCATCAAGAGGTTTGGTGAATAGATCAGCAAGCTGAAAGTCAGTAGGGATAAAATGAAGTTCAATATCACCATTTATCACATGATCTCTGATAAAGTGATATCTGATCTCAATGTGTTTCGTCTTTGAATGTAGCACTGGATTATTTGCTATAGCGATAGCACTAGTACTGTCGCAATAGATAGGAATCTTTGACAGCTGAAGGTCATAATCTAATAGTTGATTTCTCATCCACAAGATTTGAGAACAACAGCTTCCAGCGGCTACGTATTCAGCTTCAGCTGTGGAAGTGGACACAAAATTTTGCTTCTTGCTTGTCTAGCTTACCAGCTTTCCTCCCAGGAGTTGACATCCACCAGTGGTACTCTTTCTGTCGAGTTTACAGCCTGCAAAATTACTATCAGAATAACCAGTTAGATCGAACCCTGAGTCTTTGGGATACCAAAGACCGAGGTTAGGATTTCCTTTCAAATATCTGAAAATTCGCTTTAAAGCGATCAGATGGGATTCCTTGGGTTCAGATTGATAGCGTGCACATAAACAAGTAGAGTACATAATGTCAGGTCGGCTCGCTGTAAGATACAGCAGGGAGCCTATCATTTCTCTATAGGCAGTGACATTAACAGGTTTTCCAGAAGGATCTTTGTTAAGTGTCAGGGGTGGTGCCATAGGAGTTTTCATCGGTGAAGTTTGTGTGAGATCAAACTTCTTCAGCATATCTTTAACATACTTACCTTGGCAGATAAAAGTACCTTTTTTCAGATTGTTTAATCTGAAGACCAAGAAAATATGTCAGCTCACCCATCATACTCATTTTATATTCTTTCTTCATTCTTTCAGCGAAGCGAGTACACAGAGATGGATTAGTAGAACCAAATATTATGTCATCAACATATATTTGTACAAGAATTATATGACCTTTTATCTTTCTGAAAAATAACGTATTATCAATTTTGCCACGTTCAAAATTTTCAGATATAAGAAAAGATGAGAGAGTGTCATACCAAGCACGAGGGGCTTGTTTTAGACCATAGAGAGCCTTATCCAATTTATAAACATAATTTGGATACTTAGGGTCATAAAACCCTGGTGGTTGTTCTACATAGACTTCTTCATTCAGCTTTCCATTTAGGAACGCTGATTTTACGTTCATTTGATAAACGATGAAGTCTTTATAGACTGCATAAGCTAAGAATAGTCGAATTGCTTCGAGCCTGGCCACAGGGGCAAAGGTTTCATCATAGTCTATGCCTTCCTCTTGTCTGTATTCCTGAGCAACAAGTCGAGCCTTGTTGCGGGTTACAGTTCCATGTTCATCTAACTTGTTTCTAAACACCCATTTGGTGCCTATTACAGTTTTATCAGATGGTCTAGGAACGAGATTCCAAACTTTGTTTCGAGAAAATTCAGTCAGCTCTTCTTGCATAGCGCTGACCCAGTTTGGATCTCTGAGGGCATCATCAGTCTTCTTTGGTTCTATTAAAGAGAGAAAATTTACACAAAGACAGATATTACCTGAGCTTCGTCGTGTCTGAATACCTGCTTCGAGATCACCAAGAATTTGATCTATTGGGTGATCTTTGGTCCATCGCTGAGCAGGAGCATGATTGCTTAACTCAGAGGTTGGATCAACAATTGGAATGTTTACTGATGAGGACGTTTGAGGTTCATCAGCGATTAACTGTTGAGTAGATTCACTAGAGAGGTTTTCAGACGAAGGCAGATTTGATGGTAGTAGTGTGTTTAGAGGTTCTGCTGAGACCCATGAGGTGGATTCAGCGGTAGGATGTATAATGTTCGGATCATCATCAGCGGTTGGAGGATCAGAATGCTGATGGTTTGAGAAGAAAGGTTCTGTTTCTCTGTAGTGAGAAAGCATCCAAGCATTTAACTCTTCATTGTCAGCGATTGGTTTAGAGTTCGCTGAGCGAGTTTCATCAAAAGTGACGTGAATTGTTTCTTCTACGGTTTGTCTTCTCTTGTTGAAGACTCTATAGGCTTTGGAGATGGAGGAATATCCTAGAAATATTCCATCATCAGCTTTTGGGTCAAACTTTCCAAGTTGATCTCTGTTGTTTAAGATAAAGCACTTACAACCAAAGATATGAAGAAAGCTGATAGAAGGCTTCCTTCCAAGAAAAATTTCATAAGCTGTCTTCCCAAATCGCTTTATTATCAGCGATCTGTTTTGAGTAAAACATGCAGTGTTTACATCTTCTGCCCAAAATTGAGTAGGGAGATGAGAATCGCTGAGCATTGATCTAGCAGCTTCTATGATCGTTCTGTTTCTTCTTTCAGCGACTCCGTTTTGCTGAGGTGTTCTTACTGAAGAGAAGTTGTGAGAGATTCCCTTGTTCTCAAAGAAATTGTTCAGGGAACTGTTTTTGAATTCAGTTCCATGATCACTTCTTATTGAGCGAACAGTAAGATTGTTCAGCACTTCCATCTTTTTAACAAAAGATATTAGTTTATCTGGAGTATCACTCTTACATCGAAGAAAGATAACCCAGGTGTAGCGAGAATATTCATCTACAATGACAAGCATATATTTCTTTCCAGCTATTGATTGGATGTTGACAGGGCCAAACAGATCCATATGCAAGAGCTGAAGAGGACTTGTCACTGAGGAAACTTGTTTCGACTTGAAACTAGCTTTTGTTTGTTTTCCTTTTTCACATGCTGAGCAGAGAGATTCTTTAGCATATGAGTGCTGAGGAAGACCAGAAACCAGTTCCTTAGATGAGAGAGAATTCAGGGTTTTGAAGTTTAGATGAGAGAGCCTTTTATGCCATAGCCAGTTGACATCAGAAGAGGCCTTAGAGAGAAAACATAAGTTTTCAGTGATAGTAGAGTCCATATCTATTACATAGACATTTTCTCTGCGATAACCACTGAGAGCAAGTTTTCCTTTTTCATCTACCACTGAACATGCTTTCTTAGAAAAGCGAACTTCGTAGTCTTTGTCACATAGCTGACTGATGCTTAGAAGGTTGTGCTTCAGTCTATCTACATAAGCGACTCTTCGAAAGGTAGTTGTCCCATTGTTGAGGACACCAAACCCTCGGGTAAATCCTTTTCCATTTCCACCAAAGGTCACAGAGGGACCTTTTTCTTCCTTGTATTCAGTGAACAAGTCTCTTTGTCCAGTCATATGACGAGAACATCCACTATCGAGATACCAGATGCCCTTTGATCCCTGCAAACATAAAGAAGATTAAGCGTTGTTTGGTACCCACTTTTCAATGGGTCATTCAGAGTTAGTGGATAAGGAAGGTTCAATAGTCTTCACAGTTGATGAAGATTCAGCTTCAGTGGTAATCTTCACTTTGGTTAATTTCTTAACCTTAGTGGTATATTTCACTTTGGTGACTTTCTTAGCCTTAGAGACATTTGGTTGATTTTTCACTTTAGCTGTTTTATTAGCTTTAGTGACATTTGGACATTTGCTTGCAATATGATCAGTAAAACCACAATGATAACATTTTCTATATTTGAAAACGGTTTTAGGATCAGTAGAAGGTTTTGCAAGTTTAAGATGAGCAGGACCAGGTCCAAGAAGGCTTCTCTCATGAGATATGGGAGGAATTTTTATTTCTTCAGATCTCGTTGGTCTAAGGTCAATCTTTAGCTTTGGAGGACAGAGATCAAAAATTTCTATCACAGAGCTAGAGGATTGCTTAGCTGAAGGTTTAGAAGGAACTTTCATCTTTGCTTTCCTGGTTGCCTTCTGAGGAATGAGAATGGACTTTCCTTTATCCGTAGACTTAGTGTCTTTGGATTTTTCCTCAGAGATGGGATTTGAAGAAGAACAGGGATAAAATTGATTATAAGAAGTGTCAAAGAAAGATGTGACAAAAGTTCCAAACTTAAGCGAGGAACTTTCTTCTTTAGGATCATCCTGTGGTGTCCAAAAACCAAGACCAGTTCTATCACTTTCAGGAGTTTGAGCATTTATTATCTCAGAGATCTTTGTTGATGATTTGCACCATTTTTCAACATGAGCCTTTTCTGCTTTTAAAGCAGCGATGGCTTGTTCGCGTTCAATGCTGATGATTTCATTTATAATGATTTGATCTTTCAACTTTTATTCTAAAAGATTTAGTTCACTGATCTTTTCATGACATTTCTCTAGCTCTTGAGTTAAATATACATTTTTATTTTCAGCTTGAGTTTTGTCGTTTAGAGCATTATAAAGGTCAATCGTCAGCACATCAACAACGCGACTTCTCTCAGCTTCAGGCAGAGAGGGATTTGTAGAGATAGATACCTGAGATGATATGTAGCTCATAGAAGGTTCAGATGGTTCTTCCACTTCTTCTTTAATCTCAGCCATGAGGCAAAGATTAGCGACTTCTTCTTCATCAGAACTTGATTCTTCTGATTCAGCCCAGTCATGTTCTTCAGCGATGAGACCTTTACCTTTTCGCTTGTAGCTTTTCAGTTTTTGATATTTATTTTTCAGCTTTAGGTACTTGTCATCACTGGATCTTCTTGAGGTAGAAGTTTTGAAGACCTTTTTAGACCTGCACTCACTAGCAAAATGTCCAATCTTTTCGCAGTTATAGCAAGTGGCAGTAGCCTTATCAACCGGAGTTGATTTTGGCTTTTCAGTTAGAGAGAGAGGTTTACTTCTTCGGAAGTTGCTCTTTCTTGCAAATCTCTTAAAAGAGTTTGTCAAGAGTGCTAAGGACTCATCAAACTCTGAAAGATCAGGGTCTGATAAATCTTCAGATTCAGAATCTAACTCAGTGATGGTGAGAGTAGATCGCTGAGATGGAATTATCTCTGAAGAGACTAAAGCAACAGGAGTGCTTTTGGAGTCTTTAGAATCTTTTACAAGATTCTTCTTCAGAAGATTAGATTGCTCATAGTTGAGCAATATTCCATACAGAGTGCTTAGAGAGAGAGTATGTAAGTCTTTTGTCAGCTTAAGACATATTGAATAACTGTCCCAGCTTTCAGGAAGACTTTCCAAGAATTTTGTTAGGACCTCAGAATTAGAATAAGTTCTACCAACAGTTCTTAGATCAATGATTAGGCAGTTAAACCGCTGATGAACGTCAGAAAGAGATTCATTCTTATCAGCGATAAAACTTTCATACTGTCTTACCAAGTTAATCTTTCGAGTCTCTTGGATTTCAGTGGTGCCCTCATATTGAACACATATGGTTTCCCACATTTCTTTAGAAGTTTTCAGATGCATGATGGAATGGAAAACTTCATCAGGCAGAGCCATTGATATAATGGTATTTGCTCTTGCATCTATGCCTACCTTCTTTTTATCTTCATCACTCCACTGTCTTATTTCCTTAACGACATATCGTTCAGGGACAACTTCAGTGGTGGCAGTAGCGGGAACAACAACTATAATTCTAACAGGTTCATAGGGTCCGTTTTCTATATATTCAGGTATAGTAGGATCCGCACCTTCAAGAAATAGCATCATTCGATTTTTCCATAGAGAAAAGTTATCTCTGCAAAATCGAGGAGGTTTAGAAAGTGAACCATTATCATAGTAGTTTGTGTTTGTGTTTAGTGCCATTTTAGAATAGCAAGGAAGAGTATACATCAAGATCTTGTTTATTAGATTAAACAAACTGCTCTGATACCACTTGTTGGTCCCGAAGGTGCTTAACAAGTTTGTAGAAGGGGGAGTTGAATACAAACACAGAAATTAAAGTTTAATAAATTGTTTATTGATAAATCAAAATAAAATTTACAAGTTTGTTACGGAATAAGATTAAGACAGACTTAATCTAAACAAACTTAAGAAACACTAAGATGATTGCACAAGAAATTCAGAGAATGGGAGATTAAGAGATATAGAAAACAAGGGTTTCTATATGGGGTTCAAGGATTGAGCACACCCACAAATGGAGGGGTGAACTTCCTACTTATACCCTATGCATTAATTGCATGGCAGGGCACTTTACACGTGGCGTTCACAGATTGGCTTTGGGAGTCTGACTTTTGGGAGACATGCTTTCGGCCGGGTCATGAACAGTGTAGTTGACAGAGTTGTTGTACGTATGGTGGCAGAGACATGTCCGTTCTGACACATAGTACTAGTTTGTGCAAGGATAGACAAAAGGAAACTTGAGACATAAGCTTTGTGATCTTTTGATCGCTGAATATCTCTTCTTTCAGAGATAAAGAGGTTCAGCTATCGCTGAAGCTTTTCCTCATGTTCCTTCGCGTATATGTAGAGTTGTCTTTGCTTCACTGATATCCGCATCAGATCACTAGTAGACTTCTCTTTGTTCAGCAGCTTCGTCTTCGATTCAGCTATGAACATATGTTGACGCGAGACTTATCTTCAGGGATTACGTTGGCTGTTTACTTCAGAAACTATCAGTGATAACTTGAACAGACTCAGTCTGATCAATGATAGTGAAACACTAATACATAGAAATGTTTATGAGAGAGACTATCAGCGATAACTGAACAGACTCAGTCTGATCGCTGATGGTGAAACACTAATACATATTAAAACGTAATTTTCACTAAGTATAGAAGAGGGTCGTTATCAAATCACTGAGAGAGTTTGGATCAACACTTGTGGTTCCTCTCATTTCATCAAGAGTGCCTATTATGTTCATAACATTGACATATAGAGCTACTTTGAAAATTTGGAACTTGTTTTCCATAATAAATAAGCAAGAGAACATTTCATCATTCTTATATATCCTTTCCCAAACAAGTATTCCACCACATCCACTTATATTGTTTTAATCTATAAAGTGGGCGTTTCAATTTATTGCTAACGCATTTCGTGGTTTAGAGTTGCTTGATTTTGGTAATGTAATATCATCAAGCACTTTTATATATCTCTAAATCTAGATCCCCGTAGAGATATGTGGTAACCACATTCATGAGTTGCATTTCCAGTCCTTCAGAAACTACTAGGCTAGTAAATTATACGGATGTCATAACATCCATCATGAGAGAGTAAGTCTCCTCGTGGTCAATCCAGGGCATTGTGAGAAACCTTGCGCCAAAGGAGAGTATCATACATTATGATTTAATTATTATCATTACGCTTTAGGACAAATAATTTATCTATGTCTTATAGGCTTTACACTTGGTGGGTTAGAACTACCAAACCAAATACCTGTTCATTTGTCAAATAATATGATTCTCCTGGATTGCTTATTTAGGCCAGTTTGCTCTTTGTTGATATTTTCCAACTGAGCATGGTTCGATGTCAATGTGCTATATCACCTCATAAACAATAATATATGCGAAATATATCATCAATAATTATATATGATCTGTCCATCGACTCATATGTGCTCTCATAGTTCATTTGAGATTAATATTCATCTCTAGAATCAATATTAACTTCGGAGCGTCCTCCAATGATGATTCATACACATAGTTTAATCAGAGACAATCTCATGAGAGGTTTATGTATTGATGACAAATAGTTGTGCCTTACTCTTCTCTTCCTTTAGATGAGTATCTATCGAACCAAGTAGCTTCCCCCATTTCCGTTTGGGAGCTACGACCTCAACCACACCTCCACTATGTGTGATTGCAACGCACTTTCCAATGGAGTTGTGCCCCTGTTGGGGACTTTTTAACCTTGCAAGTATATTTGCAGCTCGTATATGTGATCTTGTCACTTTTGGAATATTAAACGTATCAGGTATCGAGTCTGATTCGTTTGACTTCAACATTACGTTGTGAAGTTTTGGGGATCGAAATGAGACAGAGTGGGAATATTCAATGACACTTCCTGTCGTTCCCATGGAAAATCCTTTTTCCTATCTCCCCCTAACGACGGGAACACTGTCTCATGAAAGTGATAACCCGCAAATCTAGCGGTAAATAGATCACTAATCAAATATTATAATTAGCGGATAATTGTTGGGGATTCATATCCAACATATACCAAATCATCTTTAAGGACCCATTTTGATGCGCTGTGGGGGCGCAATTGTCACATATAATCAAACATGCGTAAATGTAAAGTATCAGGCTTATATCCAGTTACCAACTGGTACGCATGAGCAAGTAGTGGGTCTAAAAACGAAAAAAACTGCATATAATAATTGCATAACCCCAGGTAGATGTGGGTAAACTGGTGCGCATTACTAATACCCTAGATGTCATCATATTCTTTTGATAACAACTTCTATGAGACCATTTTATATATACACATGGGGTATAGGAAACTTTACATTGATCCTAATACATATGCAATTAACATCAAATCCTTATGATGTAAATTCTCCAACATTCAAAGTCATGTAGACTTGATGAAATAATCAGGGTGGTGAGACCTTAACGTATAGTTAGTGCTAGGAGTGCAGTACTTCATGTGGACAATAATACGACATGCGTTCATCGTGTCGAAACCAGAACCATAAAGTACTTTAATGGCCCGCATTCTGGATGTTTATGTCCATAAATATCACCTTGTATTCGTTGTAACAATGGAATATTTTTGTATTATGTCCTTTAGCTTTAGGATGGTCTCAATCCTGTCTTGGCTAAGGAGTAGGTTATATACAAAAGTTTTAGGTATTCGAGAGGGCATATAGCAATGTTGTTTCTTATGCTACAGAAGTCAACAGTTGCAATTTTCCTCATTCTGCCTTTCACTCGAAAGAGAATGTGTCTATGTGTATTTTGCAATACACGAATCACTATGTCATAACCACGGTGTCCCGCATGGTCATGCCAAAACATATATGTGTTATTGCCCCCAAAAGTTCTTTATTGGTGACAAAATATGTTCCGATGACCCAATAATCTACTAGTTTGACACATTAGTTTCCATGATATATGTTAACTTTCATATATTCATTAGAACTTATGTATATATGCTCATTTCCATTTCCATTTGATACGAATATCTTTACAAGGTTCCTATTAATTTTGTACCAACAAGAGAGTGACAGTTCATCGTCTAAGTAATTTGGTTGGATGTATTATAAAACAAGTATTAGTCTATCTTTTTTTCAAGGGTGTGATAGGTAAAAAAAATCAATTCTCCTCGATACATTCCTACACGAAACGGAGAATATTGAATTTTTTTTGTATTTGTTTTGATGTATTTATTTACATCTATAATGGTTACATATTCGATTTTACTTTAGCAAAGAAATTAATTTTTGGTACTTAAAATTAATTTCAAAGAAACATATGCATAATCAATATTAAATATTAAAACAAATATGTTATATTTCATTTTCAACGTGTTCCCTTTTTTATAGAAGCACTTTTTAGTGCATATCTTATTTGATTGTCCATTATCACCTGGGTAGTAGTTGTATCCTACTCCAGGTGTTGAAAAATCCTTCCCGACTCTTACCAATACCCTGACCCTTTCTAGGGTCTCGTCCACGGTGCAGAAATGTCATATGTGTGAAATGGTTTTTAACTCACAATCATTTGGAGTTGTTTCCACTTCTAACACTTTCATTATTGATATCAGGAATTTTATTTATCCCGACATATGTGGTGTTATTCGAAAGAACCTTGTTGTGTCTCTCAACCACTTGCAGTAGGTTGATGAGTTTGTCTAAATGTTACATTCCAACTTATATTGGTTCATTAATATTTACTTATATATGAAATGTGGAAATGATATTAGGAATCATGTTATCTTCTGTGAGCTCCTTGCCACAGAGATTAAGACACGTTTTGGATATAACATTTCTTTGTTGAAATCAGTTACCTTTTTGTAATCGAGTAAGTGGGTTTCATTCCACTGTACGATTAGTTCGGGAAGTACATATTCATAAGTACTCCCGATTATCCCTTTCGGAACATCCCACATTTCTTTGGGGGTTTCTAGTAAAGGTATCCTATGAAACTTAGGATTTATATGTCGTCTCAAAACATGAGGGTATTTGTTTGTACCTTTTCAAGAGGTTGATTTTAGAGTCAATGGGGAGTTGATGGACTTTAGGTATTTTCTTGTACCTTTTCAAAAGGAGGTTCATGTACTCATTTATGATACTCATATTCTTTTGAGTTTATGACGTTGATTTTGGGATGAGTTGTTTCAACCATTTACATATATAAATAATAATATATGATTTTCTTTTTGATAAGGAAATGGATTTTGGTTATGAAATTTCATTATCATAACAATATTGGATTTTTGTATGCTTTAACTTTATTGATAATACTTCATCAATATTTCAATTTGCAAAAAAAAATCACTCAATCTATTGGATTTCCAGGTAGTAGGGGAATCACATGGATTTCTTAAATCCCTACAAACCTTAGGGCTATTTACACCCGTTTGACAAAATCCTTTCGATGTATTGCGATTAATTCATCAATGAAATACATAGATAACATTTGTTATTTGGTAAATTTTGACATGAGGTCAAAAAAAATTCATACCATATTGGTATTTTGGGATCTTTTGGCAAGAGGCCAAAGTGACTATGAATTTGGCATATGAAACAATTTTAATACCTTAATAGCATTTTTTGGAGTTTTTGGTAAAGATCAAAATATATGAGCTTGAATGTGTAACTTTCAAAAAATAATTATATAGTTTAAAATTATGAGTAGGAACTCACAATCAAGATAAATGTTTGAATTTAACATTTTCATGTTATTTTTGAACCTTTTGGCAAAATAACAGAAGTTATGGGGGTTGAAATTGTAAATTTCAAAGATAATTTATAAGATTGAGGTTAATGAGTACGAACTCATAACTAAGATAAACATCTGAATTATACTAACAATTATTAATTAGGATAAACATTTGAATATTAACACAAACAAATAGTAAATAAATATATAATATTGTAACTAAATGGATAATCATTTAAATATATGAATATTTTAATCTAATTTGATAAACATTAATAAATCATAATAATATTTTAAAACAATAAAAGTTATACTAACACAATTAAAATAAATAAGATGAAACAAATATTAAAATAATTAATAGTCTAATTCATTATTTGGATTAGTCTAAAAGAATATATATTTAATAGGTCAAATTAAATAAAATTAAGTAAACATGTCAGAAAATAAGTCAAGATTGACTCACATAGATAAAGTATATTAAACTTAAATAAAAGTTAATATAATAAATATTTATTAAACACAAACGTAAATTAATGGGAAAAAAACAAATTATGTTTTGTTTTAGTTAAATAAAACAATAATACTTATCCCTTGTGGATACTTAAAAATTATTTATTTAATTCCTTTTGATAATTAAAAAAATAAAAACAAAATCATTCAATTATCCTAATAATTCAGATAATTAGATCATAATCATATTAAAATCACATATAAATTCCAATAATTATCTTTTAATATAATTTTTTTTACGTCAATATAATTTTCATTTATTTAATTATTTCAATAAAAATAAATAAATAATCATGAATTCAATTTTTTTTTGAATTCAATTAATATCAATCACAAAAATAACGGAAGTATTCTACAGAAAACTTAAGAAAAAAAATAAACATGATTCATAATATTCACTTACGAAGAAATTGATAGAAAACTTACTAGATTTTTTTTGACATGCGTGGCAATGAACAAAAGATAACGTAGTAGCGATGCAATTTTGCGACAAACTGTTCAACGACAACGTGCACCAATCGTTTAGAGACGATGAAAAACAGCTTTGAGCTTTACGTGCTGATAACGTGTTAAAAAGAAAAACAAATGGAACAACAATATGGAGAGAATAATAATAAGACAGAGAGAAGAAGTCTATAATTCTCATTAATCATAAGCCCTTTAAATAGGGATGAGTTACAAGTAGATAGTTAAGAGATATTTCAGTTCTAATCTAACTCTGATATATTTATCTCTATCTCTATCTCTATCGTCATATTCTTTAGACGATGACACACTTATCCTACAACACGTTTGAATTTTTAAATAAATATTTAAATTATAAAAACACGTTGAATAAAAAATGAGAATATTATCATGTTTAATTTGACATAGATATGGATAATTTTTAGGGTTTATGTAACGAATGTTCAAATTAGTAAGTCATATTCAATTATCATTTGTAATTTATATTTTATTTAAACATAAATTTTGGATTTTTTAACGAGAAACTGTATTTAATTTTTAATTATCGGTTTATAATAAAATCTTGTCTCTGACTTCATCACACAAGTACACAACTAGTTATTTTATAAGACAAACTCTTCAATTTCAAAAATATACGAAGAATAAATATTAGATACAAATGAGTAATAGAGTAACATTTATGTTATGTCGAAAAGTTTTTTTCCAGTTATGGTTTGCCAAAATGAACTTCGTAAATGACTAAGAGCATCTCCAATCGAACTCTATATCTTTATATTTGCCGGTTTCAAAGGTCCAACCGGCCGGTATTTTTTTTTTTTCCGGCCACAGAAAGTAAACGGCATATTTGTCGGCCTGGTCTTGAACGGCATAAATGTTGCGTCCACATAAAAGTGTAAATCCAATTTTGTTTTGATTTATTTTAATGAATAATTCATTTGATAATTAATATACTCTAATATTTATATGTGTTAATATTAAATAAAATATGTTATTTTAATGTGGGGTTCATAAATTTGGTGTTTTTTTAGAGTATGGTTGGAGTTGAGGTTTTTTTTGTTGATGAATTCACCAAATTTGATGTTTTTGGTGTCAAGGTTGGAGTTGCTCTAAAAGATTTTAATTCCAAAATACCTCGTTAAATTCAGTTTTAAGTATTTGATTTTTTAATTCTCTTTTCACTTTTTGCATAGTGCACAAAATGTACATCGGAGCTTTAAAAAGTGTTGGTGTAATTTTGGGGAGTAGATTGAGAGATTGATTTTTCTCCCTATCGGATGTGTTTCAAATTTTTTTTAGCGAAGTTAGTTATTTGTGTACAATTTTACATGATTATAGATCAATATGTGAATACAGGCTTTTACCAAACGAAATTTTTTGTTGGATGTTTCCGAAGAATTAACGACAATTTCCCAATAAATTTGAAATCCAAAAAAGTAGATTTTTCAACAACCCTTCAGCATAATAGCTAGAAACAAGATCTCATCTATAACCTTTCTTGATTAGTGACAGATCATCATCGAGTTTTCAAATAATTAAAAATAATGAGAATATTGATAATTGTTAAAGGAAAAAGCAAATAGAACAACAATAAATGAAGTAAATGAATATGTAATTTTCATTAATCAAAAGTCCTTTAAACAGGGATGAGTTACAAGTAAATATCTATGAGATATTTCAATTATAATCTAACTCTGATATCTATCTTTATCTCTATCGTCATATCTTTTAGACGATGTCACACTTATCCTACAACACTCCCCCTTGTCCGAGTTAAAGGAGTGACAGTACACAATTGTTGTCTCGTTAAAACCTTACGCCAAAATAAAAACCCAGTGGGAAAAAATAAAAGTATGACGAAGGAAATAGTACAACGCACCACCTTCTTTGCAATACATAGACTTTTCCTTCAGTCTAGTTTTCTCTTAGATCCGTACATTTATCATGAGAGTTAGAAAAACATGATGGTATATAAATTGTTGCCTCACTAAAACCTTACACCAAGGAACAAAACCCAATGGGAAAAAAATAAAACATTGGTTTAAGGAAAGAACACAACATACCAATATCACAAATATAGTAGACTCCCCCTTTTGTCTACTCTCCTGATTCATGCATTAATCAAGGGAGTTTGGAAAACATTTGCATTTACTTTCTACATGTTTCCCAATATATGGTTTTAGGTAATAATTTGGTAAAATGTGTCATGTTCTCCTGACATATTACTTGATTAAATTGAATCTCGAGGAGAGTTTTCTTATTGCTGATTGTATAAGACTTAAGCAAAATATGCTTTGTGTTATGTAACACCCGGAAAATTGAGGTAAGTATTTATAATTTTCTTAGTGTTTACATCAATCAAAATTGTTGGGATTCTTGCTTGGGCTTAAGAATGTTATTATGTTATTTTACCTGTTAGTTTCCTTGGATTCCGTACATGTTGAACGATTTTTGAAAACGACAAAATTTGGGTTGTGGAGTGCTGGGCGATTGTGACCAGCGACTATGACAATGGTCATAGTCGTGAGGCACTATCGCGGGTCGGGGGGGGGGGGGGTGGTCTCGGTACACCCCCGTCGACTATGACTTGCGAGAGTGACAGGGGCAATGTCGCCCTGTCACAATCGCCGAATGCGTACCGCGGGCATCTAGCCGCTCGCGACTATGCCCCGGCGACTATGCCATGGCACAATCGCCAGGCAATGTCGCCATCGGGGGCTGAGAGTATATAAACTCAACCTTGACCATTTAGACTTCATTTCCTCATCTCACACGTTTTGGTTCCGGCCAAGAGCTCATTTAGGGCGATTTTCTCCATTCCAAAACCCTCCAACACTTGCTTCAAACATTGTGTTAGTTGGGAACATTTATTGGTGGTTGAGGAAGCTTCAAGAGTCATCAAGTGAAGTATTTAAAGCACCTTCAAGTTCTCACCCTCTCATCTTCTCATCCAAGTTTTCTAGGGTTTTGTGTGAAACCCTAGATAGTGACTTTCTTACATTATTTTCAAATGAGATACATACTTTATATGCTTTCATGTCTAATGTGTTATCGTTATGAAAAGATCTGATCACCTGATAAGTTTGACCTAACTGCTAATCTTTGTATTATTGGTATTTAGCCTTGAATATGGTTATGGACATGGACGAGGTTGTTACTCTTGATGTTTTGAGTATGTGTACATATTTGTCTTGGCAAGTCATGGATTATATTGAGTATTTGCATATCTTAGAGTTTTGTACCTAAGTATGATTTGGGATTGTGGTAGTCTTATACATGTACCTTATGGGTATGAAATAAGGTATAGAGACGGACATTGTAAGCACACAAAACGAACCATGAGTAAGTGCTAGGAGGATGTAGTCTTAGGTGCCACTATAACGGTATGCGCCTAGACCTCCGCCATTTGGAGTAATGCCTGGGAGGTAGTCTTCAAGTGTGCCGGGCCTTCGGGATGTTGCTCGAGCGAGTGAACATCAAGGTACATTGACTCGAGGTAAAACTCATTGGTGTGATGGGTCTCCCCCATGATTGACCCGTAAGGACTTTGGTGATTGGAGTGTCATGATTGTTCATATTCTGCTTTACATTAACATGCCATGCTTTTATGTAACTCACTATACCCGTTTGGTCTAACACTTGATTGTTGGTATGTATCTCAGGTTCTAGCGGCGCGAGTGCCAAGGAGGCCTAGATGTCTTTAGTGGTGAGCTTGGGAGCATTTTGGGATGCCAATATTGAAGACTATTCTTTTGGATATAGTTGACAACCTTTTGTAATCTTATGTCTAGTGAGGCCTAGATTAGAGTGTTGTCATCTATTATTGCTTCTTATTACAAACTTGTAATTAACTGTCATTTATGGTTTCCTTGTGTATGAGCTCATTGTCTTGGCAAATTATTTACCACATTTCCATTGTCCGGAAATTTTTGTTAGTCCCATTTTTGGGGTGTTACATGTTATCACCCATGATGTATCTTATGTTCATTTCTTCGATACATGATGCATTATTGCCATATATGCAAGTAGGATACTGGTTGAACCCAAAATTACTAGCTCCTCTTATATATGTAATGATAGTCCTTAAACATATACATTATTTAATTATCTCATGGAGAGCAATATTCTTGGATTAGTTCAAGGAGGTAGTTACAAAGGATTGCTTAGTTTACTTCCAAGCAATCGGCGTGTTTCTTGTGGTCATTCATTATCCAGTTTGGGAACAATCTTTGTATGGGTCAGACAGATACCTAATATCAGCAAAGACGTACCAAGACATTTTTTGGTGTTTTCCTGTAAGAGCTAGTACTTTTGCTGCTTACATTCTAAGTAGGTATTGAAATTCCATTATCAATCGAATTTTTCTTTCTATAGGGAAAGTAAAAGCCCATATCAGTTGTTCCAAAATATTAACTTGATTTCATTCCAATGACGTTGCGTTGGCGCTGGGCTAAATCTAGCTAACACGTTCACTGAGAAATACAATATACGATCAAGTGTATTGTGTTAAGTACGATAATGCGCATATTGTACTTAGATAGGGAATTCCTGCTCCCCAACACTTTTCGTCGCCATCCTTGAGACGAAATGGATCTTTCCTTATATCCAACACTTTGACCGATCATGGGAGTGCTAACCAGATGCGCTTTGTCCATATTAAATTACCTGATTATTTTCTAGACATATGCGATCGGTGAATTAATATTTCACAAACTCGGTGTCCTAGCTCAAATAGCTAGACAAAACCATGTTTTCCCAAGATTTTCCATCTCAAATTTAGATTTCAAGTAGCTTGTGGTTTCTCTTATTTCATCAAGAGTGTTTATTGTGTTCATAACATCAACATATAAAACTACTTTGAAAATCTGGAACTTGTTTTCCTAAATAAATACGCAAAGGCACAGTTTATCATTCTTATATATCCTTTCCCAAGAAAATATACACTTAGGCGGGTATATCACATCCACATAGATTACTTTAATCTATAAAGTGTTTATTGTAAACGCATTTTGTGGTTTAGAGTTACTTGATTTTGGTAACGTAATGTCATCAAACACTTTTATATATCTCTGAATCTAGATCCCCATAGAGATATGTAGTAACCACATCCATGAGCTGCATTTCCATTCCTTCGGAAACTACGCTAATAAATTATTTGGATGTCATAACATCCATCATGAGAGAGTAAGTCTCCTCGTGGTCAATCCAGGGCGTTGTGAGAAACCTTGCGCCAAAAGGAGAGCCTTATATATTATGACTTCATTATTCTCGTTACGCTTTCTGACAAAGACTCAGTTATGTCCTACGGGCTTTACACTTGGCAGGTTAGCACCACCGGACCAAATACCCAATCCTTTGTCAAAAATATAATTCTTTCTGGATTGTTTCTTTACATTTAGGCCAATATGCTCTTTGTTGATATTATTCAACTGAGCCTGGATCGATGTCGTCGTGCTCGATCATCTTATAGCTATAGTATATGCGAATAAATCATCAATGATTATATATGATCTGTCCATCGACTCATATGTACTCTCATAGTTCATTTGAGATTAATATTCATCTCTAGAATCAATATTAACTTTGGAGCGTCCTCCAGTGATGATTCATGGACATAATTATAATTAGAGACAATCTCATAAGAGTTTTATGTATTGATGATAAATGGATGTGCCTCACTATTATCTTCCTTTAGAATAGTATCCATCGAACCAAGTAGCTTCCACCACTTCCATTTGGTAGCTATGACCTGTAACACCCTCAAATTTGGAAAGAGCAACTAATTTAAAATTTTCAAATATACCTCAAAGATGGATGAAACTTCATTCGACAAGTCCATACTTAAAATACGATTATAGAATTATCCATCAATAAAACAAAAAAAAATCTTGCATAGGGACAAATTCAAGGTCGGGTGTTACTATAACCCAATAACAGTTGCTATCTCCATAAGTGCGGAAGGCTTCATCGAGCTACTCTCTCTCGTGCAGGATCAACACTCATCTCACCACGAAGTCCCTAACAACAATCCTCAACCAACCTGATGCAGATGCCAACAAATAAAAAGGTTAGGCTAACGCCTAGTGAGTTCAAGAGTTTTCAACATGAAACAAATATATTTGTTAAAGGAAAGAATTCGAGTTAAATCATTATCTTTCAAAATGGTTTACTTTAAATATTAAACGACTCATTTTCCAATAACAAACACCTTTAAAAACAAGCAACCCAACATAATCATTCTTTCGTAAAACAACTTCAACCCCAAATTCACCCCAAAACGTAATTAGTAATTAAAACTCCCAATTTATAAAATTGTGGATAAGGCTTTATTTCTCGAAACACCCAAACACGGGAAGGAATAATACTCGACCCATAAATCACGAATAAAATCCGTATATACAAAACGTCACCGAAAACATGGATAATAAAATAATACTATTTAATACCCAAAGAACACCTTCCGGTGACGGGGGAGACCCGATTCCGTGATATGTGGCGGAACACAAAGTTAAGCCACCTAGCTACGTTATCGAACTACACCTCAGATCGTAACTGTATTGCCTGCTCTGCCGAACTACACCTCCAGTCGGACTTTATTTCATGTCCCAAAACACCGTATCCCCCATTTCCTGCTCCGCCGAGAGACACCTCAAGGATACACGATCTTATTGCCTATTCGGTCTCTAGTGGAGTTTCATCCTTAGGGTACTCATTCGACCCCTAATGCCTACTCCTTAGCATTCAAGATAGGATCCACAACTCCTTACTTGATAACTCATGATGTCTAACTCTCTTGCACAAGAATTAGAGCATCGCATCACAAAACCCATGGTCCCGGAGTACAACCCATAATGGTTCGTCTCCGCCGAACAACTGGGACAACAACAATGCCAACTCGACATATCACCCAAGATGAGAATGCCAAGAGTCATCACCATTAACTACGACTGACTTACATGCCTATGGATCCAATGCAACACAATCTAAAATTACATGACTACATAGGATTGACCAACGCACTCGAGCAGTAATTATCTTTAATATACCACAGGATGCATACTGATGCAAAACATAAATGGGTCTCTATATTGAGCCATTAAAACCGAACAAATGTCCTCAAGACCCGAAACCGACGAAAATCGATCTTTAAGCCCAAAATCAAATGACCATATGTTAACGTCCATAAAATGCAATAAAATGCAACGACCAACGTTTATGCAAACACATGCTTCAACTACATTAGTAACTCCAACATACTTTAGATTGAGAGAAGTCATTTCCCAAACAAGTTTATAATCCCATTGACTCTTTCCAAAACGTACATTGCAATTATTCATGGGATTTACACCCGTATAATAAGTCATTAAAATACCAATATTAAAGGTTTACTCAATAAAATACTTGAATTACATCTTTTCCCCAAACCCAAAAAGGTTGACAACTTCTGAAACGTTCGCAAGGTTGGAAATGACCAAATGTCACTTACCCACACGTTGGTAATTTTTAAAACATTCCACGTCTCAACAGTTGATAGTTTCATGTCAAACACATAAACATTTAAAATTTGACATTTTGGCATGTACATCGTTTTCACAAATCAACTTGAACTCACCTTGCTAGATTTAGGCTAAATCTAGATTTTACCCCAACTTGAGCTTCCTTGAAGAACTCCAAATCCACAAGCAAAATCCTTCCAAAACCTAGATCCACAATTTCTACCCATAAATAATCATATTAAATCCATTTAGAATCTTTCCCCAAACATTTTACATAAGGATCACAACTTATACCAAAACCCTAATTTCCATATATGAAGAAAAGGGGATATTACCTTTACCATAGATTGAATCCATCAACTATACTTCTCTAGGTCAACCATGTGAGCCACCACCACAACCTTTAAGAGAATGGAGAGAGTCTTGAAGAGGGTTTGATAAAACCCTAGAAAGTTGGTGATGAATATGATAGAGTGGAGAGATTGAGCTTAAGCTTCCATAACCTTGTTGGATGGTGAAGTATCACTTGAAATCCCGAGATCTTGAGTATCAAAAGCTCAAAATCAACAACGGTGGCAAGGAGGTTCGGTTTAGAGAGAAAGGAGAGGGTAGGGTTGAAGAAAGTTGCAACAAAAAAGATGAGATAGGAAAAATTCGGGTTTAAAGCCCCCTGCCCCCGATCGCGAAAATGACCGACGACTATGCCCTTTGCATAGTCGCATGGCATTGTCGCTCGCATCCAAACACTTGTGGTACAATTCCCGCGATTATGACACGCGAGAGTGACATTCTGTCACAATCGCGGACATAATCGCCCAAGACGTACCGAGTGCCAAAAATCCCACTTTTCGACCTAAGACGCTCCCGATATAAAGACCCAATCTTCCAAAACCAATTCCAACTAAGGTTAGAATTATAGATCAATAAGTAGGGTACTAGTTAAGGATTTACGGGTGTTACACGACCTCAACCACACCTCCACTATATGTGATTGCAACGCACTTTCCAATGGCGTTGTGCCCCTATTGGGGACTTTTTAACCTTGTAGGTATATTTGCAGTTCGTATATGTGATCTTGTCACTTTTTGGACTAACATTAAACGTATCAGGTATCGAGTCTGATTCGTTTGACTTCAACATTACGTTGTGAATTTTTGGGGATCAAAATGAGACAGAGTGGGCATATTCAATGACACTTCCTGTCGTTCCCATGGAAAATCCTTTTTCCTATCTCCCCCTAACGATGGAAAGACTGTCTCATGAAGTGATAACCGTAAATCTAGCGGTAAAGAGATCACTAGTCAAATATTCTAATTAGCGGATAATTGTTGGGGATTCATGTAACACCTGTAATTTTCGGTGAGTAAAGGTCACCGGGACATTTTTGTAACTTGTATATGGTGGGATTTATGTTGGGAAAACATTACTTTAAGTCCCTAAGAGTTTCGGGAGTGTTGGCATAGAAAAAGTCGAGTTTCGGGGCTTGGTACGGATCCGGCTACAATGCCCGGCGACTATGACATGGTCATAGTCGCACTGGAAAAGTATCAGCCAAGGGAGAGCCTTCTGGACCATTTGAGCGACTATGACATGCGACAATGACATGTCAAATTCGCATGTCATTGTAGCACACTGGTACCAGACTTGTTAAAAGTCGGATTTTCAGCCCCATTCTTTATTTCTTCATAACTTTCTCATTTCAACTCCGTTTTTGGCGATTCAAGTTGATATGGTTTCGTTTTTGTGAGATTTTCAAGATTAGATTGTTATTTTTGGGAATATACAAGAATATTTGGTGGTGGATTGGAAGCAAAGGTCAAGAGCTCATCATCATCACCTCCATCTTCAAGAAATTTGGGGTTTTCTAAGTTTTCACCAAAACCTAAGTGGTAGGTTTATCCCCTACTTTTCTAAACCTTAATAGGTGATGTAAATGCTTCATTTATGATTTTCTAGTGTTTGATTCCTTCTGTTTCGGTTTGTAAGATTTTGGAAGGTTTGGGGTCAAAATTAGGGTTTTGACCAAAATGGAGATTTTGATGTCATGTGTTTGGGGATTGATTCTAAATGGTTGAATGTGATCATTTATGGGTGAAATTTGTGTATCTAGGTTTATGGAGGTTTCGACCTTGAAGATTCAAGTTTCTTCAAAGGAGCTCAAAGTGGGGTAAAATATAGATTTAGCCTAAATCTAGCGAGGTGAGTTCAAGTTGATTTGTGAAAACGGTGTACATGCCAAAATGTTCATTTTAAAGTGTTTTGTGTTTTACATGAAATTGTTAACTGCTGATCACCTGATAAGGTTTGGTTATTTTGAAATATTTAGTTTTATAAACATGGTGAAACACCCATTTTATGATCTTTGAGAATTTTGGTAAATAAATGATGTTGAAATGTTTCTTTGATGATTTTACATATATAATTGGATTTCATTTGACGTAAGTGTCATTTTGTGTATTTGATCTTATAAACCTTTTTAGAAAATTCATATTATCGTGTTATGAGGCATTTTGGAAATATAAGGGTATGAGTTCATTTGGAAAATGGTTTGCCTCAACCCATGATGAGATTTGAGTTAATCATACTTTTGGTCGTTGTGTTTGCATGATAGTTGGTCAAACGTGTTTCAATGTTTATTATTGGCTTTCATTTGGGGTTTACGTAAATTGTTGGGCCTTTGGTTCGGTTTTGACTAAATTGCGTCTTAAGGACATTTGTCCGGATTAATAACCGTTGTGGGGTTTTGAGTATGATGGCGCATTTTTCGTGTCATTTGAGAGTTACATGTTTTGGAAGCTTTGGTCTTTCATTTGGAGTCATGTAATGTTAGACAGTGTTGTAATGGATCCATAAGCACGTAAGTCTGTCTGTTTTGGGAAAGCGGGTAAGGTTGGTTATTGACCGTTGATCGTTTAGGTTCGCTAGCGAGTAGGCAATAGGTGGCTCGAGCCTCCGAGTTGAAACTCGTCTAGATTGGATAGGCACCCATGTCCGTAAGTCCTTAGGGTGGAACTCGACGGAGTATGGCTAGAGGCAATAAACGGTCTGAGGATTGTGATGTATGGTATGGCATGGGAACTAGGTCCGGGATATGTGGTGAAATCCAATAACATCATGGGTGGCCCCATTCACGTGTTGTCGCCATCCAAGATGGAAACGTTGAGATGACATACGAGTACGTTGTATGGGCGGCCTACTCGTGTGTTTCTCTACTCTCAACGTATACGGGTCTCCCCGTCGTTGATCCGAGGTATTTTAAATGTCAATGTCGTATCTTCAACTTTGGTTTTTATGGGGTCGGCGGCAAATGATGGCCTTAATATTGGGTTTCGCTTGAATGAAATACGTCATTCCCACGTTTCAGTATTTGATTTCGTCCCATTTTATGGTTGCATGAGTTTTGGGTCTAATGTCTGTGTTCACGGCGATACTTATTTATATGGGTTTTCATCTATGGTTTATGAGTTGTGTGTCATGTCCCACCCGTGTTTTGGGTATTTCAAGATATAACATTTTACCCGCGTTTTATACAATTGTGAGTCCTCTCTCTATTCTCATTTTGAGTAAGTTTTGGGTTAAATCTAAGTTTACGAAAGAACGTTTTATATTGGGATCTTAGCCCTTAAAACAGTTTGGTTTGGTCAACGATTATATTGGTGTCTCTTTCATTTAAAATGCATAATTATTAGTAAACGAGTCGTTTTCATGATTGAAGCATATCATTTTGAAAGATTATGATTTTAATTGCATTCTTCCTCTTTAACGATTCATTTATAAATGTTGAAAACTCTTGAACTCACTAGGCGTTAAGCCTAACCCTTTTTCTTTGTCGGCATGTGCATCAGGTTCCAGTTGGGGTTTTGGTTCTAGCAGTACTATGAAGAGTTGAGCCTTAGCCTTACACAAGTGTAAGTAGTTGGTGAAGTCTTCCGTAGTTTGGAGAGTGATTGTTATTGGGTTTTAGTAGCACACGTCCTTATTATAGTCTGTATGTATGGAATGGAATGTGTGTATTGAGGTTCAATCTTAAATTGTGATTGTAGATGAATCAATTATCAATGTATTTAGAAAATTTTAAATTAGTTGCTATTTCCAGAATTGAGGGTGTTACAAGTTGGTATTAGAGCTTAAGTTTGAGAGAATTAGGTATTGATTTTTGGATGCCTAAACTCAAACTAGCATTCTTATAAGTGATTGTAAGTGAAATTGCACATTAGGTACATTAAGATAAGATATTTTGGGGATCGATAGAGTCTCTAGAAACGGGAAACTTGTCGAGGATAGCAAGGATGATCATGTACGGTACATTCATAATGGCACCTGGCCAGTGTCATGGTGAACCTACATGCTACATGTGTGTACTTGTAGTAGGGGTGTGCAGAAAGTCAACCGATCCAATAGGAACCGACCGACAATGATTGGATATCCAATTGTAATTGGATCGGATCGGATCGAAAATTTTGACATCCAATTGGATCGGTTCGGTTCTTGAATGATGGTCCATAACCGATAAGAACCGACCGAACCGAACCGAATTCACCATCCAATACCAACCGACCGAACCGAACCGATATAAACCGACCAAATACTAATTATTAATATAAAATTATATTGTTTATATATAAATTTATAAAAATTATGGAATATTATATTATATTTATATATATGAATTGTTGTAGATTGGATTTAAAACATTGGATGTATCAAATCCGATCATCCATCGGATGTCGGATGGATACAATCCGATCATCCATTGGTTGGATCCAATTCGATCCAATGGACATCCAATAAAAATATCCATTGGATGGAACCGAACCGATCCAATCATCCATTGGATTGAAAAAATCCAAGATCCAATGGATGATTGGATCGGTTCGGTTGGAAAAATCCAACAACCAATGGATGATTGGATCGGTTCGGTTGGGCTCACATCCAATGGATGTCAACCGATGAACACCCCTAACTTGTACTACCTTGGTGGGATGACCGTTGGGGTAGTAAAGAAGTTTCTAAACGAGTAGTCTAAGGAAGAGTTGATGTTTATAGCATTGTCACTTTGGAGTGATAGTTAAGCCCGACGAATGCATTAAGTTGACCATTTTGGTGTCAGAGGTATTGGTTGAAATTAAAACCATAGGCTTGATAAAGAGACTCTATTTCAAGAAGAGATTGTAAGTTAATCAGATTGGTGTGATTAATGCTTAGGGATGTTTGATGCATTCTGTTGTCGATAGTGTGGTTAGGAAATTGGGAAGCGTGGACCTAGGATGCCGAGAGTCGACCAAAATTCATGCACGAAATTTATTTCTAGAAAAGTTTGCATAAATTGTTTCTCATGTTTTCAAAATATAAAGTGAGTTATGTTACGAAGTCTTGGTAAAACATTTAGCACTCATTAGATTTTAATCCGTGAGCTTAAACAGGCATGATTGTTGCACGTGGTTGCAATTTATATTGAAAATCTCTTCGTCGACGTTTTGTGTTTAACGCTATTTTTGGATATTATAAGATCCGTGTTTAATGTCATTTAGGGTATTGGACAAGTAACTATGGAATTTTTGACCTTGACATTGAATCTCCTCCACGTATGTTAAGGTCTTAAAGGAAGAGTTGTTCCCAAGTTCTTGAGTCGGAATTTTCTTGGGAATTTTGGTCTGTATGAGTCTTGTTGAATTTTATGGAGTAGATTTTTGCGACGTTTTGGGGGCGTGAGTGTACTTGGAGATGAGTGGGTTTTAATTTTATTGCGTGTAATTTTACGAGCTTATTAGGCGTCGTGTCTGATGAAAGTTTTGTTGAAAATGGTCACTTATGTGTACGTTGTAGTTTTAGAATTTTAACATTTTTAGACTTATTGTCGTCTTATGTTTTTTATGTTGGGAAATGAAAATTTTGACACCGCTTGATTTTAGCGTTAATGAGTTTTATGAAAATTCAGTTGGGTTTTATGGTGTCTTATCGTACGACTTTTTGCGTCGCGAAGATAAATTTTGGAACATGTGTACATGCATTATCGTTTACGTTAATTTATGGGTTTTGTTAATAGATGTCATCCCATATGTTATTTTGGGAAAGTTTCAATATCATGTGATTTATCTTTGGACTTTATACAAGTGTTAATCGTTGTATACTATTCGTATTTGGATTAAATTATGTTGTTGGTGTAAGTAAACATATAAAAGATTTATGTTGTTTCAGATAGAACTTTTGCTCAGAACATGTTTCAGTTGTTGATTTTACTGTTAGAAATTTTCTACAATGCATTAAATGAAATATCGGTATTCATGTCGTTGTAGTTACTATTTTGGTCAAGTGTGTTTTATCTGTGCGGCTCAAAGTTTTAAACTCGATTTAAAATTTATTTACGTTCCTATCGTGTTGCTAAATTTGGGGAAATAAACGGACGTAAATGGGCCTTGTTGGGGATTTTATCCTCCGACGTTTTGTGTTTTTAAAGGAGAAGATTTTAAAGTTGAAATTGTGAATTTCTCTTTTAGAATAGACAAACAGTTTGTTGCACAGGTTATAGTGCGGAAAATTATTTTTCATATACATGGTATAAATTGATGCATACTCCATGGTAGTCCGTTTGAAAATTTTGTTGCGCATCTTTTGTTACAGTTTTTATTAACGCAAGTACTGATCAAATGAGTTTTAGAAATGGTTTTATATGCGTAGTGTTGGTGATCAATTTTGAAACCTATCGAATGAACGGTAGTGTATTTTTACCGCACGATTAATTGTTATAAAACTTATGTATTTGAAAGTTTTTTTTTTTAATTTCAAATTGGCATACTGGTTGAAAAACCTTGAACTCATTAGGGCTATAGATTTAAAACCCTATCGTGAAAGGAGTTGCAATTAAGAGACTAGAGGAGTCCTTGGGATTTGAAGCGTCGAATGATCCGACTTGTGGTCAACCTTGAATTTGGGTTTCAGATTTTGAATCGGGTCATGCATGAATAATTGAGGTATTAGATTTATGCTTTCTCCCAGTTAATTAAGAGGTGATCTTTCTGCTTTGATAAATCTTCGGGTTAAGACTTTGTGTGGTTAATTGCTTATGGTTGGATATGGGTTGTTGGGTTGATCGTTCGACATCATGCATGTGTTGGGGGATGTGCCATCGGGGCAAGTCTTTAGGATTAAAGGGAATGTTGTGGTTCATTTGTTAGAGATGTAAGATTAGGAATTTTAGTGTCATGTTAGGTGTTAACTGTAATTTGGCAATGCAAATCTGGAATGAAATGTTTGACGGTGTACCTACGTTTTCAGTATGACCATCTTGATTTTAGGCGTCGACTTGTTATTTTGAGGTTAATGAATCTTTGGAATGTTTGGAAGTTTTCCCGTTGGATCATGAGAAATGTTAGCCTCGCGGTGGTGGAACTTAAAGGAAGTTAGATTGTTGGTAATCAAGTATTTATGCATATGATTTTCTTGATGTGTTAAGGATCTTATGGATGGAATGTTTGAGGTTTGAGAATAGATCGGAGTTTTGTAATAGCCTAATCTAAATTAACCAACCCCTCGTAAAGCGTAGCGGTACACCCTTGGAAGGAACGCCTTACCAGTATCAAGGGTGAACTTTAAGAAATTTTGGGAATTCTTTGGGTTGGTGTTGATTATGGGAATGCGGATTCAATGAGAAGTCGAGGTCACAAGCTTCCTTGGGTGTAGTACGTGTCACCTAAGGTTGGGAGACAATCGTAGCCTTGTGGTTAGGGGCTACTCTAGTAAGTTAACGTTCATTCGGATATAAGTGCAATGTGTTCGAGGGGACATTTATCGGGAGTATCAGCATAAAGTTATCATGATTGTTCTGACAAGTGGATTAGAGGCAACTGCTCATAAACAGAGACAAGCTATTATGAGGGTAACGTTAAACGGAAAGCTAGATTTCGAGGACGAAATCTCTTTTAAGGTTGGGAGGATTGTAACACCCATAATTTTCGGTGAGTAAAGGTCACCCGGACGTTTTTGTAACTTGTATATGGTGGGATTTATGTTGGGAAAACATTACTTTAAGTCCCCAAGAGTTTCGGGAGTGTTGGCATAGAAAAAGTCGAGTTTCGGGGCTTGGTACGGGTCCGGCTACAATGCCCGGCGACTATGACAGGGTCATAGTCGCACTGGCAAAGTAGCAGCCAAGGGAGAGCCTTCTGGACCATTTGAGCGACTATGACATGCGACAATGACATATCAAAGTTTCATGTCATTGTAGCATACTGGTACCAGACTTGTTAAAAGTCGGATTTTCAGCCCCATTCTTTATTTCTTCATAACTTTCTCATTTCAACTCCGTTTTTGGCGATTCAAGTTGCTATGGTTTGTTTTTGAGAGATTTTCAATGTTATATTGTTAGTTTTGGGAATATCCAAGAATATTTGGTGGTGGATTGGAAGCAAAGGTCAAGAGCTCATCATCATCACTTCCATCTTCAAGAAATTTGAGGTTTTCTAAGTTTTCACCAAAACCTAAGTGGTAGCTTTATCCCCTCCTTTTCTAAACCTTAATAGGTGATGTAAATGCTTCATTGATGATTTTCTCGTTTTTGATTCATTCAGTTTCGGTTTGTAAGATTTTGGAAGGTTTGGGGTCAAAATTAGGGTTTTGACCAAAATGGAGATTTTGATGTCATGTGTTAGGGGATTGATTCTAAATGGTTGAATGTGATCATTTATGGGTGAAATTTTTATATCTAGGTTTATGGAGGTTTCGACCTTGAAGATTCAAGTTTCTTCAAAGGAGCTCAAAGTGGGGTAAAATTTAGATTTAGCCTAAATCTAGCGAGGTGAGTTCAAGTTGATTTCTGAAAACGGTGTACATGCTTTGTTAACTGTTGATTACCTGATAAGTTTTGGTTATTTTGAAATGTTTAGTTTTATAAACATGGTGAAACACCCATTTTATTATCTTTGGGAATTTTGGTAAATAAAAGATGTTGAAATGTTTATTTGATGATTTTACATATATAATTGGATTTCATTTGATGTAAGTGTCATTTTGTGTATTTTTATCTTATAAACCTTTTTGGAAAATGCATATTATCATGTTATGAGGCATTTTGGAAATATAAGAGTATGAGTTCATTTGGAAAATGGTTTGCCTCAACCAATGATGAGATTTGAGTTAATCATACTTTTGGTCGTTTTGTTTGCATGATAGCTGGTCAAACGTGTTTCAAAGTTTATTATTGGCTTTCATTTGGGATTGACCGTTGACCGTTTGGGTTCGCTAGCGAGTAGGCAATAGGTGGCTCGAGCCTCCGAGTTGAAACTCATCTAGATTGGATAGGCACCCATGTCCGTAAGTCCTTGGGGTGGAACTCGACAGAGTATGGCTAGAGGCAATAAACGGTCTGAGGATTGTGATGTCTGGTATGGCATGGGAACTAGGTCCGGGATATGTGGTGAAATCCAATAACATCACGGGTAGCCCCATTCACGTGTTCTTGCCATCCAAGATGGAAACGTTGAGATGACATGCGAGTACGTTGTATGGGTGGCCTACTCGTGTGTTTCTCTACTCTCAACGTATACGGGTCTCCCCGTCGTTGATCCGAGGTATTTTAAATGTCAATGTCGTATCTTCAACTTTGGTTTTTGTGGGTTCGACGACAAATGATGGCCTTAATATTGGGTTTCCCCCGCGTATATTAAGGCTTGAATGAAATACGTCATTCCCACGTTTCGGTATTTGATTTTGTCCCATTTTATGGTTGCATGAGTTTGGGTCTAATGTCTGTGTTCACGACGATACTTATTTATTTGGGTTTTCATCTATGGTTTATGAGTTGTGTGTCATGTCCCACCCGTGTTTTGGGTATTTCGAGATATAACATTTTACCTGCGTTTTATACAATTGTGAGTCCTCTCTGTATTCTCATTTTGAGCAAGTTTTGGGTTAAATCTAAGTTTACGAAAGAAAGTTTTATATTGGGATCTTAGCCCTTAAAACAGTTTGGTTTGGTCAACGATTATATTGGTGTCTCTTTCGTTAAAAATGCATAATTATTAGTAAACGAGTTGTTTTCATGATTGAAGCATATCATTTTGAAAGATTATGATTTTAATTGCATTCTTCCTCTTTAACGATTCATTTATAAATGTTGAAAACTCTTGAACTCACTAGGCGTTAAGCCTAACCCTTTTTATTTGTTGGCATGTGCATCAGGTTCCAGTTGGGGGTTTTGGTTCTAGCAGTACTATGGAGAGTTGAGTCTTAGCCTTACACAAGTGTAAGTAGTTGGTGAAGTCTTCCGTAGTTTGGAGAGTGACTGTTATTGGGTTTTAGTAGCACCCATCCTTATTATAGTCTCTATGTATGGAATGGAATGTATGTATTGAGGTTCAATCTTAAATTGTGATAGTAGATGAATCAATTATCAATGTATTTAAAAATTTTTAAATTAGTTGCTATTTCCAGAATTGAGGGTGTTACAATTCATATCCAACATATACCAAATCGTCTTTAAGGACCCATTTCGATGTGTTGTAGAGGTGCAATTGGAACATATACTATGAAACCAAACATGCGTAAATGTAAAATATCAGGCTTATATCCAGTTACCAACTGGTACGCATGTGTCTGGTTAGCTAGTAGTGGGTCTAAAAATGAAAAAGAAACGGCATATAATAATTGCATAGCCCCAAGTAGATGTGGGTAAATTGGTACGCATTACCAATACCCTAGATATCATCATATACTTTTGATAACAACTTCTATGAGACCATTTTATATATACACATGGGGTATAGGAAACTCTACATTGATCCCAATACATATGCAATAAACATCAAATCCTTATGATGTAAATTCTCCAACATTCCAAGTCATGTAGACTTGATGAAATAATCAAGGTGGTGAGCCCTTAAACGTATAGCTAGTTCTAGGCGTGCAAAATTTCATGTGGACAATAATACGACATGTGTTCATCGTGTCGAAACCAAAACCAGAAAGTACTTTAATGTCCCGCATTCTGGATGTTTATGTCCATAAGTATCACCTTGTATTCGTTGTAACAATGAAATATTTTTGTATTATGTCCTTAGCTTTAGGATGGTCTCATTCATGTCTTGGCTAAGGATCATGGTATACAAAACTTTTAGGTATTCGAGAGGGCATATTATGATGGCAGTGTTGCTTCTTATGCTGTAGAAGTCAACAGTTGCAATTTACCTCATTTTGCCTTCACTCGAAAGAGAATGTGTCTATGTGTATTTTGCAATACATGGGTCACTATGTCATAACCATGGTGTCCAACATGGTCATGTCAAAAACATATATGTGTCACTGACCTAAAGTTTTTTATTGGTGACAAAAAATGTTTCGATGATCTAATAATCTAGTAGTTTGACACATTAATTTCCATGATATATGTTTTGTAGATCCCAGTGCAGTGCAATCACAAGTAAATATGATCAAAGATGAACAGTTTATAGACCACAGTAACTAGTCATATGATTGATAATACTTCAAAGGTTTAGGTTTACAGAGAGAATTTATGATCAGGGTTTGTAAACCTAATGACTAGAAAACTGAATAATGAAATTATGAACTTCTAACCTTACAAATGAAATAGAAATAACTTTAAATACTTAGGCACGCAGGCCTGACGGGCTTATGGGCTTTTAGGCCCAACAAGCTTACAACTTTGAATAATTACATTACGAACCCTTATAAATACTTTATTCCACTTTCAACACACAGGACTTTCAGTCCTAACAATCTCCCCCTAAAGTTGAATAAAGCATTTATCTTCTTGAAATCTTCAAACATTGATCTTCTTTCCCTCTTGAATCTTTGAAGAACTTTGATGTTGCTTGACTTCATGTCTTTCCACGCTCCCCCTTGAATAAAGCTCTTGTTCTTCATAGTATCAACTTTGTAACCAGATTCAATGTACAGTAGCCTCGACTGAACGCACTATCAAGCAGCTTTCAGCTGTAAAAACTCAATAACATCGGATCAACACGCAATAAAGATAATGTGAGAGTTACTTGACATTCCACGATGCATCTTCAGTTTAAAACAAATAATCTGTCTTTGAACCGCGAGTTGAATAGGCTTTCAGCTTAAGAACTTGTTTCAATCAGCTCGTAGGAGGAATAATGAAGAAACTTGTAGCAGACACCACATGATACGGGAAAGAATCAATACAAACTTTGAAAACTTCACTGTCTTCAGACAAACAAATTTAGCATCAAACTCATATCTTCATCTCTTTGATCTTTAGACCGTCTTCAGAAAAACAAACTTTCTTTCTTCAAAACTTTGAAATTGAACTTTGAAAACTTCTCCCCCTTTTTGATGATTGTGAGCATCATGATCATCAAAACTTCTTCAATTTCAACGCATTCTTTGATCTCCTCTTTATGATAATATGATATTCTTCGTCCTTTGATCTGAGTATCCGTCAATTCATGAAATGTATATATCCAAATCTTTTCAAATTCAGACATAATGGACAATGTAACCCTGATTCAACAGATGAAACAGTTAGTATGCCTGTAAGTAGCATAAAGCCACTTTGTACAACGGATGTACATTGGAAAGGAGTTTTTGTGATGTTCACTCTCCCAGGGCTTCCATTTAATCATCGAAAAACCACAAAGGAATTTTCTATGAATGTTATGACAAGAAAACTCATTCCTTGTGTGCTCGTGAAAGTGTAGAAATGATTGAAGCTACTTAGCTTGATCAGGCTCAAATTGTGTAAACTGTTGAGACAACAACAGATATTACACGGACTCAATGTGTATGAAAGAGGTGCGAAGGTGGGGCAACTTTCCTTCTTTTTCAATATCTAAATCTTCCAAATGAAGACTAGATAGCAGATATGCTGCGTCCCCAAAGAAAATGAAACATTTCTTTGTTAAGAAAGAAACGAGTGGCTGGTGGGGTTATAGCAAGAGTTGGCATGGGCTCACTGCCTGTTTCAATGATGGTCACCAAGGAATGTGAACCAATCAGAATATTTGGCTGCCCGGCTCAGAAAGTGGTTGGTACAGAGTTCTGATATTCTTTTAACTCTGTTCTCACACCCTCTTTCTTTTTAACATTAAAGCTCACTTCTAACCAAAAACTCTTTTTCATTTTTCCGCTCAGCACAATGAGAAAAACTCAACCCGATGAGTTATCTCCCCCACTCTTTGATTTATGACCCCTCACCCCTCAAATCACTCTAGAATAACTTCCGAGGTAGGAAACACTGGTTTACGTGAATCCATAGAAGTTCTGTTTAAGCTCACTCACAAATCCCATGTAATTCCTATAAAGAAAGTATGCTCAACAGTTTAACTTGACCAGTTAAGCACATATAAGATAACACTGTCAAAATGTATGCTCATTTAAAAATATGAATGAATTTTGAGCATTTGAACTTTGAAGATTTCTCAAAACAAGAATATCGAATGAATGAAATGAAATCACGAGATTTGTTTTGAGAATCTGACAATGTAACAATCAGATCAAATAAATTGGTTAGGGTAACAAAGATTTGGATATTTTGTTTATATGAACGAATATAAACAATTTTGCAATGAAAGCACAAGATTAGAACTTATGATTGATGCTCAACAACATTGAATTTCAAACGGGGGTATTACCATCGAAAAAATTGGTTCGTTATGAGACATGGTAATAACAAGTACAAATGAAGTACTGAACCTGTGTGTGTAAATACATTTCAGTATAAAGACAAGATAATACGCAAGTATTGACCTTTAGAAACACACAGTCAGTTAAACATTAATCTAAAAAAAATGAAAAACATTTAAAATCACACTTCTAGATTCATGAAACCTTTTGAAAATCAGAAGTGGTTTGAACATTTCAGAAACTGTTTTTCATGCTGGAAAGTTGTTCGTCTTCCAAACAATCAGAGATCTAGAGTTAGAAGATACTTACTTTTAAGCTCCCCCTCAGATCATGATATAATGATTAGGTCTTTTAAGCTTCCCCTGGATAGTTGCAAAATATCCAAGTCTGAACGTTGAAGAACGGGTCCTGATCTGTCATGTGATCAGAAGCCAAAATTCGTTGAAGTCCGGGTTCTAAGCTGATTTACTTAGAAGCCATTGTTCTTCTACTCCCCCTTGACAGTAGGTGCCTGCAACAAAGAATCAGTTTTCGGCTTTGGTACCCACTGGTATTTGGGTCCATGAATGTTAGTTGCAGTTCTTGTGGGGGATATAGAATAAGAACCATACTAGAAATGATCCCTGGATTTGTGAATGTGATCATGTGTACGACAATAAGAACAATGATATTTCTTACCTGACAACCTGAGTAATTGATCTCTCGAGTAGATATGATCAGGTTTACCTTTACTCGCTTTGTTCTTCTTGGCATTAGATGCATGTACACATGATTCTCTTTCTTTCAGCTCATCTTCAACTGGTTTCTTCTTCCAGACCAGTTCCTCATCTTTGTATCTCCTTCTTCTTTGATGTGTACCTGAACCATCTATATTGCTATCATAGAAAAGGTTAGTTTTACGAATCCGATCAAAAGATTCAACTGACCTTTGTGGAGAGACAGATTTCTGATTTGCACTTGATACAGACTTTTCAAGCACTTTAATCGTCGAAGCAAAGTTGTCTCTTTCTTTAACAAGCAGGTCAATCTTCTTCGTGAATTAAGACTTCGTTCTCTGCTTTTTTAGTGCTTTCTCAGATAGTTTAGATAACTTGGCAGTCAACTTTTTGATCTCAGTCTCAAACATGATTCTCTCTTCTTCAAATCTCTTCTCAGCATCATTTCTTTGGCCGGATATTTCTTTGAAGAATCCCACATTCTTTTGTTCAATGGCCTTCTTTTCTTTTTCAAACTTTTCTCTTTCAAACTTTTCTCTTTCAAGGATGATTACTTTCTCGAAAGCAAAAACTTGTTGAGAAAGTTTTATGCATTTCAGCTCAACTTCCTTCTTCTCATCAGCACATTTTCTCGAAAATTCTGAGAACTTCTTTGCGAAAGATTTCTCTTTAGTCTCAAAATCATATTTGTGTTTAGCAAGCAGTTGCTCCAAATCAGATAAACGCTTTTGAAGTTCTGCATTTACATCTTTCAGATCAGAGATCTTTTTCTCATAGTTTTCAGCGGAGACTGGTTGCTGAGGTTTAGCTTCCAAAATAGAAATCTTTCCTTTTAGCTCAGAGTTCTCAGCTTCCAATTTTCTTCCTTTTAAAATCTCATTTGGCCCTAACACCAACCATTCAGTACAATCCCACAACTCTTTTCCTGTCATTTTGTAGGTATTTATTTGATCAATAAGTTCACTAAAAATGTCACGAAAAAATTCACAAGTAATACTATCAGTCATATAATTTCGAGCTATATTGTTAGCCCTCTCTCTTTCCTCCTTTTCCATAGGTGAAGCTTCTGTAGGAACCTGGGATTGCATCTCTCCTTCAGTCAAAGATAATCTGATATAGGGACCCACCTCATGTTTGTCCACACAGTTCAAAAAATGAACTTTCCACTCTTCATATTCTCTTTTGGACTGCAGCCTTGGTAGGTACACCATTTTGATCGTTTCGAATAGAATGTATTCGCTCCGGCTTTGAAGAGAGATGAAACTTGAAAGTGCAGGGACCAAAAGTGACAAATTGTGAAACTTGAAAGTTTCGGGTCACAAATGACAAACTACTGAAACCTTGAAGTACGGGGGCTGAAAGCGACACTAACTAAAACATAAAACTAGAAGGACTAAAAATGACAAATACTAAAACTACTAACTAGAGGGACTAAAAGTGTAAAAATAAAACTTCTAACGGACTATCTGAAAAAGGACTAAAAATGAAATAAAAACTAACCAAACTAACAAACTAACAGAACTAACGGAGACTTAACGGAAAAGGACCAAAAAGTAAGAAAATTAACCGTTACTTAACGGAAACACTATTCATCATCTTCCTCGTTGAGCCATCCTGCAAAACTCGAAAACGGTTAGAAAATTTCAATGCAAAACGATCGTTAAAGCTCCCTGATCAGTCCTTAACGGATTAAAATTCAACCGGTCAACCCACGATCACAAACGAACCAACCGAAAACTTTTCGGAAAACGATCGAAACTTTAGAAAATCAATATGAGTTCAAACTTTTCGATCAAAAATGATCGTTTATATTCCCTTAAGCTCTCTCAACTGATTAAATCTCGAAACAGTCGCTCAAACTCTCGAACGAACCAACCGAAGATTTTTCGGAAACCGAACGAGAATTTAAAAACTTGAAATGAGATGAGATTTTTCGATAGAAATCGACCGTTTCGACTTTATAAGCAACTCTTAACAATTTAAAATCAAAAAAGTTCACGATCGCTACCGAGTCAACCGAAATGAATTCGAAAAACAATTTGAAAAACTCAAGAACTTGTTCTTGACGTGAGAAGTTGGTTGGATGGACACCGGGCGTTAGATATCGGTCGGTTGGTGATCCGGTCGATTGATGATAGTGCCGGTCGAATGATGGTACCGGCCGCTTTAGGTGCCGGTCGAATGATGGTACCGGTCGTTTAGGTGTCGGTCGAATGATGGTACCGGTCGTTTAGGTGTCGGTCGAATGATGAATACCGGTCGTTTAGGTGCCGGTCGAAGGAAAATATATATATATGCGATGTATGCGTGAGATATTAACTATGCATGTATGTTATGGATATATGAATGCTATGTATGTATGAGATAGATATAGATTTAATCAAACAAGCCTCCGATCTCAAACCCAAATGCACCGTCCCACTAAATTTAAATTGACCAATCACAATTAACCAAGTCAAGACTTTAAAACACAAACCATGCAAAAAATGGAGACCCGGGAGAATAAGACCGGGAGACAAGGTACCGGTCAAACAAATTGTAGTATACCGATCGAACAACAGGACCTGTAAAAACAATGTATCGGTCGAACCAAAGGACCGGTAAAAACAATGTACCGGTCAAGCAAAAGATATCGGTCCAATAATATATCGGTCGATAACAGATAAATAGATAGACTTAAAAGCCCGATAACCACGAAGAACACTCCGATAATCACGAAGAATCTCAAGAACAATCGACTTTTATTAACCCAGAAGTTCAACAGCTTTGCAGATCGAATTAGTAAACCCAGAAAAAAATTCAAACCCCAGATTTGAACTTTAGGAACACTAAGTCGATTTAATTGATTAATTTCCAGAAACAAATTCGACCGCACTTACACAGAACAACCAGATCGTTCGATAATCAAATTTTTTTTCTTCAGAAAAACAGTTCGACCGATGGCACAGTACCAAATCGATTTTGCAGAAACCAAATACCCGGAAATCAAACTTTTTAGAACAGATCTACCCCGAAAACAATACAATAAAAAAAAAGATACGAACACAGATTTCAACTCATGCAGATACGAGCCCAAAAAATCGATTTCAGAAACACAGATAATAATAATTAATACAGATAATCGATTAAAGGGTATTAGACAAACCTTTTTTGATCGTATCGAATAAAATTAACTCGATTCTGCTTTGATACCAATTGTAGATCCCAGTGCAGTGCAATCACAAGTAAATATGATCAAAGATGAACAGTTTATAGACCACAGTAACTAGTCATATGATTGATAATACTTCAAAGGTTTAGGTTTACAGAGAGAATTTCTGATCAGGGTTTGTAAACCTAATGACTAGAAAACTAAATAATGAAATTATGAACTTCTAACCTTACAAATGAAATAGAAAATAACTTTAAATACTTAGGCACGCAGGCCTGACGGGCTTATGGGCTTTTAGGCCCAACAAGCTTACAACTTTGAATAATTACATTACGAACCCTTATAAATACTTTATTCCACTTTCAACACACAGGACTTTCAGTCCTAACATGTTTACTTTCATATTCATTAGAACTTATGTATATATGCTCATTTCCATTATAATTTTCATTTGATACGAATATCTTTACAAGGTTCCTATTAACCTTGTACCAACAAGAAAATGACAGTCCATCGTCTAAGTATTTTGGTTGGATGAATTATAAATAAGTATTTGTCTGTCATTTTAGATTGTGTTGAATATTCTACAAAAACTCAAATTCTCCTCGATACATTCCTACATGGAACGGAGAATATTGATAGTTTTGTTATTTATTTAGATGTATTTCTTTACATCTATAATGGTTACATATTCGATTTTACTTAAGCAAAAGAAATTAATTTTAATACTTAAAATAAATGTCTAAGAAACTATGCTTAATCAATCTTAAATTAATATGATATAGTCCATTTTCAACTTGTTCTCCTTTTCGAAATGACTAGTAATTAATGTATTTTTTCTTTGACTATACAATGTCAACTGGGTAGTAGTTGCATCTCTGCTCAAAGGATTGGAAAATCCTTCCAACTATTGTCATGACCCTGACCCTTTCCACGGTCTTGTCCACGTGGTATATAGATGCCACATGTATTGTCTTTCACTTACTATTCTTTAGAGTTGTTTCCACCTCTAATACTTTCATTATTGATCTCGGGAATTTTCTTTGTCCCGACAGATCTTGTGTTGTCATTTGAAAGAACCTTGTTGTGTCTCTCAACCACTTTGCAGTAGGTTTATGAGTTTGTCTAAATGTTACTTTCCAACTTATATTAGTTCATTAATATTTACTGATATATGAAAGGTGGAAATAATGTTAGGAATCATGTCATCTTCTATGAGTTCGTTGTCACAGAGATTGAGACGCGTTTTGAATATAACATTTATTTGTTAAAATCAGTTACCTTTTTGTAATCGAGTAAGTGGGTTTCATTCCACTGTACGATTAGTTCGGGAAGTACATATTCATGAATACTCCCGATTCTCCCTTTCGGGACATCCCACAGTTCTTTGGGGGTTTCTAGTAAAGATATTCTTATGAAAGTTATGATTTATATGTCGTCTCAAAACATTAGGGTATTTGCTTGTACCTTTTCAAGATGTTGATTTTAGGGCCAATAGGGAGTTGATGGACTTTAGGTAGTTTCTTGTACCTTTCAAAAGGAGATTGATATACTCATTTATGGCACTCAGATTCTTTTAAGTTTATGACGTTGATTTTGGGATGAGTTGTATCATCCATTTACATATATAAGGGATAATATATGGTTTTATGTTTGATAAGACAGTGGGTTATAGATATAATTATTATTTTATGTATGGAATTTTATTATCATAACAATATTAGATTTTTGTATGCTTACATTTTGTTGATAATACTTCATCAATATTTCAGTTTGCGAAAAAGAAATCACTCAATCAATTGGATTTCCAGGTAGTAGGGGAATCACATGGATTTCTTAAAGTCCCTACAAATCTTAGGGCTGTTTACACCCGTTTGACAAAATCCAGTCGAAATCTTGTGATTTATTTAATTGGTATATTTTGACAAGAGGTCAAAAATATGAAATCAAATTTAAAAAAAAATTATTATCGGACCAGCATTATGGGAACTTTTGGCATGATGCCAAAAATATGGGGTTGAAAGTGTAACTTCCAAATATTAATTAAGGTTGAAAATGATGAGTAGGAACTCATAATCTAGATAAACATTTGAATAATAGTTTAACATTTTCATGTTATTATGGGAGTTTTTAGCAAAACACCAAAAGTTATGGGCGTTATGTAACACCCGAAAAATCTAAGGTAAGTATTTGCCTTGTTCATTGTCATCTTGTTAAATTTTGGAACGCTAGTTGTGTATAAATTGTGCTTTATTGATCCGTTAATGTTATACCTTCTAAAATATCGTATTGTGCGTGCAAGTGTTGAGTTTTGATCGAATTTTCGGGTCTCGTGAGAGTGGCGCGAGAGTGCCACGCGACAGGGCCCTTGGGCACAGTCGCTTGTCACAATCGTCGGGCACGTACCGAGGCAGGGGGTCACGATGCGACATTGCCCTCGCGATAGTGACAAGGGCATTGTCGTCGGTCACTATCGCGGGGCTTGTACCGTGAGTGGTTGGGAGCGCACGACCATGCCCCCGCGACAGTGCCATGGGCAATGTCACCGGACATTGTCGCCGACGAGGTGTTAGGGTATATAAACAGCCTCTAGATGGGTTAGCTTCATTTATTTCACTTTTTACACTTATAAACCGATATTGGAGAGTAAAGAAGGGGATTTTCTTCCACCAAACCCTAGTTGCATTCATTACAAACTTTTGAAGTTGGTGGGTTTGAGTAGGAGCATTCAAAGGACCATTAAGAGCTTGCTAGTGGGAAGGCATTCTACCTCAACTTCTCATCTCCTCATCTATAAGATCATCTAAGTTCTAGAGTTTCTATAAAACCTAGTTTGTAAGTTATCTACTTACTATTTTCAATGAGATACATATCTTGTGTGATTACTTGTCTTTACTTCATATACATGTATAAATCTGATCACCTGATAAGTTTGACCTAACTGTTATATTTGAGATTTTGGGAAATTTTGGCTATGAGTTCATCATGTAGATTAAATGGTAATATTAGTTATATTGATGGGTTATGATTGTGTTATATTATGGGATTGTGATTATCATTGTGGGTATTGCATGTCGAGGGTTTTGGACCTAAAATGGATTTGGAACTATGGGAGGTCTTATACATGTATCTTGTTGATATGGAATATGTATAGAGATAGATATTGTACATGTATTTATTGGAGGAACCATGAGTATGTGCTAGAAGGATGTAGTCTTAGGTGCCACCTTGACGGTATGCACCTAGACCTCCGCCATTTGGAGTAATGTCGGAGAGATAGTCTCCAAGTGTGTCGGGCCTTTAGGGTGTTGCTCATGCGAGTGAACATCAAGGTACATTGACTTGAGGTAAAACTCATTGGTGTGATGGGTCACCCCCATTGATTCCCTTATGACCTTTGAGGACTAAAATGATATAAATGTTCATGTTAGGTTTATAAATGTTATGTCATGCTTTTGTACAACTCACTAGGCTCATTTGGCTTAACACTTGTTTGGTTTGATGTGTATCTCAGGTTCTAGCGGTGTGGCCGCTAAGAAGGATTAATAGGTTTTTAGATGTGAGCTTGGGAGCTTTTGGGATACCATCATAGAAATGATTATTTTTGCAAGTACATGACACCCTTTTGTAATCTTATTTCTTGGGGAAGCTCGTGTTTTGGCATTAATTGAATAACATATTTCCCTTTTTGGAAATTTTTGTTTATCCCAATTTTTGGGGTGTTACACGTTGGAAGTGTAACTTCCAAAAATTAAATAAGGTTATGAATTATAATGAAGATAAACATTTAAATATTAACATAAGCAAATAATAAATAAATAATTAATCAATTTATATTGTAAACTAATTGGATAAACATCTAAACATATCAATATTAGATGAACATTTAAATTAACCATCTAAATATATGAATATTGTAATCTATTTTGATAAACATTAATAAATAATAATAGTTCAAAACAATAAATATTATCACATCCATAATTAAACGGTAATTGATCTAAATAACATAATATTAACATAATTAAATACCAATTAAACATGTCAAAGTTGTAATTAATTGATGATGACTAAATAAAGAACGATATGTTTAAAACAATAAAAGTTATACTAACACAATTAAAATAAATAAGATGAAACAAATATTAAAATAATTAATAGTCTAATTCATTATTTGGACTAGTCTAAAAGAATAGATTTAATAGGTCCAATTAAATAAAAATAAGTAACCATATCCAAAAATAAGTCAAAATTGGCTTGTATAGATAAGTATATTAAACTTAAATAAAAGTTAATATAATAAATATTTATTAAATAAACACAGTCATATAAAATAATGAATAAAACAAATTAAGTTTTTTTTTTCTCTTTTCATAAAGAAAACGATAATACATATCCCTTGTGGATAATTAAAAATTATTTATTTAATTACTTTTTATAATTAAAAAAAATAAAACAAAATCATTCAATTATCCAAATAATTCAGATAATTAGATCATAATCATACTAAAATCACATATAAGTTCAAATAATTATCTTTTAATATAAACTTTTTTACGTTAATATAATTTTTTTTATTTAATTATCTCAATAAAAAAATTAAATAATCATGAATGCGATTTTTTTTTTGAATTCAATTAATATCAATCACGAAAATAACGGAAGTATTCTACAGAAAACTTAAGAAAAAAAAAATAAACATGATTCATAATATTCACGTATAAAGAAATTAATAGAAAACTTACTAGATTTATCCTTTTGACATGTTTGGCAACGAGCAATAGATAACGGAGTAGCGATGCAATCATGACAACGTGCAACAACCGACGATGAAAAACAACGTTGAGCTTTACGTGCTGATAACATGTTAAAGGAGAAAAAGCGAATAGAACAACAATAAATGGAGTGAATAAATCTGTAATTCTCATTAATCAAAAGTCTTTTAAATAGGGATGTGTTACAAGTAGATAACTATGAGATATTTCAGTACTAATATAACTTGGGTATCTATCTTTATCTCTATCGTCAGATATTTTAGACGATGACACACTTATCCTACAACAATAATGTATTAATACATTTTAACATTCATATTAAATAACCTAGCTGATATGATTAAAAAGATAGTTATGTCTATTTTTTAGAACAAAAAAATACGCACTTATTTTTTAATTGAGAATATACAAAATATAACTAAAATTAAGATCAAATAAATTATAAAAAGAATGATATTTTAATTATTCATAATTTATTATACTTTTTTATCTATCATCATCATACATCATACATCATACATCCTACATCATACATCATCAGCATTTTTTTTTGGAAAGGGTATCCTGGGCTTATGGCCCAGACTAATCCCTGGCAATTAGGGCCTTTGGCCCAGCTGCTAAATCGTGCAGCCCTGAGTTTATCTTCAGTGGTCACAAGTGCTGCTAGTGGGGTTCGAACCTGAGTTGAGCGCTATAAACTCTCCAAGCCTTTACCACCACACCACAACGTTTGTGGTTTTACATCATCATCATTTTCATTTACATTTTTTTGCTCTTTATTTGTCAAATCGTAAAAGGGGGGACCTGGTCCTAACCCCTATCTCTTATCGTATCAACAGATGTTCTTGAAACATGAAAGGAAAAACAAAAAATGAATTTATCGTTTTAACCCGTCCTTCATTGCCAGACTCGTTTTTCACGTGACTTATGTGTACCACGTGGCCTTGTGGTGTCAATATGACAATGTCATTGATCAATATTAAATACAAAAAAACATGTTAATAATGCACAAATAAAACAAAAACTAATTAATAATGATTAAATAGTTAAAAGGTGAATAAAAAATGTTATATCTTGACAGTTATGTCTTTTAGTCCGTAAAGTTTCGAAAAAAGAGATTTCTTCTAAATTTTGTCGGAGGGTTAGGGCCCATTCACATGATTAGATTTTTAGTGCAATAATCATAATAACTCATTCTATATAAATGTAAATTGGACTTGCAAGCTGTTTATAAGCATTATGCTCCGGGTTATTAATAACTTTTTTTTTTGAAAAAAGAGAATGCATCACATCCAACGTAAGTTTTAACATAAAAATAATAAATATATTGGACACTTTTTTATTCCAATAAATTCCAACTTTGATTATTCATTTAAATCAACATATCCACGAGTACAAGTATGCTCTATATATTGTTCATACATATCTAATCTAGGTTTGTATGGGATAATCCATGTACTTGCATCAAGGGGATGAAACAGGGGCTGTTTTCTGTCCACAGAGGTCTGCGCGACCTTTGGCGCGGTTTGGGTCGCACCAAAGTCGCGCCAAGGCACTGTTTCAACATTTTTCGATTTTTGTTTATTGCATACTTGTATCATTTCTGGGCAAAATATAGGGGTATGGGTACTCGTTTTGAGTGTAGAATAGCTTTTGAACACTTTGAACATGTTATTATGTGCATATCACAACTCCAAGTCTAGTGTTCGATGTCGGTTGTTCGGCTTTTAGCTTGGTTGCGATTCGGGGGTGTCCTGTGGGTCGTTTAAGGTTCTAAATCTTCATAGTGAGTCTTATAAGCATATAATCTTTGTGTATATATTACTGAACCGGTTACTCGTCGGTGAAGTGTGGCTTGCGTGGTGTTCGGTTGTGGCGTTAATTGTCGGTTTTGCTCGTTTACGCGTGTGTTGTTCAATATTGCATCAAGGTGAGTTTTTATTTAACTATTTTCCAACTGGAATACATATAATATTAATATGATAAAAATTATTTCATGATATGAAATGGGTGAGGACGAATGTATATGTTTTGTTGGCACTATTACACTGGGGTTGAGCTTAATAAGCCAACGGTGACACTATCGGTTGTTCTAGAGCGATACATATCGCGTTGTAGTTAAGAATTGTTAGCTTCACAATTATTACACTTTGGTTGTACTTGAAGGTCAGCAGGGTTGGTTGTACTTAAAGCCTTAAAGGTACATCGAAAAGGCCTCAGTGCCAAATGATTGAGAAAGAAGAGTGCCAATGTTTTTGAGTAAAATAATTAGAGATTTCACATAAGAGGTTTGATATGAATGGTTTACTGTATGGTTTTGGCATAAAAGGATCATACTAATGTATGATAAAGATAGCGGTTTTCTCACTTAGACCAATTGGTCTAACCCTCATTTTGTTTTCAAATATGTATTTCAGGACATGTATGGATAAATGATAAAGAAAAGGAAAGACTTGATATGTATGTGTAGGATTGCTTTACGTGCAAGTGGAGAAGTATATGTGTTTGTTGGTATCAACTATGTGTAACTTTTTGGAGTAAGTATATATGTGAATATGTAAATATGTTTGAGTAGAAGGAAAAAGTTAGAAGTGGTATTTGTAGTGTTGTGTAATATAGTAATGAAGACCCAATATGCAGACTTATGTAGTTAGTTTGTAGATATTGCATGTAAATGTGTTATGTGAAAGGGTGGGGCATTACAGTAAGCCTTGTGTCTTCAACATGCGAAGTTGGTGGGGCACCGAGATAGTTATGATGCATTGGAAGGAGTAGGTTCCTTGGGAATCCTTGTTGGTCGAAAGCATTGTTAAAGTCAACGGTCAATTGTTGAGGTCATGATCGGAATGTGGAAAATGAGGAAGTACCTATGGTTATTTTTTTGCTGAGTGTTCGTGAGAAAGCAAGGAGTTGTACGAGAAAGGTGTGTACCTGGCATGGTGTCGGACCACCTCGTGTGGGTATAGAGAAAATGGAAAACTGCTAGTTTGGTCAGGTGAAGTCCTATGAGGTTCTGATGGTTTGTTTAAGAGTGAAGTATTTATAGCACAACTGAAGTGGTTGCGCTTCGAGCATTTAGGTCTGCAAGGTAGTATGCTTGATCATATAGACTACCTGAATTTATTTATGGCACATCGTGATGAGCCGACCAAGAACGTGATCATATTGAGTGGTTTAAATGATCATGATGTTGTGGGTTATCCATATTCGAGCAGACAAAGTTGTGAAACGACTTTATCTCAAATATTGGGTTATGATCGGCATGAAGAGGATGGTATCTGGTATGCGTACCAGGTGTTGCGGAGATTTTGATGGTATTGTGATGATGTGGTAGGGTAATGAACGCTTGGACGAGTTATTATTATTTCATGTCAAAGTGGTTGTGCAAGTCATTGAGGTGGTAAGAAGTTTCTTTGAGGTTAAATAATGGGCTTGTAATATTGATATAGTATAAGCGTAGGTGGGAATCCTTGCTCCGAGATTTCTGGGGAAACTATTCAATAGTGGCAAGTACGTTGTGGAGATGTGTGAGCGTGTTGTTGATATTGTGGTACTATTGGGTGGGGATTAATGTCCGAACGATAGTGAGTGGTTATTTAAGAGAGGAATGATGGGATCTGGGTTGTGGTGAGTTATGGATGGGTTTAGCTTTTACCACTAAAATATTGAAGGAAATGTCGAATGTTTAAGTTTGTGATATTTTGTAGTTGTGTAACACCCTCAAATCAGGAAATATCAACTAAATTAAAATATTCTAAATACGTCAACGAATGATTCATCTATAATCACAAATTAAGATTTAACCTCCATACACACATTCATTCTACACATACAGTCTATAACATGTGGGTTACACAAATAAAAACCCACCGAGCTCAACTCCTATGAGTCTATCACTCGAAAGCGTCAAGTCAACTCCTCTGAGTCTATTCCTGAAAGTTCCAAAACAGGGGAACTTAAGCACAAGGGAATTACACCTTACTGCCCATGAGACGCTGCCCAACCGTATAGGCCCACACCTTACATATCATGGTGACCCGATGCCTATTCCGTGACAAATGGTGAACCAAATGCCCAAACGTGGACATAGGAACACCGTGCCTATGGGTCCATTGCACTAACTAAACCATTACATGACTCAAAACGAATGAACTAATGCATTCAAAATATGTAATTCTCAAATAAGATGCAATAATGAAAATCATAACCAAACGCCCTACCATGAGCTATTAAAACGGACAAGTGTCCTCAAAACCCAACAAAATCTAAACCGAGCCATAAGCTCAACAAACCCAAAGACCCAACGTTGAAAATCATAAAGTAAAACCAAATGTAAACAACCCGCATTGTATGTAAACCCATACTCCAATTTGTATAAATGACTCCAACGTAGTGTAGATTGGGACAAATTGTTTTCCAAGTAAGTTTATAACATTTATCCTTTCAAACGTCCCATAACACAAAACCATGCATTTCTCCAAAAACACAAAATGAAATACACTTATACTCAAAATCTACTTCCATAAAATAAATCATTAAGATACCAAAATATATGATTTATTTATCCAAAATGCCCAAAATCCCAAAGATGTGTGCTATATAAGTTTATAAAGTTAAACACTTTCAAAATAACCAAACTTATCAGCAGTTAACAATTTAATGTAAAACATAAAACACATTAAAATAAACATTTTGGCATGTACACCGTTTTCACAAATCAACTTGAACTCACCTTGCTAGATTTAGGCTAAATCTAGATATTACCGCATTTGGAGCTTCCTTGACGAAACTCGAATCCTCCAAGCCAAAACCTCCAAAACCTAGATCCAAGCATTTTCAACCGTAAATAACCATATTCAATCATATAGAAGCATTACCCAAATATAATACGCCAAAATCTCCATTTTGGTCCAAACCCTAATTTTGACCCAAATCTTCCAAAATCTTACAAACCGAGATTGGAGTAACATAATACTTAGGAAATTATCAATGGAGCATTTACAACTTAATTTAAGGTTTAGAAATGAAAGGGATACACTTACCACTTAGGTTTTGATGAAAACCTAGAAAACCTAAAAATGAGTTAGAGGTTGAAGATGGAGATGGAGATGGTGAATCCTTGACCATAGCTTTCCATTCTACCACTTGATGATGTTTCACCTCCACAAAATCCAAGGATTTGAGCCAAAATAAGTTAGGGTTTGAAGGGGGAAAGAAGGAAAACGGTTTGGGAGAGAGTAGAAGAAGTTTGGATGAGAAGGAATGAGGAAAATGGCTGAATTTTGCGACTTAACAGCAGTCTGCCCACTTTGGGCGACTTTGCCATGCGACAATGCCCAGGTCATTGTCGCTGGTTCTCCCAGCTTTCTTCTCGTTCACTGTTTCGGCCGTAACTTCTTCGTTATAGCTCCGTTTTCGCTCCGGAAAGGACCGTTGGACTCGTAATTGAATCCTTTATCCATCAAGACTATAAAATCTTGGATTCATCCAAAATCATATATCTTATTTTTCCCTTTAAAGCTACTGATTTCTGTATTAACTTGAAATGGTGTTTTTAAAAATTCGGGGTGTTACAAGCCTCCCAACCTTAAAGGAGATTTCGTCCTCGAAATCTAAATTTCCATGAAACGTTGACCGCATGAAAGATCGACTCTATACCGCTTGCCAGGAGCACCATCATAGCCTTATTCTAGTCCTCACGACAAATGTCCCCTTAGGCACTTCACTCTTATATTCGAATGAACAATTAATTTACTACCGTAGCCTTTAACCATGAGACTGCGGTTGTCTCCCAACCTTGGGCGACACGTACTACCCCTAGGGTAATTTGTGACCTCAACTTCACACTGGTCAATTTACCTTAGATCCACATGTTTCTGAACCCAAAACCAACGATCGACATCAAACCCCAAAGAATTCTCAATATTCTTAATGATCCACTCTTGATCTTGGTAAGGCCGTCCTTCCAAGGGCGTACCAATACGCTCTTCGGATAGTTGGTTAGTGCAGATCCGGCTACTAACCAACTCTGATCTATTCTCGAACCTAAAAACATTACTCCAATAAAATCTTTACCACTTCAGGAAAGTCTACACACATCAATATTTAATCACCAACATCTAATCTTCCTTTAAATTCCACTACCGAGAGGTTAACCTTTCTCATGACCTACCCGGGATACTTCCAACATTCTAGGATTCATTGACTTCTAGAAATGAGTCGACGCCTAATACTAAAATGGTGACGTCAAAACGTGGAAATCCCGACCAATACTTCATTCTAGAAGTATTGTCGCATTAAGGTTGACACCTAACAGAGGACTAATATTCCCAAATCTTACATCCCTAACAGACGGACCACAAAATTTCTTGATCACAGATGTCCATTAAGACGGTACACCATCAACATATAACTTGATGTCAAACAGACAAGCAACTCATCAATTCTAACCCAATCAAACGCAGGTTTACCGAAGCATAGAGATCATCTCTTAATTAACTGGGGAACAAATCTAGTACCTCCACTATTCATGCATGATCCAAATCAAAAACTGAAACTCAAATTCAAAGTTGACCACAAGTCGGATCATCCGACGCTTCAAATCCCAAGGGCTCCTCTAGTCCCTTAATCGCAACTCCTTTCGCGATAGGGTTTTAAATCTATAGCCCTAATGAGGTCAAGGTTTTTCAACTGATGTGCCAATTTGAAATTTTTATAAAACTCACAAATACAATGGTTTTATTACAATCAATTGTACGTATAAAATCCACTACCGTTTACTCGGTAGGTGTGTAAGGTGACGATAAGACCACATATATAAAACCATTTCAAAAATCCTTTAGCCCTTATTTACGCTAATAATTACAGTAATAAGGATACACAACAAGTTTTTAAATGAACCACTATTGTCCTAGCACGCATCAATATACCCCATAAACGAGGAAATAAATTTGCGTGCCAAAATAGTTTATAGTGAGACGGTTGAACAAAACTCCCAAGAGACAAGTTACGTAATCGAGTTCCCAAAATTTCTCATTTGACTAAATAAAGATATGGAATAAAATTCCCGACAAGACTCGCATGCTGTGTTCGCTTCTCAAAATTTAGCAACACAAAATATGCATGCGATTGGTCAACATATAAATTTAAATCAATTTTCAAACTTTAGGTCATACAATGAAATGATCTTGTCCGAAAATAGTGGCTACAAAGACCTGTATACTGATAACCCACTTAATGTATTGCGGAATTTATAACATTAAAATCAACAACTGAAATATGTTCAAAGCAAAAGTTCAATACGAAGTGACATAAATCCTTCATATGCTTACTCACACCAAAAATTTAAAACAACTCGAATACTAAGCAGCATACAACGAATGACACTTGTATAAAACCCCAAAAGGGAAATCACATAATATTGAAACTTCCCAAAATAACATGTGGGATAACATCTACTAACAAAACTCTGAAAACGTCTCTTATGGTTGCGAAAATACTGGTGCCAAAACTCGTATGAGACAAAAATGTTAAACGAAAATTCATGAGTTAACACATACAATAATGCAAGTATATATGTTCCAAAATTTATCTACGCGACGCAAAATGTCGTAAGATAAGACACCATAAAACCCAACTGAATTTTCATAAAACCCATTAACGCTAAAATCAAGTAGTGTTAAAATTTTCATTTCTCAACATAAAAGCATAAGACGACAACAAGTCTAAAATGTTAAAATTCTAAAACCACAACGTACGATAAAGTGACCCTTCTTCGACAAAACTTTCATGAGGCGCGACGTCCAATAAGCTCGTAAACTTACACGCAAATAAAATTAGAACTCACGCAATTCAAAATACACTCGTGAGTAGTAAAGCGTCATAAAATAACGTTTCATAAACTCAACATGACTCATACAGACTAAAATTCTCAAGAAAATTGCGACTCAAGACATGGGAACAACTCTTCCTTTAAAACCTTAACATACGTGGAGGAGATCCAATGTCAAAGTCAAAAATTCCACAGTTACTTGCCCAATAACCCAAATAACATTAAAACACGGATATTACAATATCCAAAAATAGCATTAGACACGAAACAGGGATAAAGAGATTTTCAATAAAAATTGCAACCACGTGCAACAAAACAATTTTATGCATGTTTAAGCTCACGGTTTAAAATCTGATGAGTGTTAAATGTTTTACCAAGGCTTCATAGTATAACTCACCTTACGCTTCAAAAACATGAGAAACAATTTATGCAATCTTATTTTAGAAATAAATTATGTGCATGACTTGGGTCGGCACTCAACATCCCGAAATTCCATTCCTTGATTTTCCCGTCACACTATTGTCATCCGGGTGATCAAACATCTTAAGGCAATCATCGAAGATTTCATCGGTCCAACTTACAATTTCTCTTCGAATAATGTCGATTCCAAAAGTCTACGGTCCTAACTCATTCATTCAATCCGACCCGAAACGGTCCACTTAATGCTATCACCATGCTTACCGTCATTTCAAGCGTCGAATACTCAAATCATCGACTCTTTCTAACGGTTACTTATTCAGAAACTTCTTCACTACCCCAACGGTTATCGTACCAAGGTAGTTCAAACATAGATATGTAACTCGTAAGCTCACCATAACACTGGCCAGGTGCTATTATGAACATACTGTACATGATCATCCTTGCCATTTTCGGCGTGATTCCCATTCCTATTGAATCCACTCACCTCGAATCATCAAACCTTAAAGTGCCTAATGGTGCGATCTCACATTCAAACACTTAAATTATGCTAGTTTGAGTCTAGGCATTCAAAATCAACACCTAAATCTCTCAAACTTAAGCTCTGATACCAACTTGTAACACCCTCAAATCAAGAAATAGCAACTAAATTAAAATTTTCTAAATACGTCAATGAATGATTCATCTATAATCACTAATTAAGATTTAACCTCTATACACACATTCATTCTACACATACAATCTATAATAAGGACGGGTGTTACTAAAACCCAATAATAGTCGCTATCTCCAACCGCGGAAGACTTCACCAAACTACTTACTCTCGTGTAAGTCTAATGCTCAACTCTTCAAAGCACTGCAAGAACCAAACCCCAACTGGAACCTGATGCACATGCCGACAAATAAAAAGGTTAGGCTTAACGCCTAGTGAGCTCAAGAGTTTTCATTAGAGATAAATAAATCATTAACTTTAAGAATGTTATTTAAAATCACGATTTCCAAAATGTAATACATTTGATTTGAAAGCAACCAAAAATGAAATAAATTAAATCTCAAAACAATCTCCTTTCATCATTCACCCTTTTCGTGATTAAAATCATAAAACAGACGTCTCTTCAAATAAAGCCAAAACCCAAAGCGTACGTAAAACATAACTGACATTATAATGATCAAACACTGAAAACGTAGATAACCCCAACTTCCAAAAGTCAACTCTCATTAAATAGTCTAGGTTATTTTGTAATAAATGTCAAAGAATGTTTTTCCTTGTATTTTGGGCCTTTATGGCTTTTTTCCTAAAATAGGTGTATGGGCCTATTAGGCTCTAGGGTTGTAGGGTGCAAGGGTGTGCTCTTTTGAAAAATACACCAGCTGCCTCTTTCAGTGTGTGGGTGTGAAAATAGAGATACGGTTCTAGAGAGAGAGAGAGAGCTCATAGAGAGAAAAACTTCAAGAGAAAACTTGTGTAAACGTTTGGATTGAAAATCAAAACAGGTTTGATTAAATCTCTTGTTGTTTATTGTTATTATGTGATAAGAAACTGATTCTATTGGGACAATCAATTGGTATAAGAGCATATCCAGTTTAAAATCAAATTTTTCCAGAGAAAGCTGTGTTCGACACTTTTCATCATCTTCCAGATTCAATTTTTGAGTATTTGTGTGTTTTTCGATTAGAAATCATCTGGTTTAAGGTCGATTTGAGTATTAGATTGAGTGTGTATTGTTTTATTCACGATTTGCACTGTAATCGATTCTCTATTTGATGACTTTTGGAGTTTTTGGTTTTTCACGAGACACAACACTGTTACATCAATCGAGTCTTTATTAGAGTGTGTGTTGTTGAGATTAGTCGTTTGTAATCAGCTCTAGATGTGTTTGTGAGCTTATTTTCAAAGTTTGGGATTGCAAATCGAAGATTAGATAGGTATTTGGATGATTCAGGGCCAATTCTCGAAGTTAAAGTGAAGAACACGGTTTGCGCCAGTTCATAAGGACCTTTGTGCCAACTCACCATAGCGCAAAGTTCATTTTTGCGCCAACAGTTCCTTGCGCAAAACAAAGTTTGTGCCACCAGCACTTCGCGCAAAGTTTCTCACCAGTTTCTTGCCATTAGTTCATCGCGCAAAGTCCTTCTTGCGCCACCCTCGTCTCGGGCAAAACTCCAGATCTCGCAAGCCTCAGCTCGCGCAAATCTGAAAAGCGCAAGATAGCTTTTGCGCCAGACTCCATTAGCGCAAACTTGGCTTTTGCGCCAAACTCCATTAGCGCAAACTTGGCTTTTGCACCAGGCTCTTCTAGCGTAAAACTTCTTTTGCGCCACTGTCCTTAACGCATTTCTGAGGGGGGCCCCCGTGCTAAGTCTGCGGAGGGGGACAAAGTTTTGTTCTTCATCAAAATTTTCTGAATTTCATTCTAAGATTTTCAGTATTGTTTGATTTTATATGGACTAACGATCAATTTTAAGTTTCTTATTGCATATCTTTCAAAACAGGATGACTTCCAGAGAAGCTCTCGCCATCGGAACCGATGTAAAGCCACCTGTTCTCTTCAAAGAAGAGTACGAACAATGGAAGGACAGATTCTTGGACTTCATTGATAGAAATAAATTGGGAGAATATATCCGACTATCTTTAAAGGAAGGCATTATGACACGTCCTACCAATGTTCTAACAGTATCCAGAAAGAACGGAGTAGAAGAACAAAGAGAGTATCCATTACCACTCGATGAATACTCTGACGAGCAGAAGAGAAGACACAAGGGCGACAAATTGGCAAGGTCTTTCATTCTTCAAGGCATACCAAACGAGATATATGTCAAGATTGACAGCTACAATGCCACTAGAAAACAAATGTGGGATCAGCTGCAGAAAATGATGCTAGGATCAAAAGTTGGGAACCAGCTCAAAATATCCAATTGTCTCAATAACTATGAAGAGTTCAAGGCTAAGAAGGGTGAATCACTGGAGGCTACTTATGACCGATTTGTAACTTTGTTGAATGAACTTAGCAAGAACAAAGTGAATAAGTCACAAGTTGAGCTTAATGTCAAGTTCCTGAGTATCTTGCAGCATGAGTGGAAGAGATTTGCTAGGCAAATGAAGCAAATGAAGGACTTGAATGACATACCACTCCATGAAGTCTATGAAACTCTTAGACAGAATGAAGAAGAGGTTGATGAGATTTTGGATGAGAAGAGAAAGGCTGAGAAGGCAGTTGTAGATCCAGTTGCTTTGGTTGTGAAACAAAAGAATGTAAGCCTTAAGAAGAAGATGAAGATGATAGCTTCTGAGTCGGATGAGGATGAAAGAGAGATTAAATTTGATTCTGATGACTGTGACGACCTGAAGCAGGATATGCTTTTGCTAACAAAGGCTTTTCAAAAGAAATTTTACAAAAAGCCTAGCTCAAACAGTTAGAGGTATTCATCTGGCTCAAGTAACTACAACCACAAAGAGAAAATTGAAGGAAAGAGGATTGAAGAAAGGAGACCAGAAGAGAAGAAATACAGAGCTGAAGAGACCAAACCGGAAGAACCTCCAAAGTGCTACAACTGCGGCAAATTTGGTCATTTTGCTAAGAACTGTAGCAAGCCCAAAGTCAGAAACTCTGAGTATTACAAGAATAAACTGTTGCCGGGGAAGCAACAAGAGGCAGGTAAAGCATTAATGTCCGAGGATGAATTTTGGCTTGATCATTCTGAAAGTGAGGAAGAAGAGAAGGATGAGACAACACACTTGTGCTTGATGGGTCATATGGAAGCTGAAGCTGATTCAGATGAAGAAGATAACGATGAGGTATGTGATTTAACCGAATCAGATTTCTTGAATCAAATGCATGCCATGATGACTAAACTCCAAGAATTAGAGTCTAAACTTAAGCGTGAAAAATGTGTCATTAATGATAAAAATCAATCTATACAAAAACTTAGCAATGATATTGTTGAGAAAAATGTATTGATTGAAACTTTGCACAAAAACATTGACACCAACGTGAAAGAGAAGACTATAATTCATAAAGAGTTATCTGAAACTGTTTCAAAGTATAGAGAGTGTGAGTTTAAATCTAAAGAGCTTTTTAAAATGTATTCTTCGACTTCAAAAGAAAACAAATCATTAATGGAAAAGGTGAATGCTTTGGAAGAGAAATTACATACTTTGGGTCAAACTAAACAAACCATTCATCTAAACAAACCTAAAGAAAAACCTGACTGTTGGGGACTTGGTTACAAGAACCCACACCATCTCAAAAAAGGTATATCTGAAGCGCCTGCTCTTTATGATTTTGGATTTATGAAACTGGCACCTCAATACCTAGAACTCAAAGTTTTTTGGACTAGTCTGTCTGAAGAGGATAAAGCCAAGGAATATGCTAAAAGAAAGAACACAACTAAAGTTCAACTTCCGTTTCGTTATGAGAGGTTGAATAATAGTTATAGTTCTGATAAATCAAAATATCTTTCAAATGACTATTTTGAGAGTTATTCTGTAAAAGAAATGGAGGCTAAGCCCATCGAAGGTAAGATTTACGTTCCTCCTCTCATTTTGGAAACTAAAATTTCTGAACTCGAGAATAATCTCACAAAAGAAAGGATTTTGATGGACTTAGAACAAACTATTTTTTCTACTGTGTTCAAATATACTGAGTTTTCTAAATCTTCCAAGGCTTTAAAATCTGATGATAGGTCTGGTTTTCTTGACAATGAGTTTGATTTTCTAAACTCTGATGGTTGTGTAGATGACTGTGTTGGTGATTTTGACTTTAATGCTAAACTTCCTAATCATTCCTCCTTTGTTGTTGATTCTTTTGGATTACCAAGTATGTTTGAAAAAGGTGAAACTTCAATGAAAGTTGATAAATCAGTTTCTGTGAAATCCAAAGTTGCCAAAGGTAAGAAGAAGAAATCAGGGAATTCACAGAAACAGATCACTACTGGTAAGTCAAAGAAGAAGCATTTGGTTGATTCTCACCTTTCTAACTCTAAAGTTTCAAATGTTTCAGATTTGAGAAAGAAAAAGCTTGGAGTTAAGTTGGAATGGCTACCGAAACAGAAGATAGACGAGAATGCTAAATCATTTTCTAGTTTTGATTAGACTGCTAGTAAAGATGATTTGATTGTGGATGTTGCTAATTTTAAACCAAAACATGTTGATTATCGCAAGAAATATTCCATACGACAATTATTCCAATTATCTCCGTCTGCTAGACAGTTTTCAAATTATGATAGATATGATTATGCTTCTCGTAAATATTTTGATGTTTGGTTTGGAAATTATCATGCATATTCTTAGCGTTCCAGTTCTTCATATAGTTTTTAAAAGAAAAGCGGACCCAAATTTCAATGGGTACCAAAATCATGTGCTAACACAGTTGGACCCAAATACAAATGGGTACCAAAGAAAAAGGCTGAATCTTTGTTACAGGAATGTCAAGTCAAGGTTGAGTGAAAGAAATGATGGCTCTTGAATACTACAGTTCAAGACCCGCACTTCAATGCTCAAAAGTCTTTACTCCCAGTTTTTTTTATGGATATCTAAACCTCGTGTTTCTTAATTTCTCTTGTGCAGACCCGTCATATGTGGTACTTGAATAGCGGATGTTCCAAGTATATGACCGGGCAGAAAAGTCTGTTGACTAACTTTACAGAGAAATACTGCGGCACAGTTCGATTTGGTAATGATCAGTTTTCACCAATTATGGGTTATGGTGATGTGGTACACGAAAATGTCACGATTAAGAAGGTGAGCTATGTTGAAGGCTTAGGACACAACCTTTTTAGTATTGGGAAGTTATGTGACAAAGACTTAGAGGTTAATTTCAAGGCCAAGAAGTGTTTGGTACGCACTGAGGACGAGAAAGAACTCTTGATCGGCACTCGCAAGTCAAACCTCTACACCATCAACTTGTCAAAGGTCCAGACTGACAATCAGGTGTGTCTACTCTCAAAAGCATCGATGCAACAAAGCTGGCTGTGGCATCGACGACTCTCTCACCTCAACTTTCGATACATCAATAAACTGGTCAGTAAAAAGCTAGCAAAAGGACTTCCTGAACTCAAGTACGAAAAAGAACACTTGTGTGCAGCGTGTGAAAAAGGGAAGATGAAGAGAGCTCCACACAAACCGAAGCCTGAACTGAGTACCAACTCTCCTTTAGAGTTGTTGCATATGGATCTCTGTGGTCCTATGCGAACGCAAAGCTTAGGCGGAAATAAATACGTGTTAGTTATTATGGACGATTATTCGCGGTACACGTGGGTCAAATTTCTACGGTCTAAAGATGAGACACCCAAAGTTCTCATTACATTTCTAAAGACGATCCAGGTGAATCTGCAGAAACCAGTCAAGCTTCTTCGAACTGACAACGACACAGAGTTTAAGAACAAGACAGTTGAAGAGTATTTCGAATCGTACGGGATCACACATCAATACTCTGCTGCACGTACGCCTAAACAGAATGGAGTAGTCGAAAGGCGAAACCGTACGCTAGTCGAGGCCGCTCGTACTATGCTCAGTCAATTCGACTTACCTCTATTCCTGTGGGTTGAAGCTGTGTCGACTGCGTGTTAAACTCAAAATCGGTCCATGATACACCGCCGATTTTAGAAGACTTTGTATGTGTTGATCAACAACCGAACACTAACCATTAAATATTTTCATGTTTTTGGTTGTAAGTTTTTTGTGCTAAATGACAGAGAGAGTCTGAATAAGTTCAGAGCTAAGGCGGATGAGGGCATCTTTATCAGCTATTCTTCGACATCTGCTGCATACCGTGTATACCTGAAGAAGTCAAAGAATGTGGTTGAGAGTGTAAATGTTACATTCGATGAAGATATGGCTTATGAACACTTTAGTTCAGAACCCGTGATAACAGGAGTATTAGCTTCTATACAAATAAGTCCAGAACCTGTGTCTCAAGCGAACAAATAAGATGAAGCATCAACGTCTTCTAATCATTTATCTGATTTAGATCTTTTATTTGAACTGTTTTATGATGAATTTCTTGGATCTAAATTGCTGAAATCTGTTGTGGTTGACAGGACAGAAGACTAAATGACTACTTAACCAACCACTTCAGATATCTCTACTGAATCCAACTCCCCGATTCAGCACGAAATTCAAGTTCAAATGCCTACTCCGACAGTTGAAGTTGTGACCAACAGTGAAGAGACAGTAGTAGCTGAATCAGTAGGGTATACTGTAAGGACTGATCAACAGACTGATCAAGCTGAACCCACTGAAACTTCTGCACCTACTACTTCAACTGAACCCCCCATTCTTACTGAACAATCTGAAGAAGACACTAGTGGATTTTTAGATGACAACCATGATCAATCTTCATCTACTCCACTCCCTTATGAACATCACTGGACCAAAGAGCACCCTATTCACCAAGTAATTGGAGATCTTAACAAGCCGGTGCAAACTAGGTCAGCAACTTTGAATCAATGTATGCATCACTCATTCCTCAGCAAAATAGAGCCTAATCGAGTATCATAAGCTCTTGCTGATTCGGATTGGATGTCTGCCATGCAAGAAGAGTTAAACTAGTTTGAAGCCCTGAAGGTTTGGAGGCTAGTGCCAAAACCAGAAGGAAATACCGTGATTGGAACTAAATGGGTATTCAAAAACAAGAAGGACGAAGATGGTATTGTTATAAGGAACAAAGCCATACTTGTTGCCAAGGGATATAGGCAAGAGGAAGGCATAGATTATGACGAGACATATGCTCCAGTAGGGCGTATAGAGGCAATACACATGTTTCTAGCCTACGCAGCTCACAAGAATTTCACTGTCTACCAGATGGACGTGAAGACTGCCTTTCTAAATGGCATACTGTTAGTCCTAGATTCAAGTTCTAATTGCTACAAACAATCAAGATAAGAATCGAAATCACAAGTCTTTGATTAAACCACCAAGATTACAAAATCTCTCTCACTACTCTCTCTCTAGAATGATATACAATAACTCTCCTCTCTCATAAGCTCTCTCAATCACACTGACTTACTTCTTTGTTTGTTACTTTTTACTTACAAAGGAAACAAGGTATTTATACCCTCATACAAATACAAAGAAACAAACAAAATACAAATGTTGACTTTGACTTTTATTAACAAATTGACTTTGACTTTCACTAAGAGTTGACTTTCCAGTTTTGACTTCTTAAACTTTCATCTTCAATCTTTATGATCTTGAATTCAACAAATCTTTGCTCTAACAATCTCCCCCTTTGGATTAAGATCATTACTAAAAGATTTAGCAATGCAATCTTCTCTCTTTAAGCTCGATTGAAATAACTCCCCCTTTAATCAACCTTTATCATTTCTTGTAATCTCCTTGTCTTCTCAAGCAATTAATATGCTCCCCCTATTAACATGAAATATTTACATTCTCCCCTTCTCTGATAAACACAGTATCTTCAAAAACTTTCAACAATCTTCCTCAAAATATGATCTTCAAAAATATTAACATTCTCCCCCAAGGTGGTACACAAACCCCTTTCAGACTTGAAAAGAAATTATCTTCAAATTTAGCTCGATTTGCCTTAGCAAATAATCTTCAAAGAAAATTTATGAAAATCAGCACATCTTCAAAATTTCTTTGACTTTGCATGAATAACCTTTCAAACTTTAAATCTTTGAACTTTGTCTTCTTCAAATCTTTAACTCTGAAATTTCTGAAACTGACATTTCTTTAAATCATCTCCCCCTTTTTGATGAAACGAGCATCGATATCATGAAAACTTTCTCCAAGAAATGTCTTTGATCAATCTGATCTTACAAACTGAGCCTCTGATTCACTTGTCAAGTCACCAAGATATTCATCTAGATCTTTTCAAATCCAGACAAATTATGAGTGTAACACCTGAATCAACAAATGAATCAGTTAATATGCCTGTCAGTAACACTAAGTCACTGTGTGTAACAAATACACATAGGAAATGAGCTTTTTGATGTTCACTCTCCCAGGGCTTCCATCCAATCATCAAAACACCACAAAGGAAATTTCTATGAATGTTTTGACAAAGAAACAAATTCTTTGTGTGTTCGTGCATGTGTAGAAAGAATTAAGCATATGATGATTGCTTTTATAAAAGGCTGAACATTGTGTAAACCACTGAGACAACAGTAGATAAACACAGACTCAATGTGCATGATTGAAGTGAGAAGGTGGGGTAGACTTCCTTCTATTTCAATATCCAGATTTTCCAAATAAAAACCAGATAGATAATGTGTTGCGTCCCAAGAAAAATATGAAACATTTTCTTTTTAAGAAGAAAATGAGTGGCTAGTGGGGTTTTATCAAGAGTTGGCATGGACTATTTGCCTGTTTCAATAACGTTCACGAAGAATTGTGAAACATTAGTAATGTGGCTGACCGACTCAGAAAGTAGTTGGTGCAGAGTTTGATATTCTTTTACTCTGATCTCACACCCTCTTTCTTTTAATCATTAATCTCACATCTAACCAAACCCTCTTTTCCATTTTACCTCAACGCACAACCCACACTCATTTCGTTTTGACTCCTCACACTCAATCACTATGGATTAACTTCTTGGGAAGAAATCACTGGTTAGCCTGATTTCATAGAAGTTCAGTTAATTCCTAGCACAAAGAACCCATACTAACCTAGAAAGCATATGTTGCTCAGATGATTTAACTTTATCAGTTAAAACTCATATGCAAATGTCAGATAAAGTGTATGCTCAGATGATATAATCATGAAGATATGAGCATTTTTAGACATTGAAGTATTTTCAAACAAGTATATTGAATGAATAGATATGAATGCAAAAGACTTGTTTGTAAATCTGACATTGTATGAAAATGATCAGAAATGAAATGATATAGCAATTAAGGCTTATGGTCAAGAATAATAGATATTGTCTATACGAACCAAGAATATAGACATTCTTGAAATGAAATTACGCTAAAAAATTCTTTGAAGTATAAGCGGTGTGTTTTACCATCGAAAAATATGTCAAATTTGAGATATGGTAAGAACGTTTTGAACAAAAAGTCAAACCGGTGTGTGTGAATACTTGAAACTATATAGAAAAGACAATACACAAGTAATTATCTTTAGAAACACGGTTTGTTAATCGTTGAAGCACAAGTAAAAATGAAAACATTTAAAAATAACACTTCCAATTCATGAAATCTGTTTAAGAATCGGGAAGTGTTTTGAACATTTACGAACATGTTTTTGTATGATTGAAAGTTATCCTTCTTTCAACCATATATGAGATTAAGATAAGAAATTAACCTTTTCGCTTCGTCTTAAATCTCATGAAGTCAGCTGAAGTCATTAAAATATGATCTTGTAAACTTCTCTCATCCTGCACAAGTCTCAAAGTCATGTCAAAGCAACTTTATTCACAAAATTTATTCAAAATTAAAAGACATAAAGCAGTAAAACAATTAAATGTACGAGTTCTGATCTGAAATAATCAGAAATCATTATTCTTTACTCCCCCTGAAAATATGCATCTGAAATTTGTCAGTAAAAGGCACATGGTAGAGATCTACAACTCCTCCTGAAGTGTAGTTCGTCATATCTTCCGAATACATATTTCCAAAAAAACTTATGTAATCCCCCTTGAAGGTTGATTTCCTCATTTGAGTATCTGAGTACAATCTCTTATCAGCCCGGGTGTAGCATCTCTTTTTCATCATTGAAGTACGAGTCCTAAACTGTTATGTTTAGAAGTCAAACTTTGTTGAAGTGCGGGTCCTAAGCTGATTTACTTAGAACCTGTAACACCCCGAATTTCGTTATTTTGCAATGATGTTGAGGAAATAGAGGTTTTGGGGCTGTCTACAGGACGCACGACCCGTGCGTCCTCCTTCAGAGAAAACGCACGGGTCGTGCGTAGGATCCAGGGCCGAGGGACAGTGCATGCGCACGGGTCGTGCGCATTCCCTTCTTTGAAGTTGCTTTAATATCTTCATTTAGGAGATATTTCTCAAAATATCAATCTCAGTTTCTCTCTCTCTCTTCTTTTCTCCTTTTTATTCTTTTGATCTTCAAGGCTAGTTTAGTTGCTAGTTTCCGGTGTTTCTAGCAAGGGGTCGGTGTTTTAAGCTTCACCTATTCGTCGTGATCGTTATCTGGTTTTCCGGGTTTTATTCTGAAAACCTACCGGTGAGTTCCTACTATCATTTTACAAAATTTATACATGTCAAAACTCTTATTTGCGAAATCTAAAGTATTTCTACGGTATGATTTTATGTTCTCTACATTTTGTTGTAAATAAAGTTTTTGGTGAATCTCGGGGTTCCCGGTCAGATTTGACCAAAATGACGGGTTCCGCCTTATTGAAGTAAAATGATGTTTTACTTGCACATTATGTGGTCGTTTGAAAAGGATGATTATGAACTCATTTTAATGATTTTCATTCTTACCAGAAGTTGAACTGGCAAGTAGCATTTTGTTTATAAAATGTACTTATTACCATATATTTAGTTATGGTAGGTCACATATGTTGTTGTGACGAGTCCTTACCATTACTAGTGGATCCCTAGGTTTTGGAGTAGACTGTTTTGTTGGGAGGCTATATTCCCCAAATATGTAGCTATGGATCACATGTTCCGTGATGAGTTTATGGTACGGTTATGTGAGGCCGGTTACTAGCCATGGTTCATGATGATCCTAGTGAAGGAGTATACATTGGTTTCCCTTGGGAGCGCGATCTCACCTCTTAGCACGGACTCTGGGTTCATTGCTGAGGACTCCAAGTGTTTAGCTCATAACTCGGATTTGTGGTCTACTTTGTGTTACACCACTCTCCTTGGTAAAATGGTCCTTTTATCGCCGTTTAAGAGTTTTGGACCGAAGAGGCCCGATTGTGGCGAAATGTTATCTTTACGAACTAAACCTATATGAAAAGATTTCTTTATGATATTGATGTTTATATCTTTTGAGCTTTATAAACTGTATGTTCTCACCAGGCTTTATAGTCTGACACTTTTTCTCAAATGATATGTATAACAGGTTTCCATTAGCGGTGGGTGCCGGGGTTTTTGGAGAGACGAGTTTTGAGTCTCGGGGTTTTTTGGAGATGTTTTAAGTATTGTTGTTGGGCATTGTTAAGTCCCATTCTTTTGATGAAATCCTTGTATAGAATCGTTTAGTCTTCAGGACTGATCCCATTTATGGGAAGTTAATGGATTTACCTTTGTCATTTGTCAGGTTTTAAATGTTTTATTTTACTCTGAATTTTAGAGTGTTACAAGTTGATATCAGAGCCCTAGTTTAAGCGAACTAGGAATGAATGTAAGATGTCTAGACTTAGACTGCGTATGCTAAGAATTGATCCGCGAGAATTGGGTAGAACTCTTAAGATGGGTTAGTCTTAGAGTTGACGGAAAGTACATTTATCAGGCGTTGTAATAGTGGTGACAAGAACCGATATGTGTTGTATGTTCATAATTTCACTTAGCTAATGTTATTATGAGGATATTGTACGTAAGAGTCCTTGATTTGCTGTTGATATAACAATTGGTAATGTGGTAGTACGTTTTTCTTTGTGTTTATTCAATCTCTCTCTTATCTCTGTCTCTGTTCTGTGAAACAGTTCAGTATGGTGAATACGCGTGGTAGACCGCGTACTCGTGTTGACGGACTGGAAGCGACAACCTCCACAACTGATCAGCCGGAAGGAGTTGAGGTTGTCGTGCGTCCGCCAGTTCAACAAATACTAGGTGGGGGGCCAGAGGTCATTCCGCGTGTGGACCTGGATTCGTCCCACCCAGTAATCAGGGATGCTAGTTCCCCTTCTGAGATGATGGCCAGCATGATGTTGGCAATGAGGGAAGAGATGGCAAAGCAGCAAGCGTTTCTGCTAAAAGTGATTGAGGACCGTGATGTGAACAATCGTAGAAGTGAGTCGGTTGTGGAAAACATCGTAGCAGGTTCTGGAGGCGTTGGTACAGGGGTCAGGGCTGAGGAGAACAGGATTATTGGTGCTCCGAGAGATAGGAAAAGTTGTTCCTACAAATCCTTTTTGGGTTGCGGACCGCCAGAGTTCTCTGGTTCTGACGACCCGGTCTTGTGTGTGAAGTGGATCCGAGCGGTTGAGCAAGCTTTTGGCTCTTCCGAATGTGGTGATGATCAGAGGGTGCGGTTCGGTACCCAATTGCTGAGGGACACTGCACTCATCTAGTGGAATATCATCCAATCCACTCTATCTCCTGAAGTGTTGGCCCAGTTGTCTTGGGCCGAGTTCAAGAAGAAGCTGCTAGAAGACTTTTGCAACGAGAGAATGATGGACCGAATTGAGAAAGAGTTCCGGTCCTTGGTGAAGGGAAGCCTGACGGTGAGGGAGTATACCCGTCAGTTCATGGAGAAGCTTGGTCTGGTTTGGCACGCTGCCCCAACAGAGAAGGATAAGATGAAGGCCTATCTGAATGGCCTACCTGCGGACATGCAATCGATGGTCCATAATTTCAAAGCTTCTAACCTCCGAGATATGGTGGAGGAAGCTCAATTCATGGAAGAGATGTTCGCGAAGAGAAAATCTGAGAATTCTGTGATAGTGTCTGATAAGAGAAAGTAGGAGAGCAGTTCAGTACCTCCCAAGCGGACCCGAACTTTTGTTGGGAACCGCAACTTCGGTAGTTATCAGGAAGCAATGTGGTGCCCGAGGTGTCGGACCAAGCATCACGGTAACTGTTACAACAATTCTCAAACTTGCTTCAAGTGTGGAAAGCCTGGTCATACTGTCAGAGATTGCCCGGTCAGGGGGATCATTTGTTTTGAGTGCAAGACACCGGGACACTCGAGGAAGGATTGCCCGAAGCTTGTGTCGGGTAGCATGCCAGCAAGGAAGGAGAACCCTCCTAAGGTTCAGAGTCGAGCATTTCAGATGACGGCCGAAGAGGCTAGAGCATCCGCTGATGTGGTATCAGGTACTTTTCTTATAAACTCTGTACCTGCTCGTATTTTGTTCGATACGGGTGCTAGTTTCTCTTTCGTATCTTAATTGTTCCGTCAGAAAATTGCTATGCCCACTACTAGTCTTGAGGATGCATTAGTGGTAGAAATAGCCGATGGTAGTCAAATTCTGATCCGCGAAGTTATGAGGCAGTGTACTCTTGGTATCGAAGGGAAAGAATTCTCGATCGATCTATTACCGATGTTAATCGGGGGTTTTGATGTGGTAATCGGTATGGATTGGTTGTCAAACAATCAGGCCGAGTTCGTGTGCTCCAAGAAGATGATTCGACTTCCCAACCTCTCTGGAGCGGTCGTGGTCATGTATGGTGAAAAGAGGAAGGGTGAAGTGGCAATTATCACAATGGCAAGAGCACGCAAGTGCTTAATAAAAGGATGTTCGTCTTTTCTAGCCTATGTGATCGATGCTAAGTTAGAGAAATCAAAGCTGGAAGATGTGAAGATCGTGCGTGAGTTTCCAGATATCTTTCCGGACGACTTTCCCGGGTTGCCACCCGATCGTCAGGTAGAGTTTCGAATTGATCTTGTGCCTGGCGCTGCACCGATCGCTAAAGCACCTTATCGTTTAGCGCCATCGGAGATGCAAGAGATGGTAGCACAACTCCAGGAGCTATTTGAGAAGGGATTCATAAGACCGAGTTCGTCACCTTGGGGAGCTCCGGTCTTATTTGTCAAGAAGAAGGATGGCACAATGAGAATGTGCATTGACTACCGTGAGTTGAACAAAGCTACAGTGAAGAACAGGTATCCGCTTCCGAGAATAGACGACTTGTTCGATCAACTTCAAGGAGCGGGTTGTTTCTCCAAAATCGACTTACGATCAGGTTATCACCAAGTGAAGGTAAGAGAAGAAGATGTTCCGAAGACGGCTTTCAGAACGCATTACGGCCATTACGAGTTCCTTGTAATGCCTTTTGGCCTGACGAACGCACCAGCAGTGTTTATGGACTTGATGAATAGAGTGTGCCGACCTTTCCTCGACAAGTCGGTCATTGTATTCATTGATGACATACTAGTGTACTCCAAGAGTGAGTCGGAACACGAACAACATCTATGTGAGGTTCTGGAAGTGTTGAGAAGAGAAAGATTGTACGCCAAGTTTTCCAAGTGCGACTTTTGGCTTAAAGAAGTACAATTTCTGGGGCACGTAGTCACTCGAAAAGGAGTGAAAGTAGATCCCTCCAAGATTGAAGCTATGATGAATTGGGAGCCTCCTAAAAGTCCGTCAGAGATCAGAAGTTTATTGGGTCTGGCAGGATACTACAGGAGATTCATTCAAGACTTTTCCAAGATCGCTTCTTCCTTGACAGTTCTGACTCGGAAGAATGTGAAGTTTGAATGGACCGAAACCCAAGAGAACGAAATTCCGGATCCTTCAAAAGTAGTTGTGTGAAGCTCCGATCTTGACACTACCTGAAGGGTCGGAAGATTTCGTGGTTTACAGCGACGCTTCAAAGATGGGATTGGGTTGTGTGTTGATGCAACGAGGTAAGGTAATCGCTTATGCCTCGAGGCAGCTCAAAATACACGAGCAGAATTATCCAACCCATGATCTGGAGTTAGCAGCGGTGGTGTTCGCTTTGAAGCTTTGGCGACATTACCTCTACGGCACGAAATGTACTCTATACACGGATCACAAGAGCCTGAAATATGTCTTTGATCAGAAAGAGCTGAATATGAGGCAAAGGAGGTGGCTCGAGTTGCTTAAAGATTACGACTGTGAATTGATTTACCACCCAGGTAAGGCAAACGTGGTGGCCGATGCGCTAAGTCGGAAGGACTATAGCGGGAGTATTCGGGCTACCCATTCAAGGATCGAGCTAGTATCTAGCCTTGTTGAGAAGATCAAGGCATCACAGGTGGAAGCACTGTTAGAAGAGAATCTCAAAGAAGAAGTCATGACCAAACAGCGTTTACTCTTGACGGAAGATAGCCGTGGAGTGAAACTGTTCAGCGGTCGTGTGTGGGTGCCCAAGATAGGGGGTAACCGTGAGCTGTTGCTAGAAGATGCACACAAGTCCAAGTATTCCATACATCCGGGAAGCACAAAGATGTATAGGGACTTAAAGTTGCACTATTGGTGGCCGGTAATGAAGCTCGATGTGGCACGTTACGTTGAGCGTTGTGTGACGTGTTCGCAAGTTAAGGCCGAACATCAGAGACCATATGGGAGTCTTCAGTCTTTAGAGATTCCCGAATGGAAATGGGAGCATATCACCATGGACTTCGTGACAAAGTTGCCTAAAACTCTTCGAGGTCACGATACCATTTGGGTGATAGTTGACAGATTAACGAAGAGCGCTCATTTCTTAGCCATGCGCGAGACTCTGCCGATGGATAAATTAGCAAAGCTTTATATCGATGAGGTGGTCTCGAAACACGACATACCATTGTCGATCGTGTCGGATCGCGACAGTCGGTTCACTTCGAACTTCTGGGATGGATTTCAGAAAGAGCTTGGTACTCGAGTGAAGTTGAGTACGGCTTACCATCCGCAAACCGACGGGCAGAGCGAACGAACGATCCAAACTTTGGAAGACATGTTGAGGTCTTGTGTCATCGATTTCGGGGGTAGCTGGGACACTCACCTGCCTTTGGTGGAGTTTGCCTACAACAATAGCTACCACTCGAGTATCGGAATGGCACTCTTTGAGGCTTTGTATGGGCGGAAGTGTCGGACTCCCGTATGCTGGCTTGAAGCGGGAGAAAAGCAGTTCTCTGGACCTGAGATCGTGCAAGAGACTGCCGATAAGGTCAAGTGCATTCGTGAAAGAATGAAAGCAGCTCAGGATCGTCAGAAAAGCTATGCCGATAAGAAGAGGCGACCGATGGAATTCCAAGTGGGCGACCACGTTATGCTTAAGGTGTCGCCGTGGAAAGGTATTATACGGTTCGGAAAGCGTGGGAAGCTGAGTCCCCGTTTCCTCGGACCTTTCAAAGTACTTAAACGGGTGGGTTTGCAAGCCTACCAGTTGGAACTGCCACCGGAGTTGAGTAGAATACACAATACGTTTCATGTTTGCTACCTCCGAAAATGTTTGGCGGTGGAAGACAGCGTCATTCCCCTTTCAGAGTTAAGGGTTGACGAAGGAAATCGTTGTGTGGAAGAACCCGACGCCATCTTAGAGAGAAAGTCTAAGAAGTTGCGTCATAAAGAAGTCATTTTGGTCAAGGTGCAGTGGAAGCATCACCGGGGAGCAAATGTGACGTGGGAAGCCGAGGAGGATATGAAGCGAAGATATCCTCACCTTTTTGTGTAGTTGGGATTTCGGGGATGAAATCATTCCCAAGTTGGGTAGGATTGTAACACCCCGAATTTCGTTATTTTGCAATGATGTTGAGGAAATAGAGGTTTTGGGTCTGTCTACACCCGTGCGTCCTCCTTCAGAGAAAACGCACGGGTCGTGCGTAGGATCCAGGGCCGAGGCACAGTGCATGCGCACGGGTCGTGCGCCCTGTCAGAGTGCTTTTTGAAGTTGCTTTAACATCTTGATTTAGGAGATATTTCTCAAAATATCAATCTCAGTTTCTCTCTCTCTTCTTTTCTCCTTTTTATTCTTTTGATCTTCAAGGCTAGTTTAGTTGCTAGTTTCCGGTGTTTCTAGCAAGGGGTCGGTGTTTTAAGCTTCACCTCTTCGTCGTGATCGTTATCTGGTTTTCCGGGTTTTATTCTGAAAACCTACCGGTGAGTTCCTACTATCATTTTACAAACTTTATACATGTCAAAACTCTTATTTGCGAAGTCTAAAGTATTTCTACGGTATGATTTTATGTTCTCTACATTTTGTTGTAAATAAAGTTTTTGGTGAATCTTGGGGTTCCCGGTCATATTTTACCAAAATGACGGGTTCCGCCTTATTGAAGTAAAATGATGTTTTACTTGCACATTATGTGGTCGTTTGAAAAGGATGATTATGAACTCATTTTAATGATTTTCATTCTTACCAGAACTTGAACTGGCAAGTAGCATTTTGTTTATAAAATATACTTATTACCATATATTTAGTTATGCTAGGTCACATATGTTGTTGTGACGAGTCCTTACCATTACTAGTGGATCCCTAGGTTTTGGTGTAGACTGTTTTGTTGGGAGGCTATATTCCCCAAATATGTAGCTATGGATCACATGTTCCGTGATGAGTTTATGGTACGGTTATGTGAGGCCGGTTACTAGCCATGGTTCATGATGATCCTAGTGAAGGAGTATACATTGGTTTCCCTTGGGAGCGCGATCTCACCTCGTAGCACGGACTCTGGGTTCATTGCTGAGGACTCCAAGTGTTTAGCTCATAACTCGGATTTGTGGTCTACTTTGTGTTACACCACTCTCCTTGGTAAAATGGTCCTTTTATCACCGTTTAAGAGTTTTGGACCGAAGAGGCCCGATTGTGGCGAAATGTTATCTTTACGAACTAAACCTTTATGAAAAGATTTCTTTATGATATTAATGTTTATATCTTTTGAGCTTTATAAACTGTATGTTCTCACCAGGCTTTATAGTCTGACACTTTTTCTCAAATGATGTGTATAACAGGTTTCCATTAGCGGTGGGTGCCGGGGTTTTTGGAGAGACGAGTTTTGAGTCTCGGGGTTTTTTGGAGATGTTTTAAGTATTGTTGTTGGGCATTGTTAAGTCCCATTCTTTTGATGAAATCCTTGTATAGAATCGTTTAGTCTTCAGGACTGATCCCATTTATGGGAAGTTAATGGATTTACCTTTGTCATTTGTCAGGTTTTAAATGTTTTATTTTACTCTGAATTTTAGAGTGTTACAGAAGCCTTGGTTCTCTTACCCCCCCCCCCTTGACTGTAGATGCCTGCAACACAGATTCACTTTTCGGCTTTGGTACCCACTGGTATTTGGGTCCATGTATGTTAATTGCAGTTCTTATGGGAGTAACTGAATAAGAACCATACCAGTAATGATCACTTGCTTTGTGAACATGATCATGTGTACGGCAATAAGAACAATAATTTTTCTTACCTGATAACCTGATTAATTGATCTCTCGTGTATATATGATCAGATTTACCTTTACGCACATTGTTCTTCTTGGCTTTATGTGTATGTACGTATGACTTCTTTCCTTTCTCGTCTTTCTTCTCATCTTTCTTCTCATTTTCAACTGGTTTCTTCTTCCATACTAGTTCTTCTTCTCCGTATCTTCTTCTTCTGAATGTATCTGAACCATCTACATGTTTATCAAAGAAAAGATTAGTAGTACGAATCTGATCAAATGAATTAACTGACCTTTTTGTTGAAACAGTTTTCTGATGTGAGCTGGCAGCTGTCTTGAATGAGCATTCATAATTAGCTGGATCATCTCTAGGTGTGTGGATTTGTGACTCTGGAGTCGTGTGCTCAGTCACCACCACCTTTGAAACAATCTTTTCAAGCTCTTTAATCATTGAAGAATAATTGTCTCTTTCTTTGATGAGTAGGTCAATCTTCTTCTCGAATTCAGACTTCATTTTCCTCTCTTTCAGTGCCCTCTCAGATAGTTCAGATAGCTTGTTAGTACGCTTCTTGATTTCTTCCTCAAAGAGATTTCTTTCTTCTTCAAATCCATTCTCCGCATTCTTTCTTCCATCTGATATCTCTTTAAAGAATCCAACATTCTTTTGCTCTATTAACTTCTTCTCTTTGGCAAAATTTTCCCTTTCCAGAATGATTACTTTCTCAAAATCAGAAATTTGTTGAGAAAGCTTAATGCATTTAAGCACAACTGTCTTCTTCTCATCAGCACATTTTCTGAAAATTTTTGAGAACTTTTGTCCAAACTTTGATCTTTCTTTTTCAAAATCAGATTTGTCTTTGACAAGCTTTTGCTCCAGAACAGAAATCTTTCTATTCAGTTCTTCATTCATAGTTTCTAAATCCTTAGTTTTCTTCTCATATTTCTGGACTGACTCTGCTTGTATCTGAACTTGGGCAAGTTGTTCTTCCAAATCTGAGATCTTTCTTTCCAACTTAGTATTTTCAGCTTCTAAACTCAGTAATTTTTCAACATTCAGCTCAGAAGTCTGTTTCATAAGTTCTTCATTTACAATCTTCAATTAACTAACTTCTTCTCTCAGTAGCTTCTTGTCATCAGAATATCTCTTTGACCTCTTTGAGTAGAATTCAACAAATGAAGCAAGATTTGTGTTCTCTAATTTGAGCTTTTCAATCTTCATTTCATCATCATCAGAAAAATATCACATCTTGAATTATCTGTTACAAAAAGAAATTGAAAAATGATCGTTAGAAATTCAGAAACTTTGATCACAATAAGAACTTTGTTCCCCCTCCGCAACGCCCCTAGAGAAAAAATTTCACTATTAAAAGCCATATTACAGTTTTGAAAAATTTCTCAGAAAATATTCTAAGTATGGAAACTCGCAGATCACTAAAGAAGACTTGAAACTCGCAGACGCCTAAACTCGCAGATCACTATTCACTGAGAAACACACAGGCTGAGACATGCGCGTTTGGGAAACTCGCAAACAAAGGATTGCATGTTTTGAGAACTTGCAGATCGAATAAACTCGCAAAATACTGTTCCGCTGGAACTCGCAGATAGAGGCATGCGCGTTTCCTGAACTCGTAAATGCCTACTTGCGCATTTCAATACTTAGAAAAATTTCGAAGATTTTCAAACTCGCAGACTTCAAATTGCGCATTTCTAGAACTCGCAGATAACCCTCTGCTCGTTTTGTCCAAAAATCAATTTCCTTCGACTTGCGCGTTCTTCCCGATGAAGCTTGCGCGTTCTTTCGATGAACTTGCGCGATTTATAGATCTTGCGCGTTCTTGGACTTTCCTTGCGTGTTCTTGGTCTGATCGATCAAAAATCAAGTAAATCTTGATTTCTGAATCTAAAACTTGTACAATATCTTCACGAAGCCATACTAAAGACAATTACAATACTGAATTTACAAAAACAATTGAAAAATACAGTGTTCAAGTGCAATTACAGTGTTCGACTTCGAGTTTCACGAAAAACACAATTTGATCAAATTGATCAATCTAGAGTTGAAATTTTCCTATGTGACTTGAACCAAACTTGATCCTATTGATAAACCACACACAATCAAATCAAATTCTTTATTTAATTGTGAAAGAACAAGAAAAATAGAAATCAAACAGAAACTTTCTCGTTCGAAAAAAAAATCTCCAAATTCGATCTATTTTCTGAATTCTAATCTGCTCTGATACGAATTGTTAGTCCTAGATTCAAGTTCTAATTGCTACAAACAATCAAGATAAGAATAGAAATCACAAGTCTTTGATTAAACCACCAAGATTACAAAATCTCTCTCACTATTCTCTCTCTCTAGAATGATATACAATAACTCTCTTCTCTCATAAGCTCTCTCAATCACACAGACTTACTTCCTTGTTTGTTACTGTTTACTTACAAAGGAAACAAGGTATTTATACCCTCATACAAATACAAAGAAACAAACAAAATACAAATGTTGACTTTGACTTTTATTAACAAATTGACTTTGACTTTCACTAAGAGTTGACTTTGCATCTTTGACTTCTTGAACTTTCATCTTCAATCTTTATGATCTTGAATCCAACAAATATGTGCTCCAACACATACTTAAGGAAGAAGTCTACGTCTCTCAACCAGAAGAGTTTGTAAATCCAGATAAGCCTAATCACGTCTACATCTTGGATAAAGCCTTGTATGGTCTGAAACAAGCACCTCGTGCCTGGTATGATGTTTTATCTCAATTCTTGGTCAAGTCAGGTTTTTCAAAAGGTAAAGTCGATACCACTTTGTTTATTAAAAGGAGAAAGCTGATATCATTCTTATTCAGATATATGTAGATGATATTATATTTGGTTCTACAAATCCCAAATACTGTAAGAACTTTTCAAATCTCATGGTGTCACGATTTCAAATGAGTATGATGGGAGAGATGAATTTTTTCTCGGATTACAAATAAAGAAGTTTTCAACGGGGATTTTCATTAATCAATCTAAGTACATTTTTGATATTCTTCGGAGATTCAAAATGGAAAATTGTAAACCGATTGGAACCCCAATGGCACCAGGTACTAAGATTAGCACTGATTCTCAGGAAAAAGTGTTGATGTTAGGACTTATAGAGGTATGATAGGGTCTATAATGTATCTTACTTCAAGTAGACTAGATATAATATTTTCAACATGCTTATGTGCAAGATATCAGTCTGACCTTAAAGAATCCCATTTAGCTGCTGTCAAACAGATCTTTAGATATCTGAAGGGGACTTCAGATCTTGGTCTGTGGTATCCTAAGGATACAGGGTTTGAACTAACTTCTTATTCAGACGCAGATCGTGCAAGGTGCATGTTGGACAGGAAGAGCACTTCAGGTCACATTCAATTTCTTGGAGACAAGCTCGTTAGCTGGGCGTCAAAGAAACAATTATGTGTTTCCACACCGACTGCTGAAGCAGAGTATGTAGTTGCTGCCAGTTGCTGCTCTCAGGTCTTGTGGATGCGAACACAGCTTCGAGACTTTGGATTCAAGTTTCATAAAATACCGATCTATTGTGACTCGAAGAGCGCTATCGCTATATCAACTAATCCTCTGCACCACACTAAAACAAAGCACATTGATGTCAGGTATCACTTTATAAAAGATAATGTAGAAAAAGGTACAATAGAACTTTACTTTGTAAAAACTGATTACCAACTTGTTGATTTGTTTACCAAACCTTTAGATGAAAAGAGATTCAATTTTCTTGTATCTAAGCTTGGGATACTAAATCTCAAGGTCTAATCAGTAATTACCTATTAAAGTTTCTTTTATTGTAATTTTTCATCATTTCTTTATCATTAGTTTTGAAAGATATCTGCACTTTAATTGTTTGTTCATTATCTCAGGGGGAGTGTGATAAGTACTTCATAAATGATCATTGTTATCTTGAGGGGGAGCATATCTAATTTCTGCATTTACTTATCTGTCAAATTTTAGTGATGCATGATTTTAGGGGGAGCTTTACAAGTCAAAGGAGTATGGCTAGGATTTCTGATTACTTCAAATCAGAACTCGTATTTTAATTGTTTTACTGCTTTATGTCATTTTAATTTCTGTGAATAAAGTTGCTTTGACTATGACCTTAAGACTTTTGCAGTTTGAGAGATGCTTACAAGATCATATCTTTATGACTTTAAGCTTGACTTCATGAGATGTAAGACTGCACGCAAAAGGTATAATTCTTTATCTTCATCTCATCTATGGTTGAAAAAAGGACAACTTTCAATCATAAGAAAAACCTGTTCTTAAATGTTCAAACCACTTCCCGATTCTCAAACGAATTTCATGAATTGGAAGTGTGATTTTAAATGTTTTATGAGCATACATACATTTGACCTATTTTTGAGCTTTAACTGATAAAGTTAAATCATCTAAGCAACACATGCTTTATAGGAAAACATGGGATTTCATTGTGCTAGAACTAAATTGAACTTCTATGGATTCACATTAACCAGTGTTTCCTACCCAAGAAGTTAATCCATAGTGATTAAGTGTGAGGAGTCATAAGAAATGAGTGTGGGACGTGCGTGGAGGTGAAAATGTAAAAGAGAGTTTGGTTAGATGTGAGCTTAATGATAAAAAGAAATAGGGTGTGATATCAGAGTAAAAGAATATCAGACTCTGCACCAACTACTTTCTGAGTCGGGCAACTACATTTCTAATGTTTCACAATTCTTTGGTGAACGTTATTGAAACAGGCAACTAGCCCAAGCCAACTCTTAACAGTACCCCACCAGCCACTCATTTTCTTCTTAACAAGAAAATGTGTCATTTTCAAAGGGAACTCAACACATATACTATCTGGTTTCATTTGGAAAATCTGGATATTAAAAAGAAGGAAGTCTGCCCCAACTTCACAATTCACTAATGCACATTGAGTCTGTGTTTAACTAACTGTTGTCTCAGTGGTTTACACAATGTTGAGCCTATATAAGCAATCATCCGTGCTTAATTCTTTCAATCCCTTGCACGAACACACAAGGAATTTGTTTATTTGTCATAACGTTCATAGAAATTGCCTTTGTGGTATTTCGATGATTGAATGGAAGTCTTGGGGGAGTGAACATCAAAAATCTCCTTTCCAATGTGTATTCGTTACACACAGTGACTTCGTGTTACTGACAGACATTTTTAATTGATTCATTTGTTGATTCAGGTGTTACATTCCTATTCTGTCTAGATTTGAAAAGATCTGGATGAATATATTGTTCGAATTGACGGTGAATCAGAGGCTCTTGGAAGATCAGCATGGTCAAAGACATTTCTTGTTCTAAAGATGTTTTGATGATATCGATGCTCAATTCATCAAAAAGAGGGAGAGCTAATCAAGAAATGGGAGAATACAATTCTTAAAGAAATGTCCAAGTCAGAAAGTTCAAAGTTTTTGAGAATTTTTCTTTGAAGATACTTTGCTAAAGCATTCTGCGCTAAATCGGGAGATAATTTCTTTCCATCATATGAAAGAGATTTTATCTACATCTTTTGGAAGTTTGCTACATGTTTGAAGACAAAGAGGGAGATTGCGTCCTCTAAGCTTAAAGAGAAGATTGAATTGCTTAATCCTTTTAGTAATGATCTTGATCCAAAGGGGGAGATTGTTAGATCACAGATTTATTGGATTCAAGATCATCAATATTGAAGACGGAAATCTGAAGTCAAAGCTGGAAAAGTCAACTCTCATTAAATAGTCTAGGTTATTTTGTAATAAATGTGAAAGAATGTTTTTCCTTGTATTTTGGGCCTTTATGGCTTTTTCCTAAAATAGGTATATGGGCCTATTAGGCTCTAGGGTTGTAGGGTGTAAGGGTGTGCTCTTTTGAAAAATACACCAGCCGCCTCTTTCAGTGTGTGGGTGTGAAAATAGAGATACGGTTCTAGAGAGAGAGAGAGCTCATAGAGAGAAAAACTTCAAGAGAAAACTTGTGTAAACGTTTGGATTGAATATCAAAACAGGTTTGATTAAATCTCTTGTTGTTTATTGTTATTGTGTGATAAGAAATTGATTCTATTGGGACAATCAAAACGTCTCCGAAAACATGGGTTATAAAACTCCATAACCAAAACCACACCTATTGGTGACGGGGAAGACCCGATTACATTGTACGTGACGGAACACAAACGTATGTCACATAATTATGTAGGAAATCAAAACATGTGGGTTACACAAATAAAAACCCACCGAGCTCAACTCCTCTGAGTCTATCACTCGAAAGCGTCAAGTCAACTCCTCTGAGTCTATTCCTGAAAGTTCCAAAACAGGGGAACTTAAGCACAAGGGAATTACACCTTACTGCCCATGAGACGCTTCCCGATCGTATAAGCCCACACCTTACTTATCATGGTGACCCGATGCCTATTCTGTGCCAAATGGTGAACCAAATGCCCAAACGGGGACATAGGAACACTGTGCCTATGGATCCATTGCCCTAACTAAACCATTACATGACTCAAAACGAATGAACTAATGCATTCAAAACATGTAATTCTTAAATAAGATGCAATAATGCAAATCATAACCAAACGCCTTACCATGAGCTATTATAACGGACAAGTGTCCTCAAAACCCAACAAAATCCAAACCGAGCCATAAGCTCAACAAACCGAAAGACCCAACGTTGAAAATCATAAAGTGAAATCAAATGTAAACAACCCGCATTGTATGTAAACCCATACTCCAATTTGTATAAATGACTCCAACGTAGTGTAGATTACAAATCGTTTTCCAAGTAAGTTTATAACATTTATCCTTTGAAAACGTCCCATAACACAAAACCATGCATTTCTCCAAAACACAAAATGAAATACATTTATACTCAAAATCTACTTCCATAAAATAAATCATTAAGATACCAAAATATATGATTTATTTATCTAAAATGCCCAAAATCCCAAAGATGTGTGCTATATAAGTTTATAAAGTTAAACACTTTCAAAATAACCAAACTTATCAACAGTTAACAATTTCATGTAAGACATAAAACACATTAAAATAAACATTTTGGCATGTACACCGTTTTCACAAATCAACTTGAACTCACCTTGCTAGATTTAGGCTAAATCTAGATTTTACCGCATTTTGAGCTTCCTTGACGAAACTCGAATCCTCTAAGCCAAAACCTACAAAACCTAGATCCAAGCATTTTCAACCGTAAATAACTGTTAGAGCACAAATTTATTGGATTCAAGATCATAAAGATTGAAGATGAAAGTTCAAGAAGTCAAAGCTGGAAAGTCAACTCTCATGGAAAGTCAAAGTCATTTTGTAATAAAAGTCAAAGTCAACATATTGTATTTGTTTATTTCTTTGTATTTGTATGGAGGTATAAATACCTTTGAAGTCTTTGTAACGTAAGATTGTAAGCCAGTGTGATTGAGAGAGCATATTAGAGAAGAGTTTATTGAATATTATTCTAGAGTGAGAAAGTAGAGAGAGAAAGAGAGAGAGTTTGTAATTGATTGAGATTTATTCAATGACATGTGATTTCGAATTATCATCTTGATTGTTTGTTGCAATTATATCTTGAATCTAGGACTAACAATTGGTATCAGAGCAGATCCAAATCGAAATTAAGAAGATATAGAAAGTTGACTCAGTGTTCGTAAAAAGTCAGAATCAACTTCGAGTTCTTGTGCGAATTAGAAGCTGTAATCGATCAGGGTTGTTAATATAGTGTTATCGATCGAGTCTGTTTGGATAGATTTGTTAATTTGTTAGGACTGAAAGTCCTGTGTGTTGAAAGTGGAATAAAGTATTTATAAGGGTGCTTATTGTAATTAATTAATAGTTGTTTTATTAGATGGGCCCAAGCCCATAAAGCCCAATTGCCTGTAAGCCTAAGTATATAAAGGCTTATTTAGTTCATAATTAGAGTAGAACAGTTTTGTAAAGAGAAATTCATTATTCAGTTTACTAGTCATTAGGTTTACATACCCTAATCAGAAATTCTCTCTGTAAACCTTATCCCTTTGAAGTTATATCAATCATATGACTAGTTGTTGTGGCCTATAATCTGTTCATCATTATTCATTATTACTTGTGATTGCACTGCACTGGGATCTACAATTGGTATCAGAGCAAAGAGACAAAAGGTTTGATCCAAAAAAAAAAGGTTTGTCTAAAACCCTATAATCATTTTTTTATGTGTTAATCGCTAATATGTGCCTTAATTGATTATATGTTTATGTGTTTTATCGATCTGTGTGATTTTTGTCGATCTGGGTTGATTGTTTATCGGTCTAATATCTTGTTTAATTGAGTTTTTCGGTTCTTCTAGGTTAAATTGCTTATCGATCGAAATTTATTTTCTGGATTTTTTTTATCGATCGAACCTGGTATTTTCTGGAAAGTTAAGCTTCGGTCTTAGTGTTATCTATCGTATCCGGTCGATATTTGTTTGATTTTTTGTGTTTCTTTCGATCGAAGGATCTGGGTTTGGTTTCGGTCGAATCCCAGAAACTCATCGGGTTCTTCGGTCGACTCTTCGTGTTCATCGGTCTTTTATGATTAATCGGTCTTATCTGATATTTGTGTTTATCGTATTTTAAGTCATTCGACCTGAGCATTCGACCGGGTACTTCCTCAATCCGGTCTTACCCATTCGATCGGACACTTGTGCTCCGGTCTTGCACCTTCGACCGAATAAGAGTTTCTCCGGTCTTGTCCCTTCGACCGAATAAGGGTGCTCTGGTCTTGTCCCATTTGACCGGATAAGAGTTCCCCGGTCTTGTCATTCGACCGGATACGTGTATCCCCGGTCGTATCATTCGACCGAATAAGTGTATTCCCCGGTCTTACCCATTCGACCGGACACTTGTACTCCGGACTTGCACCTTCGACCGAGTAGTTGTAATCTCCGGTCTTTCCTTCGACCGGACCTTAGCATATTCGGTCTTACCCTTCGACCGGGTTCTTGCTACTCCGGTCGTACCTTCGACCGTGTGCCAAAAAAAAAATTCGACCGGGTCAAATTTTTTTGTCTCACGATTTTTTTGCAGTGCATTTATTTTAGCCCCCGTACTTCAAGGATTCAGCGTGTCATTTGTGACCCTAAACTTTCAAGTTTCACAAGTTGTCACTTTTGGTCCTTGCACTTTAGCGTACCATCTCTTTGAAAAGTTCAGTCCCTATATATCAAAAGGAATGCCTTCAAGCGAAGCTCTTTCAATATGTATGGATGAGATGCCACCGGTTCTTTACAGAGGAGAATATGACAAATGGAGGATTCAGTTCTTAGACTTCATTGATAAACATGACTTGGGTGATTATATCAGATTATCTCTGAGGGAAGGAAAAATGGAAACTCCGACAGATATCTGTTATTATATGGGAGAAAATAGAAGAACGGAACACTTAGTGTACACAATACCATTTAAGGATTACACAGATGAGCAAAGAAAGAGACTTGAAGCTGATAAATTATCTAAAGCTTTTATCTTGCAAGGAATTTCCGAGGAGATTTCAAAAGAGATTTCTGTAAGTTTAGACAGTACAAAGGCTACAGGAAAACAGCTGTGGGAACATCTTGAAAAGATAATGACAGGACCAAAGATGTCTTCAAGAGTAAAGTTTTTGGAAACTGAGAACTCTGAACTAAAAAGACAGATTTCTGATCTGAAAGTTCGAATTGTCCAAATCCAACAAGCAGCATATGTTGAAAGTTCTGAGGAGCAGATTGAGCATCTGAAAGATACAAATGCTGAGCTTCAAAAGCAAATATCTGATTTGGAGCAAAAGCATGCTCAAGATAAATCCGAGTTTGAGAAATCGTTCGCAAAGAAGTTCTCAGACTTTTCGAGAAAATGTGCTAACGAGAAGAAAGAAGTTGAGCTGAAATGCATAAAACTCTCTCAGCAAGTTTCTGATTTTCAGAAAGTAATCATTCTAGAAAGAGAGAAGTTTGCCAAAGAGAAGAAGGCCATTGAACAGAAGAATGTTGGATTCTTCAAGGAAATATCCGGCCAAAGAAATGATGCTGAGAAGGGATTTGAAGAAGAGAGAAGCATCTTTGAGAATGAGATCAAAAGGCTGACTGCCAAATTATCTGAACTATCTGAGAAGGCACTAAAAGAGCTGAGAATGAAGTCTGAATTCACGAAGAAGATTGACCTGCTTGTTAAAGAAAGAGACAACTTTGCTTCGACGATTAAAGTGCTTGAAAAGTCTGTATCAAGTACAAATCAGAAATCTGTCTCTCCACAAAGGTCAGTTAAATCTTTTGACCGGATTCGTAAAACTAACCTTTTCTATGATAGCAATATAGATGGTTCAGGTACACACTCTAGAAGAAAGAGATACATAGATGAGGAACTGGTCTGGAAGAAGAAACCAGTTGAAGATGAGCTGAAAGAAAAAGAATCATGTGTACATGCGGTAAATGCCAAGAAGAACAAAGCGACTAAAAGTAAACCTGATCATATCTACTCGAGAGATCAATTACTCAGGTTATCAGGTAAGAAATACCACTGTTCTTATTGTCATACACATGATCACATTCACAAAACCATTGATCATTTCTGGTATGGTTCTTATTCTATATCCCCCACAAGAACTGCAACTAACATTCATGGACCCAAATACCAGTGGGTACCAAAGCCGAAAACTGATTCTTTGTTGCAGGCACCTACTGTCAAGGGGGAGTAGAAGAATGATGGCTTTTAAGTAAATCAGCTTAGAACCCGGACTTCAACGAAGTTTGGCTTCTGATCACATGACAGATCAGGACCCGTTCTTCAACGTTCAGACTTGGATATTATTGCAAATATCCAGGGGGAGCTTAAAAGACCTAAATCATTCTATCATGATTTGAGGAGGAGCTTAAAAGGTAAATATCTTCTAATCCTAGATCTATGATTGTTTGAAAGAAGAACAACTTTCAAGCATGAAAAACGTTTTCTGAAATGTTCAAACCACTTCTGGTTCTCAAAAGATTTTATGAATTTAGAAGTGTGATTTTAAATGTTTTTCATTTTTTGAGCTTTAATGTCTAACTGACTGTGTGTTTCTAAAGATCAATACTTGCGCATTATCTTATCCTTATACTGTAACGTATTCACACACACAGGTTCAGTACTTCATGTGTACTTGTTATTACCATGTCTCATAATGAAACAATTTTTCGATGGTAATACCCCCGTTTGATATTCAATGTTGTTGAGCATCTATCATTATTTCTAAATTTATGCCTTCATTGCTAAATTGTTTATATTTGTTCATATAAACATAATATCCAATTCCTTGATACCCTGACCAGTTTATTTGATCTGATTGATACATTGTCAGATTCTCAAAACAATTCTTTTGATTTCCTTTCATTTACTCAATATCTTTGTTTTTGAGAAATCTTCAAAGTTCAATTGCTCAAATATCATGAGCATACATTTTGACAATGTTATAATACATTTTGAGCTTAAATGTTCAAGATAAACAGTTGAGCTATCATTCTTTATAGGAATTACATGGGATTTGTGTGAGAGCTTAAACAGAACTTCCATGGATTCACGTAAACCAGTGTTTCCTACCCTGGAAGTTATCTTTGAGTGATTGAGGGGTGAGGGGTCTTAAATCAAAGAGTGGGGGAGATAACTCATCGGATTAAGTTTTTCTCATTGTGTGGAGCGGAAAAATGAAAAAGAGAGTTTGGTTAGAAGTGAGCTTTAATGTTAAAAGAAACAGGGTGTGAGAACAGAGTTAAAAGAATATCAGAACTCTGCACCAACCACTTTCTGAGCCGGGCAGCCACATATTCTGATTGGTTCACACTCATTGGTGACCATCATTGAAAAAGGCACCTAGCCCATGCCAACTCTTGCATTAACCCCACCAACCACTCGTTTCTTTCTTAACAAAGAAATGTTTCATTTTCTTTGGGGACGCAGCATATCTGCTATCTAGTCTTCATTTGGAAGATTTAGATATTGAAAAAGAAGGAAAGTTGCCCCACTTTCGCACCTCTTTCATACACATTGAGTCCGTGTAATATCTGTTGCTGTCTCAACAGTTTACACAATTTGAGCCTGATCAAGCTAAGTAGCTTCAATCATTTCTACACTTTCACGAGCACACAAGGAATGAGTTTTCTTGTCATAACATTCATAGAAAATTCCTTTGTGATTTTTCAATGATTGAATGGAAGCCCTGGAGGAGTGAACATCACAAAAACTCCTTTCCAAAGTACATCTGTTGTACAAAGTGGCTCAGTGTTACTTACAGGCATACTAACTGTTTCATCTGTTGAATCAGGGTTACATCGTTCATTATGTCTGAATTTGAAAAGATTCGGATATATACATTTCATGAATTGACGGATAATCAGATCAACGGGAGGAGAATGCCAAATTCTCATAGAGGGGAGATCAAAGAAAGTGCTGAAATTGAATAAGTTTTGATGATCATGATGTTCAAAATCATCAAAAAAGGGGGAGAAATGTTTACAATGTTCAATTTCCAAGTATTAAAGAAAGAAAGTCAGTTCTGAAGACAGTCTAGAGATCAAAGAGATGAATATATGATTTTAATGCTAAATTTGTTTGTCTGAAGACAGTGAAGATTTCAAAGATTGAAGATTTCAAAGTCTGTATTGATTCGATCCCGTATCATGTGGTGTCTGCTACAAGTTTGTAATTCTTTCTGTATCAAAGATTGTATTTATTCCTCCTACGAGCTGATTGAAACAAGTTCTTAAGCTGAAAGTCTATTCAACTCGCGGTTGAAAGACAGATTCTTTGTTTTAAACTGAAGATGCACCGTGGAATGTCAAGTAACTCTCACATTATCCTTCTTGTTTGCTGATCCGATGTGATTGAGTTTCTACAGTTAAAAGCTGCTTGATAATGCATTCAGTCGAGGCTACTGTACATTGAATCTGGTTACAAAGTTGATACTATGAAGAACAAGAGCTTTATTCAAGGGGGAGCGTGGAAAGACATGAAGTCAAGCAACACCAAAGTTCTTCAAAAGATTCATGAGGGAAAGAAGATCAAGGCATGAAGTATTCAAGAAGATAAATGTTTTATTCAACTTTAGGGGGAGATTGTTAGGACTGAAAGTCCTGTGTGTTGAAAGTGGAATAAAGTATTTATAAGGGTGCTTATTGTAATTAATTAATAGTTGTTTTATTAGATGGGCCCAAGCCCATAAAGCCCAATTGCCTGTAAGCCTAAGTATATAAAGGCTTATTTAGTTCATAATTAGAGTAGAACAGTTTTGTAAAGAGAAATTCATTATTCAGTTTACTAGTCATTAGGTTTACATACCCTAATCAGAAATTCTCTCTGTAAACCTTATCCCTTTGAAGTTATATCAATCATATGACTAGTTGCTGTGGCCTATAATCTGTTCATCATTATTCATTATTACTTGTGATTGCACTGCACTGGGATCTACATAATTGCACTGTAATTTTCTTGAATTTGTGGTTTTTGTGAGTTTTTGTTTCACGAGTTTGACACACTGTATTCGAATCATTTTGTATTTTTTTTTGTATTTTTAATCGAAATTCGTTGCTAGAATTGTGTTCTAGTTGATTAGGCGAGCAAATTGTTAAAGTTTCAAATTAGAATTCGAGGTCTAGATGAGTTTTTGAAGAAGATTTGATCGTTTTTAGAGGTTTGCATGAGATCTAAAGTTTGCGCTAGTTCGTCAAGGTTTGCGCGAGTTTATCGTAGTTTGCACCAGTTCATCGAGAGACTTGCCAAGTGATTGTTCTTAGGTTTGCATGATCAACAGGAAAAGCAATTTGAGTCTTGCGTTTTCAACAAGAAACGAAAAGTGAGCTTTGCGTCTTTAACAACAAACGCAAGTTGAGGTTTGCGTCATCAACAAGAAGTGAAAACCTATGTTTGCGCCAGTGACTGTTAGAGCAAACTGAAGTTTGTGTCAAGAGCACTTAACGCAAAGTTGGAATCTATACTAAAGTGTACTTTGCGTCAACAACGTTTAACGCAAAGTTGGTGTTTGCGTTATCATTGCTTAACGAGAAGTTGTGATTTACGCGATCTACCTGTCACGTGAAGTTTTACTTTGCGCCATATTCACGTCACGCAAAGTTATCTTTGCGCCAGTAACGTGTAACGCAAATAAGAGTTTGCACTATTCTCTTGTAGCGCATAGTTCGTTTTGCGTCACCAACTCTTAGCCCAAATAAGAGTTTACGCTAGTTTCACTTGAAATATTTTTGTGATTTTTGCACTTCGGTGCTTAGTGAATTTCTGTGTTTTACATATTTTTCAAGATTTCTGTATTTTTTTAAAATTTCATTTGGATTAATGATCAAGTTCAAGTTCTTTTTGTAAACAGATAACTCAAGATGGGATATTTTTCTGATGATGATGAAAAGAAGATTGAAAAGCTCAAATTAGAGAATAAAAATCTTGCTTTCTCAGTTGACTACTACTCAAAGAGATCAAAGAAATACAATGATGAAAGGAAGATACTGAGAGAATAAGTTAGTGCTTTAAAGACTATTAATGAAGATCTTCTGAAACAGAATTCTGGGCTTAATGAAGAAAAGGTCTTGTTTCTGGAAGCTGAAAACACTGAGTTAAAGAACAAAATTTCTGAATTAGAAGATCACATTGTCAAGTTTTAGCAAACAGGGTGTGCTAATGAAAAGAAGATCTTTGAATTAGAATTCCAAATTGTTGAAGAAAGATCAGTTTTTGAGAAAGAAAAAAAAGAGTTTGCTAAGAAATTCTCCGAGTTTTCTAGAAAAAGTGCTGAAGAGAAGAAGACGGTTGAGCTGAAATTTTTAAAGCTTTCTCAACAGATTTCTAAGTTTGAGAAAGTAATTATTCTGGAAAGAGAAAAGTTTGCAAAGGAAAGAAAGACCATAAAACAGAAGAATGTTGGAATCTTCAAAGAGATATCTGGTCAGAGAACAAATGCTGAAAAGGGATTTGATGAAGAAAGAAGTTTGTTTGAAGCAGAAATAACGAAGCTGACTGACAAGTTATCTAAACTATCAGAAAGTATGCTTAAAGAGCAGAAAACGAAGTCTGAATTCGAGATGAAGATTGACCTGCTTGTTAAAGAAAGAGACAGTTATTCGTCAAAGGTTAAAGAGCTTGAAAATGTTGTTTCAAAGGTGGTGGCGACTGAGCAAACGACTCCAAAGTCAAAAATTCGCTCACCTAGAAATAGTTCAGTTGGTTCTAACAAGCCAGCATCAAGCTCACATCAACAAACTGTTTCTACAAACAGGTCAGTTACAACTAACATTTTCTATGATTGGAACATATATGGTTCAGGTACACATAGAAGGAGAAGAAAAAGATATGAAAAAGAGAAGCTGGTTTGGAAGGTAAAACCAGTTGAAGATGAGAAGAAGGAAGAAAAGAAAGGAAAGAAGGAAGAGAAGACAGGTAACAAATCATTTGTATTTGCCTCAAATGCAAAGAAGAACAAAACGCGTAAAGGTAAACCTGATCATATCTACACGAGAGATCAATTAATCAGGTTGTCAGGTAAGAAACACTATTGTTCTTATTGTCGTACACATGATCATGTTCATAAAACAAGTGATCATTTCTGGTATGGTTCTTATTCCGTTACTCCCATTCGAACTGCAACTAACACATATGGACCCAAATACCAGTGGGTACCAAAGCCTAAAAGTGAATCTGTGTTGCAGGCACCTACAGTCAAGGGGGAGTTAGAGAATCAAGGCTTCTAAACAAATCAGTTCAGGACCCGTACTTCAACGAAATTTGACTTCTAAACATAACAGTTTAGGACTCGTACTTCAACGATGAATATGAGATGCTACTCCCGGGCTGATATGAAGATGTACTCAGATACTCAGAAAAGGAAATCAACCTTCAAGGGGGAGTACATAAATTTTTCTGGAAAGATGTATTCGGAAGATATGACGAACTACACTTCAAAAGGAGTTGTAGATCTCTATCATGTGCTTTTTCACTGATAAATTTAAGATGCATATTTTCAGGGGGAGTAAGGATATGATTTCTGATTATTTCAGATCAGAACTCATACATTAATCGTTTTATTGCTTTACGTCTTTTATATTTGAATAATTTTGTGAATAAAGTTGCTTTGACTAGACTTTGAGACTTGTGCAGAATGAGAGGAAGCTATCAAGATCATATCTTTATGACTTCAGCTGACTTCATGAGATTTAAGACGAAGCGAATAAGGTTAATTTCTTATCTTAATCTCATATATAGTTGAAAGAAGGATGACTTTCAATCATAGAAAACATATTCTTAAATGTTCAAACCACTTCCCGATTCTTAAACGGATTTCATGAATTGGAAGTGTGATTTTAAATGTTTTCATTTTTATTTTTGAGCTTCAATGTTTAACAAACCGTGTGTTTCCAAAGATAAATACTTGTGTATTGTCTTTTCATATACTTTCAAGTATTCACACACACCGGTTTCATTTCTTGTTCAAATTGTTCTTACCATGTCTCATATTTGAAACATAATTTTGATGGTAAGACACCCCGCTTGTACTTCAATGAATTTTGAGCGTCATTTCATTTCGAAGCATTCATTTCAAGAATGTCTATATTTTTGTTTCATATAGACTATATCCATTATTCTTGACCATAAGCCTTAATTGATATATCATTTCATTTCTGATCATTTTCATACAATGTCAGATTTTTCAAACAAGTCTTTTGCATTCATATCTATTCTTTCAATATATTTGTTTGAAAATACTTCAATGTGTAAAAATGCTCATATTTTCATGATTATATCTCTGAGCATATTCATATCTGACATTTGTATATGAGCTTTAACTAATAAAGTTAAATAATCTGAGCAACATATGCTTTCTAGGATAATATGGGTTCTTTGTGCTAGGAATTAACTGAACTTCTATGAAATCACGTTAACCAGTGATTTCTACCCAAGAAGTTAATCCATAGAGATTGAGTGTGAGGAGTCTAAAAAGAAATGAGTGTGGGTGTGATGAGGTAAAATGGAAATGAGAGATTGATTAGTAGTGAGATTAATGATCAAAAGAAAGAGGGTGTGAGAACAGAGTAAAATAATATTAAACTCTGCACCAACTACTTTCTGAACCGGGCAGCCACATTACTAGCGTTTCACAACTCTTTGGTGAACGTTATTGAAACGGGCAACTAGCCCATGGCAACTCTTGAATTTAACCCCACCAGCCACTCATTTTCTTCTCAAAAAGAAAATGTTTCACATTTTTCAAGGGGATGCAACACATATTCTATCTGATTTTCATTTGGAAAATCTGGATATTGAAAAAGAAGGAAGTCTTCTCCACCTTCGGACTTCAATCATGCACATTGAGTCTGTGTTTATCTACTGTTGTCTCAGTGGTTTACACAATTTTAAGCCTTAAAAGCAATCATTTGTGCTTAATTCTTTCTACACTTACACGAACACACAAGGAATTTGTTTTCTTGTCATAACATTCATAGAAATTGCCTTTGTGGTGTTTCGATGATTGGATGGAAGCCCTGGGGGAGTGAACATAAAAAAGGTCCTTTATATTGTGTATTCGTTACACACAGTGACTTAGTGTTACTGACAGGCATATTAACTGATTCAGGTGTTGATTCAGGTGTTACATTCTTATTTTGTCTAGATTTGAAAAGATCTGGATGAATACTTTGTTCGAATTCGCAATGCATCAGAGGCTCAGCTTGAAAGATCAGTGGTCAAAAAGATTTTAACGACATTTCTTGGAGAAAGTTTTGATGATCAGATGCTCTATTCATCAAAAAGGGGGAGAATATATCAAGAAATGTGTGATTCTAAGCAATATTGAAGTTGTGAAAGAAAGTTGTTAAAGAAAGTTTGCTGAAAGAATTAAAAGATTTCAGAATTGTTGAAGATAAGTTTGTTCAAAGTTGATAAGAGAAAGTTCAAAGAATCTCGAAAGCAATCAGATTTGGAGAAATTTTATTTGAAGATTATTTGCTAAAGCAATCTGAGCTGAATCTGATGATAATTTCTTTCCAAAGTCTGAAAGAGTATTGTGATAATACTGAAGAGATTGTTTCTACCATCTTTGGGACAGAATTTTTCTGAGCTTATCAAAGAGGAATTTCATAGTGTTAAGGGGGAGTTTGTAAATCATGTTTGTATCAAAGGGGAGATTACAAGATAAGATAAAGGTTGATCAAAGGGGGAGTTATTTCAATCGAGTTTAAAGAGAGAAGATCGCATTGTTAAATCTTTTTTTTAGTAATGATCTTGATCCAAAGGGGGAGATTGTTAGAGCACAGATTTATTGGATTCAAGATCATAAAGATTGAAGATGAAAGTTCAAGAAGTCAAAGCTGGAAAGTCAACTCTCATGGAAAGTCAAAGTCATTTTGTAATAAAAGTCAAAGTCAACATATTATATTTGTTTGTTTCTTTGTATTTGTATGGAGGTATAAATACCTTTGAAGTCTTTGCAACGTAAGATTGTAAGTCAGTATGATTGAGAGAGCATATTAGAGAAGAGTTTATTGAATATTATTCTAGAGTGAGAAAGTAGAGAGAGAAAGAGAGAGTTTGTAATTGATTGAGATTTATTCAATGACATGTGATTTCGAATTATCATCTTGATTGTTTGTTGCAATTAGAACTTGAATCTAGGACTAACAATAACCATATTCAACCATATAGAAGCATTCCCCAAACATAATACGCCAAAATATCCATTTTGGTCCAAACCCTAATTTTGACCCAAATCTTCCAAAATCTTACAAACCGAGATTGGAGTAACATAATACTTAGGAAATTATCAATGGAGCATTTACAACTTACTTTAAGGTTTAGAAATGAAAGGGATACACTTACCACTTAGGTTTTGATGAAAACCTAGAAAACCCAAAAATGAGTTAGAGGTTGAAGATGGAGATGAAGATGGTGAATCCTTGACCATAGCTTTCCATTCTACCACTTGATGGAGTTTCACCTCCACAAAATCTAAGGATTTGAGCCAAAATAAGTTAGGGTTTGAAGGGGAAAGAAGGAAAACGGTTTGGGAGAGAGTAGAAGAAGTTTGGATGAGAAGGAATGAGGAAAATGGATGAATTTCGCGACTTAACAGCAGTCTACCCACTTTGGGCAACTTTGCCATGCGACAATGGGCATTGTCGCTGGTTCTCCCACCTTTCTTCTCGTTCACTGTTCGGCCGTAACTTCTTCGTTATAGCTCCGTTTTTGCTCCAGAAAGGACCGTTCGACTCGTAATTGAATCCTTTATCTATCAAGACTATAAATTCTAGGATTCAAGTCCAAAATCATATATCTTATTTTTCCCTTTAAAGCTACTGATTTCTGTATTAACTTGAAATGGTGTTTTTAGAAATTTGGGGTGTTACAAGTTGATATGAAGATCCGTGGGGTTGTCGAAGTAGTCTTAAGTATGAGGGGATTCTAGCGGACAGGTCAACCCTGTTTGGAGAGCGAGAAATGGGCGATGCCTTCAAGCATTGGGTATCGTTTTGGAAGGGATCGGTTGAATGTCTCGAATGAGAATTGTGGGAAATCGCTTAGCTAAGCATAATAATGCAAGGGTGGTTTTGGCACATTTAGGGTAGCCAGAAAAGTGAGTACCTGAGATTAAAAAGTTGGCAAGTGACATCGAAATATGGTGCTATGTTTTTAGATTGGCCGTTGGTGGGTATATAAACCCCCTATTGAGGGTGTGAGAATGAGAAGGAGACTATAGTGTGTGTTAAGGCTCTGGTGTTGGGAAATCTAGATCGTGCGGGTGGTCTAAAGCTTACATCTGCAAGTGAGCCAGTCTTTGGAAGCATGTTTGTTGTTGTTGAGAAGAAAGTGGGATAGGTGGCGGGATGTAGTGCTCAGAGTGAAAGAGTTTTTGAGTCAGACTTAGTATTGCGTGGAAAAGGTTCCAAGTGAGCTTGTCTTCCAATGTTAAGCTATTTGAAATAGTTTGGTGTGAGCATGGTCACTCCTTGTTTGAATGGAAGAATCTTGGACTCATTGCAAATATGGTCGGACGGTTGTTGGATGTGATGGGAAATTGAAGTATGTGTCATATTAATTCGGTCAGTTGGAGCCATCGGGCTATGAAAGCGGCAAATGGTGGAAATCTTCTTTCCTTTATGTTCGAATTTGGGGTGATGGCGTTTGGGGTGACGTAGGTTTAATCATATGAGTGTGAACAATGTGGTCCGGAAAAGAAAGTGCTTTTCGCACTAGACGTGTGTAGTGATGAGGTAAACTATTTTTCTATGACGGGATACTTGACAAAGAAACTCATAACGGTGGGTTCATGGTGATGTCTAAGGTGGACATCATGTTAAGTTGGCAATTTGAGGGGTTATTATCTTATTCAGGGATACATATTATTGTGGCAATATCTCCGGTTAAGCTCGTTCGTGTAAAGAAGGTAAGTGGTATGTGAAAACCTTAAAGACATGTATTTTAAAACCGTGAGTCCGGGTGTGTGGACAAAGCAGACAGTATCTGGTAGGGTTGGCTTGAGATGTTTCAGATGGTACCAATTGGGTGAAGTTAAATTGATATGATTGAAAGAACGCAAGAATTGCAAATCTCAAGTTGAGAGGGCGTAACTTGATGAGGAAATTTGTCCCCATAGAACGAAATGGTGCGTTCAAGATAAAGTTAGTGTTGGGCCATATTTTGGGGTTCGTTGAATTTATGAAATGAGTTGGGAGATAGTGTATGATCAGGAAACGTTCGATGAGAATTTGGAAAATTCATTTTGGGTGTCATGCCTCTAACTGAGGGTATCTGTTGGAAGTTGGGGCGCCAATACCTTTGCTAGGTATGCAAGCAATTAAGAAGTTAAGAATCAAAGAGACTCGCCTTGTGAAAGTGCAATGGCGGTATCATAAAGGGGCAAAGGGCAATGTGGGAGGTGGAGGCGGGCATGAGTTCCCTATACCCCAGCTTGTTCAACGATGGAATTCCGGGGACGAAATTCGTTTGAGGGGGAGATGTTGTAACAACCATGCTCAAATGTATTATCATGAAAGTTGAGTGGAGTTTGGTTCAAAGCCTATAGTTGGGGGGACCAAGTTGTAAATAAAAAAAAAGGGGCTTTACCCTAATCTTCTCATTTCTTTTCCCCATTGTTGATAAAGGCGGCTCAGCAGGAACAAGGAAGATTTGGGGGTGAAATCCTTGGAAGAGGAAGTGCAGATTGGAAGAAGGTTTCTTCATCTATTCTTGAAGGTAATCAATCATCCCCATCTTGGTTCTTTAATTTTTTGAGTATATGATGGTTTAGCAAGTTTAGGATCTTTGGTTTTTGGGCATCTCCTAAACTTGTTTGTGGGTAATCGATAGGTGATTTTGGAGATTAAGGGTTAAGGGGAATTAATCTCTTGCTTTACATTAAAAAGGGTGTTATGGCGATTTGATTTCTTGAAAAAATTGTTCCCTTCTTTTCCCCAAAAACCCTCGACTGGAATACCCAGTTCGAGAACCTTCGCACCCGGGAGTCGAATGTTGGGAGTCGGGAACGCATGGAGGAGTAAGACCCGGGAGTCGGCAACCCGGGAGAGGCCGGGAGTCGACATCTCGGGAAAGGGATGAGCCGGGAGGAGTCAACCCGGGCGGGGCCAGGAGTCGGTAGCCCGGGGGTAAGGAGCGCAAGCCGGGAGGCGGCAACCCGGGCAGGGTCGAGAGTCGGCAACCCGGGGGTGGTGGGTGTAGTCGTACCCGGGGGTAACCAGGGGAAAGTGGGAGCGCTAGACTAGAACCTAATCCAATAAGAAGTTTTGTAGTCCTCATTTTATTTTTACTGATTTGGGGAGGTTCTATTCTTGAAGAAGTTAGCAAGTAAAGTTTTTAGCGGGAAATCCAAGGGAGTTTTTCTAACCCAATCCTCGTTGATGATTATGTGATATTTAATATATGCGAAATTTTGTTAAATGTGAGTTATGTTTTATCATTCAATTCGAGTTATATTTTACCATTCAATGCGAATTATATTTTTACCATTCAATGTGAGTTATGTTTTTATCGTGATTGATATGTGGAAATGTATGCATACATTGTAGTTAGCGAGATGGCCAAGTCGGGTGGTGTGTCCTGCCTGTGCTCATACCGGGGTGTGTGTCCCGTATATGTCATTGGGGGGGGGGGGTCCCAAATAAGGCAGTATGAGTCAGATCTGTTACCTCCACGTGACAGTAGTATGTGCAAGAAGCGTGTTTGTAAGTATGATATTTTGAAAGCTGAATTGGTTTATATTTCGATAAATCTTTTATGTAGCTTTGGCGTGAACTGTATTAGAGGGAACTCATTAGACCTTTCAGTATAACCCTCGCTCTTTCCAAACTAAAAACCTTTTCAGGAAAGTACCCGGCAGAGGGTTCTAGCAAGGGTAAAGAGAAATTGTAGGCGAGAAGCGTGGCGTAGGAGAAGATTGTTGCGAGATCCCGAATTTAGTTAATTCTGTATTAAATCTCAGTTGTGTAATAGGTTGTTTCCGCAAAACTTGATATGTGAATTGTTGTTTTGGGGCCGTTGGGCATTGATTTATATTAGAGTCGATAATGCGTTATTTCTGCGAGTTCGGGTTGTTACAACAATTTATCAAATTTTAGAAATTAATGAAACAATTTCATTAATTTAACCAATGAAATCGACGGTTTCCATGGTTTTTCAAAATTAAGGTGGTTTTCAAATGAAACTACCCATATATATCTCTACTATATTATAAAGATTCTAAAATGGTTATTTGTACAAAGTGGTTTCTTGTACAATGTTACATTTACCACCCTTACACTTACTTATTTAATTTACTTTATATCCCGTATTTTTTCATTTTCGTTTTACACCATTATCATATTAACACAAATAATCGTATATGAATAAAAATGCAATGAAAAAATATGTTTCTTTTTTTACAAATTATACCATTATAATCGTTTCATCAATACCTTCAAAACGAGCCCACTATTGAATATTTTTTAATTTAACCTTACTATTAAATATCATGAATATCTACGAATTAATTTGTTTTCTATCCATGCGTTTTATTTTTTTTCCACCGTTAGCACATTAAAAATACATAATCATAAAATATATTAAAAATACGTTTCATTCTTATTATAAATTATATCATTATAATTTTTTTCGTTAATAATTGTAATATAAACTAATTATTGAATATCTTTATGGGTTTAGGGTTGGGAAAAGTTCAAAAAAACCCAATGGACTTTAGTGTTTGAAGTGATTAAGTCCTTGAATAATTTTTTAGAACAAATAAGTCCTTAGACATTTTAAAACACACTAAATAAATCCTTGGACTTTTGGAAACCTGTTAAATACATCTTTATTACTTAAAAATGTAACTTGTAACCAACATAATAGGTAAAACTACAAATTAAAAGAAAAAACAAAAAAGATGTCACCTACTTTATCACCCTACAAATAAGAAAAATAAGAAAATTAACTAAAATAGTCAATCTCATCAACAAAATTAATTTTTTAATCACTTTTCAAAATCTTTTCTTAAAATAGTCAAAGCATATTATTTTTTTGCCTTAAAAAATGTTTTTGGCAAAAAAAATAAAATAAAAAACATCTTTATAATTTGTTATTTAATTTACTTTATATTTTCTATCTTTTAATTTTCATTTTAACTTTTTATTATATTAACACACATAATTATATATTAACTAAAATATATCAAAAAAAGTACGTTTTTTTTACAAATTACACCATTATAATTGTCTCATCAATATGTTTAAAATAAGCCTAATATTGATTTTTTTGGATTTAATCTCATATTATTAAATATCATAAATACATATTAATTATATTTAATATTTACACTTTCTATCCTTTAAGGTTATTTATTTAATAATATAAGATAAATTTGTAATTATAAATGGTAAATATTAAAAATAATTCGTATGTATTTGTGATATTGAATAGTACAAGATAAAGTTCAAAAACAATATTGAGTTCATTTTGAACGTATTGACGAAACGACTATAATGGTTTAATTTGTAAAAAAAACTAATTTTTTGATATATTTTAGTTGATATCCGATTGTCTATGTTAATAAAATAAAAATGTAAATGAAAAAGTAATTGATATAAAATAAATTAAATAACTAATTATAACTTTATAAGAATGCAAAGTGTAATGTTTTTCTAAAACTATAAGCAGAAAGTGAATTTTATATATAAAATTTTCTATGTGAGGATGTTTGTTATTTTTATTTTTTTGGAAAAAAAACAATCCTTACGCAGGAAAAAAAAACATTATGTGCAAACTTTTACAATTTTAGGAAAAAAAAACTTTGAAAAATGGAAAAAGAAAAATAAATATGGTTGATGATATTGACTATTTTAGTTGATTTTATCATTTTTAATTTATAGGCGGATAAAGTAGGTGACTTTGTTTTTAATTTGTAGTTTTACCTGCTATATAAGTTGCAAGTTAAATTTTTAAGTAATAAGGATGTATTCAACAAATTATCAAAAGTCCAAGGATTTAGTTAACATGTTTTGAAATGTCCAAGGACTTATTTGTTTCTAAAAATTGTCCAAGAACTTAATCACTCCAAACACTAAAGTCCATTGGGTTTTTTTGGACTTTTCCCATTTAGGGTTTTATAAGTTATGATTCTTAGGTCATGGTTAGTGTTGATGACATGTCACACCCTAAAATAGGGGTAACAAAAATCCGAAAAACGGACATGCGGTATTTAAAATTTGCCAAAGCAAGAGCCTCCCAAAAATGGGGAAAGTACACAAACCTGTTTAAATACAAACGTAATTAAACGGATAATAAATAACAACCAACTAATCTAATTTCTATAACCAGAAAAGAGATTACAATCAAGGGTGTCATTTATAGACCCAAAGGATTCTCTACCAATGAGTCCAAAAGCGATATTCCCAAATCTCTCACCCAAGCAATATGCCCGCTTAGAACCGGTGCCGCTAAAGCCTGAGATACACATCGACACCAACAAGTGTTAGGCCATAAAGCCTATTGAGTTGAACAATAATAAGCATGCATGATCAGTTACAATTCTTATCAGCAGTTAACCAGAGTTCAACAAATGTGGAGTCAATAGGGGAGACCCATAGCACCAATCAATTCCACTCCAAAGAGTCGATGCACCTTGATGCCCTTAACAAGGAACACCCCAAAGGCCCGGCCCACTCGGAGATCAGACCGTGCAGGAAACTTTCCGAGTGGCGGAGGTCTACTGGGCACATACTTTCACAGTGGCACCCCGAGACTACATCCTCCTAGTGAATTTGCCTTGGTTCGTCCAACATAATGCATATAAGGAGGTCCTTAGGTATATTTCAACCAAATATATTCCGGTACCAACCACGGGTACGATAACACCCTCCTAATAGCATGAGTCTAACATAAGACTTAAATATCCACATAACTACGTAGTAGATACAATAACACCAACTGTGTATTCCAAATGGAAATCATCATGTTATACCAAACATATACTCCATAATCATGTCAAATACCCATTGTGGGCACACATATGTAAATTTCCCAAATAATTACACAACATAGAGTAAATCATAGTATGATACTTCATATACACATATCTCGCATAAATCTCATGGAAATACCATCAAATACATAAGCCCGTAAAGATGACCATTTTGAGCAGTATGTGATAATAACAACAATTAAGCAAATATGATGTGTATCCAGTTTTAACAAAAGTTTAGTAAACTCACCTTGCTAGATTTAAGCTAAATCTAGTATTTACCCACTTGTATCCTTCCTTGAAGAAACTTGGTCCTTCAAACCAAATCTTCCAAAAATCTAGATTCACAAGGTTCCAACCATAAATATACATTATCTACCATAAATAATTGATTCCCAAACACTTAATTAACGAGATCTCTATTTTGGGCAAAACCCTAATTTTGACCCAAAACTTCCAACAAAGATCTAAACCGAAATCTAGAGAAATCAAGTACTAGAAAACCATCAATGAAGCTTTTATAACTTATTCCATGGTTTAGAAATTGTTAGAATAACTTGCGAGTAGGTTTATTGGAAAACCTCCAAATTTGGCCAACAATGGTGAAGAACACTTGGAGAAGATGAAGATGAGGTTGGTGATGAAGCTTCTAAACCGAAGCCTTGGGTGAAGATCCTCACTCTAGCAACAAATGGTGATGATTTGGTGTTTGGTAGGAGTTTAGATGAGGTAGGTTGAGAGGAAGGGTTTGAGAGAATGTATGGAATGAAGGATATGAGAAATAATTTGGGGAAAACTCATTTAATGCCCGCACTGGGCCTCTGCACCATGCGCACGGCCTGTGCGTTTTTAATGAAGGTTGGCGCACGGGTCGTGCGCCACTCCCAGAAGCACATCAAGCTTCTTCTCAAATGGTTAAATCCCGTTTTGGTCATAACTTCTTCGTTATAGCTCCGTTTTCGCTACGGAAAGAACCGTTGGACTCGTAATTGAATTCCCCATCCAATCAAACTATAATATTAAAGATTCAAACCCAAAATCAAATATCCAATTTATCCAATGAAATTTCGGGGTGTTACAATCTTCCCAACCTTAAAAGAGATTTCGTCCTCGAAATCTAGCACCAACCAATCACCCACTAACTCCCTTGGCGAAGTCAATTGATTCTCTAACCAAAAGGAATACCTTCACTAAACCTTAGCTCATATACGATCCCGATTACATCCCGGTTGAGGTTGTCGCTGCGTTCCTTGTAACGAACCATCGCCAACTCAACCTCAACTTTCCATATAACTCACCCAAAGCGGGATGAACGTCAAGTCCTTGCTAAATCATTTTCTTAACCAATAAATCTCGATTGCCTCCCAACCTTAGACTGCTCGTATTACCCCAAGAGTAACCTACAACCATATTCAATCATTTCCACCAAAAATACCCCAAATCAAACATTTCGTTTAGATACCTCTAAATACGACGTATCAAGGTCTCCTTGATAACTTGATTTGTACTTCAAATCCACCTCGACATTCTCATCAAATGTGTCCAATAAACATTACCACCAACTCCCACCATGCTCTCAAGCATCGATTTCCAAATCAATGAAAGTACTGACAATTATCAACATACCAATGGTTGATTTCTTAATTATCGACGTCTAATTTCCTTAAGTTTACCGCTCGTCCTACAGACGCACCAGATCTAACAGAATACATTGAAGCACACCAACAATTATTGTCCTCAACTTATGCGCCAACACCTAACCTCGAGACGACCATTCTGCAAACGTGGGTATACTATCAAATATTTCCTTCCCGAATAGTAATGTCGATTCAAAGTTGACACCTACTTTTGGAAATAGTCACCCAAATCCAACATCGTTACCAGTCAACCATAACATCATCATCAATCATGAATACCCAACAATATAGTACACCACCGACACATCACATACCGTTGCATCAAAATCCCACAATTCCAAAACCAACCAAACCCAAACAACCGAACACGATTTTAATCTGTAGGTTTAACGAAGCATAAAGATCGTTACCTAACTAACTGAGAGAAAACACTTGTCTAACGCCTCAAACTCCGAGGACTCTTTAAATCCTTAATATCGACTCCTAACACGAGGGGGCTTACACCTATAGCCCAATGAGTTCAAGGTTTTTCACACTATGATGCCAATTTGAAATTTATAAAACTCTCAAATACATAAGTTTTATAACAATTAAACGTGCGGTGAAAATACACTATCGTGCATTCGATAGTTTTCAAAATCGATCGTCAATGCCACACATATAAAACCATTTTCAAAACTCATTTGCTCATTACCTACGCTAATAAAACGATAACGAAACATGCGTAACAAAATTTTCAACGGACTACCATGGTCTTAGTATGCCTCAATTTATGCCATGCATATGAAAATAACTTTCCGCCCTATAACACGAGCAACAAAAGTTTGTACAACTCACAAAAGGGGATTTCACAACTTCAACTTTAAAATCTTTTAATTTAACACCAAAAAGTCGGAAAATAAAATTTCCAACAAAACCTATATACGTCCAATCATTTCCCAAATGTAACAACACAATAGGAACGTAAATAAATAAATAAATATATATATGTATATATATTTTTATTCGCATTTCAAATTTAGGCCGCACCGATAAAACGAACTTGCCCAAAATTGTAATTACTACGACATGCAAACCGAAAATTCATTTCACACATTGCAGAAAAACCCCTATCAGTAAAATCAATAACCGAAATATGTTCTGGGCAAAAGTTCTATCTGAAATACCATAAATCTTTCATACAGAGCTACAGAAGGGAAATTCGCAAAATCGAACCTTAAAATTTCTGTAATTAACCATGAAATGTCATGAAATAAAACTTCTCATAGTGACTCACATACATCGGTTTATTCTCCAAGATTTAGTAAAGGCATATGCATGCGATTTGAGCAATTGTACGAGTATTTAGTTTAATTCCAAACTTTATAAATAAAATGTTCGCAAAATCCAAGACCACATGCTCACAATATCGAACTTTTAAAGTTTTCTCTCTTTCAGTCACAATGCGGCACGAAATAAGATTTCACTACAAAAATTGCATGCGACCGTTTATTTCACAAATCTAGCAGATTGACATGTGTATGTACCCGGTTAAAACATGAAATAATTTAGGTCATATATGGTTGAAAGAAGGACAACTTTCAATCATAGAAAACATTGTTCTTAAATGTTCAAACCACTTCCCGAGTCTTATTCTGATTTCATGATTTGGAAGTGTGATTTTAAATATTTTCAAGTTCAACCATTTTGAGCAACACATGCTTTCTAGGAAAACATGGGATTTCATTGTGCTAGGACTTAACACAAGAAGTTAATCCATAGTGATTGAGTGTAAGGAGTTCAAAAAAATGAGTTTGGTTAGAGTGAGCTTAGTGTTTAAAAGAAAGAGGGTGTGAGAACAGAGTTAAAAAAATATCAGAACTCTGCACCAACTTTTTCAGAGTCAGGCAGCCACAATTCTAATGTTTCACAACTCTTTGGAGATCATTATTGAAACAGGCAACTAGCCCATGTCAACTCTTGATTAACATCACCAACCACTCATTTTTCTTCTTAACAAGAAAGTGTTTCACATTTTCAAAGGGGAAGCAACACATTTGCTATCTGATTTTCAGTTGGAAAATCTGAATATTGAAAAGAAGGAAGTTTGCCCCACCTTCGCACTTCAATCATGCACATTGAGTTTGTGTTTGTACATACTGTTGACTCAGTGGTTTACACAATGTTGAGCCTATAAGCAATCATCAGTGCTTAATTCTTTCTATCACATGCACACACACACAAGGAATTTGTTTCTTTGTCATAACGTTCATAGAAATTGCCTTTGGGGTGTTTCGATGATTGAATGGAAGCCCTGGGGGAGTGAACATCACAAAGCTCCTTTCCAATGTGTATTCGTTACACACAGTGACTACGTGTTACTGACAGGCATTTTAACTGATTCAGGTGTTACACGATTATTTTGTTTGGATTTGCAAAGATCTGGATGAATATCTTTTGGATTGACAAATCAGAGGCTCCGTATGACAGACATTTCTTACTAAAGGTTTTGATGAAACTGTTGCTCTTTTCATCAAAAAGGGGGAGAAGAGCAGAGCTAACCAAGAAATGAAAGATCAATTCTTCAAAGATCAAAGTATTCTGAAGACATGTTGATTTCTAGAAATTTTCTTTGAAGATACTTTGCTAAAGAATTCTGAGCTAAATCTAGAAATTATTACATATTGAAGACAAAGAGGGGATTGCTACTTCTGAGCTGAAAGAGAAGACTGAGTTGCTAAATCATTTTAGTAATGATCTTGATCCAAAGGGGGAGATTGTTAGATCACAGAATTATTGGATTCAAGATCATCCAATCTGAAGACAGGAATCTGAAGCTAATGCTGAAAAGCCACTCTCGATATTAGTCTAATGTTAGTTTGTAATAAATGTCAAAGTTTGTTTTAATGTATTTTATATTATTCCTACAAATATCTAATAAATAGATATTTTAGGGTATTATGCTTTTAGGATATTTAGTTTAGATATTAGTTGTTAGGTAGATGTGAGATATTAATATATATCTCATAACTCATCATCAACAAAAAATATAACACTGTTAATCAGAGAGAAAAACAGAGAGAGAGCTTTCAAAGAGAAATCATATTCAAACTCTGTAATCCATGGTTATTAATCAAACAGGTTGATGAATCTTATATGTTTGTATTGTCTGGTAAGAACTTGATTAAATAAAGGACCGACACAAAACCTGTAAACATGGTGACTATAACCCAAAAGAGTTGGGGTAGTTCTAAATGAAGTAGCAGAATAATTAAGACATATACATGACAACCTATTTAATCTAGAACAATTAACAACTAGATTAAGATGGGTGTCACTATGACTTCAAAACGCTCTTTCTCGACTTCCCAAAAATGCCCGGTCAAAGGAAGAATCCTAGGTGCGATCCCGGCGAATCAAGGTGACCTACTCGCACCACTAGCGGAACCTGTGAACCATTTAAACATGAACACAAGTGTTAGAACGAAGTCTCACGGTTATTACGCAGACACTAGTTATAATGTAAATAAGAACAATAATTAAATGTTACCGGCGCCCATGCATTGAGATCAATGCCAAAACCTCCCAATCGGGACATTGAAATTTCCTGTACATTTATAACATAGATATTTTCCAAATAAAACGGGGAAATCCCGCGATGTAGATTGGATTTCACCGTCCAGTCCCGTTTCTAGTTCCCATGCCATACCGGACATCCCAATCCTCAAACCGTCTCTGCCTCTAGCGCTTACCCCATCGGGTTACACCTCAAGGTCTTACAAGCAAGGGTGCCTATCCAATCTAGCCGAGTTCCAACTAAGGGACTTGCGTCCCCTATTGTCTACTCGCAAAGCCCAAGACAATAAACATGCAATATACTATGCATACCATCTAAATCCTCGTGCACAAGGAAATAGACATAAAACCTCCCATATAGATCATGAACAAGTAGGGATAACACCTTTCATGCAAGTATATTGTCGATAAATAACACAATCATAATTGGTACATATTCCTCATAAATAACTAAAGTTCATTTAGCCACATATAATCCCCAAATAATAACTTGACTCCAACTGCTGATATAAATCTATGCCTTTGGATTTAACCCTTGGGAGTGTAATCATTTATCCTAATCTACATTTCATCCATTAATTTACATATATGATTCCACACAAGATGTTTAGACTCTCACACTCACTTCAAGCTTTCTCAACCCAAAACATACAAAACCCTAGATTTTCGGGTTGACATTCAACACCAAATAAATCACAAATAAGCAAGTAATGGAGGATGTATGAGTGTTTATAAGTAAGAAAGCTTACTTAGAGGTTAGATGAACAAACCTTATAAAGGAGGAGTGAACGGCATTGAGACTTCCACCCTTTGAACTTGAAAGAGTAAACTTCTAAGAACATAGAACTCTAAGAATCACCAACCATTAATGGTTTACCCACCTATCAATTAATGAAGAAAGAGAGAGAAGAGTGTGTGAAAATCGCACCTTTAGTGTGTGAGAACGCCTTCAAGGAGCTGCAGTCTCAAATAATGGTCTAAACCCCAAAAATGGCATTAAATGAGAAATTCTCGTCTAGAACCCCCTCCGCGCGACCTTGCCCTCGCGAGAGTGCCAATGGCACAATCGTGGCAGATGTACCGTGAGTGGTACAACCCGCGCGACCTTGCCCTCGCAAGAGTGCCAATGGCACAATCGCGGGGCACAATCGCCAAACACCCCTAGTTGTTTCCCGAATTCGAAACGACGCGGTAAACTCGATCCAAACGATACTACAATTACCCAAAATAGATTTAGAGTCCTTAAACACAAATTATAACAAATAACAAATCCCGAGGTCTAAAATTCGGGGTGTTACAAAATGCATTTTATTGTTTACACTGCTTTTATTGTACGATAAATTAAATTGTTGAGCTTTTGGCTCGGTTTTGACTAAGACGAGTCATGGGGACATTTGTCCGGTTTCAATAGCCGTCGTGGAGTTTTGAGTATGATTGTGTTTATTGCGCATCATTTGAGAATTACATGTTTTGAGTACTTGGGTCATTCAATTGGAGGCATGTTATGTTATAGACTGTAATGTAATGGATCCGTAGGCATTGGAGTCTTTATTATTTTAAACGGGACAGTTGTTTCTTTTTTGGGACCAGCAATATTCATGGGGTCATCGAGGGCCTTATGGTGCGAGCTCTTGGAGTCAAACATTTTCCATTGACCATGTGATGTAATTTATGAGATAGTTACTTCTCATTTGTAACTAGTTCAGACATTGGCCGCTCGGAAGGCAACTTGGTATAGTTATGTGGGACCGGAAACTAGCCATAGACCGTAAATGTAATCCTAGTGAATGAGTATGACTAGGATCATTGGGTGCCCTCCCCCACATCTAAGTACTAGCCGGCGAGTTCGTGGCCTTGATCCGAGTATGGTGAGCTCAATAACTTGGAAAGTGGCCTACTTTTGTGTTCCGCCACTAACCATGGAAATTGGGTCTTCCTGTAACATCCAGAATTTTACTTATAAGTTATATTAAAATATTAATTGATTTTTCTAAATTTTCCCTTGATCGAGTCAAACACTTGGGAAACACTCCTAATTTAGATGAACCTCTAGACTTAAATCGTGGAACGTAAAGATCGGGCGAAAAATCGAACGCGGTTTGGTGCGAGGCGATAGTGCCACGTGACTGTGACACTTGTTACAATCGCACGACAAGGTCGCGGGCAACCAGGGAGCCGCGGTACATACCACGCGGTTGTGACCCATGATTGTGCCAAGGGGCACTCTCGCATGTCACTCTCGCCGGTTTGTACCGAGGGTGGGGCAAGTGGCACGATTGTGCCACGCAACTGTGCCCTTGGCACTGTCGTCGGGCACAGTCGCCGTCGGGTTCTAATTGTTTAAATAGAATCCTTGACCGATTTTGACTTCATTTTTCACTTCTCTCGTTTTGTTGGGCGATTTTGAGATCTCAAGACTGATTTCTTCTCCCTCAAAACCCTAACCCTCATTAATATCAACCTAGTTGTTGTTGGGGTTTTTGGGATTGCATTCATTACACATCAAGGGAGCATTTATTAGAGATTATCAAGTTAAACAACCTTCACCTCCAAGTTTCAACCTCTTCAAGCTAGGGTTTCCTATTTTTTAGGTTTTTTTTAACAAAAAACCTAGATTGTGAGTATTCTAAACCTTTACAAATGAGATACATGTACTTATTTGCATATTTGTTAATATTTCCATCTAATGGAATCTAGGGTTTTCTTATATCTTGTTTATTTGACCTAATGTTATTTTGAGCATGAAAGAGAACTTGAATGGTGGAAATGTGTAAATGTTGGTAATGTGGACAAGTAAAGAATGATATCTATATTGACACAAATCTATGATATGACTATTTGTGTGTTGGGGAATATCCTCACTATGGGTACATTATTTTTATGATTTAATACATGTTTGAGCATGGTAGAGTTGATATTATGTCCCTTGCACCTAATTGTTGTTGGGTAAAATATTTGGGACAAATGATTTACATTGGTGTCGAATACACATTGTAAGAGCTAATGTGCTCCTTGGACATATATGAATGTTGTGGATAAACCAAGTCAAATGGCCACTAGGAGGACATAGTCTTAGGCGCCATCGTTTGGTATGTGCCTAGACCTCTGCCATTTGGGCCAATGACTATGTTGTACCCCCAAATGTGTTGGGCCTTAGGGTGTCACTCATGGAGTTTGACACTAGGGTATCTCGTCTCTTGGGTGGAATTTGATTGGTGTTATGGGTCTCCCCCATCAATTCCATTTGTTGAACCCATCTTTGGTAAATAAATATTGGAATGAACCTCATGCATATATTAATTGTCATACAACCTCACTAGGATTTTTGGCCTAACACTTGCTTGGTGTACCTGTGTATCTCAGGTTCTAGTGCCGCCGCATCTAAGAAGGTTTAGGCGGGCCCGTGTGAGCTTGGGGAGAGCAAGGGGATACTTATTTTTGTGAAGACCATCATTGGACTATAGACGACACCCTTTTGTAATCTTGTTTTCATTGAGAGATTAGATTAGTCGGTTGTTGTTTCATTTTCCCTTACAATTACAAACTGTAATTAAACAAGTGTTCTTTTATCCCCATTTTTGGGAGGCTCATGCTATGGCATTTTAAATACCACGTTTATAGTTTTCAGAAATTTTTGTTAACCCATTTTTGGGGTGTTACAAGTTGGTATCAGAGCTTTAGTTTAAGCGACCTAGGTACTGACCTTAGCATGCCTAGACTTAAACTATAGGCGGTTATAAAGAGACACCTACCCATGGGTAAAATTCTTAGGTGGGGAGAGCGTTAGGACTTACAGAATTGTATGAATTGAGAATTGTTGCGACGGTATTGAGAATCCTTGTGTATAATATATTCATAATTCCACCTAGCTACTATAATTATGAGTATATTGTTACGTGAGCATGCTTGAGTCATTGTTGTTATAATACTTAATGAATGCAATAGTACGTATAATTAGTCTACCTCTCATATCCTTCTCGTATGTGTGGCAGACCATTATGGTTAATACTCGGAGTAGGTTGCCAACACCTCCGGAAGGTACTGAAGCATCGGTGTGTACGGCCGATCAACCGAAAACAGTTGTGGTTGCCACCGCTCCACCTAGATAACCAAAGTTGGGCGGAGAGGTGGAACAGATTCCAAGGAACAAAATTTCTACCGCCGGTCCGGTTATTGAGGAGGTAACCCTTGAGAGCCGAATGATGGGTAGCATGATGCAAGCTATGAATGCAACCATGGCGCAGCAACAAGAATTTTTCATGAAACTGTTAGAAGATCACGATGCCAGTCACCGTCGACCCAAAACGGTAGCGAAAAACGCCGTGGTGGGGTCGGGAGGTGGAAATGGCGTCGGCACCGAAGAGCATGTGGTAGACAGAAGTAAGGTTAAGAGCAAGGGATGCACCTATAAGACTTTTCGGGGGAGCAACCCATCAGAGTTTTCGGATGCCGCAAACCCAGTTACTTGTATGTACTGGCTCAAGGAAGTGGAGATGGCCTTTGATTCAAGCGAGTGTGATGACTCGCAGAGGGTCAAATTCGCCTCTCAACTACTAAGAGGTGAGGCTATGATTTGTTGGAATCTCACCCGATCCGTCCTCACCCCATAAGTTCTGGCTAAGCTAACTTGGCCGGTTTTCAAACAGAAGATTTTGGACAAATATTGTAGCGAACGGACATTGGACAAGATCGAAGAAGAGTTCAGGAGCTTGAAGAAAGGGACTTTGTCGGTCACCGACTACTCCAAGCTCTTCTTGGAGAAGCTGAACTTAGTGGGGCAACTGGCTCCCGACGAGCGGACAAAAATCAAAGCTTATCAGCGAGGGTTACCGGCCGAGATGAGGACAACCGTTAGGAATGCTAGAGGGTCGACACTTCAAGATGTAATTGAAGAGTCCTTGCTTATGGAAGACGACATGATTGCGGGAAAAGAAGAGAAGGGATTGGTAGGAGAAAAGAGAGAGTGGGAGGGATCATCCGGACCTAATCGTCAGTTCAAACCGACATTCGGGGGAAGGGGAAGCGACCTCCACCGGGAAGTGAGATGGTGTCATCGGTGTAAGAGCAAGCACAGTGGCCCGTGCAGTCAGAGAACCTATTCGGATCCTCCCGAGTGCGCCAAATGTGGGAAGAAGCATCATATGACCCGTGATTGTCCTGTCCGAGGACTCGTTTGCTATGAGTGTCATGAGTCGGGGCACATAAAAAGAGAGTGCCTGAGATTGGTTGGGAATAACCGGGGATCTACAAGCGGCCCAACCCCGAAGAAAGAAAACCCACCAAGGATGCCGAGTTGAGCCTTCCAGAAGACCGCCGAGGAGGCAAGGGAGACCGTCGATGTGGTATCGGGTATGTTTCTTGTAAACTCCTTGCCTGCTCATGTTTTATTCGACTCAGGTGCAAACCGATCGTTTGTGTCAAACTCTTTTTGTGCAATGTTCTCTACTCCCGTTAGTATCCTTTCCGACCCCTTGGTGGTAGAGGTAGGCAATGGGGAGCAAGTGTTGATTCGGGAACACTACCGTGATTGTGTTTTAGAGATAGATGGGAACTCTTTTAAGTTGAATCTGTTGTCGATGTCCATTGGAGGTTTTGACGTGGTGTTAGGCATGGATTGGTTGACCGAAAACCACGCCGACATTATTTGTTCCAAGAAGATGATCAGAGTACCGGTGCCGAGCGGTGTGCTTACTATCTATGGAGAGAAGAGGAAAGGATCCACTTCCGTGATCTCTTACTTAAAGGTTGGAAAACATCTAACTAAGGGATGTGTTAAGCCCAGATTAATAGTTGATAAATAATCACACAACATAATAAAGAACAAGAGATAAATAAATCAAACAACATACCAATGATCTCTTGATTATTCAGATAAATACGTGTATGTGTTCTTGGTGTACAGAAGATACCTCGTGCGTGTAAATCAAAGAAAATACGGCTCCTTGTGTTCTGTTCACCTTATTGTTAACCTAATTCTAGAAAATAAAACCTTTTATACTTAAGTCAACATGACCTAATTAATTACTAACTATTAGCTAAAATACCCCCTAGAGTATTAAACACTATTACAAATTAGACCCCATTTATAATTTAATCTTGAATACAATTTACTGATCCAACAATCTCCTCCTTTGGATTCAAGATTAAAAAAAATTCCAATTATCTTTGGGTCTTCTCTTCTCTTGAAAACTGTATCTGATATGACGTTGAGGGCTTCAAAGCTTGTAGCTTCACACAACCTTCATCTTCCTCTTTCTTTAAATGAAGTGTCCTTCTGACGATCAATTAAGCTCAGACACTTTGATATCTTTGAATTCTTCAGCTTTGTATTCTTTGTGTATTCTCCCCATTTTTGATGAGTGTTGAGAATCAGCATCATCAAAACATAGCAGAATAAGGAAGGAATTTTCTCCCCCAAATCATCAATTAAACGCAGTCTTCATTTATAGATCCCTGTGTGGAAATAAGAGCAGTCTCCCCAAATAGAAAGAGTGATTATTTCAATCTTTGCAGATTCAAATAAGTAAAAAGTGGTAACCCTGAATCAACAAATGACTTAGTTTGGAATGTCTGTCAGTAACACACAGTCACTGAGTAACACAAAGTTACTATATAAGGAGTTGGTTTTGATATTGGCTCCCCAGGACTTCCATTCAATCATCGAATAACACATGGTTATCTATGAACGTTCTGACAGAAAACAAATTTATGTGTGCTCGTGCATGTGTATGAAAGAATTAAGCACCGATGATTGTTTTTCAATGTAGGCTCAAAGTATGTAAACTTGTTGAGACAACAACAAATTATACAAAGACTCAATGTGCATGAGAAAAGGTCGAAGGTGGGGCAACTTTCCTTCTTTTTCAATATTAGTATCTTCCAAGTGAATAACCAATAGCTTATGTGTTGCGTCCCCAGAAAATGTGAAACATTCTCTTTTTGAGAAAAGAATGAGTAGCTGGCGAGGTTGTATGCAAGAGATGGCATGGGCTAGGTGCCTTTCTCAATGATGGTCACCAAAGAATGTGAACCAATCAGATAGTGTGGTTGCCCGACTCAGAAAGAATTTGGTGCAGAGTTTGATATTCTTTTACTTTGTTGTCTCACCCTCTTTTTTTTAATCTTTTAAATCTCACTTCTAACCAATCTCTTTTTTCCACTTTACCTCTTCACACACCAACACTCAAATCTTTTGACCCCTCTCCCCTCAATCACTCAGGGAATACTTCCTGGGTAGGAAACACTGGTTCTCGTGAATCCATGGAAGTTCTGTTAAGCTTTCACACTGAATCCCATGTATTTTCCTAAAAGAACGTGTTGTCCAACAGCCTTTTGTACATGTAAGCACAAAGGAATACAAATAAACATGAAGAATAAAATGTTGGAGAAGTCAAAAACATTTGTGTGTTTGACAATGCTATTCTCCCCTCAAACTAAAAGAGTTTGTCAAGTAAGCTCTACCTCAACTTAATAATAAGTTTTTTTTTAAAATGAATAGAAAACAAAGCACTGAAGTGCGGGTTCTAATCAGATATGATTAGAAGCCATTGCCACTTGAACAATCCTGCACATAAAAGAAAATGTGGTAATCATTTGTGAAAATGATTCCTCTATCGTTAGCAACTGTTGGAGAATAAATATATAAAACACAAGATTAAGATTCAAAAAACTCCCCTTCGAATCATGAGTAAGGCTAAGAAGACATGTTCAACATACTAAGTTTGCTGATTAGAAACTGGAACCTCTTTTCATCCAACGGCTTGGTAAAAAGATCAGCTAACTGGAAATCAGTTTGAACAAAGTGCATTTCGATGTCACCTTTTTCTACATGATCTTTGATGAAGTGATAGCGTACATCTATATGCTTGGTCTTTGAATGCTGAACCGGGTTAACGGTTATGGCGATTGCGCTCTTGGAATCACAATAAATAGGAACGCGCTTGTAGTTGTACCCAAAGTCTCTTACCTGTGTCTTCATCCAAAGGACTTGTGAACAGCAGCTAGCAGCAGCTACATACACTACTAGAAAACTGTGAAATACCGACGGCATTTACCGACGGCAAAAACAGTCGGTATTTACCGACGGCAAACCGACGGTCTACCGACGTCATCATTTTAATTTTATTTTTTATTTATTTTTAATAAGTAGTCGGAAAACCATCGGAAAAATTAGTAATATACCGACGATTTACCGACGGTATGTTTTTTCATTTTATTTTTTAATTATTTTTATTAACTCGTCGGAAAACCGTCGGAAAAATTAGTGATTTACCGACGACTTACCAACGGTACGTTTTTTAATTTTCTTTTTTATTTATTTTTAATAGGTCGTCGGAAAACCGTCGGAAAAATTAGTGATATACCGACGATTTACCGACGGTACATTTTTTAATTTTATTTTTTAATTTCTTTTTAATAGGTCGTCGGAAAACCGTCGGTAAAATTAGTGATTTACCGACCACTTACCGACGGTACGTTTTTTAATATTTCTTTTTAATAGGTCGTCGGAAAACCGTCGGTAAAATTAGTGATTTACCGACCACTTACCGACGGTACGTTTTTTAATTTTCTTTTTTTATTTATTTTTAATAGGTCGTCGGAACACTGTCGGAAAAATTAGTGATATACCGACGATTTACCGACGGCACATTTTTTAATTTTATTTTTTAATTTCTTTTTAATAGTACAATTTTGGATTATTTTAAGAAAATGATAATGTTTTTTTTTTAAATTTGTTTAATTTAGACTTAATAATATAATATTTTTTATATAAAAAAATTAAGTATTTTGTTAAAATTCAATGATTATCTTATATATTTTAATGACATCTAGAAAAAAATAACCAATTACATATTTGATAATATAATTAAAACAAATTTATAGTAATATAATATATTAATTAATAGTGATACATAGAAAGATCTGCATAAAAGAAAGGTCCTACACATACCAAATTGGTGGGTGTTAGAAGCCTGCAGTAGTAATATCTATCTTGTGCTTTGATACTTGTAAATTAAGAGATTTTTAAAATCTTGCATAAAATGATGGTAACTTGTGCTTAATAATTTGTATTTAGAAGTTTTTTATCCATACTTTATAATAAAAGTAACAAAACATATTCAATCAATTTTATTTTTTATTCTCAAACATAAATTTTAAATTTTAATTTCTAATAATAATAAAATACAACGACCTCCACACCATTGAGTTCTAATAATAATAAATTTTAAATTTTAATTTCTAATCAAAAACCCTAGAAATTAATTTCACACGACCTCCACACCATTGAGTTCCCTCACTTCCCTGTTCCACGCTGCCGTCTTCTCTTCTGAGTTCCTCGCCACCGTGAATCGCCGTCATCTTCTCTTCTGAGTTCCTCGCCGCCGACCTCCTCCTCGCCGCCGGTCTTCTCTTCCTCGATAAGGTATTCTCTTGACCTCCTCCTCAATGCTTCTTCTGCAATATCAAAATTTTCCACAAAAACAGAACTGCAAATCTTAGGAATAGAGTTCATGTTTTTTATACTGATTGTATATATGGAATAGAGTTCATGTTTTTGCTTCTTAGCAACCGAGACAACTTTTGATTCACTAGAATTTAGTGCAGAGTTACTTGTTGATGTTTTTTTTCCCAAATTGAGTTATATGGAATAGAGTTCAAATTTTGTTAGCTATATATATATACATTTTCTGTTTCAATATTTTGGGGTAATTTGGATGATGAGTGGTTAGTTTCGAGTGTATATAGGACAAACTCTCTGTTCAATCTATTTCCATGTAAACACATCAACTACATAAATATGTGAAATGCCAATGCACATGCTGCTAGGGTATTATAGCAATATAACTGTCCAGGATAATCTTTTCTTTTCTTGGAACATTTTATAATTGGTGTGACTTTTTGGTGGGATATATGACAAAAATATACATAGCAATTTCTAGAACTAGATTGAGTGGGATTGCGTCCAAATTTTAGATGTCATTAGTTATTGTTAATGTGAACTCACATGATGTTCATATCCTCTGCATCTTCCCTTAATCATGCTTTTTACTTTTCAAGTTGGTGGGGTTTAGGGTTGTACTTTGTTTTATGCTTTTAGAGTTTTTGGTCATACCGGTGGGTGTTTAAAACTAAGTCAGTTCTCTCTATTTTTGGGACAGAGTGGCCTGATTCTGCTTTTATCAAAGCTGAGGTGTCCTGGTCAGCACGGAAGGGAACTCTATCTGAAAATTATCGTGTCTTGAAGACAGTAAAAGGGTAAACTATTATTAATCTGCATATTATAGATTATATATGTTACTATTGTTTAAAGATTAAGAACTTATGTTTGATTAGGTTACATATTTTTATGTTTTTTGTTGGAGTGTTTAATGTTTGTTTCATTACGGGTACTGATTTTCATTAGGGGTACCAATTTTCATTAGGGGTATATTATAGATTATATACTTAATGTTTGTTTCATTACGTATCTTCTTCAGAGCAACAATTTCCCCTGTTTTTAATTCTCTGCAATAGAAACATGAACTTGTATGTAGTTAAATGTGACTAAATTTAATGCTATGTATTTTTGAGCCTTTGTTTATTTTTGGTTTTATTGAAGCATGGCGAGTCGTCCGGATAGAGGATGGATGTATAAAAGGAATGATAGTCAGGGTTATCTTAGTGAAGAATATTGCCACAACCTCGATAGTTTTTTGGACTTCGCCTTTTCTAGCGTAGTGGGTGGATGTGTTGAAAGGAAGATTGTGGGTCGTGAAATAGTACTTCGTATCAAATGTCCTTGTGTCAAATGCAAAAATATTCACTACACAGCAAAAGATGATGTTAAGTTGCACTTGATGAGACACGGGTTCATGCGGGATTATACAACTTGGTGGGCACATGGTGAAACAAACGTCCTATCTCAACACGTGGGACAATGTTCTAATGCTATGGAAAATGATATTGTTGATGGTTGCACTCAGATGGTAATGGATAACTTCTCTCCAACGCGTTTTTCCAATCCAACAATGCTTATGCGTTCAAATTGGGAAGAACAAGACCCAAATCCATCTGCAAAAGGATTTTATGATATGTTACAAGCTGCTGACGAGCCCTTGTGGGATGGGTGTCAGAAATATTCCAAATTACAAGCTGCGACAAGGTTGTTGACTTGGAAGTCAGATTGTAATGTACCCGAGTCAACCTTCAATCGACTACTTCCCATCATTAAAGATATGCTACCTGACGGACATCAACTAGTTCCAAACTTCTATGAGACGAAGAAGATGTTGAAGAAACTTGGTTTCCCACAAGAAAGGATTGATGCATGCAAAAATCATTGCATGTTATTCTACAAGGGTGATTCTGACTTGACCAACTGTCGAGTATGCGGAGAATATCGCTACAAAAACAGTGGAGGAAACAAAGTCCCTAATTTGGTCTTGACATACATGCCGATTGCTCCTAGACTTCAAAGGTTGTTTATGTTAAGAAAGACGACCAAGGAGATGACATGGCACTATGATCATCAAAAAGAATCAGGGTTGATGGTACATCCAAGTGATGGTGAGGCTTGGAAGCATTTCGACTTGAAAGACCCTAGATTTGCAGAAGAGATCCGTAATGTTCGTCTTGGGCTTTGTACCGATGGTTTCAGTACAAAAAACTCCAACTCTAGTCCGTATTCTTTGTGGCCCGTTTTTCTTACCATCTATAATTTACCTCCTTGGATGTGTTTGAAAGAGTCATACGTTAAACTGCCTTGGTCATTCCGGGAAGAAAGAGCCCTGGTCAGAATCTAGATGTATTTCTTAGGCCGTTAATAGACGAGCTTAAGATGTTGTATGAGGAGGGAGTTGTTACCTATGATGCTTATCGTAGGAATAATTTCACCATGAGAGCCATACTACTATGGACAGTCAGTGACTTTCCTGCGTATGCAATGTTGTCAGGTTGGAGCACACATGGCAAGTTAGCTTGCCCATATTGCAGGGATAAGGCGGGTTCATTTCAGTTGCAAAATGGAGGGAAATCATGTTCGTTTGACTGTCATCGAAAGCATTTACCTAGTTCACATCCCTTCCGTCGTGATAAAAAGGGCTTTCGAATTAGAACTGTTGTTTTCTCGGGACCACCAACGAATTTAGATGGCGATGAAATATGGGATCAAGTTCGTCACTTTCCGACTGTTTATGACGGCGCTCCGTACAGATCGAAGAACAAAAAGATTAATGGTTTTGGGGTAACCCATAATTGGGTAAAGAGAAGCATCTTTTGGGAGCTACCATATTGGCGCACTCTGTTAATCCGACACAACCTAGATGTCATGCATATTGAGAAAAATGTTTTCGAGAATCTCTTTAACACTATCATGGACACGACAAAGACGAAAGACAATATCAAGGCGAGATTGGATGTGGCACTTTATTGCGATCGACGAGAGTTGCATATTAACAAGGTAGGAAACAAGGTTATGAAACCAAAAGCATCATATACCTTAACCAAAACGCAAGTGCGGAAAGTGTGTGAATGGTTGAAGAGATTAAAGTTTCCCGATGGTTATGCTGCAAACATAGGGGGTTGTGTCAACCTTGAAGACAGTAGCTTTTATAGCTTCAAAAGTCATGATTGTCATGTGTTTATGCAATGATTGCTCCCTATTGCCTTAAGAGGGATGATACCTAATCCAATATGGGATGCGATTACAGAGTTGTGCACATTCTTTTGTGCCATATGTTCAACGGTGCTTCACATCGATGACTTGATCCCACTGCAAACATGTATTGTTGAAACCATTTGCAGGTTGGAAAAGGTGTTCCCACCGGGCTTCTTTGATTCAATGGAACACCTTTTAATTCATTTGACACATGAAGCCATTCTTGGTGGTCCGGTTCAGTACAGATGGATGTATCTATACGAGAGAAAACTTGGCTCATTAAAAAGAACAGTTAGAAACAAAGCTAGGGTTGAAGGGTCTATTGTCGAGGCCCATCTTGTAAATGAACTTTCTACTTATTGCTCCCTATATTTTGAGCCAACAATAGAAACACGCCTAAATCGTGAGCCTCGTAATTTTGCCCCAGACATTCCAAGTTCTTCGAAGGTCGACTCTCGATTAAGCATCTTCAAAGTTCCGTCTCGAAGATTATTTGAAAAGGGTGGAAAACGAAGAGCCTTTACCGATGAGGAGATGCACAAGGCCCATACCTATATTTTGCTTAATTGTGTGGAAGTTTGCCCTTTTGTAAAGTTGTTTGATGAGTGGATTAGACATGAAGAACCCCATATTGAAGATGGAGAACTTGATAGGCGTAGGGAGTTGTTCTTTGCTAAGTGGTTTGAAACACATATGCTAGGGTCAGGCGATAGTAATGCACACTTGAAGGTTTTAGCACGAGGACCAATACGTTATGTTTGGTCTCATAAGGGATATTTTTTTAACGGTTACAAGTTTCATACAACAAAACACGGTGATGGGCGGGTTACACATAACAGTGGAGTATGTGTGAAAGGGTCGTGTTATAACGAGTATGAGTCCGACTATTATGGGTTATTGGATGACATTCTAGAGGTCGAATATCCTGGAGAAGGGCGATGCGTTGTTGTGTTATTCAATTGTACTTGGTTTGATACTGTCAATGGTGTTAGAGTTTCCGCTAAACATAACCTGGTAGATATCAAATACAAGTCTAGATTAAGAGCGGACGACCCATTTGTTTTAGCATCACAAGCAATACAAGTTTATTATTCACCGTATCCTTCGAACACCAAAGACTTGAAAGATTGGTGGGCTGTTGTGAAGACGAAGGCAAGGGGGATATATGATGTGGGAGAATGTGTTACAAAAGTAGGTAATGATGAAAATCTAGACGGGGAACATTTCTTTCAAGAGAACGAAAGGTTTAACTGTACTGCATCCACAAGTATAGATGCATATGTGGAACCCGTTAGTCTTGTCACACCAGGATCAGTAATCGAACTTGATGCTGATGCGACTATTCATGATGATGAAAATCATGATGAGGATGATGATGCATATGACGAGGAACAAGAGTTTGAAGATACAGATGATTCAGATGAAGATGATGAAGAACTTATTTTATCCGACCACTCTTCTGACGATTAGTTTGTTCAAATTGGTGTATGTTTATTTGATGTATGTTTATATATGTGTTATTTTAAAAGTATGTTTGTAGTTAATTCATCATTATTTTGTAACAGGCAATTTTATATGGGTCGTAGTTTGATGTCTACTGGTGGTCGAGGTAGTGGTTGTAATGGAGGCCGAGATACTGCTTCTAGTCGAGGCAGGGGTAGAGGTACTTACGTTTCTTCATCTGTTGGCGGTGCGGGTACCAACAGTTCTACCGAGTACGTTGACACCCTAGAGACCCACGAGGATGTTGTTGCAGAGTCATCACACATCCATCAGGGACCCAATGCCGACACACGAGTACCCGATAGACCTTCACAGAAGCCGAGGATTGTGATGTCGGGACTTGAGTACGTATATTAGTTAAGTTTGTCAATATCATATATCAAACTTTTTTGACTAATACTAATGTTAAATGTAATAGTTTTGCTGAAGATCAAGTTGGCCGTAAAATCATCAAAATATTGAAGGAAATGTTTATGGGCCCTTGGACATCCTGGAGAGATGTTGACAGCGAGTCACGCGCTCTTTTGTTCCAACGTTTTAAGGTTTGTATTTATGATATTTAAATTCATAAACTATTCACCGATATCTTAAATTAATTGATCATGTGATGTATGTATAGAGCAACTACATATGGGATGACGATATTGATGGACTCGTTCGCACAGCATGGGCTCACGTGTTGGATAGGCGTTGGAGTGATATGTTGCATGATGTCAGGGAAGAGGCCATTAAGAAGGCCCATGATGCACATGTAGTATTTAACGGGTCTAATTATGAGGTTTTGATCCCATTTGGCCAGTCATGGATTAACCAGGACTATTGGCGTGTCATGATCACACAGGTATGTAATATTTATGAGTTACATTATGTATACACACTTCTATTGTGTTTTTATAATTAATTTGTTTTATATAGAAATGGAACACAGACAAATGGAAGAAGTCGTCACATGTTGCAAAAAAGAATAGGAAGTCACAACATGATTCAGTGATGTCCAAGTCTACCGGGGGTTCCGTTTCTATGTCACGACGTAGATGGCGTTTTGTAAGTCAACATAATTTTAATCATGTTTTATAACTTATTTTGTTTTATTAGTGACTAAATTAATAAATCTATCGAACTTTGTAGGTGCAAAAGGAGGGTCGTGAACCAACAGCTTTGGAGATGTTTCAAATGACCCATAAGACCAAAAGGAGGGAGTCGTCAGGGTCGAGCACCGGACAATCTGTTATCTCAAGGGATGAAAAATTTGTGTTTAGTAATTGCTCTTTCATTAGTTTGCAAGATGAATAAGTCATTTTGAATACTCGTATAGTTTTAGGTTAGCACGTCTTATATGAGATTCAAATTAGTTTATGGGATGGAGTTATCAAGTTCATTTATTATATGTTAAATGTTTAAAACAGGTTGTGCATGGATGGAAATGTTTAATTTACAGTTGTTATGCTGCCGAAATTTTAAAAAAAATGCTAAACGATTTTTAATTTGTAATTATGTATCGTAGGATGACTATCAACATGAAATGATTAAGAAGTACGGACCTGACACGAGCACCCATCCACTTGGAGATATTGAAATTTGGGAGCGTTGTGCCGGAGGAAGGAAAAGAGGTCGGATGTTTGGCGTTGGCACGAGTATGAACCCAAGCTACGTGGTAACTGGTTTGTCAAGTGGGTTGAGTACCGGTAGATCATATGTCGTTTCCAGTTCAAGCGAGGTTAAGTTTTTGTTCATTTTTTTTTGTTTAATTCAAACATGTCAATTTACTCATTGTGCTTTTTATTTCCGTAGGTGCAAGAACTGAAAGAGAAACTTCAGAAAATAGAAGAGGAGCGAGGAGTTGAGAGAGAGGAGAATGCTCGACGTGAGGAGGAGAATATACGAATGGCAAACAGACTAAAAGTTATCGAGGCAATGTTAGCTCGACAATATCCACCACCGCCTTCCGATGTACCCACTTCTCGTGATCCCCCCTTTTCCGGTAGGATTTGAGGATGATATGGATTTGATATATGTATCACTTGTGATTCCCTCTTTTCCCGGTAGTATAGACGATGACTAGATTTGATAAATGTAGGATTTTTATGGATATATTGTATGGATTTTTATGTGAATTTTTGGAATATGTATGGATTTTGACAATTTGTATGCAATATTATATATATATATATTATAATATATATTAAAATGCAGCAAATATATATTTTCTAAATGTAATAAAAATTCAAAATACCGACGGCTTACCAACGGGAAAACCGTCGGTAATTTTTTTTCAGTTTTTTCAAAACAGTCGGTAAGCAGTCGGTAATATTAGCCGTCGGAAATTGAACCGTCGGAATGCCGTCGCTAATGTCCACCGTCGGAAAACCGTCGGTAACCATGACAGTCGGAAAGCCGTCGCTAATACTAACCGTCGGAAAACAGTCGATAAGGTGAACCGTCGGTAAACCGTCGATAGTTTTCGTCGGAAAACCGTCAGTAAATATTACCGACCAAGTTTTTTCCAACAGTCATTTCCCGTCGGAAAACCGTCGCTAAAACCCTTTTCCGACGGTTTACCAACGGTTTTAGCCGTCGGTAATACAATTTATTTTAGTAGTGATATTCTGCCTCAGCAGTGGACGTTGAAACACAGTTTTGTTTCTTTGAGGTTCAACTTACAAGTTTGTCACTTATAAATTGACATTCCAAGTAAAAGAAATAAAATCCATCCAATTCCTACCAACCAAATGCATTGTCAAATTACATTCCAATACCTTCAAAGTCAAATTAATTCATTTAATGGATTCCAATTCCATCAAATTTCATTCTGCCAACCAAACGCCCCCTTAGGTTCCTTCCATAGTCCATAGATAAATCTCCTAATGACCACAAAGGCATATTCAAATACAAGAATTCGAAATTTGGTTGATTTATCACTTTCTTATCTTTATCCACCATGCTACCATCCTTACCGTTTTAGTTTACTCGTGATATTAACGAACTTACACATATTAATTAATGACCGAAACATTCAAAAATTAATCGCCAAATTAATTAAAAAAATATAAATAAATTAACCCTAAATATAAACAACTGAATATAAGTGTGAGAAATATAAACAAATTGACGTTAAAGAATTAGGCTAAATATAATTAACCATAAATATAAATATTAACAAGAATATAAACAAATTAACTCCTACCCCACCCTATATATATATATATATATATATATATATATATATATATATATATATATATATATGGGCAGGTTCAAACGAGAAGGTAATCAATTTGCGAGAAGACGATAAAGAATATGAGCCACATAATTTATTAATTAAAAAATAGCATAAATAATTTTTTTTTAAATTTAGGATAATTACAATTTGAATTAGATAAATCTTTAAAAATCTCATAATATCTTTTAAATTTATTTATTTTTTAATTTTAATAAATTCATAATTTTTTTATCAAATTTATAATATTAGTTTCTAGATAAAATCATAATTTTTATCAAATATCACATGTGATATCCATAACTAATTCATTATTTATTTCACCATTTTTTTCTCTATTTTTTTTATTTACGTTTTGAATCAAATGTGATTAACTTCGTTTAACATGTGATATATTATTTTGTATCACATATGATCCCACTAGGTGGATTTTTATAAATATCACATATAATAATATATGTCTTAATATAAATGACGCATAATCACATTGATAATATTTACATCACAAAAAGATCTATAAATATAAATATACATAATCACATATGATTAACTAAAATATATACAATTATCACATGTGATAATATTTACATCACAAAAGGATCTATAAATAGAAATATACATAATCACATATGATTAAGTAAAATATATACAATTATCACATGTGATAATATGATATGTGATATGCATAAATATTCATATAATGATATCACATGTGATATTTGGTTAAAATTGTGATTTTTTTATTAAGAGTATATTTAGAAAAAAAAATTAGTAAATAAATTAATAAATAATTGAAATTAAAAAATAAATAAATCTAAAAGATATAATGAGAATTTTTAGAATTTAGCCAATTTAAAATGATAATTATCCTAATTTTTAAAACTATTTTTTATTTTTTATTTATGGTTTTTTAATTAATAAATTATGTGGCCCACATTCCTTCTCGCCTTCTCGCAAATTAGTTTGCTTCTCACATGATCCTCTCTCTCTCTCTCTCTCTCTCTCTCGCAAATCTTGCACTCATGCGAGTTCTTCCCTATAGCTTCGAAAATCGACTTTAAACCACAAATTAACCTATCTAGACTTCGATTATCAGTCCCAAAATTTGACAAATTGACCACTAACACTTCTAGAACAGATTACAAGCTTTTGATTTTAAAAACAAACACTTTTCGAAAAAAGAAGAAAGAAAAAAAATGATCGATGGAACAGTGTCGTGAACTCGTGAACTTTTTAACACCAAAATCAGAAAATGGAATTCGATTAAAGGGTTATACTGAAATTAAACCACACCAACTCGATCTAAACCACTATTCGATCACAACCTGATCGATTTCAACACCAAAAACACACTAACACTCAAAAATGATTTTCAAAATGAAGAACACAGAGTCAATGTTTTAAAAACTTGATTTGAATCTTGTTTAGGCTCTGATACCAATTGTCGGTCCTTTATTTAATCAAGTTCTTACCAGACAATACAAACATATAAGATTCACCAACCTGTTTGATTAATAACCACGGATTACAGAGTTTGAATATGATTTCTCTTTGAAAGCTCTCTCTCTGTTTTTCTCTCTGATTAACAGTGTTATATTTTTTGTTGATGATGAGTTATGAGATATATATTAATATCTCACTTCTACCTAACAACTAATATCTAAACTAAATATCCTAAAAACATAATATCCTAAAATATCTATTTATTAGATATTTGTAGGAATAATATAAAATACATTAAAACAAACTTTGACATTTATTACAAACTAACATTAGACTAATATCGAGAGTGACTTTTAAGCATTAGCTTCAGATTCCAGTCTTCAGATTTGATGATCTTGAATCCAATAATTCTGTGATCTAACATTTTGGATTCACCATATTTTAGGCGTTATATTGCAGAAATTTTGAGTTTTCTTTTACCCCATTTTTAGGGTGTTACAAGTTGGTATCAGAGCTCTAGTTTAAGTGAACTAGGTACGTAAACTCGATGCCTAGACTTAAGCTGAGACTATTAAGTTATAATTGGTGAGCTTTGGGTAGAACTTCTAGGATGGAACGACCTAGAGTCAACAGAAATTACGTTGTTGAGAATTGTAAAAGTGGTAACGAGGATTTTATGTAGTGTATGTTCATAATTTCAATTAGCTACTGTTATTATGAATATATGATTACGTGAATGTACTTGAATTACTATGATTATGATAATCAATGAGCCGTATGATTATGTTTCTTGTGTACTTCTTGTGTCGCTTATCTCCTTTTCCCTTTAAATTGTGTGGCAGATCCGAAATGGTAAATACTCGGAGTCGACCACTGATAGTTCGTCCAACCCGAACCCCGTAGTCCGGGTGGCAACTGTGGTTCCTCCCGGAATGCCGCCAATATTTACCAGACCAGTGGAACACATACCTAGAGTGGAGTTGGCATCCACAAATCCGGTCATTCAGGATGCAAACCCGCAAGCTGATGTGATGGCCAGTGTTATGCAGATGGTAACATCGGCCATGGAAAAGCAATAAGAAGCATTCCTGAAAATGTTGGAAGATAGATATGCCAGTCTTTGGAGGCTGGAGGTGGTGATAGAGAACGCGGTAGCCGGCTCGGGTGGTACCGGGGGCGAGAACCGTACTGATGAAGTGGTGGTCTTAGAGACCAGGCAAACAGGAAAGGGTTGTTCGTATAAATCCTTCAAGGGGTGTAAGCCTCCAGAGTTCGCCGGGACCGATGATCCCGTGGCTTGCATGAAATGGTTGAGGGAAATTGAGCAGACATTCAGGGCTTGCGGATGTGATGAGAGTCATAAGGTAAATTTTGGTTCGCAAATGCTTCGAGGTGCGACTTTGATTTGGTGGGATGTCCACACCGCAACCATAGGGGAGACCGTTTTGGCAAAGATGTCTTGGGCTACGTTTAAAGAGAAGGTTATGGAGGAGTACTGCAACGATCAGGAAATGGATTTGATTGAAGAAGAGTTTCGAGCTCTAACAAAAGGGGAACGGACGGTGAAAGAGTATACCCGTCTCTTCATGGAGAAGCTAAACCTCGTGGGGCACGTGGCCCCAACCGAAAAAGATAAGATAAAGGCCTACAAAAAGATAAGATATGGGGAATAGAGTCTGCAACTCTAAAGCCACAAATCTCCAGGAGTATATAGAGGAAGCCAAGATGATGGAAATGGTCTATGCAAAGGACCAAGAAGAGAAAGCAATGATCGCGGAAAAAAGGAAAGGAGAGGCGCCACCAAGTTCATTCAAGAAACCGAGGTTTCAACCTCACGTTAGAAGCTTTGATAATCGTCGGGAGGCAAAATGGTGTTCCAAGTGTAAAAGCAAGCACTTTGGTCCTTGAAACTCCAACTCCAACCAAGTCTCGTGTTTCAAGTGTGGCAAGTCGGGTCACACAAGTCTAAACTGTCCTATGTCGGGGACCCTCTGTTATGAATGCAAGGAGTCGGGTCACATGAAGAGGGATTTCCCCAAGCTAAGGGGTGGAGCAAGAGGAGGAAACCCACCAACTCAACCAAAGAAGGAAACCATCCCTAAGGCTCAAGGGAGGGCCTTTCAGATGTCGAGAGAGGAAGCGAAGGAGACCGCCGACGTGGTATCGGGTACGTTCTTACTCAACTCCCTTGATGATAAGGTGTTATTTGATTCCGGTGCAAATTTATCTTTTGTGTCGCTTGATTTCTACAAAGACCTTAATGTGCCCACTAGTACTCTTAGCGATGCATTGGTAGTAGAAATAGCGAATGGGGAGCAAGTGATCTTGCGTGAAGTGTTGGAAAGGTGTCATCTAGGTATTAGTGGGGAGCTCTTTGAAGCGGACCTACTTCCCATGGCGATTGGGAGCTTTGACATGGTGATCGGAATGGACTGGTTGTCACGTCACAAAGCGGAGATCCTGTGTTCAAAGAAGTTGATCAAATTACCGACTTCAAGCGGGGGCTTTGTTTTTGTCTATGGGGAGAAGCGTAAGGGTGAAATGGCTCTCATTTCATCCATCAAAGCACGTAAATGTCTCATGAAGAGTTGTCTGTCATTTCTTGCCAATGTGTTAGACGCCAAATCGAAGAAGAGGAAGATTGAAGATGCGCGGGTCGTTAGCGAGTATCCAGACGTTTTTCCTGACGATTTTTCGGGTTTGCCCCCCGACCGCCAGGTAGAATTCCGAATCGACTTAGTTCCGGGAGCAGCGCCGATTGCCCGTGCGTCGTACCGTGCGAATGTGCATCGACTATTGGGAGTTGAACAAGGTGACCATAAAGAACAAGTATCCTCTACCTCGAATCGATGATATCTTTGACCAACTGCAAGGAGCCGGATGTTTCTCCAAGATCGATTTTCGATCGGGTTATCATCAAGTGAAGGTTGGAGAAGAAGATGTTGCCAAGACCGCTTTTAGAACCCCTTATGGACACTACGAGTTCCTCGTTATGCCTTTTGGGCTAACTAATGTGCCAACGGTGTTCATGGATTTGATGAACCGTGTCTGCCGACCTTTCTTAGATAAGTCGGTCATAGTGTTCATCGATGATATCTTGGTGTACTCAAAGACTGATGAAGAGTACGAGCGACACCTCCGAGAAGTGTTAGAAGTGTTGAGGGATGAGAAGCTCTATGCCAAATTTTCCAAGTGTGAATTTTGGCTAAGGGAGGTTTAGTTTTTGGGGCACGTGGTGTCAAGTGAAGGAGTAAAGGTAGATCCGTCAAAGATCGAGGCCATGATGAACTGGGAACCGCCAAAGAGCCTCACGGAAATTCAGAGCTTTTTGGGTCTAGCCGGCTATTATAGGAGGTTCATCCAAGATTTCTCCAAGGTCGCCTCACCTTTGACGTCCCTAACAAAGAAGAATGTGAAGTTCCTTTGGACCGAGAAGCAAGAGCAAGCCCTTCGGACCTTACAAAGGAAGTTATGCGAGGCACCAATATTATCCCTCCCGGAAGGGACAAAGGATTTTGTGGTCTACAACGATGCATCTAAAATGAGTTTGGGTTGTGTCTTGATGCAAAGGGGCAAAGTTATAGCTTACGCATCAAGACAATTGAAGGAGCATGAAAAGAATTATCCAACTCATGATATCGAGCTAGCGGCAGTGGTGTTTGCTTTGAAGTTATATGGCGACACTACCTGTACGGTACGAAGTGCACCCTTTTTACCAACCATAAAAGCTTGAAGTACGTCTTCGATCAGAAAGAGTTGAATATGAGGCAAAGAAGATGGCTCGAATTACTCAAAGATTATGACTGTGAGCTTCAATACCATCCCGAAAAAGCGAATGTGGTCGCGGACGCCTTGAGCCGGAAGGAGTATAGTAGTGGCATTCAAGCCACTTTCGCAAGGGTGGATGTGGTCTCAAGTTTAATCGACAATATCAAAGAATCATAGTTGGAAGCGCTCCTTGAAGCCAACCTCAAAAGTGAAATTATGGTGAAGTAACATCTTCAATTGACCGAAGATGGAAGGGGTTTGAAGTTATACCAAGGTCGAATTTGGGTGCCAAAGATCGGGGGATGTCGGGACTTATTATTGGAAGACGCACACAAGTCAAAGTACTCAATTCATCCGGGAAGCACTAAGATGTATCAGGACTTAAAGCTCAACTATTGGTGGCCGGTGATGAAGCTAAACGTGGCAAATTATGTGGAGCAATGCATAACTTGCCTCCAAGTGAAGGCGGAACATCAACGACCATACGGTAGTCTCAAATCCTTGGAAATACCGGAGTGGAAATGGGAGCAGATAACCATGGATTTTGTGACCAAGTTGCCAAAGACGTTGAGGAACCATGATACCATTTGGGTAATAGTGGACCGCTTGACCAAGAGCGCGCACTTCTTGGCCATGCGAAAGACTTTACCAATGGACAAGTTGGCCAAGTTGTACATAGATGAAGTAGTCTCGAGGCATGGAGTGCCCCTTTCTATCATATCTGACCGGGATATCCGTTTCACGTCTCATTTTTGGGATAGTTTGCAAAAGGAATTGGGCACGAGAATTAAGTTGAGTACCGCTTACCACCCACCGACAGACGGACAGAGCGAGAGGACTATCCAGACCCTTGAAGACATGTTGAGGGCATGTGTCATTGACTTTGGGGGAAGTTGGGACGCACACCTTCCGTTGGTAGAATTCGCCTACAACAACAGTTATCACTCAAGTATTGGCATGGCGCCATTCGAGGCTTTGTACGGAAGGAAGTGTAGGACACCCGTGTGCTGGTTAGAAGCGGGAGAGAAACAGTTTGCCGGACCGGAGATCATGCAAGAGACGGCAGATAAAGTGAAAATCATTAGAGAATGTTTGAAAGCGGCACAAGATTGACAAAAGAGCTACGCGGACAAAAAGAGAAGGCCAGTCGAATTCCAAGTGGGGGAGCGGGTGATGCTGAAAATATCACCATGGAAAGGATTAATAAGGTTCGGAAAGCATGGGAAGCTCAGTCCCCATTTCATTGGACCTTTCACTATCTTGGAGCGTATTGGACTTCAAGCCTACAAATTGGATCTCCCACCGGAGATGGATGGGATCCATCCCACATTCCACGTGTGTTACTTGCGGAAGTGTCTAGCCGAAGAAGAGAGTGTCATTCCTCTATCGGAGATTAGAGTGGATAACAATCGATGCATAGAGGAACTCGAATCCATCCTTGAGAGGAAGACGAAGAGGCTACGTCACAAGGAAGTGATCATGGTGAAGGTACAATGGAAGCATCATCACGGTACCAACGTAACTTGGGAATCGGAAGAAGATATGAGGAGGCGATACCCTCATTTGTTTGGTTAGTTGGGATTTCGGGGATGAAATCCATCCTAAGGGGTGGAGGATTGTAACACCCCAAATTTTAGACCTCGGGATTTGTTATTTGTTATAATTTGTGTTTAAGGACTCTAAATCTATTTTGGGTAATTGTAGTATCGTTTGGATCGAGTTTACCGCGTCGTTTCGAATTCGGGCAACAACTAGGGGTGTTTGGCGATTGTGCCCCGCGATTGTTCCATTGGCACTCTCACGAAGGCAAGGTCGCGCGGGGTGTACCACTCACGGTACATCTGTCGCGATTGTGCCCCGCGATTGTGCCATTGGCATTCTATCGAGGGCAAGGTCGCGCGAAGGGGGTTCCAGACGAGAATTTCTCATTTAATGCCATTTTTGGGGTTTAGATCATTATTTGAGACTGCAGCTCCTTGAAGGCGTTTTCACACACTAAGGGTGTGATTTTCACACACTCTTCTCTCTCTTTCTTCATTAATTGATAGGTGGCTAAACCATTAATGGTTGGTGATTCTTAGGGTTCTAAGTTCTTAGAAGTTTACTCTTTCAAGTTCAAAGGGTGGAAGTCTCAATCCCATTCACTCCTTTCTAGGGTTTGTTCATCTAAACTCTAGGTAAGCTTTCTTACTTATAACCACTCATACATCCTCCATTACTTACTTATTTGTGATTTATGTGGTGTTGAATGTCAACCCGAAAATATAGGGTTTTGTATGTTTTGGGTTGAGAAAGCTTGATGTAACACCCTCAAATCTGGAAATAGCAACTTATTTAAAATTTTCTAAATACATCAATAAAGGGATTAGCTACAACCACAAGTTAAGGATTAACCTCAATACAAACATTCATTCTATACAAAAGCCCATGATAAGAACAAGTGCTACTAATACCCATGCATAGTCACTATCTCCATAATGCGGAAGACTTCACCGAATACTTACTTTCGGATCTAGCTAAGGCTTTACTCTTCACAGTATTGCTAGAACCAACTCTCAACCTTGAAACCTGATGCACATGCCGACAAATAAAAAGGTTAGGCTTGACGCCTAGTGAGCTCAAGAGTGTTAACATGAACGAATATATCTTTAAAAGAAAGGAAATCAATTTAAATCAAGATCCTTCGAAATATTATACTTCAAAATGGAAACGACACATTTTCCCATAATATACACTTTTAAAGACAATGCTCCCAAAACACACGTTTCTTATAAGATGGTGCAACGCATAACTCACCCAAACGGGATCATAGTTCAACATTTATTTGGTAAAAACATGAATAACCATTTACACCCCAAAGTACCCAAAACATGGGCGGGACAAAGTGTCCGACCCATAAATCGCTATCAAAACCACATATACCGTACGTCCGAAAACATGGACACTTGGTCCAATACTCACGCGACCGTAAGGAACCAATGACAATAAAATAAGACGTTCTTATATTTAACATACTGATAGCCAACAACGGGGGAAACCCGTATCCGTTGAGGGTGGAGGGAACACAAAAGTATACCACCCAAACAACGTTAATCGCATGACACCTCCCGACATTCCAGCCCGGCGTCCCTACGACTTCTTTACAAGTGTCACCCCAAGTCAGTTGACCTTGATGAATCATTTCGAAGAACTCCATCCCGAAGGCCCGGCACACTTAAAGACTACCTCCCATGCATTACTTCAAGCGGCGGAGGTCCTAGCGCCTACTAATCCGGTAGCACTAGCCGACTCAACCCTCCTAGCGATCACTTGTAAAGTTTCCGGCCATAAAACATGGGTACCGAAGTTCAACCCCGCAATACCCAATTGACCATCCCAAAACAGACTGACTCACGTGCCTATGGATCCATTACACACCGTCTAACGTTACATGACTCCAATTGAAAGACCAAAGCTCCCAAAACATGTAACTCACCAATGACACAAAATAAGTGTCCTCATGTCCAAAACCCACCACAGTTTAAAAGTCCGGACAAATGTCCACACGACTCGTTTAAGCCAAAACCGAGCTAAAGAGCTCAAAACCCGTTTGACCAATAATTACCGGTTTCCACAATAGTGGAATGTCTTTAAATAACATTTATGAAGACACGTACCTCAAAGACTAGATTTACCCAAAACTCCATACGAGATGGGACTCAAGGTTTCCAAAGTGTTTATGAATGCAAATACACCAAATGCATAAAACATGAATTAGACTTTACTTGTACAAAATCGTCAAAGACGTATAACTCATAAAATAGACCTTACTTGTACAAAAGCACCAAGAATACATAATCCATGTTATTTAGTTGTTGAAAACATTCAAAACCCAAAAGGAGCATTTTAAGAGGTTAACACAGCCCAAGTTTACCAAGTAATAAAACTTATCCAAATACTCACACTTTGACAAATAACTAAGTAAAACATATTTTACCTCTAAATACTCAAAACTTATCAGCAGTTAACCATTTCGTGTAAAACACTTTAAAATACACATTTTGGCATGTACACCGTTTTCACAAATCAACTTGAATCACCTTGCTAGATTTAGGCTAAATCTAGATTTCACCCAACGAGCTCTTTTGAAGGCCGCTCGAATCCTCAAGCCGGAAACTTCCAAAACCCTTGAAGACGATGAGACTTCCGAGAACACCCAATCCAACACTTTAACCCGAGCTCCCAACCGTTGAACTTGATGAGGAAGATGAAGGTGGAGCTTCTAATCTTTGTTGGGTGGGGGAGAACACTTGGAACATCATGGATTTGGTGACTTGAAGGTATAAAACCGATTTTAGGGTTTGGGTTCAGTTTCTAGAGAGAAGAGGGTGAAATGGGGGAAGGTTGGAATGAAAGAGGGCTGAAGTTCGCGATTTTAAGCAGGTCTGCACCCGCCGGCGATAGTGCCACGCGACTATGCCCTTGGCATAGTCGCCGAGCATAGTCGCCCGAAGGGGGGTGCCCGCGGTACGTTCCTCGCGACAGTGCCCCGCGATAGTGACACCCTGTCACAGTCGCGGGCACAATCGCCCAGGACGTACCGAGCATCAAACTTCCGACTTTTCAACGCCAAAACTCCCGATACTCCGAGTCACTTTAAACAATGCAATTCCTGACAAAAGCCCACTGGTTATAAGTCATAGAATTGTCCCTGGTGACATTTACTTATCGAAAAACTACGGGTGTTACAATCCTCCCAACCTTAGAATGATTTCGTCCTCGAAATCTAGGTTCCCATGAAATCTCGCCCGCAGGAAGATTGACCTTAACCCATTGCTAGCACCACCAACACGTCCCTTACACCGATACTAACATTACTGCCCCTCTTGGGCACAATATACCCATAACCGAGCGTACACTTAATTCTCCAAAATAACCTTTTACTCACAAGGTTATGGTCGTCTCCCAACCTTGGGTGACAATTACTACCTCCAGGTAGTTAGTGACCCCAAATTCTCGCCGACCAAGCTTTCCTTCGGATCTAAACTATCCCGGACCCAACATCAAAGATCATAACCACACTTCCAAATCCTTTGATTTCACTGATCCATTCCTAATATTTATAAAGACATTCTTCCAAGGCGCACCAAAATGTCTTTCATGCAACCAGTTAACACAGATTCGACTGTCACTCAACTCCGATTCAACATCAATCTCACAACATTCCTAAAGCAACATCCTTATCACCACAGGAATGCTTGGGTACCTCGATACTCAATCCTCAATACCCAAACTCCTTTCAAAATTCATTACCGAAAGGTTACTATTTCCATAATCCAACCGGGTTACATCCATCCATTCCAAGATCCATTGACCTCAAGAAAATAAGTCGACGCCTAGGACTAAACGGTGACCTCAAAGATGTGGACATCTCGCCCAAAATTCCATTCCAGACGAGTTGTCGCACTAAGGTTGACACCTAATAGAGAGCTAAAATTTCAAATCTTACATCTCTAACTGACAGATTACCAAAATTTCCTTTAATCGCGGAACCCGCTAAGACGGTACACCAACCACATAAACTATGGTGTCACACCGACGAGCAACCCACCAAATCAACTACATTTAAGCGCAGATAATCACCTAAGACCTTATCCCGCATGGTTACCGAAGTATAAAATCACTTCTTAATAACTGGGAAACTTAAATCTACTATTTCCACAATACAAGCGCGCACAGATTCCAAAAGCTCCACACCCAAAATATCAAGGTTGACCACGAGTCGGATCATCCGACGCTTCAAATCCCAAGGATCCCATTAATCCTAATACAACTTCTTTCACTACAGGGTTTAAATCTATATGCCTAATGAGTTCAAGGTTTTTTTTTCAAGCAGTATGCCAATTTGAGTTTATAAAACCTTCGAATACAAAAGCTTCTTGACGATTAAACATGCGGCAAAATACACCACCGTTCATTCGATAGGTTTCGAAATTTACTATCGACATAATGCATACGAACCATTTCCAAACTCATTTGATCAGTGCTTACGTTAATATGGATAGTCATAAAAGATGCGCAACAAAATTTTAAATGGACTACCATGGTCCTAGTAATGCATCAATTTATACTATGCATATGAAAGATAACTTTCCGCACTATAACATGTGCAATAAAAGTTTGTACAATTCCCAAAAGAGACGTTCACAAATTAACTTTAAAGTTCTGACTTCCCAACCCAAAAGTCATTGCGTCATAAAATTATTAACAACTCCATATGCAACAGTTTATTCTCCAAAGTTCGATGAAATGATAAGAATGCAAATAATTCTCAAATCGAGTTTAAAACTTTAAGTCGCCTCGATAAAACACATTTGACCAAGATGGTAACTACAACGATATGCAATTCGAAAATTCATTTCATGTATTGCGGAAAATTTATAACAGCAAGGTCAACAAGCGAAACACGCTTAGATTAAAATTTAATATAAGACAACATAAATATTTCGCATATTTACTCACACGAGTGAAAGTCGGATTCAACCCAAAAGTATGCACATATACTCGTGTGAAACTCAAGATGCAATCATGCGACATTTAGATTTTTCAAGGTGCCTCTTACGGTTGCAAAAGTGTCGATGCAAGACTCGCATGAAACAAAGTATTGAACACAACTCGTAAATTAACGCACACAATGATGCATATGCACATGTTCTCAAAATTCTTTTACGCAACGCAAAATGACGTAAGACGAGGCACCCTAAACCCAACTGAATTTTCGCAAAACTCAATAATGCTAAAATCATGCAGTGACAAATTTTCATTTCTCAACAAGAATGTAAGACGGCAATATGGCTAAAACACTAAGCCTTTAAGAGTTTCCTCTTTTAATGCAATGAAAGGTAAAATGACACCTTTAACAAAATTCACATGGGACACGACGCCAACTAACTCGTAAACTTAAAAGAAGCAAAATTAAAACTCACGCATGGAAAGACATCGTATAAAACAATACTCCATGAAATTCCAACAAAACTCACACAAACTAAAATTCTCAAGAAATTCCAACTCAACGTGTGGGAATAACTTTTCCTTTAAAACCATTGACATATGTGGAGGAGATCCAATGTCTAGGTTAAAATCTCATAGCTACTTGCCCAATACTCAAATGACATTAAAACATGGATATTACAATATCCGCAAATAGTGTTAAACAAGAGACGTGAATAAAGAGATTTTTTTTATAACAATTTGCAATTACGTGCAACAAAACAATTTATGCATGCTTAAGCTCATAGTTTAAAATCTGATGTGTGTTAAATGCTTTACCAAAACTTTATAATACAAACCACTTTCTGTTTTACGAACACAAGAAACAATTTATGCAAATTTATTTCAGAAATAAATTTTAGTGCATGAATTTGGTCGGCATTCACCCCTCTAGACTACGCCTCTCAACAACCCGACATACTAATATCATCCGGGTGCATCAAGCATCTTAGGACAACAATCTCAATTCCCTACTATTGTCATCCGGATACTCCACATCTTAAAGCAACACTCGGATATTTCATCGGTTCGCCTTACAATCTCTCCTCGTATAACGTCAATTCCATAAGCTCAAGGTTCTACTCCAACCAATTATTTTTACTCAAGATGATCAACTTAATGCATTCAACGCACTTAACTATCAATTCAACGTGACATTGCTATAGACATCAACATTTCCTTAGATTACTCACTTAGAAACCTTCTCACTACCCCAACGGTAATCGTACCAAGGTAGTTCAAGTATACACATGTAGTATGTAGGTTCACCATAACACTAGCCAGGTGCCATTATGAACGTACCGCACATGCTCATCCTTGCAACCCTCGACAAGTTTCCCGTTTCTAGTGACTCGATAAACTCCATAATATCTTATCTTAAGGTTCTTAATGTGCAACTTCACTTACAATCACTTATAAAGACGCTAGTTTGAGTCTAGGCATCCTACAATCAATCCCTAATTCTCTCAAACTTAAGCTCTGATACCAACTTGTAACACCCTCAAATCTGGAAATAGCAACTTATTTAAAATTTTCTAAATACATCAATAAAGGGATTAGCTACAACCACAAGTTAAGGATTAACCTCAATACAAACATTCATTCTATACAAAAGCCCATGATAAGAAGGAGTGCTACTAATACCCATGCATAGTCACTATCTCCATAATGCGGAAGACTTCACCGAATACTTACTTTCGGATCTAGCTAAGGCTTTACTCTTCACAGTATTGCTAGAACCAACTCTCAACCTTGAAACCTGATGCACATGCCGACAAATAAAAAGGTTAGGTTTGACGCCTAGTGAGCTCAAGAGTGTTAACATGAACGAATATATCTTTAAAAGAAAGGAAATCAATTTAAATCAAGATCCTTCGAAATATTATACTTCAAAATTGAAACGACACATTTTCCCATAATATACACTTTTAAAGACAATGCTCCCAAAACACACGTTTCTTATAAGATGGTGCAACGCATAACTCACCCAAACGGGATCATAGTTCAACATTTATTTGGTAAAAACATGAATAACCATTTACACCCCAAAGTACCCAAAACATGGGCGGGACAAAGTGTCCGACCCATAAATCGCTATCAAAACCACATATACCGTACGTCCGAAAACATGGACACTTGGTCCAATACTCACGCGACCGTAAGGAACCAATGACAATAAAATAAGACGTTCTTATATTTAACATACTGATAGCCAACAACGGGGGAAACCCGTATCCGTTGAGGGTGGAGGGAACACAAAAGTATACCACCCAAACAACGTTAATCGCATGACACCTCCCGACATTCCAGCCCGGCGTCCCTACGACTTCTTTACAAGTGTCACCCCAAGTCAGTTGACCTTGATGGATCATTTCGAAGAACTCCATCCCGAAGGCCCGGCACACTTAAAGACTACCTCCCATGCATTACTTCAAGCGGCGGAGGTCCTAGCGCCTACTAATCCGGTAGCACTAGCCGACTCAACCCTCCTAGCGATCACTTGTAAAGTTTCCGGCCATAAAACATGGGTACCGAAGTTCAACCCCGCAATACCCAATTGACCATCCCAAAACATACTGACTCACGTGCCTATGGATCCATTACACACCGTCTAACGTTACATGACTCCAATTGAAAGACCAAAGCTCCCAAAACATGTAACTCACCAATGACACAAAATAAGTGTCCTCATGTCCAAAACCCACCACAGTTTAAAAGTCCGGACAAATGTCCACACGACTCGTTTAAGCCAAAACCGAGCTAAAGAGCTCAAAACCCGTTTGACCAATAATTACCGGTTTCCACAATAGTGGAATGTCTTTAAATAACATTTATGAAGACACGTACCTCAAAGACTAGATTTACCCAAAACTCCATACGAGATGAGACTCAAGGTTTCCAAAGTGTTTATGAATGCAAATACACCAAATGCATAAAACATGAATTAGACTTTACTTGTACAAAATCGTCAAAGACGTATAACTCATAAAATAGACCTTACTTGTACAAAAGCACCAAGAATACGTAATCCATGTTATTTAGTTGTTGAAAACATTCAAAACCCAAAAGGAGCATTTTAAGAGGTTAACACAGCCCAAGTTTACCAAGTAATAAAACTTATCCAAATACTCACACTTTGACAAATAACTAAGTAAAACATATTTTACCTCTAAATACTCAAAACTTATCAGCAGTTAACCATTTCGTGTAAAACACTTTAAAATACACATTTTGGCATGTACATCGTTTTCACAAATCAACTTGAACTCACCTTGCTAGATTTAGGCTAAATCTAGATTTCACCCAACGAGCTCTTTTGAAGGCCGCTCGAATCCTCAAGCCGGAAACTTCCAAAACCCTTGAAGACGATGAGACTTCCGAGAACACCCAATCCAACACTTTAACCCGAGCTCCCAGCCGTTGAACTTGATGAGGAAGATGAAGGTGGAGCTTCTAATCTTTGTTGGGTGGGGGAGAACACTGGGAACATCATGGATTTGGTGACTTGAAGGTATAAAACCGATTTTAGGGTTTGGGTTCGGTTTCTAGAGAGAAGAGGGTGAAATGGGGGAAGGTTGGAATGAAAGAGGGCTGAAGTTCGCGATTTTAAGCAGGTCTGCACCCGCCGGCGATAGTGCCACGCGACTATGCCCTTGGCATAGTCACCGAGCATAGTCGCCCGAAGGGGGGTGCCCGCGCTACGTTCCTCGCGACAGTGCCCCACGATAGTGACACCCTGTCACAGTCGCGGGCACAATCGCCCAGGACGTACCGAGCATCAAACTTCCAACTTTTCAACGCCAAAACTCCCGATACTCCGAGGCACTTTAAACAATGCAATTCCTGACAAAAGCCCACTGGTTATAAGTCATAGAATTGTCCCTGGTGACATTTACTTATCGAAAACTACGGGTGTTACACTTGAAGTGAGTGTGAGAGTCTAAACATCTTGTGTGGAATCATATATGTAAATTAATGGATGAAATGTGGATTGGGATAAATTATTACACTTCCAAGGGTTAAATCCAAAGGCATAGATTTCTATCAGCAGTTGGAGTCAAATTATTATTTGGGGATTATATGTGGCTAAATGAACTTTAGTTATTTATGAGGAATATGTACCAATTATGATTGTGTTATTTATCGACAATATGCTAGCATGAAAGGTGTTATCCCTACTTGTTCATGATCTATATGGGAGGTTTTATGTCTATTTCCTTTTGCACGAGGATTTAGATGGTATGCATAGTATATTGCATGTTTATTGTCTTGGGCTTTGCGAGTAGACAATAGGGGACGCAAGTCCCTTAGTTGGAACTCGGCTAGATTGGATAGGCACCCTTGCCTGTAAGACCTTGAGGTGTAACCCAACGGGGTAAGCGCTAGAGGCAGAGACGGATTGAGGATTGTGATGTCCGGCGTGGCATGGGAACTAGAACCGGGGCTGGACGGTGAAATCCAATCTACATCGTGGGATATCCCCGTTTTATTTGGAAAATATCTATGTTATAAATGTACAGGAAATTTCAATGTCCCGATTGGGAGGTTTTGGCATTGATCTCAATGCATGGACGCCGGTAACATTTAATTATTGTTCTCATTTACATTATAACTAGTGTCGGCGTAATAACCGTTAGACTTCGTTCTAACACTTTTGTTCATGTTTAAATGGTTCACATGTTTCGCTAGTGGTGCGAGTAGGGCACCTTGATTCGCCGGGATCGCACCTACGATTCCTACTTGGACCGGGCATTTTTAGGAAGTCGAGAAAGAGCGTTTTGAAGTCATAGTGACACTCATCTTAATCTAGTTGTTAATTGTTCTAGATTAAATAGGTTGTCATGTATATGTCTTAATTATTCCGCTACTTCATTTAGAACTACCCCAACTCTTTTGGGTTATAGTCACCATGTTTACAGGTTTTGGATTCGCCATATTTTAGTCGTTATATTGCAGAAATTTTGAGTTTTATTTTACCCCATTTTTAGGGTGTTACACATTTAACCAAAGGTTATGCAAACACAACAACCAAAAGTTTGATTAACCCAAAACTCATCATTGGTTGAGACAACCCATTTTCTAAATAAACTCATACCCTTATATTTTCAAAATGCCTCATAACACAATAATATGCATTTTCCAAACGGTTTATAAGATTAAATAACCCCCAAAAATCGCACCTTTAATCCACCTGGGAGTTTCCCACGACCTTGCCTGCGGCCTCAAGTCGGATGGCAAGCCACACGCATCCCCATCCCACCATCCAACAACTTACGCGGCTTGAGCCGCGACCAGGGTCGCGCGCCAGGTTGCGGGGATCCTTCTCGTGCGGTGTTCTCGCGTTTGATCCGTCCTCGAAGGTTCCATTAAGATACCTATATAAAACCTTATTAAATTTCCATCTTAAGTGTCGAACAACCATTATAACATTAACTAAAGCCTCTAAAATCACGGGTGTTAGCTCATAAACAACGAAAACGTTAAAAAGTTCTTTGAAACGGTAGAATTTGGCTAAAAAAATCCTTTAATCTGCCTATAAGGTGCACCCGCTAGACGAAAATTCTAGGTCTGCCACTAAATGATTATTGACCACCCTCATGGCACATGACATGTGTTACATCGAAATCACATGTAAAACACTGTTTGGCAATGAATGACGGTTAAAACAGTAATTTCATTTTCCTGGTGATTGTAATTCATTTGCGGTACAAGTTTTTAACCGTTTATAAGTTCATCTTGAACGGGTAATATCAAATTTAAAGAAATACTAGAAGTGTACTCGTGCAATGCAGCGAGATAAATCACGATTTTAATGTTTCATTTTATTTTTTTGTCGATTTATAGTACGATTTTGGATGGTTTTGAGAAAGTGATAATGTTTTTTTTATAAATTTGTTTAATTTAGGCTTAATAATATAATGTTTTTTTATATAAAAAAATTAAGTATTTTGTTAAAATTCAATGATTATCTTATATATTTTAATGACATCTAGAAAAAAATAATCAATTACATATTTAATAATATAATTAAAACAAAATTATAATAATATAATATATTAATTAATAGTGATACATGGAAAGGTCTGCATAAAATGAATGTCCTGCACATACCAAATTAGTGGGTGTTAGAAGTCTGCAGTAGTAATATGTATATTGTGCTTTGATACTTGTAAATTAAGAGATTTTTAAAATTTTGCATAAAATGATGGTACATTGTGCCTAATAATTTGTATTTAAGAGTTTTTTATCCGTGCTTTATAATATAATATAAATATGTTAAATTTGATGTAATTAATAAGGTTTTTTAATTAATAATATTAAATCTTACATCAAAACGTGAGATTCTAAATATATTTTTTTTTATTTTTATCAATTCCTGTAAAGGAATAATGTTACACCAAAGTAACATGTGTGATAAGTGCCAATTAAAGCATCGAATGTGGAAAGAGTTAGATTAAATAGTGTTAAACTTGATGTAACTAATAAAGTATCGAAGTTTATCAATTAAATATGATGTGTGATAATTGCCAACAGTCGAATGTGGAAAGAGTCGGATTGAATAGTAAGATGACAAAAGGTATGTAATAAACAACAAATAAAAAAAGCAAATCAATAACATTTGAATTATCGAACGTAACGTGGAAAGAATCAGATTGAATAGTAATATGATAAACCAACTTGCATAATAAACAAATGAAATAACATTTTGAATTTAACGTGGTTCCACCACGGGTATTGACAGTCCATATACGAAAGGGGGAAGCTTTATTTACCAAAGAGAAATCGAAATCGAAAGGGGATTATAAACTGAAATCACAAATTGTGATTCAAACTTTTAAGGATAATCCTCAGAGCATCTCCAACAGCATTGCTAAAATTTCTCTAAAATAGAGAATAAAAAGTCAAAATCTCTAAAAACATTTTCTTTCATCTCCAACGGTTTTTCTATTTTAGAGAATCAATCATTACTTATATTATTAAAATATTTAATATTCCAACAAATTTTTGGTGAAAAATCATTAAAATAATATTTTTTCTCTGCTATTAAAAGGGTCCTTTTCCTTAATATTGATGAAAAGTTATTAAAATAATATTTTCTCTCTCCTATTTAGATATTATAGAGAATTCTCTATATTTAGACATTTTTTAATGATTTTCTATTTTAGCAAACCATATAGCAAAGCTGTTGGAGAAGAATAGCAAACAAAACCCAATTTTTTCTATTTTAGCAATGCTGTTGGAGATGATACCACCTATTATAGGGTTTTTCTCTCTCTAAACTTCCTGTTCATTTATGTAGGACCCAAAAATGTATTTATACTAGATGGATCCACAAATTCCAAGTCAATCCAAACGCAAATAACTCAATTTTTTGTATTTATCATTGTGCATTATCCTGCTAGATCATAATGTGCAGCTGTACTAGATTTTGCAAATCAATATCGATAATGACACTTAAACATAACTTATAAAGGTAGTTTCCTTAACATCAAATGTTTAGTTCAACGAAATGAATATTGTCGAATTATAAGGTTTAATCAATATATAATTGAAAATATATCGAACGCAGATGTGTATTGGGTTCAACATATCGAAAGTGATGAATGAAGTAGTAATTTTACGATAGTAGAAATGTTGTATAATCGCAACTTTTTAATGAAATAATATATATAACTTTTTTCTATGGTTTAACAAAATACAATCAAAGACCAAAAGATACAACGAATTAAATAAATACCAAACTTCAATAAAGAATGAAGTGACAAGACTCTTTTAGAGAGGGGGCGGTTTTCTTGTGATAGTTATTGCTAGGGTTGTAAACGAACCGAACGAACATGAACGGTAAATGAACGAACTTTTTTGTGTTTATGTTCGTTCGTTAAGAAAATATGTTTGTTCGTGTTCGTTTATGTTCGTTCATTAAGAGTTAAACGAACGTAAACGGACGAACATAAATGAACATAAACGAACACAAATGAATAAAAAAACAACCACTGTTACTCATCATTTCGTTCGTAAAAAATAACATAACAAAATAAAGAAAACGGATAAACTTAGGAGGTATAAAAAAGAAAATTTTAAAAAATTAATTTAATTAATGCTTTGACACATTAATGTCATAATATATATAAATATATATATATATATATATATATATATATATATATATATAAATGAACATAAGCAAACGTAAACGAACGTAAACGAACGAACGTTCACGAACGTAAATGAACGAACAAGACCATTGTTCATGTTCGTTCATTTAACTAAACGAACAAAAAAATGTGTTCATGTTCGTTCATTTATTAAATAAACGAACATAAACGAACGTAAACGAACATAACTGAACGAACATTAACGAACATAAATGAATGAACGTAAATGAACGAACATAAACGAACTTTCCGCCAAACAATTCACGAACGATTCGCTGAACGTTCGGTTCGTTTACAGCCCTAGTTATTGCAAACATCTCTTCTCTTAACGTGCACACTCTGCTTATTTATAGCAAAACATAAAATAAAAATAAAAAAATGGTCTCAAAATAATTGCATTTATACTGAACGTTAATATATAGAGTAAATTATCTTTTTAGTTCTTGTGGTTTGTTGAAAATTTCTATTTTCATTCTTGTGATTTCAAAATTACGATTTTTATTCCTATGGTTTGTAATTCATCACCTTTTTCATCTTTATAAATTAAATTTTATTGCTCTTTTCATCTCTATGGTTTATTATTTATTTCTATTTTAGTCATTTATGCTTAAAAGTAGTGTTTTAACCTCAGGGATAAAAATAGAAATAAATTGCAAACTATAAGAATGAAAACCGAAATTTCAAAATCACAGGGACGAAATCCACACTTTTTAACAAACCATAGGGATGAACAACATAATTTACTCTTATATATAATATGTAATGAAATGATAATTGATTAAATAAGAAAAACAAATATATTGGATGTTTCCTATAATTGGATACTGGGACCAATAGCAAGTTATGAATGCCTACGTTTTATGACACAGAAGGGTAATGTGTCAAATAAAGATAGGTTTGTTAGAACATTTCTAACAACTATGTTATATCATATGTTAAAATAAAGAAAAAATGAAAGAGAAGGTAAAATCTCCAAATTTGAAGAAAGAGAAATAATATTTAATTTTTTTTCAACAATAGGAGACATTGAAGTTGTTTGATTAGGATAGAGAAATAATATTTTATTAATATAATTGATGATAGAATTGCTAAAACAGGGTAGTTGTTAGAGCTGGTTGTAATTTTTTATTAGAGTTTTCAACTTTTTATATTCAATTTTAGAAAAATTATAGCATAGCTGTTGGAGATGCTCTTATTATGATGAGATGAAATCAGGCACGTAATGAATAGCATCCTCAATACAAATGTTTTTGTAACTAAAAAATGTTGCTTCTTACAAGAATTAACATATAGTTATTATAAAAACTTTATCCCTTTAAATTCTTATATAACAACTTTGATTGTTATTTAAGATAATATTTTATTAGCTTTTTTATTTACATGTGTATGAGATATTTAAATTAAATATGATGTTGAATAATTACATGAGATGTATAAGAGGGTTCTTATAAAGAACTAATATTGTGGAGTTTTTTTTTATAAGTTCTTAATTTGATGAGTTAGACATGACGTAACAAAAAAAAAATACAAAAAATAGGTTCTTAGAGCAACTCCAACTCTCACATAAAAAAAACACCAAAAACATCAAATTTGGTGGGCCCATCAACACCAAAAACAAATTCATCTCCAACCATCCTCTAAAAAAACACCAAATTTATGGACCCCACATTAAAAAAATATATTTTATTTACTTTAAAATTTTATTTTTAATAACATAACACATATATATTAATTATCAAAGGAATAATTGATTAAAATAAAACAAAACAAAAATGATTTATGCTTTAATGGTGGGCCCAACATTTATACCGTTCACAATTTCAACCGGCATATTTGCCGTTCACTTTCTCTGGCCGGCAAAAAAAAAATCAGAAATAGCGATCGATTGGAGTTTTGAAACGGGCAAATTTGAAGAAATAGCGTTCGATTGGAGATGCTCTTATAAGAATTTCAATTGGAGATGGTCTAAAATTCAGTTAGTTATATAATTTTATATGAGTTTTTAATAAAAATCATGATTTACTATATATTATGCTAATAAAAAGTTGGCTTCATATTTATAAAAAAAATAATAAATTTAACTAAAAACTCATTTAAAATCATATCCATAACTGTCTTGACGTTTTTTTTTATTATGCACCTTCTTTTCATTTAAATTTCTCACAAACCTTGAAAATAGGAAGATTAAAAAAGATAAATAAGAAGGTGAAAAGAGGAAGACCGTTGCTCACAAATTAGTGAGAGAAAGAGCCGGAAATAGGAAATATTCTTGGGTGATCGAAAACGCCAAATTAATAGTGGAATATAAAATAAAAATTTACCTATAAAAGTTTATTTTATTAAAAATTAATATATATAAGTTATTTTACCCCAATTGTTTATTGCGGTTTTTATCATTTTTGGAATTGGTTAATTACATATTTATTGGATATGGTGATCTAAGGTTTTTTCATATTAATCCTATGAAATATCTTGATTATTATGGGGTGTTTGGTTCATGGATTTTGAAATAATAGGAATGGATAATTCTTGTAACCAAATTCTAATTTCTTTGTATGGTTCACAGATTGATCATGATAGAATCATTTGAATTACATTGAATTCCACAAATCAAGGAATTCATCATTCTTTGACTAAAGTAAAAGAAATGAAATCCATCCAATTCCTACCAACCAAATGCGTTGTCAAATTACATTACAATACCTTCAAAGTCAAATTAATTCATTTAATGGATTCCAATTCCATCAAATATCATTCTGCCAACCAAACGCCCCCTTAGGTTCCTTCCACAGTCCATAGATAAATCTCCTAATGGCCACAAGGGCATATTCAAATACAAGAATTCGAAATTTGGTTGATTTATCACTTTCTTATCTTTATCCACCATGCTACCATCCTTACCGTTTTAGTTTACTCGTGATATTAACGAACTTACACATATTAATTAATGACCGAAACATTCAAAAATTAATCGCCAAATTAATTAAAAAAATATAAATAAATTAACCCTAAATATAAACAACTGAATATAAGTGTGAGAAATATAAACAAATTGACGTTAAAGAATTAGGCTAAATATAATTAACCATAAATATAAATATTAACAAGAATATAAACAAATTAACTCCTACCCCACCCTATATATATATATATATATATATAGGGGTTGTTTAATTTGCAACTCTTAAAAAGATTGCAAACCATGCAATCCACATCTTAATCGTCGGATTCATAATCAGCGGTTACAATAGATATGAGGCCCAATATTTTTAATTAAAAAAAATAAAAATAAAAATAAAATAACCGTCGATCATGAATCCAACGGTTAAGATGTGGGTTGCAAGGGTTGCAACCTTTTTAAGGGTTGCAAAATATCCTTCCACTATATATATATATATATATATATATATATGGGCAGGTTCAAACGAGAAGGTAATCAATTTGCGAGAAGGCGATAAAGAATATGAGCCACATAATTTATTAATTAAAAAATAGCATAAATAATTTTTTTTTAAATTTAGGATAATTACAATTTGAATTAGATAAATCTTTAAAAATCTCATAATATCTTTTAAATTTATTTATTTTTTAATTTTAATAAATTCATAATTTTTTTATCAAATTTATAATATTATTTTCTAGATAAAATCATAATTTTTATCAAATATCACATGTGATATCCATAACTAATTCATTATTTATTTCACCATTTTTTTCTCTATTTTTTTTATTTACGTTTTGAATCACATGTGATTAACTTCGTTTAACATGTGATATATTATTTTGTATCACATATGATCCCACTAGGTGGATTTTTATAAATATCACATATAATAATATATGTTTGAATATAAATACGCATAATCACATTGATAATATTTACATCATAAAAAGATCTATAAATATAAATATGCATAATCACATATGATTAACTAAAATATATACAATTATCACATGTGATAATATTTACATCACAAAAGGATCTATAAATAGAAATATACATAATCACATATGATTAAGTAAAATATATACAATTATCACATGTGATAATATGATATGTGATATGCATAAATATTCATATAATGATATCACATGTGATATTTGGTTAAAATTGTGATTTTTTTATTAAGAGTATATTATTTTCTATTTTTTGTCGATTAAATTACGATTTTGGTTGGTTGTGAGAGATTGATAATGATTTTTTTATATAAATTTGTTTAATTTAAACTTAATAATATAATGTAATTTATTTTGGTTTAATAATACATTTTTTTATAAAATATTCTGTTAGATTTTTTTAATTATATTTTATATTTTTATATTTAAATTTTGATTTTTATTCTATATTTAATTATGTTGAGAGTTATTTTAGGGGAGTTAAAGTGGGAAATGATTTTAGGATAGTTAAAATGGTTAGAGATAATGATTGAAAATTAATAAATAGTATTAAGTGTAGTACATACAGCTTTAATGGTTGTTTTTTAAGTAATTAGCATTAAATAGTTGTACATTAAGCTTTAAGACTTGTTTTTAAGAGTTTTTTTATGTCATCTTTATAATATAGTATAGATTTAGAAAAAAAAATTAGTAAATAAATTAATAAATAATTGAAATTATAAAAATAAATAAATCTAAAAGATATAATGAGAATTTTTAGAATTTATCCAATTTAAAATGATAATTATCCTAATTTCTAAAACTATTTTTTATTTTTTATTTATGGTTTTTTTAATTAATAAATTATGTGGCCCACATTCTTTCTCGCCTTCTCGCAAATTAGTTTGCTTCTCAAGGGTTCGTGGGGATACTTGTTTAAATAACCTAATGTTATTTTGAGCATGAAAGAGAACTTGAATGGTGTAAATGTGTAAATGTTGGTAATGTGGACAAGTAAAGAATGATATCTATATTGACACAAATCTATGATATGACTATTTGTGTGTTGGGGAATATCCTCACTATGGGTACATTATTTTTATGATTTAATACATGTTTGAGCATGGTAGAGTTGATATTATGTCCCTTGCACCTAATTGTTGTTGGGTAAAATATTTGGGACAAATGATTTACATTGGTGTCGAATACACATTGTAAGAGCTAATGTGTTCCATGGACATATATGAATGTTGTGGATAAACCAAGTCAAATGGCTACTAGGAGGACATAGTCTTGGGCACCATCGTGTTGGTATATGCCTAGACCTCCACCATTTGGGGCAATGCCTATGTTGTACCCCTGAATGTGTCGGGTCTTGGGGTGTCACTCATGGAGGTTGACACTAGGGTATCTCGTCTCTTGGGTGGAATTTGTCAATTTGATTGGTGTTATGGGTCTCCCCCATTATTTCCATTTGCTGAACCCTCACCCGATTCGTCCTCACCCCAGAAGTTCTGGCTAAGCTAACTTGGTCGTTTTTCAATCAGAAGATTTTGGAAAAATATTGTAGCGAACAGACATTGGACAAGATCGAAGAAGAGTTCAGGAGCTTGATGAAAGGGACTTTGTCGGTCACCGACTACTCCAAGCTCTTCTTGGAGAAGCTGAACTTAGTGGGGCACCTGGCTCCCGACGAGCGGACAAAAATCAAAGCTTATCAACGAGGGTTACCAGCCGAGATGAGGACGACCGTGAGGAATGCTAGAGGGTCGACACTTCAAGAGGTAATTGAAGAGTCCTTGCTTGTGGAAGACGACATGATTGCGGGAAAAGAAGAGAAGGGATTGGTAGGAGAAAAGAGAAAGTGGGAGGGGTCATCCGGACCTAATCGTCAGTTCAAACCAACATTCGGGGGAAGGGGAAGCGACCTCCGCTGGGAAGTGAGATGGTGTCATCGGTGGAAGAGCAAGCACAGTGGCCTGTGCAGTCAGAGAACCTATTTGGGTCCTCCCGACTGCGCCAAATATGGGAAGAAGGATCATATGACCCGTAATTGTCCTGTCCAAGGACTCGTTTGCTATGAGTGTCGTGAGCTGGGACACATCAAAAGAGAGTGCCCGAAATTGGTTGGGAATAACCGGGGATCTACAAGTGGCCCAACCCCAAAGAAAGAAAACCCACCAAGGGTGTCGAGCCTTCCAGATGACCGTCGAGGAGGCAAGGGAGATCGTCGATGTGGTATTGGGTATATTTATTGTAAACTCCTTGCCTACTCATGTTTTATTCGACTCGGGTGCAAACCGATCGTTTGTGTCAAACTCTTTTTGTGCAATGTTTTCTACTCCCATTAGTATCCTTTCCGACCCCTTGGTGGTAGAGGTAGGCAATGGGGAACAAGTGTTGATTCGGGAACACTACCATGATTGTGTTTTAGAGATAGATGGGGACTCTTTTAAGTTGAATCTGTTGCTGATGTCCATTGGAGGTTTTGACGTGGTGATAGGCATGGATTGGTTGATCGAAAACCGCACCGACATTATTTGTTCCAAGAAGATGATCAGAGTACCGGTGTCGAGCGGCGTGCTTACTATCTATGGAGAGAAGAGGAAAGGATCCACTCCTGTGATCTCTTACTTAAAGGCTCGCAAACCTCTATCTAAGGGATATTCTTCATACCTAGCCTACATCGTGGATGCAAAATTGGAGAAGAGGTCGGTAGAAGATGTGAAGATTGTCCGGGATTATCCGGATGTCTTATCGGAAGATCTACCCGGTTTAGCGCCGGAACGTCAAGTGGAGTTCCAGATTGACCTCACCCCGGGAGCCGCACCGATAGCCCGTGCTCCCTACCACTTGGCGCCGACAGAAATGCAAGAGATGATGTCCCAACTGCAAGAGCTTCTAGAGAAAGGGTTTATTCTACCGAGTTCGTCACCTTGGGGAGCGTCAGTCTTGTTCGTGAAGAAAAAAGACGGGTCAATGCGAATGTGCATTGATTACCGAGAGTTGAACAAGGTCACGGTGAAGAACAAGTATCCTCTCCCCCAAATAGACGACCTCTTTGATCAACTACAAGGTGCGGGATGCTTTTCAAAAATTGACTTGCGGTCGGGATACCATCAAGTGAGAGTAAAGAAGGAGGACATTTCGAAGACGGTGTTCCGAACGAGATACGGTCACTACGAGTTCTTGGTGATGCCCTTCGTTTGATCAATGCTCCGGCCGTATTTATGGATCTGATGAATCACGTGTGCCGCCTTTTCTTAGACAAGTCTGTGATTGTTTTCATTGACGACATTCTAATCTACTCAAAGGATGGGGCCGAGCATGCGGATCACAGACTTGTCCAAAGGTTACTCCTTCTTGGAGTTGTTGCTTGCAATCAAAGGTTACTTAAGCCATTTGATGCTTTTTAAAATACTGATAAATCTTTACAGATTTATAGGTTTCACTTAAAAATTAAAGCATTTTTCATTTTTTAACGTTATATGTAGCAATATTGTTAAATAATTAATAACCATGTGTGTTAAGTCATCTCAACGTTGTTTCATCTAAAAAAGGTATCCACCTCGCCTTGATTTACCTTAGATTAGTTGCGTACACAAATGTACAAGATATGATCAAAATATATAAGTGAAAGGAACGAGAGAAATATAATTAAATCTAACAATTTGTTAAAGGGAAAAACAAATGAAACAACAATAAGAAGAGAATAACAATAAGATAGAGAGAAGAAATCTATATTTCTCATTAATCATAAGCCCTTTAAATAGGGAGGAGTTACAAGTAGATAGTTAGGAGATATTTCAGTTCTAATCTAACTCTGATATATTTATCTCTATCTCTATCTCTATCGTCATCCTTTAGACGATGGCACACTTATCCTACAACACTCCCCCTTGTGCGGAGTTAAAGGAGTGGTGGTGCACAGTTGTTGCCTCGTTAAAACCTTACGCCAAAATAAAACCCAGTGGGAAAAAATAAAAATATGACGAAGGAAAGAGTACAACGCACCAGCTTATTTGCAATACATAGACTTATCCTTTAGTCTAGTTTTCTCTTAGATTCATACTTTAATCTTGAGAGTTAAGAAAACATGATGGTATATAAACAGTTGCCTCACTAAAACCTTACACCAAGAAACAAAACCCAATGGGAAAAATAAAACCTTGGTTGAAGGAAAGAGCACAACATACCAATATCACAAATATAGTAGACTCCCCCTTTTGTCTACTACTCCCCCTGATTCGTGCATTAACCAAGGGAATTTGGAAAACATTTTCATTTACTTTCTACACGTTTCTCAATATATGGTTTTAGGTAATGACTTGGTAAAATATGTCACATTCTTTTGACACCTTACTTGATTCACTTGAATCTAAAGGAGAGTCTTTTATTGCTGATTGTATAGAAACTTAAGCAGAATATGCTTTGTGTTATTACCCCTGATGTATCTTATGTTCATTTCTTCGATACATGATACATTATTTCCATATATGCAAGTAGGATACTGGTTGAACCCAAAATTACTAACTCCTATAATATATGTAATGATAGTCCTTAATTATATACATTATTTTATTATCTCATGGAGAGTAATATTCTTGGATTAATTCAAGGAGGTAGTTACAAAGGATCGCTTAGTTTACTTCCATGCAATCGACGTGTTCCTTGTGGTAATTCTTTATTCAGTTTGGGAACATCATTTGTATGGGTCAAACAAATACCTAATATCAGCAAACACATACCAAGACATTATTTGGTGTTTTTCTATAAGAGCTAGCTAGTACTTTTGCTGCTTACATTCTAAGTAGGTATTGAAGTTCCATTATCAATCCCATTTTTCTTTCTATAGGGAAAGTATAAACCATGTCAATGGTTCCAAAAGATTAATTTAATATCATTCCAATGATTTTGCGTTGGCGCTGAGCTAAATCTAGCTAACAAGTTCACTGAGAAATACAATATATGGTCAAGTGTATTATGTTAAGTACGATAATGCGCATATTGTACTTAGATAGGGAATTCCATCTCCCAGCATCTTTCGTCATCATCCTTTAGACGAAATGGATCTTTCCTTATATCCGACACTTCGACTGATCATGGGAGTGCTAACCGGATGCGCTTTGTCCATATTAAATTGCCTGATTATTTTCTGGACATATGCGATCGGTGAATTAATATTTCACAAACTCGGTGTCCTAGCTCAAATATCTAGACAAAACCAAGTTTTCCCAAGATCTTTCCTCTCAAAATCAGATTTCAAGTAGCTTGTGGTTCCTCTCATTTCATCAAGAGTGCCTATTATGTTCATAACATTGACATATAAAGCTACTTTGAAAATCTGGAACTTATTTTCCATAATAAATAAGCAAGAGAACATTTCATCGTTCTTATATATCCTTTCCCAATCAATATTCCATTAGGCGGGTATACCACATTCACTTATATTGTTTTAATCTATAAAGTGGGCGTTTCAATTTATTGCAAACGCATTTCGTGGTTTAGAGTTGCTTGATTTTGGTAATGTAATATCATCAAGCACTTTTATATATCTCTAAATCTAGATTCCCGTAGAGATATATGGTAACCACATTCATGAGCTGCATTTCCAGTCCTTCGGAAACTACTAGGCTAGTAAATTATACGGATGTCATAACATCCATCATGAGAGAGTAAGTCTCCTCGTGGTCAATCCAGGGCGTTGTGAGAAACCTTGCGCCAAAGGAGAGTCTCATACATTATGACTTAATTATTCTCATTACGCTTTAGGACAAATGATTTATCTATGTCTTACAGGCTTTACACTTGGTGGGTTAGCACTACCAAACCAAATACCTGTTCATTTGTCAAATAATATGATTCTCCTGGATTGCTTATTTAGGCCAGTTTGCTATTTGTTGATATTTTCCAACTGAGCATGGTTCGATGTTAATGTGCTCTATCACCTCATAAACAATGATATATGCGAAATATATCATCAATAATTATATATGATCTGTCCATCGACTCATATGTGCTCTCATAGTTCATTTGAGTATTCATCTCTAGAATCAATATTAACTTCGGAGCGTCCTCCAGTGATGATTCATAGACATAGTTTAATCAGAGACAATCTCATGAGAGGTTTATGTATTGATGACAAATAGTTGTGCCTTACTCTTCTCTTCCTTTAGATGAGTATCTACCAAACCAAGTAGCTTCCCCCATTTCCGTTTGGGAGCTACGACCTCAACCACACCTCCACTATGTGTGATTGCAACGCACTTTCCAATGGCGTTGTGCCCCTGTTGGGGACTTTTTAACCTTGCAAGTATATTTGCAGCTCGTATATGTGATCTTGTCACTTTTGGAATATTAAACGTATCAGGTATCGAGTCTGATTCGTTTGACATCAACATTACATTGTGAAGTTTTGGGGATCGAAATGAGACAGAGTGGGAATATTCAATGACACTTCCTGTCGTTTCCATGGAAAATACTTTTTCCTATCTCCCCCTAACGACGGGAAGACTGTCTCATGAAAGTGACAACCCGCAAATCTAGCGGTAAAGAGATCACTAGTCAAATATTATAATTAGCGAATAATTGTTGGGGATTCATATCCAACATATACCAAATCGTCTTTAAGGACCCATTTTGATGCGCTGTGGGGGCGCAATTGGCACATATAATCAAACATGCGTAGATGTAAAGTATCAGGCTTATATCCAGTTACCAACTGGTACGCATGAGCAAGTAGTGAAAAAACTGCATATAATAATTGCATAACCCCAGGTAGATGTGGGTAAATTGGTGCGCATTACTAATACCCTAGATGTCATCATATTCTTTTGATAACAACTTCTATGAGACCATTTTATATATACACATGGGGTATAGGAAACTTTACATTGATCCTAATACATATGCAATTAACATCAAATCCTTATGATGTAAATTATCCAGCATTCAAAGTCATGTAGACTTGATGAAATAATCAGGGTGGTGAGACCTTAAACGTATAGTTAGTGCTAGGAGTGCAGTATTTCATGTGGACAATAATACGACATGTGTTCATCGTATCGAAACCAGAACCATAAAGTACTTTAATGGCCCGCATTCTGGATGTTTATGTCCATAAATATCACCTTGTATTCGTTGTAACAATGGAATATTTTTGTATTATGTCCTTAGCTTTAGGATGGTCTCAATCATGTCTTGGCTAAGGAGTAGGTTATATACAAAAGTTTTAGGTATTCGAGAGGGCATATAACAATGTTGTTTCTTATGCTACAGAAGTCAACAGTTGCAATTTTCCTCATTTTGCCTTTCACTCGAAAGAGAATGTGTCTATGTGTATTTTGCAATACACGGATCACTATGTCATAACCACGGTGTCCCGCATGGTCATGCCAAAACATATATGTGTTATTGCCCCCAAAAGTTCTTTATTGGTGACAAAATATGTTCCGATGACCCAATAATCTACTAGTTTGACACATTAGTTTCCATGATATATGTTTACTTTCATATATTCATTAGAACTTATGTATATATGTTCATTTCCATTTCCATTTGATACGAATATCTTTACAAGGTTCCTATTAATTTTGTACCAACAAGAGAGTGACAGTCCATCGTCTAAGTAATTTGGTTGGATGTATTATAAAACAAGTATTAGTCTATCTTTTTTTCAAGGGTGTGATAAGTCAAAAAAAAATCAATTCTCCTCGATACATTCCTACACGGAACGGAGAATATTGATTTTTTTTTTTGTATTTGTTTTGATGTATTTCTTTACATCTATAATGGTTACATATTCGATTTTACTTTAGCAAAGAAATTAATTTTTGGTACTTCAAATTAATTTCAAAGAAATATATGCATAATCAATATTAAATATTAAAACAAATATGTTATATTTCATTTTCAACGTGTTCCCTTTTTTATAGAAGCACTTTTTAGTGCATATCTTATTTGATTGTCCATTATCACTTGGGTAGTAGTTGTATCCTACTCCAGGTGTTGAAAAATCCTTCCTGGCTCTTACCAATACCCTGACCCTTTCTAGGGTCTCGTCCACATGGTGCAGAAATGTCATATGTGTGAAATAGTTTTTAACTCACAATCATTTGGAGTTGTTTCCACTTCTAACACTTTCATTATTGATATCAGGAATTTTCTTTATCCCGACATATGTGGTGTTATTCGAAAGAACCTTGTTGTGTCTCTCAACCACTTGCAGTAGGTTGATGAGTTTGTCTAAATGTTACATTCCAACTTATATTGGTTCATTACTATTTACTTATATATGAAATGTGGAAATGATATTAGGAATCATGTCATCTTCTGTGAGCTCCTTGCCACAGAGATTGAGACACGTTTTGGATATAACATTTCTTTGTTGAAATCAGTTACCTTTTTGTAATCGAGTAAGTGGGTTTCATTCCACTGTACGATTAGTTCGGGAAGTACATATTCATCAGTACTCCCGATTATCCCTTTCGGAACATCCCACATTTCTTTGGGGGTTTCTAGTAAAGGTATCCTATGAAACTTAGGATTTATATGTCGCCTCAAAACATGAGGGTATTTGTTTGTACCTTTTCAAGAGGTTGATTTTAGAGTCAATGGGGAGTTGATGGACTCTAGGTATTTTCTTGTACCTTTTCAAAAGGAGGTTTATGTACTCATTTATGATACTCATATTCTTTTGAGTTTATGACGTTGATTTTGGGATGAGTTATTTCAACCATTTACATATATGAATAATAATATATGATTTTCTTTTTGATAAGGAAATGGATTTTGGTTATGAAATTTCATTATCATAACAGTATTGGATTTTTGTATGCTTTAATTTTATTGATAATACTTCATCAATATTTCAATTTGCAAAAAAAATCACTCAATCTATTGGATTTCCAGGTAGTAGGGGAATCACATGGATTTCTTAAATCCCTACAAACCTTAGGGCTATTTACACCCGTTTGACAAAATCCTTTCGATGTATTGCGATTAATTCATCAATGAAATACATAGATAACATTTGTTATTTGGTAAATTTTGACATGAGGTCAAAAAAAATTCATACCATATTGGTATTTTGGGATCTTTTGGCAAGAGGCCAAAGTGACTATAATTTGGCATATGAAACAATTTTAATACCTTAATAGCATTTTTTGGAGTTTTTGGTAAAGATCAAAATATATGAGCTTGGATGTGTAACTTCCAAAAAATAATTATATAGTTTAAAATTATGAGTAGGAACTCACAATCAAGATAAATGTTTGAATTTAACATTTTCATGTTATTTTTGAACCTTTTGGCAAAATAACAGAAGTTATGGGGGTTGAAATTGTAAAATTCAAAGATAATTTATAAGATTTAGGTTAATGAGTAGGAACTCATAACTAAGATAAACATCTGAATTATACTAACAATTATTAATTAGGATAAACATTTGAATATTAACACAAACAAATAGTAAATAAATATATAATATTGTAACTAAATGGATAATCATTTAAATATATGAATATTTTAATCTAATTTGATAAACATTAATAAATCATAATAATATTTTAAAACAATAAAAGTTATACTAACACAATTAAAATAAATAAGATGAAACAAATATTAAAATAATTAATAGTCTAATTCATTATTTGGACTAGTCTAAAAGAGTATATATTTAATAGGTCGAATTAAATAAAATTAAGTAAACATGTCAGAAAATAAGTCAAGATTGGCTCGCATAGATAAAGTATATTAAACTTAAATAAAAGTTAATATAATAAATATTTATTAAACAAAAACGTAAATTAATGGGAAAAAAAACAAATTAAGTTTTGTTTTAGTTAAATAAAACAATTATACTTATCCCTTGTGGATACTTAAAAATTATTTATTTAATTCCTTTTGATAATTAAAAAAAAATAAAAACAAAATCATTCAATTATCCTAATAATTCAGATAATTATATCATAATCATATTAAAATCACATATAAATTCCAATAATTATCTTTTAATATAGGTTTTTTACGTCAATATAATTTTCATTTATTTAATTATTTCAATAAAAATAAATAAATAATCATGAATTCGATTTTTTTTTTGAATTCAATTAATATCAATCACGAAAATAACGGAAGTATTCTATAGAAAACTTAAGAAAAAAAATAAACATGATTCATAATATTCACTTATGAAGAAATTGATAGAAAACTTACTAGATTTTTTTTTTACATGCGTGGCAATGAGCAAAAGATAACGCAGTAGCGATGCAATTTTGCGGCAAACCATTCAACGATAACGTGCACCAATCGTTTAGAGACGATGAAAAACAGCTTTGAGCTTTACGTGCTGATAACGTGTTAAAGGGAAAAACAAATGAAACAACAATAAGAAGAGAATAACAATAAGACAGAGAGAAGAAATCTATATTTCTCATTAATCATAAGCCCTTTAAATAGGGAGGAGTTACAAATAGATAGTTAGGAGATATTTCAGTTCTAATCTAACTCTGATATATTTATCTCTATCTCTATCTCTATCGTCATCCTTTAGACGATGGCACATTTATCCTACAACACAATTCAAGTTTTCAAAAGGGGAAAGTCTGAAAAAGCCCAACTGACATTTATTTTTTAATCATGCTGTCTCTGAACAATTTTTTTGAACCTTCTTGCTCTTAAATGAACTACTGTAACAACCCGAAATCTAACAATAATGAAACGATAACATCACAACCGAAAAGGTCCCAAATATACTAATTACAAAAAATCCCAACTCAAAAACCACAACGGTAAAATATGACTACAACTGAGATAATCTAAGTCTACCGGAACTTTGAGCTCCCTCCAAGTCTCTATCACGTCACCGCCTCCCACAAATCCCTTGAACGAGCTTCTAACTAAACCCTTACCTGAAAAAGGGTTTTAGTTTTGAAAAGCGAGGTTAGACCATGAGGTCTAGTGAGTTCCCTCTAGCAACAACATTCACATCGCAAAAGCATTTAAAATAGTTTATAAGCATTTATAAATAGTTCTCCACTTTAAAACATTTAAACTTTCAATCGCAAAACTACACATGTAATCGGCACACTGAAGTCACGCCACCTGTGACAACGTGTCAGTCTCACGCTGCCTTAACTGGAACACACCCTCTATGGCATAAACGGGACACCCCCCCCCGACATGAGCACTGATAGAACACACCCTCTGACTTAACGTTACACATCCATTCCCAAATGTATGCATACAAAATAACTCAATTTTTACTGTAACAACCCAAACAATTACTAACTAAGCATAATATCAATATAAGAAATTCACGCCAAAAACGGTCCCAAGTCAACAATTAAAATCTCAAGGTTTGCAGAAAGGCAACCTATTACACAACTAAGAACAAAAGGAAAAATATATTAGAAGGAGGTCTTCTACTCTGGCACCAGATCACACCTTCTCCTTACCCTTCCCCGAGCCTCCTACCTTATGGCGACCTGAAAAGGTTTTTAGTTTTGAAAGAGCTAGGATTAGACCTAAGGTCTAGTGAGTCCCCTCAAAACACAGTTCAAACTACATGATACAAAAAAATTTATATTAAAACTCAATCCATTTAGTTTTATAAACATAACCACATTCATAAACTCGCTTTCGGCACACACTACCGTCACTCGAAAGTAACAACATGTTTGGCTCATACTGCCTTAGCTGGGACATACCCCCCCCCCCCAATTGGCATAAACGGGACACACCCCGCGGTACGAGCACAGGTGGGCCACACCCCCCGACTTTGTCCATACAACTCACAACAATGTATGCATACATTTAACCAACAACAAAATCATAAACCACATTTAAAAGAAAGCTCGCATGTATAAGGCTCACGTAATAAAAAGATGCTTTAAAGTAACTTCCACATGTATTTACCCACTTTAACACCACAAAGCATTTAGTTAGAAAAACTCACCTTTGGTCCTTGCTTAATTTCGTGCTCTAGCGATCTCACAACCTACGATAACATCAATAAATCGGTAAGACACCCTCCCTAGAAAAGTTAACTAATGAGAGGCGATTACTCTCTTTCTCAATCTCTCTTGATCTTAAATAGAGACGCTCCCCAATTGGACTACTCAAGGCCAACAGTTTCTCAAAAATACAGGACTCTCGGGGTTACCCCTCCCGGGTAACATCACCCCCCGGGCTCCCCCGTCTCCCGGGGTCACGGCCCGGGGTTACACAACCCCTCCCAGGCTCCTCGCCTCTCGGGTTCAAGGCCCGGGATCCAACATCCCTGGGGTCACTTCCCCCCGTACCTTCCCGTCGCCCGGGACTTTGACCGACATTGGGCCACTCGTCTCTCGAGTTCACCCGGTTAGCAGTTCCCCCACCCAGTTACAGTGGGCGATTAAGGGTTTTAGAGCGAACCCCAAACATCCCGAATCCCACAAAAACTTTACTAAACATTATGCTTTGATTACTAAAATAGATGATTAGAGCAATATTTCACCCTTAACCAAACTCATTATCAACTAATCCCATTCATAAAATTCCCAAATAAAACAAAAGGAATTTCCATCCATATATGTACCTAAGGACTTAATCCATAAATAATCAGGCAACCTTTAAGGCATAAGATGAAAAGGAAGAATATTACCTTGTTTGCGTGATGCAGGATGAAACGCAAAGAACATATGTCCCTCTTTGCTTTTTTCTCCACGATCGCCCTCTCACTCCCTCTTTCAGACCTTCAGCCGTTGCACAAGAATGAAAGGAGGAAGGGAGGGTTAGGGTAAAAACCCTTCTTCCTTCTATTTCCAACTTGCCCCCTCCAACCTTCAACTTGTTGCTAAACTTCCACCCAACCTCCAACTTATTAACTTCTAACACGGTCATTACAATTACAACAAAACAAAACATGCAGTTCATATAAAGATCAACATGCAGTTTCATAATATCTCATGTGTTTAATAAAAAAACACAAGTCAACACACTTTCAGTTAGAAAGACTCACCTAAAGCGCCTGCTTTACCACCTTTACTCACGCTTTAAATCCTTAAAACGAAGACCTAAGATTAAAAGTAAGAAGGGTGATAAGTCGCATGAACAACTCACACCATAACTTCTAAATTCCTAATGGGTATTTCCACTCAAACTCTCGATTCCGCCCGGCTCCTGGATATGGACCTTCCCACCCGGGTTCAACCGGGTTCCTACTAAACCCCTGCCTCCCGGGGTCTCTACCCGGGCTCCCGACTCCTGGATCCCGCCCGGGTTCCCGCCTCCCAGGGCTACTCTCTCTACCTGGGCTCCCGACTCCCGGGTACCACCCGGGTTCCCCGCCTCACGGGGCTACTCCCCCTACCCGGGTCTCCAGCCTCCTGGGTTCCTACCCTAGCCGGTCTCCCCGGTTCTCATCACCTAGGACCCCATCTCTGGGGATTACCCTTCCCGGGTTTGGTCGTCACCCGGACTCCCTGGGGTACCGCCTGGTTCCCGTATCCCGGGTTCCCAACTTCTGTCCCATTCGACTCGGGTGAAGGGTCGGCAGCGCACAGCCCCTCCCCTCCCCACACCACCTTAACAAAAAAGATGAAAACATGAACGGGGTTAAGGAAAACAATAAGGTTTAAGAATATTGTCCTTCCCCAATCATGGATAATCAACAAGAACCCCCCCCCCCCCAACATTTGCCATTTCCCAGAGATTGAGCATAATCATTCCCAAATCCAAAAAGTTAACCAATCTCACTAATCCATAGAGATTAACCAACAATCATAAATGGAAGATAGTTTTAGAAATTACCTTGCCAAATGTTAATGAAGGCTTCTTACAATCCAACGATTGATTTCTTTTTCTCCAATACTCACACTCAAAACACACACACTAATGATAGCCTCCAATTGATAACCAAGGCTAGAAAAATTTAGGCACTAGGGTTTTAACCCCTGTTTCCAAAATGACAACTTAACCCCTAAACTTTGGCTTTTTCTCCAAACTGCCACTAACCAACTTTATTAACATAAAAATAAAGTATCGGTTATTACAATATCTCCCCCTCAAGAGAATTTCGTCCCCGGAATTCTATCGTCGAACAAACTCAGATATTGAGACCTCATGTCCGCTTCTATCTCCCAAGTTGCCTCTTATCCTTTATGATATTTCCATTGAACTTTCACAAGACTGATCTCCGTGGTCCTCAACTTCTTAACCTTACGATCCAAGATTGCCACTTGTTCTTCTACGTAACTCAACTTCTCTTCCACACGTATGTCGCCGAGTGGTACAACCACGCCGGCTTCCGCTAAGCATTTCCTCATATTCGATACATGAAATATGGGATGGATACCCCGTAGCTCCTCGGGTAGATCCAACTTCTAGGACACTTCTCCTACTCGTCCTATTATAGCGAAAGGCCCGACATACCTAGGTCTCAACTTTCCTTTCTTCCCAAAACGAACCACACCCTTCCAAGGCGAGACTTTTACAATTTCCTTGTCCCCTACTTAGAACTCAAGACTCATGATTTTCAATCTAATCAACCTAGCTCTACTCAGTTGCCCAAGCCATTCTGATCAAATTCATATTCGTAGCATCTCCTTCAGATTCACCCCTTGGTTAACCACAACTTTCTTATGTCGGGAAAATTCGTCTAATATACTTGGTTTTCACATACAATTTCACTTCTTAACAGAAAGAATTTTACCGAAGTCAACTCCCCGACAACATGCATTCCTGACTAAAATACTAACCACTCAACTCGCCAACTTAACCCATAGTCAACCTTAGATACCACAATAAACTCACAGTTATGAGTTTCTTCATCAGGTAACCTGTCATTGCAAAATAACTTATCTTAGTACGGTATACGTCTAATGCAAAAAAGCGCTTTATTTCCTGAACCGCATTGATCACAACACATCGGTGTTACCTAACTCATACGTGTAATGCCCTGAACTTTCATTGTATAATTCCATCGTTAAGACTTCTAGTCTTCCTTATCTTAATAATAGTTATCTTGCGTTTACCCAATTTGTGTGTATCGCGTGTGTTAGCCAAGTTCGTGAGTCTTGATTTTTGGAAATGAGAAACAGTGGATTACGCAAGTTACCTCGCGACTTGCAAGCCGCGGCACAAGTCGTGTAACCCAATGACTGAATTCCATTTCAGAAGCACGGGTGACTTATGTCGCGAATTAAGGTCGCGACATAACCCGCGAGATCCCCTGAATGCTCTAATACGGGTTTCTCCCCCTTTTTCTCATTTATTTCTTATCTATCTACTCAATCTCTCTCTCTCTCTCTCTCTCTCTCTCTCAAAATCAATCTCTCACCCAATATTGAGTTCTATGGTTTCACCAACTCAATCCACCTTATTTATTGCTAGAAGTTGGGTATTTCAACCAAGGGTTCAAGATTTGGGCACTAGATCACCACCTCCATTGTCATCTTCTCCAAAGAGATTTAAGCTAGGGTTTTAGGTTTTCTTCAAAAACCCACTTGGTGAGTTCATATCTCTTTTCTTTAAACTTTATACACATCAAAACTATATTTTGAACCTATTATCATCTCATTGTTTATATTATGTGGTTTATAAGATTTTTAACCTAAAAATGGAGTTTTGGGAGATTTTAGGGCTCTTGCTATATTTTGCTAAAAGGAAGGGTTTCATTTGATTTGTAGTAAAATAAAGTACTACTTGCTCATTTTGGTGAGGTACTTGAAAGAATGCATATAATCTCATTTTGGAAAGGCATTTTGGAAATAAATGTTATTGGGAACTATATGTTTAACTATAGTTGGTCACAAATGAAATTGTGACAAGTCTAGACTATTACTAGTGGATCCCTAGGTATTGAGTCGGCTTATATTTTGGGATGTTTTTCCCCTTTGTAGCTAGTGGATACATTTGATCCTCGGAGGCCCTTTGGTACGGTTATGTGGGACCGGTTACTAGCCATGGGTCATAATGTAGTCCTAGTGAACGAGTATGACTTGGTTTCCTCGGGTGCCCTCCCCCACATCTTAGTACGGACCGACGTTGTTCGTGGACATGGATTCCAAGTATTTAGCTCATAACTTGAATTGTGGCTTACTCGGTGTTCTGCTACAATTCTTGGTAAATCGGGTATCCCCTGTCATCGCATCGCAAGATGAATTTTTGGACCGAAAAGTCCTTATGTGGCAAATATTTCAATTGTAAACTCAACTTTCTTGAAAAGATCTCCTTTTGTTACATTTATCTAAAATTCTTTAAATTATAAACTGTATGTTCTCACTAAGCTTTAAACCTAACTTTTTTTCTCAAATGATGTGTATAACAGGTTCCTTTAGCGGTGGGTTGCCAAAGGTTTGAGGGAAGAGCGAGGGCTTGAGGCATTTTTGAGATGATTAGTACTTGGCGTTGGGCATTTAATTAAGTCCCATATTTTGGTGATTTTTGGATGACAACCAATGTAATCTCGATAGATTATGTTTAGATTAGTTTGTTGTTGATTTCCATATCCGTTCACCGGTTTTTGTAAATGCTTTATACTTTTACCCTTTTGGGTGGTTTATTCCAAATACAAACGTCATATTGCCAAATTTTCAAGTTTTAAATTACTCTAAATTTTAGGGTGTTACAATACGCAATATACATACATCGCCCCAAATGTCATCACCACATAGTCTACTAGCTCTAACTGAACGAATCACAATGACACACACTTCAATTTCTCGTCCCATCCAATAATCGTCCGACCATATTTGCAATAAATTCAAGCTTCACTCGCTCAACAAGGAGTGACCAAGTTCACACCAAACTATTCCAAATAGTTCAACACTGGACGACAGGCTCACTTTGAACCTTTTCCACACAATACCAAGTCTCACACAAAGGTCTTTCACTCTGAGCACTACATCCAACCACCTTTTTCCACCTTCTTCTCGAAAACATCAAATATGTTTCCAAAGATCGACTCATTAATAGGTGAAAGTTTTAGATTGGTCGGTTTTCATTTGTAAACAAGTCACACACCGCTCCACATAGTGTGCCACATCTAGCTTCATAACCGGCCACCAAAAATGTAATTTCAAGTCTCTATACATCTTTATGCTTCCTGGATGGATAGAATATTTGGATTTATGAGTGTCCTCTACTAGTAGCTCCCAGTTGCCTCCAATCTTGGGCACCCACACATGCCCATTGAATAGTTTCACTCCATGGTTATCTTCCGTTAAGAGTAATCTGTTGCTTTGTCATAACTTCCTCTTTGATATTCTCTTCCAAAAGGGCTTCGGCTTGAGACGTCTTTATTCTTTCAATGAGGCTTGACACTAACTCGATTCTCGAAAGGGTGTCCCGGATGCTCCCACTATAGCCCTTCCGAATCAAAGCATCGGATACCATGTTTGCCTTACTACGATGGTAGAGCAACTCACAATCGTAATCCTTGAGTAATTCAAGCCATCGTATTTGCCTCATATTCAACTTTTTTTGATCAAATACTTACTTTAGACTCTAATGATCGGTGTAAAGTGTACACTTTGTGCCGTATAGATAGTGCCACCACAACTTCAAAGCAAACACTACCGTCGCTAACTCCAAATCATGAGTAGGATAGTTCTTTTCATGCACCTTGAGTTGTCTCGATGCATAGGCGATCACCCTGCCCTTTTCCATCAACACACAACCCAAACCCATTTTCAAAGCGTCGCTATAAACCACAAAAGCCTCTTATCCTTCAGGTAGAGATAATATTGGATATTCACAAAGCTTCTTTTGTAGAGTTTGAAACGCTTTCTCTTGCGCTTCGGTCCAAAAAACTTCACATTCTTCCAGGTTAATGTCGTCAAGGAAGAAGCGATCTTGGAGAAGTCTTGAATAAACCTCTGGCAGTAACCCGCCAGTCCTAAGAAGCTTCAGATCTCCGATTGACTCTTAGGAGGTTCCCAATTCATCATCGCCTCGATTTTAGAGGGATCCACTCTCGAGTGACAACGTGCCCTAAGAACTGGACCTCGTCTAGCCAAAAGTCGCACTTGGAGAATTTTGCATATAATTTCTCTTTTCTCAACACTTCTAAGACTTCTCATAGATAATTCTTGTGACCCTTCTCATTCTTTGAATACACAAGTATGTCATCAATGAATACAATTACCGACTTGTCAAGGAACGATCGGCACACCCTATTCATTAAATCCATGAACACCGTCGGTGCGTTAGTCAAGCCAAACGGCATTACCAAGAATTCGTAATGACCATAACGCATCCTAAATGTCGTCTTTGGAACGTCATCTTCCTTCACCCTCACTTGGTGATATCCCGAATGTAGATCGATTTTTGAGAAATAACCCGCTCCTTGAAGTTGGTCAAACAAATCATCAATTCTTGGAAGCGGATACTTGTTCTTCACGGTCTCCTTGTTCAGTTCACTATAATCGATGCACATCCTCATCATTCCATCTTTCTTCTATACAAACAGGATCGGTGCTCCCTAAAGCGATGAACTTGGTCTTACGAATCCTTTCTCTAGGAGATCTTGGAGTTGTGCCATCATCTCTGGCATTTCGGATGGAGCTAACTGGTAAGTAGCTCTAGAGATCACAGCCGCTCCCGGGGCAAGATCGATCCAAAATTCTACTTAACGATCGGGTGGCAAACCAGGCAAGTCGTCTGGGAACACGTCAGGAAACTCGCGTACCACCTTCACGTCCTCGGTCTTCTTCTTCTCGAACTTAGAATCTATCAGATATGCTAGGAAGGATAAAAATTCATTCACTAAGCATATACGTGCCTTAGACATGGTGACAACCGCTACATCACCCTTCCTCCTCTCACCATAGACAACCACCACATCACTACTTGAAATGGGGATTCAAATCAGTTTCTTGGAACACACTATCTCGACTTGATTCTCCGCTAGCCAATCCATTCCAACCACTACATCGAACCCACCAATCACCATGGGCATCAAATTTATTGGGAACTTTTTTCCTTCGATTTCGAGAGTACAACCCTTCAATACATCCCAAATCATCACTTGACCACTATTCGCTATTTCTACCACTAACGTATCTTCTAAACTACTAGTGGACATAGCAAGCTTTTAACAAAATGAATCCGATATGAAAGAGAAACTAGAACCTGAATTAAATAACACACGCGCAGATTCAAAATTTAGGAGTAATGTACCCGATACCACGTTCGTCGATGCCTTGGCTTCCTCGGTGGTCATTTGGAAGGCTCGACCCGGAACCTGTGGAGGGTTCTCTTTCTTCTCCGTATTATTACCCGTATTCCACTTCGGGCAATCTTTTCTGAAGTGCCTCGGTGTCTTGCACTCGTAACAAACAAGTACTCTCACTGGGAAATCTCTTGTGGGATGATCAGTCTTCCCACACTTAGAGCAAGGTGTGGAGTTTTAATTACAAGTGTCGTGATGTTTGCTTCGACACTTTGGGCACCACCTCGCCTCTCGGCGGTTACCAAAGTTCTTTCCTTCCATAAATGGTTGGGATCTTTTGTAACACCCTTAAATCTGAAAATAGCAACTTGTTGGATCCCAGATCTAATCTCGTAACAATGATATAAACAATAAGAGTAATGACAGCGGAAGTAATGCAGTTTAATATCAAAGGAGATTCAAATATCACAGTTCATAAAGCAGATAAAGATAAACAAGATATTCTTAGAATAAAGTATTCAACTTATATTATCAGATATATAACTTCTTAAGCACACTTTGAACAATAAGGTGATGGTCCTATTTATAGGACCATAAAGTAAGCAGTGTACTTGTATGACGAGAAAGAGCATGTTGAACAGTGACCTACTCTAGAAAGTAAATCTTATCACTAGGTGACGTGTCATCTGTTCTTCTGTTCATTCTCTGAACTTCAGAGAACATCTTCAGAGAATGTCATCAGAGCCTCTGACATTGTCTTCAGAGCCTCTGATGAAGCCATCTTGTCTTCACTTGAACATCCAGAGAGAATGTCTTCAGAGCTCTGACGTTGTCTTCAGAGCCTCTGATGAAGCCATCTCTGATGTCTTTTCTGAGTGCTGATAAGTGCTTCAGAGGCAGGTTTGTCCTCTGAAGTCTTCATCCTCTGAAGTCTTCGTCCTCTGAAGTGTATCTTCTTGAAAGTCCTCTGAAATAGGACTGGTATTTTCAACACTTTAACAGAATATTTGGAGCTAACAATCTCCCCCTAAGTGTCGAAAATAGAAGATACAAAAACATAACAGAGAATTGAATTTTACACTAGAAAGCATAGAGGAGAAAAATTATCCTCTTAAGTATTACTTCTTAAACATTTGGAAGTTTAATACAAAGAAAGTAATAATAAAAGAAATAAAGAAACAGACTACTATTTGTCACTTGAACAGATTCCATGGAATTTCATGATCAGAGCTCTGAAGCTGATCATTGAGTCGATCTCTAAGTCAAGCTTTGCCAGTAAATCTGCTCTGTGCCTTTCTTCCTTTGCATGGATCAATTTCTTTATACCTCTCAAGGTTTCATCAGAGTACTTCGACACTTCTGAAGCTAGAAAGATCTTCTTTTCTTGATTTATTCTGAAGACGAAACCCAGAGGTTCTGCAACGATTGATCCAGTCTTCTGTTCTTTAAGTTTGTCGAATGACTCCACAGGTTCAGTTACTTCCAGCTTTTCTTCCCCTAGGTTCAGAGCAATTTGAAAGTCACGTTTTGCTCGGTGTTTGACATAGGCCTCCATTGCCCGTCGGACTTCAAACATGCCAATCCTGATTTCCCTTCTTCCATGATCATACCTGGAAGAGCAATAGGCATATAAATGTGGTAAATCATATGGATTTAGATTTACGAGATCATTGTCATTGAACTCGTAAATCTTCTGATCAGATCGAGTTACCACATAATTCCTATAGATTATCTTGTTGTAAGCAAAGGTCTTTTCTGAGATTTTGTTGATTTTGATGATTGGATCATCAGAGAGGACCTGTGCTCTTGGTTTTGTTTTATCTCTGATAAATCTTCGCTCATAGTCTGGCATGTCCTCTCTGATTCTTGGATTCAGAGGAATGACCAGTGTATCTGCCATGTTGAACTCACAGTAAATGTATCTGAAGTGATCTTCTATGGAAGCTTCTGGATTTGATTCGAGGAATGTGGGAGGTTTATTGAACACTTTTGCTGGAAGACCGATGCTTGCTTTCTGAACAGGATTCTCTGAAGGAGCCTGTTCATCAACAACCATGGTTTCTGGTTCCTTCATCTGTGGAGGATCTTCTTTTGAGGGTTCAGAGATGTAGCCATCTATCTCTGGTGATTCCCTAAGCTCTGACGTTGTTGAAGTATGATGTGGTTGAGCATTCTTGAAGACATACTCTTCGACATCCACTACTTCAACTTCTTCTTCAACCTCTTTTTCAGAATCTGATTTTTCTTCTTTTTTATATTCTGATTTTTCTTCTTGTTCAGATTCTGATTCGTAAGCATCTCTCATCACATAAGTTGGTCTTTCTGGTGATGAGAATGCATCTTCTGATGTAGAGAAGTCTACCAGCTGCTCGTCTTCATCTTCTTCCAGAGCTCCAATAGTTTCTGGAGTTGCAGCTATTATTGGAGCATTCGATGTGGATGGTGCTAGAAAGATGACAGGTACTGGAGATTTTAAAGTTGCCTGAAGATCTTCAGCAGAGGTGGAGGTTGAGCGTCTTTCTATTCCTTTCTCCTTGCTTTGGTTTGTTTCAGAGGGAGTGGACTCCTTTTGTGTTTCAACAGGTTTTGGTGTAGGAGTTTTCTCCCCCTTATGAAGATCGGATGATCCCTGAGGTTGGTCATCTGCGTCATCAGAATCTTCATACCTTGCCTTCTTCCGTGCTTCCTCAGAGCATGCGACCTCTGGTACCTTTCTCTTTAATACTCCCTCTGAAGATTTGACATTCTTCAGAAGGTCTTCAATCTTTTTGTTCTGCTGAGTGGTCTTGGAGACGAACTTGCTGGAAATATTCAGAACATTGCTGGTGACCTTCTTTGAAAAGTTGGTCAGGTCAGCCTTTGTAATGAATTCTGTTGTAGCAGGAGCAGCAGCAGAGGAGGTAGAGATCTTTGCAATTACCTCTGCCAAAGAACGCAAGACTTCCTCTTTGAATTGAGAAAAGTCTGCATTTGTTGGAGTGGGGGCAGAGGTAGGAGGAATCGCCTTGAGGAGCTCTGTTTTGGAGTTTTGAATCTCTCTGGACAAAACTGAGTCATTTTTTATGACCAGGCTTTCCAGAGTATCCAGTTTGTCGTTCTGAGTGAGAACCGTCTTTCGCAGCTCAGAGACCTCTGAAGTGAGCTTTTCAACTTCAGAGTTAGAGGCAGAGGCCTCTGAGGTCTTCTCCATTTGAAGTTTTATCTCCTTCAGAGATTCTCTGATTTCATCACCAAAGATTTTGAACTCCTCTTTGGTAACGTAATCAGAGGGGGTAACCTTAGGATCAACACATGATTCTAAGTTTCCCTCGAGTTCAGAGGGGCCTTCTGTCGGAGGTGGTTTGATGTTGTCTCCGGAAGGACTTTCCATTAATCCTTGGGGACCCTTTTTCAAGGATCTCCCTATAATGGTTCCGATTGGTCTCTGATCATCAGAGTCAGAATCTGATGATGAGAAACGAATGTGTTTAGAAACCTTGCTGTCCAGGCTAAGGATTCCTTGTGCAATCCTTAAGTTCTAAGGGACGGTCCAACTTATTTTGAGCCACAAAGGCATCATGTGTGGGTGGAGGTGACATACTCTGGGGTAAATGAGTATTTTTATCTTGGTCCAAGTCCTTTTGGGAGGACTTAGCCGTATCAGAGGTTTCCCCTCTGGTGCATGCGTCAGAGGCAGAAGCAGATGCCTCTGAGCGGTTAGGATGGGAAGGGTTCGAGGTGTGCACCTCTGTTTCAATGTCCATTGATGCTGGACCATCTTGGACAGTAAATTTGTTTGCACTGGGATTTGGGCTTTGGATTCTCTCATTTGTGTCATCAGAGACATCTTTTTCTACCTCACCGCCCTCAGATTCTAGGTTTAGAAACTCACCCTCTGGAAATCTCTCGTGCTCACCTTCCTCTACTCTGACAGAGTTATTCTCTTCGTCAGAGGGAGGGTTCTCATGTTTTCTCTTCCTCACTCTCTCAGAGCCACCCTCTGGTTCTGCTCTGTTAATGTTTTGAGCAGTATCAGAGATATCACTCTCTGATTCATGCTCAGGCTCAGAACCTAAATGTGTTGGGGATCCCATCATCGGTTCTGATGATTGGGCAACACGACTAAGTAGGAGATGGGTAGGAGAGTCAGCAGGAATGATTTCAATCATTGTGTGTGGGAAACGTCGGTCATGTGGATACGGAGGAACCTCTGTGGCTTTGAATGAGTTCATCATAAACAGAGGTGTCATTGGGCCCTCCTCAGTGATGGAGAATTTCTCCATTGCCCGTTGAATGACCACTGAGATGAATCGTGGAAACAGTACCGATATTGGTTGTTTGCCTTTGGCCAAGTCCTTATTCTTCTTGTCCACAGCTGTCAGCATCTCACAGAAAAGAATGTGGGCCATATTGATGCTTCTGTTGAAAAAGAGAGCATACATTATGGCTATGATCGCTGGATGAGTCTGATCCTGGCTTCCAATTTTGCAGGTTATTGTTCGGTTGAGAACACTGAACATAAAGTTCCATTTGGGAGGTAGGTACTGACGTCTGAATTGACTGAGGCGTGTTATTTCTTTGTTGTAGCCTAAGTGTTGGAGGAATTGAATAAGAACTTCTTGAGTTGGGGGTTTCTCAAAGGTTTCTATTTGAAGATCAGTTGTGGTGAGGAGGTTGAATCGGCGAGTTAGGGTTTGTGGGGTTATCCGTATGCTTAAGCTTTGTTCACCTAGGTTAATGTGCCCAACCAGTCCTTCCTTTTCATCGTCGTATTCACTTGAATACCACCATTGTTGGACAAAGCGAAGGGGAATGTCTGACGCATGTTTGGTTAGAACATCATTGAGTTCGCAGTTGGTGAAAAAGTCGAGGATTGGGCGAAACTGTTCATCATATTTTGATGGGGTTACGTCCAGAAAGTAGTTGTTTCCTTTGACTGGAACGTCGAACTGTACCAAATTCAAGCTTGGAACAAGTTTGCTTGAGTTATCTGAAGTTTGGGAATGAGCCGCCATTGTTGCAGGTTGAGAAAGATGAAAGCTTAGAAAGAGAGAATCGGCTTTTGGATTTTGAGAGCGTAAAAAGTAATGGGAAGTGAACAAGGGTATTTTATAGCTACAAAAGGAAGGTAGAGGGACAGGTTATTGAAGCGGCGAATGAGAGTCTTAATTGCAGAAAGGACGTTCCATCATCCCCGAATTGATGGGTGACACGTTTAGGCGTGTAGGGGAGAACCGCTTTGTGTCAGTAAACCGTCAAAAAAGAAACGAGTAGTTATCCAAAAAGATTTATTAAAAAAAATCCTTGAGGATTTGTTTAATGAGACCAGATCTGGGTTCTGATAAAATCATCAGAGACAAGATCAGAGGCTCTGATATAAACATCAGAGACAAGATCAGAGGCTCTGATATAAACATCAGAGACAAGATCAGAGGCTCTGATATAAACATCAGAGACAAGATCAGAGGCTCTGATATAAACATCAGAGACATGATCATTTCTCCCCCTTGAAAGATGAAAGGGTCGTTGTCTCCCCCTTGACACATGCTTGGTGATTCATGAGAGTAAGTTTAACCATTCATGAGAGTAAGTCTAGAGGCTCTGATAAAAGGATCAGAGACTCTGCTCTTTTGTTAGGTAGACATATTCAACATTCCCAACTTGCTAATTAAAAAATTGAACCTTCGTTCATCTAAAGCTTTTGTGAAAATATCAGCAAGTTGAAGTTCAGTTGGTACAAAATACATCTCTATTGTTCCTTTTTCAACATGATCTTTCAGAAAGTGGTACCTTACATCGATGTGCTTGGTTTTGGAGTGCTGTACTGGATTGGCAGAGATGGCTATGGCACTTTTTGAATCACAGAGAATTGGAATTCTGTCAAATTGTTGGCCATAATCTCTGAGCTGAGTTTTCATCCATAATACTTGTGAGCAACAACTAGCAGCAGCAACATATTCTGCCTCTGCAGTTGAAGTGGAAACACAGTTTTGTTTCTTGGATGACCAACTTACCAGCTTATTGCCCAATAACTGACAACATCCAGAGGTACTCTTTCTGTCAAGCTTACATCCGGCATGATCTGCATCAGTGTAAGCTGTTAGATCAAAATTTGAGAGTTTTGGATACCAGAGGCCTAATGTTTGTGTCCCTCTGAGGTATCTGAAAATTCTTTTCACAGCAGTTAAATGAGATACCTTTGGATTTGCTTGATATCTAGCACAAAGGCATGTTGCAAACATTATGTCAGGCCTACTTGCAGTTAAGTATAATAGTGAACCTATCATTCCTCTGTAGGTTTTTATATCCACATTCTCTCCTGATGGATCAGAGTCAAGTTTGACTCCGGTGGATAAAGGTGTTCTCATTGAAGTTGAATCATTGAGTTTGTATTTTTGCAAAATTTCAGAGACATACTTAGATTGACTTATGAATGTACCTTCTGAAATTTGTTTTACTTGTAAGCCTAGAAAGAAAGTTAATTCTCCCATGAGGCTCATCTCAAATTCACTCTTCATCAACTCTGAGAACTTGTCACAATACTTTTGATTGGTAGAGCCAAATATAATGTCATCAACATAAATTTATACTAAAAACATCTCATTCTTGTACCTTTTGATGAATAAGGTAGTATCAATTGTGCCCTTTTCAAATCCATTGTTAATCAGAAAAGTGGACAGAGTCTCATACCAAGCTCTTGGGGCTTGTTTGAGTCCATACAGAGCTTTATCCAAATAATACACATGATTAGGATACTCTGTACTTTCAAATCCAGGTGGTTGTTGGACATAGACTTCTTCATTTAATTTACCATGAAGAAATGCAGATTTAACATCCATTTGATAAACTTTGAATCCTTTGTGTGCAGCATAGGCTAAGAAGATTCTTATTGCTTCTAGCCTAGCTACAGGTGCAAAGGTTTCATCATAATCAATGCCTTCTTCCTGGCAATATCCTTTTGCAACCAACCGGGCTTTGTTTCTGATTATTATGCCATCCTCATCCTTTTTGTTTCTGAAAACCCATTTTGTTCCAATTGCAAATTTTCCTTTAGGAAGGGGAACTAGGGTCCAGACTTTGTTTCTTACAAACTCCTGAAGCTCATCCTGCATTGCAAAAATCCAATGAGGATCTTCAAGAGCTTCTTTTACCTTCTTTGGTTCAATAATGCTCAAAAAGTTTACATAGAAGCATTCATTGATGGTGGCAGATCTTGTTTTAACTCCTTCGGATGAGGATCCAATGATCTGATCAATTGGATGATCTTTTGTCCATCTGGTGATTGGAGCAATAATTTGTGCAGTTTGAGATTCAGAGGCTCTGAAATCTGGTGATGCCTCTGTTGTACTGTTCAGAGGCTCTGAGTTTTGTTCCAGAGATGTATTTTCTTTTTCATCATTTGGTTCTGGAGTTGCTTCAGATACTTCGTGATCATCTTCTGATTCACTTTGCTGATCTGCATTTGGTGAGACAGAAGGTGTTAGTTCAGAGGGACCTGAAAGAGTTGTACCTGTTTCTTGAGGTTCTTCTGAATTCTCTCCCTGTCTTTCTCTGAAGATAACTTCAGAAATATTTTCATCATCAAAGAAATCTTCAAATATTTTGTTTAATTCAGATTCCCTTGATGATTCAAATATTTGTGATGAACTTTCTTGTTGTTCAGAGCTTTTATTGTCATCAAAAGTGATATTGATGCTCTCTTGGATAGTCCTGGTTCTAAGATTGAACACTCTGAAAGCTTTTGAGGCTAATGAATATCCAATGAATTTGCCCTCATCAGCTTTCTTGTCAAACTTTCCAATATATTCTCTATCTTTCAGAATATAGCACCTGCATCCAAAAACATGAAAATATTTAATATTAGGTTTTCTATTGTGAATGAGTTCATAAGATGTTTTCTGAAATCTCTTCACAATTGTAGCTCTATTCTGAGTGAAGCAGGCTGTTGCTATTGCTTCTGCCCAAAAATTTGTTGAAAGATTAGATTCAGCAAGCATTGTTCTGGCAGCTTCAACCAGTGTTCTGTTTTTCCTTTCAACTACTCCATTTTGTTGAGGAGTTCTTGCTGCTGAGAAGTTAGGGGTAATGCCTTCTTCTGATAGATAAGAATTGATTTTGGCATTTCTGAATTCTGTTCCATTATCACTTCTTAGTTTCTGAACTTTGCTGCTGAATAGAACCTGTAATCTTTTCAACAATCTTATTAATATTTCAGGTACATCAGATTTAGCTCTAATGAATTCTATCCATGTATATCTGGAAAATTCATCAATTAGAACCAGAATGTATTTCTTACCTGCTAGACTCTGTACAGAGATAGGACCACAGAGGTCCACATGAAGCATGTGCAGAGGTCTAGGACAGTTGTTTTCACTTTTGGTTTTATGGGAAGATCTTTTCATTTTACCCATCTCACAAGCAGAACAAAGATGATCTTTGTTAAACTTTAGAGATGGTAATCCCTTAACCAAATTAAGTTTAACTAACTTATCAAGTGAGGAAAAGTTTAGATGTGAAAACTTTTTATGCCAGAGCCAGATTTCCTCACTATTCAGAGATACAAGACAAAGTTTCTCTGAATCAGTGTCTGTGATACCAGTAATTTTGGTAAAGTTCATTCTGTAGAGGTTACCTCTTCTGTCTGCTCTTAGCATTTCTTGACCTGATTCTGAGTGAAGAAGTGAACAATATTTTCTTTGAAATTTCACATTGAAACCATGATCACAAAGTTGACTTATGCTTATCAGATTGTGTTTTAATCCATCCACATAAGCAACTTTTGATACTGAAACATTTCCTCTTGATATTTCACCATATCCTTTAATCTGTCCTTGCTTGTTGTCTCCAAAAGTAACTGCTCCTCCGGATTTTGCTTTGAAAGAGGATAGCAGTTCTTTATTTCCAGTCATATGCCTTGAACATCCAGAATCTAGGTACCAGATTGGCATTGACTGTTTCTACAAGACAAATTATTGTTTCTTAGGTACCCACCTCATTATGGGTCCTTTTATGTTAGACTTTGGTGGAATTGTATTACTCTTTGGCATCTCATTATTTGATGTCTTGCCTTTTCTTGTCTTCTTTTGAGATTTTGTCTCTGAGATATTTTCCAGAGATTTATTCAAAAGGCAGTGTGATCCTTTAAAATGATTCTTCAGTTTCATCAAGAGATAAATGCAGTTACAATTAATAGAACAAGAAGAACTAGAAGCAAAGTTTTTCTTTTCATTAAAAACATTTGTTACATTTTGACTTCTTCTGAAACTAGCACTAGGAATATTACATTTATCCCTAACTACTTCTTTTCTTTTTGTTTGAAAGGCAGTCTTCTTTTCAAGTTGCTTTTTCTTGTTCAAAAACATCTTCTTTTCTTTGCTGCTTACTGCACAGACAGGATCAACATGGTTAACTTTTATCCATTTGCCTTTTTGTTCAGGAGAGAATTTTATTGTTTTATAGGTGTAAGAACCAGAAGTGTTTGTTTTATTCTTTGCCTTTTCTTGCAGCTCTTTTTCAAGTTCCAGAGATGTTTTTGCTTGTAAACACATATTTTCAAAATCAGGATTTATTGGTATTCTGGTTTTGGTTTTCAATACTGAAATTGGAACATTCAAAATACCAGAGCCAACAGTTTCTATTGTTTTGTGAATTACATTCCCTGGTTTACAAAAAATCTGTTCATCAATCTCTAAATCAGATTCTGAATCAGAGTCAAGAAAGTCTCTCTTAGATTTAATAGAGATATCTATCTCTATTGGTTTTTTTATTACTTTTGATCTAGAGACTTTGATGATCCGTTTCATGCTTTCTTTTCTTTTCAAGTCCTTCATGACATTTTCTTCACAAATCTTTTGAACATCATCTTTAAACGTAGTTCTGATGTTTTCATCTGACTTTGGTGAATACAGAGGGACATTCGGATTAAGTGAACTCTGAGATTCATTTTCAGAAGTACTTGTATCAGAGGTACTTGGTTCAAATGTCTCTGATTCTCTTGAGATGAAAGCATCAAACCTGAAAATTTCTTTGGAATCATAGCTCTGAGGTTTTGTAAAGTGTACCTCTGAAGTTTCTTCTTTTATCTGTAACACAGATTCTTTCATTTCTTTTACTTCAGAGTACTTTGTATTTTTGAAATTTAAAGCTCTTGCTTTTGATCCCTCTGATGTTTTCATTCTTTTGAAATTATTCAGAGATGGATCTTCAGAGCTTTGGACCTTTCCTATACAGAAAGTGGAAGAAAGTGAAGTTTTCTCCAATCCATTAAATGAATTCAACTCATTGAATCCTAGCCCTTGAGAGTCCATTTGAGTTTTTATTTTATCGAAAACACTTTGTGCATTGACATAGCTTTTGATTTGTAGATTTTGTCTATTTAGAGATTGATGTAAGATTTCTCTTTCTTTTTGAAAAAATTTGGTTAAGGCAATAGAATTGAGCCTTTCATACTCAGATTTCTTTACTTCTTCTTCTTTTCCTTTTAAAACTTTTTCAATCTCTTTTCTTTCTTCCGAAAATGTTTTTTCTTTTTGCTTGTTGGTTTCTTCAAGTTTGGTTTTTTCAAGAAAAATTTCTTTCTTTTCTGATTCCAGAAGATTCTTTTCTCTTTTGTAAAAAATGAGCTCTTTTGTTACTTGCTCTCTCTTTTCTTTTTCTTCAACAAACTTTTGCTTTAGATCCTGAAGTTCATTAATTAGTTTAAAAGCATCTTTTTCAGGATCACTGTTAGAGGTGTAAAGAGAGTTTACCTTTTCAGAGTTATCTTCGGATGTTTCATCAGTTTGATTTCCATCTGAAAAAGCCATACCACAGAGATTGGTAGGCTCTTCCTCACCATCACTTGTTGAGTCAGATAGCCAGTCTTCCATTTCTGCTACAAGAACTCTTTCTTTTACATTGTATTTGTATTTGTTCTTGTAGTAATCTTGATCTTTGACAAGTTTTCCTCTGCAGTTTGCAGAGAAGTGGCCTGATTTTCCACATCTGAAGCATCTTCCATCATTTTGATTTGGTGGAAGAGTGGTAGTGCTTGTCTCTGGCTTCTGTTCTTGAGGTTTGAAGTATCTTTGTGGTTGTGGATACCTTGGTTGAAATGGTTGTTGTGGTCTTGTTTGTGATGTTGCATTTTCATGGTTGAAGTTTGCACCCTTTTGATCACTATATGGAGTGAATCTGGGTTCTTGTTGAAATCTTCTCTCCGGATTTCTTCTTTCTTCATTCTCTCTCCTTCCTTCAAATACCTTCTTACCAAATTTCTTGTTAAACTGATGAGTGATTAATGCAAGAGATTTGGCAAAGGCTTTTATATCTTCATCTGAGTCTGAATCAGTATGGGTTTCTTCTGCTATCAAAACCTTTTTGGATCTTCTTTTTGTTTCCAAACATTTTTGTGACTCTTCACAGTTGTTTTCTTTTGATGTTTGTTTTGAAACAAGTGCAAGGGGTCCACCCAAGGAGGTTTTTGATGTTTGCTTCATAACTTCTTTTTCATGTGCAACAAGAGTACCATAAATGTCAGTTAATGACCATGACTCAAGATCTTGATTAGCCTGTATAGACATGGACAGTTGTGACCATTCTTCATTCAAGCTTTTCAAAAAAAGAACGTTGTTTTCCTCTTTTGTTCTTATCACTCCAAACTTTCTACACTTGTTTATTAGAATGTTGAATCTTGAGTAAGTTTGGTGTAACTTTTCTTCTGGTAGAGCATGAAAATCATGATATTCATTGATGCATAGATTTCTTCTGTTTTTCTGAGTTTGTAGGCCACCTTCAAGTTGATTTAACAACTGATCCCATATCTCTTTTGCAGTTTTACAAGAATCAAGTTCTTGAAAGATATCATTGGGAATGGCCATTATGAGTAATCTAACAGCTTTTGAGTCATTATCCATCATATTATTTTCTTCATCAGTGAAGTTTGTGGTTTTCTTTTCATAATATGCAGGTATTTCGGCAGTATCTGCTGTTGCAGGAACTCTTGGTACCAACACCATTGGAATGTGAGGTCCAATGTTCACAGATCTAAAAAGATCCCTGTCCATACCTTCTAGAAAATTTACCATCCTTATTTTCCATTGGGGATATTCATCCCTTAAAAGTGTAGGAGGTTTTGTTAATGACCCAGCTGTATACATGGCACTTATGCTTGAGTTTGCCATAAAAAAAATTTAAGTGCTGATGCTTTGAGTAATGAACTGTGATTTACTGTCAAATCTAGAGCATATGATGTTCTTGAATAAACTGGGTTTATATGAACATGCAAAGATATTGAAAGTTTTAGAATCAATGAGATGTAAATCTATCCGAGTATGCAGATATGATCTTTCTTTGTTTTAGAAACAAAGGAAGCTCTGATACCAATTGTTGGATCCCAGATCTAATCTCGTAACAATGATATAAACAATAAGAGTAATGACAGCGGAAGTAATGCAGTTTAATATCAAAGGAGATTCAAATATCACAGTTCATAAAGCAGATAAAGATAAACAAGATATTCTTAGAATAAAGTATTCAACTTATATTATCAGATATATATAACTTCTTAAGCACACTTTGAACAATAAGGTGATGGTCCTATTTATAGGACCATAAAGTAAGCAGTGTACTTGTATGACGAGAAAGAGCATGCTGAACAGTGACCTACTCTAGAAAGTAAATCTTATCACTAGGTGACGTGTCATCTGTTCTTCTGTTCATTCTCTGAACTTCAGAGAACATCTTCAGAGAATGTCATCAGAGCCTCTGACATTGTCTTCAGAGCCTCTGATGAAGCCATCTTGTCTTCACTTGAACATCCAGAGAGAATGTCTTCAGAGCTCTGACGTTGTCTTCAGAGCCTCTGATGAAGCCATCTCTGATGTCTTTTCTGAGTGCTGATAAGTGCTTCAGAGGCAGGTTTGTCCTCTGAAGTCTTCATCCTCTGAAGTCTTCATCCTCTGAAGTCTTCGTCCTCTGAAGTGTATCTTCTTGAAAGTCCTCTGAAATAGGACTGGTATTTTCAACACTTTAACAGAATATTTGGAGCTAACACAACTTATTAAAAATTTACTAAATACATCAATAAATAAATCATCTTCAACCACAAACTATGACTTAACCTCAATACAACCATTCATTCTATACAAAAGTCTATGATAAGGACGGGTGCTACTAAAACCCCATAATAGTTACTATCTCCAACGTTGCGGAAGACTTCACCAACTACTTACGCTTGCACAAAGCTAAAGCTCGACTCTTCCTATGATTGCTAGGACCAACTCCCAACCTTGAACCTGATGCACATGCCGACAAATAAAAATGTTAGGCTTAACGCCTAGTGAGCTCAAGAGTTTTTCAACATATATAAAATATTCGTTTAAAAGAGAAAGAATGCAGTTAAAGTTATAGCCCTTCAATATGATACGTCTTACAAGAGAAAAAGACTCATTTTCCAATAATATGCAATTTAGACAAAGAACACCAATTTAGACATTTTCCAAAACCAACTACTTCGAAGATAATGACACCAATGTAAGTCGTCCATTCATAAATTAGCTTTAATCCAAAATTCACGCAAAGTGTAAATATAAATTGAACTCTCCATTTAAGAATATACGGTTAAACCTTAAATCTCAAAACACCCAAAACACGGGTGGGGCATAATACTCAACCCATAAATCAAGGGTAAAACCCAAATATACAAAACGTCACCGAAAACTTGGATAATAAAATTCAATACCCAAAAACAACACCTTTCGGTGACGGGGGATTCCCGATTCCATAAAATGTGACGGTCCACAAAGTAAGCCCATTTTATGTTGTTATGACTAGTCATATAAACAAAGTACACGCAAAGGATGTCAGGCTTAGTAGCTTTAAACGTACACCCACGGAAACTCGAGTTCAACCCCGTCGGGTTCCTATGTCGAGCCCCTCATCCAATATCGTAATACTTGAGCACGCAGGACTTATACCTCACCTGGAACCTGGCGCGTAGCACGTAGGACTTAAACCTCACCCGGAACCTAACGTGCAGCATGTAGGACTTAAACCTTACCCGGAACCTAACATGCCTCGACGTGGAAAACTAATCGTCCCAATGCCGGAACAATAATAAACCAATTACGGGGTCATGACTCCCAAATGCATCCAATAAGCCAAATAATACGCATAAGGCCCAACAAGGCTCGAAGTCGAGCTACCAAAACTGGACAATTGTCCAAAGACCCCAAATCAATTAAAAACACCAAGCCGCAAGCTTAGCAACCCATTGACCAATTGGTAAATGAAATAAATTACAATAAAACGCACTCGACCAACGGATATGTAAACCCCGCGACTAAAAGTAAGATTAGTTCAAAACTCAACATTAGTTGAGGCAACCCATTTTCCAAATGAACTCATAACACAAAATATGCATTTTCCAAATTTAACTGCTGATAAGAATGAAAATCATACAATGAGACTATAAACGTTCTTTCAAATACCTCACATAAAAGTGCAAGTAATACTTTATAAAATACTCCATTTCATGATGATGCATGGGATCGATAAACATTTAAAAGTGTATTTTCTTTGACCAAAGATTACTTATGCAATAAGACCTCAAAACACATTCGTTTGTAACACATTTATCAAAATGCCCAAAAATCCCAAATGTGGGTGTTATACAAAGTTGTAAAGTTAAATACTTCGAATAATCAAGATCAACAAATAACCCAACATTTGATAATTTCATGTAAAACACATAAACACTTTAAAATAGACATTTTGGCATGTACACCGTTTTCACAAATCAACTTGAACTCACCTTGCTAGATTTAGGCTAAATCTAGATTTTCCCCCCAACTAGAGCTCCTTTGAAGAGCACTTGGATTCTCAAGACAAAACTTCCAAAACCTAAATCCATACATAATCAACCATACATAACATAATCAACCACAAAGAATCGTTTCCCAAACCATGAACATGAATACCTCAACTAATACCAAAACCCTAACTTCCATAACCGAAGAGAATAGAAGATTACCTTAACCCAAGCTTGAATCCACCAACCAAAATACTTCTAGTTCACTAAAATGACCACAAATCTCCAATCTATGAAAGGGAGCACAAAGGGTGGATGAAACCCTAGAAAACTTGGTGAAGGAGATGAAATGGAAGAGATGAGGAGCTTACCACCACAAAATACTCTTGTATAATCCAATGGACCTCCAATCTCTTGCTAGATCCTTGAAGAGCTCTCAAAAACGAAACCGTAGCAACTTGAATCACCCAAATCGGAGCTCTGGATCAAAAGATATGAAGAAATGAAGTTTGAGGCTGAAAAATCGCGATTTAAGCTGGAACAGTGGATTTCGCGACTTGTGCCGCGACCTTAAGTCGCGGCATAAGTCGCCCGCTTCCCTGGTTTTCTTCCCGCTACTGTTTTGGCCGTAACTTCTTCGTTATAGCTCCGTTTTTGCTCCGGAAAGAACCGTTGGACTCGTAATTGAATCCTTTATCCATCTAGACTATAAAATCTAGGATTCAAGTCCAAAATAATATATCTTATTTTTCCTTTATATATCGGTTTCTATATTAACTTGAATTGATACCTCTCGAAACTCGTGGTGTTACAATCCTCCCAACCTTAAAAGAGATTTCGAGAAATCTTCGAAATCTGGAATCACCAAGCACCCAACATTCACATTTGAAAGATCGATTGATTCCCTATCCCAAATGGATGCCTTCATAAAACTTCACCTCATATACAGACCCGATTACATTCCGGTTGAGGTTTTCGCTGAGTTTCTCATAACGTGTCGTTACAAACTAAATCTCAACGTTCAAAATATTTCACTGACGCCAGGATGAAAGTTGAGTCCTTGATTAAACATTTTCTAAATCGTTCACTCTCGGTTGCCTCCCAACCTTAGATTTCCTCATAATACCCCGAAAGCAACGTACGACCTTATCTAGTCATTTCCATCAAGAATACCCCAATCCGAACTATTCCCTTAGATATTTCTAATTACGACGCATCAAGGTCTCCTCAAAATTCATTTGTACTTAAATTCCACCTCGACATTCCCCCCAAATGTCTCCAAAATCATCATCACTAAAGAGTTATTGTCCTTTGACGAAATTTCCTAACGACTAGTTTGGTCTGAACCATAGCAACCTTTAAATCCGTTCCTCAAAGCTGACCCGGACACAATGTCTGCAAGTGCTCCCACACTTTTATAGACCCAAGCATTGTGTTTCCACCAGAAACATACCATTACGCTCTATAGATAGTCGATTATCCCAAATCCCATGAATCCTCAGATTCCTACAGATCCACTCCTAATATTGATGAATATGTCCTTCCAAGGCGCACCAATGCGTCCTTTAAGTAACTGGTTAACCCAAATTCGGCTATCACTCAACTCCGTTCCAACCCCAACCACACAACATTCCTTTAACAAAGTCTTTATCACCACGAGGATGCTTATACCCATCGTTACTTAAACACCAACACTTAACCCTCTTTTAATCCCCGTCACCGAAAGGTCATTATTTCCCATAATCCAACCGGAATACTTCCAAACATTCCAAGATCCATTGACTTCAAGAAAACAAGTCGACACTTAAGACTAAACGGTGACCTCAAAAATGTGGACATCCCGTCCACGATTTCATTCCAGACGGATCGTCGCACTAAGGTTGACACCTAACAAAATGCTAAAACTCCAAATCGCGTATTTCTAACAAACAGATCACCAAAATTTCCTTTTAATCGCGAAACCCACCAAGACGATATGCCGACAACACAACCCATGATGTGACACCGACTAGCAATCCATCACAATGAATCCTAAAAGAAGCGCAGATAGTCACATAAAACCTTATCCCGCACGCTTACCGAAGTATAAAATCACCCCTTAACTAGCGGAGAAGACTTAAAGCTACTACTTCCATAAAACAAATGCGCACAGATTCAAAACTGAAACTCAAACTTTCACAACTGACCGCAAGTCGGAACATCCGACGCCTCCAATTCCAAGGACTCCCTTAGTCCCTAATTACAACTGCTCTTACGCCAGGGTTGAAATCTCTAGGCCTAATGAGTTCAATGTTTTTCCAACTAGTATGCCAATTTGAGTTTATAAAAATTTCGAATACAAAGGCTTCCTAACGATTAAACGTGCGGCAAAATACACTATCGTTCATGCGTTAGGTTTCAAAATTGATTAACCACACAACGGATATGAAACCATTTCCAAAAACTCGTTTGTTCAATACTTACGTTAGTAAAGACAAAAATAAAACATGCGCAACATTTTACACCATGTAAGAGAAAATGGATTCATGCACCACAACACGTGCAATAAAGGTTTGTACAATTTCAAAAAAGAAATTCACAACTTAAATTTTTTTTATTTTTTTTTATCCTTCCTCTTTAACCAAAAGGCGTTGTGGCCTAAAATTATCAACAATCCCAAACGCATTAGTTTAATCCTCAAGGCCTGGTAAAATAGTGGGAATACAAATAAAGTTTCAAATCGAGTTTTAAAGTTTCAGATCGTACAGATAAACATCTTTGACCAAAAAGTAAATGCAACGATATAAACATTGTTAACTCAATAAATGCATTGCGGAAAATTTATAACAGTAAGGTCCACAATTGAAGCACGTTTAGATTAAAAGTTTAATATGAGATAACATAAATATATCACATTTTTTTTTCACGCGAGTGAAAATCAGATCCAACCCAAAAGTATGCACATATACCCGTGTGAAACTCAAGATGCAATCATGAGACACTAAAATTTTCATGGTGCCTCTTATGGTTCCAAGATGTAGGTGTAAGACTTGCATGAGACAAAGTATTAAACAAAACTCGTAAGTTAATACACACAATAATGCATATGCACATGTTCTCAAAATTATTTACGCAACGCAAAATGACGTAAGACGAGACACCCTAAACCCAACTGAATTTTCGTAAGACTTACTAACGTGAAAACCAATTGGCGTCAAACTTTCATTACTCGACAAAAGTGTAAAACGACAATACTTTTAAAATATTAAACTTTTAGGAGTTTCCTCCTTTTACTGGAATGAAAAGTGAAATAGCGCTTTACAAAATTTACATGGGACACGACGCTAAATAACTCGCAAGCTAAAAGAAAAACAAAATTAAAACTCACGCATAAAAAGACATCGTGTAAAACAATACTCCATGAAATTTCAACAAAACTCATACAAACTAAAATTCACAAGAAATTCCGACTCAACGCGTGGGAATAACTTTTCCTTTAAAACCATTGACATATGTGGAGGAGATCCAATACCTAGGTTAAAATCTCATAGCTACTTGCCCAATACTCAAATGACATTAAAATATGGATATTACAATATCCGCAAATAGCGTTAAACAGGAGACGTGAATAAAGAGATTTTTTATAACAATTTGCAATTACGTGCAACAAAACAATCTCAAGTATGCTTAAGCTCACAGTTTCAAATCTGATGCGTTTTAAATGCTCTACCAAAACTTTATAATATAAACCACTTTTTGTGTTACGAACATAAGAAACAATTTATGCAAATTTATTTCGGAAATAAATTTAGTGCAAGAATTTGATCGGCACTTGGCATCATATACACTTCCCAAAAAAAACCTGACATACTATTGTCATCCGGATGCATCAAACATCTTAAGCCACAATCTCAATAATTAATAAACTTACGAATTCTCCTTGAATAGCTTCGGTCTACCAACTCACGAATCTAATCCAACCAAAATTTCCGACCCAAGAGGATCAACTTAGTGACCTCCTCGCACTTAGTTATCACTCCCAGGTGACCTTGATATACACATCAATCCTTTCTTAGCTAACTCACTTAGGAACTTCTCATTACCCCAACGGTCATCCTCCAGAGGTAGATCAAGTATACATATGTAGCATGTAGGTTCACCATGACACTGGCCAGGTGCCATTATGAACACACAGTACACAATCATCCTTGAGACCCTCGACAAGTTTCCCGTTTCCCACAACTTGGTCAATCTCAAATTATCTTATCTTAAGGTACCTAATGGCAACTCCACTTATCTTTGCTTATAAAAACGCTAGCTTGAGTCTAGGCATCCTAAAATCAATACCTAAATCTCTCAAACGTAAGCTCTGATACCAACTTGTAACACCCTTAAATCTGAAAATAGCAACTTATTAAAAATTTACTAAATACATCAATAAATAAATCATCTTCAACCACAAACTATGACTTAACCTCAATACAACCATTCATTCTATACAAAAGTCTATGATAAGGACGGGTGCTACTAAAACCCCATAATAGTTACTATCTCCAACGTTGCGGAAGACTTCACCAACTACTTACGCTTGCACAAAGCTAAAGCTCGACTCTTCCTATGATTGCTAGGACCAACTCCCAACCTTGAACCTGATGCACATGCCGACAAATAAAAAGGTTAGGCTTAACGCCTAGTGAGCTCAAGAGTTTTTCAACATATATAAAATATTCGTTTAAAAGAGAAAGAATGCAGTTAAAGTTATAGCCCTTCAATATGATACGTCTTACAAGAGAAAAAGACTCATTTTCCAATAATATGCAATTTAGACAAAGAACACCAATTTAGACATTTTCCAAAACCAACTACTTCGAAGATAATGACACCAATGTAAGTCGTCCATTCATAAATTAGCTTTAATCCAAAACTCACGCAAAGTGTAAATATAAATTGAACTCTCCATTTAAGAATATACGGTTAAACCTTAAATCTCAAAACACCCAAAACACAGGTGGGGCATAATACTCAACCCATAAATCAAGGGTAAAACCCAAATATACAAAACGTCACCGAAAACTTGGATAATAAAATTCAATACCCAAAAACAACACCTTTCGGTGACGGGGGATTCCCGATTCCATAAAATGTGACGGTCCACAAAGTAAGCCCATTTTATGTTGTTATGACTAGTCATATAAACAAAGTACACGCAAGGGATGTTAGGCTCAGTAGCTTTAAACGTACACCCACGGAAACTCGAGTTCAACCCCATCGGGTTCCTATGTCGAGCCCCTCATCCAATATCGTAATACTTGAGCACGCAGGACTTATACCTCACCCGGAACCTGGCGCATAGCACGTAGGACTTAAACCTCACCCGGAACCTAACGTGCAGCATGTAGGACTTAAACCTTACCCGGAACCTAACATGCCTCGACGTGGAAAACTAATCGTCCCAATGCCGGAACAATAATAAACCAATTACGGGGTCATGACTCCCAAATGCATCCAATAAGCCAAATAATACGCATAAGGCCCAACAAGGCTCGAAGTCGAGCTACCAAAACTGGACAATTGTCCAAAGACCCCAAATCAATTAAAAACACCAAGCCGCAAGCTTAGCAACCCATTGACCAATTGGTAAATGAAATAAATTACAATAAAACGCACTCGACCAACGGATATGTAAACCCCGAGACTAAAAGTAAGATTAGTTCAAAACTCAACATTAGTTGAGGCAACCCATTTTCCAAATGAACTCATAACACAAAATATGCATTTTCCAAATTTAACTGCTGATAAGAATGAAAATCATACAATGAGACTATAAACGCTCTTTCAAATACCTCACATAAAAGTGCAAGTAATACTTTATAAAATACTCCATTTCATGATGATGCATGGGACCGATAAACATTTAAAAGTGTATTTTCTTTGACCAAATATCTACTTATGCAATAAGACCTCAAAACACATTCGTTTGTAACACATTTATCAAAATGCCCAAAAATCCCAAATGTGGGTGTTATACAAAGTTGTAAAGTTAAATACTTCGAATAATCAAGATCAACAAATAACCCAACATTTGATAATTTCATGTAAAACACATAAACACTTTAAAATAGACATTTTGGCATGTACACCGTTTTCACAAATCAACTTGAACTCACCTTGCTAGATTTAGGCTAAATCTAGATTTTTCCCCCAACTAGAGCTCCTTTGAAGAGCACTTGGATTCTCAAGACAAAACTTCCAAAACCTAAATCCATACATAATCAACCATACATAACATAATCAACCACAAAGAATCGTTTCCCAAACCATGAACATGAATGCCTCAACTAATACCAAAACCCTAACTTCCATAACCGAAGAGAATAGAAGATTACCTTAACCCAAGCTTGAATCCACCAACCAAAATACTTCTAGTTCACCAAAATGACCACAAATCTCCAATCTATGAAAGGGAGCACAAAGGGTGGATGAAACCCTAGAAAACTTGGTGAAGGAGATGAAATGGAAGAGATGAGGAGCTTACCACCACAAAATACTCTTGTATAATCCAATGGACCTCCAATCTCTTGCTAGATCCTTGAAGAGCTCTCAAAAACGAAACCGTAGCAACTTGAATCACCCAAATCGGAGCTCTGGATCAAAAGATATGAAGAAATGAAGTTTGAGGCTGAAAAATCGCGATTTAAGCTGGAACAGTGGATTTCGCGACTTGTGCCGCGACCTTAAGTCGCGGCATAAGTCGCCCGCTTCCCTGGTTTTCTTCTCGCTACTGTTTTGGCCGTAACTTCTTCGTTATAGCTTCGTTTTTGCTCCGGAAAGAACCGTTGGACTCGTAATTGAATTCTTTATCCATCTAGACTATAAAATCTAGGATTCAAGTCCAAAATAAAATATCTTATTTTTCCTTTATATATCGGTTTCTGTATTAACTTGAATTGATACCTCTCGAAACTCGGGGTGTTACATCTTTTAAGAGGTCCAGGATTGCTTTCCCACTTTCTTTTCTCTCCACCTTGGCTCTCTCCTTTTTTTCCTCTCGTGTAAACATCCTCCATGATTTGAACCTCTTCTAAAGTCTCATGGAGGGTGGAAGACTTTGAGTTGCGGACCATCGCCATCATGTCCGTTGGTAGACCTTTGAGGTAAGTTTTGACATTTTCTTTTTCAGTCGGGGCCACATGCCCCACCAACCCAAGCTTTTCCATGAACTATCGGGTCTACTCCCTCACCAACACGCTTCCTTTCTTGAGAGCTCAGAACTCTTCTTCAATATGGTCCATGGTTCTCTCATTTCAGTACTCGTCCATGAATTTCTTTCTTGAATTCGACCCAAGCCAACCGGGCCAGAACAGTAGCCGAGAGGGTGGACTTAGTGACATTCCACCAAATGAGAGTCAGGCCCCTAAGCATTTGGGAGCCAAACCTCACCTTCTGATTCTCTTCACATTCTCAAGCGTCAAAGGATTGCTCGATTTCCCGAATCCAGTTCATACAAACAACTGGGTTGTCCGATCCGGTGAACTCCAGTGGTTTGCTACACAAGAAGGACTTGTAGGAGCAAGTCCTCCTACCTTGCCTCACATCATTCGCCACAACCTCCTCGGTTGGGATCACATTCCCCATACCACTGGATCCCACAACCACCACGTTCTCGGCAACTATCTCATTCCTATGGCTACTCACATCTCGATCCTCGATCACCTTCAAGAGGAACTCTTATTGTTTGGCCATGGCTTCATTCATCACATGCATCATGCTGGCCATCATCTCCGATTGAGGGGTCACCTTACGAATGACCGGGTTGGATGAAGCCAGATCAACCCTCAGTATAACTTTAGGCCCTCCGCCCAACAATGGCGTAAATAGTGGAGCCACCGTTGCTTCGACCATTTTTGTTTGGTCGGTCGTCGAAGCAGTCGCCTCGTGTCCATCAACACGAGTACGCTATCAACCTCGCATGCTTACCATCTTAGTCTGCCATACACACACGAGAATGGGGGTAAAAATTAGGTTATACGGATTAGATACATATAAATGTACTACTACATTCATCTATTCTCATAACAATAGCAAATCAAGCATGCTCACGTAACAACATATTCACAACAGCATTAGCTAAGTGAAGTTATGAACATATTATACACAAGAATTGTCGTTATCATTATTACAATTCTCAATTAGTTCAATTTCGTCGACTCTAAGACCGTTTTATCTTAGGAGCTCTACCCAATCTCACAAACCATAACTTAACATTTCAGCATTAATACCCAGTTCACTTAAACTAGAGCTCTGATACTAACTTGGCACACCTCTAAAAATAGAGGTAAATTTAAACCTGAAAATGACGGAATAATGACATCTATATAAACGAAATCACCCAAGAAGGGGAAGTAGTATGAGCGTTTACAACCAAAAGAATAAAGGTGATATATAACAACCTACTAATCTAAGTTATATTATTCCTAGATTATGTATGGGTGTCACTATCATCTTCCAAAAGAATTCATCAAGAATCTGTACACCAAATTGTCCAAAATTCGCCTATCACAAAAGAGCCTCTAACGGCAACCAACTCTCCACTCAAGACCTTGGTGTCCCGCCGCTAAAGGAACCTGATATACATGTTATTTAAGAAAAAGTGTTAGGTTTTACGCCTAGTGAGATCAAACATTTATAAAATTAATGAATCATAATACAACATAAATATTTTCCCAATAGTGTAAGTAAATATTTTTCCAGCAAAATCACATAGGAACCATACGGTTCAAAAAGCATCTTATGATGATGGGGGAGACCCAATTTCCAAGGATCGTAGCGGAACACAAAAGTAAGCTACTTTCCAGGCTAGTGAGCTCATACTAGGATAAAGACCACGAGCTCGCCAGCTCGTACTCGGATGTGGGGGAGAGAACCCAATGATCCTAATCATACTTATTCGCTATGATTTACATTTACGGCCCATGGCTAGTATCCGATCCCACATAATTGTACCAAGTTACCTTTTGAGGGCCCAATGTATCAACTAGCTACAAACGGGAGTTATACCAAAATAAGCCGACTCTATACTTGTGGATCCATTAGTAATAGTCTAAGCCTCGTCATAATTACATTTATGACAAAGCTATAGTCGTACATATAGTCTTCCCAATAGAATTTCCATAAAACAATTTTCACACATAAACTCTTTTCATGTGCTTAAAACCAAATAATGGACAATAAATGGTCATTTCCACTTTCCACATAGAATGCTTCTAAAACGAGGTTTTCCAACATTTTATGACCATTTAATCCAATCTTTTCCATATAACCAAATATTATTTCAAAGTGAAAACTTCGTATTTAAAGTAAAACCCTAAATGGTATCAATAGTATTTCATCCAAACATTAAATCATAAAAATGTAAATGAAACATATTTTGTATCTCAAACCATGATTTCTAACCATATATTCCAAAACCTAGTTAGAACCCTAAAAATCTCCAAAACCCATTTCAAGTCAAAACTTGCATATAATATAAATTTATACAAGGAGATGATTATAGGTTCAAAAGAGTAGTTTTGACATGTATATAGTTTAAAAGGTAAGGATGAACTCACTATGTTAGGTTTTGTAAAAAAACTAGAAATATTCCAAAACCTACACTTTGATGGTGAAGACGGTGAGAAGAAGAATCTTGATGTGTAGTATCCAAATCCTAGCTTGAGGGAGAAGGATCTAATTAAACCCTTGAGATTTGGTGAAATGAATGCCTAGAAATCGAAATAAATGAGGTTGGTTCGTCTAGGGAGTGTTTGGAAGAAAGTGGATGAGGTAGCAAATGAGAAAAGACGAGAAAAGAGAACCTTTATGGTTTGCTGCCCGATCGTGCCATGGCATTCTCGCCAGGCACAATCGTCTGGGTTGTACCGAGCTGAAGGCTTTCCCGCGACAGTGCCTTGCTATTGTGCTCTTGGGCACTCTCGCCGGGCACAGTCGCCCAAACTGTATCGCGGGTGATTTGATCCCCGCGACAATGCCACACGATAATGCCATATGGCATAGTCGTCGGCCATTGTCTCCCATTTCGTACCGAGCCTAGAAATTTGATTTTCCGCACCCGAAAGCTCACGACATAACATCCAACGGTTGATAACCACTTCTCATCGGAACCCAACTCTAACATCACATTCATCTTTTTTTTATTTTATCATATTATGTATAATGATACATGCACTTATTATATCATATTCTTTGCTTAATATTTTTAATCAGTTATAATGTTAGTCTTTATTTTCTTATAAATATATATTATAAACTATCAACCAAAATAATACAAATAAGCTCAACAAAATAATAGGGGTGTAAATGACAAAAAATAATCGTAATTTCAATTACAAAATAATAGTAATTTCAAAACCGTAAGGACAAAAAATAGAAATATTCAACAAACCATAGGGACTAAAAACGTAATTTACTCACTCACAAAACCCCCTACCCCTATCTCACTCACATACCCCCTCCTACCTCACTCACATACCCTATATAGGAGCGGGTATGGGTAGAATTCACCTCGATTAATTGCATAGTATAAGATATGATCAAAATATACAAGTGAAAGGGACAACTGAAATATAATTAAATCTAACAATTTTAGTTTTCAAAAGGGTAAAGACTAAAACAACCAACATATTTTCATTTTTGAATGATCAAATCTCAAGACAATATTTTGTATGAATAAAATATTGTTCTTAAATTTATGAAACCCGTCAATTTCATCATTTTAACCTACAAGGTTCAGGTGGTAAAATAATAGAAACAATCTGAAAAAACCTTAACGAACTTTCATATTTTTAACAAGTAAATCCTTACACTTGTAAAACAAAACAAATATAATTTCTCTTTTAATATATCAATAGATGGTTAGCAAGTTACAATAAACTAATAAAACAAAAAGAATATGCTATTTTTATTAATGTTTCTAAAAATACAAAATTTGTACCCCAAATTATAAGTATGGATACAAAACAAAAGTTTGTGTCCAAAAATATAGATTATACCATTAACAAAATAGGCAAAAAAAACAGTGTAAAAAGTTGAAGTTAACATGAGAAGTGTGCAAAGTGGATTTGAATCGGTGATCACTTTTAATCAAATATTCTCCTATGAATTGCGGCTTGGAAGGGAAGTGACCTGGTGTATCTCGGTGCATCTCATCCTAATGTGTATTCATTTCTCATCCAACAGTTGATAACTACTTCTCAAGCTTCTTACATTAACCTCAACTTCTCACCGGAACCCAACAATAACAAAATATACCACATTTAAACCAACATAAATTTTTTATTTTGATCTTTTGAAAAAAAAGAGTTTTTTTTTAGGTTTTTTAAAATAAGAGTTTGAAAATAAAAGAAAACAAAAAAAATTATCTCGCTCTCCCTCCTTTCCCTAGGGGTAGGGGTGACAATTTTAAACCAAACCAAATCAACCAACACCTATACCAATCATACCAATTTAATAAGTATCAAATATAGTTGGTTGGTAGTATCGTACAAGTATATAAATGTAGCATCCGGAATTTCAGGTAAGTATAAGGTTTTGTAAATCTTATGGTTATGTGTTTATCAAAGTAGAGTTTATATGCTTAATTCTATTTATGTTTGATTTGGTCGTTTGGTGATTGCTTGGAAGCTTACACCAGATTGCGTTGGCAATGAGTCACGTGACTTATGTCGCGGGTGGAAGTCGCGGCACAAGCCGCGTAAGCACTGGAGTCAACCCTTTGGGGCATGCGGGCGACTTACGCCGTGGGTTGCAAGCTGCGGCATAAGCCGCGGGAGCACCTGCTGGTCTCCAAAACCCCTTTCTATATGTTTTTCTCTCATAACTCTGATATCTCTCTCTCACTTTGGCAATTTTTCTCCCAAGAAATCTGATTTCTTCCCTCATTAAACCCTAATCCTCTTAAATGCAAACCCTCTTGGTGGTTGGGTATTGATTGCTTGCAATAACTCCTCTCAAGGATCAACTTCTCATCTCCAAGTTCATCCTCCAACTTCTAGGGTTTCATCTTTTCTAGGTTTTGGTCAAAAACCTAGATAGTGAGTTTACTAAACCTTTGTTAAAACTAGATGCACATCATATACTTCTATTTGTCGTTATTTATCTCTATATGTTTAAGTATTTGGGTTTTCTCAGAAGATATGTTAGAAATGTGGTTTTATATGATATGCAATGTCTTACTCTAAATGTACAAGTATTTGGGGCTTTTCTCTTGAATATATGATAGGTGTACTTTGATATGCTAAATGTACATATGTCTCGGTATTGAGATGGTTTCTAGTTGGAACCCCTTCTTGGTGATGTAATTTATATGCATGATGAACATGTTTATCTTTCGGGTCTCATAATGGATTTATGTGATAGGATGGTAACATAGTATCCATGGTTGGTATCGAAATGTTTTAGTTGAAATATGCCTCAAGACTTCCTATACAATATGTTGGACGAACCAAGTCAGTAGACACTAGGAGGATGTAGTCTTGGGCGCCACCGCGATGGTATGTGCCTAGACCTCCGCCATTCGGGGTAATGCCATGTTTGTAGTCCTCGGATGTGTCGGTCCTTTCGGGTGTCTCTTGTTAGATGGCATCAAGGTATATCGACTCTTTGGGTGGAACTTGATTGGTGTTATGGGTCTCCCCTATTGACTCCACATACGTTGAATTCTGGTTAACTGCTGATAAGAACTGTAACTGTTCATGCATGCTTATTATTGTTCAACTCACTAGGCTTTATGGCCTAACACTTATTTGGTGTCGATGTGTATCTCAGGTTCTAGCGACGTCGGTCCTAAGCTGGCATAGAGCTTGGGGGAGAGCTTGGGGAATACTTGCAAATGGACATTCTTTGGATAGATAAACTTTTGGAACTATAGATGACAACCCTTTTGTAATCTCTTTTCTAGTGGTAGAAATTAGATTAGTTGGTTGTTAATTTATTGTCCGTTGAAATTACAATTGTGATTAAAACAGGTTTGTATTATTTCCCCATTTTGGGAGGCTCGCGCATACCACGTATTCTTTTTCGGATTTTTGTTATCCCTATTTTTAGGGTGTTACAAGTTGGTATCAGAGCTTTAGTTTAAGTGAACTAGGTATTGTTTAGCATATCTAGACTTAAGCTTTAGACTTTATGACTTCACTGTCCACTTGGGTAGCAATCCTAGGTGGGGAGAGTGTTAGGATTACAGAAGTATTTAAATTAAAAGTTGTGATGATGGTGACAAGAATTCTTGTGTATGGTTCGTTCATAATTTCACTTAACTACTGCTATTATGAATGCATTGTTACGTGGGCATACTTGATTTACTATTATTATGATAATTGACGAAAGTATTAGTACGTACAATGAGTTCAACTCATTTAGTCTCTTCTCAATCTATTTCTCGTGCGTGTATGGAAGATTGGGATGGTAAACACTCGAAGTAGGTTACCGAAGACGCAAAAGGGACAACCAGAAGTGGAATCTACAGATGTACGACCCCCAATGGGGGAAACCTCCGATGGAATTCCCATACCCAGAATCTTGGGAGGCGGACCTGAACATATTCCTCGCCGGAAGCTCAACATGAATAATGCTATCATGGAAGAGGGGACCATGGAGACCCGGATACGGGATAGCATGATGGTGGCCATGAACTCCGCCATGGCCCAACAACAAGAGTTCTTCATGAAACTCTTAGAAGATCGAGACGCCAGTAACCGACAACCAGAAACAATAGCGGAAAACATTTTTGTGGGGTCGGGTGGACCAAATGTGGTATCTGTTGAAGACCCATCTGATGATGGGAACAAGGCGAAAACTAAGGGGGTGCACTTACAAGGCGTTTCTGGGGTGCCACCCGAAGGAGTTTGCGGGTTCCGACAACCCGGTTGCTTGTATGTACTGGCTCAAGGAGGTAGAGATGGCCTTTGAGTCCAGTGAGTGTGATCCCTCTCAACGGGTCAAATTTGCTTCTCAACTACTTCGGGGAGAGGCTCTGATTTGGTGGAATCTCACCCGATCCGTTCTCACTCCAGAAGTTCTGGCTAAGCTAACTTGGCCGATGTTCAAAGGGAAGATCATGGATAAATACTGTAGCGAGCGCTCATTGGACAAGCTAGAGCGGGAGTTCCGAAATCTGAGGAAAGAGACTCTGTCCATTGTCGAATACTCCAGACTCTTCTTGGAGAAACTGAATTGGTGGGACATCTGGTCCCCGATGAAAGGTCAAATATTAAGGCCTATCAACAAGGTTTATCGGCCGAGATGCGAATGGCGGTAAGGAATGCTAGGGGCTCGACCTTACAAGAGGTCATTGAGGAGTCTTTGCTCATTGAGGACGACATCAATGCGGGGAAGGAAGAAAGAAGTCAGACTGGTGAGAAACGAAAGTGGGAAGGGCCATCTGGGCCCGTTCGTCAATCAAGACCTTTTGTAAGCGGGAGATCGAGTGATCACCGTCGTGAGGATCGGTGGTGCCACAAATGCAAGTCAAAGCACTCGAGGCCTTGTGCTCCAAGAACTTACTCCAGTCCAGCAGGGTGTGCCAAGTGTGGTAAGAAGAACCACACGATGAGAGAGTGTCCCATCCGGGGGCCGGTATGCTTTGAGTGCAGAGAACCGGACCACATGAAGAGGGATTGCCCAAAGCTAGTAGGAGGAATTGGTGGAAATTCTGTGGGTTCGACGGCTAGAGTCGAGCAACCACCAAGGACACCGAGTCGAGCTTTCCGGATGACTACCGAGGAAGCAAAAGAGACCGCGGATGTTGTTTCGGGTACGTTTCTAGTAAACTCCTTGCCTGCTCGTGTTTTGTTTGATTCGGGTGCTACATGTTCCTTTGTGTTGGATACTTTCTGTAAACAATTCACCACTCCTATTAGTGTCCTTCCCGATGCGTTAATTGTAGAAATAGCTAATGGGGATCAAGTGATCATTCGTGACCGTTTTCGTGATTGCACTCTAGAGATCGATGGAAATTCTTTCGGAGTAGATTTGCTACCTATGGCTATAGGAGGGTTTGATGTAGTCATAGGTATGGATTGGTTAGTAAGGCATAAGGCGGACATCTTCTATTCCAAAAAGATGATCCAAGTACCTTTACCGGAAAATGGTGTGTCTACCATTTATGGGGAAAAAGGAAAGGGGAGTAATCCTATTATCTCATCTCTTAAGGCTCGCAAGTTCTTAGCGAAGGGTTACCCTTCGTACTTGGCCTACGTGGTGGACGCAAAGAAAGAAAAGAAGTCGGTAGAAGATGTGGAGGTAGTACAAGATTATCTGGACGTCTTTCCGGAAGACTTACCCGGATTACCGCCGGAGCGACAAGTGGAGTTTCAGATTGACCTCACCCCGGGAGCGGCTCTGGTAGCCCGTGCTCCATATCGTTTGGCACCGACAGAAACGAAAGAGATGATGCAACTTCAGGAGTTGTTGGAGAAGGGCTTCATTCGACCAAGCTCGTCACCTTGGGGAGCACCGGTTTTGTTCGTAAAGAAGAAGGATGGATCCATGCGGATGTGTATCAACTGCCGAGAGCTAAACAAGGTCACGGTGAAGAATAAGTATCCTCTTCCTCGCATCGACGATCTTTTTGATCAACTCCAAGAAGTGGGATGTTTCTCGAAGATTGATCTTCGATCCGTATATCATCAAGTGAGAGTGAAGAACGAAGATATTCCGAAGACGGCTTTCCGAACGAGATACGGTCATTATGAGTTTTTGGTGATGCCTTTCGGCTTAACCAACGCTCCGGCCGTATTCATGGATCTGATGAACCGTGTGTGTCACCCATTCTTGGATAAATCTGTGATCGTCTTTATCAACGATATTCTAATATATTCAAAGCATGAGTCCGAGCATGTAAAACACTTACGGGAAGTATTGGAAGTTCTAATAAGGGAGAAACTATTTGCGAAGTTCTCGAAGTGCGAATTTTGGCTCCAAGAGGTGCAATTCTTCGGGCATGTGGTATCAAAGGACGGGGTAAAAGTGGATCCGGCAAAGATCGAGGCAATGATGAGTTGGGAGCCTCCTACAAGTCTGACAGAGATCCGAAGCTTCTTGGGTTTGGCGGGTTACCACCGGCGTTTCATTCAAGATTTCTCGAAGATAGCTACACCGCTCACTTATCTTACAAGGAAGAACGTTAAGTTTCTTTGGACCGATGCACAAGAGCAAGCCTTTCAAACGCTCAAGAGAAAGTTGTGTGAGGCTCCGATCTTTTCCTTACCCAAGGGATCGGAAGATTTTGTTGTGTTTAATGACGCTTCCAAGATGGGACTTGGGTGTGTCCTAATGCAAAGGGGGAAAGTAATCGCCTATGCATCGCGGCAATTAAAGGATCATGAGAAGAATTATCCGACTCATGATTTGGAGTTAGCGGCGGTAGTTTTCGCATTAAAGTTGTGGCGACACTACTTGTATGGGACCAAGTGTACTCTTTTCACGGATCACAAGAGTCTCAAGTACATCTTCGATCAAAAGGAACTCAACATGCGACAAAGAAGATGGTTCGAGCTTTTGAAGGATTACGATTGTGACCTACTATATCATCCCAGTAAGGCCAATGTGGTGGCGAATGCAATGAGCCGAAGGAGTTATGATGGTGGTGTCAAAATGTCCCTTACAAGAATCGATGTGGTATTAAGTTTGTTGGAGAATATCAAGTCGAGTCAAGTGGAAGCACTTAAATAAGAGAACCTCAAAGCTGAAGTCATGGTGAAGCAAAAGGAACTTCTATCGGAAGACGGTCGTGGACTCAAGCTCTTTCAAAGGCGGATTTGGGTGCCGAAGTTGGGGGGAAATCGGAATCTGCTTCTTGAAGAAGCGCATAAGTCGAAATATTTTATACATCTCGGTAGCACCAAGATGTATAGAGATTTAAAGATAATTTATTGGTGGCCGGTGATGAAGCTAGATGTGGCTAGCTATGTGGAGAAGTGTGTCACGTGCCTTCAAGTCAAGGCGGAACATCAAAGACCGTATGGAAGTTTACAACCGTTGTCCATTCCCGAGTGGAAATGGGACAACATTACTATGGATTTCGTGACGAAGTTACCGAAGACCTTGCGTGGTCACGACACCATTTGGGTAATCGTTGACCGGTTGACCAAGAGTGCGCATTTCCTTGCAATGAGGGAGACCTTGCCAATGGAGAAATTGGTCAAGCTTTATATTGACGAGGTGGTGTCGAGGCACGGAGTCCCGAAATCTATCGTGTCAGATCGAGACAGTCGATTCACTTCGAACTTTTGGGTTAGTTTGCAAAAGGAGTTAGGTACTCGACTGAATTTGAGCATGGCATATCATTCTCAAACGGATGGTCAAAGCGAGAGGACGATCCAGACATTAGAAGATATGTTGAGGTCGTGTGTAATAGATTTCGGGGGAAGTGGGGATTCACATCTACCGTTGGTAGAGTTCGCGTACAACAATAGTTACCATTCTAGTATTGGAATGGCACCGTTCGAGGCATTGTATGGACGAAAGTGCAGAACCCTGGTTTGTTGGCTAGAAGCGGGCAAAAAGCAATTCGCCGGGCCAGAAATTGTTCAAGAGACGGCCGAAAAGGTGAAAGAGATTCGTGAGAGACTAAAGGCGGCGCAAGACCGACAAAAGAGCTATGCGGACAAGAAGAGAAGACCGGTCGAGTTTTAAGTGGGCGATCGGGTCATGTTGAAAGTATCTCTGTGGAAGGGGATCATACGTTTTGGGAAGCGTGGTAAACTTAGTCCTCGTTTCCTTGGACCTTTCGTCATTTTAGAAAAAGTTGGTTTACAAGCCTACCGGTTGGATTTACCACCGGAAATGGATGGAATACATCCTACGTTCCATGTATGCTACCTTCGAAAGTGTCTAGCCGAAGAGGAAAGCGTGATTCCTTTGTCGGAAATTCGGGTGGACAATGGGAATCGTTGTGTGGAAGAACCGGAGGCAATTTTAGAATCGAAAGTAAAGAAGTTGAGGCATAAGGACGTGGTTATGGTTAAAGTCCAATGGAAGCATCATCGGGGTGCTAACATTACTTCGGAGACCGAAGATGATATGAAGAAACGTTATCCTTATTTGTTCTTATAAATGTGATTTCGGGGACGAAATCCTATTTAGTTGGGGAGGATTGTAACATCCGGAATTTCAGGTAAGTATAAGGTTTTGTAAATCTTATGGTTATGTGTTTATCAAAGTAGAGTTTATATGCTTAATTGCTATTTATGTTTGATTTGGTTGTTTGGTGATTGCTTAGAAGCTTACACCAGATTGCGTTGGCAGTGAATCACGCGACTTATGCCGCGGGTGGAAGTCGCGGCACAAGCCACGTAAGCCACTAGAGTCAACCCTTTGGGGCACGCGGGCAACTTACGCCGCGGGTTGCAAGCCGCGGCATAAGCCGCGGGAGCACCTGCTGGTCTCCAAAACCCCTTTTTATACGTTTTTCTGTCATAACTCTGATATCTCTCTCTCACTTTGGCAATTTTTCTCCCAAGAAATCTGATTTCTTCCCTCATCAAACCTTAATCCTCTTAAATGCAAACCCTCTTGGTGGTTGGGTATTGATTGCTTGCAATAACTCCTCTCAAGGCTCAACTTCTCATCTCCAAGTTCATCCTCTAACTTCTAGGGTTTCATCTTTTCTAGGTTTTGGTCAAAAACCTAGATAGTGAGTTTACTAAACCTTTGTTAAAACTAGATGCACATCATATACTTCTATTTGTCGTTATTTATCTCTATATGTATAAGTATTTGGGTTTTCTCATGAAGATATGTTAGAAATGTGGTTTTATATGATATGCAATGTCTTACTCTAAATGTACAAGTATTTGGGGCTTTTCTCTTGAATATATGATAGGTGTACTTTGATATGCTAAATGTACATATGTCTCGGTATTGAGATGGTTTCTAGTTGGAACCCCTTCTTGGTGATGTAATTTATATGCATGATGAACATGTTTATCTTTCGGGTCTCATAATGGATTTATGTGATAGGATGGTAACATAGTATCCATGGTTGGTATCGAAATGTTTTGGTTGAAATATGCCTCAAGACCTCCTATACAATATGTTGGACGAACCAAGTCAGTAGACACTAGGAGGATGTAATCTTGGGCGCCACCGCGATGGTATGTGCCTAGACCTCCACCATTCGGGGTAATGTCATGGTTGTAGTCCTCAGATGTGACGCGCCTTTCGGGTGTCTCTTGTTAGATGGCATCAAGGTATATCGACTCTTTGGGTGGAACTTGATTGGTGTTATGGGTCTCCCCTATTGACTCCAGATATGTTGAATTCTGGTTAACTAATGATAAGAACTGTAACTGTTCATGCATGCTTATTATTGTTCAACTCACTAGGCTTTTTGGCCTAACACTTGTTTGGTGTCGATGTGTATCTCAGGCTCTAGCGACGTCGGTCCTAAGCTGGCATAGAGCTTGGGGGAGAGCTTGGGGAATACTTGCAAATGAACATTCTTTGGATAGATGAACTTTTGGAACTATAGATGACAACCCTTTTGTAATCTCTTTTCTAGTGGTAGAAATTAGATTAGTTGGTTGTTAATTTATTGTCCGTTGAAATTACAATTGTGATTAAAACAGGTTTGTATTATTTCCCCATTTTGGGAGGCTCGCGCTTTGGCAATTTCTATACCACGTATTCGTTTTCGGATTTTTGTTATCCCTAGTTTTAGGGTGTTACAATAAACTTGGTTGGTACACAATATTGGAAGTCGCGTACCACGGTAGTACCATCTACCATGGTACCAACTTATTTAAGTATTTATTAGGGGTGTTCGTTGTACGGTTTGAGGCAAAATCGCAAACCGCACCGCATACGCGGTTTGAACATTTTCCCAAACCACAAACCTCACCACATATACCTGATCAAACCGCATTGTGCAATGTGGTGCACTGCGGTGCAGTTTATGTGGTTTGTATCTAATGCACTTTACACCTACAATCTGATAATTTTAAGATTAAAACTTCATTTTAAAATCAGTGATAACGTGACCGCAGTCCAAAAATAAAAAGAAATTAACACGTCCGATTCCTAAATACATATTACATAAATATTGCAATTATTCTATATATACATACATACATATATATATATATATATATATATGTGTGTGTGGGGGGGGGAGTGTAATATATAAAATAATATATATATATATATATATATATATATATATACATACATATATATATAATGTGTGGTGCGGTGCAGTACGATTTAAACCACGGTTTGATAACTCACCACGGAAGTTCTAAGACGCGCTTTGTGGTGCGGTGCGGTGTGGACGGTTTGTGTGGTTTAGTTGAACACCGCTAGTATTTATTAGTTTTTGTATATTTTATGTATTAAATATTAAACATTGTAACTTTAACTATTTTGTTTGAACATTTGAATATTTGCAAGTTTTAGTTCTTGGAATTAAAACCCCTTAAACATCATATGTGCTACAAGAAACTCAAAATGTCACTCAAATTTTATAAAATGACAAGTTTTTATATATGTAACTTGAAGTTGATACAAAATCATACCAATGTGTACCAACAAAAAAAATGGTACCAAGTACACTTGGTTGGTATATATTATAAGATTTTGTGTACCAATTACAATTGGTTGGTACACGGTATTTGGGAAGAAAAAAACTTGGTACTTTACCAAGTCTAGTCCTACCTAAGGGTGCACAAAAACTACTACCCCCCCCCCCCTCCCCCAAAAAAAATAATCTAACACTTTTTAACCGTAAATATTGAGCTGGAATTGCTTGCAGTCATTTTAATCCTACCCAACTCGATGAATCTGCTACTCTTCTTTTCCTTTGATGTAATATAATTGTTAAGTCTCTTATAAATAAGTACATTAGAATGTTAGACTATCAACCTCTTCATATACATGTAATTTTTAAATCTTTTTCCAATCTCTATATAACTCCTACATGTGTTTTTATATACATATTCAGTAAATATGATTATATGACATATATAGAAAAAAGAGTTAAATTTGATCTATTAAAAAAAAATAATAAGTTGTACCAATTAATTAATAAGGAATAAAATATAAAATTGCATAGACAGGAAATGAATCTCAAATAAGAGAGGGAAAAAAAATGGTCCATATCAAATTTTGGTTTGCTGGATGCCCCAATTTTTGGGAAGGTAATTTGGATTTTGGACATATTTGTCCTTCAATTTCATAACTTCATAATTGGGAGGGACCACTTTCTTCATTGTGACCACAACTCCTCTTTTATTGAGGTCAGTTCAATTAGCAATAGAATTTAGACTTTTCATTTAGAATCTTGTAAGACCGTTGTAAATTTTTCTGATTGTTTTTCAAGGCCACTGGAACTAATCGTGTTACGTACAAGCAAACCCGGACATCCATAGTTAACAAAAGATAATAATAGGTTTAAGTACAAACCAATTGCACAAATTGGTGATACATCAAGTCTGGGAGTCATAGACTTAGGGGGACCACTGTATACCTAATTTGTCTCTCAAGCAGCTTGGTGATTGTTAATTAGAAACTATTTTTACCCAAACATGGCTTCTTGATGTTGTTCTACACTTTCATTTATTTTGAACTCGAAAGGCTCACTCCCATCTCTATTTTTACGGTCATGGTTTTGATCAATGATATAGATGACTGAAAACAAAGGCTCTATTTTTGATAGCCATGATTTTGATCGAAGAGTGGTTATCGCGGCAGACAAAAAAAAAGATAAACGTTAAGAAATGGTTTTTTTAATTAAAACAAAAAATTAATAATTAATTGAAATTACAAACTGTCCCTCAAAAGAAATAATTATAACTATGGTCATTGTGGTTTCACTTTTATTACAGATTTGGGTGCCTTGACCTAATTCTTGTTAACCTTAGTTTCGCTAAGTCATGAGTAATATCAATCGATCAATTGATCATTTTTTAATAAAAAAAATTGGTGTACAAATTTGGATGCAATTAGTGCAAGTGTATGAAGAATTTGATGAAGAGCATAAGCAAAAACTAAAAAAACTCATGCCCAACACCAAGTATGACCTCCTCCACTTCTCCGTCCACCGCCATTGACGACCGTCTTCCCCTTCTATGGCCAACTCCATATCTAAAATGAAAAATGAAAAAACAAAAACCAAAAACAGAGAATCCAAATCCATATGACTAAGTATCAAAATCAGAGAGAATTGTCAAATTTGGAATCCAGATCGGTTTAATTTGTGTTTATGGTGGGGTTTTGATTATGCTTTTTGATCTAACCCCGATCTATTTCCAAATCCAGCATCTCCTTTATCCAAATCGAGTAAAACCAAGGAACAATGTCCATCATCTTCATCTCCGTCTTTGTTTCTATCTCTCCAGAGGGGTGCCGAAGTTGGTTTCAAGTTGATAGAGTTGGGTTTTTAGATGGTTATCATCTTCATCTTCGTTCCCTATCAATTCTCATCTAAACCTTATGAATGTTCATCATCTTCATTCCACACATATCCACTAGATCTGGATTTTAGAAAAAGAGAAAAAGACTATAATATCCCTTATTTAACTCATTTTCTAACGATGTTAGAGGGAAAGACCAAATACGAGTTTTTTTTTTTTTTTTTTTTTTGCAAACCACAATGACTATCTTGTATTTTTAAAATTGTAGGAACAAAAAATACTTGCAACACCTGAATCTTAAGTTTAAAATTTCTAACGAAAAATTGGCATAACCCATTCGTAAAATCATGTTCTGCCATTTTTATAACATGTATGCATTTGTATATAACAATTTCCCAAAAGATTATGTATGCAAAAGCCACATATATGGGCAAATCTAATTTTAAATGACTAATTACAAAGATAATGATACTACGTTTTCCACCAAAATGCTATTTAGAACTAATCATCATCTCAAAAGAGTTATAGCACAACATATCATCTACTAATATCTTGTATTAGCTTTCCTTACCACAAGCACCGGTTATGATCTTGGACCACCATGCTTTATAACGGACAAACCACGAGGACTAAATTTGTAGTTTATTGTTATAACAATCAAATTGTACGATGGTATTTTCTTTTCGTTTCCATTTTTTGTTTGTTTACGTGGGGTCCATGGTTGAGACAATTGACGTGACAACTGACAAGTTCCTTCGTTTTCACCTGTTTAAATATAAATTTAACATTATATTCAAAAAAAACTAATATTAATATATTAACAAATATAAAAAAAATGCAAAATATAATTTATATTAAGACACAATGAAATATATTACATAAAAAAGTATAAATTTAACACAATAAAATTACATCATTGTTTGTTTAAAAGTTCTTAAAATTAATGTTCATACAATCTCCTTTGTGGTTCAGTCATACAAGTCTGTAACAGGTCAACAAATTATTGTTTACTAGAAGTGTATTCGCGCAATATAGCTAGATACATCACGATTTTAATGTTCCATTTTATTTTCTGTTTTTTGTCGATTTACATTACGATTTTGGATGGTTGTGAGAGAGTGATAATGATTTTTTTTACATAAATTTGTTTAATTTAAACTTAATAATATATTGTAATTTATTTTGGTTTAATAATATAATTTTTTATAAAATATTCTGTTAGATTTTTTTAATTATATTTTAGATTTTTTATATTTAAAATTTGATTTTTATTCTATATTTAATTATGCTGAGAGTTATTTTAGGGGAGTTAAAGTGAGAAATGATTTTAGGGAATTTAAAATGGTTAGAGATAATTAACATTAAATAGAGGTACATTAAGCTTTAAGACTTGTTTTTAAGAGTTTTTTATGTCAGCTTTATAATATAGTATAGATAATCAGATTTTGTTGACGAGATTTGGTAAAATTTCAGAGAATAAGAAAATGATGATTAAATGTTTTTATTTTGTGTTTTAATTTAATGTTTTGATATTTAATAAATGTTGTGTTTAAATTAATATTTTAACAATTATAAAATTTTATGTGTTTAATATAATTTTCTGTTTTTATTAATAAATTAATTATACGTAAATATATTAAAACTAGACGAAACATTAAAAAATTTAATTTTTAATACATAATTATAAGGGAAATTAATTAAAATGACCGTATTTGAAACCCGTATTACCAAAATGCCCTAAATCTCGTTGGGTTTGCCAAAATACCCTTTTTGTCCGGGATTTCACTGTTCATCCCGGATTCACTGTTCATCCCGGCCCTAACCCCGGGATTTCACTGTTCATCCCGGCCATAACCCCGGTATCGATCCTTTTTTGGTCCAAATCACCCTAACCCCGGGATGGGTCTCATCCCGGACAAAAGGGGTATTTCGGCAAAATTATCGAGATTTAGGGCATTTTGGTAATACGGGTTTCAAATACGGTCATTTTTATTAATTTCCCTAATTATAAACATTTATTATTGAATCAAAAACATTTTATAAGTTAAAATAAAACATTTTATCTAAATTAATTTATTTTATTTATAATAATTATTCAAATAATAAATTATTTGGTATTAAGTTATGGTAAAGAATATTTAATTTTACTTTGTTGTTATTTGATTAAAATATAGGTTTTTATGATGAGTTGTCACTTAAGAAATTAGTAAAAAGTCATTGTACTATAGAGTAATTTATAAATAATTTCTAAAGCTGACGTTACCTTTAAGAAAATGTGTTAAAAATTGTATTTAGTGGATGCTCTTATCATTTGCATATAAAAGGAATTTTTCTTTTAGTTTTGCCAAAAAAATAAAGAGTAAGGGGCCGTTTACGAAACGTTTACACTGGTAAGCGCTTACTGTAACATCCTAAAAATAGGGATAAAATTTTAACATGAATAATTGCAAAATATGACATCTTAAATATAAAGGAAATAACCCAAAAAGGAGAAATAGTAATAGTCAACGACATACTAATCTAAACCATTTATATCTAGATTATAATGGTTGTCAACTCAATCTCCCAAAACATCTATTCATCATTATACGCCAACATCCCAATATGTATCTCCAAAAATTACGGCTGTAGGCTCAATGCTCTTCCCTCAAACCTTGAGAAACCCGTCGCCAACAGAATCTGATATACATGTCAATTAAAAAAAAGTGTTAGGTTTTACACCTAGTGAGAACAAACATTTTATATATAAAATTGAAAATGCATAAAATGTTAATAAATGATTTTCAATAACATGGGATGGTATAACTTGGCAAGTAACCAAATAAGAACCTTACGCTCCAAAAAGCATCTTGTGATGACGGGCGAGACCCAATTTCCAAGGATCGTAGCGGAACAGAAAAGTAAGTTACTTTCCGAGTTGTGAGCTCAATACTAGGACCCATGGCCACGAGCAACGTCAGCTCGTACATAGATGTGGAGGGGGGGCACCCGAGGATCCTAGTCATACTCATTCATTAGGATTACATTTACGGTCCATGGTTAGTATCCGGTCTCACATAACCGTACCAAGTTGCCTCTGATGACCTAATATCTCAACTAATTACAAAAGGGGGAAAACATCCCAATATAAGCCTAATCCTATACATATGGATCCATTAGTAATAGTCTACGGCTAGTCACAATTTCATTGGTGACTAAACTATAATAGCACATATTGTTATCATATTAAAATGTAACACCCTAAAATAGAGGTAAATTTAAACTTGAAAATTTACTTGACCATAACAATCTATATAAGTGAAATCACCAAAAAGTGGAAATAGTAATAATGTTTACAATTCTATGAATGGAGATTATAAATGACAACTCACTAATATAAACTATTTACGTCTAGATTAAAACAATTGTCAACACATGTAACATCCTAAAATTTAAACATCAAAAATGGGGAAATTTCGGAAATGGGTAAAATAAAAACTTCCAAAATACTCCAACTAGAACCCATAAGAGTGGGATAGTTTGCACAATTTCCGAAGTAGCAAATGTTGAGATATAAAAATACAACCACCTAATTAATCTAGAAAGGACTTAAACTAGATTAACATTGGGTGTCGTTATATCTCCAAAAATACGTTATCTTCACAAAGTCTCCCAAAAGCCCGACTTCTTAAGTGCTCCTACTAGCACCGGTCGGCACATCAAGACTTCCTAGGCCCACCACTAGAGGGACTTGTACATAAACACAACAACAAGTGTTAGGCTAAAAGCCTAGTGAGATCTCACACAAGCATGTACACATCCATATAATATAAACGTTAAGATGTAGTTCAATGTTACCTAATCCGCAATTTTTGCATTATTCACAATCCACTATGTCATACAATGCCCAAATCCTTAACACAATTTTATAAATTGTACAAAGTTTACTTCCGGGGGAGACTCGTTCCATATCAAGTAACTGGCCCCAAGAATGAAGTCACTCGTGATTGTCATTTGAGATTACACCTCAGGTTCTCGACTTTAGTGCACACCCTGTCCGGTGTCACCTCAAGTCTCCTTACTACCTTTAGTGTTTACTCCGTGGAGTTCCACCTCAAGGATTGTTGAACCTTAGTGCCTAGCCTAGTCTAAAAGAGTTTCACCTCAAGGGTCTATGGCCCTTTTGTGCCTACTCTCTAGATGTCCATGAGAGGGTTTCACCATTTAATAGCAAATGACCCACCCAACTCTCATGCATACAAGTTGGGTCTATTACCAACACAAACAACAAATAGCAAGTAATACGTTTACTTCATGGTAATGGAACATACTCAATGTTCTTTTGCATTTATTCCTTCCACAAGGATCAAGAATTCCCAAAGTAGCATACAAGTCTATCTCATTAAATTTAGAGGTTCTCAAATAGTATATTCAAGTAAACCTTATCCATTTCTACCATCATCAATGGATTTGGTTGAACATAGGTCACAAGTCCAAGTATTTTAGAGGTGGTATAAACATTATGATACTCTTTCATACATGAAGGATTAATATCCATAAACTTTCAATAGTAATCATAAGGGTGCTAGAATGCTAAATCATTCCCTATGACATTTTTAGGTCAAAACACCATAAATATTATATATGTAATAATTATGATAGCAAGTAAACATTTATATGGTCATGTAGGGTAGAGAACTCACCTTTAGGGTTTGTAAAGTAAAAACCCTAGGAAATGAGGATGTTTTCTTGAAGCTTTAATGACTTAAATCTTCACTTGAATTAGGTGGTTGAGATAAATGGTGCTTTAATAAATGGTCTTGGTAGTTTAGGTCAAGAAATAAATGGAGTAAGAGGGGAAAAAGGAAAAAATCGCACTTAGGGAAGATGAGAGAAAATCTTGAGAATGAAATCTGAAATAAAGGTAGTGAGGGTGAAATTTGCTACTAAAAAAAAGAAACAGGTCGGGGGTCGCGGGCGACCTTGCCTCGCGATAGTGCCCTGGTAATGTCGCCAGGCACTATCACCCCGTGTGTACCGTGGGTGGTCCACACCCCGCGACCATGCCAACGCGAGAGTGACATCGGCACTATCGTTGGGCACTCTCATCCCGCTTGTACCGAGACTCCTATAGCTACTGCGACAATGCCCCCCGTGAGAGTGACCAGGGCAATGTCGCCTGGCACTATCGCCGACCCCTTCCAGAATTAGAATTTTGACCCTTTCCATCCTCATGACTCAAAACTAATGACACCAAGTGTAGGATTTAAATACTCCCATAAATACTTGTACACTTACGAGAATTATGCATAAGGACATATATGAAAACACCAAAATTTATCATGTAAGGACACTCATGCAACATAAGGAAATAAATAGAACGTACTTGAAATTTCGGGGTTTACAACACAATCTCCCAAAAGGTATCTATCCAATTTTGTACGCCAAATTCCCAAAAAGACTATATCCAAAGGTTGCCACTATCGGCAATTCGCTCGTCCCTCAACCTTGTGAGCCCCACCGCTAACAGAACCTGTTATACATATCATTTGAGAAAAAATGTTGGGCTTTACGCCTAGTGAGAACAAACATTTATATAATTTAATGAAGCATAAAACAACATAAATATATTTTCCCAAGAGTGTGAAGTAAGTTTTTTTCCATCAAAATCACATAGGAACTATGTGGTTCAAAAAGCATCTTACGATGACGGGGGAGACCTGATTTCCAAGGATTGTAGCGGAACACAAAAGTAAACTACTTTCCAAGTTAGTGAGCTTATACTAGGATCAATGGCCACGAGTTAGTCGACTCGCACTTTACATGTGGATATGGTCCCCCGATGATCCTAATCATACTCATTCACTAGAATTATATTTACGGTCAATAGCTAGTATTCGGCTCCACATAACCGTACTAAGTTACCCTCAATGACCCAATGTCTCAACTAGTTACAAATGGTAATCATCCCAAATCAAATAAGCTGACTCATATACCTATTGATTCACTTGTATTAGTCTAAGGCTCGTCACATTTAAATTGTGACAAAACTATAATCACACATATAGTTCTCAACATCATGAATTCCATAAACTCTTCTTTTAAATAAACGTTACCAAATAGAATCAAACCCATAAAAGTATCCCAATGAAACCATCCATTTCTAACATTATATGTTCTCAAATCTTTTTCCACAAAACCATAAGACCTAAAGTAACCTTAGTTTGTACTTGAGTCAATCCATAAATTTCATTCCAAAATCCATCTCTTGCCAAAGGTCATGCCATAAAATCAAATCACTAATGTGCCCAAAATAGGTTATCCAAGTATTACACTATAAACATGCATGTAAAACCTCATTTTATAACATAAATAACAAAATCCAACATTTCTCATTAAAAGGGTGGAAACCCAAAAAAACTCCAAAATGTTCAAGTTATGTCAAAATCTATCAAATAATGTCATTAGGAGAAGTTTTAGGAGATCAAAATCATATGTTTTGACATGTATAAAGTTTAAAAGAGTTCGATGAACTCACCTTGTGGGTTTTGGTCATAAACCTATAACCAAGGAAACCTATGAAGATGATCACTTGGAGCTTGATGGATGTTTGAACACTTCACACTAAATGCTAAGTGAAACCTAAAGATGAACAATAAATGCTCAAGGTTGGATTCAAGAGGGAACCAATAAAGAGTGAGATGAAATGAGAGGGGGAAATACATTAAATGTAGAGAGAAAACGCACATAATGGACTGAAATAATGAGATTTCTATCCTAAAAATGGGACTTGGTAATAAATACCTGACTGGTCACCCACGAGAGTGCCCATGCGATAGTGACAATGTGTAACACCCTCAAATTTGGAAAAAGCAACTAATTAAAAATGTTGTTATTACATCAAGTAAGGATATAAATTCTTCCTACAAATCGAAGCTTGATATACCTCCAACTAAAAATTCTATAATTAATATCAACAATTTTAAACTCCAGCCTCATACAAAGACTAAACCAAAGTTGGGTGTTACTAAACCCATTTCAAGTTGTTAATCCCAAAGTGCGGAAGACTTCACCCACTCTACTCTCTCTTGTGCATAAAACTAGCACTCATCTCTTCACAGTGTCGCTGGTGCCATTCTCCAATCGGAACCCGATGCACATGTCGACAAATAAAAAGGTTAGGTTAACGCCGAGTGAGTTCAAGAGTTTTCAACATGGATAAATATATCGTAAAAAGGAAAGAACACGACTTAAATCATAATCTTTCAAAATGATTTACTTTAAATATGAAAACGACCCGTTTCCAATAACACACATTTTTAAAGATGAACGCCCCATCGTAAAGCATTCATTCGTAAAGTGATGCAACCAAAACTCACTCAAAACGTGAATAGAAATCGAACTCCCAATTTATGAAAACGCGAATAAAACTTTATATCCCAAAACATGGGTGCGGCGTAATACTCAACCCATAAATCATATATAAAATCCATATATGTAAAACGTCACTGAAACATGGATACTAAAACTCAATACCCAAAACAACACCTTTCGATGACGGGGGAGACCCGATTCCATCGAATGTGGCGGTCACACAAAGTTAAGCCACTTATCAATGTAAATAAATCAAACACTTGGATCATAGTCATATGATATATCGAACTCAACTTCTCCAAGTCTATTGTTCGTGGAGTCTCAATTTCACTGCCTCTGGGTCTATACGTTGAGATATCCAAATCCAAGGAAAACAATTAGCACAATGGAATTACACCTTACTGTTTATGGGACAATGCCCGACCATACTGGTCCACATCTTACTTACCATAAGACCCGATGCATATTCGCATATTGGAATTACACCTTACTGCTCATGGGACATGTAACACCCGTAATTTTGGTAAACCCTTAACTTACTCCTCTTTGATTGATCTATAATTGTAAATGGTTATTGGGATCTATTTGTGAAACTTGGGTTTTGGTTTGGGAGCACTTCAGGTTAAAAGGTTGGATTTTTGGACGTTCAGTACGCCCTGGCGACTTTGCCCGCGATTGTGACAGGAGGTCACTTTCGCAGGCTACGTACCGAGATTGGGATGGTCCGAGCGACAATGCCCGCGATTGTGATAGGAATCACTCTCGCGGGGTAAAGTCGCGAAGTACGTATCGCAAGCGGGGGAAGCGGCGCGATTGTGACAAAATGCGATTTTCCAGCCATATATCTCATTTCTCATCTCTAACTCCTTATTTTCTCTCCAAAATCGATCCCTCGCCCTCAAATTAGAACCTTAACTCACTTTTAGGGTATTTCTCCTAAAACCAAGTGTTCCTTCATTATCTATACTAGTGGTTTCATCTCTTGACGTAAGATCAAGTTTTCATCTCCAACTCTAGAGATTTTTGGGTTACTCAAGGCCTATTTGGTGAGTTCATCTCTCCCTCTTTTAAACCTATATGTAAGATATAAATGCTTCATTAGTGATTTCCTAGTGTTTATATTTCTCAAATTCCGGTTTAGATGGTTTTGGAGAATTTAGGTCAAATTAGGGTTTTGGCCAAATTGGGGATTTTGATATAAGATGTTTGGGGGATGATTCTGAGCACTTGGATATGTGTATTTACGTTTGGAACTTGTGGATCTAGGTTTTTGGGGAGTTTTGGCTTGAGGATTCAGAATTCTTCAAAGGAGTTCAAGTTGGGGAAAAATCTAGATTTAGTCGAAATCTAGCAAGGTGAGTTCAAGTTACTTTGTGAAAACTATGTACATGCCAAAATGTGTATTTTGAAGTAATAATGTGTTTACTTTACATTTATCAAATGTGTTGAGTATTTGACAATGTTTTCATAATTGGTAAATTTGGGTTGTTAAATCTTATAAAAGGTCTATCGTTGGTTTTTGGGTATTTTGATGTGTAAACCTCATGCATATATTCTTTTGGTGATTTATTGCATAAATGAAGTTATTTGATGTTAACGTGATTTTGGTTTATTTGGTTTATAAACCGTTTGGAAATTACACGTCATCATTTCATGGAATACTTTGGGATATATAATGAGGATTTTTAATGTTGAAAATGATTTGTCCCAACCAATTCATGTCTTAAGTTGATATTCTATTTGAAGAATGTATTGCATAAATGCCGCTTAAATGTGTTTTATTATTTGGGGATCGTTATTGTTACACCCGTGATTTCCTAAAGAAACGGTTAATGATCGGCCAAGGAAACGGTATGCGGCTGGCCGAATGAAATGGTCGGGGAACGGTTTAACGCAAGACGCAAGAAGACACAACTGACGATACGCGTGGCTAGGCCCGCATAAGTCACTGTGGTTTGCGCTCTAAGGACACGCGCGGCTTGGCCCGCGACCTGAGGTCGCGGTCAAGGCCGCGGGAGGCTGTCTGGTCGATTTATGCCAAGATTTCTAGGATTTCTCCCATTTCTACTTCCACACTCTCTATTTCTTTCCTTGAGGCGATTTGGGAGCTCAAGAACCGATTTTTGGAGCATCTTGGTGAGAATCTACCCTAGAGAGAGACCAAAGAGATGGTGAATGAAGCTTGGTTGTGATGTGGGTGAAGAATGTCATGGATGAAATGTTGGTGGGAAGACTTTAAGCTTGTTTGAGGTAAGTTCATGTAAATTTCAAGCTCTTGTATGAGAATCTTTGTAGATCTAAAGTATTACACTTGTTGGCGGTTCATTTCTCTTAGATTTGGAGAAAATGGTTATTTAGGAACCCTAACCCGTTGTTGATAATGATGTATTGATTATGGAAGCTTCATTTTTGGAAGCTAAGGATTTGGGTTTGAAATCTAGGTTTAACCTAACCTAGCAAGATGAGTTCAAGTTGATTTGTGAAAACGATGTACATGCCAAAATGTTCATTTTAAAGTGTTTTGTGTTTTACATGAAATTGTTAACTGCTGATTATCTGATAAGTTTTGGTTATTTGGAAGTGTTTAACTTTATAAACTTATAAACTACCCACCTTTGGGGATTTTTGGGATGTTTTGATGAATGTATCATAATGGAGACGTTTTGATAACCATTTTCATAAATGGAGGGTATTTGGTAAAAATGCATTTTGTGGTTATTGGAAATAAATGTATTTTGTGCTGTGAAACATTTTGAAAATACCAATGTACGAGTCATTGGAGTTTGGTCATCCCAACCCTGTGTACCTTTCGGTTATCGTAAATCTCTGTGGTTTTTGGTGAGTAAATCTTTAATAATGATGTCTTAACGATCTATCGTACGCATGTTAATCCTTTGGAGAGATTGTACTTTTAATGTGTGTTATGAAAAATGTCGACCTTGTGCTTTGGGACGTTTGAGGGAGCCAATGGTGTTATAAACTTGTTTAGAAAATGACTTGTTCAAATTTAAATAGTGTTTGAGTGTATTCATTCATTTTTGGAGCATGTGTTTGCATAAACGTGGTCGGTTGCATTATAGTGTATATTGTGGATTTTAGCATATGGTCATTTGACTGGTTAAGCTTAAGGCTCGGTTTTCGGCTTTGTCGGGTCTTGGGGACTTTTGTCCGGTTTTGATAACTTAAAGTGGAGCTTTGGGTGTGAGTTGCATTTATTGCACTTTATTTTGGAGAATACATGTTTTGAGTGTGTGTGTCATTCAATAGGAGTCATGTATTTTAGACTGTAATGCATTTAGATCCATAGGCATGTAAGTTAGTCATATTTAAGGATGAGGAGTGTTGATATTCTCACCTTGGGAATTATGTCGTGTTGGCATCTATGTTGTCCCGATTGTTTGACGAAGAGGAACCTTTATGGATTGTACTTCAGGACCTTGGGTCTTGTGATTGGATGTCTAATTCTTGTGCACGAGGGTTAGACATCAGGAGTTATCAAGTAAGGAGTTGAGACTCCTATCTTGAATGCTAGGGAGTAGGCACTAGGGGTCGAATGAGGACCCTAAGGATGAAACTCCACTAGAGACCGAACAGGCAATAAGATCGTGTATCCTTGAGGTGTCACTCGGCGGAGCAGGCAATGGAGGATACGGTGTTTTGGGACATGAAATAAAGTCCGACTAGAGGTGTAGCTTGGCAGAGCAGGCAATACAGTTACGATCTGAGGTGTAGTTCGACAACGAGGCTAGGTGGTTTAACTTTGTGTTCCGCCACATACCACGGAATCGGGTCTCCCCCGTCACCAAAATGTGTTATTTAGGTATTAAATAGTATTATTTTATTATCCATGTTTTCGGTGACATTTCGTAAATACGGATTTTTATTCGTGATTTACGAGTCGAGTATTATGCCCCCCTATGTTTGGGTGTTTCGAGAAATAAAGCCTTATCCGCAATTTGATAAATTGGGAGTTTTAATTACTATTCACGTGTTGGGGTGAATTTGGGATTGAAGTTGTTTTACGAAAAAAATGTTTATGTTGGGTTGCTTGTTTTCTTTAAAGGTGTGTGTTATTGAAAAATGAGTCGTTTAATATTTAAAGTAAATTATTTTGACAGATAATGATTTAACTCGAATTATTTCCTTTAACAAATATATTTGTTTCATGTTGAAAACTCTTGAACTCACTAGGTGTTAGCCTAACCTTTTTATTTGTCGGCATGTGCATGAGGTTTGGTTGAGGATTGTTGCTAGCGACTTCGTGGGGAGATGAGTGCTAGTCCTGCACGAGAGAGAGTAGCTCGGTGAAACCTACCGCACTTATGGAGATAGCAACTGTTATTGGGTTATAGTAAAACCCGACCTTGAATTTGTCCCTATGAAAGATTTTATTTGTTTTGTTGATGGATAATTCTATAATCGTATTCTAAGTATGGATTTTTCGGATGAAGTTTCATCCATCTTTGAGGTATATTTAAAATTTTTAAATTAGTTGTTCTTCCCAAGTTTGAGGGTGTTACATTTATTTGTTGGTCAAAAGGATTTTGAGCACTTTAGCTCGGTTTTTGACTTAAAAAAGTCTTGTGGACATTTATCCGGTTTTAATGGCTCAATGTAAAGCCCCATTTATGATTTACATCTTAATGCGTCTTGTTGCATATTAATGATAATTACATACTCGAGTGCTTTGGTCATTCATGTGTAGTCATGTAATGTTAGACTGTGTTGCATTGGATTCATAGGCACTTAAATCAGTCTTTATTTGATGGTCAATTGGGTATTGTGGGGTTGGACTCTGGGACCCATGTTTTATGACCTGAACCTTTCAAGTGTACACTAGGAGGGTTGTGTCCGGTTATACCATTGTGTTGAAGGGTGTTTGGGCCTCCATCGCTTGAAGGTAATGCCCTGGAGGTAGTCCTTAAGTGTGTCGGGCCTTTGGGGTTGTATTCATGGTAATATTCACCAAGGTCGGTTGTCTCTTCGGGGTGTAACTTGAAAGGAGTCGTAGGGGCACTTGGGCTTTTATGTCATGAAGTGTCATACGATCAATGTTGTATAAGTGGCATACTTTTGTGTTCCTCCACTCTCAATGGATACGGGTCTCCCCCGTTTTCGGCCATCGACACCTTGGATATTATAAGGTCCACGTTTTGGTATTGGGTTTCGTCCCATTTTATGGTCGCATGAGTATTGGGTTTTGGTTACATGTCTTCGGTGGCATATTATATTTACGTGAAATATTTTCGTATGATTCATGGGTTGCTTTTTTTGACTCATCCATGTTAGATGTCTTGCATGATAGAGTTTTATTACCGTTTACATTATTTGAAAGTTTGATATGCTTTCACGTTTTGAGTAAGCTTTGGGTTGCGTATTCATGAAGGAATGTTTTTGTATTGGGACATTCATCTTTAAAACACATGTTATTGGAAAAAGATCGTTTTCATATTTAAAGTAAATTGTTTTGAAAGTTTACGATTTAAATTGCATTCTTTCCTTTAAAAGATATATTATTCATGTTAAAAACTCTTGAACTCACTAGGCGTTAGCCTAACCTTTTTATTTGTCGGTATGTGCATCAGGTCCCGGCCGAGGAATGGTACTAGCGACACTGTGAATAGATGAGTATTAGATTTATGCACGAGGGTGAGTAGCTTGGTGAAGTATTCCGCAATTATCTTGGGAACAGTAACTTGTATTTGGATTTAGTAACACCCGACCTTTAATTAGTCTTTATGTAAGACTCTATTCATGTTATTGATGGTTAATTCTAGAATCGTATTCCAAGTATGGACTTACCGTAAGAGATTTTATCCATCTTCGAGGCTTTTTTGAAAATTTTAAATTAGTTGCTCTTTCCAACTTTGAGGGTGTTACAGGACAATGTCCGACCATACGGGTCCACATCTTACTTACCACGAGACTCGATGCCTATTCTGTGCTACAATGAGGGAAACTAACGTCCCATCATTGAACATAATGACTCAAGTGCCTATGGATCCATTGCATTACAGTCAAAAACATTACATGACTCCAAACGAATGAACTATCGCATTCAAAACATGTAATTCTTGAATAAGATGCAGTAAATGCAAATCATAACCAAAACTCCACAACGGGCTATTAAAACCGGACAAATATCCCCAAGACTTGTCTTAGTCAAAACCTAGCCAAAAGCTCAACGGTTTACTTTATCGTATAATAAAAGTCAGTGTAGACAATAAAACACATTTGACCAACAAAACGACCAAAAGTATGATTAACCCAAAACTCATCATTGGTTGAGACGAACTATTTTCCAAATGAACTCATACCCTTATATTTTCAAAACGTCTCATAACACAAGAATATGCATTTTCCAAACGGCTTATATAATCAAATACACTAAAAATTCATAAATAGCTATAAACTCCATTTGTACAATAAAGCGCCCAAAAGAACACATTTATGAGATTTACTCGTCAGAATATTCAAAGATCCAAATATATGCATTTCATAAGATTTACCAACCCAAGTTTATCAAATATGAAACTTTGTCAAATATTCAACACATTGATAAAAACCCAGTAAAACACATTATTACTTCAAAATACACATTTTGGCTTGTACATAGTTTTCATAAAGCAACTTGAACTCACCTTGTTAGATTTAGGCTAAATCTAGGTTTTTACCACAAACTTGGGCTTCCTTGGTGAAGGCTTTAGATCCACCAACATCTATCACTAGAAACCTTATATAGGTCACAAACAAACCTAAAACACACTAAGAGTAACTCCCAAAATCATATCCATACAAATCTTTGTCAAAATCTCAAATCTCCAAAATACCAAAAATAGGTCAAAACGCATAATACGAGAGATACATCAAGAGAGATGTTCTAGGAGGTTAAGATAAAAGGTTTTAACAATAACAAAGGTTTAGAAATGGTTAGAATGACTTACAAATGGGTTTCTTGGAAAACCCCAAAATATGGTCAACAATGGTGAGGAGATGATGAAGAAGATGAAGATGTTGATCTTCCACCCATAAAGCTTGAATATTTAGCTCTCAATATTTTTAGATGAACTTGAAGATTTCGATTCGGTGAAATGGGAGGGTTTGGACCTAGTTGGAAGAGAGGAGAAGAGGGTTGGTGAAGAAAATAAATGAAGTTAGGAGCTAAAAATCGGGTTTTATGTGAATCAGACCCATACCCGACCGGGTCCGGTCTTTCCCGACTAGGCTATTCTTTCCACAGGTCAAGCTATTTCTGTCTTGCTCAACTGGACCATTTTGTCCCGACTGGGTGGCAGTGGGGAAGGGCAAAAAATGTTATTCTCATCTGATTCTTAACCAATCCCACAACCATTCACATCTAATCCATAATTTACTTAATAAGACTATAATAATGAAAAAATCACATATAACTTGGAATTTTACTTACATAGATTTTTTCGGGTGTTACAAAATGTCATTATTGCAGGGCAGAATCGCCCAACATGTAGCGCGAGTTCGCCCCCGGGTGCGAGAATGACACGGCGAGAGTGTTCGTGTCACAATATCTGTCACAATTGTCGTGAGTGTACCGAGAACATGCTAAGCTTGGCGATTATGACACGTGATTGTTCCATAAGGCACTGTTGCTATCACAGTCACCCAAAACGTACCTAAATCCAAACTTCAAACTTTTTAAATACGAAACATTCTTGGTCCGATAGATGCCTCAAATAACAAATATTGTCTTTAATCTGAATTAACAACTAAGTCTTTCTAAGGCATAAAGGATACCAGGGGTAACTTAAGCTTACCGAATTTTCCAGGTGTTACATAGAATCTCCATAACATAGTTTCCATACATAAACAACTTTCATGCATTTAAAACCATGTATAGATCAATAAATGGTCAATTTCATTTCCAACATAAAATGTCTCTAAAATAAGGTTTTTCCCAAACATTTGATAAGCCTTTAGAACAATCTTTGACCAACAATCAATAACCATCTATTCCTTAGTAAAATCTCCAATTTAGAGGAAACCCTAAATAAAATCAAGATGATTTAATCCATACCTTTAGTCATAAATATGTAAGTAAAACATATTTTATATTTCAAACCTTGATTCCCAACAACACATTCCAAAATATAGTTAGACCCTAAAAATCTCCAAAATCCATTTTAGGTCAAAACCTTGCAAATAATGAAAATGTGAACAAGGAGATGATTATAGGTTCAAAGTGTAGTTTTGACATGTATAAAGTTTAAATGGTAAGAATGAACTCACAACTTAGGGTTTTGTTAAAAACCTAGAAACTCTAGAAATGGATGAAACTCTTGAAGCTTGGTCAAGACTTGGGGTTCTTCACTCCAAGATGCTAGCAAACCCTAGAAATGGGCACCTAATGCACTTGATGATCTTCAAGTTGGAGTAAATGAGGAAAGGTGGAAAACCGTCTTCAATGTAGAGGAAAAATGCACCAACTCTGATTTTGTAATGAATGCTTTCCCAAAATCGGCTTTAAGAGTTTATATCTGGAAGTTGCCCGACCGCGATAGTGCCATGCAAGAGTGCCCTTGGCACAATCATTAGAACTCTCGCCAAGAGCGTACCGCGGGCTTCCTTTGGTACGCAATAGTGACACAACGAGAGTGACATCTTGTCACAATCGTTGTCACTATCGCCGAGTTGGTATCACGAGCATCCTGCTTCCAGGGATAGTGCCACGACGAGAGTGACACTGTCACAATCTCTTGGTCACTATTGCCCCAACTACCCATGGCCTAGAAATTCATTTTTTCCAAAACGCAATACTCACGGTTCGATAAGGGATTAAAGAATACAAGTGACTATCATTAACCAACAATTAAAGCTTGCTAGAAAGAAATGAGAATAACTTTAACTTGCCGAAAATTTTGGGTGTTACACTTACCGGTAAAATTCAAAACTATCACTTACTTACCATGTAAGATTCCAGTCCACCAAAGCGGTATCGTATGCAACAATTTTCTCGATAAGTGTTAACCGTGGTAAGAGTCTTCACCCTCACTTATTGGGTAAGACTCTTAGACCTTGCCTTAATCTTAGCCTATTACCGGGTAAGATTCTTAGTCCTTACCATATTAATCAGGTAAGGTAATGAGACTTGGTAAGCGCTTACTCGGGTAAGCGTTTGGTAAACGTCCCCTAAGTTACACTTTTGGTCCTTGTGGTTGTCACTCTCTATCAGGTTTAGTTCTTATTTTAAACTAATTACACTTTGATCATTGTAGCTAACGGTGTTAGTAAGTCTGTTAACTCAAAGGCATTTTGCTATTTTCTCATTTATTTAATTTTATATTAGAAAATTAAACAAAAAGAATATTATATTATGTATATCCACACACCCTTTTTCTTCCCCCAACCATAGACCTCGTCGGCAACTATGGGTTCGTCGATTCCATCACTTGCTCATCCCATTATCCGATCCTTCTACAACTTCACCTCCTCTCTAGATCTAGGGTTTTTAATAGTCAAGCAATAATATCGATGCCCCTTTCTCCTTTCATACATACCATTTTCGACGTCCATTCCCCTTGCATGCACATCATTTCTGATGCCCCCTTCCGCTTTCTCACACACACACACAACAAGATCTTGGTGTTTTTAAATTTGTCAACGAATTAAAACTAAACAAAGTTCTTTGCAAACCTAAAAGAAATCCAAAAATATAACAATCAAAAAGAAAAATAGCAAACCCAAGTTCTTTGTGTTCTTTGTTTTTCACATGAATAAAACAAAACGAGATATGTGATGGTGTATCTACACGCACCAGATCTTGTATAGACACACAACTATGATATTTTTCAACACACAATATACATAAATGGAAATGGTATGATGAATGTTGTTACGCCCGAAATTTTGGTAAGTGAAAATCACCCCGTGCGTTTTATGTTTTCTAAGTTTGGTTTTTTATATAATAATTTATAGCTTTTGGCCCCTGTGAGAATCGAGGGTGTTTTGGATGAAAAAAGGAAGTTTTCAGGGCTCGGTACAGGTAGGGTGACTATGTCCGCCGACTATGACAGAGTCATTGTCATCGATGGCATTGTCACGGGGAGCCAGCGGCCTTCGGTACACCCGGGGCGACTATGCCCGGCGAGAGTGCCATTGGGCACAATCGCAAGGCAAGGTCGCGGAGGACCCCCGGGGTTCGGTACAAATTTGGCTATAATGTCAACGACTATGACAAGGGGCAATGTCATCGGGCAAGGTCACGGTCGAGCCCAAATCCTTTTATATACGATTTTTCCCAACCCTCTCCTCATTTCTCACTTCTTCCTCTTCATCTTCCTCTCCCAAATTGAACCCCTCTTCACTTCTTTGAACCCTAACCATTTTTAGGACCATTTTCTTGAGTTTGAAAGTTTTTGTTCATCACCAAGCTAAGGATTGAAGGCTAAGACTAGGAACTCTCCTTCTCATTCTCACATTTAAGAAATATCTAGGTTTTTGGGGTTTTACTCAAAACCTAAATGGTAAGTTTACCTTTCTCTCTTCTAAATCTTTATATAAGTTATAAATACTCCTTTGATAATTTCCTAGTGTTTATGTTTCTCAAATTTCGGTTTAGATGATTTGGGAGAGTTTAGGTTAAATTAGGGTTTTGACCAAAATAGAGATTTTGATATAAGATATTTAGGGGAATGATTCTAAGTGCTTGGATATGTATATTTATGTTTTGAACTTGTGGATCTAGGTTTTTGGAAGGATTTGCTTGTGGATTCAAATTTTTCAAAGAAGCTCAAATTGGGGTAAAATTTGGATTTAGCCTAAATCTAGTAAGGTGAGTTCAAGTTGATTTGTGAAAACATTGTACATGCCAAAAATGTTCATTTTAAAGTGTTTATGTGTTTTACATGAAATTACCAATTGTTGAGTTATTTGGTGGATTTTAATTATTTGAAATGTTTAACTTTATAAACTTTGTAAAACACCCACATTGGGAATTTTTGGACGATTTGATAAATAGACCATAAGTGAAAGTGTTTTGATGGTTTATTGTGTAAATGGAGGTCATTTGGTCAAAATGCACTTAGTGTTTGTTGGAAATATGCATCGTTTATGTAATGGGACGTGTTGAGAATACGAATGTGTGAGTCATTTGATTTTGGTTGTCCCCGACCTTGTGAACATTTTAGAACTTGTAAACCTTTTTGGTTTTGGGCCGAAGGCCAACTTGAATTTGAGAGACCAAGGTTTTGGGAAAAGATGTAATTTGGTTTATGTAACCATATTGGCTCACGTATTTTAGCCAAACGTTTATTATGTCTTTTGGGCTTAATTTCTACTCAAATGAGTCTTCGGGGTATTTGTCCAGTTTAATAGCTCGATAAGGAGCCTTGGGCATATGGTGCACTTAGTTGCATCTCATTTGAGAGTTACCTGTTTTGAATGTGTTAGTTCATTTGTTGGAGTCATGTAACGTTTTAGATTGTAATACATTGAATCCATAGGCATAAGAGTCAGTCAATTGGTTTAATTGGGAACTTTATCCATGTTTTGGTACTGGAAATATTTATGGTTAACGAGGACTCGAGGTATAGATCGTTGGTGGTTGAACTTGATGTCCCTGTAATCCAGTATGTTTATTTAACATGGAATTTTGGTGTCCACGTTTGAGTCTAGTGAGTGGTCCCCAAGTCATGTGTTTATGTAAGCTTGCGGTAGTGCTCTGCAGCGCCGTCTACGGAGCTAAGTCTTGCGATGGTGCCCATGATGAGCTGGATACGGGGACTTGTGAGTTTTGTGGTGACACTCGTCTAGAGGTCGAGTAGACGCTAGGGTCATTTGTGTATCTTGTGGTGGTTGCTCAGAGGAGCCGTATACGGGGATCCATGGCTCTATGTGAATCTCGAGAACGTTGATAAGTGGTTTAACTTTGTGTGCCCGCCACATTCGATGTAATCGGGTCTCCCCCGTACTGAAAGGTACTTTTTTAGGTATTGAGTTTTAGTATCCATGTTTTTCGGTGACGTTTTATATATATGGATTATTATCCATGATTTATGGGTTGAGTAATATGCCACACCCGTGTTTTGGGTGTTTCGGGATATAAAGTTTTATCCGTACTTTCATAAATTGGGAGTTTGATTTCTATCCTCTTTTTGAGTGAGGTTTGGGTTAAATTTACTTTATGAAGGAATACTTTATATAGGGGTTTTCGTCTTTAAAATTGTGTGGATTGGAGAACGTTTATATTGGTGTTCCCATCGCCTAAAATGCATGTTATTGGAAAATGAGTCGTTTTCATATTTAAAGTAAATCATTTTGAAAGATTGTGATTTAAGATGTGTGCTTTCCTTTTAACGATATATATATATATATATATATATATATATATATATATATATATATATATTCATGTTGAAAACTCTTGAACTCACTAGGTGTTAGCCTAACCCCTTTTTATTTGTCGGCATGTGCATCAGGTTCCGGTTGGAGAATGGTACTAGTGACACTGTGAAAGGATGAGTGTTAGTTATATGCACGAGAGAGTAGCTTGGTGAAGTTTCCCGCATTTACTTTAGCAACTTGTATTTGGGTTAAGTAACACCCGACCTTATTTAGTCTTAGTATGTGATTTAAGTTACTGAATGTTGGTGTTAATTTTATGTTTTAAAGTTGAAATATTTCCAAGGATGGATTGGTAGACATGATTTTATTCTTATTTGGTTATTTATTGAAGATTTTGTTTAGTTGTTCTTTCCAAATTTGAGGGTGTTACAAATGTGTGTGGGGAAAAGGAGGTATTGCAGTTGTTCATACACACTTACACAAAGACAGAAGATGATGATTTCACCGCTAGAGGTTAGGGGAAGTTCTCTTAGAGTTAGGTCGATGAGGATCATGGTAGTTATGGTGTTGCTACTGGGGCGGGGTTGGCCGGATATTAGATAGAGGTGGCTAGAAGAGTCGTCGCGGAAAGGGGATGGGTGGGGGAGTAGCCGGGAAAGGGTGATTCTTTCTTTTGGGATGTATGTAAAATATATATATATATATATATATATATATATATATAGGCGAAGGATCGTGTGAGAAGTTAAGTTAATCGTTTGAAGCGTGAGAAGCGGATCTGAATCGTTGATCTCTTTTAATCTCAAGCTCTCCCATGAATTGCGGCTTAGAAGGGAATTGATCCGGTGCATCTTATCTCAGTGCATATCATCCTAATGTGTATTCATTTCTCATCCAACGATTGATAACCACTTATCACGCTTCTCACTGATAACTCAACTTCTCACTGGAACTCAACCCTGTATATATATATATATATATATATATATATATATAGTCATAGGTTCAAATGAAAAGTGTTAAGTGTGTGAGAAGTGGAGAAGTGATCTTAGTCTTTCATCTGGTCAACATTTGCGGCTTTTACTGTGAAGCACCTAATAATTCGGTCACATGGTATGTGGAAGATAGAGCGTAGTCTCGTTATTTTTACAAATAGGTGGCAAACGGGTTCATATGTGAACCCATGTGATTCACATATGAACTATTTATGCATATATGAACCCTTATAATTCATATATGAACCCTTATGATTCACATATGAACTATTTAACTAATACACATATGAACCCGCGTGATTAGTTATAATTCACATATGAACCCGTGTGATTCAATTATGAACTATTTAACTAATCACAGGGTTTTTTATGTGAATTAGTTAAATAGTTAATATGTGAATCACAAGGGTTCATATATGCACAGATAGTTCATACATATGTCGCATATTTGTAAAAGTTACAAAACTACTCCCTCTATTTTTCGCATAGCCGCAAATTTTGGATAGTCGAAGCCACAAATCTTGATTAGTCAAAGCCGCAATTCTTGACCAATCTTGACCATATGAAGCGCTAAGATTACTTCTCTAATTCTCACACACTTACCACTTCTCAATTGAATTTCTCTCTCTCTCTCTCTATATATATATATATATGTGTGTGTGTGTGTGTGTGTGTGTGTGTGTGTGTGTTCAAATGAAAACCACCCTAATTTGTGCAAACTGTCGATTTCATTGGTTAATTTAATGAAATTGTTTCATAAAATTGTTTAATTTGATGAAATTGTTTCATATATTTTTATTTTTATGTAAAAAATGAAATTGTTTCATGTATTTTTTTTAATTTTGATGAAATTGTTTTATGTATTTTCTCATTCTGATGAAACTTGTTTAATATATTCTTGACTAATCAACCTTAATATATTATTGATAAAAAAAATTCATATATTTTTTACTAATCAACCCTCATAATTAAAAAAAATAAAAGAAAAATAAAAATTATGATTGGTTGGCTTGAGTTTGCACGGTTTGCACAAATTAGGATGATTTGCAAATGAAACCACCCGTATGTATATATATATATACATATATATATATATATATAATGAGACAAGGATCGTTAAATTGGACAAAGTAAATTAAATAAGCAAGCAAAGAATTTAGACAAAATAAGTATCTTCTTGGATTATACAATCTTTTGAACAATTGTCTTTACGACAACTTAAGCATACATCAGGAGATATGAATATTTGAAAATCTAGAGATTTTGAACAACGAGAAGTAGAGAATTTGAGGGAAGGTTTTGTATATCGCATGACATTTTCTAAAGAAAGAAAGATAGGAAAAATGACTCGTGTCTTTAATTGAAATATTGGATCATCTTATATAGGCATTTGATAATGAGTAAGACTGGCAACTGTCTTGAAAAGGAGTAATTATTATAAAACTTTTGACTAAGAATCGGGTGTGGATTTGAAACTTCATTTGAATTGTCTTTGTTGCTTTTAAGGAAATCTTTTAATTATCTTGGCCGACACGCTTTTTGAAAAGGCAAAGCATCTTTTGACTTCTTTGCAAAGTATGTTGTCTTCATTGTTGTGGGTCATGTATCTTTTGAAAAGAGGAAGTACCTTCGTCATCTTGAATTATTGATCTTGCTTTGTCTTGAGTACCTGTAAATATTTTTGATAAACTTTTGTTTTGAACAATATACCATCTGAAATACCAAAGAGAGTATTTCATACGTTTGATAAGTTTCATTTTGATAAACCAATAAATTTGTCTACAAAGACAAATCACCAAACGCACACAACCCTGAGATTTACAACGAGATATGGGTCTTGAGCGTCTTGGAGTAACGATTCATGAACCTCTTGAGTAGCATTTGAATTTGTTGGTGAGCTTTGTTTGATTTCTTGAATCAACCTTCTAATTTCTTCTCGAGAGTTTGCGGCCATGAATTGAGAAATTTCATCGTCTTCTTCAAGTTGGAGTGGACTTGGTGGTGGAGCAATAGAAGCTGGTACACCAAAGTTCGTTGAATAGTAGTTTGACACACCTTGAACTGTCACTTTCTTATTCATAATTCATAATTATAATTCTTATCCCACCATTTGACTCTTGATGTTCTTTGAAGTAGAGGTGGAGAGGGACCATTAGCAGGAGTAATGGTGAAAGACCAAGACATGATCCAAGGGATTTTGAACAAACTTGTGAATCAAAGAAGATATTCGAATTCACGAATATTTTGGACAAATATCTCTTTGAATTTGATAAAACCTTCTTTGACTCGTGGGGGAAGAGTATCAGGAATGTTTCTCATATATTTGAACCATTTGACAAACCATCGAGGATAGTTGTAGTCAAAGTTTATGTCGAAAAATAGGAACCAAGAATGATTATAACTTCTTAATAAAGGAAATTGAACCAGGCATCTTGATAATCATAATAATTATAAGATGGACATTTTGGAAAGTTGGAAAGAGTCTTTTTGGTGTATGGATGAGCTTTCCAATCTTGAATAGATAGAATATGAAAATTTTGAGCTTTGTTGAAGTCAATTTGAGAAGGATTTGCAGAATTATAATTATAAATAATTTTGACAGGTCCAGTTTCAACTAAAATTTCTTGATAATATTCTCTAGGCTTACGAATATTTCCAATGAACAGAGAGTTTCTAGTAAATAGAAAGTCCGTGAGAATATGAAATCCTTTGTTTTGAAGATGAACTTCATGATCTTCAAGAATTTTGACCTGGCATCTGCAAACAACATGGCTCCTCACAACATCCCAACACAGGTGATGGAAGGTAGAGAAATATGGCCAGACAGACACCCTGATGTGGCATTATGGAAAGAGACGCTCAATCGATGGTGACTATTTGTTGATTTGGCTTGAGTAAATAAGAGTTATTAACAGGGTTTGAAGAATAAGAAGTGGGTTTTTTTATGATAAGGAGTAGTGATAGTTTAGGCTTTTGGTGTAACTATGGTGGTTTTGTTTGGAGTTGAAGGAATAGTTACAGGATTTTGAACTAAGGACGAATAGGTTTGATAAGTTGTAGGAGAGTGTGAAGTATATCGATTTTGAGTAGGTAAAGGAGAAGAAGAGGTTGAACTTCCTGGAGATTTGAATGGAGAGAGCACCATCTTTTTCTTTTGATCATGTGTTTGAAAAGAGGTATTTTGAGAATTCATTTGCCCTGTAAGAATTTTCTTGATAAGAAATCTGGTAAAGAATTATTTTTGCCTTTGATAAATTCAATTTGAAAATCAAAATTGCTTAGCAAGGTTTGCCATCTTGCAAAAATTTTGTTTTGAAATTATATTTTTGATATCATTTTCTAAAATTGGTTTTGCAGACTGACAATCGACTCTTAACAAAAATGGTTTCATGTATAAATCATCTTCAAATTTTTTGATGCACAAAACAATGCTTAAACTTCCTTTTTTACTGTTGAGTAATTCTTTTGAGTATCATTCCAAGAACCTGAGAAGAATCTAACTAATTCTTCTTTAGATTGATCACTAATTTTTTGTTTAAGAATTCTTCCGAAACCTAGATCACTATTATCAGTTTCTACAAATATTTGAACATTAGGTTGAGGTATATTGAGGCAGAGTAAATATTTGACCTTTTGTTTAATGTGTTGAACAATTTTAGTATGTTCTTGAGTCAGGGTTATGGCTTCTTTTTGGGTCTTTGTAAAAGGGGTTTGCATATAATTCCTAAATCTTGGAAGAAATCGTGAACATAATTTAAACATCCTAAGAATCTCTGAAGTTGAGTTTTGTCTTTATTTTCATCTGGAAATTTGTTAGAAAATTCTAAACTTTTTTGAATGGGTCTTATAGTTCCTAGAACAATTTCGTGTCCTAGAAATCTAATTTGTGTTTGGAAAAGACTCATTTTTGGAGCAGAGACGACTAAACCATTCTTATGAATTAGATCGTAGAATATATTTAAATGTTTAAAATGTTGATCAATAGATTTCAAAAAGATTAAAACATCATCAATATAAACAATAGCAAAATTGCTTATAGGAATAATGATGTCATTCATGATATTTTGAAATTCAGATGGAGCATTTTTTTTTAGTCCAAAGGACATAACATTCCATTCGTAATGCCCGAAAGGAACATTAAAACCAGTTTTATATTTATCTTGCTCATTAATCTGTATTTGCCAAAATCCAAATTTCATGTCAAATTTTGAAAAAATGTTTGAGTCATAAAGTCTTTTGAGTAAATCTCTTTTGTTGGGTATTGGGTATCGAATTCATTCTAAAACCTTGTTTAAGGGTTTATAATTGATAACAAGTCTTGGGGATCCTCTTTCTAATTCAGCTGCATTCATGACATAGAAACTGAACAAGACCAAGGAGATTTTGAAGATCTTATAAGTCTTTTTTCTAATAAATCTTGAATTTTACAGTGTTCTTGTAATTCAGATGACATATGAATAGCTCTTGATTTTGAAGGAATATTTCTTTCATTAAAATCCTTTGTATAAGGTAATTTAACTATATGTTGTTTTCTTTTCCAAAAAGCATTTGGAATATTTGAACAAACATTATTTTCAAAATTTTCTTTTATCTGTTTGATTTTGTTTTGGAAAATTGGGTCTTGTAATTGGTTAGAAGTCTTTAAACTACTTATTTCATTGATTAGATATTTTGTTTGATTAACTTTGTTGTTTAAACTGTGTAATTCTGAAGAAACTATTGGTTTAGCAAATTTGAAATTTATTTCTTTATTTAATACTTTGGTACAAATTCCATCTCCATTGATTGAAAAGGGGTATAATTGAGAAATAAATGGAGTTCCTAATATCAATGTTGAAGTTAAGTTTTTTGCAAGTATTAATGAAGTTTTATAACAATAATCATTATTACATATATGAACATTTGTAACTTTGTATTGGATATTTAACGAAGAACCGCTTGCGGTTGATAATCGATTTGAAGTCTTTTCATCATACTTAGCACGTATAATTCCTTCTTGGATGCAGTTCATATCTGCACCACTATCAATTAATGCTAAAACTGTTACTTTAAATTCATTTCTTATACAAAGATTTATATAAGTATTCCATCTCTGAAAAGATACTCTTTTTGAAATTTTTATAATTTCTTTTGAATCTTTTTTTATTAATTTTATTAACCTTTTGATTATTAATATTATTTGTTTCGTCAATAATTTCAGTTTCGTTAATAATTTCTTTTCGATTTTCGATTTTTGATAATCTTTCTTTGATTGTTTTGATTTCTGTTTTAACAATTTTTAATTCTTCTTGTAAATCTTGAACATATACTGGGGTATTTGGTTTAGAGAATCTTGAATAAATTTCTTGAAGATTAAAGGGTTCGTTTGGTTCATTTGAAACTATCGGTTCACTTTTCTTATTATAATTGAGAAATTTAGTTGTAACTTGATCTTTGACTGTTTTGTCTTGAATTTTGTCTAATAATTCTAAGAGTTCTCTGTCCTCATCGGTGATTACATTTATCTTATTGCAAGTGCAATTTCCTATACATTCACATTTTGATTCTAACTCATCTGAGGTTGAATAATTTCTTACACCGTTTAAATCATTGTCTTCATAGTCTGATAAACTAGATTCATTACTAGAAATATCATCATTAAGAATTAATTTGCTTATTTGAGCTTTCAATTGATCAGAAATATCTAGTCCATTGATTTTCTTCTTAACATAGAAATTCTTAGCCATATGACCAGTTTTACCACATTTATAGCAAATAATTATATCTCTAGAGTCTTTTTGATTATTCTTATGAGAATTGGGTTTCTTATTATACTTATAAGGTTTTCTTTTCTTATAGTCATTATATTTTTCTATTTCGTCATATTTAGACGTATATTTTTTGTTTGAAAATATTTTCTTAGAAAAATCTTTCTTAGTCTTAGAAGAGGAAGGAGTTGAAATAGGTTGATAGTTATACTGTTGACAAAAGTCTCCTAATTCATTCTTACTAGTTATTCGATTTTTCTTCAGTTTAGCCTTTAATCTTAAGTCTGGGCATATTGATAAGCCTTTCTTATTAACATGACTAATGATTTCTACATAAGTAAGATCTTTATAAGGAATTTGATTATTATATTTTTCTCTTAGATTATTTCTAATTTTTTCTGCAAACAGATTTGGTAAAGTTGCAATAAACATTTCTTTCCAATAGGCTTCTTTGCAGTCAGGTCTTAGCATTACTTTGGTTAGAAACATATCTTTATACCATCTAAAATCTTGAAACTTTCTACAAGTTAAATTTAGAAGTATTTCTGCACTCTTTTCTTGAAATATAGTAGGATCACCTATATAATTTTTTATAATAGCGTATAGGAGGGTATTAATAATATCATCTTCTTGAGTAGTAAGGGTTTGATTATTTTCTTGTTTTATAATTGTTTTCTTAGCAGTGAGTATATGTTCTTTTTCTTCCTTTGTAACATATAGATCCCACCAGCCCTTTAAATTGCCAGTGAAACTAGAGGTTAATAAATTGGCAATTTACTTATGACTGTTTCCTTTGATCTTATAAGCATTTGAAGCCATATTTATTTCTTGAAGAATATTTAAAATTTGATGTTCTGAAAATCCATCAATATTTCATTCATAAACTGATGAACCATCATATTGACTTCTATTTAGAGCAAAGTCTCTATCTTCATATTGTACATTTGGAAAAGTTGGTCTTGAATAATAATTTAAAGTATTAGGTCTATTTGTTGAAATTGTATTTCCTCTAAATTTGAGTTTATTAATATTATTTGAAAATTGTTCTTGAAGTTGAGAAATTTTATTACAATTTTCATTTGATTCATTATCAGAAGAGCTATCTGAGTTTTGATTAATAACATTAATTTTCATTCCACTTAATTTTTGTTAATTCATTAACCAGTTTTTTACTGTATCCTAAATTTGTTGTTGAATCTAATTGTTGAGGTACAAATATTGGGTTTTCAACATATTGTACAGGAGTATTTGAATTTTGATTTGAATTTTGACTATCACGTTTATTTGTATCTTCATTATTAGTATTACTTTCTATTCTGTTTAATTGTTGACTCATAGTATTAAGTATCTCATTTGAATAATTATTTTGATATACAATGTTTTTAATTAAATCTTCTTTAGTTGATTTTTCATTAGTTATAACCAACGGTGAAGCGATATATTTTTTCATCATTTGATATGTCTTTATATTCTTGAGTTATTTTTGGAATATTATTTATATTTAAAAAAGGATTGTCAATGTTAAACTGTCTACAATACATTTCATACCATTCAAAAAATGTTATATGAACATTATTTTGAATAATGTATTTTCTCCATAAAAGTTGATGTTTGAATTCTTCTTTATTATCATTAACAGTATTATAATAATGTCTTCTTCTATCTATATTATGATTAGCATAAAATTCCCTTTTAAGGTATTCCATATTAATTGTTGATTCTGTCATCTTAGCAGGTAGTTGAAGATAGTTCACATTAATACACTTTTATCCAAAATTGTTGTATCTTACCATGTTCTTCAAAAGCGTTTAACAAATTCTTTCGATTATCAGTAGATTATTTGAGTTATGGATAATACTTTTCTCTTATTTTAATTTCTTGTTTTAATTTATTTATTTGAATAAAATTTTCTTTTAAACTTATCATTCACTTTTCAAATGATTTACTCTAAATTTATTATTTGTATTACAATTTATTTGAGTTTTATTATTCATATTTGACTTTTAAATTTATTGACTTCTGATAAGACATCTGAACGAGTTGGGCTATACCCTTCAGATTCACTTCGGTTTTCTTCTTGATAAATGGGCTTTGGAATACTTTGATTAAAATCTACATATTTTAGTGATCTAGATTTTGAGACAGAAGGATTTCTTAAATTAATTGTATTATGAATTGAGCCTCTAGAAAATCTTGATGAAATAGATTGAGGATTTTCAAAACTAATGTCTACAGATCCATCTTCATGTTCTATTATGTTTGATATTTGACTAGATTCTCCTATAGGTTTAGATAAATTAATATCTTGAAGGTTCCAATTACAAGATTGAGTTATTTCATTCCATTTGAGACGTTTTGGAGTTTGAACTTTAGTGTGTTGAGGATTTGATTCAAAAATTATAGTTTCATTTTTAGGGCTTGTTATCTTAGTTCTAGGTTCGATTGTTGAAGACATAGTCTTATAACATATTCTATATATTATAGCAACAGCTTTTGTATCTTCCTTGAATTCTAAATTTTTAGTTTTGATTGTTAAAACTAAAGTATCTGGAATATTTGGATCAAATAATCCCACTAAGAAGTCTGGATAACAATTAAAATATATAGGGTCATTTGATATATTAGTTTCTGTCATAGCTAATATTGAATTTTGAAAATTAGTATGCCTATCATCCCTTAAAGTTAAAAGAACTGGGGCATCTATTCCTAATCTAAACAAAGGTTTGATTGATATTTGAACTAAACCAACATGTAAGAACTTATATTTCTTTCTATGTTGTATGATTGAAGATTTTGATAAAAGATTTAAACTATCACAATCTTTGTTGATTGATACTGTTTGTTCAGTTGCTTTGATTGAATATTCTTGTAGAAAATCAAAAGTTCCAATTATATATATCGTATTAAAATCTTGTTTTGGGATTGTCCAATTTGACAAACTTTGTTCAATATATGAGATATGAATTTCAGCAAAGTTCATATGAAGATCATTTTCTTCATTAATTTCGTTGTTTTTTGAATTATGCTTTTTAGAAAACAAATTCATCATCTTATCTATAAAACTAAAGTATATTTAGGAATAATTTTGATTTAGTGAGAAAATTGAGTATTTCTAATGGTTGTTAGGCTATTATCGGGACCACGTACGATGGGACCACCTATTTACTGTTCGGGTCCGGCTGGACGACTTATCTTCTACGCCTCCTACGCTAATCCAACGGACAAGGCTAACCAACGCTAACATCCAACCATCATTAGAAAACTTCATTTTCTTACATATCAAACTTATCTCTAAATTACTTTGATTTAAATAGACGAGATTAGATTTCATGATCTAAAAATTTAATTAAGACAATAAAATGTATTTAAGGAGACAAGGATTGTTAAATTGGACAAAGTAAATTAAATAAGGAATCAAAGAGTTTAAGTACCTTATTGGATTATACAATCTTTTGAACAATTGTCTTTACGATAACTTAAGCATACATCAGGAGATATGAAATTAATATTTGAAAATCTAGATATATATATATATATATATATATATATAAGAGGGACGTTCAAATACAACCCCCTTTACATGATGCAACTCATGCAACCTCTCTATCCACCACTCATTTTATTTTCACTTTTATAATTAAGAAAAAGGAAAAAAGTTGAAAATAAAATGAGTGGTGGATAGAGGGGTTGTATTGGTTGCACCATGTAAAGGGATTGCATAATAACCTACCTCTCTCTCTCTCTCTCTATATATATATATATATATAGAGAGAGAGAGAGAGAGAGCGTCTTAGGTTCATTTGAGAAATTGGTAAATATATGGGAAATAGAGAAGTAATTTTAGTCATTTATACGGTCAAGATCGGATTTGACTGGTCAAATATTTCGGCTTTGACTGGTCAAAAGTTGCGGCTATTCCAAAAATAAAAGGACGCTTTCGTAATTTTTACAAAATATACGGGTTGTGTTCATATATGAACATGTATAATTCACATATGAACTATATGTTCATATGTGAATCAATGTAATTCACATCTGAACTCTTTTAACTCATTCATATATGAACCTTTGTGATTCATATATGAATTAATTAATTGTAAGTTCATATACGAATCAGTTGAACTAATTAACAGATTCGTATATGAACTCTTGTGATTCATATATGAACTAATTAACTGATTCTCATATGAAATAATTAACTGGTTCACATATGAACGTATAGTTCATATGTGAATCATATAGGTTCATATATGAACTCATCCCGCGTATTTTACGAAACTACCCATCTACCTTCTATAGATCATGCAAAGAATTATCTGGTGTTTCGCGGTCAAAGTTGCAAATGTTGACTAGATGAATGGCTAAAATTACTTTTCTATTTGTCATACATTTACCATTTCTCAAATGAATCTCTCCCTATATATATATATATATATATATATATATAGAGAGAGAGAGAGAGAGGTTACTTTGTTAACCTTCCAATTTGTATTAATTTTATGAACTCCTCTCAACCAATAGAAATTCATTTTAATCCTTGGTTGGTTTGAACAAATCATTAAATGTTCAAGGGTAGAAATGGTACTTCATTATGTTTTTTTTCTAGACTTTTTGGCTTGGAAGTTACAAAGTGACCATTAATGAAGGGGAGGTTACAAAATAACAACATTGATCAACTGAACTCTAATGAACGAGTTAACTTTATGAATATCTAGTAGTATGATGATTATAACAATATTGTTCATATACGTTCAACAGATTTAAATGAACTTTAATGAATGATCATATATGTTCATTCGTTATTTCGTTATATACATGCCCATATATGTTCATATACGTTCAACAAATATGTCAAATGAACTCTAATGAATGACATAGATGTTCGGCCGTGATATATATGTCCATTTATTTTCATATACGTTCACTTTCTCAAATGAACACTAATGAAGTGGTTGTTAACATATACATGCTCATATATGTTTCCTTACAAATTCTTTTTACTTTTTTCCATCTCATTCATACTAATTTTGTTAACCTAATTCAACCAATGGGAAACCATGTTACTCTTGGTTTAATATACATGTACAATAAATATATGATGTCATTATTGATTTTTTTTATTTTGTTAATTGTAACATTTATTTAATGAGGGAGTTACAATATTAAATGTGAAAAAGGGTTGTGAATTTCCTCAAAAACCCCTATCATATATGTTCAATATAATTAATTATTATAAGGCTAATAAATAAGAGTTAATGTAGATGGGTTTTAATCTTAGCCCTTCATCTTAATATCAATGGTCAAGATTCGATTCACAAAGTTAGTACAAAAAATCGGGTTAACAAATGAACCCGACCCTATATATATATATATATATATATATATATATATATATATATATATATATATAATGGTAAAGAGCAAATGAGAACCTTGAAAAAAAGGAACCAGAGAACCATGAAAAAGGATGAAAAAATATATAAAAATGGATGTCAAATTAAAGATAATAAAATGATCGATTTTTTGGTGTAATTTGTTTTCCAATTTTGTTATGTTTCACTAGGGGTGTAAATGATGCGAGTCGAGCTCGAGTACCAGTAAACTCGACTCGAACTCGAAAACAAATTCTCAAGCTCGAACTCGACTCGAAAGCTCGCGAGTATTGAAAATCCAAGCTCGAACTCGACTCGATAACCAATTTCCAAGCTCAAGCTCGAACTCGTTTCAAGCTCGCTCAAGCTCGAACTCGTTTCAAGCTTAAACTCAAACTAATTTTAAGCTCAAACTCGAACTAGTGTTCGTATTCAAATCATTTAAAAATTCAACGTGTTCTTATTTGTTTATGTTTGTTTGATTAAAATTGTAAACAAACATAACAAACTAGTTTCACCCACTTCCATAGGTACCAACAATTTTTTTTGCCTAACTTCAAGCCAAATGGCTCAAACCACTAGGCACAATAGAAAGGTTATGCCACAAAGGCTATGGAATGGCAAAAGAAAGGAAGAGGGTGAGTCCTATTTATAGTTGAATGCAAAAGCCTTGGATGGATTGTCCCACCAATGTGAGATGAGTTTTTAAGCAAAAGGACGACAATCATTATTTAAATAATGGTACCCACAAGTCATATAGGTGTTATTACTTTTTTTTTTTTAAATGTTAGTAATTCTTTAATAATAATTATAATTATATAATTATAATATATATATATATAATAATTATATTATTATTTTAATGTTTATTTTCTTAATATATGTTCTTAAGATTCTTTAGATTACTATTATAAGTAAACGAACGTTAATAAACATATATATAATATATTCGAGTATCTCACGAGCTTATCGAGCCGAGTATCAGGTCGCTCGACTCGACTCGTTAGTATGTCGAGTCGAGCTCGAGTCGAGCCTATTCGAGTCGAGTTTTGACCGAGTCGATCTCGAGTAGCTCACGAGTTGTCTCGTCTCATTTACACCCCTATGTTTCACCAATTTTTGATTTAAAAAATAGGGTGAGATATTTTTATTTTTCTTTAAAAAAGTGGTTAATAACCACTTTTTTAACCATAGACATTGGAGCATCTTAATCTAACGTCTTGGATGAGTTCTTTGGTTCTTTCTTTTTTTACCAAATCTCATCCTATATATATATAGAGGAAGGATCATGCGAGAAGTTAAACATTTTGCGAGAAGGCGAGAAGTGTGATATCAAATATGATTACACGGCATGTATGTGTGTTTAATCATGTATGATTAAACGTCTATGTATTGTCAATATAACATGTGTTTAATCATATATGATTAAGCTTGTGTATCATATATGATTAAACACTTCTCGACTTCTCGCAAAATGTTTAGCTTCTCGTTTAAACCTGCCCCTATATATATATATGTATAATATTTTTGTTTACTTTTTCTAAATAAAAGTAAACAAAATTACAAAAATACCAAAATGTGTTTGAGTCGGACCTTGTTAACGGCCTTAGCGATAGAGACCAAAATCGAAACAAAGTGTCAACCACATTAATCAAAACCGTAATTAATTTAAAATAGAGATTAGACTTGATAGTCAGTGACAACTATAGGGACTAAAAGTGTAATATACTAAAAAATAAATGTATTTTGACTATTCTAAAATATTTTATAGCTTAATATCCGTATTTATATTATATTATAAAGCACGGATAAAAAAACTCTTAATTACTACTTATAAAACACAAGGTACTACTATTTTATGCATACATTTCAAAAATCTCTTAATCACAACTTGGTATGCATAATATACAATTCCTTAATGCACCACCGTTAAATCCACCAAAGTTGAAAAGATTCAAACTTTATTTTTTCACTTCCTTCCATATTCAAGTTATTTCCCTCCCATTTGGGGTTTCTCCCAAAGAAGACAAATTCTTTACTTGCTCAAATTAACACTCATTTTCTTTTATAAATTTGTTTTTTTGAGTCCAGGTTTCCAAGATCAACTTTGTCTTCTTAAAATGCTATCAAATTCAAAATTCAAATTAACAAAATCTCCCGTATATAATGAAATCCCTTCCACATCCCAAATTCAAATTGAAATTCTCTTCTCGTAGAATCACTGATATAGGGTTTTGTAAACCAACAACAGAGTTTTCATATTCTAAGTCATCTTCTGCCTTCATCGTCTCCTCTCTATTCCATTTGAACAACTTTTATTTGTGTCACCAATGTTGTCTTTTGGTTCTTTATTTTGCAGAAAATGTTGCTTGATTCGGATGGGGTAATCAATTTCATTTTTCGATTTCTATCTGGTTAACATTAATTTCAGCTTTTTATAGTTAATATTTTGTTTTTGTTTTCCGAGAATCCATTTAGGTTTCTTAACATGTTTTTATATCTAGAACATCCAGGGCCGATGATCGATTAAAAAAGATGTTGGTGGTGTTGCTTAACTTGCTTCGGGTTTGTTTCCTCCAATGATAATCGTTTGCCATGATTACCAATATTTTGATTTGTTTCCTCCAATGGGTTTGATGATGGGAGTTTTACAGCATATGTTGATATAATTTTGGTTCTTAGTTTTTGATTTAAATTTTAATTTTGTTTTTGTTTTTTATTTTGGTTTTTCGGTTTTGTTTTGTTTTTCATTTTGATTTTTTAGGGGTGAAATCACCGGTGAACTCACCGGGAAAATATGGTTGGTCATCGAAAGAAGATGGTGGTTCACCGATAGAGGGTTGAGGTTGGTTTTTGACTTTTATTATGGCACAACTCTTTTTTTTATACATCTTAAATCTTGTTCTTACTGGTGTGGCCTTGTTCACCGCCCAAAGTTTGATCTCCATGGTTGTATATATTCGTTGTTTAGTTGGCTCATGTTCTTTGCTAAGCATAGGTGCATGATGTTGAGAGGGATTTGACTTCATATTTTTGCTGGAAAATCCTAAGGGTTGTGGTTGTTTCTTTTTCTTTTCTTCTTTTTTTTACAAAAGGTTTTTTTTGTATATTTTGGTTGACGGTGGACAACATCTTCAATTACTAAATTTGATTGGAGATAGTCAAGTTTTACAAAATTTGGAGTATGGTTTATCCAAATTTACTAATGGTTGGAGCTCTATTTATGCTATTTTGAAGGTCACAGATTTTGAAGGTAATAAAGGGAAAAAATGAGTATGATGTGTGGTTTTCAATGGCCCATTAGTAGAATTTTATGTGATGTGCAGTGGATATAATTTTTTGGGTTTACAATACTACTGTAAATTTTGTGTCATTAGAGTTGTATGTGACCTACAGATTCTTATAGATTGCAAGTTCAATAAGGGAAGACTTTAGTCTTTTAATCATCAAACAATAAAAGATTTGAAAATCTAAAGCAATTCATAACCGTAAGCAAACCTTAGACCGACCAACATATATATTTTTATTAGTTAAATAATCTATACTATATTATAAAACATTTTGTTTAAAGTCTATAAAAGAACCATTTAAGCCTCAAATGTTGTTGATTAATGCATATTTCCTTAATTATGATGGTACATGTATTTTCTTCATGTGTACAAGTTTTTAAAGCCTTTTGAATTCTATAAAACTAACTAATAGTGAACCTACATATATGTTTAGATACAAAGTAATACTATCTAACATTATCTTTGTTATTTTTACCTATTCTATATTACAGTATTTTGAAAAAATATTATCATTCGTTAGATATCACTGATTAATACATGTTTTTTAAATTCAAATATACATTTAACGATTACTTTAATATAATTTCTTAATGCTTAATGATTGAAAAAACTCAAGTTATACGTTTATCACTACTAATGCTCCATAAATATATGATTTACTTCATATATATCTTATTTTCTGAAAAGCTATTACATTAATTTTTTATTTTCATTTACAATTGTTCACCCCGATGCATTGCACTAGTACACTGCTAGTATCAAATGATATCTAAAACGATAATAAAACAAAAATGAAACATAAAAAAATTAATATTGTTGATTGATTATTATTCATAAATGAGATGAATAAGTTTGAGACATATATATTACTACATTACTTTTATTTTCATTTAGTTTAATGAGTTCTGTCCAATTAACTAGTCTTCAGTAATTCATGATTACAAATTTAGATTTGGAAACCGAAAAAAAAAAGGTGTTATTAAATGAAACATCTATACAAAATCAACACAAAATGTAAATAACAAGAAAGTTAAGTTTTAGAAGCGATTCCTTCATGTGTGCAAAGACGTTTGATTCCTTCATGTGTGCACACAATTTCTAACAAAACATTAACTGTTCGTAACTGTTAAATTATAAGAAAACCAACAAAGAGTCATCTTTCAATATCAGATCTACGATAAAATAGCATATACTTGTTCAATATTAACCCGATAAATGTTTGAATTTTTTAAATACGTCATCAATTGACAAGGGTGAACTCTGGTGAAAACTATCAAGATCGAGTGCCCAATCCATTCAAATGGTTTTAACAAAAATCCTATTCAAATGGAAGGTGTATGGTGAGGTCATCCAAGTTAACACAGCCATGGATGCTCAATCCATGCTCATTAGCCAAATGCAACACACAAATGAAACACAGGTGCGGGGAGATACCATCCGTCGTTTTCTTGTTATCGGTTGGAAAAGATGCCAATATGTGTTTAAAAGACAATGTCTTTGTCTCCTGCACCATTCCACAACAAAACTCTGTCCTCATTCCATGATTATCATATTATTTTTCAAAATGGAAGTATATCCATTTCCTGGGGAGGATCATATTATCATGATTCGAGTCCCATGAAGTTGGCCAAAACCAAATCAAACCAACTCAGTATATCCCATTTGGTCCTGGAGAGTAAGATGTACACAGACCTGACCTCTACCCCAAAGAGTAGAGCAGTTGTTTTCATGATCATGAAGTTGGCAATCTCAATCAAACTTGAGAGTTGACTGTTTCGCCTTAAACTAATATCAATAGAAAAAGAAAACTTACTTGAGCATGTGTTTCTTGCATAGATGACCAAAGAGTCTCTTTAAGTGCCTGAACATCAACTTGTTTAGATGTTTTGTCATACTCAACTTCAATCTTATTTACCTGTTTTACATAGATGAAAAGGCAAAAAAAAAATTACTACTTTCATGGCATATGCTACTACATTTCCTTTTTTCATTAGGAAAGAGGGAGAGAAACAAATAAATGCTACTAGTTATTATGATGAACGAGTTCTTTCTCAAAAGCAAAACAAATAGCGAATCAAGAGTCACTCAATCAGGATAAAAATGAAGAACAAACCTGACGGGGCTGAGAGACAAGTGTGATAGAGTCCTCGACATCATTATAAGTATTTCCATCGTCAAATTGGCCACAGTCATCACCCCAAGATGGAAATGCCTCATTATTCTCTTCTCCTTCTTGACCAGGTTCATCTGACAATCGACAATCTTATTTTATCATACGGATGCTATATCAATAGTTCAATCAATGCAAGTTACTCGACATTTATAAGACAGATAGACTTCAAAGCATGTAATAAACATTTATCTTATTTCTACCATTTAATATATTCCCATAAGGTTGTAAGTGCATTCGTCACTAAAATATCTCAAGAGATTCGTCTCTCTATACATTTAACAGGAAACGACGAGTTAGCATGTAGAAAATTTGGTGTCACTTTTTGAACAATAGTTGTTGAACAAAAAATCATGACAACAAAATGAAGTTTCGGTAAAAAGAAGTATAGAGATGAAAAACTACAAAGATAGGACGTAAATGTTGTTTGTAAATAGAAGAAAGCATACAGTTTTTCTGTTTTTGGATTAAACGAAAAGTAACAAGTGAGTGAATGATTGTTAGACAGGAAGAATTGGGACAAATTAATTGTGAACAGCTTCTTGTTAGGACTAAATTACAACAAAGTAAATAGTCCAACCTGATACAAAATGAAAATAGAAATGGACCAAATAGTTCCATCCATTACATGTAACAAAAAAAAACATTGAGCTAAAAGGATTTTGAGTTGAATTTTGATATGGAATAATATCATCCACTGTTCTAAATGACGTGGTGGCAAGGTCAAACCTTACGAGTTATGGCAAAGCCACAACGTTGTTATGAACTGGGTTCCAAACTGGTAAGAACAGATAATGCAGAAGAAAATAGACTAATCAAATGATTACTTAAATGGAAAACAAGGTAAACTCTAGCGTTCGAGAGACTAGAACTCTCCCATATAGAACCGACTAATTTTCTCGATACCTATACTCTCCCACCAACCCCTATTTATACTAACAATTTGTTCTAGAATATATAATATTGGGCTTGGGCTTGTATATCTCGATGCATGACAATCGTTTTTCAAAGCGTGCTTAAGGCGGCAAATATATACATATTATATAGAGTATATTACAAATTTCGTCCCTGTGGTTTGAGGTTGATCACGAACAGGGTCCCTGAACCCTAAAATTCATGGATAGGGTCCTCGTGGTTTCACTTTTGTTATAGAGCCGGTCCCTTACGCTAACTTTGTTAAATTTTCTTCGATAAATCAGCGGTATTTTAGTCTTTTTATTTTCATTCATTTTTCATCAAAAAAATAAATAATATTATATACATTAATACATTTATATAAAATAAAAGGACCCCCTAATCCCACCCTTCCCTGAAACCATCCCCCAAAATACTACTATGTGATATACACATTTATTCAAATTTCACCTCTGGCAACTTAACAACAGCACTAACATAAAATTGAATTGAATATATCAACTGACCTGAATATTTCCTTCCTTTCCTCCCAAGGCACTACACAAAGAATAAACACAACATTAAAAAATTATGGTCTAATACATTAAGACACAGTTAAACTATCAGCCTTCAAAAGATTGTAGTAACCTTAACCTTACCATAACATTAGGAAGAAGAAATAGCTTGACAAGATCCTCTGGTTGATAGTGACAATCTTCTGGAAGTGTTGTGTTACAGGGTTCTCTATTTGCAGGCAACAATAATGACTTGGGGTATTTAGGAAGAGCAAAAATATTATCCATGTCACTGACCAAGTCCAACGCTTTCGTAAATTCTATATCAAATTCAGCTTGTTTCTTATTCCTTTGTTTTTTAGGTACTAATGGTGATCCATTTTCCTTGGGATCTTCTGGACCTGAAAAACATACAATACAAGAAAAAACCAAAATCATGAAAAATGGGTGTAAAGTATTAGATGAGTAGTTTCTGTTCCATCCAAGAAACCTACCTTTAGTCTTCCGATACTTCCAATGATCAGGGCCTGCCCATGCATTTTGTTTTCCAGTTAAACCAATACTTAGAAACAGGAAGCTGTCAACTGTCGCAAATCTGTCATCTACATCACCATCATGAGAAACATCTGGTTCATTTTCCTGCAAACAAGCTATAGATCAGTTGGTTCCTTTCTTTTCTCCCAAACTACGTTAGAAATAACACTGCAAAGACTTCCATGATCAAGCACCTCATGGTGAACCGGTACAAAGAGTCCCTCATCTCCCTCATAGGTGTCCTCATCATTGAGGCTTGTCTGGTTGTCATTAATGAAATCCCAGGTTCCCGAACAGTCATGTCCACCGCCATCAAAGTCATCGCCATAAGCTTCATGATCAGGTTCTATAGACTTTTGGGAAGAAGAAAAGGTATATGTTGGTCTTCTATTATCTTCATCAAACAGATTAACTATATCCTTGAGACTTGGTGAGATTTCATGTTTCTTTGAGATGTTTGATACCATTTGTTCTATATGATCTATAAAAAGAAATGAACAGTTCAGAATAGTGTAACTTTCAAGTTTCAAACAGGAACCTCGTATATCTGGAAGAAACAAACCTCTGGCATAAGCAATATCAATTGTATCGGTTTTATCATGCTCACTTGAGCATGACATGCAGTTCCCAGGTACTTCAAGTGAATCAAAAATCATTCGGCATCCACCGTATACTCCAAGGTTATTCAGCAAGAGACCTTTTGATCCACCTTCATCAAACTGGGCAGTTGTCTGATGATAAAGAGGATCCACAGCAAATGCAACTAGAGAATGAAGAAATTACTTAAAAATACTTTTTGGTGATATTAAAATAAAATACACTCAGGTTGCATCCCTACCATCAAACTTCTTCACATTAAGAGCCTCAAAGGATGATTCCAGTGTTGATAAAGGAGATAACTGTGCACATATCGTAAATAATTAGTTCAACTCCAGCAAACAAGCAACAGCATAAATGAGATAATGAAAAACCTTTAGTTCCTTCTCCTTCTTTGAGTCGCCTTCTCCTTGCATTTCCATGTTGCCATCCTCTACACTGTCTGTATCAACAGCGCAACATATAATGTTTCCAAGTCGGTCATTACAATGTCATTATTAAACATATCATTATATTTAGTTCAAACGAATGATTCCTGGTACTAAGAATTGATAAACATGTGAATGAGGGGAAGGATAAAAGAGCTATGAAGTTTTGATCTCATAAAATTACTCAAGAAAAAGTGTGGCAGGAAGTAGTGTTTTACCCATTGCAGTCGACATAAGTCAAGTGAATATATATTATATAATATGCATTGTAAATAGAGAAACAGGGCTGATATCTACAGAGAAAGTTCAAAGACAACGTATTAGATAAGTCCAATCTTTAACAGTTTCCTTTAATGGGCAACCACAGGTGCTTCCAGAAGTTTCCCAGAGTGGATTATTTGATGAGAAGTAGCACGGTGATGCAAACCTGTTCACTTGTTTCTATCATACATCAAGTTAATAACCAACCAAACCATGAGGTTATACAAGTAGACCTCAAACTAGAAAACATTCAATAATTCAACAAAAAAAAATAACTTTTCCATTTAACTTGCAACCCTTCAAATGGGAACAGAATCTAAAATTGCAATAGCATTTCCTTTTGTTTAGGCTGAAAATGCACTCCATGGCTACAAACCACTAAAAAAAATTGCATCAAGAACAGATGACATCGTAATAAAAGACCCTCCTTGAACAGATAAGCTAAGATAACAAAGCTAACCTTGTTCAGGTTCCTGTGCAACTCGACTAATCCCTCCAAGAACCTTATATGCCTCTGAATGGACCGAATCCACCCTCATCGAGTATATTCTTACTCCAGCTTCAAGAGTGCAGCTTGCCTACAGTCAGAAAAGTATCATTTGACATTCATGTGTGTCCCAAGATGTAACAATTGTGCATGATTTCTATCAACAGACGAAAGCTTCAAATTCATATTATCAAATAGTATACACAGGATGAAAAGTTGTTTCTATGTGATGTTAGCACAGGACAAAAAGTTGTTTATGTGATTGTCATGCTTATGCACTCAAATAACCTACAAAATCGCTGATGATAATTACACATGCATTGACAAAGGAAAACATAAGAACCGTAAGCAGCAAAAAGTATGAACTTTGTAAAAATTAATAGAGAAATAACTGTTTAGATCAAAGAATGAGAAACCGAGAACCAATGATGCCAGGAACTCCATTGCTTCTCTGCTGTAGTCTCAAGAAATAATAGGGAACATATATCTTACATACCATCTAAGCAAACATCCATAATAGTAACAACCTAATTAACTTACAGGGCAATTGTTTCAAGTAACATACGGCGACTGAAATCAACCTTTTTATTTATTTTAGTGGTATCAACTGCGTCCAAGGAATGTGCAAAAAAAATAAACACACAGCAACAAGAAGACTTCTGAAGCAAAGGTGTCTATTAAACACGTTTTGATGCTTCTGACCAGAAGATAGAAGACTATAGACAAATACAAGCTGTTCCTAGATTTTGACTGGCTCGGCTCCAAAAAAAGAAGATTATATGGATATGTAACAATATGACACAACATTGGATCATTGGATGTGACGTCGCCCACTTAAGAGAAAACTTGAAAAGAATCCATTGAGGTCACAGTGTCGGTTATCCTTGTAATCCCATGCAACTTGATGAATTGTGGATATGACAAATACAAATTGTGTGCGACCGATGCAGCAATATCATGTTTCCAACTTATTTGGCTAGTGCGAGAAGAACAACAAGCATTTTATCACCAAATTAGTTAAAATGTGCCAGGTTGATAGCACTTAGAGCATCTCCAACAGCTTCTCTAAAATGGGAAAATGGAGATTTTAGGCATTTTTGTGCTCCAACAGATTCTCCAAATCTTTCTCTAAAATGGAGAAAGTAGGAGAGAGAGTGTAATTTTCTCCAAATACAGAGAACTCTCCAAAATCTCCAAAAATGATTACTATGAGAGAGAAATTATTTTTTTATTATATTCTACCAATAAGATTTCTTCAAATGAGATGGGTATGAGAGATAAATAATATTTTATTAGATTTATATAATATTTTAATATTATAAGTAATGATTTCATCTCCAAAATGGAGAATTTGTTGGAGATGAATGTAAATTTTTATGTAGATTTTGACTTTTAATCCTCCATTTTGGAGAAATTTTGAAGATGTTGTTGTAGATGCTCTTAGTTTCCAGTAAAAATAAAAAGATGATGAAATTAGTGGAATCACCAAAAAACTGAAGATAAAACTCTAATGATATGAAAAATCCTCTTGATCATCTACTTTTGAACTAAGACAGGAAAACACATTTAGATCAAAAGGTGATTCAACATCATAATGGGAGCTTTACAATTAGTGGGTTTGTGCTACATCACAGGGGCAGGATGAGAATTACAGAAGAATTTGTATCGAAGTCAGAGGGAAAAGGACTAAATAGTACACACATTGATTCAATAATTATTTTCATTTCCTTTTAATAACTGCATATGTTACAAGAGAGATACCTAGCAGTCACATGGTCATTGCATAAATATTCTCTGTAATAATTTATTTGCATGTTGTTAAATCAAAGAAAAAGTATTTGATCTCTCTCACCTCATCTTCTCTAAATTCCTATGTTCTACTCTATACTTCACCATTAATGACCATAGTCCAGTGATAGGATGTAAGTTGTATTTTGGATTACTCCAACTAACAACAATTGGTATCGAAGTGCATGGAAGAACCTGGTAAGAAGCTTGGCCTTATGAGACAATTGGGGGTATGGAGCTAGACAATCATGCCCTAGGGGTGCAAATACAAGTCTCGGATGCTGCTACAGTGAAGATTGAGTCAGAAGACAACGCTAAGAGTGACTAAGACACAATTGCAACCGCACAATCTCGAACAGAAGTTGGACTCCAGGACCAATGAAATCTTACAAGCAATGCAGGAAGGAGAGCACCCCCAATCAGAGGACCCTTGTCTACTCCAACTTTGGGACCTAGCATGAATAATTCTAGTAGAGTGTTAACTTGATTGGAAGGTAAACAAATTCTACCAACCCCAAACCGTTGCTAAGAGCTTGTGCTCAGAACGAATGAAGCAGCATGAAGAGTCTTATGACGGATCCAAGTGAAGTTATCACCAATATTACATGCATGGAAAATGCAATAGAAGTTATCACCTTATTATTTAAGTCTTAGAAATCTGAAGAAAGATAGTGGCTTATACTCAGAAACTACTCCCCAACAGGCAAGGTTCATCCTATCTTTCATAGGAGACAAAGTCGTGCCTGCTACACAACTGGAAACAGATGAGCAATTTTTTTATTAAAACTGTCGTGATGTTAACATTTGTTTGATCGACGGTCCCAATCTGCGAGTGAGCCAACTCTTGGTGTATTGTTCTAACACTCTTAGTCATGACCCCACTTACAAGGATTGGAGTTTTTTTACGTCAAAAGCTCCCAACTTTTTATCTTTAAGGGTACAGCTCTGATAAGGAGGGGGGGAGAATGATGCATCACAGGGACAAAGTTAGGTACTGCCGAATAATTCTAAGGCTTAGGAGGTGAACTGCAACAGCCCAATAGAAAGCAACACTTAGAACACACACTAGATTGTTTAAATTCAATGTCATGTCATTTGGACTCACTTATCCCCCTGCTATATTCCAATCACTCATGAATCAGGTTTTCAGATCTTATTTAAAGAGATTTATATAACTTTATTATCAGTCATATGAGAAGCATATGAATCATCTTAGAATAAGAATAACCAGTTGTATGTCACAAAGAAAAAATGCTGGTTTGCAACCGAGAAGATTCAATACATCAGGCATGAAACATCAAAGAAGATAATAGCTAATGATCCAGATAAATATCAAGGCATGCTTGATTGGCCAATTCTTTCCCTTTCAAAAATCTTACAGGCATTTTAGGACTCATAGGGTACTACAGAAGGTTTATAAAAAGATACAGGGCGATCAACAAGCCATCAATAGAGCCATAAAAAAAATAGATGTATCTCTATAAAATGACAAGGCTAAGGACACTTTTAAAAGCCTTTAACCAGCCACGATGTAGTCCCCTGTTTTAGTTTGGCCAAACTTCACCAGGCCATTTACTCTGGAAACTTATGCATCTCATTATAACAAACATGCAACGTTGTCAAAAAATAGAAGACCTATAGCTCTCATCAGTAAAGTCCTTACCCATAAGCACCTAGCATATTCTACTTGTGAGAAAGAGCTAAGGCACTAGCATATGTAATGGGCAAATTAAGACATTACTTGTATAGTTGTATGGCAACAAAGTCAAATTTGAACTTTGTTCACAAGAGGTTAAAGTACTTGTAAAATCAATGAATTAACAATTACAACCAACAGAAGTGGATTACAACATTAAAGGGATACGGCTATGCGATACTCTATAAAAAGCAAAGAGAATATTGCGGTTGACACTCTATCCATTAAAAAAAGTGTAATGCCCATTGTGGTTGTCGCTGCTTGGATAGAGACTCTCTTAAGCAAAGTGAATTACTAAAGGAGGTAATCACTAAGTTGTTAGACGCCACGCCACAAATGTACCAGGTCCTATGAACAAGGTAGATTGAAATACTAAAGAAGATTGGTCGTCGGACGAAATGAGCAACTGAGTTGAGGCTGTTAGAGGCATTCCACCCATCACCATTAAGGGGACAAGCTGGAAGCAGGGTACCTGTGCAAAGGCTAAGGCGGCTTCCATTGAAAAGAAATGGAAGAGATGGTGGAAATTTTTGTGCAAACTTGTCGCACTTGTCAAGTACACAAGCATTGGAATCACAACCCAAGAAGCATGTCACAACCTTGCATGTACCTGGCTAAGATTCAATGGACTGAATTTGCAATGAATTTTGTTCAAGGCTTACCAAAAGCTGGAGGGTTCAATGATATTATGGCGGTGATGGACAGATTATCCAAGCATAGATACTTCATCCCCCTTACAACATCCCTACATGGCCAAGGAACTAGTGGAATTGTTTGTATCTCAATTCTCACATGATCACATCCAGAACTTGCATAGAATCCCTAACAGCATAGTTCCATAAAGAGATCAGCTTATCACCCTCAGGCATATGGGCAATCTGAAAGACTCAACCAGATTATGGAATGTTATCATATGCATTTTTCCCACAGGCCACGTTCATGGCATTCTTGGCTCTCTATGCCTGAATAGTGGGATGACAACTACCATGTAAGCCGTTAATGCACACTTTTTTAAGTACCCTATGGTTATCAAAGGTAGGGTGACATTAGAGATGCATACGCAAAAGCTTCTTGTGAAGAAAGAGTTAAGATGTTCAAAGTATTCAAGCAAAGATTCATCAGTTCCCAAGTTTGTACACAACAATTGTGGCCACTGAGTTTATCAAAGCTGATTTCTTGCGGTCATAATTTGCCGGGATTAGTCTTAGGCATAGCCTAGACACCCTTCCAAAAAAAAATTAGAAACGTTGCACATTGTGAAGATTAAAAAGAAACCACAAATAATTCATGATACTACGAAATAAATAAAAATTAATTCGATAAACTGTAACATGGAGCATACATTATACTACGTACCTTCTGAAAATTGGTCTCGACATCATTCTCTTCTTCGACCTTAATAATATCGCAAAGGTGATCTATGAGATTCAGCTCCCAAGTGTTCTTCTGATTAATTTTCTGCACCTCACAAAAAAATGAAGTCAATCTCATGCCCATAACAAGTAAATTAGTGGCGTACATTTTCTGAAGGATATTACTACATACATTTTCACTGGCCAGTTTGATGCAATTCTGAAACAATTCCATAATCTGGTCCTGTCCGAGACAAGGATCTGAAGGACTAACATCGCTTGCTTGATGAAGAGCGACAGGCTTCCGACGGATCGCTGCAGCACGGGCCGCACGTGCTTGAGCACGCTCGAGTTTGTCATCGTTGGAGCCCAAAAATAATGGTCGGTCCGGAGACAGGACCGGTGCTCTCTGTTTTGGCCCGGTTGTAGGAGTAGGGCTTAGGGTTTCAGCCATTGTTGGAATAAGCTCGTTGGGAGTTCAAGATTACACCGAATTGAAACTATAGAGGATGCAAGATTGTTGATATCTTGTAGTAACTTACAGAAAATTTAGGGATTTTAGGGATCAAGAGGGAGGACCGATTAGAGTTTCTTGTTCTAGGTTGTAGGGGTGAAGAAACGAAGGCGGGTTCCTTTCCCTCCCCTTCAGTTTGAATTTGGAGATATACATTGGTCCAACTTATTTCCAACGGTCTAAGACCATATTGCTAAAAAAAAAATTAAAATAGAGAATGGAAAGTCAAAATCTCTAAAAACATTTTCTTCTAACTCCAACAGTTTTTCTATTTTAGATTAATCAATCATTAATTATATTATTATAATATTCCATAATTTATTATCCCAATACACTTTTTTTAAAAAAACTTAAAATAAAATGTTAAAAATTTAATCTTATTGGTTGAATTGAATAAAATAATATTTTTTCTCTCCAATTTAGAGATTATAGAGAATTCTTTATATTTAGAGATTTTTTTATCTTTCTCTATTTTAGCAAACCATATAGCAAAGCTGTTGGAGAGTAATAGGAAAGAAAAAGTCAGATTTTTCTATTTTAACAATACTGTTGGAGAAGCTCTAATATAGCTAAACCTCAAAATTATTCATATTTAGGGTGCATTTCGGACATCACAAAATTGAGATCACTCTTCCTTGTCAGTTTGGTTTGGCATCACTTTTACGTGGAACAGACAGGACAGAGTAGAACAAGGTGAAACCAATGTTTTAAAACCCGGATCGACCCGGTCTGTTCAACCGGTTGAACCGGGAACCGGTCGAGAGATCGGGTCAACTATCACCGGTTTTTGGGAATTTATGAACCGGATCGAACCGCCGGGTTTTTGAGAAAACCGGTAAAATCTCGGGTTGACCCGGTTAAAAAAATAATTTTTTTTTGTGTTTTTTTTTTTGGATTGATATAAAATTTGTCGTTATGTGTTTTTTTAATGTTTTTGGATGGATGTAAACTTTTTGTTATGTGTATTTTTAATGTTTTAACTTGTGGACATCAAATTATTGGTTATATATATATATATATATATACATATATAGAGGGAGGATCATGCGAGAAGTTAAACATTTTGCGAGAAGGCAAGAAGTGTTTAATCATATATGATTACACGGCTTGTAAGTGTGTTTAATCATGTATTATTAAACGTTTATGTATTGTCAATATAACATGTGTTTAATCATATATGATTAAGCTTGTGTATCATATATGATTAAACACTTATCGCCTTCTCGCAAAATGTTTAGCTTCTCGTTTGAACTTTTTAAGGGTTGTAAAATATCCTTCCAATATATATATATATATATATATATGCAAAAAAATGAAAAATACATAAAATTTCTTGAAACCGGGTCAACCACCCGGTTGAACCGGTTGGACCGTGACCCGGTCACCACACCGGGTCAACCTTAAAACCGGGTTTTAAAACATTGGGTGAAACATACATGTTTCATCCACATCCCATGGAACAAGTGGAACAGAACTATTGATTGTTACAGATTCTAGTTTCTAAATCAAGATTAATCAAACACAAACACGAATTAACAAACAATTACCTGTTTGATTTCACTTCAAATCAAGATTACACTTTTCTCTCTTTACAAACTCTTTCTAACTAACTCTCTCTCTCTCTCTCTGATGTTTCTCTCTCTAGAATACCTAAAATGATTCTCCAATTTCGTTCATTTCAAAATACAAAGAAAGAAAAACTATTTATACTACCTAACTATTACAAGGAAAAATACAAATACAAAAATACATTGACTTATTACAAATAGACTTTGACTTTAAATGAGATTTGACTTTAACAGCTTTGACTTTCTCAACTTTGACCTTCAGTATTCTTGATCTTGTATCCAACAGATTTATGCTCTAACAACTATATTTTTCTAATATAATCTCAAAATAAATCTTAATTATCTTCTAAAACATCAAATACATCTTCCTCCTTATATTTTGTTCATTCTTTAATTTCTATTTATTGTATTTTATGTTTTTTAAACTTCACTTATTATCCTCAAAATATTATTTTTATATGATTTTTATATTTTGGTTAATTTATATAATTTATTGAATATTAATAATACATAAAAATAATACATAAAAAGTATAAATAAAAATTGGAACTACATAAACTTTTATTTTGATGACATTTTAAACATCTCGACGAAAACTTTCTAATAATATATTTTGTTATAAAAAATATTTATTTTATTATAATTTAAAAAATTACATAAATTAATCAAAATATATAAAAGATACAAACAACTCAACAGGGTAAATTGGTAATTTTATCTATTCTGTCATGTCCAGATTTGTCTTACCAAATGTTGAACAGTTATTATGTTCTGTTATATCATGTCTTGTATTGTCTAGATACCAAACGCACCCTTAATGTGTCGTTTGGTACCCATAATGTTTGTTTTATGAAACTGAATATGTTAAATGAATTTGGCTTTGAAGAAATTATAATAAATATTATCAAGTTTGATCATTTGTTTGATTGATAAATATTGAAATAAAATTTACTAAAGAAATTAAAATTTATTTATTTGGTTCACATAATATAACTCTGAAATTGTAATGAAATGTTGTAAAATGCCCAAAATGCCATTTATTGAAAATTTTGAATTTTTCTCAAACTAAAAAATATTTTAATAAAATAAAAACATTTTAATATAATATTTTGTTAAAATAATGCATATGATTCAGATAGATTATTTACATGTCAACGTTTATCAATACAAATAGATATTTTCTCTTACCAAAATTAAATCGTATTATAATAATGATAATACTTGATTATTACTTATTGATATATGTTTATATAATTAGGGAGAGGGTTTTTGAGAAATGTTAAATGTATGAGAAATAGAGAAATGATCATAACCTTTTATCTGGTCAACATTTGCGGCTTTGACCGTGAAGCACCGGATAATTCCTTGTGTGGTATGTAGAAGATAGAGAAGTAATTTCGTAAAATATGCGGGACGAATTCATATGTAAACCTAGGGGTGAGCATCGGAACTGGATACCCGCCTTTAGAACCGTAACCGTTTCGGAACTGTCAGTTCCAGAGCGGGAACTGATGTGATTGGTTCTAGTTCTGGTTCCTAAAATACGGAACCGATTAAGACTAGTTCCGGTTCTCATTTTTTTGGAACTGTTACCCGCTGGGTAGTCGCCGGGACCGGGTACCCGGTTCCACTGGATACCCAAAATCGAAAGCGACGAGTACCCGTTGTTTTTTTTTAAATAATAATTTTACATATTTAAAAAAAACTATTACCAATTTACCATTTAGGGTTACTTTCACAATTAACAATTTAACATTACACTTTACACGACCGCTTTCTAGTTATGGAAGTCGTTGTGTTGCTGTCAAGACTCGAAAGTGTCTAATTTGTTTATGTAATAATTAGTTTTTATCGGATTAGTTTTCACCATTTGTTGTAGTTATTATTTTAAGTTGGTACTTTGTTGTTTGCACTAGACTTAAAAATTTAAAATTACTTTTTATTGTATGAAATGTTTAAAAAAATTAAAAAAACTGAAACCGGGTACCCAAAACCAGAACCGGTTCCAAAATGTAGAATACCGTTGTAAGTGGTTCCGGTTCCCTCGTTCTACAGTTCCGGTTCCATGAAATTTAGGCAGGTGCCCGGTTATGCTCACCTCTATGTGATTCATATATGAACTATACGATCATATGTGAATCAGTTAATTAGTTCATATGAGAATCAGTTAATTGTTTCATATATGAATCACAAAGGTTCATATGTGAATCTGTTAATTAGTTCAACTGATTCACATATAGTAAATTAGTTTATATGTGAATCAGTTAATTAGTTCATATGTGAATCAGTTAAAAGAGTTCATATGTGAATTGCACTGGCTCATATATAAATCAGTTAAAAGAATTCATATGTGAATTGCACTGGTTCACATATGAACATATAGTTCATATGTGAATCATACAGATTCATATATGAACTCGTCTCGTGTATTTGTAAAATTTACGAAACTGTCATTATATTTTTGAAATAGCCGCAACTTTTGATCAGTCAAAACTGCAATTGTTGACCAGTCAAATCCGATCTTGACCATATGAAAGGCTATAATTACTTTTTTATTTCTCATACATTTATCATTTCTCAAATGAACTTAAAGATATATAATTATAATAACTACATCAGTTTCTTTAACTTTAATTTGATTATTTTCTGACATTTAAAAAAATGGGACATGCTTAAAAAAAACTGACATAAATAGGCAAAAATAATAATAATCGAAATGGTTTAATGAATTGTATTTTTTCTAAAAAAAATTATTTAAATTTTAAGTTGAGAGATTAGAAATCGAACAGAAAGTGGAAAATGAACATTTTATTTTCCACCTTATTGCCAAAAAAAAACATTCAAATCTCTTATTTGTGGAACTTATTGGATTTTGAATATTCCTTTCGTAAAAAAGAATGAAACAAACGAGATAATGAAATTTGGCCAAATGAATTTGACATTCAATTCCATCATATTCCTCCTGAATCTGCGAACCAAACGTCATCTGAAGTTCTTACCTTGGATTTTTGTGTACAATGACATTTTAATAGTTTTTATATAATTATTAATGTTAAAAAAGTATATGAGACCCACAAAAAAAGTTCAATGAGAAATGCCATTGTAGGGTTTTATAAAAGATTTATATCAAACTCCAACAAATTCTATATCATAGAGATTTCAACATCTATTATATTATTAATATATTTTATAAAATTATCATTCCAATACTTTTTTTTTAAAATTTATATAAAAGAATAACTAAAAGTGTACTCGCGCAATGCTACTAGATACATCACGATTTTAATGTTTCATTTTATTTTCTGTTTTTTGTCGATTTACATTACGATTTTGGATGGTTGTGAGAGAGTGATAATGTTTTTTTATATTAACTTGTTTAATTTAGACTTAATAATATAATGTAATTTATTTTGGTTTCATAATATAATTTTTTTTTATAAAAGATTATGTTAGATTTTTTTAATTATATTTTATATTTTTTATATTTAAAATTTGTTTTTTATTCTATATTTAATTATGTTGAGAATTATTTTTGGAAAGTTAAAGTGAGAAATAATTTTAGGGGAGTTAAAATGGTTATAAAGAATGATTGAAAATTAATAAATAGCATTAAATGTAGTACATATAGCTTTAATTGTTGTTTTTAAGTAATTAACATTAAATGACGGTACATTAAGCTTTAAGACTTGTTTTTAAGAGTTTTTTATGTCTTCTTTATAATATAGTATAGATAATTCAATCTCATTAGTGGGAATAAATAAAAAATTAATTTCTCTCTCCACACATCAAGCTTTAGATAATGCTCTAAACTTAGAGTTTTCTCTAGTTTTCTTTATTTTACAAAAAAACATGTTGGAGTAAAATAGAGAACAAAAGTCTTATTTTCTATATTTTAGAGAATATGTTGGAGATGCTCTAAAAAGATCTATCACACTTAAATAAACATAATGTATGTAAAATGAAAAAATTCAAATACTTCACATACATTTGAGAATGCAACAATTTAGGGTTATTATCATGTTTAAACACAAGTCATAATATAAGATAAATATAATAATTTATACAGTAAAATTCCATTAAAACGGTAGAATAAATTTTATAGGGTACTCATCAGACCAACTATATTATATAGGTCGGAAATAGGCCGCAAGGAAGGATGTTGAGAGGAAGTTGAAAATTACGGAAATAAGGATGTGTAGGTCTACATGTGGTTGGACTAGGTTAGACATAATTCCGAATGAGATTTTTTTAGACTGAGTTGGAGTGACCCCCGTAATGGGTAAATTGAAAGAGTGGAAATTGCATTGGTTTAGCCATGTTCATAAGAAACCGATGAATGCACCAGTGTGGAGGGTAGACAAAGTGACAGTGGAGGGGGTGAGGAGGAAGGTAGGTCGAGGAAGACTCGAGATGAGCAATTGAGGTTGGACATGTCGGTTTTAGACATTTCTGAGAACATGACATCTGATAGCGATACTTGTAGACGGGGGATTAGGATAACAAACTAGGTTTGGAGCATATAGCTAGCATAGTTAGGTTAGGTAGAATGAAGTTGGATAGTTTTTTTTTTTCCTTTTGGGGAGGGGGTGGTGGTGTAGAAGGTTGGAGGTTTAGACTACAAATGTGTTGTTTTGCATTACTTGCGTTGTGTATGTGTTGGCTTCCTTACCTTTTCGGTTGCTTTCCATATACATACTAGTTGCTCTTTTTTACTTGCTTTTTTCGTGATTCGTTCACCATATGTTAGCCTTAATTCCCGCCTGTTTACTCACACTTGTGCACAAGTCAGGGGTCTTAGCAGGAACAACCGCTCTATCCTTTTGGGGTAGAAGTCAGCTTTCCGTACATATCATCCTTACCCTACTTTGATCTAGGATTTACTTTGTGAGTTTGGTTTGATTTACAATAATTTGGACAAAAACATGATGGGTCCTTTTATTTTGCATGAGGAAAAGATAAGAAGATTACAAGAAAAAGAGAGAGAATCAAGTGGATCCGACTTATCAGATTTGATAGCTCATAAGAAATGGCAATAAAACTGATTTTTGAAACCTAAAATCACCCAACTCTCCATGACTAATTATCTGATTCTAATTCTTAACGTTGTAACAATAATTTAAAAGTGTACATCCGACCAACCCTATAGTAGGTTTTGGAGATCATGTTCGATATTGTTAAGGTTATGTTGGTAGTTTGGATGTCAGATGAAGGGTGGCATGGTCATTTCATCAAACAAATGAACCTTTGTTGAGACATGAACCCTTAGACCCGAGACTCCAGACAGGCTAGGATGTTCGATATTTTAAAGATGAACCCGACTCCAGACATGAACCCTGAGACATGAACCTTTACCGTTGAGCCAATGATCCTTTGGAGATGATGTTCGATATTTTAAAGACTATGTCGGTAGTTTTGATGTCAAATGAAGGGCGACATGGTCATTTAATCAAACAATGAACATTTCAACACAATGTTGATATTAGAATTCCTTGTTCCACACAAAGACGGATGCTTGGTGTGTGTGTATATATATCTGCAATCGACTGCCTATGTACATCACGTAGCTCAAAGTATACATACGCTAAGATTGTAGAAGAAACTGAATGAGTAAATCTATGTCAGGTCTTGGAACAACGTGTTAGGATCATACGGACCAACCACCCCGTTGGTCAGAAGCCGCATAGCTGCACCACGCGAGAACTTCCTAGCAAACAAGTAACAAGAACCGCTACTAGATTTAGTACCACACCATTCGGTCCGATTCTCAGACTCGAAATGAACATGGTCGATATCCTGCACAATTTCTCATATTTAGTACAAACTCACCACAATGCGATAACCAAATATTATCAAAGAATAGATGCATATTTTTTAGTTTTCAGGGAGACATTTTGAGATATGTGGAACCCCAAATTAATCTTCAAAAGAGCCCTCGAGAAGTGAAGAAAGGTTCCAACATATATGGAGAAGAAATGGTAAAGGTTCCAACATATATCATAAGTGGATATGTGAAACCTCATTAGATTACTTTCCAAAGATTCCTTGAGGAGAGAAGGGAAATTCTAATATATGTAGAAGAAAAAAGTTTCAATTATAGCCGATGCGGGACTCTAACATACATCATACATCGATGTCCTTGCCATTGACTATATTGCACATACAGACACGAAAACACACCCTCTACACTTCAAATAGATGCACTATAACTTTTATCGTAACCAAAAGGTCATTGACCCAACTGTATCCAGTAACCCAGCATCCTCAAAGGTCACGGGTTCAAATCTCACCAAAAGTGAGGAGGGTGTGTGAGTTTAAATTGCCGTATAATATTACATGCTTAAAAAACAACTTTTATCGGTACTTCTAACCAGAAAGAAAATGTCCACTTCTGAATTAAGGATATTCAAACCTAGTATTCTTCAGTTATAGAATTAACATACATGTTTTGTGTTTTTTGTTTTGTTTTGTTTCAGCTACATATTTCTTTGATTTCTGTGCTGTACTGTGAGTCTATAGCTGGCCACGGACACACGGTTATCGAGCTTTTTATCAACTTCTCATATATCAAAACTACAATTAGCAAATTAATGAATTGTCTACATCAAAAAAAGACCAAGTTCAAAGCCATGCCATCCAAGGTGCTGCAAGAGAGTTATTCAGAATTTACTCGAATGCTAGCAAAATATAGTTATTTTCTGTTACCGTTGAGATTAGTTGTATTATGATATTATCTGTTAGAAAGTTACAGCCTAGGCCTATCTATAGGGGTCTAAACTCACAAACTAGACTACATTTTACCCGCTAATCAGTTGCTTCACGTTCCCTTCGTCTTTTTTGCTCTTAATCTTCTTACAAGAAGATGTTACACTAGTGCGCACCATGTCTGTTCAATCACTGGTATTTGGAAACCAAATCATTTAGTTGTGCAAGCTTCCATCTTTGCAATTTGAGTTGTGCACTAGCATGTAATAAATCCTAAGATTTGTAACCCTTGGGCATGTAATATTGAGCAAATTGGCACCTAGATCAGTGCAGGTCTTAATTTCGATGATGAAATATCAATGGAAAGTAAGGAATATCATGCAGAATTGCAGATATACTCCATCAGATTTTGATTTCGATTTGGTAGAATTTCATAATTTTAAGGGTAGAATTGAAAAGTAGGCAACTACTTTTGAAAGCGGACACTTACTTTGGGTCAAACTAAAATAGAATCGTGGACACTTAATGGAGTAAGTACGGAATATCATGCAGATATACATCCGTCCCAAAATAATAAGTATCCACATTTCTATTATACTTTGTCCCAAAATAAGTGTCCACTTTCGAAAGTGCCTACTTTCCGATTCTACCCTTAATTATGAAATGGAGAAATTCATTACTCCCTCTATTATTAAGGGGCTGTTTGTTTACCTCTTAATGGTTCCATTAAGAGGCAACCTCTGAATCGTTAAGAGGTGAATCCTGTTTGGCAGAAAAAAGGTTGCCTCTTAATGGTTCCAAAACCCTCTGTATCATTTTGTATCCTGGGTCTCCCTTAACCATTAAACGCCCTGATTTCATTATGAACAATTACTAAACACCCATATTACATATTGCACTATATCATAAGAGCCTCTTAATCATTATGACCCCTTAATCATTCTGCACCAAACCATTCAGCAACTGCCAAACAGCCCCTATAAGGGTACAATTGTCATTTAGTTGACTAAAAAGTGTAATAATTACATATTTTTAAAACGGTGTACCTTTTTCATCGTGAAAATTAATTTGGGACGGAGGGAGTAATGTAATACTAGTATCTTTGATATGCTGTCATGTGATTTAAGGAATGTGCCACACCAAAAAAGCACAGCTAAGGTGGACAATGAAAAGGGAGAAAAAAACAACTGTTTTGAGATTGGTTGCAAGTAAAATCCTAGATGGATGAGATTAAAAGTGAAATTTTTGTTGCAACTTGCAAGTTAACACATCACAGGTTAGTGGGTAAGTAAGTTAAACAAGAAATTTGCAAGTAAATCCATCAATAGCAACTAACCGAAGCATCTTATTGGTTGTGTAAGAATTATGCACTAAACTAGCTGCAAATTATACCGATAGAAAAGCGCACATTTTCCTTGATAGGATAAAAGGCAGAGAGTTTGAAGCAGAACCATGTTTCTAAGCAAATGGATGACTCATAGCAATCGATTACCTTGATATCTTGTATATGTTTCTGGCTGGCACTTGCATAACCAAATGTTACAGGATGCCAGGCTTGTGTGTTCATTGTTTCTGTAGACTGGTTCCATAATGAATAGGTTAATGTTCTTCGCTCCAATTCATCTTCAACACCCCGCATCTTATCATAAAAACAGTAAGAAAATAATTGTTAGCTTTTCTTCAAATAGCATCACAAGAAGGCGATGAATGATTGTTCTAGACATTCAGTAACCCATAAATATACTTCACTAGAAGGGGGTTAACACTTCATGATTGTTCCAAGTGTTCTCTGGCGGTACTCATGTGGCCAGGAGCTTACTAGTGGCCTGAATTTGTACATACAGTGAACGGTGAACAGCCATCTGTGCAGGCCATATATTACACACTATTCTAGAATAACAGATACACTTGGATGTTTAATGTCAAATGGGCCTACCTATTAACTTCAAAATTGATATGATTGTGAAAAAATCCTAACAAGGATTAATAAGTATATTAAATCTTTTTAATAAGGATATTAATAAACTAACATAGGTGTTCACAAAGTTATATAATTTTGATGTATGAAGTACAAGGTTTCAGCATCCTGCTATAGGAATGAGGTACTACAAGTAATTATACAAAAGATACAATACAATATATCCACAATGACAAAGATAACTCAAAGTAGCAGCAGTGCACAAAACCAGGACCAACCCTGCCAATCCAACCAAAGCCACCCGATGCCTAATGTAGTTGTAAATTATTCAAACCATAGGTAATGGGTCACACTCATTTGAACCCAACCTGATGAACCCTATACCCCCCCCCCCCCCCCCCATTTTTATATGTTATACCACTCTGCAATCTGTTATCTGTTCGACTGTTCCCACTTCCCAGGTATTAAAGCTGTGATTTCAACCAATGATAAAAAGGCTTTCATCGTTAGATAGTCAAGATGGAGATGAATGTGAATGTGCTCTTGAAGTAACGGGTATGTAAGTATGTGGATGAATGTCATCTTCTATCGGCATAAGTGCAGATGATCTGTCAATTTTACGCTCAGATGTGCTCCAAGAACAGATCTCATATGTCACAATCCAGCCAACCCAGCCGGCAACAGTCGGGTTGGATTATGCAAAAAAAAAAAAAAAACGGGTTGAGATTTTTCAAACTGCACTAGTTGGGTTGGGTTGTTCAAACGGCTTGAAAGAGGCCAACCGAACCCATGTGCAGCCCCATCAAGTAGCATGATGAAATAATTGGATGTAAAATATTGCTAAAAAGCACAATTTTGCTTACTGCAAGTAAGGTGGGAACATAATGTTCATCTGGGATGCAATTGTGTTGCTGCTGTTCTTTCTGCAATTAATAATAAGAAAGTAAAATAAGAAATGGTGGATTTAATTTAGTCAACTTGGTAGGGAATTATGATGACCAGTAACTATGAAATGAAATAGTAACTGTTGTTTACTTACAAGAGACTCGTTTCCCTTGCTCAAGTCTAGAAGTGGTCGCCGCTGATTTTTTAAAGAGGAAAATAAGCCAATTATAAATAGACTAGGTCAATGAAAATAAAAATCAGAAACACAGCACTCATTCTCAGAAAGTACAAATTACACACAACGCTACCCCTTTTGGTAAATTGATGACTATTGCGTTGATGTTGTATGGCAATGAGGTTTAATTCAGACTTACTTTATTTATCTATGAGAAGCAAATTTAAACTGTCAACATACAGAATAGAACAGAACCTCAAAGGTATGTTCATCTCTACCTTGCAGTGTTTCTCAAAGATTGGGAAAACAACATGATCATATGCAACCATCTCCGCATGCCTTCTGACCAATGTGATCCACTGAAACCATACAATCGATTAAAGTTGACTACAGCTAGTAAGTTTATAGGAAAATGAAATTCTTATTTTGCATTTTTATCATATCACAATGCTAGATGATTTAAAACCATCTTTATGGGACACACTGATAAGCATTTAGGGAGATGGAATCCCCCAGAATGGATACGCATAACATTCTTTTCTTTAAGACAAGCACCCCGAGGAAAGAGAAGAATGATTCATCAAGAGTGTTGATCATTAAAGAAATCAAACTAGTCAATAAATTCTAAATTATGGTATTATCAATAACCGTTACTAGATATCAACAAACCATGCTTTTTTATTTGGTTATAGCAAAGAAGTTTTCAATAAGATTTAAGATTACTAATCATGATGCCAAATCAGGATAGAAAACAAGCTTCTTTGATATCTTTGTGGAATGGGCATGACAAGATCTTATAGATGTGATAAATGGGGTTGGGTAGAACTCACTCCCAAAAGCTAGCTCAAACCACACATATACATATGTATCTTGACTACTTCAGCAACCCCACCCCCCACCCCCAAAAAAAAAAAAAAAACATACAGGCCAGGGCCCATACAAACAAATAAATGCAATGTCCTGCAAAAGCCCGCTTTTGGGAGTGAGTTCTACCCAACCCCATTTATCATATATGTATCTTGACAACCTAACTATTTGGGACAAATACTATTTCAACAAGAAGCACTATGCCCACCATAAAGAACACTTTGTTGGTCATATAATTATCTATTAACAAAGTTATACATGTGACACAAGTTCAACACTAGCATAGAAACTTATAACAGTATCCTGATATATCATTTCAACCTATGGTTTCAATAGACAAATAAACCTAATCCAGGCAACAAAAATAAACCTAACAAACGAAGATGACCTGGGATCCTTTCCGCCATTTGTCTTTAGGTATGTCAGGGGACATCTCTGGATTGTAGCGATTTTCCTTGACATCGATGAAGCTGAATAAAAATCAAAGAATACTTGGTCGATGAGTCAATTACATCAACAGATGTACAACCAAGCATTCATCAAATAAATTGAGATTTCAGCTTGACACTGAAAAGTACCTGTCGACGAAGCTTCTTGGAGACGACATGAGATATGTGTATATGTAATGGAAATCATATAGTGGTACACAGCTGGGAAAAAAAACTTATGATACAGGCGTGTTTCATCAAATATGATTCAGACAGATGTTCAGGGAGGAAGATAAACATGAAAGAAGGTGATAGATAATTGAGATTAATATTAAAGAGATCTTGTACATATCATACTGAGTATGATAATGTAGGACATAGTTTTAAAAGCTATTAGTGAAAGAAACCTGTCAGAGAGGAGAACAAGTATCTGATTGCTTGGATCATTAAGGGCAGCCTTGAACAGCAGCTTCTCTGCTTCAATCATAGTTGGCTTACCCCAACCCACCTACAGAATAAGGTCAAATTACAGTTTAAAACGCAGTATATAAATTTGTGATCATAACTTTAGTACTCTGACTGTCTAACATGAGAGTTTAACTACAAACCAACATAGCACAGTCTAGATGATCAGTTACCTCCACACTGTTTTCCAACTGCCGGTTGTAGAAGAAGACTGATCTGGTAACTGACTCATCAAACACAAAACCAGGCTTCGAGTGTATGTAAATTGTGAAATTCTCTGGATCTGCATTCTGTAAGCTCATCAACTTTAAATGTTCAATCAAGCTTTTCAAAACATCTTCCTAATTAGGGCACAAAATTATAAGCATTACTATAACTCTATAAGTGCAGATACATATATGAAATTCAATGGTTTGCATTTTGTAAGATCTCTCTCCCCCTTATATATATATGACGGGCTGCAGACACAAAATTAGGGCAAAATTATATACAAAGCGATCATACAGCAATAAGCCCATGAAAATTAACTAAACAATTATAGCGTGACCCATCAAATCTACTAGACACCAAAGTTAAATATGAACTAAACAATTTTAAGAATATCTTCAAGCATTGTGTGCAAGAAGAGGATAATCGAGCTTTTACGAGTTCATATCACCTGCATTTCGTTACCCTGTAAGCTCTAAATCACAAAATTAGGGAAAAATCACAGGCACTCAAATTCCACAATTATATGTGCCTCACTTCATAATAGTTAATAGTCAGTAGTCTCAAATATATAGTAAACCTAACAATCAATATGAAACAGAAAAACATAGGTTGGAATTAATTATGGTTAGTTCTGAATGGTAGATAGCTTCATTATTATATAGCGTTATAAGTTCGCAATAAGTATTCTGTAAGCCAAATTAAATTCACACATCAACATTAAGTAGTAAAATAACAAAAAAGGAAACAAACAAACGAACCTTAAAGAAGTTGTGCCAAAGGAAATCAAGAGGAAGATTGTCTCGAACAAGAAAAAGGAAAGCGATTTTCATACGATAATCTTCGAGACGGAAGTCGTCAAAATAAAATCCGGTAGGTACGGACGACGATTGAAGCTTAAATTGAGAGAAGAGTCCGAGAAAGGCGACGAAACAAAAGAGTATCAACAATGAGATCACAAACTTAGAAACAAATGGCGGAATTTGGCGCCTCGAAGCAACAGCTACAGATCTCTTCTTCGCCGTCATGATCTCTTGGCGAAATCCAGCTTCTCCTACTGCAGAAAACGCTGAGAATCGATTATAGTCGGTAGGATCGTTGAGGTTGAAGACACTGGTGGTTTGTGCAAGTGAAATGTAGGTGGAGAGTAATAAATTGACGGTAGATTTCTGGTTTCGAAGGTTGAAGATGGAAATGGAGTGGGGAGAGAAGGGAAGCGGCGACTGTGCGGCGGCGTTACGGTGGCGTGAGTTATCGAATTTTCAGACAGAATGAGACAGAAAGAAGGAGCGAATTGGGGGCACGTGTGCACGTGAGTTGTTGTGATCATGATTCGTTCACTCATTCAATATGCCGTATCTTGTAAGTTAGTTGGTATGTTTTGATTACGAAGATGCAACCTTACGCTGTTGCGTTTGGTTCGAATCATGTTTTTGAATGAAATGAAATTTGTTAAAAGAAATTTTATTTTAAAGAAATTAAAATGAAAGTGGTTTAGATCGTTGGTGGTCGAAGGCGGTTCAGATAAGCAGTGGTCTACGATGGTTCATATCGGTGGTGGTCGGCAATAGTTCAAATCATTGGTGGTCGATGACCGTGGTCGGTAAATCAAGTAGAGAAGATGGGATAATTTTGTCTTTTTGAAAAAATGAGACCTGCTCAATTGTGATGAAATAACCAAATCCACGAATGGTGGAATTTGTGGAATCTATTCCATTCAATAGGTAAACCAATTGCCTGAAAGGAATTTGGTCAATAGAATTGATCATTCCAATTCATTTGAATTCTGCCGGAATCTTGCAAACCAAACACCCTCTTAGTTGAGGTTTGGTTCACATGTTCTAGAGGGAATCTGATTGAATTTGAATGTTGAATTCCTTTTATCAAACTTTATTTTATTGTTTGGTTCATTCTTTTTTTAGGGAAAGAATCTTCAAAATCTAATAAATACCACAAACAAATGATTTGAACACTCCTTGGCATATAGGTGGTATGTTAATGGAATGGAATGTTCATTCTTTACTTTCAGCTTGATTTATACTCTCTCGATTAAATATTTAAGTTCAATGAAATCTATCGAAATTGGAATGAAATATTTTAAGGTATGATCATGTATTTGGTAGCCATAAATTGGAAAATAATTTCAGAATTATAACAAAATATAATGATAAATGACTAACATACCACTTTATGACATTTTTATATTTTATTTCTTATATTATCTAATGATAAAAATTAATAATGATTTTAATTAGTCGTGGTGGTGGCGGGCTGGCGGCGACTACTGCGACGGTGGCAGTGGGTGTGGCGGCGATGATTGTTGTAGTGATGATGGTGGCGAAGACAACAATGGTGGTGGTGTTGACAACTATGGTGGTGTCGTGGTCAAGGACGGACCCAGGGGTTTTTGTGGTGGCACGTGCTACCGTTTCATTCCTCCGTTGTAGTGTAAAAAATTATATGGTCGTGAAAAGTGTGACCTTATCAATTTGTTGTGTGTCAACATATATATTTTGAAACTACATTGAGTACATAATTTTTTTTTGTAGAGTTAGCTTGCAAGTCTTTTCTTCCACCCCAGACCGGAGTTCGAATCCCGTTATTATCATTTTCTTAGGTTTTAGGTTTTAATTTTAGATTTATTATGATTATGAAGAAAAAAAATTGCAATAAAATACTTGAATACAAGATCTCACATATGAAAAGCAATGAACTAACTAACAGATCAATGATGATTTTGTGAAAAATATCCCTATATTTGTTTCTTATAGTCAAATGGTGTTACCGCTTGAAAACTTTTCTAGACCTATCCCTCGTCGTGGTGGGGTGGAGGTGGTACTGGTGCTGATAGTAGCGTGTGATGGTGGAAATGAAGGTGGCAATAACGATGGCGGTGGCGTGCAACGACAACGGTGATGGGGTGAAGGCGATAGTCATAACAGCAGTGGTGGTGGTGGTGGTGGTAATGGTGGTTAACGACAATGATGGTGGGGGTGATGGTGACGGTGACGGTGGTGATAGTGGTGAAAATGACGATGACAACCATCGTGGTGACAACGACAATGACGGCCATCATAATGGGATGAAGTGGAATGGAGTAAATATAAAAAAACATAATATTTTTTCTTAAAAATAGATGAAAAGGAATGTGAATTTCTTATTAAAATCCAAGGAATTTAGATTCTATGTTGGGATTTGAATTCGGTAACAAAACTTAGAAAATAATTAAATGCATGAATGAAATTTGGTCAATAAAATTAACCATTTCAGTTCTTTCGATTTTCGTCATATTTTGAGGAACCAAATGCCACCTTAGATATTAAGGCATATGCGGTAATAAAATAGTTATTAGTGTTTGGGTAAAATTTCACAAGTCACGACCGACGTAAGAAAACCAAACGTCTTCAATCTTAAGACCACTCTTGTATTAAGATGAGGTCCTGAAGACCGCGCATATCGGCGACCTTGGTCGTCACTTTGGGCGATGATCGTAAGTTTCTTACGACTACGACCAGGAATCTCTCGACGGATGAATGTCTTACGACCTTCATAACGAAAATAACGATTATAACATTTATTATCTGCGACCGTTTTTCTTTATGACTTTTTATTACAAGTTCAATGCACATTTATGGATAAACGGTCATAACGGACGACCTCCATCAAGACTCTTTAAAGAGTATACCATTGGATATTTAATGCTCATTTATGACACCCAAAGCTATATATACACGCTCGAAGAATCATTTGGGACATCTGAAGCATATCAGAAACATACAACGCTCAAGCATACTCAAATAGTCAAATTATTCTCTCTCAGTCAAGAACTCTCGACGAAGTGCTCCATCGCACAACGAACAACACAATCTTACGATCTGTTTACTTTCATTTGTATTATCATTAATTGTACTGTTAATTGTTAATTCTAAAGGACGATGTCCCTGATTGACGTCCATAGTGCACTTTACAATCTCTGCTATCATCCGCGGTTTTTACCCTTGACGGGGCTTTCCGCGTCACCAAATTCTCTGTCTTATCTTTATTTTTCTTGTCTTTATCGTACGATTTGTCGATCAATCACTTACTTTAGTTGTTAAAGCTTCACACCGACCTTAAGTCATCTTTAGGACGATTTTTGACATTAACAATTAGTACTATAAATTTGTCATATGATTTTTTTTGTTATACATGTTAAACTAGGGGATGAAAATTCATTCTTATTTTCATTTTCATTTCCCAGCCTGAACCAAACACCTCCGTAGTATTTTACTATTTAACAATTTTCTTATTCATAAACCTCATCTTATAATCATGAAATCGTAAATAATTTTTATTTAATTATTTCTTGATTTAAATTCAAAACTAAAATATATAAGTCATATGCCATATATTTTTGATTTATAAGAAATAGAACGATAATGACATAAATAAAATTTAATAACTAAGTTAAAACACCATAAATAAAATAAAGTAATTTAACATTATAATGGTTTTTTTTTTTTTATATAAGACCAAATAGCAAAAATATAAAAGGGGTGAGTTCCGATGAGAATAAGAGCTATCGTGAGAAGGTGAGAACAAAACCTTCATATATACATTCAGGTACATTCAATATTTCAATTACCTTTATTTACCTATTTTTATCATCATGACCGAAACTTTAACAAATTCATACATATGAAATTGATTAAATATATGTAAAAGTTCGTGAAAATGACTTAAAAGTGAAGATAAATTATAGGTAGATGAATATCATTGAAGGTACTGAAAATACTTGGAAAAAATTAATTTAGATTAAAAAGTCAACTTATCCAAAGGCTCACAAGTGTTTTCATAGTTCTCACCATAACTGTTATTCTCGCACGATCTCTCGTCAAAAATATAATTCAAAAACAATAATGCAGATAGATACCTTGATGTGATTTTGTAATTCGATTGGATTTATAATAAGCGTACAATAATTACAATTTAAAAAGGAATCGATGATGGAAATAAAAATATAAGTTGATCGAAGATGTAGAGATTTTGTGCATCGAGAGGTTGAAATGACAATTTTTTCGGGAGATCTCTTAACCATAAAGTTGAAATTCGCTATTCCTTCATTGACAATATCAACTTCATTACATAGACCTAGAGATTTAGAACTATTTTTCAAACTTTTTTGTACTTTCATATGTAATAATGGCCCGTGACACAATACTTTTTTTGAATGTTTTTCTTATCTGATTTGGATGATTTGTTACCATTATGCAGGGGGTGGATGTATGTGTATAATTAGGGGGATGGGCCTTGATAGAGACCGATTTGAGATGGTCAATCTCCAAGAAAGCCGAAGCTCGAGAGAAGAAGTTTTGGAACAATTTTCTGCTTAGTTTTTTTCAAAATGAAACAAAGTACAATATTTATAGGAAATAAACTCTAAACTAACCCACTCCTAAACTAACTCACTCCTAAACTAACTCACTACTTCCTAAGCCACAATTAAGAGAAATACATGCCCATGACTCCTATTTAGGAGACCACATTTTTACAATTAAAATAAATAAAGAAAAACATAATAACTTAATTAATTATTTTTTAACTCCCAATAATTTCTCGTCTGACCCTATTAATAAAAAAAGTGCTTTGAAATCAACCAAAAAATCAAAAAAAAAAAAAACTCTCAAAACCTACAAAAAACCGAAAAAGTCTCTCGAAATCGACAAAAAAACTTAAAAATTCCTTGAAATCAACCAAAAAAACTAAAAAAATCTCTTGAAATGGTGGATTTAGGCTAAAAGTATATCGGACAACTTTGCGGACATTTAATCTACATTAAAGGTGTTCCCGCTAAGAAAAAATCATAGATCCGCCACTGCCACTATGTAAAAAAAAATCGAATAGTACAACTTATAAAACGAATTGGACATTTCTTCTTTGAAGAGGCAGAAAACGAGAAATATTCTTTGATTAAATCTATCACAATCGTCATTTTTTAAGAACAGATAAAAAGATTACAAAAAATGTGCATTCCCCGTAAGGCCGTAACACAAGAAATCAATGTTCAACTAAGGGGCTGTTTGGTTGGTTTTCCATTAAGTTTTGTATAGATAAAGTTGTCTGTGTGAATTAATCTGTCTGTATAGATTTAGAAGGTTTTTATTTGAGAGAGTTTTTTCATAGATGGAATGAACGTTTTTTTAATGGGAGGGACTGGTTTGGAAAAAACTTGGCTTTCTGCATAAAACTTCCCCTTAAAATCTTACTGAATAAGCCACTTTCTATATCATTAAGCCACTACCAAACAATCATATATATCTGACTGAATAAGTTGTAAGTCTCATTAAGCTTATTAAGCTGCTAACAAACAGACCCTAAGATTATCTCTAACAAATTCTTCAAAATGGAGAAAACCATGATTTTGGACAAAATTTTTGGTGCATCAAGTTCTCTAAAATGGAGAAAGTAGGTGCAATGCTTCAAACCCAAAGTAATAAACTGACCCAATAACTTCAAAATACAATTTAAAACCATAGTGGAAGTTTTTAGTAGCCAATAACTTTAAACTTATAAGAACCTTACAAATCAGCTTATTTATCCATGTGGGACAAGTTGTTCCAATAGGTGAGAAAGTGAAATTTCTCCAAATTTAGATCAACTCTCAAAAAATTATTACATGAAAAAGAAATAATTTTTTATTATATTCTCAACAATAAGAAACCTCATATTAAATGTTCATGAAAGAAATAATATTTTATGGAATGTATAAAATATTTTAGTAATATAATTAATATTATAATCTCCAAAATAGAGAAATTGTTGAAGTTGAATGTAATTTTTTTTTTGAAGATGTCAAACTTTTTCATTATACAAAATTTTTAAAAAATTTGTTGAAGATGCTCTAACATCGTAAGCGATCGCAAACTTTAATTTTTACAATTTGTAGAGGGACTGAAAAAAATGTTTGTGCTTTTCAAAAGCTACAACATCATAAATGAAGACCACAAGAAGAACAATATGGCAATTGGCACAAGAAGATTAACGTATTCATATCACATAATATCTTACTTGAAAGTATGGTCTAAAAGGTGGAATTTACGTTTTGATACACTTTTAAAGACAATAAACCAAAACCAAAACCAAACTGAACCAGTATATCCCACTCGAAAGTAGGGTCTGGAGGATAAGATTTACTGGTTGATACACTTTACAGACAACATACCAAACTAAACCAGTATACCTCACTCTCGAAAGTAAGGTATGGAGGATGGGATTTACTGGTTGATACACTTTACAGACAACATACCAAACTAAACCAGTATACCTCACTCGAAAGTAGGGCCTGGAAGATGGGATTTACAGTTGGATATATACTTTACATGGGGTAAAACTGACAATTCAAAAAGACAATTACTTTTTACAATGAGGTGTAGGAGGTCGTGAAAACCACCTTTTGAAGTAGATGACAAATTGTAAACAATCATAAATACAGCAACTCCAGTAGCCAAAAGCAGCTGGATGCTTTGCATCATCCTCCTTTGGCCAATGCAATCAATTGCGTCCCTAGTCGGATACTTTAATCACGAATGCAACTATGCAACCCAACATGGCCCCTGCAACCACCTGCTCAAAGCCGAACCGATTCATCATTGTTGAATTAAAACCCTTTCGTCGTTTCAAAAAGGATACACCATCTTAGAACAAAAAGTTGTTGTCTCATGTTTGGTGTCACATTTAGACCGGGACATGACAGGATTGAGTGGGACACCAAAATAGGTGGAACAAAAAAAATCAGGAAGATGGGAAAAGACTGGTAAATTACTAAACTACCCATGTCAAATTAAAACCCTAAAATTTTGTACAATTCTTTCACTCGCCTAGGCGCCTACTACACTCTTGTCCGTTCAATCCAGTCCATTCCCATCCCCTCTCGTCTGCATACCAAACACACTCTAAGCTAATCTTGAGGGCTAGTTGGAGCTAAAATGGCATCCTCATAGGTCAAAATTTCGGGTCTTGGGTTATTGGGGATTTTCCTAACTGTCATCTTCTAGGGCTCATGGGATTAGTCAAGGTGCGCACATGCTGGCCTTGACACCCATGATTACCCTCAAAAAATGTTCCTTGAGCTATGAAACTAGATATTTCCCCTTCCATTGTGAGTCCACCATCAGAGTTCGTTTTATGAAACTTTATGATCCAAATTAAGTCCCATAACATGTAATATGACAAGGTACCTCGGATTTAGAAAAGTCTCGTAATTTCAACAAATAAGAAAGTAGACTCTGATTATGGTCATTTGGGGGGAGGGGGGGGGGGGGGTACATAAGTAGCAGGGGGCAGGGGCTGCAACCAATCTTTAAGTAAGATCCAAACAATCAAGATGACCATCAGAATAAATTTCCAGAAAATATCAGTATGTGTACTCAAATCTAGCTTCAATAGGAAATAAATCGGATAATTATATTATCTAGATGGAAGAGAAACCTGTAACGGAGTATGCCCAAGAGAATCACGTAGAGGTATGGATGTGGATAAAGGGTGCTCCGGAGGAAATTCACAGACAATCTGGTTCAACAACTGCATAATTGTAACAAAGATAGACATGAGGCTTGATACCGATTTATTTGTAGAAATATATTAATGATCAAACTATAAATTATATCTTTTATAACCAAAATCCCCTTTAATAAAATTATTCATACATCTTTTATTAACATATTTGATATGACATAAAAAGCATGATGTGACATTAGCAATTACATTATAAGCAATGTTCTTAGAACCACCATTGTGGATTTTTCTATGAGTTCTTAATTTGATGAGTTGGAAGTGATATTGCAACAAAAAGAACAAAAGCATGTTCTTTTAAGAACCTCCATTGGAGATGCTCTAAATCACTCTAGTTGCCATTAGAGCTCAGACAAGATGAAAAAAAGAATAGACAATAGAGTTCCTCAGCCTGTGATAAAGTGTCATACCTCAGCTTGGCGTCCCGCATGGAGTCTGACTCCAGATGCATCATACATAACCTGCATATGTTTTCAACATATAAAGAAAAAACACTAGAATAAGTATGCCATGGAGCTAATCATCTCATGACTTGATATGAATATAACTACATCTCAGAAACACAACAACGAAGAATTTATGAGGACACACACAATAAAAGCCAAGACAACAGCAATTGCGAAAGTTGATGCTTCGACCCCTTCATGTAGACCTATGGATACTGCCAGTGCTACAACAGTTGAAGAATGAGACGATGGCATTCCACCCGAGCCAATAATCTTTTTCGGATCCCATCTCTTTTCCTTATACCTGAGCTTCTAAGAGTGACAGATGGAGAGGTCAGTAAATGCAGCCATTACTCGAAGTTCTTTCCAACTTTATCAATTTAACCATTTTGAAAAGCCAAAATTTAAAAGATAAATATGGTATAGAGGCCAATACTTGCAGATCAAATTGGATAGATGCAAAGGGTCCACAAATACAGATATATTACATTGTAGCAGAAAAACATGCTAATTGACCATTTAAAACCTTGAGTTTGCTCACTAGAGGTCACTAGTTCAAGTTCCCTCAAGGCTACTAGAGGGTTTGTTTTGGCTGTTAACTTCAGGGCCCCATAAGATTAGTCAAGTTGTGTAGCATGTTTCTGAAACTACAGTTTCCAGTGCCGTGGAAAGGATCTATATTGACAAAACTTCACAATAGAAAAAACTTTTGTTTGGGATTGGATTTCATATAGGGATTTGGATTTGATAAGATTTGAAATCTTTTTGTGTGTTTGGTTTGTATTACATAAAATCCTACGAAATTCCTTGAAATCCTAGCCAGATTTCAAAATCCAATGTTTGAGGGGTTTTAAAGAAATCCTAGGATTTCAAATCCGGACAATCCTGCAAACCAAACACAGGATTGGAATGGATTTGAAATCCAAATCCCTCCAATTCCAATCCGTTCCCACAAACCAAACGCACCCTTAATCTATTAGATCTTGATTTCTAGTACCAAATTTCTGCAGTTCATCTCAAAACCAACATGCAATAAGTGGAGTAACCCATAATATATGTGAAACTACAACTTTCGCTACTATGACCCTGCGTGTTACCCAGATTTTTGAAGCGTAAATGAGGTAGGGCACGAGTCTATGCATCTTGGGTAGTGATACCGTATTAAAACCATGATTTCCAGCTCAAGAATTGGGCGATGAGTGAATTATTCCTGTAAATCCGATTTGAATTGGCCGACATCTCAAAATTTAAACGAAATGAGCTCCGACAGTTCTATACTTCTATACCTCAAATTCCAATTCCAAATCTCAAATCAAACGTTACATACCCTACCTATCATTTTCTGCCGTATAAGCTACCACGCTCTAAATCAGGTGCATAAAAAAAAACATAGAAACTGTGTAGAGTCCGAAAAGGTAATCAATACACATAAAATACTTCAGATTTTAGAGACATTGAAATGATAAAAAGTATCAAAACACTAGCAAATCATCAATTACAACCGCAGCAGTACGATTTCAAGTTTCAGAATTATATAACGATCAAGTAGGACAATTCAAACAATTTCAATATGACGCAAAAAGAAAAAGAAAAAAGGTTCGGAGTCGATGAAGACCGAACTGACCAGGTGGTGATGACCTTGAGGAATTGAGCAATGGCAAATGCAAGGAATGCTGATAACAGCGGAACACTGTAGGGGAGAAGCTGAGCTGAAGATGAAGGCGTCGCCGCCGTCGTCCCCGTATCCTTGGTAGCGCGGTACGCCGCATCGGCCATTGTGATCACCTCGTCCATTGATTTTTCGAATCGATTCAGGCTCGAAATTGCTACAAAATTTGTCAACAACGCCTTCCGCTATCCAGATCGAAGAATTAACGATGGATTGAAGATTGATATAGTTTGAATCTGGCGGAGGGCGGCCACCGGACGGCAACGTTGAGCGTGGGAGCCACCACTGAAACAATGTGATCAACAGTCCAATGAAACGGCGTATGTAACTAACGTGCCGGTCGATTTTTGGATCGAGAGTGTACCGGTAGTGATGCGTTGTGTACAAGTAATGATTGCTATGTACAAAATATGACAACGAAGATTTAATGGAAGGTTGACCGCTGGAATATTCTTTCGTCCAAATTTGGGACCTTTTTATTAAAAAAGAAATACTACTTTTTAAATATTTAGAGCAGCTCCAACAACATTACTAAAATAAAAAATTTTGGTTTTTTCTTTGCTATTCTTCTTCAACAACTTTGTTATATAGTTTGCTAAAATAGAGAAAGATTAAAAAATCTCTAAATATAGAGAATTCTCTATAATCTCTAAATTGGAGAGAGAAAATATTATTTTATTCAATCCAACCAATAAGATTTAATTTTTAACATTTTTTTAATTTTTTTAAAAAAGTGTATTGGGATGATAAATTATGGAATATTATAATAATATAAATAATGATTGATTCTCTAAAATAGAAAAACTGTTGGAGTTAGAAGAAAATGTTTTTAGAGATTTTGACTTTTCATTCTCTATTTTAGAAAAAAATTAGCAATGCTGTTGGAGATGCTCTTATACTATATTACAAAACAGGATAAAAAACTCTTAAATATAAATTATTAGGCATAAGATATCATCATTTTATGCAAAATTTTAAAAATCTTAATTTACAAGTATCAAGACACAAGATACATATTACTACTGCAGACTTCTAACACTCATCAATTTGGTATGTGCAGAATCTTTCTTTTATACAGACCTTTTCATGTATCACTATTAATTAATATATTATATTACTATAGTTTTGTTTTAATTATATTATTAAGTATGTAGTTGTTTATTTTTTTTAGATGTCATTAAAATATATAAGATAATCACTGAAATCTAACAAAATACTTAATTTTTTATATAAAAAACATCATATTATTAAGTCTAAATTAAACAAATTTATAAAAAAAAAGCATTATCACTTTCTCAAAACCATCCAAAATCGTACTGTAAATTAACAAAAAATAAAATAAAATGAAACATTAAATCGTGATATATCTCGCTGCATTGCGCGAGTACGCTTCTAGTATTCATTAATTTTAATTCATTTTTGCTTATTCATTGAAGGGCTACTATTTTTATTGGGAAATTGAAAAAATGTATGTATATTAACTTATTCTGTTTTGTTATAGTTGATAAATAGTTTTCAGTGTTTGGGTGAGAGAAAAAAAAACTGTTTATATTGTTTTGTCACCGTTGATAAAGAGTTTTTAATAAGTATTTCATTCTAATTTATTAACTTATTTGAAACAACTTATGAATTCTTTTGGTTATTTTACATGTATAAGCAATCCCAAATACCTCATAAATAACAATTTATTAGTTTATTACGTTTTGGTACCACCATAAGTTAATCCAAACATTTTTTATAAAACTTCGGTTTAACACCGCATAAGTTAATAAACACTTTTATATAAAAACATAAGTTGTTTTAAATAAGCAATCCCAAACACCACCCTCAATTTATTTTATAGTCATTTTTTGAAGTAATTTCTTAAAATAACCGTTTTTTTCTAATTAAAAAAGAAAAGGGAAAATGAGATTTACGCAAATGCTTACCTATATATTGTTATTTTTATTTAATTTACTTTATATCATTTATTTTTTTCTGTAACAACCCAAACTCACGGGATAAAGCATAATAAACTTTAATATAAATCAACGTCAGAACGGCCTTAAGTCAACAATATAAAATCCAAGGTTTGCAGAAAAGCAACCTGATACACAACTGAGATTAGAATGAAAATAAACTAAGTCCGGGACCTAGCGAACAAACTTCTCCTATGTCATGCTTATCGCCTACACTTTCTCCTTGCCCTTGCTAGGACCCTTTGTCGGGTACTTTTCTGAAAAGGTTTTTAGTTCTGAAAGAGCGAGGGTTAGAAAGGGTACAAATTACTACTACTAACTACTATTAAAAAACATGATAGTTTTTAACTCTGGTATAAGTGGAAATACAGCTGAAAGCTAGTCGTGTTCAACTAAGGGTCTGTTTGTTAGCAGCTTAATGAGCTTAATGAGACTCACAGCTTATTCAGTCAGCTATATATGACTGTTTGGTAGTGGCTTAATGATATAGAAAATGACTTATTCAGTAAGATTTGAAGGGGGAGCTTTATGCAGAAAGCCAAGTTTTTTTCAAACCAGTCCCTCCCATTAAAAAACACGTTCATTCCATCTATGAAAAAACTCTCTCAAATAAAAACCTTCTAAATCTATACAGACAGATTAATCCACACAGACAACTTTATCCATACAGAACTTAATGAAAAACCAACCAAACAACCCCTAAGACGTACTCTTGGCTTCACACAATGGAATATACTAGAAAGGGTACAAATTAAATTTGAGGTAATTTAAACTGAACAATATTTATGTGTTCAATAACTATACATTGTTTGATTTGATATATACAACTTTATAACTTTTCAACTATTGATATAAAGTGTTTTAAAAAACCAAATAGGAAAAGTTAAGGACAAAATAATTCAAGTTAAATATTTTAAACGCTAACTAATAAGCAACAAACAAAGTAAATTAATTAATAGCATTAAAGAGATGTATTTTTTAAGACAATATGAAAGTACAGGATTTTTAAATGAGGAATTACATACTAGACAACAAACATTCAACGATAGGTTTATGACGCAACGGGAAATTGCAGAATGGATCGATCAACAAACGTCTGGATCAAAGGATAACAAGCTTTACAACGAAACGCTCGAGAAAATTAAGAGAAAACTCTTAAAACTAGAGATGAAACTCTAAAGATAATTTTATTGATCAATAATCTATGAATATTAAAGAAAACATTCAACCCTATTTATAGTCTAAAATAACTAAGAGATAACTATTCAAATCTAATCTTAATCATAAACCAACTATGAAAGTAATTAAATAATGAATAAAAAGAAAACTAAATAATAATCCTAATAATAATCAAAACTAACAATAATTATTCTAAGTTTAACACTACAAAAATTACCCTTACCGGAAGGTCTAGTGAGTCCCCTCTAACAACAGTTCAATCTAAAGCCCCAAAGAAAAGATTTATAATAAACAAACCAATTCAGTTTTAAAAGAACATCAAATTTACCACCATACTTCTGGCACACACTACCGTCATACGGAGGTGACAGTGTGTCTGGCTCATACTGCCTTATTTGGGACCCCCCCCCGGTATGAGCACAGGCGGGACACCCCCCGACTTTAGCCATACTTGCTCACAACAATGTATGCATACATGTAACCAACAACAAAATATAAACCACCTTTATAATAAATCTCGCATGTATAAAGCTCACATAATAATAAAATGCTTTAAAATAAATTTCAACACGCTTCTAACCACTTTAACATCGAAAAGCCTTTAGTTAGAAAACTCACCTGTCGTCTTGTGCTAAAAAGAACTCCACACTTGGAATTGCCCATATCACATATTCCTAAGGCATGAAAATAGGTTCGTTCGGTGAGTCACATAGTTACTCCCGAAACAAAAGAAATCACTAGAGATGCCAATAAATTCTATGAATCAACCCTCGGCAAAAAGGTTCATGGACTGCTCGATCGAGTAATACCCGAGTTCCCCCGGCACGGACACTCCCGGGGTCACCCAAGTCGATCATGACCGGGATCCCCCCGGTGACATCTCTCCCGGGATCGCCCGGGTTCCATCTTATCGGGATCGCCCGACTGCTATCAAGCCCCGGGGTCACCCGGTGCCACTACTTCCCCGGGGTCACCCAGCTGCACAAGCCCGGGGTCGCCCGATGTGGTTCACGCCCAGCGTCTAAGCCGACAGAAGTCGGCAACCAAGAGACTTCTCGGCCACGGCGAGTTCTCGATCTCAACGACCAAACGTAGCCATGGATCGTTTGCTCAATACAACACCATTCCACCCCTTTCTTTGGATCGATAAGTTAAATCTCAGAGTTAGATTTATGTTTCTTTTTCTCAATCAATCGCTACCCATAACCCCAAAATCTCAACCTTTCCTTATTAACAGATTCATGGAAAAAATAGTATAACCTTCTCAATTGATCCCAGAATATACACACTAAACCAAACAATCTAACAATATGAGAAAATGCCGAGTACTTACCTTGATGAAGATCAAAATAGGCTTGAAATCCAAAGGAGTCGATTCCTTCCTTGCTCTTCCCCAAAATCGCCCAAAGCTTTTCCCCCTCCTCTCTCTCTCTAAAACTCAACCGCCTACCAGAAATGAAAGAGGTCTCTAGGGTTAACCCCTTTTATTCCAAAGTTACAACTAGCCCCTCCAACTTGAGCCTTGGTCAACGAATCACCCAAACTCTACAAATTCGTATTAGAACCCGGTTATTACATTTTGTTTTTCATTTTACACATTTATCAAATTAACATACATAAAGAACATATTAACTAAAATATATTAAAAAAATACGTTTCTTTTTTTACAAATTATATCATTATAATCGTGTCGTCAGTACCTTCAAAATGAGCTCAATATTAAATCTTTTTGGATTTAATCATATTATTAAATATTATAAATATGTAAGAAAATTAATTTTAATACTTACACTTTATACTCTTATACGAAGGATCGTGTGAGAAGTTGATGTTAACGTGAGAAGTGGATATGAACCACTGATCACTTTTAATCAAATTGTGGCTTATAATAGAATTTGATCCGATTCATCTTGGTGCATATTATTCTAATGTGAATCCACTTCTCATCCAACGTTTAATAATAATTCCTCACGCTTCTCCCATTAACCTCAACTTCTCACATGAACTCAACCCTATACTCTTATAGCTACAAATTAAAATAAATAACTAAAATAATATAAAATGTAAGTATTAAAAATGATTTTTATGTATTTGTAAAAAAAGAAACATTTTTTTTATTTAATATTTACTTTAATTTAAGAAATTTGATTTACGATTGAATATATAAAATATTTTTAATAAAGAAATTTGAAAAAGGAGGAAGGGAATCACATTAATCTTAGGGGGCGTTTGGTTCCCGGAATGTAATGGAATCTGGTGGAATTAGAATGTTGAATTCCTTTGACCATATTCCATTCCCTTTGACCAGAGTGAATTACACTATTGCTCCCTTTAGTTTGTCCAAAAAACTAGTCAAACGGTCGCTAACTGATGGTGTAAACTGTAAACTTTAGAGATCATGAATATTATAAAGAGTAAACTTTAATTTTGGTCCCTGAGGTTTACTAAAATATTTGAAAATGGGACCTGAACTTTGCTTAGTCTAGAAATCGTCCTTGTGGTTTTCATTTTGCTTTGAAAACGGTCCCTACCTACTAAGGGGCTTGTTTGTTTACATCTTAATTGTTCCATTGATAGGCAACCTCTGAATCGTTAAGAAGTAAATCTTGTTTGACAAAAAAATGTTTGCCTCTTAAGGTTACCAAAACCCTCTGAATGATTTTGTATCCTGACTCTCTCTTAACCATTTAGAGCCCTGATTTCATTATAAACAATTAAAAAACAACCATATTTCATTGTGCACTATATCATAAGAGTCTCTTAATCATTCTGACCACTTAATCATTTTACACTAAACCATTCAGCAACTGCCAAACAGACCCTAACTCCGTTAACTTTCTATGTTAGAGAGAGGCGCATTTTTGTCCATTTATAGACTTAGCAAGTTAACGGGAACTATAAATGTCGCTCACTCTAACAAAGAAAGTTAACGGAGTTGGTGGCTAGGGACCATTTTCAGAGCAAAATGAAAACCATAAGGACGATTTCTAGACTTAGCAAAGTTTAGGTCCCATTTTCAAATATTTCAGTAAACCTCCAGGACCAAAATTGGAGTTTACTCTATTATAAAATTAAAAAGTTAGAAACATCAATGCAAATAGTTCATTTTAAAGACCAAATCCAAATTTTGAACAAATAATTGAGACCAACAATGTAATTCACTCTTTAATTGTATCATTGTACTTTAAATTATGAGAAAAGTTCAAAAAAACCTAATAAACTATCGTATTTTGAATGATTAAGTTCTTAGATTATTTTTTTGAATGAAAAAACCATTAAACTTTTGCATTTTGAATGATGAAGTCCCTCAACTATTTTTTCGAATGAAAAAACCATTAAACTTTCTAATTTTGAATGATTAAGTCCCTAAACATTTTTTTTTTGAATAAATAAACCATCGAATTTATAAAAATTAGTTATTTTTTTAAAGGTACCTGAAACTGACTATGAATGTTTTAAAGTAAAAACAAATATAAATCAATTTTAATCTATACAACCAGTCAACCACTAAAACCTCTCACATACAATTGTATTGCTCAACCTCGTCACTCCCCGTTGCCCTAACGTTGTTCGTTCTCCATATCGCCTAACACGATGTTGTCCCTGCCATTGATCACCCTCTTTTTGATCTATTTTTTATCTATAAAAAGAGGAAGAATCAAAAGATAACCGATTACAGTTAGTTTTTTGGGTTAAAATGATGTAAGTAACCAATTTTTTGAAGTTCGATGATTTAATTTATTGAAAAAAAATGTCTGGGAGTTAATAATTCAAAATAGGAATATTTAATGGTTTTTTCATTCAAAATGAAAAAGTTTAATGATTTCTTCATTCAAAAAAAAGTTCAGGGACTTAATCATTAAAAATAAAAATGTTTAATGGTTTTTCATTCAAAAAATTAGTTCAGGGACTTAATAATTCAAAATGAAATAGTTTGTTGGGTTTTTATGAACTTCTCCCTTAAATTATTAGAAAACATTGAACTTTTTATATAGACTTTGTAAATAAATAATAGAACACCACATTTTACATAAAATACCATTCAATTTGTAAGAAAGAACATTGCTTATTATTTTAACCACTTGATTATATTAGACATTGGCCCAATGGTTTTCCATCAAGAACAAGATGGCCCAAATTGCCAACACCAAACACAAACCAACAACTATGTACATCTCAATCTCAATCCCTCACATCAAAACCCGATATCCGTCTTACGGACACGATCTTTCATCTGTAATGGACAACAAGGTTCGTGACGACTCACTCCGTTTGCTCTGTGTTGGCGTGTTCATCCTCGACTGACGCTTTGTGGCGACCAGAGCCGGCTCTTTCGGCCACTCATCATCATCACTCGCCATTCCACCGTCGTCACTTCCATCCCATCGGTCTTCATTATTGAAGACCGGGTGAACATATGCGTTTTGTAAATAATCTTTGACGTCTAGACATGGCTCCCTTGCCCGTTCTAACGTGTCTTTCATCATGGCTTCCTGTAAACGGAAATAATATAATTCGTAAACAAAACAACATTTTCTTGAACTAGTACCGTAATGTGGATGACATTCTCGATTGATATGGTAAGAATTACAAATATGTCGGCTTTTATCAAGATTTCAAGTAAAAACTACTTCCTCGAACAATCCTTTAGTATTTTTTGAAGTATATAATATTTATATACAGATAAACTCACATAAACTACTGCTCATATTTGGTGAGGCTTGAACCATTTATAGGATCAACAACTATGCATCCTATACAAACAACGTTACATTAAGGGGATGTTTTTTTTTTTTGAAAAAAGCTCTTAATGGCTCTTAAACGTTTTTACATTCAGGTTGTTTGTTTTTTTTTCTTCTAGTTTTCAGAACCTCGTGTAACTCTTAAATACATCTGAAATAAGAAGTGGTGACCTAACTTCTTAAAACCTCTTATTGCCGCCTCAGTTCATATGATCTTCTCTCTCAAAACACCTCAAAACGTTACAAAAACAAACAATCTTATTGATTCAAATTTCAGACTTCAACACCACCTCTTATTAATCAGAAGTGAAATAAGATTTTAGGCCTCTTAAAAAACAAACGCCACCTAAGTTGTTAGGATGAAGTTATACAACCTAATAAGTTCTATCGATAACAAGACACTTTTTTAAAAGTGTCATGTAAAAAAGGTTTACTTTTAAAATTCGTCTTAACACCATTATATATTGGTCCTATAAACTTGAAGCTCCATTAAGTTTTAGGATGCCCAATAACGGTTGTAGATCATAAAAGACTCATTTTGTTGCGATGCATCGAAGAACAACATTACTAGCTCATATCCAAAAGTAAAGAGGGGGCGAAATGAGAAGTAAACTCACCTGTAAAGGGTACCTAATGAAAGCTGGTTCAAATCGGCCTTTACAAAATCGGTGAAACCATACCGTCAGCACTGGGAGTGCAATAAGCAACGGAGTTGATTGAGCAGCTTCTTTCGTGCTAAGCAGACCCATCAAAAGCAGCTGCGAAACGATCAGTGCAGTTATGATGCGGCCATGTACATCCGGCCAGAAAGCTCCTGCGCTTTCGTACTGCTGATTATAGACATTTATAATCTACAGCAGAAAACAACGGTCAGTATGAAAACATTTGAACAAAATACTCCATCCCAAAATAAATGTCCACAATGGAAAAATGTGCACAGTTTAGAAATGTCTAATTATTACACTTTGTAATTAACTAAAGGACAATTTTACCCTTAATAAACCAAAGGAATGCACTTACGTTCAAAAGTGGACATTTATTTTGGGTCAAACTAAAATAGAATCATGTACGCTTATTTTGGGACACTTACCTGATGACGGTATACAGCATAAGCCAAGGCAAAGAATACGACTATAAAAGGAAGCAGAATCGGGGTGACGGCAGCATAAACGAGGCCAAGCAAGAAATAAAGCTGGATTTGAGGTTCGCCGGTGTTGAAAGACAAGCTTCCGGGATTCATTGCGTCTTCCCTGTCCTTTTCGGTTTTCACCAAGAAAAAATTCTTCAAGTGGTAGAATATTAGTGGTTTCAGCCTCAGAATCTCCCCAGCAACTCCAGCCCATCCGTCTATCATGATATAAGTTATAAAGAAGGTTGCTTTCATCGGTATAGATGCACCAATTGTCATCGGGATACTGAAGATTTAGAAGAAGCATGAAGTATGAAATATTATATAATCGTGTCATTGACACTAAAATAGACAATTGTATAAACATGAGAGAGAAAAAGATATAATGTTTAGGGGTCTTCATGGAAATAGTCTCTCTACTTTTGGGGATAGAGGTAAGGTGTACTTACATCCACCCGGTGCTCTTGTGCATGCAATTTGGTTCCAACACCCAAAATGCATGTCTTAAGACATCATTTGGATAACTTCAAACAAAATTTATGCAACGACAATTAAGATGCATTTGGTACATGGGACAAGATGAGACAGTAGAAAAACTTGTTGTCCCATGTTTGGCGCGACATTAGACTAGACTGGACAAGTTCTAAGTGGGACAAAAAAAATACAATTTTAGAAAAATCAGGGAGACAACAAGATTGATAAATTACTAAATTTCTGAACTTTATCAAGAAGTGTGTGTGTGTTAAGAATTTTCTTCTTACTAATTATCAAATATCAAGACGAAAGAATCTTTATAGACCAAATTAATACTATCTATCAGGTTATTTCTAAGACCGGTCAAATCCGTAATCTTTACCTTAGAACTTTCAAAAAAAGGAAATGTTGCAATTTTCATGGAACGTTCAGAAAAGGGAGAGTGAAAAACTTACGTGTTCGCAGATTGGTGGATAAAGTTATTTAGCTGTTGAAAGGCGGCCCCAGTAATTATGCTCCCAAGGAAGACATTGATAAACTGAAAAATGTAATATCTAGTTGCAGATCTTCTCTCGAGAGCTGATATAGAGGTGAGTCCTTCAAACTTAGACATCATCATCAGAATTGAGGGTAGAAGGATGAGGAAGATCTTCAAAGCAATTCCTGGAAGAACACCTTGGATGAAAGACTTCACAAATTTCCTGCATGAAAAACAAATCTTTGATGATAACTGATACAAAAAGAAGACAATGTATATGTATATATAGTGTCAGGTTCAAGGGAAAACCACAAAAAAATGGAAAACAAAGAGCACCCTAATAATCATTCATCTGAACGATATAAATGCATAGAAACCAGGAAACATTTTACACTACTTTTATACACATATGCATACAGTAAAGATGAATGGGTTATTAGGGTGTTCCTCAGTTTTCAAATTTTTTGTGGTTTCCCCTGAACCGGGGTCTCTCTCTCTCTCTCTCTATATATATATATAGAAAGATTGGGATCACAAGAATTCAAGAAAATAACTTACACTTCCAAAAAGCTCTGCAAGAAAGGAGCTGCTTTTACTATTCCATCAATACTTGCAAGCGTCTGTACAAATGTTATCGGGATCATAAAGAAGAATGTAAGGAAGAAAAAGGCCACAGCAATTATAAGTCTTCTAATTGTGAGTGAAACAAATGGAATGGCGAGGTTATCCCAATAAACATCACGTGGCTCCGGAGCCCAATCGGTTAACCAAATAGTTGGGTTCCTTGATTGTTCAGTTTGTGCACAAACGGCAGCCCCCCATCGTGTTTTAAACGAAACAAATGCAGCCGGCATAACGTACTTGGAGCTCTCAGTAATCTTTTCCCTCTCTTTACATATCTGGCAATTAATAGATCGAAACAATTAGATATGGCAACACAAAGTGCACGCAACATAGCAAACATGTGCTTCCGCTACTTACTTCTTTCAGTAGTTTCTCAATCTCATCTTTATAATAATCAATAGCATCCACCCGCTTCCCGTACAAACCAAGAAAACCGGTCTGTTCCATGAAGAAAAGAAAATAATAAATCCTAAATAATGCTTATAGTGAAAATGAAAACTTGCAAGATGCCGCTCTACTCTTCAGAGCAGGACTGTGTACATCTCACCCCATAGCCCCTACTTTCGAGTGGGAGATACTGGGGTCCGTTTGATTTGGTTTTGTTTTGAAATTTTGCAAGATGTAGGCCGCCTTCCAAAAGCAGGCAAATACGAACTCAAAATGAAATAAAGCAATACCTTCATTGATGGTCTTTTTGACTGGTTATTTCTATTATACTTCAATTGATAGTAGTCAAGCCAATTCTGCATCTTTTTCTTCTCATTTACCAAATTAGAGAGTGAGTTTGCATTATAAACAACCTGCAATGAACTTGTATATATAAGAAATGGTAATAATAAACATTTTTTATGTGTGAACTTGTTCCCGATACCTTAGCATATTAGTCAGACGAACATGGATCCGAGAATTATCAACAATATATTACATTAATAAAAATAACAATAGAATTATTGAAGATGGAACCTGATGAGATAAGTAATGATCTGGATGGTTGACAAGAAAAAAGTGCTCCACAAGTTCATTGACAGACTCATCAGGGTCTGGCGGCACATTTCTGACGAGCACCTAAGAAATCGGGATGTCAGCAGGCGAAACTCAAATGTGCAACGTTTATGTCAACAACAATTTATAATATTTCATGATTCATAAACACTCTACATACAGAAAAAAGTTAGAAACTTGATTTCATACATTCATCGTTTTTGATAATTCATATCTACAAAACTATCATGTTTCAAATTCAAAAATTTATATGAACTCTTTTACATTTTAAAAACTAATTTTCTATTTCCTATTCAACAATATTCTCATGCAATATTCAATTATCAACCCTACATTCAACAAAAACAGAGATCTTACAGTAAATTGATCAGGCCGCCGTTGTTCTGATGCAATAAAATGAAGCCTCATTGATGCAATTATCTCATACTCTCTTTTCAAAACATAACACGTCCAAAAGGTAAAGGCGTAAGCCATGACTACATGCGTAAAGAACCTGCAATCAATATTTAATGTCGAGGTTTAATGCAGAGAAAAGTTAGATACAAGAAAGTGCAACATATTCCAACAGTAAAACCGACAAAATCCATGGCAAAAATTAAGGTGAGAATGCTTTCAATGATCAGTAAGCAGCAACTTTAAACCGATCTTCACACACAGGGTCAACAGAAAAGAACCATTAAGTGCAAATGAAAAGAGATAAAGAGAAACTAAAGATGAAATGCAGCAAATTTTTTGGAGCAAGTTTTATCCTCTCATTTCGCACACTTTGTACAAGCCAGAGGTCTTCACACGGAACTCTTTGAGGTAGAGATCAGGTATGCGTACACCCAATGCCACCTCCTGGTAGGATATACCCGGTTTGTTTGATTTGGTTTAGAAACTAAAAATGAAATGCAAAGCAGTAAGTACCTGTTTGATCCAGTTGGAATGTTGGATATTGAAAGCTTGTCTATTTCAGTGTATGTTAATTTAGACTGCTCCAAAGTCCGATTAGTCCAATTGACGGGCACCATGACTGTGAAGGCAAGGCACGCGATGGGGACGAAAATTTTGAGTCTGTTTGGCAGGAAGAGAAAAGAAAGAAAAGAATCAAGAACATATCAAGAAAACTAAACATCATTTATGCCTGTGAAAAAATCATGCTGTTTGATATAAGAAATTTCTGCAAGTGTTCCTATATAACAATTGCAAAAATATGTGGAACCCCGCATTAATCTCCAAAAGAGCCCTTAAGGAAAGAAGGGAGTTCCAACACATATTGAAAAGAAAGTGTCCAAGTGTAGCTGATATCGGAATGTGGGACTAACAACAATAAAGTGTCTTAAAACAAAGATGAAATTAAAGAATCTAAGCCAATTTGCATCTGGTGAAATTGCTAAAAAGAGTAAGGAATATGAAGATGATTACAAACCCTGTTAAGTAGATTCTCAAGTAAACAACAGAGTCTAATCCAGCATGATCAATAAGCTCAGGCTCTGGCATGTGAAGTGCAGCAGGCATCCAGTTCAGAAACCTCAAGTATGACCTGAAATCTAAGTTGACAAACTTCTTCACAAATGCCCCTGATTGAAGTGGGTTGCTCCTTAACCCCTTCAGATACCATTTTGGAAAATACACTCTATCGTTAAAAGGCTGAATTCGAAGTATGGCAAATGCAACCAAAAATGCAAATGCAGTGAGGATGTTTACGGCTGCTGCAAGCCCTATTTCAGAACTTGAAGCCATGATGTTGCGTGTCTATTCACCTGCAGAAGATCGATTGTTCATTAGAATGTACACCCTAGCTATATTGGTTACGAATTGTATCATCTTTAACCACTAATAACCTTTTAAATCCGATATCAGATCACAAAGGCGTCGATCTTCGATTGTAGTTTATAGTGTTTTCGTTCTCCCAATAAATTATACTTTAAACAGTGAAATTGGAAAGAAAAAAAAATCTGTATAATCTCTTCAAAAACATCGTCGTTCTAATCAGTAAAATTGAACACTCTCTAGTCAATCAATATGAATTTAGAAATCAAACAAGTTCATATAGATGAATAATGAAAATCAAACACAATAAAAAAAAATTGGGGAAAACCATAGATACGTACCGATTGCGTTTGGATATCTCCGAATCCTGTACTCCAATCAGTACCGGATAATCGATATACATACAAAAACCCTAAAGAAACACTGAAGAAGCGGAAGAAAGGTGAAAGGTGAAAGGTTTTAGTTGAATTTGAGGTTATGAAAGAAGTTGAAGAGGAAAAAAGAGTGTGTTTATAGCGTGAAGATACAGGTGTGAATGGTGTGTGTGTGTGTGTGCGCGTGTTTTGAAACTTGTAAGGACGTGGCATCGGATCGTGATAACGGCTATATTCTATGATATATGGACTCTTGTGATTTGACTTTTTAGATTTTTTTTTTCTCTTTTATGTTCTTTTTATTTTTACTAGTTTTATACCCGCTCGCGATGCTGCGCAAATGATCTTGAATTTAAAGCCGAAAACTCGAAATAACAATTTTGTTTCAAGTTTTCTTCTATTTTCTATTTATGGTCTTGCTTCATATATAAATGCAAGGTCAACATATTCTATTGGTGGAAGAGGATTGATAGATAGCACGGTTTCAATGCCATAACATTTATTATTCTTAAATTTTACAGACCATCATATAATCTTAGCTAGTCGGCAGACCATGGTAACTTTCAGTTATTAGGTGGACAGGGTTCTTTTTTGCTCACTTGAATTAGGAATGGCAACGGGGCGGGTTCGGGGCGGGTTCGCCGTCCCCCGCCCCCGTCCACGAAACTGAAATGCATCCCCGTCCCGTTCCCCGTCGGGTTTTTATTCGGGGTGCCGCGTCGGGGATTTTTTATGCCCCGTCCCCGTCCCCGACCCGAACATAGGGAAAAAATGCAAGAATAAAAATGGATGGAAAATCATGTCGAAATGTGATGTAAATTAAAATTGTTGCTCCAAACACAATCCAAAAATCTAAATTAAAATTGTTGCTCCAAATACAATCCAAATTGGAATCCAAACACAATCCAAAATCAAGTTTGTTAACACTTAACAGTTAACACAACCGAACATAAACTTGTTCCGACGAAAACACAAACAAAATACATCATCACATCAACTCATCCAAAAGAGTAAAAAAGCTAAAAAGTTAAAACCCTAAAAAACTAAACATATTTATATTAAATATTAATAATATATATATAATTTTATTTTTATTAATATATATATATATATATATATATATATATATATATATATATATATATATCGGGACGGGGCGGGGATACCTTGCCCCGATGCCTGTAACACCCTCAAATATGAAAATAACGACTAATTAAAATTTTCAAAATACACCAATAAAAATTTCATACACAATCTTAATTCAAAGTTTAACCTCAACACACACAATTTATACTCTACATACAGTCTATAACAAGGACGGGTGCTACTAAAACCCAATAATAGTCACTATCTCCAAACTGCGAAAGGCTCAACTCTTCATAGCTCCTAGAACCAAACTCCCATCTGGAACCTGATGCACATGCCGACAAATAAAAAGGTTAGGCTTAACGCCTAGTGAGCTCAAGAGTTTTCAACATATATAAATATATCTTTAAAAGAAAAGAATTCAGTTCAAAACAAGATCTTTCTAAATGTTTTACTTTAGAAATGGAAACGACTCGTCTTCCCATAATATACCTCTTTAAGGACAACGCCCCAAAACAACATTCTTTATAAAACGATGCAACCCAAAGCTCACTCAAAACATGAGTATAAATCGACTCCCAATTGTGATAATGTAAATGATGCTTCATATCCCAAAACACCCCAAAACACGGCTCAACCCATGAAACATGGAATAAATTCATGTATGCAAAATGTCACCGAAACAAATGTATAAAAGACTCAACCCAAAGACAACACATTTCGGTGACAGAGGAAACCCGATTCCGTATAATGCGACGTGCATAACGTAAGCCACACATTACGTTAAATTGGTATTAAGTATCGGACTCAACATCTTTCAGTATACACCCATAGATACTTGTACGGAGGACTTACACCATACCGAAGATGCCTAACCGCGCCGCAATGGGAAAAACTAGAGTTCTACCATTGGACAAATAATAAAAGTATCGAGCTCAACATCTTTCAACATACACCCATAGATACTCGCACGAAGGACTTATAACCTAATGTGATGCCTAACGTGCCACACGAAGGACTTGTAACCCAATGTGATGCCTAACGTGCCGCGATGTGGAAACCAAATCGTTCCAACATCGGACAAAATAACAAAAATGTTCATGGATCCATAGCAGACAGGGCTAAAACATTACATGACTCAAAACGAATGAACTAACGCATTCAAAACATGTAATTCCCAAATAAGATGCAGTAAATGCAAATCATAACCAAGCGCTCTACATTGAGCTATTAAAACCGGACAAGTGTCCCCAAGACCCAACAAAATCCAAAACAAGCCATAAGTTCGACAAATCCAAGAACCCAACGTTGAAAATCATAAAATGAAATTAAACGTAAACGACCCGAAATAATGCCACCCATGTTTCAAAACACACAATTAACTCCAACATAATTTAGATTGGGACAAAACATTTTCCAAAGTGGGTTTATACCTTTTATTCTTTCAAACCATCTCATAACACCTAATAAAATGCTTTTACACTAAAAAATATACTCCATGAAATAAATCGTTAAGATACCCAAAATATATGATTTATTTATCAAAATGCACAAAATCCCAAATGTGGGTGTTTTATAAACTTATAAAGTTTAACCCTTCCAAATAACCAAAAACTTATCAACAGTTAACAATTGATATAAAACACAAACACTTTAAAATAACCATTTTAGCATGTACACCATTTTCGCAAATCAACTTGAACTTACCTCGCTAGATTTAGGCTAAATCTAGATTTTACCCCCAACTTGAGCTCATTTGAAGAAATACGAATCCATAAACAAAATCCTTCAAAACCTAGATCCATAAATTTCCAACCATAAGCGAACTCATTCAACCATTAAAATCAATCCCCAAACACATGCCATCAAAATCTCCGTTTTGGTCAAAACCCTAGTTTTGACCCCAAACCTTCCAAAATCTTACAAACTGAAACCGAAAGAATCAAACACTAGGGAGCCATCAATGGAGCATTTATATCACCTAACAAGGTTTAGAGATGTAGAAAGTAAATTACCACATAGATTTTGGTGAAAACCTAGAAAACCAAAAAATGAGCTAGAGGTTGAAGATGGAGATGGTGAATCCTTAATCATAGCCTTCTCTTTTACCACTTAATGGTGTTTTATCTCCATAAGATACAAAGATTTGAACCAAAAAATAAGTTAGGGTTTGAAGGGAGAAGAGGGAAAACGTTTTGGGAGAGAAAGGGGAGTGGTTTGGAGAAGGAAAATGAGGAAGAAAGCTGATTTCCCGAATTTAATAGCCCCTGCACCTCTTGGGCGACATTGCCATGCGACAATGCCGCATGGAGCCCCCATGCTTCTGTTTCACTTCTGCGACTGTGCCATGTGCGAATGTGACTTGTCATAGCCGTCGGACATTGTCGTGGGACCTTTCCGGAGCCCCGAAACTCGAAATTTTCCCTGCTAATACTCCCGATACTCCAAGGGACTTTAAACAATACATTTCCCAACAAAACCCCACTAATTACAAGTCACAAAAATGTCCGGGTGACATTTACTTACCGAAAATTACGGGTGTTACAATCCTCCCAACCTTAGAATGATTTCTTCCTCGAAATCTAATCTTCTCAATGGAACGTTGCCCGCAGGATTAATTGTCCTTAATCCACTTACCAGAATCATTATCATAACCCTCATGCTGATACTCACGCCAGCCGCCCCTCTTGGGCACATAACACTTATGTCCGAGTGAACACTTAACTCGCTAAAGTAGTCTTTACCTTCAAGACTACGGTTGTCTCCCAACCTTGGGTGACACTTACTACTTCAAGGGTAGTTTGCGACCTCAATTTCTCAATTCACTTCAGATCTACATGTTTCTAGAACCAAACCAACGATCGATACCAAACTCCCACGAATTCTCAAATTCCTAATGATTCATTCTTAATATAGATAAGGTTGTCATTCCAAGGTGCATCAACACGTTCTCCAAGCAACTGGTTAATGCAGCTTCGACTATCACTCAACTACGTTTTACTCCTAACCTCAAAACATTCCCTTAATAAAATCTTTACCTCCACGAAAACATTTATACCCATCGATATTAAATTATCAACATCTAACCTTCTTTTACATTCCACCTCAGAGAGGTCAACATTCGCATGACCTACGAGAATACTTCTGAACCTTCCAAGATTCAGTGACTTCCAGAAGACAAGTTGACGCCTAAAACCAACATGGCGATATCGAAAACATGGACATCCCGCCCAACATTTCCATCCTAGATGCAATGCCGCACTGAGGTTGACATCTGACAGGGTACTAAGATTCCCAATAAATCTATAGCCGACGGACCACAATATTTCCCTTGTTCATGCAAGCCCATCAGACGATACGCTAGCAATGTATAACATGATGTCTAACGGACCATCGACCCGTCAAGTCCAATCCACCCATACCTAGAATCATACAAGACCTTATCCCGCAGATTGCCAAAGTACAAAGATCACACCTTAGTTAACCGGGAGGCATGAATCTATTACCTCCACTATTTATGTGTGAACCGCTTCATAAATCAAAACCTAGAATTTCCAAAGCTGGCCACGAGTCGGATCATCCGACTCCTCAATTCCCAAGGACTCCTCAGTTCCTTGATTACAACTCCTTTCACGATAGGGGTTTAAATCTATAGGTCTAATGAGTTCAAGGTTTTCAGCTAATATGCCAATTTAAACTTTTATAAAACCTTCAAATACACAAGCTTTATAACAATTAATCGTGCGGTAAAAAATCTACTACCGTTCATTCGATAGGTTTTAAAAAAAATTGATTACCGACGCTACACATATAAAACCATTTCCAGAATTCGTTTGATCAGTACTTATGTTAATAAGGACAATAACAAAAGAGGCGCAACAGTTTGTACTACCTACATGAAAATTATTTTTCCGCACCCCAACACACGCAATAAACATTTGTACAACTCTAAAAGAGAACTTCACAATTTTAACCTTGAAATTCTTTCCTTTTAACTGCAAGACGTCGTAGCATACAACTTTCAACAAGTCTCATATGCATCCGTTTATTTCCCCAAAACTCGGTAAAATGATGGGAACGTAAATAAATTTCAAATCGAGTTTAAAACTTTGAGCCGCACAGATAAAACATACTTGACCAAAATAGTAACTACAATGACATGAATATCGATAACTCATTTAATGCATTACGGAAAATTTCTAACGGTAAAATCAACAACTGAAACATGTTCTGAGCAAAAGTTCTATCTGAAACAATATAAATCTTTTATGTGCTTACTCACACCAATAGTAAGATTTAAACCCAATACGAATAGTATGCAACGATCAACACTAGTACAAAATCAAAAGAGAGATCAAATGTTAAACGAAAATTCATAGGTTAACGTACCCAGTAATGCGATTTTGCGCGTTCCAAAATTTATCTACGCGACACAAAATGTCGTAAGTTAAGACGCCATAAAACTCGACTGAATTTTCATAAAACTCATTAACGCTAAAATCAAGTGGTGTCAAAATTTTCATTTCCCAACATAAAGCATAAGACAACAATAAGTCTAAAAATATTAAAATTCTAAAACCATAACGTACAATGAAGTGACCCTTTTCAACAAAACTTTCATGAGACGCGACGCCAAAAGCCCGTAAATTTACACGTAATAAAATTAAAATCCACGTATTTCAAAGTACACTCACGTGCCCAAAAAAAAGTCGCAAAACAATACCCCATAAAATCCAACACGACACATACAGTCTAAAATTCCCAATAAAATTCCGACTCGAGAACGTGGGAACAACCCTTACTTTAAAACCTTAACATACGTGAAGGAGATCCAATGTCAAAGTCAAAATTTCACAGTTATTTGCCCCGTACTCCAAATATCATTAAAAACACGATGTCACAATATCCGAAAATAGCGTTGAACACGAGGCGAGGATAACGAGATTTTCGATAACAATTTGTATTCTCGTGTAACAAAGCAATTTCATGCATGCTTAAGCTCACAGTTTAAAATATGATGAATGTTAAATGCTTTACCGAGACTTTATAATATAACTCACTTTATGCTTTGAGAACATGAGAAACAATTGATGCAAACTTATTTTAGAAATAAATTTAGTGCATGGATTTGGTCGGCACTCATCATCTTAGGACTACATTCCTCCATTTTTCCGCCATATTATTGTCATCCGGATGTTCAAACATCTTAAGGCGATCTTCGACGATTTCATCGGTTTATCTTACAATTTCTCCTCGAAATAGAGTCAATTAACAAGCCTATGGTTCTAGTTCAACCAATGATTTCGACCCAAAATAGTCAACTAATTGCATATGGCATGCTTAACCGACACTCCAAAATGACAATGCTATAAACATCAACTCTTCTTTTGACCACTCGCCTAGAAACTTCCTCACTACCCCAACGGTCACCATACCAAGGCAGTCCAAGTATACACACGTAACATGTGGGTTCATCATAACACTGGCCATGTGCTATTATGAACGTACCGTACATGATCATCCTTGCGATCCTCGACAAGTTTCCCGTTTCTAGCGACTCGGTCAATTCCAAAATATCGTATCTTAAGGTACCTAATGTGCAATTTCGTTTTCAACCACCTAAATGAATGCTAGTTTGAGTCTAGGCATCTAGAGATCAATATTGTAACACCCTCAAATCTGGAAATAGCAACTTATTTAAAATTTTCTAAATACATCAATGAAGGAATTATCTACAACCACAAATTAAGATTTAATCTCAATACAAACATTCACTCTATACAAAAGCCTATGATAAGAACGGGTGCTACTAAAACCCCCAAGATAGTCACTATCTCCAACATTGCGGAAGACTTCACCAACTACTTATTTTAGTGTCTAGTTAAGGCTCTGCGCTTCATAGAACTGCTAGAACCCAACTCCCAACTGGAACCTGTTGCACATGCCGACAAATAAAAAGGTTAGGCTTAACGCCTAGTGAGCTCAAGAGTTTTCAACATAAATAAAGATGTCAGTGAAAATAGATAATGCAGTTTAATTCATAATCTTTCAAAAGGTATAATTTGAATATGCAAACGACTCGTTTTCCATTTATATGCAATTTAGACGGAGAACACCAATTTGGACATTTTCCAAATCAAACTACTACAAAAGAATGACACCAAAGTAAACCGACCCTTCATAAATTAGCTTTAACCCAAAACTCACTCAAAACGCAAATATAAATTGAACTCTCCATTTAAGAAGGTACGGTTAAACCTTATATTTCAAAACACCCAAAACTCGGGTGGGGCATAATACTCAACCCATAAATCAAGGGTAAAACCCAAATATATAAAACGTCACCGAAAACTTGGATAATAAAACTCAATACCCAAAAACAACACCTTTCGGTGACGGGGGATTCCCGATTCCATAAAATGTGACGGTCCACAAAGTAAGCCAATTTTATGTTGTTATGACTAGTCATATAAACAAAGTACACGCAAGGGATGTCAGGCTCAGTAGCTTTAAACGTACACCCACGAAAACTCGAGTTCAACCCCGTCGGGTTCCTATGTCGAGCCCCTCATCCAATATCGTAATACTTGAGCACGCAGGACTTATACCTCACCCGAAACCTGGCGCGTAGCACGTAGGAGTTAAACCTCACCCGGAACCTAACGTGCAACACGTAGGACTTAAACCTCACCCGGAACCTAACGTGCCTCGACGTGGAAAACTAATCGTCCCAACGCCGGAACAATAATAAACCAAATACGGGGTCATGACTCCCAAATGCATCCAATAAGCCAAATAATACGCATAAGGCCCAACAAGGCTCGAAGTCGAGCTACCAAAACTGGACAATTATCCAAAGACTCCAATCAAATAAAAATACCAAGCCGCAGACTTAACAACCCATTGACCCATTGATAAATGTAATAAAAATACGATAAACGCACTCGACCAACGGATACGCAAACACAACGACTAAAAGTAAGATTAGTCCAAAACTCGACATTAGTTGAAGTAGCCCATTTTTCAAATGAACTCAGAACATAAAGTATGCATTTTCCAAATTTAACTGCTGATAAGAATGAAAATCATAAAATGAGACTATAGACATTCTTTCAAGCTACCCCACATAAATGTGCAAGTGATACTTCATAAAACACTCCATTTCATGACGATGCATAAGACTCGACAAACATTTAAAAGTGTATTTCTTTGACCAAAGATACATTCATGTAAAAAGACTTCAAAATACATTCGTTTGTGACACATATATCAAACGCCCAAAAATCTCCAATGTAGGTGTTATACAAGGTTTGTAAAGTTAGATAATTCAAATAATCAAAGATTAGCAAATAACCCAACATTTGATAATTTCATGAAAACACATAAAACACTTTAAAATAGACATTTTGGCATGTACAACGTTTTCACAAATCAACTTGAACTCACCTTGCTAGATTTAGGCTAAATCTAGATTTCACCCAACGAGCTCTTTTGAAAACCACTTGAATCCTCAACCCGAAATCCTCCAAAAACCTAGATCCACACAACTTCAACCGTAAATAACCACATCCAACGATATAGAAACATTCCCCAAACATAACACACCAAAATCACCAACGAGGTCCAAACCCTAGTTTCTCCCAAAACTAATCAAGTCCGAGATTTGATAAGCCAAATACTAGGGAAACATCAATGGAGCATTCATAACTTATTACAAGGTTTGGAAATGGGAAGAATGTACTTACCACTTAGGTTTTGACGAAAAACCTAGAAAACCCGAAATGAACTTGAGGTTAAAGATGAAGATGAAGCTCCTTGACCAATAACTTCCAATCTTTGATGGGTGGAAGGAGGAACACTTGGAACACAAAGATTTGGTGCCCTTGATGCATAAAACTGATTTTAGGGTTTGGGGTTCGGTTTCTAGAGAGAAAAGGGGTGAAAGGGGTTGAGAATAATGAGGCGAGGCTGCTCAAAATCGCTTTTTAAAACAACTAGAGGCCGCAGACGATTGTGCCCAAGGCACTTTCGCCAGGGCACTATCGCCCAAACTGTACCGTGGGCACCACTCTGTTGGCGATTTTGCCCAGGGCACTATCGCCTAGAGTGTCCCGAGCCCCGATTTCTTCCATTTTCATCCGGAGCACCCACGATGCGATAAGGCTAAAAAGGTAAGGTGTAAGGGATGAAATTCTATGATCAGAACAAGGATTTCTCAAGGGATTGGCTTTCACAGACAGGGATTTACGGGTGTTACAAATACCTAATTCTCTCAAACTTAAGCTCTGATACAAACTTGTAACACCCTCAAATATGGAAATAGCGACTAATTAAAATTTTCAAAATACACCAATAAAAGTTTCATACACAATCTTAATTCAAAGTTTAACCTCAACACACACAATTTATACTCTACATACAGTCTATAACAAGGACGGGTGCTACTAAAACCCAATAATAGTCACTATCTCCAAACTGCGGAAGACTTCACCCAATACTTACACTTGCATAAAGCTAAGGCTCAAATCTTCATAGCTCCCAGAACCAAAGTCCCATCTGGAACCTGATTCACATGCCGACAAATAAAAAGGTTAGGCTTAACGCCTAGTGAGCTCAAGAGTTTTCAACATATATAAATATATCTTTAAAAGAAAAGAATTCAGTTCAAAACAAGATCTTTCTAAATGCTTTACTTTAGAAATGGAAACGACTCGTCTTCCCATAATATACCTCTTTAAGGACAACGCCCCAAAACAACATTCTTTATAAAACGATGCAACCCAAAGCTCACTCAAAACATGAGTATAAATCGACTCCCAATTGTGATAATGTAAATGATGCTTCATATCCCAAAACACCCCAAAACACGGCTCAACCTATGAAACATGGAATAAATTCATGTATGCAAAATGTCACCGAAACAAATGTATAAAAGACTCAACCCAAAGACAACACATTTCGGTGACAGAGGAAACCCGATTCCGTATAATGCGACGTGCATAACGTAAGCCACACATTACGTTAAATTGGTATTAAGTATCGGACTCAACATCTTTCAGTATACACCCATAGATACTTGTACGGAGGACTTACACCATACCGAAGATGCCTAACCGCGCCGCAATGGGAAAAACTAGCGTTCCACCATTGGACAAATAATAAAAGTATCGAGCTCAACATCTTTCAACATACACCCATAGATACTCGCACGAAGGACTTATAACCTAATGTGATGCCTAACGTGCCGCACGAAGGACTTGTAACCCAATGTGATGCCTAACGTGTCGCGATGTGGAAACCAAATCGTTCCAACATCGGACAAAATAACAAAAATGTTCATGGATCCATAGCAGACAGGGCTAAAACATTACATGACTCAAAACGAATGAACTAACGCATTCAAAACATGTAATTCCCAAATAAGATGCAGTAAATGCAAATCATAACCAAGCGCTCTACATTGAGCTATTAAAACCGGACAAGTGTCCCCAAGACCCAACAAAATCCAAAACAAGCCATAAGCTCGACAAATCCAAGAACCCAACGTTGAAAATCATAAAATGAAATTAAACGTAAACGACCCGAAATAATGCAACCCATGTTTCAAAACACACAATTAACTCCAATATAATTTAGATTGGGACAAAACATTTTCCAAAGTGGGTTTATACCTTTTATTCTTTCAAACCATCTCATAACACCTAATAAAATGCTTTTACACTAAAAAATATACTCCATGAAATAAATCGTTAAGATACCCAAAATATATGATTTATTTATCAAAATGCACAAAATCCCAAATGTGGGTGTTTTATAAACTTATAAAGTTTAACACTTCCAAATAACCAAAAACTTATCAACAGTTAACAATTGATATAAAACACAAACACTTTAAAATAACCATTTTAGCATGTACACCATTTTCGCAAATCAACTTGAACTTACCTCGCTAGATTTAGGCTAAATCTAGATTTTACCCCCAACTTGAGCTCATTTGAAGAAATACGAATCCATAAACAAAATCCTTCAAAACCTAGATCCATAAATTTCCAACCATAAGCGAACTCATTCAACCATTAAAATCAATCCCCAAACACATGCCATCAAAATCTCCATTTTGGTCAAAACCCTAGTTTTGACCCCAAACCTTCCAAAATCTTACAAACTGAAACCGAAAGAATCAAACACTAGGGAGCCATCAATGGAGCATTTATATAACCTAACAAGGTTTAGAGATGGAGAAAGTAAATTACCACATAGATTTTGGTGAAAACCTAGAAAACCAAAAAATGAGCTAGAGGTTGAAGATGGAGATGGTGAATCCTTGATCATAGCCTTCTCTTTTACCACTTAATGGTGTTTTATCTCCATAAGATACAAGGATTTGAACCAAAAAATAAGTTAGGGTTTGAAGGGAGAAGAGTGAAAACGTTTTGGGAGAGAAAGGGGAGTGTTTTGGAGAAGGAAAATGAGGAAGAAGGCTGATTTCCCGAATTTAACAGCCCCTGCACCTCTTGGGTGACATTGCCCAGGGCATTGTCGCATGGAGCCCCCATGCTTCTGTTTCACTTCTGCGACTGTGCCATGTGCAACTGTGACTTGTCATAGTCGCCGAACATTGTCGTGAGACCTTTTCGGAGCCCCGAAACTCGAATTTTTCACTGCCAATACTCCCGATACTCCAAGGGATCCAAGGGACTTTAAACAATACATTTCCTAACAAAACCCCACTGATTACAAATCACAAAAATGTCCGGATGACATTTATTTTAACGAAAATTACGGGTGTTACAATGCCGAACCCGAACCCGATAAAATCCCCGAAATTTTCCATGTTACCTGACCTGACCCGAAATTGTCTAACCCGATCCGACTCGAACTTAGTCGGGTTTTGGGTTTCTCCGTCGGGTTCGGGGTTTTCTGTCATCCCTAACTTTAATTAAGAGGGTGTTTGTGATACTTCTTTTTACCAAATTGATAGTGGTGAGTGGTGACCATCATGAGACACCATCATGCACAAAATTGGTTTTTGTTGGAATTGATGAGGTGTAAATGTGGTTTTCTATGGACATCATTAAGGTTGTAAACGAACCGAACGTTTGACAAACCATTTAGCGGAAAGTTCGTTTATGTAATAAGTGAACGAACATGAACAAGTTTTTTCGTTCGTTCGAACGAACATGAACAAAGGTCTCGTTCGTTCATTTATGTTCGTGAACGTTCGTTAATGCTCGTTTACGTTCATTTGCCCATGCTCGTTTATGTTGTACATTTAGGTTTTAAAATAGGTATTCTTGAAATTTGAAAAAAACTGTAATAGCCTTTTCATAATAGTATAAATAGATATAGATAGTATATATAATTCTATATATTGATGTTATTTTAAAATATTATAAAGTCCATAAAAATATTCAATAATTAGTTTATATTAAAATTATAATGATATAATTTATAATAAGAATAAAACGTATTTTTAATATAAATTACGATTATGTATTTTTAATGTGTTAACGGTGAAAAAAATAAAACGTATGGATATAAAACAAATTAATTCGTAGATATTCATGATATTTAATAGTACGGTTAAATTAAAAAATATTCAATATTGGGCTCGTTTTGAAGGTATTGACAAGACGATTATAATAATATAATTTGTAAAAAAAAGACGTATTTTTTCATTGTATTTTTGTTCATATACGATTATTTGTGTTAATATGTTAATGGTGTAAAATGAAAAATGAAAAAACAAAAGATATAAAGTAAATTAAATAAGTAATTGTAAATGTGGTAAATGTAACATTGTAAATGGAACGTGGGAGGAAAAAATGGCTTTCAAAATATTGTAAATAACTGTTTTAGAATTTTTATATAGTGGTATAGATATAGATATGGGCTTTTTTAATATGATTTAATGTATAACACACTTTTAAAATTTGTTTTTTCTTTTTATATAATTATAAGTATTCAAAGCAGTTTATGTATACCAATTAATCTAATGACTATGAATAACCTGGAGTTATAACATATGACCTCCGTTACATTGTTGTATTCTTGAATTTTGGAAAAAAAAGAAAGGGTTTTTCCCTTTCCTTTCCTCCCACGTTTAGGAGGAAACTGTAACACCCCGAATTTCGAAAGGTATCATTTCAAGTTTTTACAGAAACTGATATATTAAGGAAAAGTAAGGTATTTGATTTTGGACTTGAATTTTAGATTTTATAGTCTTGATGGATAAAGGATTCAATTACGAGTCCAACGGTTCTTTCCGGAGCAAAAACGGAGCTATAACGAAAAAGTTACGGCCAAAACAGTGAACGAGAAGAAGGTTGGTTGGCTGCGACTATGACCAGGGACATTGCCCTGGGCAAAGTCGCCCAAACAGTCCAGGGGGCTGTTAAGTCGTGAAAATCAGCTATTTTATCATTTCTTCACACCCAAACTTCTTCTATACTCTCCCAATTCGTTTTCCTTCTTCCCCTTTCAAACCCTAGCTTAATTATGGCTCAACTCCTTGGATTTCATGAAGGGGGAACACCATCAAGTGGTAAAATGGAAAGCTTTGATCAAGGATTCACCATCTCCATCTTCATCTTCAACCTCAAGCTTATTTTGGGTTTTCTAGGTTTTCATCAAAACCTAAGTGGTAAGTGTATCCCTTCCATTTCTAAACCATGAAGTAAGTTATAAATGACCCTTTGATGGTTTCCTAGTGTTTGATTTCTATAAATTTCGGTTTGGTTAATTTTGGGAGTTTTGGGTCAAAAATTAGGGTTTTGCCCAAAATAGAGATATTGATGTTACGTGTTTGGGGAACAATTATTTATGGTGGAATATGTATATTTATGGTTGGAACCTTGTGGATCTAGGTTTTGGAAGATTTGGTTTGAAGAATCAAGTTCTTCAAGGAAAGTTCTAGGTGGGTAAAATCTAGATTTAGTCTAAATCTAGCAAGGTGAGTTTACTAAACTTTTGTTAAAACCGGATACACATCATATTTGTTTAATTGTCGTTATTATCACATATTTGCTCAAAATGGTCATCTTTATGGGTTTAAGTATTTGATGGTATTTCCATGAGATTATGTGAGATATATGTATATGAAGTATCATCCCATGATTTACTCTATGTTGTGTAATTATTTGGGGATTTACATTATGTGTGCCCACAATGGGTATTTGACATGATTAAGGAATATATGTTTGGTATAACATGATGATTTCCATTCGGAATACACTCTTGGTGTTATTGTATCTACAACGTGGCTATGTGGATATTTAAGTCTTATGATGGGCTCATGCTATTGGGAGGGTGATATTGTACCCGCGGTTGGTATTGAATTATATTTGGTTGAAATATACCTAAGGACCTCCTAAATGCATTATGTTGGACGAACCAAGGCAAGTTCACTAGGAGGATGTAGTCTCGGGGCGCCACCGTGATGGTATGTTCCCAAAAGACCTCCGCCACTCGGAAAGTTTCCTTTACGGTCTGATCTTCGGGTGTGCCGGGCCTTTGGGGTGTTCCTTGTTAAGGGCATCAAGGTACATCGACTCTTTGGAGTGGAATTGATTGGTGCTATGGGTCTCCCCCGTTGACTCCATACATGTTGAAAATTGGTTAACTGTTGATAAGAATTGTATATGTTCTACCATGCTATTTATTGTTCAACTCACTAGGCTTTTTGGCCTAACACTTGTTTGGTGTCGATGTGTATCTCAAGTTTTAGCGGCATCGGTCCTAAGCTGGCGTAGTGCTTTGGTGAGAGATTTGAGAATATCACGTTTGGACTTACTTTTGGTAGGAGAACCTTTGGGTCTATAAATGACACCCTTAATTATAATCTCTTTTCTGGTTATAGAAATTAGATTAGTTGGTTGTCATTTATTATCCGTTTAATTACGATTGTATTTAAACAAGTTTGTGTATTTTCCCCATTTTTGGGAGGCTCTTGCTTTGACAATTTTAAATACCGCATGTCCGTTTTTCGGATTTTTGTTACCCCTATTTTTACGGTGTTACAGAAACTTTTTGGAGAACTTATCATTATTTTCCTTCGGTTTCCTTACATTTATCATCTAAAAAAGTTTTAAAACACGGGTTTATTTTAGGGGGCGTTTGGTTCATTTTAAGGAATGAGAATGAAAATGAAAATGAAAATGAGAATGAAGTAGAATAGGAATAGGAATGAACATTTCATTAATGTTGTTTGGTAAAACCAATATTATCAATAAAAAATTGTTTTATATAATATTTTTAATACAAATATGTGTCCTTCAACATGAAAATAAAAAAATATGTTTCATTCAACATCGAGAGATGAAGGACGTATGGGAAAAGGTGACTGAACGGAAATAAGTTTTTCATTCCCTCCAATTTAGTCAAGAATGAGAATCAATGGATTTAGGGTAATGAGCCCATTATATTATGTCAAACCAAACAAAATATTTCATTATCATTCTCATTCCTGACCCTTCAATACCTCCAACCAAACACCCCCTTACTTTCCTTCCCTTTCCCCCTCTTTCTTTTCTTTTGAAAAAAAGGTCTCGAGAATACAATGCAAGGAATTTGGCAGTCTCTGAATTCAAAATATGCTTTTGAATATGATATTAGGTTTGTTTGATTTAGGTTAGTTGTTTATGATTTTTCTGTTGTGTGTGTGTTTTGAGAGAGAGAGAGAGAGAGAGAGAGAGAGAGAGAGAGAGAGAGAGAGGGGGGGGGGGGTCAGTTATGTATTCTTAAAAATTAAAAAAAATCTATTCAGTATTTTTTTTGAACGGCAAGCAAACACACGCACACGTTTCCGGGGTATCCGAGCTCCCACTTAAGGGTGCTACCCGACTAATCCCCGTCGACCACGACCCAACCCAATTAAGGGTACCACTAAGTGGCAAGCCATGATCTGGATATCACAACATGTTTTCCACGGGATTCGAATCCGGGTAGTCAGGGATACCATCCACTGACCCCCCCATGATGTTACCAAACCACTGGGCTAGACATGAAGAATTAAAATCTATTCAGTATGTAATTTAATTAAAAAGATACAAATAATAGAATGCCCAAAATAACTTTGTACAAGATAATAGATATAAAAAAATATTCACTATTAGTTAATAATTATATTTTGTATCTTATTATGATTGATACAAATTGATTTTATTTATAGAAAAATTAGTGTTTCATTTATGGAACATGAAGAGTATATAACTATGTAAAAAGAATAAAAGACTCGTTTACTTGTAAATTTAATAAAATTGGTGTGACATAAGTAACTAGTGATGTGTTGATAAACCGAATTAAAAATATAGACCTTATTTTGACTTATTGATGATGTTGTAAAATAGTATTGATTCTCTTTAATAGTATAATTATTTATCTTTAATTTCTTAATCTTTTCACCATCACTAGTAGCAGGAGTTTAACGATGACCACAACCACCACCATACTTCACCATGAGAAGTATGAGAGAGCATTTAGTCATTTGGGTTGGTCGGGTTGTGTTTAAACAAAGTAAAAACAATATTGAAAAAATAAAAATAAGGAAATCTTTTTTGAAATACGATCAATCATTCAAGAGAATATATGAGTTCATCAATATTTAGGTATTATATATAACCTTCCAATAATGTCATCTTATTCGTTTCATTGCTCGTTATTGCCGAGTTATTTTTGGTAACTTATACATATTAAAGAGAAGTTGCTAAAATGTTTATCGGGTTATCGAGTTAGTCGGGTTACTTTTGTTGGTCCCAAATAGCAGTAAATAAATAAGAGAAGTATTGTAGAAGGGGGGGGGGGGGTTGAATACAATACACACAATTTTTCACTTACTTTAATTCTTATTGATTTGAAATCAATAATTACACATAGAAAACTTTTGATTGTTGCGGAAGAGAATAGATGAAATCTATTCAAACAATCTTACACAAAGAGAAATGAAGAACAATTGTAAAATACTTAGAAAACAATAAGAACTTCGTAGAGAGAGAATGTCAATGCACTTAGAGAGCTTGAATGCTTGAGAGCTGGTTGATCTTTCATGTTGAAACATCCATCATATTTATAGTGCCTCATGCATTTAATGCATGAGACACCTGTTGAGCAAGGGATGGACACAGGTCTTCTGCATGGTACATGATGTACCTTTTGTCTTGGAGTGACTTTGTCTTGAAGTATTGACCTGCAGGGATGGTGTGGACCTTTCCTTAAAAGAGTGTAAGAGACAAACTTACTTTTTCTGATTTTGGGATGAGGTCCACGTCAATGCAAGATATCACAAATATACTTTATCAGAAAAGTATAATGTGTTTGAAAGAAATCTTCAGGAATCTTCGGCTCCTGAAGATGTGAGCACATCTTCAGCTTCTAAGGAGAGATCATCGGCTGCCGAAGACTTGAGAGATCTTCGGCTCCTGAAGATGTGAGAACACCTTCATACTCCTGAAGATATGAGATTGACACCGTCCTGACCGATGGTGTTGATCACTTGGGCATGCTTGGCTTTAGGCTGAGGAGACTATCTTCAATCCGCTTTGAGAGATGTACTCCTTCTTTGTTTTCTTCGGTTGATCTTCGACTTCACTAGGGGTGAGCATGGTACCGGTACCGATTTTCCCGAATCCCGAATGTCGTCTAAAGGCGGTACCGAATACCGAACCGAGTAATCATATACGGTACCAGTATCGATCCCGGGTATTCGGTATTCGTCCCGAATTTCCCGAACATTTCAATTCCATATAAAAAAACATTCATAAATACGAAAATTCATATAAAAAAACATTCATAAATACGAAAATCCATATCTATTCCATATCAAAAAAAGCATTCATAAATATGAAAATCCATCCGTTGTCATCCTTGCTTTTACGCAATCAACGCGTATTGCTTCACCGATCTCTATATGAAACAACAAATAGTAATATTATAATCTAATTTATCATTTTTTTTATAAATAAAACAACAAACACTAAATAAACAAAGAAATCAATATATAAAAAAATAAAAAAATGTTTCATTGAAGAAATTAATAAAGAAATCAATATATAAATCAATATAAAATACAAACCTTTGATTTCAACTTGGAGTCCAAGTCTATGTTTCTATGGGAAAGGAATCAATATTATGATTTATAAGAAGTCAAGAAGCCAAGAAGGAAAATAATTAAAATGACCGTTGGTCTTACCGGGACGGTTCGATATTAGTACCGAGTCCCGAATCCCGAATTTCCCGAATCCCGAATCAGCGACATTACAAGTACCGAGTACCGACCCGAAAAATATAATCGGTACCGGTTTCGGTACGGTTCGGTATTTTCGGTGCCGACGCTCACCCCTAGACTTCACCGAACATTTGTATAGAAACCAAGCTGCTAAAAGAACCTCAAACGTATTCTAAGTAGGATGATATAAGATGAAAGATCAGGAGGTCATCTTCAAATCTTCAGATGACCCAACAACTTTAGGCCTAACCCAATATCAACCCAATAGATTCGAGTTACCCTAACTTTATATCGATTATATATCGGGTTACCTCGAATTAATTTCTTCTCAAGCTGGTTAGTTTTTTGAACACCCTTTGTTGTTGCCTTAGACGGTGAAGGATTTCTATGTAATTCTAAAAGTCAAAAGATCATTTTGGAAATATGCTTTAGTTATTATAGTACTAACATTTACCAGGAAAGTTAAATTATAAAAATACCCTTCAATACATTAATTTACAGCTTTGGTCCTTCAGGTTTTTAGTAACCTACAGATTTGGTCCTTGAGCTTTTAATTTTTTTTTCTATGTTTGTAGAGTTACAGATTTGGTCCCTATAGTTTTATTTTCCTCTTGGATTTAGTCCCCATAATTTGTTGATTCCAAAATAGACTTTCGATTTTGCATTTGCGTAACGTTTTGGTCCTCGAAACTAAAAGTTGTTAGCTCCTGGCCGTTAAGTAAATGACATTTCGATCATTTATAACTTTTTCATTTTCTAATTTAAATAAATAAAAGTTATATTATAAAAATTATTTTTATTATATAAGCATAAAATAAAGATCCCTTAACATGCATCGCATCTCAATCACTGTGTCTTCTCCAACCCAAAACCTATGTAAAATTTGTTTAATTCATATTTTTATTATAATTTAATTTAGGTTTAATAACAATGTAACTTTTTTTCAAGTTTAATGATGTAATGTACCATTTGCCAATTTATTTTCGGTTCCTATCATACACACACATCATCCTCATAGGGTATTTTGTAAATTATAGTGATGCTGCTAACAGACAAAAAATGTTTTGTTCTCATAATTGGTGATGCTCAAATTTATGGTCTTAATATTTCTTTCCATCCGCAGCAACGCGTGGGCATTAATCCCACCTCGTTTAAAAGATAAAAGAGTAAACTACGATTTTCGTCCCTGTGGTTTCATGTTTATAACGATTTTCGTCCTTGATCTTTTAAAACTGTTTTTTTAGTCCCTATGGTTTCTATTTACTTCCATTTTCATCCCTTAATCCAATTTTATTTAAAATTAATTGTTAATTCATTTAAAAATTGAATAAGCAATTTACATATTTGGTCTTTATGGTATATAAAGTTTTACATTTTTTTACTTTCTATTAATTAAATCACTTAAAATTAATATTTTATATCTGTTGATTTATTAAAGGTTTTTATTTATTTTAAATTACCGTTGAAAAAAATTTAATAAAATTCGAGAAAAAATAGTTTTATTTTATAACAACCGGTTGTTTATTGTTAAATTCACTTTACTTCCACCATTTCATATTTTCATTAAACTTTATTTTTATTAATTAATCAAATTTATTTAATATTTAAAATAAACATAAACATACACACACACACACACACACACACACACACACATATATATATATATATATACACATCAATGTTCTAAATAACATGAGATTTAAGCTTTGTGTTTGACGTCATGTTAATTTTGTGGCACGTCATTGCTTATTGCATGATTTCTTGTAACATCATATTGAAATCTTCTTATCCTTTTATTGTCTTATTTTTTGTTTTTAATATATAACCTAATTTAAAATGGTGTGTACGTGTGTGTGTATTTTTATTTAAATATTAAACAAACTTGATTAATTAATAGAAAATAAGGATTAAATGAAAATTTAGAATAGTGAGAGTAAAGTGCATTTAACAAAAAACAGTCGGTTGTTATAAAAATAATACTATTTTTTCTCGAATTTTATTAAACCTTTTTCGATGGTAATTTAAAATAAAGAAAAAACTTTAATAAATCAATAGATAAAAGATATAAATTTTAGGAGATTTAAACCTAATAGTTTGAAAAAAATATCATGCATTTAGCAGTATTTTTAACGAAATTATTTGATTCTTTTTATAATTAAATTTATAATAATTATGAAAATATACAATATAATTAATAGAAAAATAAATGTCTTAATGAAATACAATAAATAATTAAAAAGTAAAAAAATGTAAATTAAGATAAAAATGTAAAAATTTATATATTATAAGGACCAAATATGTAATTTACTTATTCTATTTTTAAATGAATTAACATTTAATTTTAATAAAATTGGAAGGAGGGACTAAAATGGAAGCAAATAGAAACTACAAGAATTAAAAAAGCAGTTTTAAAAGACCAGGGACGAAAATCGTTATAAACATGAAACCATAGGGACTAAAATCGTAGTTTATTCAAGATAAAATAATCATAATCATAAACATAAACAAACAAACAAACAAATAAATAAAATGGCATTCACAACTAATTTTATAAACTAATAAACGAATCAAATCATTACTATAATAGAATAAATAGATTACCTACTATTTAGATAACTGGATCCATTTTTTTGGGGGAAAACTTATTCCCACCCTAAAATCCTTATATACACCCCACCCCACCCCACTCCACCCACCCCTCATACCCACTCCACCTCTCTTACTTAACTCCATATGTTGGACTTTTTATGTTTCCAATGTAACTTTTTATGTTTCCAATGTAATTTACACCTAAGGTTAGGTGTAAATAATATGACCCTTTTTTTTTGTTTACAAGAGCTATGGCGTAGTGGTTGGGACCCGGGAGGGGGTGGTAGAATATTTCATCTGTCTAGGGTTTAATTCCAGACGTACACAACAATTGTGATCATTGAGTTTATCAGAGCTAATTTCTTACAATCAAAATATATCGTAATTAGTCTAGACATAGCTTAGGACACCCTTCCAATATATATATATATATATAGAAGGAGAATCAAACGAGAACAATAACTATTTAAAAGAACACGAGAACTAACAAAATCATTGGTGATTTTACATTAACGCGCAAAAAAGCCACGCGGGCCTGAAGCCGCGGCCTAAAGTCCTTTTTTTGTGTGTTAATGTAAAATCACTAATGATTTTGTTAGTTCTCGTGTTCTTTTAAATAGGTATTGTTCTCGTTTGAACCTGACTCTCTCTCTCTCTCTCTCTCTCTCTCTATATATATATATATATATATATATATATATATATATATTGCAACCCTTAAAAAAGTTGCAAACCTTGCAACCCACATCTTAACCGTCGGATTCATGATCGACGGTTACAATAGATATGAGATCCAATATTTTTAATTAAAAAAAACAGAAATATAAAAATAAAATAACCGTCGATCATGAATCCAACGGTTAAGATGTGGGTTGCAAGGGTTGCAATCTTTTTCAGGGTTGCAAAATATTCTTCCACTATATATATATATATATATATATATATATATATATATATATAGGGGCAGGTTTAAACGAGAATGTTGTCAATTTGCGAGAAGCCGAGAAGGAATAAGAATCACATAATTTATTAATTAAAAAAATAGCATAAATAAAAATTAAAAAAAAATTAGGATAATTACAATTTGAATTAGATAAATTCTTAAAAATCTCATAATATCTTTAAAATTTATTTATTTTTTAATTTTAATAAATTCATAATTTTTTTTTATCAAATTTATATTATTATTTTCTAGATAAAATCATAATTTTCATCAAATATCACATGTGATATCCATAACTAATTCATTATTTATTTCACAATTTTTTATCTATTTTTTATATTTACGTTTTGAATCATATGTGATTAATTTCGTTTAACATGTGATATATTATTATGTATCACATATGATCCCACTAGGTGGATTTTTGTAAATATCATATGATAATATATGTCTGAATATAAATGATGCATAATCACATGTGATAATATTTATACCAAAAAAGATCTATAAATATAAATAATCACATATGATTAACTAAAATATATACAATTATCACATGTGATAATATTTACATCACAAAAAAATTTATAAATAGAAGTATACATAATCACATATGATTAACTAAAATATATATAATTATCACATGTGATAATATTTACATCACAAAAGATCTATAAATAGAAGTATACATAATCACATATGATTAACTATAATATATACAATTATCACATGTAATAATATGATACGTGATATGTATAAATATTCATATAATGATATCACATATGATATTTGGTTAAAATTGTGAATTTTTTTATTTATTAAAAGTATAATTTCTAAAACTAATTTTTATTTATGGTTTTTTAATTAATAAATTATGTGACCCACATTTTATCTCGCCTTCTCATAAATTAGTTTGCTTCTCGCATGATCGTTCCTCTCTCTCTATATAATATACACTAAAATATATCATTTGAAAATAGGCGTCTAACAAGTAGGAATCTAGAAAAGTAGTATTTTTTTTTTCAAAATGCAATTTACCCAGTTTTTTATTTATTCATCTTCAATTAACAGTTTGATAATTGAGTGTATCAAGGGAGTTTCATTTCATGAGAGTTTTAAACTGTACGATTTAATAATCTTTACTAAATAAAAATATGAAATCAAATTTAAAAAGAGAGAAACTTTGCCTTTTATCCGTCTAATTTTATTTTCTAACATTTCTAGGACCAACTCGAGACATCTTTTTAAGTGGATGACTCATCAAAGTGTCATGAACTCCCTCAACCGTTAGAAAGAGAAATTGAGAGGATTTGCATCCTTTGTTCGCTTCGTACTGGTAATTTCACCTTAGATAAATACCAGGGGGGTCAACTGATCAAGTAAGTTACGTTTGGTTTGATGGAATATATTAACATATTTCCATTAATATTGAAAAAGAACAAATACAATATCATCATCTTCCCCAAAAGAGGCAAGGTAATACAATATTAAATAGCCCCCAACCACGTTTCATACAAAGTTGATTGATGTTGGCTAATAACAAGAAAACCGAGTTGATCCAATTGGCTCTCACGTATAAAGAAAGACCAAACCACCAACACACCATTCATTCATTCACAGAGTTGCAAAAGAATCACAACTTGGAATCAACATTAATTCAGTTCTTCTGGTGAACAGCTATTTGATGAATTTCCATTTCTTTCAACATGACCGCTCGGCCGCAAGAGTCGCAAGGGGCAGTTCTCGACCCACAAAGACTCTCGTGCTCCGAGAGTCCCCTTAACCGATCACGTGCATCAACAGCTAACGACCCAGCTTCCACCATGTCCCCACAAAACCGACATGTAACAAGACGTAATGGGCAATCTGAGTTCTGGTGTTGCACCTGCAATCAAAACATACAAACATAATATACTCAACAACCTTAAATAACCAAACTAAACTAACCAAGTAAATCCCATGCAAAAATACCAATCTCCAAAGGGGTAGAGAGGTTGTTCCAACGGAGAGTGTGTGCAAACAAGCAACAGGTACAACAAATAGAAAATGCATCAAGGACATATGTGAGGATGCGTTTAGTATGCTTGACGGGCGAGAGTGAGGTAGGACGATGAAAGAATTATGGAAGGTTTTAGAGTTTTAATTTGACATGGGTAGTTTAGTAATTTAACAATCTTGTTCTATCTCCCAGATTTTTGTTCCTCCTATTTTGGTGGCACAGAAAAAAAAAATGCATTTTTGTCCCAATCAGGTCCTGTTCAGTCCCGATCTAACGTCGTAAAAAATGCATTTTTATCCCACTTAGGTCCTGTATCCTGTCCCGATCTAATATCAGGACAAACGTAGGACACCAATGTACCATTCTGTCTCACATACCAAATGTAGCCCGAGTGAACTCAACAATCCGAAAGAAGTTTTCTTTAAAACAATCGACAAGATGATAATAGGACATAGTTGCTTACCATCTGTGTTTTCTCAAGAATGGCGCCACACGGACAGCACAGCGGCTCATGGAACACTTTCATGTGTTTTCCTATCTCGTCACTATGAAAAGCTAGTCCACATTTCTCGCAGTGTACATGGTTCTTAGCCTCTTCGATCCTGAGAACGACACCACAACCAGCATGCTGACAGATGACATTATGCCTTCTACAATATGCCTCATGAAGTGCTATGGTTCTCAAGGGTATATAATGCTTGCAATTGCTGCACTCTACAGTATCTGCTGTTGACCCCTGTGAAGAAGATGACACAGGTTGTTGACCCACCTTTGTGTTAGAAGAATCTTGCAAAGTTACTAAAACATGATATTTTGTGGTTCCTTTGAACCCATATACACCAACACTGTAAGTGCCAGCACCAAAGCTGTGATCTTTGGAGCCAAGAACCAAAGATTTCGAACCCATATCATGAGAAGACCAACCATGCTGATGGGTGTTCGGAAACAAGAGCGGGTGTTGTGAAAGATAGAGATCGGTATCTCCATCTTTTGCCTCGGAATCTAGTTTTACTTCGATTTCAGCATCCCCGGAAGAAATTCTTCCCCATGTATCATTATCTATTGAAAACTTGTAATAAATGTATTCTTTTTCATTTATAACTCCAGATTCGGGTTTCCCGAAGGTTAGTTGTTTCAGCACGTGTTGATTGCTTCTCTCAGGAAGTGAATCAGGACCCACAATGTCGACTTCGATATCTGTTTCAAGAACAGATACACTTGGTGACGGTTTCAGCTCAAGAACACGCAAATGATGAGTCAATACGCCGTGTTTGACCGTCAAAACATCATCTTGAGAAAGAGTTGCGTGCTGGCGAAGGGTTGTTTCAAGGACAGCTTTGTGGTTGGGTATATCCGAGAACCCGAGTTCTTCTGATTGAAGCTTTGCATATGTTCCTTTTGCTAGCCACACATATCGTACTTCAACTAAAGGAGTTTTGGGATCTTGTTTGGAGTATAAGTTATTCCAAATGTGAGGAGGGATCCCGACAGAACCTTCTTCTGCAGTGAACTCCAAGACGCCAGCATGGGTCGACCCGTGGCCTAGACTTTCAGCAGGGTTTGCTTGTGAAGAAGATTCATCTTGCCGAACCACTGACAACTGGAAATGGAGAGGACCCTTGTCAAAAGCGCCTTGCTCGGATAATTCAGTGAAACAGGAAGGCGGAAGTTTGATCTTATCTCCAGAACCCTCAAACGGTGCAGCTTCTAGAGCACGATAAAAGGAAATCCCTCTCCCAGCAAGTATATTCTCTTCCATCTGCTGGTCTGCCTGAATAACAAATAGAACAATGGGAAATTATCAACTAACACAGTAAATCCACTTGAGAGTAGGGTATGGGGGTGAGATGTATGCAGACCTGACCTCTAACCCCAAAAGGGTAGAGTGGGTATTTCCTTGAAGACCCTCGGCTTGTGCACAACACGAGTTTAAGCAAATGGGTATAAAGAATAACGACTAATGAAAGATTATAATGAACTCTTAGTTTTACAGGGGATAACTTATTCTTAGATATTGCAAACCCACCATAAACTAGTCACTAATAATAACTAGAGTTATAATAACATTGCAGGTTAGCTACTTAGAGGCATCATTTGAGTTGGCATTCTCAGTAATTTAAAGTCGTACCTCTACATCACGTGTAGTGCATTTGGTATACAGACAGGGCTAGACGTGACCGGCAAGAGTGAGGGTAGACAGATGAATGAATTATGGAAGGTTTTACGTTTTTAATTTGACATAGGTGTTAATCGTTTGTCTCATCCCCTGACTTTTGTTTCACCTCACCGAATTCTAATTGGCGCACCAAATATGGCACAACAAGTTTTTGTTATGTCATTACATATGGCATGACCCATGTATCAAACACACCCCATTAGATTTTCGGAATCAAGTTGGACAACTTTTTGTTCATTTTTGGAATCAAGTTGGACAACTTTTTGTTCTGTCACCCCATATACCAAATGCTTAATTTGTTTTGAGGATGATTGAGAATCAAAATGTTGTAACTTAATCCTTACTGTATTTCTATGCCCTAAAACATCAAGAAAAATTGGATTACATGAAAACCGAATCAAAGTAATCAATCTATTTCTCCTCAACAAACCAATAAATTCATCCAATAAAAACATCGACATAAACAAACAAATTTCATACTGATTCGAATCACTTGATCAATCAATGAATCCAGGGCAACAGCAACAGAATGGGGGCAAAAAAGGAATTACCTTAAGTTGGGCTTCCATGGCATCGATTCTACGAGATCGCTGAGCAGCCTCGATCGCCTCACGCCGACGAACAGCTTCTTGTTTGGCTTTTCTCTCTCTTTCCAACCTTAACTTAGCCTTCTCTTTCCTATCCTTTTGCTCTTTCTCTAATTTCTCTCTCGCTCTTCTCAATTCAAAATCCATCTTCTCTTACAGATCAAACTTTCTACAGATCTTCAAGAACTTCAATTTGATTCGAATCCGTTTGATTATCGATTTGTTGGAGTTTATATATACTTTCGAAAAATATGCAAATTAAGATTGCCCTGTTCTCCAAGAAACTTGTTTAAGCTCCTTCCTTCCTTGTTCCACACCCGATATTTGGTTCAAAATTTTGTAACATGATTGTGAGTAATGGATCGAGAAGGATCTAGGGTCTTCCATGTGGGCGGCCCGACTTTCTGGAAGCCCAAATTTAAACCCCCACCCACCCACCCAACTAAACAATCTTTATTTAATTTTTAATCTCTCTCTTATATTTCTCCATTTCATGATTTTAAAAAAACTAGAAAAGTACTCGTGCAATGTAGTGTGATGCATCTTCATTTGTTTTGTTTTGTTTTAAGTAGTGATCAATGAGAATGATAATAAAAAAAATTGTTTAGTTTTATATAATATAATTGACCCATTTCTCCATAAGCCTAAATTTTCATTCTTGGTTAATTTGGAGTTTCATTCCTCGTCCTTTTTATTTTTATTTTCGTTTTCATTCCCTAGCCTAAACCGAACAGCCCCTAAGAGTGTATTGGGTTGATCATCATTTTTATAAAGTACTTTGTCGTATTAAAATATGATTTAACACTTATTATATATTTGAACAAGTTTATTAATTAATTTAGGAAGATTCAAATGTAAAGTTTTAAAACGTTGTATATATCTATACTGTATCATAAAGCATGGATAAAAAAACTCTTAATTACTACTTATAAAACACAAAGTACTACCATTTTATGTATACATTTCAAAAATCTCTTAATCACATATGAACCTGTATCATTCACATATGAACTATATGTTCATATGTGAACCGGTGTAATTCACATATAAACTAAACGTTCATATGTGAACTCTTTTAACTGATTCATATATGAACAAATTAACTGATTCACATATGAACTAATTAACCGTGGGTTCGTATGTGAATCAGTTGAACTAATTAACAGATTCATATATGAACTAATTACTGATTCATATATGAACGTATAGTTCATATATGAATCAGTTAAAAGAATTCATATGTGAATTACATTGGTTCATATATGAACATATAATTCACATGTGAATCATACAGGTTCATCTATGAACTCGTTCCGCGTATTTTACGAAACTATCCCTCTATCTTCTACATACCACACAAGGAATTATCCGGTGCTTCACGGTCAAAGCCGCAAATGTTGACCAGATAAAGAGTTAGGATCATTTATTTATTTCTCATATTTTTAGCATTTCTCAAATGAAGGTTCAGGTGAAAACCTCAAAAAAATGGAAAACTGAAGAACCTCTAGTATCCCTTCATTTGGACGGTATGCATACAAGTAAATTATGTTGTTTTTTTGGTTGCACAATGCATTATGCACTTGTGCATGTTACAAATTACTTATATGAACAAGTGCATACCGTCCAGATGAAAGGCTACCAGGACGTTATTCAGTTTCCCGTTTTTTTGAGGTTTCCCCCTGAATCTGACCCTATACACCCCCCCACAGAGAGAGAGAGAGAGAGAGTTTCAAATGAGAACAGTAACAAAATAAGAGAATAAGAAAACAATAATCACGTGCAAAATCATATGTGATTTTACACTAACGGTCAACGCAAGGGTGTTCAGCCGACGTGACCCGCGACTTCAGGTCGTGGCCAAAGTCGCGTGAATCACATGTGATTTTACACGTGATTTTAGTGTAAAGTCACACGTGATTCGATCGTTTTCTTATTCTCTTATTTTGTTCTTGTTCTCGTATGAAACTAACTAACTAACTAACTAACTAACTAACTAACTATATATATATATATATATATATAGTGGAAGGATATTTTGCAACCCTTAAAAATGTTGCAACCCACATCTTAACCGTTGGATTCATGATCGATTGTTATTTTTTTTTTATTAATTAAAAATATTGAGCCTCATATCTATTATAACCGCCGATCATGAATCCGACGGTTAAGATGTGGGTTGCAAAGTTTGCGACCTTTTTAAGGATATATATATATATATATATATATATAGGGGTTGTTTTATTTGCAACCCACATCTTAACCGTCGGATTTATGATCGGCGGTTATAATAGATATGGGGTCCAATATTTTTAATTAAAAAAAACAGAAAAATAAAAATAAAATAACCGTCGATCATGAATCCAACGGTTAAAATGTGGGTTGCAACCTTTTTCAGGGTTGCAAAATATCCTTCCGCTATATATATATATATATATATATATATATATATATAATTGTAAATGGCGTGAGGCGTGGCGTTGCGGCGAGGCCAAGCCTCAAGCCTTAGGAGCCACGGCGAAACCATGACGTTTTCAAGGCGTGACTTATGGCGTCATTTTTCTAATTGATATATATCATTATATATATAAAACATATGTTTTGTAGTGTTACTCAATGATTTAATAGTAATAAACAAGTTAAATTATGGTATATATTAAAAAAACTTGCAAATAAGACATTAAAAATGTAAAGAAAAATCAAATATTGCATTACGAAATTGTACATTTGGCCATGGCGTGCCACGAGCTTAACGTGGCGTGAGACACAAGCCTTGGTGCCATGACGCGCCATGGCGGCTGTGCAACGAGTTTTTTAGAACATTATTATATATATATATATATACACACACACACACACACACACATATGTTGGTCCCAAATAGCAGTAAATAAACAAGCAAAGTATTGTAGAAGGGGGGTTGAATACAATACACAGTTTTTCACTTAATTTAATTCTTATTGAATTGAAATCAAGAAATTACACATAGAAAACTTTGATTGTTGCGGAAGAGAACATATGAGATATGTTCAAACAATCTTACACATAGAGAACAAAGAACAATTGTAAAACACTTAGAAAACAATTGAACTTCGTAGAGAGAAAGTTGCCAGACACTTAGAGAACTTGAAGGTAGTAGAGCTGGGTGATCTTGCATGTTGAAACATCCATCATATTTATAGTGCCTCATGCATTTAATGCATGAGACACCTGTTGAGCAAGGGATGGACACAGGTCTTCTGCATGGTACATGATGTACCTTTTGTCTTGGAGTGACTTTGTCTTGAAGTGTTGACCTGCAGGGATGGTGTGGACCTTTCCTTAAAAGAGTGTAAGAGACAAACTTACTTTTTCTGATCTTGGGATGAGGTCTACGTCAATGCAAGATATCACATATATACTTTGTCAGAAAAGTATAATGTGTTTGAAAGAAATCTTCAGGCATCTTCGGATCCTGAAGACTGAGAGGTCTTCGGCTCCTAAGACTGATAAGTCTTCGGCTTCTAAGACTGAGAAGTCTTCGGCTTCCGAAGATTGAGAAATCTTCGGCTTCCGAAGAGGTCTTCAGCCGAAGAGGTCTTCGGCTCTTGAAGACTTAGATCGGCACCATCCTGGCCAATGGTGTTGATCAAGTGGGCATACTTGGCTTTAGGCTGAGGAGTCTATCTTCAATCCGCTTTGAAAGATATTCTCCTTCTTTGTCTTCTTCGGTTGATCTTCGACTTCATCGAACACTTGTATAGAAACCAAGCTGCTAAAAGAACCTCAAACATATTCTAAGTAGGATGATATAAGATGGAAGATCAGGAGGTCATCTTCAAATCTTCAGATGACCCAACAATCTCCCCCTATTTGAGGATAACATCCATACTAAAGAATAGAACAAAGAGTGTACTGAATAAATACATTTTGACCCATTTTTTTTTTTACTCTTTTTGGGTTCTTTTCACATAGACCATTTTTTTTGGTATATCTGACATTTACAAGGAAATGAAAAAGTATAGCTATACATACGAATAAATGAATACAATGAATAAAGAATGAGAAAGAAAAAATATATACAAAGATACAGAAGACAGTAGCCGGGATTGTTTGAACTTTAGTGGTTGGTTGCTCCCCCTCAATTCATACTCCCCCTCAACTAATGTCAGGTGGATTTGATCACACAGTCCATTGCAATAGTTTCAACAGAGTTTAAGTTTGAGTGGTAAGTTGCTCCCCCTCAACTCATACTCTCCCTCAACTAATTCATGGTGTTCAGAAAGAAAGAAGTTAGAAGATTTTCGGGATCCTCCGAACCTGCTCCTGGAAGGGCAGATTCATCCTTGGATCGTGCAGAAGCATCAGGACTGAGAATCCTGGGTGATAGGCTGTGAGGTGGAGAAGAGGCACCTTGGATAGGGAAGGAGTCCAAGTCATCCTTATCAACCAAGGAAAAGGTTGATGATGGAATAATAGGGGTCCCCAATTTTACAATTGTATCCTTTTGTGATGATACAAAGGAGGTGGTTTTGGGTTTAGCAGAGTCCCCGAGCCCGGATGGGAAAATTTCAACACCTGCCGATTGTGGAGAATCGGTGGGTGGAATTTGTGGCTTGACCCTTGAAACCTTCCTCAACCTCTTGAGAGGAGAGGGAGGGGAAGAAGGTGAGTGCCGCCGCTTTGAGGTATGGAGTGTGACCTGGATAACCGCCGAAGGTTCTTTCGGTGGTATGGCTATTTGGGCAAGTGCGGCGGTGCCAGTAGCGGTTGAGGATTTAGTGCTAGCTGGCGTCACTAAGGAGGGGAAAGAAGGGTCCACTACAGTTGAGGGACCTTTGGACACCGGAGTGTCCTTAGTATTACCCCATTATATATATAGGGTACGTTTCTTTTGCAAACCAAGCAATTTGTACAAACTATGCAAACCACTATATTAGGAAACAATAGATATATTTATAGATAATGATTATGATTTATTAATAATGATTGTGATAGATATGGAAAATGTTAAGTTTATTCATTATAATCATGATTTTAAATTAGGAAATGTTAAGTTTATTTTAAATTAGGAAACATAATAAAATTATATATTCATTAGAATTGATGAACGACTAAGATTGGTTTGCATAATTTGTACAAATTGCTTGGTTTGCAAAAGAAACACACCCTATATATATATATATATATATATATATATATAGGGGTCGTTTAATTTGCAACCCTTAAAAAGGTTGCAAACCTTGCAACCCACATCTTAACCGTCGGATTCATGATCGGCGGTTACAATAGATATGAGGCCCAATATTTTTAATTAAAAAAAAAGGAAAAATAAAAATAAAATAACCGTCGATCATGAATCCAACGGTTAAGATGTGGGTTGCAAGGGTTGCAACCTTTTTAAGGGTTGCAAAATATCCTTCCACTATATATATATATATATAGGTTGTTTAATTTGCAACCCTTAAAAAGGTTGCAACCGTTAGATTCATGATCGACGGTTACAATAAATATGGGGCCAAATATTTTTAATTAAAAAAACAGAAAAATAAAAATAAAATAACCGCCGATCATGAATCTAATGGTTAAGATGTGTGTTGCAAGGGTTGCAACTTTTTTAAGGGTTGCAAAATATCCTTCCACTATATATATATATGGTCCTTTAAATTTACAACCCAGTAAAAGGTGACAACCCTTGCAACCACAATCATCACCTTAGATTTACGATCGGACGGACAAGATGAACCACTTATTTTAATAATTATTTTTTAATTTTAATTAAATTTTTAATGAATTAATTATATGCTAAAGGGTAATTTTGGGCAACAAGAAAAAAAAACCCTAGCTTGTCGTGGCAATATATCTCCATCACTATCACATCCCTAAAAATCCTCAACCATCACTACAAGAAAAATGTTAATCAGTGACGAAAAAATTTTGGTCACTAACAACACAAAATTGGTCACTAAGTCATTTTAGTGACTAAAATTTAGGTGGTCACCTTTCGTCACTAAAGGTCTGTCACTAATTTGCGTTAGTGACCAAAAATGAAAATGGTCACTAATTAGTGACAAAAATAGAGTGGTCACTGTGTTTGTGACGACTAATTTAGTCACTAAATATCGTCACTAAACGGAGAAAGTCGTCACTAACTTGATTAAATTAGTGACCATATTAGTGACCACCACAAAATCGGTCACTAATTGAGTTCAAGATAACGGCTCCGTTAAAATCCGTTAGCACTATTAGTGACCAAATATGTGGTCACTAGTGTTAATAGTTGTTAGTGACAAAAGAAAGTGGTCACTAAGAATAATATCCTTCACTGCTCTCCTATCGAAAACCAATTCCAAAGATACATCCAAATCTCAATTAACTACTCCTCCCATGTTAGTTTTGGTCTTCCACTACGTCTATATATTTCCTGTGCTTAAAGGGCATTAACCTCTTATAAGGTATAAAGTTGATGGTGCTTGGCATATCCAATTTGCAATGAAACACTTAAATGCATATATTTTTTAGTTACATCCAGATCAATATAAACTTCTAGTATAGTTTTACCACTCGTTCAAGTTCTTCTCTACGTGTTTTCTACTGAAGGGAAGGAATCTGGAGACTGTTTTGCTTAGCTGACGGGAAGGGTGTGGAAAGGGACTGGTTTTCATGATGGGTGGGTGTGGAAAGGGGTCTGTTTAGCTTAGCTGAAGGGAAGGAATCTGGATTTTCTTGTTTGGGGAAAATGGTCGGTCAAATAAGCTACTGATGAAGAAAGCTAAAAACTTCAGGGGGAAGCCAAGTTGGCATGTTGGAATTGATTCATTCTATTATTTAAGGAGGAATCAAACCCAGAATGAGAAAAAACAAATCTGCACCAATAATAAGCAATTACAAACTCAGAAACCCCATTAAATGTATATTGAATTGAACCTTTTTTTTCTTCCTTTTTTCCTTTTTCTTTCTAAACAGGAAGTCAAGTAAAGAAAAATAAAGCAGAGTCTCTGAAGTAACACAAATCAATAAAAGCCAACTTATGAATACCATCCACACATAATTACAGTGATCCGTCCTGTTTGGAGTAAACTAGAGATCAGATTTCATTACTTCCCCTTAGTGCTTTAGTTTATCAGATTTCCCTTTAGAGCTTCAAATTGAAAAATAAAATCACACCAAAACTCTGTTGAATCATAGACTCATTCTTAGCCAAGTCTATTGGGTAATCAATTGCTCAAAACTGCGGTTACATGCATATTCTTTTACTCTGAGATCTTGCTTTCGAGTGAGAATGACTAATCAAAATACACAGTAACTATGACTTGCACTAATCACAAACAACAACAACAACAACAACAAATTACAAGTAGTTAATTACTATTTCACAAAAATTGTCACATTTCGAGAATTGAAAAGCAACAAAACCTCGAAAAACAGAATGTTCGAAGAGAAGCAGTTGCAATTTCAATCGTAGCAATCGGCAAATCTACTATCGGAATCCTACAAAATCCAAAAATCGAAACCAAAGCTTAAAAACAGAAAAGTCTTAGCTCATTCGTCTTAACAGTTAGAATTTGAAAAAATTGAATACATGAGAAACAATAATACAGTTCCATCTATACACCACTTATTACAGAACTAGGTAACTAACCTGGAATCAAACCGAAAAAACAGAACTAGGGCTGGAAATCGTTGTGATTTGAGGGGTGCAGGAGCCGAATCTGGAAATCGCTGTGATAGCGGTGTGATTGAGGGTTGGAAATTGATGGAATTCGATGTCTGATACTTCGATCTCTGATGAATCGACTCGATAAGTCTCGACTCGATTAGTTCCTGGTGTAAATGTGTAGGCTAATTGAGCTTGATGCATAGGTGGAATTGGGCTTGATGTATTGTAGTAAAGTTAACTTATAGTAAGAAATGGATAATTGGGCTTGATGTATTTTAGTAAAGTTAAATTAAATCAATAAAGTTAATTAAAATACTTTTTTTTTCTTAAAATATATAATAATATTTTATCTTAAAATATTAAAAATTGTGAATTTATTGATTTATGATATTATAGTCACAAACACTTGTAATTTAATGACCATAATGTCTTCGTCACTATTCTTTCTAATTAACACCAACTACTAAATACTATTTAGTTACAACTATTTTGGTCACTAATAATTTCAAATTAGTGACAACTTATTTATTGATCACTAAAACTTTCAACTTAGTGACCATCATTTTTTTTGTCACTTGCACTCCTAAGTAATACCAACTAGTTAGTGACCACATTTTTTTTTGTCATTAACATTCCTAAGTAACACCAACTAGTTTGTGACCACTATGTTTTGGTCACTAATCATTTCAAACTTGTGACTATTTATGTTAAAACTTCCAACTTAGTGACCATCATTTTTAGTCACTAAATCTTTTCAAATAACATGAACTATTAAACACAATCTAGTGACAACTATTTGTTTAGTCACTAACTCTTTCAAATTAGTGACCACCATTGGTTTGTCATTAAAATTCTTAAATAACACCAACTAGTTAGTGACCACTAGTTTTGGTCATTAATCATTTCAAAATTGTGACTACTTATTTTTTGGTCACTAAAACTTCCAACTTAGTGACTATTATTGTTTTGGTCACTAAATCTTACAACTTAGTGACCACTTAGTGACCAAATTTATTTTTTGTCACTAAAAAATCATATCAGTGACTAAAAATTAATGACGACCTTTTTTATTGTCACTAACGTCATAATTAGTGACCAAAATATAAGTTGTCACTAAACTTTTGGTCACTAAAGTCACATTTTCTTGTAGTGCATATTAAATGTCCATCATCTTCATTGCTCAACTGTTTCATCATTCTTCATCTTCATCTTCATCTTCATCTTCATCTTCATCTTCATCTTCATCTTCATCTTCATGCATTCACCTTCATCTTCATGCTCTCATCTTCATTTGTGCATCATTTTCGGGGCCGTTTATCAAACGCTTACCCGGGTAAGCGCTTACCAAGTCATATTACCTTATGAATGAAGATGGCAATGAGCAAGAATTTTACCGGTAAGAGCTAAGATAAGGACCAAGAGTCTTACCCTGGTAAGTGATGGCGAAGACTCTTACCACGGTTAGCGCTTACCAGGAAAATTATTACATACAATACCGTTTTGGTGGACTAAAATTTTACCCGCTAAGTAAGTGATAGTGTTAAATTTTATTGGTAAACGCTTACCTGGGTAAGTGTTTGGTAAACGGCCCTTCATCATCTTCATGCAATCAATTCATTCATTGCACTATATTCATGAATAATGTTTTATTTGGTCATTTCTTTACTGGAATGAAACAAAGTTAATGAATACAAATTTCATCAACATAATACTGGTTCATACAATGAAATACACTTCATAAATTGAATAAAGATTCATGAAAAAAGAAAGTTATTACAAATTGATAATACAAACCTTCCTCGTCAGATACATCGCACGCATCGATTACATCGAACACTGCAGTTTCACTAGAACGACACCCTCCTTCATAACCCACTACATTCTTCGAAGGCAACATATTCAATGAACCTACATCATGATTTCCTCCTATCTCCATGAAATTTGAAAAATAACAACCAGATTAATGAAATCGACAAAAAACTTCAAAAAACCATAATTTCCAAATACATATTCATGAAAATCCATTCATACCATCCTTATCCACCATATCTCCCGTTGAATTTGCATCTACCAAACCGTTGCCCTCCATTGATAAGCGGAAAAAAAACCCAGGTTACTGCACTCGATGAACAGAAAGGATGAAGAAGACGATATCAGTTTTGGAAAAAAAACTACCAAATTAAACTGCCATTAAAATAATGATTTAATGCCATAATTACCAGGATTTGGAGTAATTCGTTTGAAAATTAAAAAAATAACAAATATAAATCATTTACAATTCGACACAACTACCCCTTTTAATTTACAATTAAAAATAAAAAGAAATAAAAAAAATTCCATAACAAAATCGACGGTGATGATGAGAGTTGCAAAGTTTGCTATCTTTTTTTTACAGACACACACAAAATAACAAAATATATATATATATATATATATGTGTGTGTGTGTGTTGAGGGGGGATCAAATGAGAACATGATCAAAATAAGAGAACAAGAAAACGACCAAATAAAATGTGATATACATGGATTACGAAACACAATCAAAGCAAGAGTGAGTGGGAAAGCAAGAGTGAGCGGGATACCTGGCCCGTGACCTTTCAAGTCGCTACCAAAGTCGCTTGAATTACATATGATTTTACACGTGATGTTAATGTAAAATCACATGTGATTTAACCGTTTTCATTTAGTTAATGTTCTTGTATGAACCTGACTATATATATATATATATATATATATATATATATATATATATATATATATAGGGTTAGGTTCTTTTGTTAACATTAGTTTTGTTGTTAACTATATGAAATAATCTAAATCATCAATCTTAACAATGAATGGTTGAAATTAAAACTAGATTTTTAATTAATAAAATATGTTTTATTTATTAAATAGATATGTAAACATTTGTGGTTAAGAGTATGATACAGGGAGGATTCGAGAGTTAATAATGATTTTCGGGAATAATTGGGAAAAAGAGAAACGAGCACGAAGAAAAAAACGAGCTCGAAAGATGCTCGAAATTTGGCATCGGAAAAAGAGGCAAAGAGAAAACGTCAAATATAGAAAGGGTTACAATAGAGATCGAAAAACAAGTCGAGAATCGCAAACAAAATTGAATGCGAGTTCCATGCGACTTAGGTCGCATGAAACCCGCGCAACATACTACTGGACACAAGTAAACATGGCGGCTTCCAAGAGTCCCTAAGCCATCCCAAGTCCATTATTAAATTTCTAATCCATGCACCACGTGCCATTATTATCTTTATTATATTTTTCTTATTAATTATCTTTTAAGTAGATTAGGTTTAGATTTAATTTAATACCGTAATTATCTTTTCCTAGTTAAGGTTATAAATAGGTTTATTTGTTATCAAGTTTGAGGGAAGTTATCAATTAATAAAAGTTTAGCTTTTTAGAGAGTATTTTCTTGAGTTTTCGAGTTTTACGTGTCATAATTCTCAACCGTAAAAGGGTTTAGACGCTTGTCGATCCTTCCGCGAACCTACGATGCGTCAGTTCCGCAAACCTATGTTGCGTCAGAGTAGTTTGGGGATTAAAACATTCATTCTTTTAAAACCCATTAAAAAGGCTCATTAATGTTTCCTTACACCACAATTTGTAACCGATGAACATTCATGGCGAAAGGGTAAAAATTCAAAATTAAAGATGAACATATGTGTTTTATGCAATGTTTTATGTTTGTAAGGTGTTCATCGATGTTCCCATCTATCAATGTTTGTAAGATGGTTGACAATGTTTGTAAGGTGTTCATCGATGTTCCTATTTATCAATGTTTGTAAGATGAACATATGTGTCCACAGGGCCGGTCCTGAGATTCCAGTTGCCCATGGCGAAAGGCAAAAAAATTGCCCCTTTATTATGCGAACAATTTTTTTAAGGGGTTTGGAATCTAGTCAAGCTACCTACCCCGGATCTTCATTAAACAAAACAAAAACAATACAACGGGAGGGACATAAACCAAATCACGAGCATTTTCAACAAGAACTTTACAATCACGAGCATTTTCAATGTTTTCATCATCACAAACATTATCAATGTTATCATCATCACAAGCATTGTCAATGTTTTCATCATCACAAACAAAATCAACGTTTTCACTATCATGAGTATCATCACTAGCAATATCTTTTGAATTATTAACAAATTCATCACAAGGATTTTCAACCGGATTTTCAATTGGATTTTCCATCGGATTTTCAGAAACATTTGATGGTCTAACAAGAAATTTATTCATAGATCCTTGCATAGATTGGATAATTTCTACTTGTCTTTTTTTTCCCTTTTCTATTTTGGGCACCAGAAGGTTGTGATCTAGGAAACATGTCTACACAATTTTCAATTTAAACAATTCAAACAGTTCACAATGCAATTAATCAATTAAGCAAACAAATAAATACTTCAACAAGTGAACAAGGTAACTTAGAAGATAGAAACTAGAAAGATGGAAAGAATACACCTGTTGGCTGCTGCAATTAGTCGATTTAGGGAAACCCAAGCCCTAATTCCCTAAACAATTGATGGAGCCATCACCCATCAGCCATGGAGGATTTCAGAATCAGAAAGATGAAGCTATTAGGCATTACGCATTAGCTATTGGACTGGATAACCGAGAAAGATGTTGATGCAATGATGCCTGTGATCGATTGTAGAGTCGACAAAGCCACAAAGCCACAGCCGCACAAAGCCACAGTCGCACAGTGACAGAGCTGTGATGTTGATGCCTGTGATACTATCGATTGCGATTCGCCGATTTGAGATGGTAATCGTCTAATCGATGGAACAGTTACAGAGAGAGGTCGAGTTCGATTCATTTGAGAACTGGAGATTTAAGAAGCGAGAGGCGAGGTAGTCGTAGAGTCGTAGAACTGAAACGTCGAGAACGAAAAATAAGAAACGGTATATTTTTTTTGGGCTGCTCTAAAACAAAACAGAATAAGTCTAAAACTGTTTTTTTTTGGAAAAAGTGATGCCCTTATGGCCCTGCTGCCCATGGCCCAAGCCACACTTGCCATGGGCCAGGGCCGGGCCTGTGTGTCCATCTCTATAAAATTAAAATGAATACCGGATAAATTTCAGGGATGTTGCGTTCATTTCAGGGATGTTCATCTCTATCGATGAACATTTGTGTTAATCTCTATCGATGCTCATCGTTGTTGCGTTCATTTCAGGGATGTTCATGTGTTTTCTGAATTAAAATGAATACCGGATAATTTTTTTGAAAACAATGACGTACTATACGATTTTAACAAACATATGAATCGGAAGACTTTGGTAATATTGATATGATTTTCAAAAATACATTGAAAATGGAAAAAATAATGTAATCGTGACATATAATATAATAATGGAAGCTTCATTTTTGTTGTAACCCCAAATAAAATTAATGAAATATATGTTACTTACAAAATGATTTTTGTAACCTTTTACATTAAATATATACACAAATTAAAAAACAACCGATCTTGAATTTCCATTGGTTGAACAAGGTTCATAAATTTAACAAGAAATGAATAGTAAACAAATAATCCGTACACTCTCTCTCTCTCTCTATATATATATCACCGAATTAAGAAAGAAACGGAAGTTGATCCACACCAAATTGTTTGACAAGATTATTATATGCATCAACTGCTGCCTTGTTTCTTGCCGTCTTTTTCTTCTTCTTATACTTCCCTCTCCCCATTAACTTATTACCTAAATATATCTCAAACTCCCCGCTTTCCACCCACAAATTTTTGTACTCCACTTCGATTCCCATCTTCTGGCACGTTTCATTCAATCTCCTCACCGGGTTTAACTTCACGTTTTCCGGCACCGTCAAAGGCTCCAACAACTTCTTCACCGCCTGCAAATTCACCCAACTCTTCTTTCAATCTATGTATTGCTTGCATATTAGTTGTTCGATGAAATGCCCAACTGGGTTCAATTCTCATTTCGTTAAAATATACCTCCCATGTATCATCAATCGATAAATTGGTGTCGACATAGACCGCACCGATGAGAGACTCAACAACGTCCGCTAGTATCTTGGGTGAATTGATCAAACCACTTGAGTGCAATGGATGCTCCTTGATTGCTTCCATAAAATCTTGAATCTTGATGATATAAATCATCATCAAGTAATTATCAAGTGATTTAGAAAAATAAAAAATGATTATAGTTAAAGAGAAGTTAATTAATTACCCGTTCATGGAGTAGAGGATCTTGGTGTACGAGAAACCTATGGAAGCCATGTTTGAATGCGACTCGAGCCAATGCTTCAGTGTCGACATTGGTGTCACGCAGCTGAGTCAACTCACCGGATTTCATGTTTGGGTACTGGAAGTAGTGTTGTTTGGCGATCATAAGGTTGAGAAAGGAGTCACCGAGGTACTCAAGGCGCTCGTAATTAGAAACTCGACAACCATCAATATCGTCTTCTTTAGAAGTATAGGTAAACGCTTCTTTCAACAAGTCTTTGTTTTTGAATATATATCCGATGATCTCCTCCACCTCCTTCAGACTCGGTGAATCCGATTTCGTCATGGATATTTCCTTCATTTCTTCTTTCAATTCTCTTGTGAACAAGTTCTATTGTTTCCAACGTTGATCTTTGTATCTATCATCCTTCTCTTGTTATATATATATATATAGAAATCCAATAAATCGAGATATTTATTGAAATGATTTTGGTTCATTCATTATGATATGATATTTATGAGAGATAATCAGAGGTTATTCAATCAACCATTTACATTAGAAAACAATTGAGATATTTATGGAACCACACGTTCATTAGACTAGATGGACAGATGAGATTGATTTGTATGGTTTGTATGAACTACGAGGTTTGCAAACGATTGGGACTCTATTGGGGTAAATCATATAGAAACCTTTTAAAAGTTAAAAAGTGTGAAAACCAGTTTTATTTGTTGTTTGATAGATGAAACAACACATATGAACATCAATAAATGTGAAAAGAATACAAAAATACTTTTATATATGAAATACTCATACTCACACACAAAAACAAAACATATGAAACAATATGAATTTTAACTTAAAATAAAACTTATTAAATGGTTTTGATTCATTTTCATGAGTTTTGTTTTCATAAATACATGAAAACTAGTTTTTACGGTTTCTAACTTTTAGGCGGTTTCTATATTGTTCGCAATATATGTATATATTATATGGAAGGTGTGCGAATTATATTGTTACAGATTTGTAATCCTGGTTTTAGATCTCTAAGCAATTGGAAAATATTTTTTAAATTAATAATCATGATTTTAAATCATAATTGTTTACTTTTGTTCTTATTAAGAAATGATTTATATATGTAACAATATATTATGAATTGGTTCCTTGTGGCAAGGTGTTATTTTAAGAAGTGGTATAAACTTCATTTATTATGTAGAACATCTAGATCATGCACTTTTTCACGGTTTTGGTGTGTGGACCTAATAGACATCCACTCTTTGTCAATTAACTATGAGGCATTCTGGTCAATTTACAAGTTTCTTCCATCTAATCTTAATTTTTGTTTTTGTTTTTTTTGGTTCAATAATCATCATATACACATAAACAATGAAGAACACCAACAAACTCATGAACAATGAAGGACATCAACCAAAATTTCATTCGAAAAAGTTTGTGATAAAAAAACCTACCCTAAAACCTAAAGGAAACGGTAATAAAAAAAACTGTGATACAAACCCTAAAGGAAACTAAAACCTAAATCAACGACATGTGGCTAAATTATGGAAGCAGAACGGTGGCACCAGAAAACACGTCAGATAGAGAGGAGAGTAAGGGGGAGGCGGAAGGGGAAGGGAGTGTTCATCGAAGATGGAAGATGGGGGAAGAGGTTGTTCACCATGTGAAAGAGGGGGAAGATTTGAACCACAAAAACACGCCCAATAAAAAACGTCGGCATTGATGGTAGTGTATTCAAGCAAGAAAGATGAAAAACATATGGGTGGCACGAATATAGTGCAAATGTGGATGTGGGGGGGGGGGTGATCTTTGTGATTCTTCGTTGCAACGACGGGGGCACCATGTCAAATGAAGAACATATCTGGGGGGTTAATAACGGACACAGTGCAGATGAGGGGTCTCCAAGGAACTTCAGCGACAGGGACGGTGCACATAGGGGGTATCTATATGGATCTTCTTGCAAAAGCTAGGAAATAGATGAGAAAGGGGAAATCATTTGGTGTTTGGTTTTTAATTCTGATCTAAATTTCATCTTTTGAGTTTAGATTTATGTGTTCACTTAGGTTTGATTGGTGTTTTGAGCTAGGGTCATTTTAAGAAGATGAAGATCCATAATCACGATTAAAAAAGTTCTAAAAATGTTAAAATGAAGGGAAAGGGCAAAAAGATAGATTTGCACTCATGTTTAACAGCGCAAGTGGATGGACGTAATGTCAAAACAAGTATAGAGATCAATTCCACGCAAAAGTGCATTCCCAGGCCTAGTGTTATACATAATAAATGAAGTTTAGGAATCAATTCCTTAAAAACCTATATCACAAGGACAATCTATATTTACTCTATATTTAATCAGTAATAAAATATTTTATATTAAAAAATGTTATAGATCAAATGTATTATTCTTATGAGACCGAAAATAATATTTATAGTTTTACCATTTCGTTCACAATCAAATGAATAATGTACTAATATTGATGGCGAACTCAACTAGTAAATCTCAAGGTTATTGTGGATTTTATTGGTTGTTATTTTCAGGGTCTTATGAAATTAATCAAAGTGGAGACAAGTTGGAGTTATATAAAAAAAGCAATATTTATCCTATTTAGGTTGTGTTTGGCAAAATAGTTGATGGTTGATGAGGTACCTGGTGGCTATAAACTAATCATATTTGATAAAAATTGGCTCATAAGCTAGTTGAAAAATGTAAATCAAAATGAATTGTAACATTTTTGTCCATCAAAATGAATTGTAGGTAAGTTTCTCTTACCCTGCAAGCACTAACCTGGTAAGAGTTTTCCCGCTCACTTACCAAATAAGTTTCTTCGTCATTGTTATACCTCTTATCGGGTAAGATTCTCGATCTTTGTCATGCTTATCCAGAAAGATAAATGACACCCGGTAAGCGTTTACCCAGTAAGTGTTTGGTAAATGGTCCATTAATAGTTTACTCGGTTTTTTAAGTGAACTACATCTTGTAGTTAGCAAAAATTATATAGTGGATCCCTAATTTGATAAAATTAGGGAATTACGCGTTGTAATTTGCATTTTGTTTTGAATTGGGTCCCTTTTACGGACACCACCTTAGTTTTCTTTGTTAAGCCCCTCATGTGAGGGGTATTTATGCTATTTTATACTTTGTTTAACTTTTTAATATTATATTTATTTTTTCTTTTTCTTTCTCTATGCATGGGAAAAACCAAAACTCAAAATCAAATCAAAAACGAAAACTTAATATCAAACCCCTAAAACCAAAACCCTAATTACCAAACGATCAAACATGTATCTCCCTAAACCCATATTCGAAACCCTTATGTGTTCCACTGCGATGCAACAGAGGGATGGTGGTGGATGTTCCTCTTCTGACCAGGATGGTGGCAGAGAATAGGAGCAACCACTTGGGTTCAAATCCAGGTAAAGCCACTTGGGTTGTGTCGCACTGGTAAAGCCTTTAGGGGATGTAGTGAAAGATCTCATCTATCCAGGGTTCAAATCCAGGCGTTGTCAAAGCTCTTGTGGCCATGGATGTTCACCTGCGATGACTCCAGACCATTCGTGGTCGCCGGGGGATTAGTCGGTGCGTGTAAGCTGGCCCGGAAACTCATGGTTACCAAAAAAAAAAAGGATCGGAGCAACATGTGTTAGATATTACTTTTCTTCGATGAACCTTGCCTTTTATGATGAACAACATATTTGACAGATGCAAATGACAATGAACAACATGAAGAGAAGTGAAGTAGATGTAGAAGAAGATGCATTACACAAATCTTCATCTTTGGTATGGATGATTGTTTAAGTTAACACAAATCTTCATTCTTAAGCTTCGTCTTTTTTTTTTTGGAAGGGTATCCTAGGCTATGCCTAGACTAATCCCTTGGCAAATTATGACTGTAAGACATCAGCCTTGATTAAACCTCAGTGGCCACAATTGTTGTGTACGCCTGAATTCGAACCCTGGGTAGATGGGATATTCCACCACATCCCTCAGGGGCTTAACCAGTACGCCACAACCTTTGTGGTTCTCAAGCTTCATCTTCCATCATCGTATTGTGACATTTTTGGGTTTCTCCAGAATATATCAATTATTAGGGTTTCGTATCACAATTTTTTGAACAAATTCGTACAAATTTATTGTTTACCTCCGTATATTTTTTGGAGATCGTGTTTTTGTTTGGATTTTTGTTGTTTGATTTAGAATTTTGCTCATCTTTTTACTGGGTGGCCCTTTTAAATTTTTAGAGTGAATTGTGGATTTGGTCCATGTGGTTTTGTGATTTCTTTGACCATGGTCCTCATTCTATTTTTATTGTGGATTTGGTCCTTGTGGTATTCAATTTGTCTTGGCCATGGTCCTTCTGACTAACATCTCCGTTAACTTCGTTAAACCAAGGACCATTTTCGTCATTTACCATTTTTTTGTCCTTTTACGATAAGAAAAAAACAATACTTTTATACACACACATACAACGATATCAAAATAAATAAAATAGAATATTATTGTATGATTTGATTGTTTAACTTTCTTAAAAGATTAACTATATTAATATGATTTAATTTTATTAATACGATTTAATAGCATAAATAATGGAAATCGATAACAAAAACTTTAAAATACCTCGAAATCAAGCAAAAAACTTTAAAAATCTCTCGAAATCATGGAATTAGGCTAAAAACACAACAACCAATATTGAACGTCGGTAAAAAGATGAAGACACATCGATTAAAACCCTGCTTTTTGTAAAAAAAAATTCTATATTATATGGTGCTACTGTATGAAAAAATTTCTCGGTTCGTCCCTGATGATGGGGGATGATGAAAAACCCAGGTTGTTTAGGATAGAGATCTTGTATTGGGATTCAATATGTAGCGAACTTTATCGTAGTATTTGGTTGGTTGTAATCCGGTGAGATCTTAAAGATTTGGAAATTGACCAAATTATATATATGCGCTTAGTTCATTCTTCGAAATTTAGTTCGGAAGTCCAATTGCACATATAGTGGAATTTAAATTCCTTGCATTGTAGTAAGGAATTTCAATTCTTTTTCATGCCTTCTTTTGAGAAATACTATTCTTCGAAATTTAGTTCGAAAGTCCAAGTTCAAAGTTAGTTTATTTTCAATTCAATTTTCCTATTTGACAAGGACAAAAGCTACAGGTGATATTTTCTTTTTCTTTATTAGACTGAATTTTATTTTTTTAAATATAAAATTAAATCAAATGATATATTCATCATTGTACATTTTTTGTAAATATAAAATAAACCATAGTTGTCACAAATGCTAGAGAATTCTATTCATTCCATCGATCGATTGAATGTTTATAATTATTGAACCGATAACGACAACTTACACATTTTCTCACCGTCGTACATGCTATAGCCATTTCTCTTCAAATCTTTTTTATAAGGGTAATGCTATCACAAATGTTATATGCACCTTCTTCCTTCTTTTTTTTTAAATGTTCGAATCAAATCAAATTATATTGAAAATGTAAAAAATAAAATTTGATGTAAATGTATAAGAGGAGAAAAATAATAGGTAGACATGTAATTGGCCTCACCCACCCCTTTTTTAAAATATAATATTTGACAAATTTTATATTAACCTAATATATAAAAGTCAACAAATATCCAGTAATTTTATAAATTAAAGTATTTCCATTATTTATGCTATAATTTAATAATAAAATTAAATCATATTAATATAGTTAATTTTTAAAAAAAATAAAACAATCAAATCATACAATAATATTCTATTTTATTTATTTTGATATTGTTATATGCATGTATAAAAGTATTGTTTTTTTTCTTATCGTAAAAGGACAAAAAAATGACAAATGACGAAAATGATCCTTGATTTAACGAAGTTAACGGAGATGTTAGTCAGAAGGACCATGACCAAGACAAATTGAATACCACAAGAACCAAATCCACAATAAAAATAGAATGAGAACCATTGTCAAAGAAATAACAAAATCAGATGGACCAAATCCACAATTCACTCAAATTTTTATAAAAAATGGATTTAGACAAAATTGCCTCTCATGTGAGGGGCACGTGGCACAATCCGAAACAAAATGCAAACCATAAGGCCATTCCATATTTCTTTTTCAAATTAGGAACCAAATTAATGTTTTTTTTTATTTTTTATTTTTTGTGACCATTGTATCCTGAATAACTTTTACACACCTTAACTAATCCGATAGTCTCTGAAGATAACAGTCGGCCCATAGGATCCTAAAGATAACTACAACCAAAAAATCCTCAATGTCCCTGAGGAGACTCGAACCAACGACCTACATGGAGAAGCCCAAGGCCTCGGGGCAATCAGAGTGTATATTCATAAACCTTGAAAACAAGTGTATTAAAAACTGATGCTAATGTGTATGAATAAGGGACAATATGATCCAACTAAGTTGAAGATATTTATGTTCTAAAGGCAAATCGAATAAATGTATACGAATTACCTACTCTAATGTTCATCCCGGCCGTTGATGATGTTGTTACATGCATCCTCGGCTGCTCTGTTCAACGCGATTTCCTTCTTGGCTTGGTATTCACCTCTACCTCTAAGTTTATTATCAATAAAAACTTCGTACACGCCTTCTTTTAACCATTTATCTCTAAATCGTATCTTCAGTTTCTTTTTGTGGCAGAGTTCGTTGAGCTTCCTCACCGGGTTCTTTTGGATCATTTCGGGAGTGATCATGGGCTCGAGTAGAATCTTAGCCACCTATCACAGTAAATAATACCCAAAAAAAGGTTCCAATATGATTAGAACTTATAAGAGTGTCGAAATGCAGAGATGTGAGAATGGAATTCAAGCAACTACAATTCCATTGCGGCTAAAACATGCTATAGGTGGTTGCTCAAGGATTCTTTAAGCAAAATTCACCTATTTACACGTTGAAACGAACCCCGTAAAAGATACTTGTAACACCCTTAGCAAAAGCAGCAAACTGGCCCAATAAACCCCAGATCAACTTTAAAACTATGGTGGAAGTTATTGGTAAACTACAACTTTAAGCTTATAAAGGAGCTCACAAATATAATTTTCTATCGAGGTAGTTCGGGTTGTTACAATACTGTCATGGAATAACAATTCATATTCATTATCAATATTAGCAACCAAAAGACAAAATAGTCAAAGACCGCCAACAAGTGTTCTAAGCTTCATCATATACTAAGTAGATCAAGAACTATTAATTAACGATTGCAATATTTATAGAAGGGAAGAACTTTTAACGTAAAAGAAAAGTAAAAAATAGAACTCAAACCTCCCACGTAGTATCGATTGAGGAATTGCTGTCAATATAGATGGCTCCTATTGTGGACTCAACGATATCAGCTAAAGTCTTTGGAGCATCGATTAATCCATATGAATGTAGAGGATACTTTTCAAGAGCTCTCGTAAATACACGAATCTGTACAAGATTATGGATATAAAGAAGAGAGAAAGAAGTTTAGATGTCTAACATGATTAAACATGCAACAAACATGACTGCATCAATGTGACGGACTTAACCTTAAATTGTTGACCAGCCTTGTTCCTATGGCATGTATGACATTACTAACTTTTGAGGCGGTTCAACCAAATATAACATGGAATACAATAAAGATTCAGTTATAGCCTTCAGTTATGATAACCTCACTGTACAATCAAAGAGACTTTCAGAGTGAGTTTGGTACGCAGGCAGGACCGGACAGGATGGGACAGGCGAGAGCGAAGTAAGCGGGTGAAATAAATGTGCATGGTTTTAGGGTTTTAATTTGAGGTAGTTTAGTAATTTAACGATCTTGTCTCCTTTCCCTGATCTTTTATCCACCTATTTGGTGGGACAAAAAAAATGTATTGTTGTCCCACTCAGTTTGTCTTGTACCAATCTAATGTCACACTAAACATGGGACAACAAGCTTTTGTTCTGTCTGGTTTCATCCTATTCCACGTACCATACGCACCTTGGACTCACTATAACACCAAAAGAGTTGCATGGAGCAACATCTGGTGCTCCTAGTATTTAGCAACACAATTGCTGCATCCTTTACATATATCAAGTGTAGTGAAGCCCTTTTACATTTGTTTATGACTTTTTGGGTAAACGTTAGATCCAACCTTTTGTGACCAAGTCCACAAGGTCGGAGTCCACCGTCACATACACTTAAGCCGGGAAGAAAATTTTCTTATGGAATATAGGCGTGGCCCACAACAAAGATCGATACTTGATAGCACCCATTGGGTCAAACCAGAGACTCTTGCTTCATGAGGCGATAGGTGACCAAATGATTGTTGCTATCTAATTATGGGAGATTGGTTTAGCCTACAACAGGGAATCAAGTCCTTTTACTAATAGTCATCTTTGAAAGAAAAGAGAGTTTAAAAACAGTAAACAAAGTCAAACCAAACCGACAAGCAAAGGTTTTCCCACCCAGAGGTGGGATAGGGGAGTAAGATGTGGGCTGACTTGACCTCTACCCTAAAAAATATTCAAAAGGCACTTTGTAGATTCCATGAAAAGCCAAGCAGTTAGCAATCATGATTGTAGATTGAGTGATACCGACTTAGGGGCTGTTTGGCAATTGCTGAATGGTTTGGTGCAGAAAGATTAAGTGGTCAGAATGATTAAGAGGTTCTTATGATATAGTGCAAAATGAAATATGGTTGTTTTGTAATTGTTCAAGATGAAATTAGGATGGTTAAGGGAGGCCCAAGATACAGAAGTATTCAGAGGGTTTTAGAACCATTAAGAGGCAAAAAAAAAAGAAACAAGATTCACCTCTTAATGATTCAGAGGTTGCCTCTTAATGGAACTATTAAGAGGTAAACAAACAGCCCCTTATACATTTATAAAGGCCATAATCATATATGCAAGGAGATGATGCAAGTTTAAAATACAAAACTAATAAAGGGAATAGAAAAATGCATCATCTCGAGTAACATACTTGCTTACTAAGCGTCGGATTTTCATGGCGAATGTACTTATGGAAGTTATATTTAACCGCAACACGTGCTAGCTTCTCGGTATCAACATTGGCAGCTCGGAGAGCAGTCAACGACCCTGGTGAGAGATCTGGATACACGAAGAATTGTTGTTTACTGATAAGAAAATTGAGAATGGAGTCACCAACATACTCAAGTCTTTCATAGGATTCGGAGCCATGATAACTTGGATGCGTAAAGGCTTGTTGCAATAGAATCTTTTTCTTGAACTTATACCCTATAATCTTCTCCATCTCCTCAAGGCTTGCTAACGAATTCTTTTCTTCTGGTAATCTCATCACCTTGACTTTGGCTTTAATGGCTATTAAAAATTCATAAAAGAAATAATTTAGAAAGCATTTAAGATCGCATACAATAATTTGTGAGAATATGAGGAACCACTTCACATTTCTCACCAACATAAATTGAGGATAATAAGTCCAAGTCTAGCCGATGTGGGACTCAAACACATCCTCTTCAAAGGAGGCTAGGCGGGTGCAACTTGTCCCACAATGTTGAGAGGGGGTTAAACGGGTACAAATTGTCCCATAACATTGAGTCCTAGAGTGGTAGACCTCGACTATGATACCATGTAGGGAATATGTGAAACCCATTAGATTACTCTCCAAAAGATCTTTTGTGGAGACGATGAAAGATCCCACATATATCGAAAAGAATAGGCCCAAATCTAGCCAATGTTAGGCTCTATCACACACATAACAAACAAAGGTCAGATGGGCATTGTCCCATGGTGTTGAAAGGGGATAGACGAGTGTTAGGGGCAGTTTACTATACGCTTATCCGGGTAAGCTTACCGCAAATTCAACATTATCACTTACTTATTGGGTAAGATTTTAGTTCACCAAAACGGTATCATATGTAACAATTATCCGGTAAGCGCTGAACATGGTAAGAGTGGTCACCCTGGGTAAGACTCGGTCCTTACCTTCGCTCTTACCGGGTAAGATGGTAAGATAATTTGACTTGGTAAGCGCTTAACCGGGTAAGGTAAGCGTTTGGTAAAGAGCCACTTACGCTGTGTTCTCGAGTTTTGAAAGGAAAGGAAAGAAAAGAAAAGAAACCTAAGAAAAAGAAAGGAATATTTGTATTTGTGTTCTTCAGATTGAAGGAAATGGAAGGAAAGAAAATAAATTTTCACTTTCTCGAGTAGGAGAGAAAGAAAGGAAAAGATGTCACTTTTACCGATATACCTTTATTTATTCAAGGGTGAAATGTAACTAATGGGTATATGTGTAAATTTTATAATTATTTTTATTTTTATTTTTTAAATTTTCTTTTCTTTCCTTCCGTTTCTTCCCACATTTGGGAGGAAAATCACCAAAACTTTCCCTCCTTAAAAAAAACTCGAGAAAATAACATTTTTTATTTCCCTCCTACTTTCCTTACCTTTCCCCCCCCCCCTTAAAAAAACCCGAGAAAACAACATTAGTCCTAGGTAGAACTTGGTTGATACCATATGAGAATTTTAGAGAGTAATCACGTATTCTCACAAAATCAAAGTGTATGGTTATCATCAGTGTTATTTGCCTTTAGGAACAGAAATCAATCACACAGATGAGAGAGGGAAATGATAAAACTTCCAAATTTGGGGAAAAAGACGCGATGAATCAAACACAGAAACCCTAGATTAGGCCCACACGCATCTACCCTAAATTTCCAACTCAATATTCAATTATACGTTCGTTAAGCATCAAACATTATGCATTATGTATAAAAATTCGATAGAGATCGAGATTGTGAAAACTAACCGTATTCTTGGAGGCGTTTGAAGCAGAGAGCGGTGAAGGAGTTCTTGGCCGGAGTGAAGAGCGACTTCCACCACGAAGATGAAGAAGACGCCATTGAGTTGAATTCGATGAATTCTACAGAATATGTCATCCGATCCATTTTCAGTGACGGACACTAGTCACTGATGAACTACTACTTGGTTGTTCCTGACAACGGTAGGAAAGCGGCGCCATGGCTCAACAAGCTTCGGAGCTCATTATTCATTCGGAAACAAGTCTCGATATTATTTAGAAACAACCATATAGTAATTATCTTTTTTTTTGTTTGAAAGAGTAGTTCTTTGACAAATTATAATTGTAAAATCATTCCGAATTAATCGTCAGTGATCATAATAAACCGTGGGTAGATCGGATATTCCACCACGTCCCTCATGTTTTAACCAATACGTCACAACCCTTTATGGTTTTATCTAATTATTTTATTTGGAAAACAAAATGAGTATTAGGGCCTGTTTGTTAGCAACTTAATGAGTTTTATGTGACTCAACTTATTTAGTGAGCTATATAGTCCTTCATGTTGTAGCCCAGTGGTAAGGTAACATCCTGGGGGGTCAGTGGATGGTATCCCTGACTACCCAGGTTTGAACCCCGTGGTGAGCATCCTGTGACATCCATGATCATGGGTCTGCCACATAGTGATACCCTTAATTGGGCTGGGTCGTGATCGACGGGGATTAGTCGGGTGACACTCTTAAGTGGGAGCCCGGATACCCTAGGAACGTATGTGTATGTTAACTTGCCGTTCAAAAAAAAATTTAGTGAGCTATATATGATTATTTGCTAGTGATCTAATGATATAGAAAGTGGTTTATTCAGTAAGCTTATAGGGGGAGCTTTGTGTCGAAAGTCAAGTTTTTTTCAAACCTGTCTATCCCAATTTAAAAAACTGCTCAAGAAAAAAACTCCTATGATTTTTAAGAGTTGATTGGCTAATGAAAAAAAAAAACGGATTTTTATTCTCTTAATAAAGTAAAAACAAAATATGAATTTGAACCCAATATACTTGGCATTCGCGAGAACCGCGTGAATAACTACACTCCTTGATTCACATGGTTCTCGCCGGTTGACACAAGAGTTTTTATGCACACCGTATTCCACTCCTCTCTCAAACAAAAATCTTTTCGATTTATACAGACAAATAAACTCACACAGATAGTTTTATTCATACATTATTTACTAGAAAACCCATCCACCAACCCTTAATCGCATAAAATGCAATATATATTATTTTAGATTTTGTTTAAAATGTATTTGCAAATAAACATATTTTTTTTTCAAAACAAAACATATATGATAAAACGAAGGTAATCTTATATGCATCCTATTTGATACTAAAATCAGGTCAAATCATGCATTTGAAATGTAAAAAAATAGTTCTTAAAATTGATGAGTGTGAAAAAGAAATTAATAGTAGATATGTATTTAGCAATATATAGGGGTGTACTTAACTCACCCCTAAAACAATTAGCCAATTAATTCATTTCTATGTAATTTGTAATTTTGTATATATTTATCTTTGTTATCTCATTTTGCATTGTAATAAATAAAATTAGGTGTAATACGGTCTTCAAAAGGATTGAAACGTCTCTGATGATGAACATAAATATGCTAAGAAATGTAATTGAGGTTCATTGTTAATTCAAACTCGATACACAAGTAATATGGTAACAATTGTTAGTTAAGTCGAAAACAACAATTTTCAAGAAATATAAATGCAAAATGACTCCTGGATAGTATAAGGGAGATATCTGATATTTAGATATCTATACTATATTATATTATAAATATGGCATAAAAAACTCTTAATTACAACTTACTAAGCTTTATGTACTATCATTTAAAGCTATCTACTTAAAATCTCTTAAAAATAACTACTAAAGCCTAATGTACTACCTGTAAAACTTTTTACCCTAATTAATATATTTCATCCTTATCCCCCAAAATCCTTATCTCTAATCCCCAAACCCTAAAATTATGAAATTTGAATTTTGATAAACATAATCAAAACAGGATAAACATCTCAATTTAAATATAAAAAATTTAAAATATATAAGATAATTAATGAATTTTAACAAACTACTTAATTTTTTTATATAAAAAACATTATATTGTTAAGCCTAAATTAAACAAATTTATATATAAAAAACCATTATCACTCAATAAAAACCATCCAAAATCGTACTGTAAATCAATAAAAAAACAATTAAAATCGTGATGTATCTCGCTGCATTGCACGAGTACGCTTCTAGTAATAATATTAAATGAGATTTTAATTAAACTTAGGATCTTTTGATAAGTATGAAGTCATTTTTCTTTTAAGAGGTCAGAGGTCATAAATATAAAAGTAAATTACATGTTTGGTCCTTGTGGTTCATGTGTTTTAAACTTTTAAAAGTCTCGGTTCCTATTTTGAAATATTTATGGATTGCATCATCGTGGTTTGCATTTTATAATGTGTTGGGTCCCTAAATCTAACTCAGTTAAAAAAGTTATGTTAAGTGAGTTAAATCAGAAGGGTATTTTAGCCTTTTTAACATTTTCTATTAAAAAAAATTCTTTTTTCTTTTGATTTGATGGTTAAGTGAAATGTTTGATTTTGTGAACCCCCACTTCTCCGGCGAATACAACTTCAAACATAAGGTCGATTTTTCTTCGGCCAAACTCCAAACACTTGTCATCTCTGGAAATTTTTCTCCGGTGAAACTCTAAACACGAGAACTCAATCTCCCTTCAAGATCTCGTTCTCTCGATCTCGTTCTCCGAACTACAAACACAAGAACTCCAAACGATTTTTATCCTCCAGATCTCGTTCTCTCGATCTATGTAAAACCCTTAAACATGGAAATAGCAACTAATTAAATTTTTTCTAAATGTATCAATAATCGAATCACCTAAAATAACAATTTAAGGTTTAACTTCAATAAACACAAATCAAACCTTATACAAGGTCTATAATAGGGACGATGTTACTAAAACCCAATTACAATCGCTATCTCAAAAAACGGAAGGCGTCATCAAATAGATAGAACCTTCTTGTGCATCTAACTAGCCCTCAACTCTTCACTGTGTCGCTAGTACCATACCCCCATCAAGGACTTGATGCACATGCTGACAAATAAAAATGTTAGGCATTTAAAAATGTTAGGCTAACGCCTAGTGAATTCAAGAGTTTTCATCTCTATATAATCAATAAAACGGAAAGAATATATTTTAAATCACGATTCCCATTATGCAAAACATTTAGAATAAATAGTGACGTCTTTCCCAAAAATCCCATTTTTCATGTTAAAGCGCTTAAATAGAGATACTCTAAAAATATGGAACTAAACCCTTTACTCACACGAAACATAAATAGAATAAATTTCAAATATCAAAACATGACAATAATTACTTTATGCAAACTTTAATATATGTGGATGGGGTCCAATATTAAAGTCAGTGGCGGGCCTAGGATTTTTTTGAGCGGGTGCAATTTTAAGGTGGATTAAAGTCCCGAAAATTCGTGGGTCTGATCAAAGGGAAAAGTCAACGCAATTTGACCCGAGAAAAAGTCGATTATGTCGATTTTGGGAATAATACATTTTTTAATTTGAATCGACGTTAACCTTTTGACTTTTGAGCAAAACACATGACCACGTCTTATACCCGACACATGTTTTTAGCTAAATTCCACCATTATGGGATTTTTTTTTTGTTTTCTAGGTTGATTTCATAAATTTTTCCAATTTTTGGTATTTGATATTGACTGTTCTATGTTTTTTTTCTAGGTTTATAATTTCGTTTTCTTCTGTATCTAGAACTCCTACATTAAATACAATGTTTTGCAACTCAAAATTAATTATGCATCTAAATTTTAAGTAACAAATCAAATCAATAGCCAAAAGCAAATTAGAAAATATAAACTAATAACTAAGGGTGTGCAAAACCCGACCGGACCCGAAAAACCGACCCGAAAAAACCCCGAACAACCCGACCCTAATCACCCGATCGTACCCGAGGTCCGAAGCCCGAAATTTAGGTCAGATATATAGGTTCGGGTAGGGCCTTAAATTCCATCACTCGATCCGACCCGAAACCCAAATAATATATACTATTTCTTTTATTATAAACATATAAATGTATAATATAAATTTTACTATTAATAATATATATGTTAGTTCTTTTTTCAAGTATTGTTAGTTCAAAAAATATGTAAAATTTAAATGTTTCAAACTTTCACGTTTTAATCATTTTTTGCTGCACAATAGTCACATTGCACAACCGAATGAGCCTTTAGTGTTGCACATGACTAACGAGTAAAGAGCCAAGAGGAGGCCCTACTGAATAGGCTTTCAGTCTACTAAAATTCTAGGGGAGGAAAACGTTAAAAAAAGGATTTATCCGATCCGACCCCCTCCCCCCGAAACCCGACTAAGCCCGACACCCGAAAACCGATAAACCCGCTTATAATATTCGGGGCATGCGTATCCTATCCGAAACCCGATCGGGTTTTTCGTTTTCCACCCCGATCCGACCCATGCTCACCCCTACTAATAACCAAGAGGAAAAACTTATACTCATGGGAAAAGTTAATAATCAATAAGAGTATTCAATATTTTATTAAATGTTATTTAAGGACATTTGTAAAAATGATTTAGGATTAAAAAAAGAGCTATAAGAAAAGTTTTTGACTTTCCAATTATTAAAAAGGTTATGTGCAGCACAATGGGATAGAACCCCTGGTCTCCTCGATGAGGAGCTCTAAGATGGAGCACACAAGCCATTAGGCCAAGAATGTTATTTGTGTTATATGTTTAACTTTAAATATTTTAGTGTACCTTCAAAAATCAAGCGGATGCATCTTCAAGCCATCTATATTTTTTTCCTTTACGGTAATCAATTGAGCGCGTGCACGGGACCCGGCTCGATCCTGTAGGTCTGCCCATGATTAAAGTCATCAATTGCAATTACTCGTGAAAGACCCAAACGATATTAAAACAAGTCTGGTACACCTAGAGACATAGCCAGGTGAAAATGACATGGCATAGTCGCTCAGGGTGTACTGTAGGCTGAAACTTGCCTACGAATTTGCCATGTGTGACTATGACAGTGACTATGACACTGTCATAGTCGCCGGGCATTGTACTTGGGCCCGTACCAAGCCCCTAAATCCGACTTTTTCAACGCCAATACCTCCTATACTCTAAGAGACTCAAAGTAATGATTTTATAACAAAATTCCTACTGATAATAACTTATAAAAACACATGGGGTGACTCTTACTTACCAAAAAATATGGGTGTTACAATCTGCCCTTCAAAAGCTCGATCTTGTCCTCCAGGACTTGTCCACATGATCTCGTCCTCCCGATCTCGTCCTCCATGTCTCGTTCTCCAAATCTTTTCCAAAAGGACGTTTCTCCAGATCGTCTCTATCTATTAGAACATCTCTATCCTCGGAAGATCTGGATCTAGTTTGAACGACTTCACCATCCATCTCTGTTTTGAACACCTAGATCTGGTTTTGATATAGGTTGCGATCTAGTTTTTGATATGGGTTTTCATTTGGGGTTCGATCTAGTTTTCGCTTCAGATGTGGATTTGTTTTATAATCATGTTTATTTTGGAACTACAACTTGTTTCTTTTTTCTTTTTTGGAATTTAACGTTGTTTTAGAACCATGATTTCTTTTTCTATTTTGGATCTAGGTTTATTCATCCATAATTTTGTTCAGATTATTTGGGTTTGTCGAAGAAGATGACAGGAGTAGGTAGGCTGGGGTGAGAGCTTTTGTCGGTAGGTGGTGGTGGTGGTGGTTGGTTTAGACAAAACTAAATAAAAAAGACATGTGACATCATTTAATTGGTGAGGGAGAAAGAGGTAGGGCCAATTATTGATAAAGAATAGAGTAAAGTACATTCTTAGTCCCTATGATAGTAATTGAATATAAAAAATTAATTAATGAGCAAATTACCCCTCTAAACTAACTGAGTTAACGACATAATTTGAATGGAGTTAGATTTAGGGACCCAACACGTTATAAAATTCAAACCACGAGGATACAATCCATGAATATTTCAAAATAGGGACCCAGACTGTTAAAACACATAAATGTAACACCCCGGATTTCCATTGTGTAATCTTGTTATTCTTGTGTTAAGCTTTTGTCGTTAACTCCGTGTTTGGTTGGTTCTCGTTTTGGTGTTTGTGAAGTTTGGGGAGAAACAGTGAGTTACGCGAGTTACACCGCGACTAGAGGTCGCGGCACAATCCGCGTAACCCTCTGTTGGATATTGGATTTTGAGAACTACGCGAGTTACACCGCGACTAGAGGTCGCGGCATAACCCGCGTAACCCACTGGATGGTTTAGGGTTTTTGGACACGGGCGAGTTATGCCGCGGGTTGAAGTCGCGGCATAACCCGCGAAGTTGCTTAGACCGTCTTAAAGAGGTTCAGTTCCCAAAGATCTCATAATCAAAATCTAAAATATCTCTTTCTCTCTCTCTATTTCTCTATCTCTTTATCTTTCGATCTTCGAGGTCTCGTTTGGTTGCTAGTTTTCGGTGTTTCTAGCAAGGGGTCGGTGTTTTAAGCTTCACCTCTTCGTCGTGATCATTATCTGGTTTTCTAGGTTTTATTCTGAAAACCTACCGGTGAGTTCCTACTACCTTTCTAAAACTTTATACATATCAAAACTCTTATTTGCGAAATCTGAAGTATTTCTACGGTATGGTTTTATGTTCTAATCATTTTGATATAAATGAAGTTTTTGGTGATTTTCGGGGTTCCCGATCAGTTTTGACTAAAATGACGGGTTCCGCCTTATCAAAAGTAAAAGGTTGTTTTACTTGCCCATGTTGGTGGCTTATTGAAAGAATGTATATAAACTGATTTTATGATTATCTTTCTTACTAGCAGTTGGTCTGGAAAATGGCATTTTGAAATATAAATGTGTTGATAGCTATTTATCTAGCTTTGTTGGTCACATGAAATATTGTGACAAGTCCTGACTGTACTAGTGGATCCCTAGGTATCGAGTCGACTTATGGCTGGGAAGGATATGCCCCTTCCGTTGTTATGGCTGGGAAGGATATGCCCCTTCCGTTGTAGTTAGCTACATTTGATCCTCGGGGGCAACTTAGGTACGGTTATGTGAGACCCGATCCTAGCCATGGTTCAGATGTAGTCTAATGAACGAGTATGACATGGTTCCTTGGGGGCCCTCCCTCACATCGTAGTACGGACTGAAGAGTTCGTGGCCATGGTTCCATGTATTTAGCTCATAACTCGGATTTGGTGGTCTACTTTGTGTTACACCACAATCCTTGGTAAAATGGTCCGTTTGTCATCGTTTAACGAGTTTTGGACCGAAGAGGCCCGGTTGTGGCGAAATGTTATCTTTACGAACTAAACCTTTATGAAAAGATTTCTTTATGATACTGATGTTTATATCCTTTGAGCTTTATAAACTGTATGTTCTCACCAGGCTTTATAGTCTGACACTTTTTCTCAAATGATGTGTATAACATGTTTCCATTAGCGGTGGGTGCCTGGGTTTTTGGAGAGACGAGTTTTGAGTCTTGGGGTTTTGAAGTTGTTTAGTATTGTTGTTGGGCATTGTTAAGTCCCATTCTTTTGATAAAATCCTTGTATAGGATTGTATAGTCTTAATGACTGGTTCCGTTTATGGAAAGTTAATAGATTTACTTTCATTATAATGTCAGATTTCCAGGTTTTAATTTACTCTGATTTTTGAGGTGTTACAAGTTGGTATCAGAGCTCTAGTTTAAGCGAACTAGGCATGAATGTAAGATGTCTAGACTTAGACTGCGTATGCTAAGAATTGATCCGCGAGATTTGGGTAGAGCTCCTAAGATGGGTTAGTCTTAGAGTCAATGGAAAGTACGTTTATCAGGCGTTGTAATGGTGGTGACAAGAACCGTTATGTGTTGTATGTTCATAATTTCACTTAGCTAATGTTATTATGAGGATACTGTACGTAAGAGTGCTTGAATTACTGTTAATATGACAATTGGTAATGTGGTAATACGTTTCCTTCGTGTTTATTCAATCTCTCTCTTATCTCTTTCTTTGTTCTGTGAAGTTGTTCAGCATGGTGAATACGCGTGGTAGACCGCGTACTCGTGTTGACGGACTGGAAACGACAACCTCCACAGCTGATCAGCCGGAAGGAGTTGAGGTTGTTGTGCGTCCGCCAGTTCAACAAATACTTGGTGGGGGGCCAGAGGTCATTCTGCGTGTGGACCTGGCTTCGTCCCACCCAGTAATCAGGGATGCTAGTTCCCCATCTGAGTTAATGGCCAACATGATGTTGGCAATGAGGGAAGAGATGGCAAAGCAACAAGAGTTTCTGCTAAAAGTGATTGAGGACCGTGATGTGAACAATCGTAGAAGTGAGACGGTTGTGGAAAACATCGTAGCAGGTTCTGGAGGCGTTGGTACAGGGGTCAGGGCTGAGGAGAACAGGATTGTTGGTGCTCCGGGAGATAGGAAAAGTTGTTCCTACAAATCCTTTTTGGGTTGCGGATCACCAGAGTTCTCTGGTTCTGACGACCCAGTCTTGTGTGTGAAATGGATCCGAGCGGTTGAGCAAGCTTTTGGCTCTTCCGAATGTGGTGATGATCAGAGGGTGCGGTTCGGTACCCAATTGCTGAGGGACACTGCACTCATCTGGTGGAATATCATCCAATCCACTCTATCTCCTGAAGTGTTGGCCCAGTTGTCTTGGGCCGAGTTCAAGAAGAAGCTGCTTGAAGAGTTCTGCAACGAGAGGACCATGGACCGAATTGAGAAAGAATTCCGGTCCTTGGTGAAGGGAAGCCTGACGGTGAGAGAGTATACCCGTCAGTTCATGGAAAAGCTTGGTCTGGTGGGGCACGCTGCCCCAACAGAGAAGGATAAGATGAAGGCCTATCTGAATGGCCTACCTGCGGACATGCAATCTATGGTCCATAATTCCAAAGCTTCCAACCTCCGAGAGATGGTCGAGGAAGCTCAGTACATGGAAGAAATGTTCGCGAAAAGCAAATCTGAGGGAGCAGTGGTGGTGTTCGATAAGAGAAAGTGGGAGAGCAGTTCAGTACCTCCCAAGCGGGTCCGACCTTTTGTCGGAAACCACAACTTTAGCAGTTATCAGGAAGCAAAGTGGTGCCAGAAGTGTCGAACCAAGCACCATGGTAACTGTAACTCTACTTCTAAATTCTGCTACAAGTGTGGTAAGAATGATCACACCACCCGCGACTGTTCTGTCGTTGGGATGGTCTGCTTCGAGTGTAAGGCACCGGGGCATGTGAAGAGAGATTGCCCGAAGCTCAAGTCGGGTAGCGCGCCAGCAAGGAAGGAGAACCCTCCTAAGGTTCCGGGTCGAGCATTTCAGATGACGACCGAAGAGGCTAGAGCATCCGCTGATGTGGTATCGGGTACTTTTCTTATAAACTCTGTACCTGCTCGTATTTTGTTCGATACGGGTGCTAGTTTCTCTTTCGTATCTGAATTGTTCCGTCAGAAAATTTCTATGCCCACTACTAGTCTTGAGGATGCGTTAGTAGTAGAAATAGCTGATGGTAGACGAGTTCTGATCCGCGAAGTCCTGAAGCAGTGTACTCTTAGTATCGAGGGGAGAGAATTCTCAATCGATCTATTGCCGATGTTAATCGGGGGTTTCGATGTTGTGGTTGGCATGGATTGGTTGTCAAACAATCATGCCGAGATCGTATATTCCAAGAAGTTGATTCGACTTCCCAATCCCTCTGGTGAAGTCGTGGTCATCTATGGTGAAAAGAGGAAGGGTGAAATGGCAATAATCACAATGGCAAGAGCACGCAAGTGTTTAGTAAAAGGATGTTCGTCTTTCCTAGCCTATGTGATCGATGCCAAGTTAGAGAAGTCAAAGCTAGAAGATGTGAAGATCGTGCGCGAGTTCCCAGACATCTTTCCGGACGACTTGCCCGGGTTACCACCCGATAGGCAGGTAGAGTTTCGGATTGATCTTGTGCCTGGCGCTGCACCGATTGCTAAAGCACCTTATCGCTTAGCTCCATCGGAGATGCAAGAGATGGTAGCACAACTCCAAGAGCTATTTGAGAAGGGATTTATAAGACCGAGTTCGTCACCTTGGGGAGCTCCGGTCTTATTTGTCAAGAAGAAGGATGGTACAATGAGAATGTGCATTGACTACCGTGAGTTGAACAAAACTACAGTAAAGAACAGGTATCCGCTTCCGAGAATAGACGACTTGTTCCATCAACTTCAAGGAGCGGGTTGTTTTTCAAAGATCGACTTACGTTCAGGTTATCACCAAGTGAAGGTAAGAGAAGAAGATGTTCCGAAGACAGCTTTCAGAACGCGTTACGGCCATTACGAGTTCCTTGTGATGCCTTTTGGCCTGACGAACGCACCAGCTGTGTTTATGGACTTGATGAATAGAGTGTGCCGACCTTTCCTCGACAAGTCGGTCATTGTATTCATTGATGACATACTCGTATACTCCAGAAGTGAGGCAGAGCACGAGCAGCATCTACGTGAGGTTCTGGAAGTGTTGAGAAGAGAAAGATTGTACGCCAAGTTTTCCAAGTGCGACTTTTGGCTTAAAGAAGTACAATTTCTGGGGCACGTAGTCACTCGAGACGGAGTGAAAGTAGATCCCTCCAAGATTGAAGCTATGATGAATTGGGAGCCTCCTAAGAGTCCGTCAGAGATCCGAAGTTTCTTGGGTCTGGCGGGATACTACAGGAGATTCATTCAATACTTTTCGAAGATCGCTTCTTCCTTGACAGTTCTGACTCGAAAGAATGTGAAGTTCGAATGGACTGAAACCCAAGAGAAAGCGTTCCGGATCCTTCAAAAGAAGTTGTGTGAAGCTCCGATCTTGACGTTACCTGAAGGGTCGGAAGATTTCGTGGTGTACAGCGACGCTTCAAAGATGGGATTGGGTTGCGTGTTGATGCAACGAGGCAAGGTAATCGCTTATGCCTCGAGGCAGCTTAAGATACACGAGCAGAATTATCCAACCCATGATTTGGAGTTAGCAGCGGTGGTGTTCGCTTTGAAGCTTTGGCGACATTACCTATACGGTACGAAATGTACTCTGTACACGGATCACAAGAGCCTGAAGTATGTCTTTGATCAGAAAGAGCTGAATATGAGGCAAAGACGGTGGCTCGAGTTGCTGAAAGATTACGATTGTGAATTGCTTTACCATCCAGGTAAGGCGAACGTGGTGGCCGATGCGCTAAGTCGGAAGGACTATAGCGGAAGCATTCGAGCTACCCATTCGAGAATCGAGCTAGTGTCTAGTCTTGTTGAGAAGATCAAGACATCACAGTTGGAAGCACTGCTAGAAGAGAATCTAAAGGATGAAGTCATGACTAAGCAGCGTTTGCTCTTAACGGAAGATAGCCGTGGAGTGAAACTGTTCAGCGGTCGTGTGTGGGTGCCCAAAGTTGGGGGTAACCGTGAGCTGTTGTTAGAAGATGCACACAAGTCTAAGTATTCCATACATCCGGGAAGCACAAAGATGTACAGGGACTTGAAGTTGCACTATTGGTGGCCGGTAATGAAGCTTGATGTGGCACGTTACGTTGAGAGTTGTGTGACGTGTTCGCAAGTTAAAGCCGAGCATCAACGACCATATGGGAGTCTCCAGTCCTTAGAGATTCCCGAGTGGAAGTGGGAGCATATCACCATGGACTTCGTGACGAAGCTACCTAAAACTCTTCGAGGTCACGATACCATTTGGGTGATAGTTGATAGATTGACGAAGAGCGCTCACTTCTTGGCTATGCGCGAGACTCTACCGATGGATAAGTTAGCGAAGCTTTATATCGATGAGGTAGTCTCAAGGCACGACATACCATTGTCGATCGTGTCGGATCGTGACAGTCGGTTCACTTCGAACTTCTGGGATGGATTTCAGAAAGAGCTTGGTACTCGAGTGAAGTTGGGTACGGCTTACCATCCGCAAACCGACGGGCAGAGCGAACGAACGATCCAAACCTTGGAAGACATGTTGAGGTCTTGTGTCATCGATTTCGGGGGTAGCTGGGACGCTCACCTGCCTTTGGTGGAGTTTGCCTATAACAATAGCTACCACTCGAGTATCGGAATGGCACCCTTTGAGGCTTTGTATGGGCGAAAGTGTCGGACTCCCGTATGCTGGCTTGAAGCGGGAGAAAAGCAGTTCGCTGGACCTGAGATTGTGCAAGAGACTGTCGATAAGGTCAAGTGCATTCGTGAAAGAATGAAAGCGGCTCAAGATCGTCAGAAGAGCTATGCCGATAAGAAGAGGCGACCGATGGAATTCCAAGTGGGCGACCGCGTTATGCTTAAAGTGTCGCCGTGGAAAGGCATTATACGGTTCGGAAAACGTGGGAAGTTGAGTCCCCGTTTCCTCGGACCTTTCAAAGTGCTTAAGCGGGTGGGTTTGCAAGCCTACCAGTTGGAACTGCCACCGGAGTTGAGTAGAATACACAATACGTTTCATGTTTGCTACCTCCGGAAATGTTTGGCGGTGGAAGACAGCGTCATTCCCCTCTCAGAATTAAGGGTTGACGAAGGCAACCGTTGTGTGGAAGAACCCGACGCCATCTTAGAGAGAAAGTCTAAGAAGTTGCGTCATAAAGAAGTCACCTTGGTCAAGGTGCAGTGGAAGCATCACCGGAGAGCGAATGTGACGTGGGAAGCCGAGGAGGATATGAAGCGAAGATATCCTCATATTTTCGAATAGTTTGGATTTCGGGGACGAAATCATTCCCAAGTTGGGGAGGATTGTAACACCCCGGATTTCCATTGTGTAATCTTGTTATTCTTGTGTTAAGCTTTTGTCGTTAACTCCGTGTTTGGTTGGTTCTTGTTTTGGTGTTTGTGAAGTTTGGGGAGAAACAGTGAGTTACGCGAGTTGCACCGCGACTAGAGGTCGCGACACAATCCGCGTAACCCTCTGTTGGATATTGGATTTTGAGAACTACGCGAGTTACACCGCGACTAGAGGTCGCGGCATAACCCGCGTAACCCACTGGATGGTTTAGGGTTTTTGGACACGGGCGAGTTATGCCGCGGGTTGAAGTCGCGGCATAACCCGCGAAGTTGCTTAGACCGTCTTAAAGAGGTTCAGTTCCCAAAGATCTCATAATCAAAATCTAAAATATCTCTTTCTCTCTCTCTATTTCTCTATCTCTTTATCTTTCGATCTTCGAGGTCTCGTTTGGTTGCTAGTTTTCGGTGTTTCTAGCAAGGGGTCGGTGTTTTAAGCTTCACCTCTTCGCCGTGATCATTATCTGGTTTTCTAGGTTTTATTCTGAAAACCTACCGGTGAGTTCCTACTACCTTTCTAAAACTTTATACATATCAAAACTCTTATTTGCGAAATCTGAAGTATTTCTACGGTATGGTTTTATGTTCTAATCATTTTGATATAAATGAAGTTTTTGGTGATTTTCGGGGTTCCCGATCAGTTTTGACTAAAATGACGGGTTCCGCCTTATCAAAAGTAAAAGGTTGTTTTACTTGCCCATGTTGGTGGCTTATTGAAAGAATGTATATAAACTGATTTTATGATTATCTTTCTTACTAGCAGTTGGTCTGGAAAATGGCATTTTGAAATATAAATGTGTTGATAGCTATTTATCTAGCTTTGTTGGTCACATGAAATATTGTGACAAGTCCTGACTGTACTAGTGGATCCCTAGGTATCGAGTCGACTTATGGCTGGGAAGGATATGCCCCTTCCGTTGTTATGGCTGGGAAGGATATGCCCCTTCCGTTGTAGTTAGCTACATTTGATCCTCGGGGGCAACTTAGGTACGGTTATGTGAGACCCGATCCTAGCCATGGTTCAGATGTAGTCTAATGAACGAGTATGACATGGTTCCTTGGGGGCCCTCCCTCACATCGTAGTACGGACTGAAGAGTTCGTGGCCATGGTTCCATGTATTTAGCTCATAACTCGGATTTGGTGGTCTACTTTGTGTTACACCACAATCCTTGGTAAAATGGTCCGTTTGTCATCGTTTAACGAGTTTTGGACCGAAGAGGCCCGGTTGTGGCGAAATGTTATCTTTACGAACTAAACTTTTATGAAAAGATTTCTTTATGATACTGATGTTTATATCCTTTGAGCTTTATAAACTGTATGTTCTCACCAGGCTTTATAGTCTGACACTTTTTCTCAAATGATGTGTATAACAGGTTTCCATTAGCGGTGGGTGCCTGGGTTTTTGGAGAGACGGGTTTTGAGTCTCGGGGTTTTGAAGTTGTTTAGTATTGTTGTTGGGCATTGTTAAGTCCCATTCTTTTGATAAAATCCTTGTATAGGATTGTATAGTCTTAATGACTGGTTCCGTTTATGGAAAGTTAATAGATTTACTTTCATTATAATGTCAGATTTCCAGGTTTTAATTTAATCTGAGTTTTGAGGTGTTACAATAAATCACAGGGACCAAAATGTAATTTACTCTAAATACAATTAAAACCTCATTTACGATTATATGTCTAAATAACTCTCTTTGTAAATGTAAGGGCAAAGGCATTTAATGAATAAGGAACAGTCTTGAATGATTGTTATAGGAAGGCAGAAGTAACTAATGTATGAAAATAAAATAATTCCATTGTAGTGGTATATTATTTTTTGACAAAGCTTTTGAAGTGTTACTATCAACACTCACCAAAATTACACATGAGTTCATCTTCGCAATATCTCCGACCTTAGTGCCTACTTTCACACCATAGAGTTACACCTTCAAATCAAATGGTCTCAGGCCCGACTCTACACAAGTTCATTCCCATGATAAGTCTGATGACATAGTGTAGACTTTACTAGTCCAAAGCCTCAAAATAAAGGGTCTCGACGTCCGACTCCTTACGAGTCATCACCGTAATACCTAGGGTCTTGGAGTCCGACTAAACAAGAGATTACCACTAGAATACCCACGATCATAGAGTCCAACCCATACGGGTTCATCTCTGCATACCGAGAGGCCTAAAATGTTACTCGAGCATTGACCCTAAAATAAGAACATCAAAACTCCTCACTTCTGAAACACGACTGACTCACATGTCTCTGGGTCCATTGCATAATAACCTACAATGTCATGACTCGACTATAAATGATAACCCATTCAAAACATGTAACCTCATCAATTACGAAAAAGGTATAATTCATATTCAAATAATACCATTGAATACCTTCAATTGCCGATTGGGCCAAATCCCAAAAACGCATGTGAACCAATAATAAGTCAATAAACTCTACAATTTACTTGACTACTCAAAGAGGTCATCATAAGTTAATAAAGTGTGTTTATCCAATGTATATGCAAATACATGCTCCAAAAGTACGATTAGTTTAAAACCTATCATTGGTAGTAGGTGTTGGGTCACCGATAATTTGAAGATGACCTCTCGATCTCCTTTGTAAATCTTTGACTTACATCTTATTGTACTTAGATAAAATTAGTTCTTTGTAATAGCTTAGTCATACTCAACCTGCTCGGCAAAATCGAAGACTAACCGAAATCAGCAAGAAGTGAACCTTCAGATGCGAATCAAATATGAACTTCCAATTTTCACTAAGTTATTCCTGCCAATTTTGATGTGCAAATCGGAGAATCCTTCAAAATCGGAGGATATCCCATTTTTTCCCCTGCTGAGGAAGTTTTCGACAAATTTGTACCTGATGGAGACATTATCTGATAAACCTGGAGAAAATACTTTTGTCTTTTACACCTTTCCCATATATGGTCTACATCAAGGTCTGTACATCTTCTGTGTCCCATGTTGAGAGAAAATGGACATCTTGTCATTTTAGGTCAACTCTGTGATTCAATCCTAGAGTGACAAGTGTCTCATGCATTTAATGCAAATAGTAGTATTTAAAGTTGAAGACTTCTCCCATGCAATGTTACGCTTTCAAGAATTCTCCTAAGTGCTCAAGCAAAAATCGGCAGATTTCCTTCTCTCTTAAGAACTTCATAGCCTTTAACTTAGTGATTTCAAGTTGTGTTTAGTTTTCTCTTATCTTTGTGAAAGATTGTTAGAATATATTTTATATGCTCTTTTCCGCAACAATCTTGTTTTTCTCTAAGTAATTCTTCATTTTTATAATAAAAAAAGAATTAAAATTAAGTAATTTTGGTGTATTGTATTATGTAACGCCCGATCTTCCTAGTAGGGTAAGTTTCATCTAATTATATATGGAGTGATTTTAATATGCACGATTATCAGTTTACCATTTCATAATTGAACCTTGACCTCGTGCGTTTTCAAAACATCAAATTTCAGCTGGAAACCCCCCTTTGGCGATAGTGCCATGCGACTGTGATATGTGCATAGTCGCCGATCACAATTGCGGGAAAGGTGGGAGTCGCGGTACACTTTCCTCGATAGTGACAGCGATTGTGCCCTTGGGCACTCTCGCGTGTCACAATCGCTCAGAACGTACCGAGAGTGGGGAGAAGTCGGCGAGAGTGTCGGCAATAGTGCCATAAGGCACAATTACCCGCGCGCGACCCCGGGTATAAAAACTCTTCTCAGCGTGTTATGTTCATTTATTCACTTCTCCTACCTGTTTTTCTTAGCTTTAAAGGCGATTTTGGCTTCCCATCACTCCCACTTCCACAAATGCAAAGATAGGTTTTGTTGGGATCTTGACTAGGTTGTCTTAAATCTTGTGGGGATCATTTATTGAAGGTTTCAAGCAAATATTTCAAGTTTCAAGTGCTCCAACTCATCTCTACCTTCATTTCTAGGGTTTGCTTTTTTCTAGGTTTTAAACCGAAAACCTAGATTGTGAGTTCTTAAACCTTGTTAAACTGGGTACACATCATTTTATGTTTCTTAATGTCATTATTTCATTTTTACATGATATATATATATATATATATCTCAATTTCTTGTGGGGTTCATTTATGTATAGGTTCAAGAACTTATGTTCTATATGGATGAAGGATTCCTTAAGTATTTATTTGGAACCCTTTTTGCCATCAACAAGTTGGAAACACACTCATATGGGTGGTTTTCAAATAATGGTTTATATGGGTGGTTTTGACCTAATCTTAGGTTATTGGGTTATGTGATGCCTATATGATGTTAAGTTGTTCTATTGTTTCCTTGATGAATATTGTACCATGGAATTGGGGAATTTACTACTTGTGTATACATGAAGTGAAAGTATGTAATGACGTAATTTTCGTTTAGAACTTGTCAAAAAAAAAAAAAAATATATATATATATATATATATATATGCATGTGTGTGTGTGTTCTTACATCTTTTAATCCATGTTTAGCATGCTGAAACAGAGACTTACGCGGCCTATGGCCCGACCTCAAAGTCGTGGCCAAAGCCGTGAAACTCACTAGAGTTCAGGCCTTAGGACACACGTGAGGCCTACGATGCGGCCTCAAAGTCGCGGCCAAAGCCGCAGAACCACCTGCAGGTCCTAAAAACGGGTTTTAAATGATATTTTTCACCCTTTACTCCTCATTAACACCAAATCAGATATCTTTAGTGAGAGAGAACCCTAGTAGGCGATTTTTGGTTCAACTCCACACCTCTTCCCCTTATTTTCTTGCAAAACATTAATTGTTGGTGGTTGGGAAATGATTCAAGATTTTTGGAAGCATTTATTGTGGATTCTCTCAAGATTCAAGTTTCAAGGGTCCAAACATTCATCCACTTCTTTTCTAGGGTTTTATATAAAACCTAGATAGTGAGTTTCTCTTAACCTTTTTACAAATGAGATGTAACACCCTCAAATCTGAAGATAGCAACTTATTAAAAATTTTCTAAATACATCAATAAATACTTCAAACTACAAACATAAATTGAGAATTAACCCCAAAGCTCACATTCATCCTAAACATACATTCCATGAAAAGAACGGGTGTTACTAAACCCAATAACAATCACTATCTCCAATCTGCGGAAGACTTCACCAGCTACTTACTCTTGTATAAAGCTAAGGCTCAATCCTCATAGCACTTGCTAGAACCGAACCCCCAACTGGAACCTGATGCACATGCCGACAAATAAAAAGGTTAGGGTTAACGCCTAGTGAGCTCAAGAGTTTTAACATGAATGAATATATCTTTAAAAGACAGGAAATCAGTTTTAAAGCAAGATCCTTCGAAACATTATGCTTCAGAATGGAAATGACACATTTTCCCATAAAATACACTTTTAAAGACAATGCTCCCACACATGCATTTCTTGTAAAACGATGCAACCCGTAACTCACCCAAAACAGGGTCATAGTTCGATACTCAAATGTGCTAAAATGTAAATAATACTTCTTATCCCCAAAACACCCAAACCCGGGTGGGACATAATACTCAACCCTTAAATAACGGAAACAATCCATATAAATATGATACGCCATTAAAACATGGAACTGAAACTTAATACTCACACGACCATAAAATGGGATGAAATACAAATATTAAAGCATGGACAATTAAATATCCAAAATACAGCGGGCCGACAACGGGGGATACCCGTATCCGTTGAGAGCGGAGGAACACAAAAGTATGCCACTCAACAACGTTAATCGCATGACACCTCACGACATCGCAGCCCAAGTGTCCCTACGACTCCTTTACCAAGTATCACCCCAAGTCAGTTGACCTTGATGGATCATTCCGAAGAACTCCATCCCGAAGGCCCGACACACTTAAAGACTACCTCCCAGGCATTACTTCAAGCGGCGGAGGTCCTAGTGCTCACTCCCCGATAGCACTACAGACTCAACCCTCCTAGAGATCACTTGTAAAGTTTCCGGTCATAAAACATGGGTACCGAAGTTCAACCCCGCAATACCCAATTGACCATCCAAAACGGACTGACTCACGTGCCTATGGATCCATTACACACTGTCTAACGTTACCGAACTACACACGAATGACCAAAGCACTCGAGCCCGTAACCAAACTCAATACGCAACACCGCGCATTAGTACGTACGTCATAATCGGACTCTACATTGAGCCATATAAAACCGGATAAGTGTCCTCAAGACTCTTTTAAGCCAACACCGAGCTACAATGCTCAAAATCCATGTGACCAATAATTATCGGTCCCCCGAATAATGAAATGTCCTTAAACAACGTTTATGAAAACACATATCCCAAAGATGAGATTAACCCAAAACTCAACACATAATGGACCAAAGGTTTTCCAAATGGTTTATGAATGCAAATACACCAAGATGCATATAATCATGAAATAGACTTCATTTGTACCAAAATCACCAATATGTATAAGTCATGAAATGGACTCTACTTGTACAAAATCCCAAAAATGCATAAACCATGATATTACTTATCAAGATGTCCAAATCCTAAATATGGGCATTTTATGAAACTAAAATAAACCAAGTTTACCCAATATGAAAACTCATTAAAATACTCACACTTTGACAAATACCAAGTAAAATACATGTTTACTTCAAAATACTCCAAACTTATCAGCAGTTAACCATTTCATGTAAAACACTTTAAAATAACCATTTTGGCATGTACACCGTTTTCACAAATCAACTTGAACTCACCTTGCTAAATTTAGGCTAAATCTAGATTTCACCCAACGAGCTCTTTTGACGGCCATTTGAAACCTCAAGCCGAAATCTTCCAAAACCTATATCCACAAGGTTCCACCATATATATACATAAACAACCACAAATAATCGTTTCCCAAACCATATACAAGAATACCTCAACTAATACCGAAACCCTAACTTCCATAACCGAAGAGAATAGAAGATTACCTTAATCCAAGCTTGAACCCACCAACCAAAACACTTCTAGTTCACCAAAATGGTTACAAACCTTCAATCTATGAAAGGGAGAACAAAGGGTGGATGAAACCCTAGAAAAACTTGGGGAAGAAGATGAATAGGGAGGGATGAGAAGCTTACCACCACAAAATACTCTAGTATACATCAATAGACTTCCAATCTCTTGCCATATCCTTGAAAAGCTCTCAAAAACGAAACCATAGCAACTTAAATCACCCAAATCGGAGCTCTAGATCAAAAGATATGAAGAAATGAAGTTTAGGGTTGAAAATCGGGTTTTAAGATCAACCAGAGGGGTTTCGCGACTTATGCCGCGGGTGTAAGTCGCGACTAACTCGCGAAATGCACTGTTTCCCCCGGTTTTCTTCTCGTTCACTGTTTTGGCCATAACTTCTTCGTTATAGCTCCGTTTTCGCTCCGGAAAGAACCGTTGGACTCGTAATTGAATCCTTCATCCATCTAGACTATAAAATATAGGATTCAAGTCCAAAATAAAATATCTTATTTTTCCTTGATATATCGGTTTCTGTATTTACTTGAAGTGATACCTTTCGAAAGTCGGGTTGTTACATGAGATACATATCTTAAAATGCTACTTGTTATTATTTCATGTTTTGTACATTTGTTGATCACCTGATAAGTTTGACCTAACTTTCTTTAATCAATTGAGAAAAGTGTGTCTTTATACAAGTCAATGATACATGATTTCATAAAGAACTATTTATACTCATCACTAGGAATTGTTCTCTAATATTTAAAGTTTCACTTTATTTTTACGCATAGATTAATCAACAATTTCCAATCCCCCCCCTTTTTATTTAATGTTTTTAATGAATTTGCACGTGAATTCGTCTTGAACTTACGGTTAACAACGAGTCCATGAGGAGACGATCCTACTTACCATTATCGCAATTAATTATGGTTTAACGGTAATAGGCTTTAATTATATAAAGAGTAAACTCCAACTTTGGTCCCTGAGGTTTATTGATTTCTTTGAAAGAGGTCCCTATGGTTTCATAATTCAAGTTTACATCCCCAGGGTTTGGATTTTGCTCTAGAAATGGTCCCTGGACACTAACGACGTCTATTTGGTCCGTTAGTGCCAGGGGTAATTTCGTCCAATCATGTTTTCTTCCCTTTTTTGTAAATTCTATTTTATTTTTATTTTTTTTGTAAATACAAACAAACCTTAGGACCTATATGTAATTAACTAATATATATATACTATTATATATATATATATATATGTGTGTGTGTGTGTGTGTGTGTGTGTAAAACGCCACCGCCATAACCATTCACCAACACCACCATCCATTTTATGATATAATCTATATACTATTATATATATATATATGTGTGTGTGTGTGTGTGTGTGTGTGTGACAGTGTGACCCTTGTTTCACCGGCGGTGACCAACACCTACCGCCATTCACCAACACCACCGTCCGGCACCCCTTTAACCCATCACCTTAAAGGATCAATTACACAGAACGAGATCCCCATCACGAGTTCAACCCCCACTACTCATCGTCCTCCAAACCACCGCCACACCACCACCACTTCTCGTTTTCCTCCGTCGTTATCCAGGTTCCTCAGGCCCTGATCCGGCGACGATTTGAAATTAGACTCTTTTATTACCAGTTAGGTCTACTGTTTTGATTGTCGGCCTAAGATGTCATCGTCGATGGTGGTGGTGACAAAGAAGAAAGAAGAGGAAGTGAAAGGAGGGGAATTGTTGTTCAGTGGTACGACTCGTTGGGACCAGATCTTTTTGGGTTTTTGTGATGGGTTATGAACAATTTGATGTTCTTGGTGCCATTTTTCAGTGGGTTTTTGTGATGGTTATAAATTTGTTTTTCAGTTTTTTTCTCTCAAATCGACAAACGAATTTTGATTTTGGTTGATTTTAATTTTGATTTTGGTATTCAAATTAGGATTTGGATTGAGTTTAATTGATGTTGGTGTTAGGCGTGTTAGGATAGGGTCTGGCCGGAGGGTTTTTTGCCGGAGAAGATGACCGGTGATCTAGCCGGAGAAGATGACCGGAAGAGTTATAAAATTTACAGAGTTGGTCCATATACTTCAATAGTTTTACACAAAAATAAGAAAAAAAAATAAAGTTATAAAAAGGGGACAAAAATATGGTTGGACGAAAATACCCCTGCCTCTAACAGAGTTTTTAACGGTGTTAGTGTCCAGGGACCATTTCTAGAGCAAAATCCAAACCCTGGGGATGTAAACTTGAATTATGAAACCATAGGGACATCTTTCAAAGAAATCAATAAACCTCAGGGACCAAAGTTGGAGTTTACTCTTATATAAATCTTATTATTTGCCGGACTTGACACCCGTCATGGCGTGACTGCCAAGAATGTTTAGTGACTTTAGATGCGAGTTTGGGGACATTTTGGGACACCATTTATAGAAGACATTTTGGAGTTGGTTGACAACTTGAGTTAATCTCTTTCGTAGACAGGATTTAGATTAGAGTGTTGTTTTCCCTCATTTTTATTTATTACAAACTTGTAATTATAACAGACATTATTGTTTCCCTTATTGGGAGGAACTCGTGCTTTGGCATATTTATTATACCACATTTCCTTTTCCAGAAATTTTTGTTGTCCCAATTTTTGGGGTGTTACAAAGTATGGTTATGTCGATAATAATAAGCCCATACAAATCTTATATAGATACTATACACGTTGTGTGGATCATATGGTCTAATATTATACCCATGGTTGGTATAGTGAACATTTCATGTGAACTACGTGCCTTGAGTATTGTCGGATGAACCAAGTCGGTAGACACTAGGAGGATATAGTCTTGGGTGCCACTATAAAGGTATGCACCTAGACCTCCGTCATTCGAGGTAGTGCCATGGTTGTAGTCCTCGGGTGTGCCGGGCCTTTCAGATGTCACTCATGGTAGTTGGCATCAAGGTGTATCGACTCTTTGGGTGGAACTAGATTGGTGTTATGGGTCTCCCCCATTGACTCCGCATATGAGGATCCCCTTTGTTAATTATTATCTCGCATATTTCAAATTTGTGGTATATTATTTCTTGTTCAAACTCACTAGGATTTTTAGCCTAACACTTGTTTGGTGTCGATGTGTATCTCAGGTTCTAGTGGCGCCTAGGCGGACTTTTCTGAGAGCTTGGGGAATTGCATATGGGCGCACTTTTTGTGAAGATTTATTGGGCCTATAGCGACACACTCTTTGTAATCTTATTTCCGTTGTAGAAATTAGATTAGATGGTTGTTGTTTATTACCGTTAAATTACAAACTATAATTAAACAGGGTTTTTACATTCCCCATTTTTGGGAGGCTCTTGCTATAACAATTTTATATACCACATTTTCGTTCTTTTCTGGAATTTTGTTAACCCTATTTTTGGGGTGTTACATATTTAACCCCCCCCTACAATATCTGTTCTTATTTGTCATTTCTTGTTGGGACTAACAGTAGGGTTGTACATGGGTTGGATTGGTCAAGATGAAAGTATTTGAACAACCCAACCAAATATTTGCGATTTGAAAAAAATCTCAACCTAACTCAACCCAAACCATACGGGTTGGTTAGGTTGGTCGGGTTGAAATTTTGGTATACCATTTTATAATATAACTAAGCGATTTTGTTTAAACGAAGTAAATCAAAATACAAATAAAGCTACCAATTACAAAAGAGATGTTAAAAAGATACTTGCATGAGACTTTTTGTTAAGGCTAACAAATACATATGTTAATTAATGACTTAACAATCATTTTAAATCCTGGTATAAAAAAGGCATCGAGTGCGTTGGGTTTAAATGGCCCTAAACCAATTCTAAGCCAATACCTACAGTTTAAAATTTTTATAACTCGATTAAATATCGAGTGACTTCGGGTTGGGTTGGGTTGGGTTATTTCGGGTTGGTTTGGGAAGGTTGGGAGGGTTAGTCAGTTTTTGAGCACCCTTAATTGGTAGGACTAGCTCATTACCAAACGATAATCAAACAATTTATACTTCCAAATAGGATAAAACCAGTAAAACCCGTTTTTGTCGTCATAAACCTTCAATAATCTTAACCCATGTGAATCATACTCCAAAACATCCCACAGATTGTTTTTGGGAAGGGTGTCCTAGGCTATGCCTAGACTAATCCCTTGGCAAATTGACTGTAAGACATCAACCCTGATTATTGGGAAGGGTGTCCTAGGCTATGCCTTGACTAATCCCTTGGCAAATTATGATTGTAAGACATCAACCCTGATTAAACCTCAGTGGCCACAATTGTTGTGTACGTCTGGATTCGAACCCTGACCCACATATTTCCTTTAAAACATTTCGCCATGGTTTAATAACCTAGTTACACCGAAAGTATAAATATAACATTTAACTCAACATGCAAAATGCAAGACGTTAACAAAAGTTACTCTCAAGTAATATTGATCTTTAAATACACCAAAAACTCAAATGTGAACAATTAGGGTTTTATGAAGGCAAAAGTGTCAAATACCTAAATATCTCAAATACTCAACAACGTTTGGTAAAACATTAAGCAAAACAATTAGAAATTCTTTCAAATGTATCTCCCAAAGGTTTTCAACACTAAATACACTCAATATACAAATAACCACAAAGTCCACTTGTATTTGTAATAAATCCATAAAAGTGCATATACCTAAAATAAAGACGTTTTGGCTTGTATATAGATTTTCAAAGCAACTAGAACTCACATTGTTAGATTTAAACAAATGTATGGTTAGGTCAAAGCAGCACCAAAGAATCTTGAAGAAGCTAGAAGTCCCAATTCGAACTATTTAATATAAGCTTCAATCCTCTAAGGTTGAACTCTTTTTTATTCCAAGAAAATCCCTCAAAAATCTCCTAAAACATCCTAAGTGCTAAGGAATTCAGCCAAGAAGAGAGTGGGGGGAAGAATGAGCTCAAAAAGGCAGAAAATGGGATTTAAGGGGTGTTGGGCGCCCCGCACGACCCTTGGTGCAAGATAGGTCACTCGATCAAGGGTGGCCCGACCCCTTTGGCCTCTTTTCCGGCGCCTTGTCGTGACATGGCCACCAGCGACTGGGCACCTAGTGTCATGCAACTTAGGCCATCCGACCCTCGTCTTTACTTCATGCCTTCATCGACCAGTTTTGGTCAGGCAGTAGTTGGGGCTTTGTGCCATGCATGCGGCTTAGGCCGCTCGGCTAGTCGTCCGATTTGTTGTTTCACCCGATTGACCACTTATCCAAGCCTTCGACCATCTACTCCAGTAGCTCAGGCGACCTCCGGTGCGGCTTAGCCCCCCCCCCCCCCCCCCGTTAAGTGGTCCGAACCTTCCAAACTCCCTGAATTCACCTAATTTAAAATTATTTTTGACCTCGAAACTCAACGAGGTAAAATTCACGAGTGAGGATTGTTTATTTTCAATTTGACAACTAAAATAAACCAATAAATGCCACTATTTTTTTTTTTTTTAATAAAACTAGCAAAACCATGGGTGTTACAAAAACCAAAAGTCTTTGTAAGTCGGTCATAAATTTTACGAATTTATGTTTAAGTCTAGACTAATAGCAACCTTGATATCTTAAACTATCGTTACAATATCACCTATTTTATTTTTGCTATGATTGTCAAACTAGATGATAAGTTAGCTATTAGCTAATTAATAAGCTAGCTGGTGAACAAATTGCATTTGGTGGATTAATAGAATTTCAATTTAATTTATTATATAAATATACATATAAAGGAGGGTCTTTTGTTAACTAAACAAATGGTGTTAAATATACAAACCCATTTGCACCATAAGAAACCACTATTAGTCCTTCTTAATTAACATGTTGAGGTCAATATTAAGGGTACAAAGGTAATTCCATTTTTAGTTATTTTTTAATTGATGAATTTAATGGGATGTAATAAAAAAAAGGGGGCTGCATGATTTTAAGGATGATAATTATATCATCTCTTCCAAGTTTCTCAATGAACAAGTTCAAAAGTGAAACAAGTGATCAAGTTTCACTTATGATCGTGGTACACTTATGATAAGCGTTCAACTATGAACAAGGCACTGTTTAGTATCATGAACATTGTTTTATAGTGTGAATGTGTTCATGATGAAATGTGAACACATGCACACCAAATTTGTTATGTGTTAGTTCACTTGTGAACATGGTTCACTCATAACACAGTTCACTTTATGAACAAGTTTCACTAATGTTTCACTAACGAACATAGTTTCACTTATGAACTTATTATCTCCATCTTTCTTCCTTTGTAAATTTGTTCATTGAAAAACTTGGAAGAGTTGATAATTCTTACCCCTAAAATCATGCAACTCTTTTTTGTAACATCCCATTAAATTCATTAACTGAAAATAAACTAAGATCTTTTACAAAATTACCCATGTTCATTGTTGTTCATACACATCGGTTTCAATCTTATTAAAAATTACCACTGATCACTTTCATTTGTAGATTAGACAAATTAAACGCTAGCATTTGTTCACAAGTTAACACCAATTATTTGGTTAACAATTGAAAAAGCCTCTATACATGTAATACATACATACATACATACAAACATACATACATACATACATACATGCATGCATGCATGTAATACATACATACATGCTTACATACATGCATGCAATACATTAAATTTTAAAGGACTAAATATATTGAATAATAATATTATAAAAATAATTGATAATATTAATAATAATTCTAAATAATTAATACTAATGAATAATTTATAGTTAAAACTAGTTAGTTATTTTAAATTCATATTAATAATTAATAACAATTAATATTAATTAGGGTATAATTGAAAGAAAGTGAGAAAACTCAACTTATTGTAGCTTATAAGCTACTTTTTGCTCATCCAAACGGAACTTTTGAAATAAACTGGCTTATGTTTGGCAAACATGATCTTAATGGTTGTTACAATTATTATTACATTTATCTGTGTTCCAAAATTACAACAATTCCATATTTATGTTTCGTATGTATTTTCCCTTGCGTTTTACCCTTGTTCATTTTGCTCAAATACTCCTTTTGCAAATTTTGCAACCCAATATATCTCGCAACTAAATGTGACAAAGTAAAAGGATTAGACCAGACAGATAATATTCAAATTATCAACGATTGAGATGGATGAGTCACGTAGGGTCACCCTTTTTAACCTTTTCGTTTTCTTTTCTATTTTTCTAGAAAATGAACATAAATGTATTACATAAAGTCAAATAAAATTATTTCATCTTAAATAATAGACGTAAATGTATTAAACCATTCTTCATTGATAATAATTAGAATGATTGTATTATGAATTTAACACTCAACATGTATTGACAAGAAGTGCAAACATAAAAATTTCATAATTATCCATTTTTCAAAAAATTGACAAAAATGGTGTGCAAGAGGAGGGTCATTAAATAAAGTGACGAATTCAGGAATTTAAAATAGAGTGTAAAAAATTTATGTATGCTATAATAATGAAAATAAAACATTTTTATCCTAATTACATTATGAAAAACAATAAAAAAAAAAATTAAGATATACACATGTATACCCAAGATTGAGCATGGATTTGTTGCTCAATGACATTACATATACGATGTAATATCATTGCACAAGATCAGTTACAAATTCAAAACATATGGCAACTAGAGGCGCACATTAGACATTGGGGGCAAAGGTACGAGAACGAATCCTTAAGAGATGGACTTTTGTTAGGGTCGAAATGATTGGGGGCACTTCCCCCTCTCCATTGCACAACATGATGCCTTAACATATGGGGGTGCGTTCATCACTCATACATTCAAATGTAAACTCTTGCCGATCAAATAACTGGAAAAAGTAGAATTGAAAATGGGCAAACAAATAAATTAATAGAAGGTGGACACGTGTATATATCAACATTAAGAGCTTGTGGTGTGGCCGTGTGGGGTTGGATGGGTAAGGTATTGATCATTTGAAGAGGTCCCAATTGCTTTGAAAACACATTAAGAACGACATCGTCTTGAACATACTAATTATATCAATGCGATAGTATCCTCAACAGCTAAGCGCTTTAACTTCATTCTTAGCTTTGAATATGTTTTTTGAGTAAACTACAAATTTGGTTCTTGTGGTTTGTCAAAAATAACACTTTTCATCCATGCGGTTTTGAAATTACAAGATGGTCATCGTGGTTTTCAAAAACATCCAGATTTGGTCCCTCCCTCTAACAATTGTTAAAAAAATTCAATTAAATGATAAGGTATTTTCGTTCTTTTATCTTTTACCCAATCAAAACCAACATGGATCAAAATCACAAAATCGATTTTGATTAGGTAAAAGACAAAAAGTCGATAAAAGAAAGAAAAGTCCTCGTATTTAACAAAACTTTTTTAATGTCCTTTAGAGAAAGGAACCAAATCCGGATGTTTTTACAAACCACGATGGTCATCTTGTAATTTTAAAACTACAGGGACAAAAAGTGTTCTTTCTGTAATTTTAAAACTACAGGGGCAAAAAGTGTTTTTCTGACAAACTACAGGGACCAAATTTGTTGTGTACTTCTTCTTTTTTTTATTGTATTGACGCAAAATATCATAAATATAATTATATAAACGTGCACTATACGAAATATATTTTTGACGTGTTTTATTTATAGCAATCAATATAACGCGTAGAAAAAACAAATGATTTGATCATCATAATGTAGTTATATAAATACATATAAGGTTTTTTTTAATCATCTTTGTTGAAAACGTCTTTTATCAAGCCCTCGATATAATCTACAAAGGAGATTAATATGTTAAAAAAATATTTTTATTTATTGCTTGTTAGAACCTATATATATGGTTATGTCGTGTATGATATATTATTTTCTTGTTTCAGAAATATTGAAGTTTAAGTTATATATTTGTGGATAAATTGTATCAAAATGAACGTATTTTGTTTGAATTATTATTATGTAAAGACTACCTTCAAACCAAGCTAAAGTTGTGCTTTAAGTTATATCTTTGTGGGTAAATTGCATCAAAATAAAATGTATTTATCTTTTTTTTTTTACTACTATTATGTAGAAATTATCTAAAGTTGTTCACAATCTGCCAAGCAGGCCCGACCCTGGGGCCGTGCAGCCCGTGCGGCCGCACAGGGCATCAAAGCCGACAGGGGCATCAAATTTTTATATATCAGTAGTATAGGTTTAATAATTTGGGTTTGGGCTCAAAAAAAAAATCAAAGTCCATATTTGGTTATTGGTAGGTTTGTATTTTTAATATCAAAATTCAAAGCCCATATCAAAAATCAAAACCCATATTTGTTTATTGGAGAATGAAAAAAAAGAAGTAAATAACGTTCTTAAGCTTCTGCCTTCTAGCGTCGATCAACATCGACTCTTCCGATTTTCAATACGGCGTTCCACTTCCAGAGGCACAGGATTAGGGCCTTTAGGGCGACGATGTATGGGCCGATGCTTGCTGTCAGCCGTCGGTGACTATATATACAAGATATACGGCCGATTCACATCACAGTCTCACCTATGCGACCAATTTAGGCATTTAGCAAAGGCAACTCTCAATCTTTCGTTGTTTCTCAAATCTCAAGTGGATTTCTTCTGTTAGTTATGACTTATGTGCTTTAGTTCTCAATATTTCATTGTCGGTTCTTCACTTCTTCGGTTCTTCCCAATCTGTGCGGTTGTGCCTCTGTGGAACACTAGAAGATTGTTATTTCTTGTTGAGTTGTTTCTTGATTTTCTTCCCAAGTCCCACTGTCCTAGGTATAATTTTTGTTTCTAAACTTTAAATTCATTGTATTTCCAATTTCCAATTTTTGTGTGGTTTAATGATAATTGATAATTAAACCCTAGTTTTAGAAACTCTTGTTTGGTTACTGATAATCTACTTCATTGTGTTTAAAATTGATAATGGTGGAAATTTGGGGAAAAACCCTGGTTTTAAGAAGATGAAATTAAAGCTCATTTGTCAATGGCTTACTGATTTTGGCTTATTTTGACAATGGTTTACTGATTATGTGATTTTTGTCAATGGCTTATTGAGTACTGATTATGTCAATGGCTTACGACTTTGGTTTACTAGTTATGTCAATGGCTTACAACTTTGGCTTACTGATTTTGTGATTTTTGTCAATGGCTTACTGAGTTACTTTGGTCTTTTGAATTTTGTTTACAACTTTGGTTAAACTAATTATAGTTTTTACTTGTCTTTTAAGTTGCAGATTGAAGTAAAGGTTCTAATGTACCGGTACTAATTTGGAAAAGGGAAAACTAGAAAGGAACGAAGCACGATCTTAATCCAGGTTTTATCCTTCTATACTCGACTAGTAGTAAACATGTTTCCTAGATCACAACCTTCAGGTGCACAAAATAGAAAAAAAAAACAAGAAATTACTCAATCTTTACAGGGATCATTAAATAGATATTTTGTTATGTCTGAAAATGTGTCCAAAAATGTGCCTGAAAATCTCAATGAGTTTGTTGACAATATTGAAAATTCAGTTGAAGAATTAGTTGATGAATTGTCATTTCATTTACTTAAAACCGCTTAGGGGCATTTTTTTAGTATCTCGCACAGGGCATCAAAATCCTTAGGAACGACCCTGCTGCCAAGTGTGGCTGAAGTCGAGAAGGGAGGGGAGGGAAGGGGTTGGGGTAGGTACGGGAGGGGTACTGGTGAATCTGGCGATATGTTCCACCTCTCTCAATTGCGTGTGTATCCGTTCCTTAATGAATCTGATCATTAGGAACCCTAAGATCTAGTAAGAGGTTACCTCTTTTTTTTGTCAAACAAGATTCACATCTTAATGGTTCCAAAACCTTCTGAATGATTTTGTATCTTGGACCTCCCTTAACCATTAAGCGCCCTGATTTCATTCTAAACAATTACAAAACAATCATATTTCACTTTGAACTATATCATAAGTGCCTCTTAATCATTCTGACCACTTAATCATTCTGCACCAAACCATTTAGTAACTGTCAAACAAACCCTTAATGTTTTAATGGTCTAACTAAAGTATAACGGATTTTAAGGAGACCTTCATTTCATTAGTTATTACTACTTTTTAATTTAATATTTCTTTATGTTTTTCGACAAAAAAAAAATACATTTCTAGTTTAATTGTTTATTTTAGTAAAGTTTTATCAAAAAATCCGTTGAAAGTAATCAAAAGTATTTGACGGACTCCCATAAAAATTTCTTGAACCTTGTTTCGACGGACTTTCTGCTATTATTTTGGTATCGATTAACTATAAAAAATTATTGATGGATTTTGATGGAATCGTCGGAGGCAATTATCCGTCAAAAAGAGGTCGAATTTCCATGTCTTTTGAAAAGAAAAAAAAAGAAACGATTTTCCCTCTAAAATCCGTCAAAATCCATATAAAACTTTCAACGGGAATTTCCGTCGAAAGCTTCCGTTGCAATATCCAGTACTAATAGAGCTTTTGTCAAGGTCTAAGTGATTAGGTGCATACAATAACGGTGGTATTAGAAGTCAACAAGTGACTCTAGTTTCCATGTTCAACCCTTTAATTGAGTATACTTACGTAAGCATAATGTATTTATATTCTTTTTTATGATTATTAGTTGTTGATTTGTACAATAATGCGATATATTTTGATATTAAGGTCGAGAATTCAAGTTCTTAATAATGTTTTTTGTTACTTTTCGGCTCTTTTAATTTCAATTTTATAGCTCTATGTGATTTTGAATTGCTAATCGTCTGGTATTTATACCAAGGTTAATATATTATATAGTTGACCGATGAGATATTAGAAAAGAGAATTGTGTGATTAAGGGGAGTTCAAATGTAGAGTTTATCCTGTATTAGTATAACTTAACATTTATCATGTATTTGAGCTTAATTAACAATTACTTTTATAAAGTTTAAACATAGAGTTTTAAAAGTTATATGTATGTAACAATCAATTTAAATTTGAATTTCAAGATATTTTAAGAATATGAGTAATGTTTTATTATATGGTTACTTACTTACTAGGTATACACCCATGCGATGTAAAATAGTGTAAAATTTTATTGTAAATTAAAAATGAGTAAATTACGTTTTTAGTCCCTGTGGTGGGTGCTTTGTTGAAATTTTTTATTTTCGTCCTTATGGTTTTAAAATTATGATATTCATACCTATGGTTTATATTAATTACCTTTTTCATTCTTATGGTTTAATTTTTATTGTTTTTTCATCTCTATGGTTTACAATTCATTTCTATTTTAGTCCTCATACCTAAAAGTAGTGTTTTGGCCTCAGAGACGAAAACATAAATGAATTGCAAACCTTAGGGACAAAAACAGAAATTTTGAAACCACAAGGACGAAATTCACAATTTTTAACAAACCACAAGGACTAAAAACGTAATTTACTCATTAAAAATGGAAAACTAATGCAATTCTTCACATAAAAATAAAATTTTAATTTTATGTTTGAAAATAAATAGCTAAATATTGTAATTGTTTCGATTTGATTTGAATTTTATTTTTAAATTGTGTTAGTTTGGTACCCATTATGTTACACTTTTTTTTGGCATTTTGATAATCAAGTTAATTGCCAAATATTTTTTTTATCAAAAATTGAATGTCAAATATTATTATATCATGAACGTGAATAAGTAGATAATTAAATTAAATTACTGTAAATGGTTGTTTGTTTTAAAAAAAAAACATCTTAATGACTCTTAAATCTGAATTGTTCAGACATTTTTACACACCACCTATTATTAATCATAACTAAATATAAGATTTCAGACTTTAAACCTCTTAAAAAACAAACGACACCTAAGTGATTCATATATTTATATTAGAATAAATGAAGAATTATATATAGAAATAACATGACAACTTATCAAAATCAGTTTATATTTAATATATGTAATCACCATATCATTTTATTATTATTTTTAAAAAATTTAACATGCACAACAAACGAATAACTACTAATTCTATTATTTGAATAGTATAATTATGTAACTTTTAAACATATAAGCAAAGATACTACAAAAGTTAGTCCATATTAATAAGCAAACATAAAAACTAAATTATATATTTTAAATAAAATATATATCAAATCAAATATTACTGTTCTAATACAAAAAACCCAAAGCATTTGGTGTATCATTTTCCTCTTGTCATGATGATCAACTCAATTGAAACTTTGGACACACCTACCAATATATAAAAGCAAGGGTACTTCCCATCACTACACCTTTCTATCTTCGTCTACCTTTTACATTCTTTATTTTCTTCACGGAAAACATGACTCGTTTTCATATCGTTCTTTCAATAATCTTCCTCCTCTTCATAACCACCGCCGTTTCAACTTCAAGGTTCCCTTCGACACCCCTTGCCGAAACCAGACAGCTCTTCCGTCCATCTAGAACCATGCCTCCGATGGCCAACGACCTTCATTACGAAATGCGAAGAGTCCCCACTGGTCCCAATCCCCTTCATAACAAATGATACTCAAAGAATCTGTAAGAATGTTTTACTGTATTTAATTATAATTGTATCAGGTATTTTCTGTTGGCGATCCACAATCTATCATATGTTTCAATATCATAGATTTTGAATCACCACAAAAGGTTTAGTTTGTTAGATTTATTTTTACGTGATACAGTGAGAACAAATCTACAGTTCACTGTCTCGTTGGTTTCCTTTATGTTGATGTAATTAATTATATTCAGACACGTAGTTTCTTGAAATTGCATCAGTTTATATGTGGCATTGAGAGTTGGTACGTAAAAGATCATCACTTGAAACCTCATGCGAACACATCATACTTGAAATCGATAATTTTGATCCACACCCTAAGAAACGCTCATATTTTGATCATTGGGAAAAGTCAAGAGAGATTAAGAGGCAATCGCCATCAAATTAATGAATTAGACAACATAGGTCGTTTTATGATTTATTATTATATTGTACAATGCGTTTGAATTATTCGGTACAGAATGAATTGCATCCAATGGGATATAAGTGGCAATGGGCCCAAATTAAATGAGTAGTTCTAAATAAGAATAGTAATAACATACAACCACCCTCCACTTAATAACACTGAATCAAACCCTTGCATAAAGATAAAGAAGGTACATGCATGTGTTTCTACAATTCATGACTCCTCATAATATATCTACAAATATACACATCTCACTTGATACCTCAAGTTTTAACTCTTTCACTTTTTTTATTTTATTATTATTTGAGAAATCGAACCATACCAAAAGCACCAGTAAACTTCACCCCGAGGTATATATGGAATAAAGGGTGAGATATATGCATACTTGACATCTATCCCAAAAGTTAGAACAACTGTCTCATTGAAGACCGACAACCCCATATACATAACTATGTGGAAACGGTATATAAATATACCATATACATGTAGATACATGCTTACAATCATAGACATATATGCAAATACATATGTAGGTATACATGCATATAGAGTACACAGTACACACCCACATAAAGAGCAACAACAATAGCTTGCTTGTTAAACAACATAGCGGTATAAGTTGTTGATCATAACCCTATACAGACAAGTACGTAGCAGTTTCTAGCAAAATACATAGGTTTATGGCCCTACGTCAGTGGCCTTCTTTTCTGAACTGTATAAACAATGACCTTTTTCTTTAACAAAAGATTTAATTCTTACCTTTTGGCTTCTAAGTAGGATTCTTTTAATCAAATGTAAAATTAACATATAAATGAATATATTTTCATTCAATTTTTGTTTAAAAATATTTACTTTTAAGAGATACATTTAAATTATTAATTAAAGTTTGAAAAATATATGTTTACATAAACAACTTCAAAATACACGTCAAGGTGTTTGTTTGAATAATGAAAAGTTCGATCCGAAATGTTTTTTAAAATTATAAAAACCGTATATGAAAACATGAAAATTTTACCATAATGTGTTTACATCTCTATTTTAGTTTGTCTCATAATAAATGTTCATTTTCAAATGTAAGTGTCTACTTTCTTATTATACCCTTAATTACGAGATGTAGAAAATTTCTCTCTATATAAAGATAAAATCTTGCTTTAATTAATTAAAAAAAATGTAATAATTACATATTCCTGAAATTATGTGTCTTTTTCGTTGTTGATATTGATTTGGGATAAGGAAAGTATTTTTTTAAAGAAAAGCAACCACATATTAAAACCATGCAAAGAAACAACCACGTCATAAAAATACAAAGCCACCCAAATGACACCAAACCACCATGTACAAGATATAGGAGGGAGGCATCAAACAAAACTCAATAGAACCGTTAATAGGATTCGGTTTTTACATGATGCAATTAATCATGAACTTTTTTTTAAGTATACAATATTTATATGCAGTGAATTAAACTTGCACATTTCTTACATGAAGGGGTTGATTGTGTATAGAGATGAAATTCGTATCCAAGCTAGATTTTATGTTCTTTGGGATTTTGGATAAATCGTTGTTCTTGATAATGTGTGTTGCTATCCCATTTTATGGTTCGATTTAGCTGTTGATTTTATAATATTTATATATAAATAATACGTCGTCTCTGGTTGTCACACAATGTTTTGCGTTTGTTAATATGTTCGATTTTGCAGTCTTGTTTTCTTCATCTCAATTCTCGTCTTGCTTGTAACAACCCAAAATCGGCATAACACAATATAAATTTAACTCCCAAAACGGGTCCCAATACAAGCATAAGGAAAAGAAAATTAACATAGTTCCAAAGGAAATGTAGTTCTATCACAACCGAGAAACTATAACTTGCGACTAATACCGCACTAAGGCAACACCCTCCACCTCGCTAACTCTCAACATTTATCTTTTCCCTTCGACGGACCGCCAACAATATTCTTACCTGAAAATGGGTTTTTAAGAAAAAGGGGAGCGAGGGTTAGACCAGAAGGTCTAGTGAATTCCCAGCCTCAGCCCAATTAAATATTATAAAGATCAAGTACTAATAATAACGAAACAAATATCACTTGTAGCATTAGTTCAAATAATTCCGCGTCCGGAATAAATATCCGAGAATTCATCACAACGCACTCGGAGGCCCCAGTAGATCTCCATCCGCCCCCCTAGTAGATGTCGTTTCCCGTATGCATAGGAAACAAATTCCAAGCATACGATTCAATCATCCTCGATGGTTTCAGATAAGCCATGGCAAGCGACCCAACGGTTATAATGCAATTTTCACCATCATTACCATACGTAAAAGCATAAGCATATGGTCGATAAGAATTTAACAATCCATGATTTCAACATAATGCACATATATATATGAAAGATAAAATAAAGTTCACGCCCATACACCATTTTCAGTTTAAAAGCTTTTAAACAAGGGAATTCACCAGGATTTAATAAGTTGAACACACAACCGAACTCACTTCAAGACAATACAAGTTCCTACAAAAGAGACATATCCTCGACATAAGTCACTAGTCTCGAGTCAATAATCTACCCGAGTTGGACCCCGGGTACTTGGTTTGAAATCACTTGGTGACTATCGAGTTAAACTAGACCCGGTCACAAAATTTCCCTCTCTAGATTCGGTTGAGATATCCCTTATCAGCCCTACATCAGCGCTGGGGTAGATCTCGAGTGGCCCGGATGAAGCCTCCCCGGGTGGCCCGAGTTAGCAACTCCCGGGTGACCCTCGGGTTGATGGCTCTCGGGTTTAAAATCTCCGGGTGATCCCGGGTCTTGACTACCGGGTGATCCCGGGTCCTTTCCACCAGGTGATCCCGGTTCCTTACCACCGGGTGATTCCGGTTCCAGTTTGGCATTCCTGGTGAAGCCCAGGTGGGATTTTCCCATGGTCGATCCTGGGGTAGGCGATACTGTTGATCCAAACTCTCTCAATGATTTGATAACGACCCTCTCCTATACTTAGTGAAAATTACGTTTTAGTATGTATTAGTGTTTCACCATCAGCGATCAGACTGAGTCTGTTCAGTTATCGCTGATAGTCTTTCTTATAAGCATTTCTATGTATTAGTGTTTCACTATCAGTGATCGAACTGAGTCTGTTCAGTTATCACTGATAGTTCCTAAAGTAAACAACCAACGTAATCCCTGAAGACAAGTTTCGCGTCAACAGATGTTCATAGCTGAATCAAAGACGAAGCTGCTGAACAATGAGAAGTCTACTAGTGACCTGATGCGGATATCAGTGAAGCAAAGACAACTCTACCAATACGCGAAGGAACAGGAGAAAAAGCTTCAGCGATAACTGAACCTCTTTATCTCTGAACTCAGAGATACTCAGCTATCAAACGATCACAAAGCTTATGCCTGTGTCCTTTTGTCTATCCTTGCACAACCTAGTACGATATTTCAGAACGGACAAGTCTCTGCAAACATTCGTACAACAACTCTGTCTACTACACTGTTCATGACCCGGCCGAAAGCATGTCTCCCAAAAGTCAGTCTTTCAAAGCCAATCTGTGAACGCCACGTGTAAAGTATCCTGCCATGCATTTAATGCATAGGGTATAAATAGGAAGTTCACCCCTTCATCTAAAGGTGTGCTTCATCCTTGAACTCAAGATAGAAACCCTTGTTTTCTATATCTCTAATCCCCATTCTCTGAACTTCTTGTGCAATTATCTTAGTGTTTCTTAAGTTTGTTTAGATTGAGTCTGTCTTAATCTTATTCCGCAACAAACTTGTAAATTGTATTTTGATTCTTCAATAAACAATTTATTAAACTTTAAATTCTGTGTTTGTATTCAACCCCCCCCCTTCTACAAACTTGTTTAGCACCTTCGGGACCAACAAGTGGTATCAGAGCAGTTTGTTTAAATCTAATAAACAAGATCTTGTTGTATACTCTTCCTTGCTATTCTAAAATGGCATTAAACACAAACACAAACTACTATGATAATGGTTCACTTTCTAAACCTCCTCGATTTAGCAGAGATAACTTTTCTCTATGGAAAAATCGAATGATGCTATTTCTTGAAGGTGCGGATCCTACTATACCTGAATATATAGAAAATGGACCCTATGAACCTGTTAGAATTATAGCTGCGGTTCCCGCTACTGCCACCACTGAAGCTGTCCCTGAACGATATGTCGTTAAGGAAATAAGACAGTGGAGTGATGAAGATAAAAAGAAGGTAGGCATAGATGCAAGAGCAAAGACCATTATTTCAATGGCTCTGCCTGATGAAGTTTTCCATTCCATCATGCATCTGAAAACTTCTAAAGAAATGTGGGAAACCATATGTGTTCAATATGAGGGCACCACTGAAATCCAAGAGACTCGAAAGATTAACTTGGTAAGACAGTATGAAAGTTTCATCGCTGGTAAGAATGAATCTCTTTCTGATGTTCATCAGCGATTTAACTGCCTAATAATTGATCTAAGAACTGTTGGTAGGACCTATTCTAATTCTGAGGTCCTAACGAAATTCTTGGAATGTCTTCCTGAAAGCTGGGACAGTTATTCAATATGTCTTAAGCTGACAAAAGACTTACATACTCTCTCCTTAAGCACTCTGTATGGAATATTGCTCAACTATGAGCAATCAAATCTTCTGAAGAAGAATCTTGTAAAAGATTCTAAAGACTCTAAAAGCACTCCTGTTGCTTTAGTCTCTTCAGAGATAATTCCATCTCAGCGATCTACTCTCACTATCACTGAGTTAGATTCTGAATCTGAGGATCTATCAGACCCTGATCTTTCAGAGTTTGATGAGTCCTTAGCTCTCTTAACAAACTCTTTTAAGAGATTTGCAAGAAAGAGTAACTTCCGAAGAAGTAAACCTCTCTCTATTTCTGAAAAGCCAAAATCAACTCCGGTTGATAAGGCTACTGCCACTTGCTATAACTGCGAAAAGATTGGACATTTTGCTAGTGAGTGCAGGTCGAAAAAGGTCTTCAAACCTTCTACCTCAAGAAGATCCAGTGATGACAAATACCTTAAGCTGAAGAACAAATATCAAAAGCTGAAAAGTCATCAGCGAAAAGGTAAAGGTCTCATCGCTGAAGAAAACGACTGGGCTGAATCAGAAGAATCATCTTCTGATGAAGAAGAAGTCGCTAATCTTTGCCTCATGGCTGAGATTAAAGAAGAAGTGGAAGAACCATCTGAATCTTCTATGAGCTACATATCATCTCAGGTATCTATCTCTACAAATCCCTCTCTACCTGAAGCTGAGAGAAGTCGCGCTGTTGATGTACTGACGATTGACCTTTATAATGCCCTAAACGACAAAACTCAAGCTGAGAACAAAAATGTTCATTTAACTCAAGAGCTGGAGAAATGTCATGAAAAGATCAAAGAACTAAATCTTTTAGAAGAAAAGTTGAAAGATCAAGTCATTATAAATGAAATCATCAGTATTGAACGCGAACAAGCCATCGCTGCTTTAAAAACAGAAAAGGCTCATGTTGAAAAATGGTGCAAATCATCAACAAAAATCTCTGAGATAATAAATGCTCAAACCCCTGAAAGTGATAAAACTGGTCTTGGTGTTTGGACACCTCAGGATGAACCTAAGAAAGAGAGTTCCTCGCTTAAGTTTGGAACCTTTGTCACCTCCTTCTTTGACACTTCTTACAATCAACTCTATCCCTGTTCTTCTTCAAATCCCATCCCTGAGGAGAAATCCAAAGACACTAAGTCTACGGATAAAGGAAAGTCCATTCTCCTTCCTCAGAAGGCAACCAGGAAAGCAAAGCTGAAAGTTCCTTCTAAACCTTCAGCTAAGCAATCCTCTAGCTCTGTGATAGAAATCTTTGATCTCTGTCCTCCAAAGCTGAAGATTGACCTTAAACCTTCGAGATCTGAAGGAATGAAAATTCCTCCCAGATCTCAAGAGAAAAGTCTTCTTGGACCTGGCCCTGCTCATCTTAAACTTGCAAAACCTTCTACTCCTGGTCCTAAAACCATTTCTAAATACAGAAAGTGTTATCACTGTGGTTTTACTGATCATATTGCAAGTAAATGTCCAACCGCCACTAAAGCTGATAAAATAGCTAAAGTGAAGAAAAATGCTTCTAAAGCTGAGAAGGTCACCAAGGTGAAAAATACCACTAAGGTTAAGAAATTAACCAAAGTGAAGACTATCACTGAAGCTGAATCTTCGTCAGCTGAGAATACTACTGAACTTACATTATCCACTAACTCTGAAGGACCCATTGAAAAGTGGGTACCAAACAACGCTTAATCTTCCTTATGTGTGCAGGGATCAAAGGGCATCTGGTATCTTGATAGTGGATGTTCTCGTCATATGACTGGACAAAAAGACCTGCTCACTGAATACAAGGAAGAAAAAGGTCCCTCTGTGACCTTTGGTGGAAATGGTAAAGGATTTACCCGAGGGTTTGGTGTCCTCAGCAATGGGACAACTACCTTTCGAAGAGTCGCTTACGTAGATGGACTGAAGCATAATCTTCTAAGCATCAGTCAGCTATGTGATAAAGACTATGAAGTACGCTTTACTAAGAAAGCATGTTCAGTGTTAAATGAGAAAGGAAAACTTGTTCTCAGTGGTCATCGCAGAGAAAATGTCTATGTAATAGATATGGACTCTACTGTCACTGAAAACTTATGTTTTCTATCTAAAGCCTCTTCTGATGTCAACTGGCTATGGCATAAAAGGCTCTCTCATCTAAACTTCAAAACCCTGAATTCTCTCTCATCAAAGGAACTGGTTTCTGGTCTTCCTCAGCACTCATATGCTAAAGAATCTCTCTGCTCAGCATGTGAAAAAGGAAAACAAACAAAAGCAAGTTTCAAGTCAAAACAAGTTTCCTCAGTGACAAGTCCTCTTCAGCTCTTACATATGGATCTATTTGGCCCTGTCAACATCCAATCAATAGCTGGAAAGAAATATACACTTGTCATTGTAGATGAATTTTCTCGCTACACCTGGGTTATCTTTCTTCGCTGTAAGAGTGATACTCCAGAAGAACTGATATCTTTTGTAAAAAAGATGGAAGTGCTGAACAATCTTACTGTTCGTTCAATAAGAAGTGATCATGGAACTGAATTCAAAAATAGTTCTCTGAACAATTTCTTTGAGAACAAGGGAATCTCTCACAACTTCTCGTCAGTAAGAACACCTCAGCAAAACGGAGTCGCTGAAAGAAGAAACAGAACGATCATAGAAGCTGCTAGATCAATGCTCAGCGATTCTCATCTCCCTACTCAATTTTGGGCTGAAGCTGTAAACACTGCATGTTTTACTCAAAACAGATCGCTGATAATAAAGCGATTTGGGAAGACAGCTTATGAACTTTTTGTTGGAAGGAAGCCTTCTATCAGTTTTCTTCATATCTTTGGTTGTCAGTGTTTTATCTTAAACAACAGAGATCAACTTGGAAAGTTCGACCCAAAAGCTGATGATGGAATATTTCTAGGATATTCCTCCATCTCCAAAGCCTACAGAGTCTTCAACAAGAGAAGACAAACCGTAGAAGAAACAATTCACGTCACTTTTGATGAAACTCGCTCAGCGAACTCAAAACCAATCGCTGACAATGAAGAGTTAAATGCTTGGATGCTTTCTCACTACAGAGAAACTGAACCTTTCTTTTCTAACCATCAGCATTCAGATCCTCCAGTCGCTGATGATGATCCAAACATTATACATCCTACCGCTGAATCCAACTCATGGGTTTCAGCTGAACCTTTAAACACACTCCTACCATCAAATCTGCCTTCGTCTGAAAACCTCTCCAGTGAATCTACTCAACAGTTGATCGCTGATGAACCTCAATCGTCATCATCGATAAACATTCAAATTGTTGATCCCACCTCTGAGTTAAGCAATAATGCTCCTGCTCAGCGATGGACCAAAGATCACCCAATAGATCAAATTCTTGGTGATCTAGATGCAGGTATTCAGACACGACGAAGCTCAGGTAATATTTGTCTCTTTGTAAACTTTCTCTCTTTAATAGAACCAAAGAAGACTGATGATGCCCTCAGAGATCCAAACTGGGTCAGTGCTATGCAAGAAGAGCTGACTGAGTTCTCTCGAAACAAAGTTTGGAATCTCATTCCTAGACCATCTGATAAAACTGTAATAGGCACCAAATGGGTGTTTAGAAACAAGTTAGATGAACATGGAACTGTAACCCGCAACAAGGCTCGACTTGTTGCTCAGGGATACAGACAAGAGGAAGGCATAGACTATGATGAAACCTTTGCCCTTGTGGCCAGGCTCGAAGCAATTCGACTATTCTTAGCTTATGCAGTCTATAAAGACTTCATCGTCTATCAAATGGACGTAAAATCAACGTTTCTAAATGGAAAGCTGAATGAAGAAGTCTATGCAGAACAACCACCAGGGTTCTATGACCCTAAGCATCCAAATTATGTTTATAAATTGGATAAGGCTCTCTATGGTCTAAAACAAGCCCCTCGTGCTTGGTATGACACTCTCTCATCTTTTCTTATCTCTGAAAATTTTGAACGTGGCAAGATTGATAATACGTTATTTTTCAGAAAGATAAAAGGTCATATAATTCTTGTACAAATATATGTCGATGACATAATATTTGGTTCTACTAACCCATCTCTGTGTACTCGCTTCGCTGAAAGAATGAAGAAAGAATATAAAATGAGTATGATGGGTGAGCTGACATATTTTCTTGGTCTTCAGATTAAACAATCTGACAAAGGTACGTTTATCAACCAAGGTAAGTATGTTAAAGATATGCTGAAGAAGTTTGATCTTACTCAAGCTTCAGCGATGAAAACTCCTATGGCACCACCCCTGACACTTAACAAAGATCCTTCTGGAAAACCTGTTAATGTCACTGCCTATAGAGGAATGATAGGCTCTCTGTTGTATCTCACAGCAAGCCGACCTGACATCATGTACTCTACATGTTTATGTGCACGCTATCAATCTGAACCCAAGGAATCCCATCTGATCGCTGTAAAGCGAATTTTCAGATATTTGAAAGGAACTTCTAACCTAGGTCTTTGGTATCCCAAAGACTCAGGGTTCGATCTAACTGGTTACTCTGATAGTGATTTTGCAGGATGTAAACTTGACAGAAAGAGTACCACTGGTGGATGTCAACTCTTGGGAGGAAAGCTGGTAAGTTGGACAAGCAAAAAGCAAAATTCTGTGTCCACTTCCACAGCTGAAGCTGAATACGTAGCCGCTGGAAGCTGTTGTTCTCAAATCTTATGGATGAAAAATCAACTATTAGATTATGACCTTCAGCTGTCAAAAATTCCTATCTATTGCGACAGCAGTAGTGCTATCGCTATAGCAAATAATCCAGTGCTACATTCAAAGACAAAACACATAGAGATCAGATATCACTTTATCAGAGATCATGTGATGAATGGTGATATTGAACTTCACTTTATCCCTACTGACTTTCAGCTTGCTGATATATTCACCAAACCTCTTGATGAGACAAGGTTCAACTTTCTCATCAGTGAGCTTGGAATGCTGAATCTTGAAGAATAATTCTTCAGCATTCATGCATTGTGTCAGCAATCAAAAGTTTCTTTTCATCATTCTCTGATAAGTATTCTGACTCTCAGGTATGATTTCTCAATCCCTACAACTGAATCTTCATTCAGCTATATAAAACTTAATCACTGAATTTTTATTCAAATGATTAAAAGCTTTTTGAAATTAAATTTATCACTGATATTTATATTCAGTGATCCTTTTAAAAGAAAATATATCCCTATCTTTTCATCAGGGATACTTTCAAAAAGAGAAAATTCTATCGCTGATTTTTCTTCAGTGATAATTTCAAAACGGAAAAATGAAACGTCTCTTTCCCATGACGTCATTTGAGCGGATAATCCACGACACGCCTTTTCTGACACGTTCGTCCATTGCTCTTCTATCCAATCAACTTTGTGGAACGTGTCAATGTCATGATGATTTTTTCCCGCTTCATTCCTTCTCTCTCCTCTATCTCTTTGTATAAAAGGAATTCTTCTTTCCTTTATACGGTTTACGCTTTCAAAACTTTCTAAGCAAGAAACTCTCTCTCAAGAACACTCAAGCAAGTAAAACCAGAATTTTGAATCTGCCAATCTTCGTCTTCGAAATAAACAGGTTTATTTCATGTTTATGTGCATTGTTTATCTGCTTTCTATTTTTTAAAATCCTACTCGTTCTTGTTCATCATGGATTTTATAATTTATTTTGCTTAAAAACTAAAAATCATTCTTTCTGATTTTATGTTTTTTTTTAAAATAAAAACCTTTTGGTTTTTAAAGTGTTCTTCATTCTTTCTACCCAGAACACTATTTTTTTCTCTTCCTAAAAATAACTTGATATTCTTCCAGTTTCCCCTCATTTAGAGAAACTGGTAATCATATTATTTTTAAACCATAATCATTTCTTCTATTATGATTCTTTCCATAACAGAAATGGCACAATCTTCAATCGTTGCTTCCAAGAATGTGCGATTCGCTATCACTGAAGTTGAGATTACTAAATGTAATCACTTGGGAAGACTCGACTTCAAAGCTGACAAATACCCACATCTGGTGGAAGTTGCTGACTTTCTTAAACAATCATGCATAGCTTACGCGATCACTGTGGATCCTAAGCCTTCAAAGACTCTACTCCAGCAGTTCTGGTTCACTGCTGATGCCACTGAACTCACCAACAAAAAGGGTGAGCGAGTCCCTGCTATCTCCTTCAGCACGGATTTGGGTCCAGGGAGCATGACCGCTCTTAGCCTCAGGAAATCCTTGAGATTTCCTGACAAACCAAAGAGTGGGTTCGACGCACTCCCCACTGATGCTGAGCTGATCTCCTTTCTGGATGCAATGGGTTATTGTTGGGAAAACAAACCAAGATCGCCTATTCCCAACAAAAAGCTCACCAAGATTCTCAAAGCTCAGATGCCTTCACAACTGAACTTCATCTTCTCGCACATCATTCAGTGCATGAGCGGGAAGAGTGGTTCGCTGGATCAAGCCAGCAAAATACAACTGCAAATGGCCTACTCAGTAATCGCTGGTCAAAACTTTGACTACGCCACTGCCATCTTTGAAGACCTGAGGTCGAGATTAGAGAAGCCTGAACGAGATCCCAAGATCTCGTACGTACGTTTCATATGTACGTACATCAAGTTCCTCTATCCCAACACCTATCCCACCAAAGATGATGGCACTTTTGCCAGGATAGGTCAACGATCACGGGAGGTTAAGCCACTCGCCAACGAGGTAAGTATCTCTCTCCTTCGTTCTCGTCTCTCTCTCCATTCTTCTTCTTTTTCAGCGACCACGCAGACGGTTCCTTCGTCTGCTATCCCTGTCGCTACCACTACTTCCAAACGTCCATCAGCTGGTCCAATTGGTTCTTCTAAGAAGGCCAAAGAGACTAAGGAAAGTACACCTTCTAGTACTATACCTGAGGAAGCTTCTCAACAAGCTGCCTTAGATGCTTTTGTGGGTCTTTCCTCCACAACTCCCGCAGTCACTCAACCTGCCGTGTCAGCGATTTCAATCGCTGTCACACCATCAGTGACCCCACCTACTATCTCATTCGCTGAGATTAACCCCAACCTTACTTCTATCCCCATAAATCTTCCCTCTCCTTCTTTGGTCTCTGAACCCGCTACCGCCTCTCTACCTATAGGACCTGAACATCAAACGTTTGAGGAATCTTTGCAGTTCTATAAAATGTTTGATACTTCAGGTAACCCTATTATCCTAAACACTTCTTCTCCCATCTCTCCAAATAAGCCCATATCTGAACTGATATCCTTTTCAGGTCCTAGTTTGGCGTCTGTTGACACGCATGTCAACCATCTGGGAGAAAAGGTGGACGCTCTCACCAACACCATCAACAACACCACCAGCGCCGTTAATCAGGCTGGTGAGGAGCTGAAAAGGTTGACAGCCACCTGCTCATCCAAAGCTGAGAACTCCAAACTTTCAGCTGTAGAAGAACAAGTCGTCCAACTCAAAGAGTCCTCTCAACTCTTTCAGGGACGATTTGAGTCTCTTACCACTGAAGTTCGAGATCTCTCTTCTAAGGTTGATCTCTGCACGTCGCTTCTACAGCAACTTCTCCAAAAGGTATCTGAAACAGCTCCAGCGCTGCCTCCCTCCTTCACTGAAGATGATCGGACAAATCTCAACATCGCTGTGGAATTCATCCATGATGCCACATGCGACATCCCTGCAGTTGAAGAACGGGTCACGTGTCTGGAAGCTGACATTCAAGTGCTAAAAGCTTCAACAGCTACTCCAGCAGTTGAGCAACCCCCTACCGCTGATAATGACAAAGTGGGGGAGAAAGCTGAAGAAACATCTATCGCTGCTGCTGGGGAAGCTAAGACTTCAAAGAAAAGGATCAAACCTCCCTCTCAATCTGAGGGGGAGAAGGCGAAAGAACCCTCCTCATCTATTCATTCTCTTCTCTTTGAAGATGATGAGGAAGAAGACGATGAAGAGGAAGATGATCTAGATCTTGTTGATCAAGAAAAGGATCAACCCTCCGATGATGACGACGACGATGAAGAAGACCAATCTATGTGGTTCTCCAAGCCGAACGTTTCATCAGGGACAACTTCACAAGAGGTTGTCAAAACAGGGGTGAGAGGTGATACATCTTCAAGCGCTCCTTCGCAGAGCAAAGACAAGCAACCAATCGCTGAAGAATGCTTGAGGACTGAATCACAATCTGAGGGGGAGCATCCTTCTCAGGTATGTCTTTCAATTGTACCACACTCCTACTTTTTCCAAACCCCTATCTCTTTCTAGCCTTTATCTTTCTTTTTCTAAATATACACTTATCCCTTCTTTCCTTCATTTTTCTATCCAGACAGTTCTCACCCCTGCTTAAGGGTTCAGAACTACAAATAATCCCAGCTGCAATCGCTGAAGAAATAATCCCAATCTCTATCGCTGAGATTGATGATGAAGAAGAAGATTCCCTGGTCCATCCAGGAAGGCCCTCTAAACCATCTCATGGGGCAGAGGAAGTGATGAAGAAAAGAGCTGAAATGGTCGCTCAACTAGAAAGTCAACGGCTGAAAGTCCCTCTTCAAACATCCTTCTCAGAGCTCGACTTCCTCACTAAAGCTGAACGAGAAGAATCTGCCAAAGCTGAGAAACTGATCGCTGAATGCAGACGAGATGCCCAACTCGCTTTAAAGATTCAATCTTCTCAAGTCAAGGACAAGAAGCTGAAAAGAAAGCCTGTGGAAGTTCAAGCTGCACTACTGAAAGAAATTGAAGAGGAACGATCCAAAGAACAAGAGATCAACGATAAGTTCATTGAATGGTGCAAACAGAAGATGGATTATCGCTCTGATCTTCTTCCAATATCAGCCGTGACTATCTCTGGTCGCAAGAAGAAGGATCAACTCTCAGTGACCATGGAGATTACCAGAGAGGATGGAACTCAGAAAGCTATGTACGTTTCCAAACTTGAAGGTTTCGGGTTTACAGAGTGGATAGAATTCTGGGATGCGCTGAAGAAATCAAAATCTACATACAGAGGCTACGTTGAAGGACTTCTTAAAGCTCTCATCAACAGAGTCACTTCTGTACTGAACCTGCCATCTCCTATCCCTCCCAATCCCAAGAAACTCAAAAGAAAAATCGGGTCCTCCTCCTCTGAAGACGTCGCCATCATCAGGAATGAAACTTCTATCAAATTTTCAAGAGATGCACTGTTTGGTCCTCCTCCTGATCTTTCAGTTCTAGATTTATCTCTGCCTCCTGGTGGTCCTTTCCAAGCTGGTCAAGTAATTGATCATCCTTATGGAATATTCTTCAGAGATGATGATGAGGAACTCAGATTTCAAAGAGTCTCAGAGATTCCTATCTGTCCTCTGAATCATCTCAAGGATCTACTATGCTTATGGTGTGACTTCTTCCCTGCTGCTGAGAAAATCAAAGAAATCATCAGCCAAGAATCTTTGGAACGAAGACAGAAAGGAGAAGAAATACCTGAGTATATGATAAATCCTCCTAAATCTTCTTATAGCTGATAGATTAGTTTTCTCTTCTGTAATCTATTAGTTGTACTTACAGTAGTTAGTAATTTACTTGTAATTCTCATTCCTTGTAATTCTATTCCTGAATTAATGAAATTTCAGTAAAGTACTTAACTTCATCAGTGCTGTAAAAGATCCCTCAAAATAGTAATTGGGACATGTATGTTACGAGTCCTGATTATTCCATCATTTTGAATCATAAAGTAATTTTCTTCAGTTACTTTGTCATTATCAAATAGGGGGAGATTGTTGATCCAAACTCTCTCAGTGATTTGATAACGACCCTCTCCTATACTTAGTGAAAATTACGTTTTAGTATGTATTAGTGTTTCACCATCAGCGATCAGACTGAGTCTGTTCAGTTATCGCTGATAGTCTTTCTTATAAGCATTTCTATGTATTAGTGTTTCACTATCAGTGATCGAACTGAGTCTGTTCAGTTATCACTGATAGTTCCTAAAGTAAACAACCAACGTAATCCCTGAAGACAAGTTTCGCGTCAACAGATGTTCATAGCTGAATCAAAGACGAAGCTGCTGAACAATGAGAAGTCTACTAGTGACCTGATGCGGATATCAGTGAAGCAAAGACAACTCTACCAATACGCGAAGGAACAGGAGAAAAAGCTTCAGCGATAACTGAACCTCTTTATCTCTGAACTCAGAGATACTCAGCTATCAAACGATCACAAAGCTTATGCCTGTGTCCTTTTGTCTATCCTTGCACAACCTAGTACGATATTTCAGAACGGACAAGTCTCTGCAAACATTCGTACAACAACTCTGTCTACTACACTGTTCATGACCCGGCCGAAAGCATGTCTCCCAAAAGTCAGTCTTTCAAAGCCAATCTGTGAACGCCACGTGTAAAGTATCCTGCCATGCATTTAATGCATAGGGTATAAATAGGAAGTTCACCCCTTCATCTAAAGGTGTGCTTCATCCTTGAACTCAAGATAGAAACCCTTGTTTTCTATATCTCTAATCCCCATTCTCTGAACTTCTTGTGCAATTATCTTAGTGTTTCTTAAGTTTGTTTAGATTGAGTCTGTCTTAATCTTATTCCGCAACAAACTTGTAAATTGTATTTTGATTCTTCAATAAACAATTTATTAAACTTTAAATTCTGTGTTTGTATTCAACCCCCCCCCTTCTACAAACTTGTTTAGCACCTTCGGGACCAACAAGTGGTATCAGAGCAGTTTGTTTAAATCTAATAAACAAGATCTTGTTGTATACTCTTCCTTGCTATTCTAAAATGGCATTAAACACAAACACAAACTACTATGATAATGGTTCACTTTCTAAACCTCCTCGATTTAGCAGAGATAACTTTTCTCTATGGAAAAATCGAATGATGCTATTTCTTGAAGGTGCGGATCCTACTATACCTGAATATATAGAAAATGGACCCTATGAACCTGTTAGAATTATAGCTGCGGTTCCCGCTACTGCCACCACTGAAGCTGTCTCTGAACGATATGTCGTTAAGGAAATAAGACAGTGGAGTGATGAAGATAAAAAGAAGGTAGGCATAGATGCAAGAGCAAAGACCATTATTTCAATGGCTCTGCCTGATGAAGTTTTCCATTCCATCATGCATCTGAAAACTTCTAAAGAAATGTGGGAAACCATATGTGTTCAATATGAGGGCACCACTGAAATCCAAGAGACTCGAAAGATTAACTTGGTAAGACAGTATGAAAGTTTCATCGCTGGTAAGAATGAATCTCTTTCTGATGTTCATCAGCGATTTAACTGCCTAATAATTGATCTAAGAACTGTTGGTAGGACCTATTCTAATTCTGAGGTCCTAACGAAATTCTTGGAATGTCTTCCTGAAAGCTGGGACAGTTATTCAATATGTCTTAAGCTGACAAAAGACTTACATACTCTCTCCTTAAGCACTCTGTATGGAATATTGCTCAACTATGAGCAATCAAATCTTCTGAAGAAGAATCTTGTAAAAGATTCTAAAGACTCTAAAAGCACTCCTGTTGCTTTAGTCTCTTCAGAGATAATTCCATCTCAGCGATCTACTCTCACTATCACTGAGTTAGATTCTGAATCTGAGGATCTATCAGACCCTGATCTTTCAGAGTTTGATGAGTCCTTAGCTCTCTTAACAAACTCTTTTAAGAGATTTGCAAGAAAGAGTAACTTCCGAAGAAGTAAACCTCTCTCTATTTCTGAAAAGCCAAAATCAACTCCGGTTGATAAGGCTACTGCCACTTGCTATAACTGCGAAAAGATTGGACATTTTGCTAGTGAGTGCAGGTCGAAAAAGGTCTTCAAACCTTCTACCTCAAGAAGATCCAGTGATGACAAATACCTTAAGCTGAAGAACAAATATCAAAAGCTGAAAAGTCATCAACGAAAAGGTAAAGGTCTCATCGCTGAAGAAAACGACTGGGCTGAATCAGAAGAATCATCTTCTGATGAAGAAGAAGTCGCTAATCTTTGCCTCATGGCTGAGATTAAAGAAGAAGTGGAAGAACCATCTGAATCTTCTATGAGCTACATATCATCTCAGGTATCTATCTCTACAAATCCCTCTCTACCTGAAGCTGAGAGAAGTCGCGCTGTTGATGTACTGACGATTGACCTTTATAATGCCCTAAACGACAAAACTCAAGCTGAGAACAAAAATGTTCATTTAACTCAAGAGCTGGAGAAATGTCATGAAAAGATCAAAGAACTAAATCTTTTAGAAGAAAAGTTGAAAGATCAAGTCATTATAAATGAAATCATCAGTATTGAACGCGAACAAGCCATCGCTGCTTTAAAAACAGAAAAGGCTCATGTTGAAAAATGGTGCAAATCATCAACAAAAATCTCTGAGATAATAAATGCTCAAACCCCTGAAAGTGATAAAACTGGTCTTGGTGTTTGGACACCTCAGGATGAACCTAAGAAAGAGAGTTCCTCGCTTAAGTTTGGAACCTTTGTCACCTCCTTCTTTGACACTTCTTACAATCAACTCTATCCCTGTTCTTCTTCAAATCCCATCCCTGAGGAGAAATCCAAAGACACTAAGTCTACGGATAAAGGAAAGTCCATTCTCCTTCCTCAGAAGGCAACCAGGAAAGCAAAGCTGAAAGTTCCTTCTAAACCTTCAGCTAAGCAATCCTCTAGCTCTGTGATAGAAATCTTTGATCTCTGTCCTCCAAAGCTGAAGATTGACCTTAAACCTTCGAGATCTGAAGGATAAAGAAGATAATCAAAACCAAAGGATTACTCCAATCGATTATGGTTACACAAGCTAGACAAGGTTAAAGAATTACCTCTTGAAGGAGAATCTCTACTAGCAAAATGCTTAAAATCCCAAGAACAATCTTCAATGAATCGAACTCCAAATCAGCTCCTTGACCTCTCTCTCTAAGCGCCGCACATACATAGCCTTTTCCAAAAAGGAGAGGTTTTAGGGTTTTGTGCCTTAATAAGCCTAACTTTCCCAATAGTCCTCCAACTTCTTTTAATTACACAAACGACCCAACATAAAACTTACACTAGGGAAAGGGATTTACGGTTGTTACCTTTTTGTAGTTCGTTCTTCATCTCATCCTCTTCGATTTTGCACATTCTTCAGTCTTTTCATGAGCTTCTATTCTTAATCTCCAAAATATTTGAAGAAAAACTACATCAGATTTTCCATCCCATATATCAGTATCAATAACGGAAAACATTGCAATGGGAATTATTCATTCTGGTTCACCCACATTCTCATTCTTATTCCTATTTCTTAAAAGAGTATTACGGTTTTTGTCCTTGTGGTTTGTTAAAAATTGCGACTTTTGTCCCTGTGCAGTTTTAATCCTCATGATTTGCAATTCATTTCTATTTTCGTCTTTGGGGATAAAACACTACTTTTAAGTATGAAAGACTATAATAGAAATGAATTGTAAACCATAGGGATAAAAAAATAATAAAATTTAAATCATAAGGAAGAAAAAAAAATAATGAATTATAAATCATAGGGATGAAAATCGTAATTTCAAAACCATAAGAACAAAAATAAAAACTTTCAACAAACCAGAGGGACTAAAAACGTAATTTACTCTTCTTAAAACAAATCAAACACCTCATGAACTTTTACTTAAAGAATTTTATTCTATTTAAATACACTAGTAACGTAATAGCGCAATACAGCGAGATACATCACGATTTTAATGTTTACTTAATTTTTATTTTTTATCGATTTATAGGACGATTTTAGATGTTTTGAAAAAGTGATAATGCTTTTTTATATAAATTTGTTTAATTTAGACTTAATAATATAATGTTTTTTATATAAAAAAGATTAAGTATTTTGTTAGAATTAAACGATTATCTTATATATTATAAATTATTTATATTTAAATTGAGATGTTTATCCTGTTTTGATTATGTTTATCATTTAGTTATAAATTCAAACATATAACTTTAAAAATTTGTAGTCATGCATCACGACTTGTAATCTTGATTTTTAAGTAATGTGTATCAATAAACAATATTTAATGTATACAAACTAGTTTTTATGAGTTTCTTCGATAATTTAATAATAATGTAATTTATTTTAGGTTTAATAATATAATGTTTTTTTATAAAATAAACATTAAATATTTGTTAGATTTTCTTAATTATATTTTAGATTTTTTATATTTAAAATTTGATTTTTATCATGTATTTAGTTGTACGGGGAGTGATTTTAGGGAGTTAAAGTGGTTAAGGATAAGAATTGAAAGTTGATAAGTAACATTAAATTAGTATATAAAGTTTTAATGGTTGTTTTTAAAAGATTTTAAGTAATTAACATTAAATAGCGGTACATTAAGTTTTAACAATTGTTTTTAAAAGTTTTTTTTATAGATGATTTATAATATAGTATAGATATAATGTTAGAGTCGAAGCCAATAAAATATTTTTATCTATACTATATTATAAAGCACGGATAAAAAAACTTTTAAATACAAATTATTAGGCAAAATGTACCATCATTTTATGTAAGATTTTAAAAATCTCTTAATTTACAAATATCAAAGCACAAGATACATATTACTACTGCAGACTTCTAACATCCATCAGTTTGGTATGTGCAGGGTATTCCTTTTATACAGACATTTCCATGTATCACTATTAATTAATATATTATATTAATATAATTTTATTTTAATTATATTATTAAATATGTAATTGGTTATTTTTTCTAGATGTCATTAAAATATATAAGATAATCATTGAATTCTAACAAAATACTTGATTTTTTTATATAAAAACATTATATTATTAAGCCTAAATTAAACAAATTTATAAAAAATATTATTACTTTCTCAAAACCATCCAAAATCATACTGTAAATCGACAAAAAAATAAAATGAAACATTAAAATCGTGATGTATCCGCTGCATTGCACGGGTACGCTTCTAGTTATTAATAATAATAAAATAGAATGTGTGCGTGAATATTAATGGGATGGTTTAATTGATGTGGGTGTTTGAAATTTATGAGAAATTAATTATTGCAGTGTGGAATTAATATTTACGTATGCAAATATATTCCCTTCCAACTGTATATTACACTTAACCCCACTCTCCATTAAAGGCATGCCAGGGGTACAACTGTCTTTATGGTTTTAATTCGTATTTTATCCAACATTCTTTTTAAGAGTAAATTACACTCTGGTCCTTGTGGTTTACTCAAAATTTAGTTATGGTCCCTATTTTGAAATAAGTACATTGGGGGTCCCTGTGGTTTGCATTTTGTTTCAAGCAAGGTCCCTGTCTCTAACTCTGTTAACTCTAATCCGTTAACTCATGGGTATTTTTGTCATTTTACCTGGTTTTTGTCTTTTTTCCAACAAAAATCATATTTATCTCTTTAATATATTTTGTGATGTACAATTTTGAATGCATCTTGTACAAGTTTACAGAACTTTGAATGCATCTGGTCAGACCCACCCATCCCTTTCCCTTCTCCGACCACCTTCTCCGACCAGTTTACATCTTCGGCTACCATACATTGGAACACATCAAACACACACAATCAACCAAAATCCAAATCCTAATCACTAAGGGGGCGTTTGGTTCGCAGAATGTTTTTGGATTGAATGAAATCTGTCAAAGGAATTTGACTTTTGGAAGAATTGGAATAGAATGTTGTCAGGTTTGACTACCTGTTTGATTGACAGAATTGGAATGAAATCTGTTAAATGAATTGAAAATTTTCTATCTGGTTCACAAATTGTAGCTTCGGAATTGAAATGAAATTTAGGTATATGACCAAAATACCCTTTTTGATTATTTTAATTTTTTTAAACAAAAAATACTTTAATGAAATAGTCATTAAATAGTTTAATTTTTAACTAAAATTGTTTTGATTATTTTAGCACACGAATGATGCACAAAGAGAGAGGGGAGGAGAGAGAGGGGGAGAGATAAGAGAGAGAGAGAGAGAGGAGAGAGGGAGATGATAGAGAGAAGAGGGAAAGGAGAGAGAGGAGAGAGCGAGTAGGGAGAGTAGGGAGAAAGGAGAGAGAGAGAGAGTTGGTGTGTGCTGATAAACAATATCAGTAAGGTTTAGTTTGGGGTACATGGTAATTTTGGAATTATCAAAATATGAGATTCCATTCCATTGAAATCCTTGGGTTTTATGATGGAATGTTCAAATCATATATCTATGGAATTTATTGGAATTCAAAGATTTCATCCATTGAAAAACTTGAACCAAACAAAGGAATGGAATCTGATCAAAGAAATTCAACATTCCAATTCCACCAGATTCCATCACATTCTGCGAACCAAACGCCCCCTAAACTCATAATCAAAATAAAAACCCCAAGCTATAAGAATCAAAAATCGAAATGAAAGTCGATGAATCAAAAAATTGAAATAAAAAAACCACTAATGAACTCGATGACTCTGTGACATTGATGAACAGATGTAAAACAGGTTTTTGAAGATGCCCGGAGAAGGTAGGAGAGTTTACGTTCAACTTGATGAAAAACCTATTTTTAAAGATGAGCTTGATGCAAAACCCAGTAGTGGTGATGGTTTCCTACTTCTGTGACCAAAATTTTGAATATCTGGACCATCACAAAGATCTGGACTTTGGTGATGGATTTCTTGTGACTCTGGTCCTTGTCCATCATTTATTTCACAAGATTGTACAAGATGAATCCAAACATCTTTGACTTGAAGCAAGTTTGAACCAAATCTTGATGCCTTTCTCGTTTGCAAACCTAGAAGCCATCAGTAAAATTATATGGAAGTCATCGATAAAATGTACAAACATGGAATCCATCGATGAAATCTGTAAGATAAACCTATCGTTGCTTAGATTTATAACTTGAAAACTAAAACCCATCATTGCTCAAATCTGTATCTATCACCGTTGGTACCGGTTTCAGTGACCGGACTTGGTTGGGGGGGGGGAGGAGAAGAGGGGATTCTCCGGGAAAGGCAGAGAGAGGGATCGGGAGATTCGCCGGGAAAAGCAGAAGGAGGGGGTGGGGGACGGGGGTCGTTGGGAGGAGGGGAGAAGGAGGTATTTACTGGAAAATAAGGGGAGGCAGGCATTTATTAGAAAAAAAAGGGTGAAAGAGATGAAAAAGACGGTGGGGGAGAGGGAGGGAGTGGGAGTGGGGGTGGGGGTGGGGTAGATGGCAATATCTAAATGGAGTTTAAAAAAGTTTTTTAATTAATAGATAAATTGACAAAAGTGCCCTTGAGTTAACAGATTAAATTTAACGGTGTTAGTGATAGGGACTTGGGGTGAAACGAAATGCTAACCATAGGGATCCCTGGTGTACTTATTTCAAAATAGGGACCATATCCATATTTTGAGTAAACCATAGGAACCCACAGTGTAATTTAGGGGTTGTTTGTTTACCTCTTAATGATTCCATTAAAAGGCAACCTCTGAATCGTTAAAAGGTAAATCTTGTTTGACAAAAAAAAGTTCTGCCTCTTAATGGTTACAAAATCCTCTGAATAATTTTGTATCTTGAGCCTGCCTTAACCATTCAACAAACAACCATAATTCATTTCGCATTATATCATAAGAGCCTCTTAATCATTCTGCACCAAACAACTCAGCAACTGCCAAACTGCCCCTTACTCTTGTTTTAAAAATATATTGATACATGTTTTCTAGTTTCAAAAATACTTTATTTTATTTAAATAATTATATTTTAAAACAAGAGATTTTATTATAACGATATATAGTTATATTTGTATTTTAACAATATGTTTTACAAAATAAATATTTTTCAAACTACAAATTATTAAATGTATTTTTGAAAGTTTATTCCATAAAATGATTGAATAATAATGCATGTTTTTAAACGTAGCCTCACCTTTTTAAAAGATGAATGTTTTTTTTATGGTTTAATGTTGTTTACGATTATATAAATGACTAGGTCGGACAAGTTTGATAACATGCTCAAATCAAACCGAAAAATTGTAAATTAGGTCAAAATATACAAGATAGGGTTTGGTTGATCTATCAACATTTACTTTTGTTTTAATTGTTTTAAGAGAGAATTACAGTTTTGGTCCTTAAGGTTTCGTATTTTCTTTGAAAGGAGGACCTATACTACCGTATCTCAAATAGTGGTCCCTAAGGTTTGGTATTTGCTCTGAAAGGAGGACCTCCTCACTAACCCCGTTAAAAAACTCAGTTAGTGGGAGCGGTATTTTGGTCATATCACTTGTTTTCCCTCCCAAACCAACAATTAGGGACCAACTCTATACATTTTGTATAACCACCTTCCTTCCCAATGTTTCCGGCGACGCACAGTTTTGATAACTCCATTGTTTCCGTTGACCACTCGTGACTCCCATTTTCCCCTTCTGGTTTGTAACAAACGACATGGACAATAGCTTCGGTCTACTCATGAAGCTTTTTTTGTTTTTGTAGAAACCATCGCCAACACCATCGTCGTTCATCTACTCAGGTGAGTGACAAAATCGAATAACCTGCAACACCCCATCGTCTTCTTCCATGGCTTCTCTGGTGAACCCCAAACCCATATATATATATATATATATATCATAGATGTTCGGTTTTATAATATGGAATCAATCATTAATGAGTATCGAGTAATAAACCAATCCTCCCTAAATGGGGAGAGAGGGGGGGGGGGAGATAAAAACTTATTCCCATTTTTTGCCTTCCAACCTCCCCAGCAAACTATGACGCCCGACAAGCGATCATATGGAACAGATGTATGGTTTGGGGTTTGTAACGAATAAGAAGAAGAAGATGATGATGATGATGATGATTAATAAGAAGAGGGTGGACGGGGGAACATCTGCCATGGCTGTAGAAAATCAAGAATTTGTTCGATTTTGCAGATTTTTCGGTTGTTTGTCAGGGTGGGACTTGTCTGGTCATTTTTAATGATTTTTTCATCTACAAGCATCAACAATGCAATGGGAATACTTCCATTCCTTAAAACCAACCAATAGGGATGGCAGAAAACCCCGAACCCGACGGGGAAACCCGAAACCCGACTAAGTTCGGGTCGGGTCGGGTAACGGAGAAATTTTCGGGGATTTTATCGGGTTCGGGGCAAGGTATCCCTACCCTGCCCCGCCCCGATATATATATATATATATATATATATATATATTATTTAAATAAAATTATATATATATATATTATAATAAAATTATATATATATATATTATATAAAATTTATATATATTATATATAAAATTATATATATATTATATATATTATGAAATTATATATATATATATATATATATAATTATATAAATAAAATATTAAATTATCGGGTCGGGTTCGGGGATCGGGGATTCCCCATCGGGTCGGGTTCAGGGACGGGGCATAAAAAATCCCCGACGGGGCGCCCCGAATAAAAACCCGACGGGGAACGGGGCGGGGACGGGGATGCATTTCGGTTTCGGGGACGGGGGACGGCAAACCCGCCCCGTTGCCATTCCTACCAACCAAGCACCCCCTTAGGACGAATCAAAGAAAGCTTCATGGCAGTGGTTTCAAAAATTAATTCCGTAATCATTATCTTTTTATTTCATAGAGAAATGAATTTTTTTTTCAGTTAATAGGAAATTGATGCTAGGAGGGTGATTTGTAAAACCTTATTTGAATTTCACATAGACACAAGATTTAACTCAAAAAACCTAGTATCTATCATGCATATTTGTGTGTAAGACATCTCATATATCTGCATTTTCAATAACCTCTATCAAGCTACCCTTTTTTGCAACTTGAATAACCTCTAATCCTGTCCATCACATGCCCATTTGAGGATAGATGTTGAGATTTGAGAAGATTTATAAAAAAAAATGGTTCTCCTGATTATCCCTTCTGGCAGTCCTGGTCGCCATAATCTAGGCAAGTTTATTTATACACCAAGTGGAACGTAAGTAATTCTTTGAGATAACGAAAATCACAAACCTGGACCTTTCCATGGCATCAAGGAATGTCTGTTTGCCCTGATGAAATTCTGCTATATTGTCCTCGTAAACATTGATCCCGTGATCGGATAAGGAACTATAGAGATCTTTAACAATGTTGTTACGGGCGTCCTTCTGAAACTGAAAAACACATCATACTTCCACGACAGTTGAGTAGTACCATTTGATTTTGATTCCGACTCCATTCGATCTCACCTCCTCCTCTTACAGACGACTTATTTCCTCCCGATACTCAAAATACACTTATAGCAGGAATTCCATCGGCATCGGCGTGATGTAACCATTGTCGCCGTCATCGCCTGCCGGAATTGATCTATTTGCTTGAAGCATCTATTTCCCACAGTTAGTGGGAGGGGTATTTTGTCCCTGAAACTAACAATGTGTACAATAAGAAAAGAATAAGAAGTCGTTGTTTAAGAGGAAAAAGTGAACTGCCGAAAATACCCCTGACTTTAACCAAGTTTTTAACGGGGTTAGTGAGGAGGTCCTCCTTTCAGAGCAAAAATCCAAACCTCATGGACCACTATTTGAGATATTGAACTATAGGTCCTCCTTTCAAAGAAAATACGAAACCTTAAGGACCAAAACTGTATCTCTCTCTTGTTTTAATCTTTTAAATAATCAAGAGTAAATTACGTTTTTAGTCCATGTGGTTTGTTGAAAACTTTCTATATTTGTCCTTATGGTTTTGAAATTATGATTTTCTTTCTTATAGTTTGTAATTCATTACTTTTTTTGTCCTTATGATTTAAACTTTATTGCTTTTTTCATCCCTATATTTTAAAATTTATTTCTGTTTTAGTTTTTTCATATTTAAAAGTAGTGTTTTGGCCTCAAAGACGAAAATAGAAATGAATTACAAACCATAGGGACCAAAACCGTAATTTTAAAACCACAAGAACAAAATTCATAATTTTTAATAAACCATAGGGACTAAAAACGTAACTTACTCAATAATCAATATACTAAATATAATTATAATAGTTATTAATTGAAACAATTACCCACTTTTTTAATAAAGTGTGTAATTTAGACAATTATTAAATCGTTCAACTCGTTTTTGTAACAAATCTTTTTTAATGTTATCTTTTTTTTTAAATAATGTTATCTTTTTGGGAAATTAATTGAAATAACTATTTTCACAACCCGACTTTTTGAAATAACCAAAATCTCTCTACTTTTACCCAAATAGCCACCAACATCATGAAACACCCCTCAATTGCGACCTCTCCCATTCACCCAACCCTATATTTACACTTTTGGTCCATCCCTCGTGAAAATGGGTCTCACATTTACGAGGCCCTCCCTGAAATTTCAAAATGTTTCACAATTGGTTACTGCCTCGTGAAAGAGGCTTGCATTTGCGAACCTAGGCCTGAATCGTGAAAAATATTAATTTTGGCCCCTGGATTGTGAAAAGAAGTTATAATTTCAGTCCCTTAACATTTCAATAATTTACTTAAATTATCTTTTTCTTTTTATTGTCTTTTATTTAGAGTAAACTATTGTAACACCCCTAAATTACTAAAAACTACAAAATTTTAAAATTTAATGATAAAATTTTAAACATATAATTAAAAAATACGAAAATACAAATTAATTTTTTAATCAATTTTTCTAAAATTAATTAGTGCAAATTACTAAAAACTACAACCAACCCATGTTCTAGGTCTATAACTAGTTATAATTTAAAATAGAGATGATATTAGAGTTAAATTTATTTTTCTTTTAAATATTTTGGCTCCTTCCCTGAACTTTCAAAAAGTCACAATTTTGGCCCTCCTAGTTTCAAAATTTACATTTTTAGCCCCGGCTCGTGAAAACCCAAGCATTTTTTAAGTTTTATGTGTTTTCACGTGTTTTTTGCATTTATTTTATGAATGTGCACTATTTTTTTCAACAATCTGTACAATGATAATAGTAGTGTCATGCAATTGGTTGGATGCAATTAATTTCACTATATATAAAGAGCAACAAAAGACGAACGATTAATATATCCCTAAATATGATATCACTTCTTGCTTTCTTTGTTCATCACAAATATTTTTTCTTCTTCAATTCATTTGAAAATGAGTTTTGGTGGCGAAAAAGTTAAGTTATATTTATGTTCCGATGGTGAATGGGCTCCAAACAACGACAATGAGTGGATTATGTTAGTCTGCTCGACATGCTACAAAATTGCCATCAACATTACCTATCAGAAGTTGCTTCGTTATGCTCAGAAAAGATGCGGAAGCGAACGTTCTGCTTTTGGTGTAACGAAGTTAGTGTACAAGAATGATAGTTTGTAATACCCTCAATTTGGAAAGAGCAACTAATTTAAAATTTATAAATATGCCTCAAGGAATGGATAAAACTTCATGCGACAAATCCATTCTTAAAATACGATTCTAGAATTTTCCATCAACGTAACAAATGAAATCTTACATAGAGACTAACTCAAGGTCAGGTGTTACTAAACCCCAAACACAAGTTGCTCTTCTCAACACTAATGCAGAAGACTTCACCAAGCCACTCACTCTTGCACATACATCTAGCACTTATCACTTCGCATAAACGCTAGAACCGTTTCCCCCTCCGAAACCTGATGCACATGCCGACAAATAAAAAGGTTAGGATAACGCCTAAGTGAGTTCAAGAGTTTTCAACATGAAACAAATATATTTGTTAAATGTAAGAATGCAGTTTTAATCATTATCTTTCAAAATGATTTACTATAAGTGTTGGGAACTGAAGATGTGTCTAAGTGATTAATACTGCCAGGCTTTCATGATTACTACTGCTGAGCCAGATTAATACTGCTTCAAGAAATTAATACTGCTGAGCATAGTTAGTGCTGCTGGTGAAGATTAATACTGCTCAGAGTGTTAACGCTGCTGTGACTTAATGCTGCTTATTTGATAGTCAAGACATGCGTAGATCAAGGCTTAAAGATAATCATGGAAGGTTGAAGTTAACTATGGAAGAATATACTGAAGATATTTTAAGTTTTGTAATTATCTTTTATTTTCAGTATATGTATAGATGTAGTTAGAATAGTTTCAAGATACGAGATTTTCTAAGTTTTTGTTTTAGAGAGAGAATTAACCTCAAGGTTTACAATCCTAATTTTAGAGAAGTGGAATTCGTCTTGGTGAGCCTGTTCATCAAGATTGAGGTTTTGTTTGAAAGCTTGTAACTTTAATCATTCAATAAAGTTTACAAATTGTGATTCATATTTTACTGTTACATTGATAGTTTGAATATTAAAGTGTTTTTCCGCAACTTCTTTAATATTGTTTCTGAGTTTTATTATTCTTGTTAAGAATCAGATCCTGACAAGTGGTATCAGAGCCTAGTATTCTCAGAAACTAGCATTCATCATGGACAAAACAGTTGAATCAACCAGTACTCTTGTTTCAAAGGTTCCCATGCTCAAACCCAATGAGTTTGACATGTGGAAAATTAGGATCAAGCAGTACATCCTCCTTACAGACTTTTCTATATGGGACATTGTTGAGAATGGTCCCTCTGCTGAAGGTAAAATTGGACAAGATGGAAGAAGACCACCTCCAAAAACTGATGCTGAGAAGAAAGTGAGACAATTGGAGATGAAAGCCTTAAGCACTCTGCTTTTGGCCATCCCCAATGAATATCAACATCAGTTTCACCACTTCACTGATGCCCAGATTCTATGGAATGCTTTAGAAAAGAGATTTGCTGGCACCAAGAGCACTAAGAGGAATCAAAGGGATATTCTCAAGCAGCAATATGAGAATTTTACATCTTCAAAGAATGAGTCTATGACTCAAACTTTTGATAGATTCAATAAATTAATTGGTGAGTTGGCTACTGTTGGAGTTCAGATGGAACAAGATGATGTCAACCGAAAGTTCCTCAGATCTCTTGGAGATGAATGGACCATGTACACTGTCTCATTCAGACAGAATGATATGTTGGAAGAAAAGGAACTGGATGATCTGTACAATGATCTGAAGTGTTTGAATCTGAAGTAGAAGCAAAGAAGAAGCCTACTGGATATGGTCATAATGCTACACTCCTATCAGCATCAACTGATTCTACTGCTAAACCTGAATCAGTTAATGCTGCCAGTGGAGTAAATCAAGAAAAAGGCAATGAATCTGTCTTTGAAGCATTTCTTTCCAGTCATGGTAACTCCTCTTTAATCAATGATAACTTAGAACAGCTTCATCCTGATGATCTTGAAGAGATGGATATTAAATGGCAGATGACCATGCTTTCTATGAGGGTGAAGAAGTTCATCAAGAGGATTGGGAGGAATAACTTCTCTCAAAGAAGAGAAGATGGAGCAGGCCTTGATAAGTCAAAGGTGGAGTGCTACAAGTGTCACATGAAGGGACACTTTGCCAGGGAATGCAGAAGTGGAATGTCTCAAAACAACCACCAACAAGCTCAGACTGGAAGCTTCAACCAGAACAGAAACTCTGCTCAAGCTCTTGTTTCTCAACAAGGAATGGGGTTTGACTGGAGTGATCAAGCAGAAGATGCCATTCAAAATCAAGCTCTCATGGTAGAGGTATCTGATCTCCCAACTGAGGTACATTCTAATCTCTGTTCTCAAACTTGCATAGACACTGTGAAAAGGTACAGGGATCACAACCAGAGTATGAGTGATGACCTTAAGAGATTAGAAAAAGATAGAAAAGACTATGTGAAAATTGTTGAAAGGTTTGAGGAACAAATTAAAGGTTTCTAAGCCAATGAACTTCAACACACATATGATACAAATTACTGGAAGTAGGAGAAAAATGATCTAGAAATCCAACTGACAAAGTCTAAAGAGGAGAATGAAAAGTCGAGAGGAGAGATAGCCAAGGTTAAGCTGGATGTGGAAAAGTTTTCATATGCTTCTAAAGCCATGGATTCTATGCTAAAGGTCCAAATCCATGATAAGCTTAAACCAGGAATTGGGTACAATACCACACCACCACCATACACTAACAACTACATCCCTCCTAAATCAGACTTGCTGGAGACTAAGGATAGGAAGGACTTGCATGAGGGAGCAACTAAGGTAGATCCTTTAGATCAAGTAGTTGTTAAGGACAAGACTGAGAAAGAAGCTGGTAAGAGTAAGGATAACACTGTGAGTGGTGAGATTCCCTTAGAAAATAACATTCTTACTAATGAGGGTGGTGGAAGGGATTGGGTCAAATCTGAGGGTGTTGAGAAGACTGAGGGAAAGTCTAAAAAGGTCCATTACAAGCAGACCACAGTTGTGAATCCTGTTTCTTGCAAACTGTGTGCAGGTAATAAATATGAGCCTCTAAAAGATGATAAAAGGAGGGGAAATCAAAGAAATTGGAATAATCAGTGGGCTCAGAAACAAGGAGTTGATCTGAGTAGAATCATCAGACCAAAACCTTGTTTCATATGTGGCAAATTGAACCATCTTGCCAAACACTGTTATTTTAATCCTATGAACCAAAGGATAAATTTTCAAAGATCTGTGCAAAAACCCTTTGGTTATAGGAAGAATGAAAGGAACCATGTGGCTAAGAAACCAGTGAAATCTAAAAGCCACATGAAGAAAAAGACTGTAAAAGAGAGTGTCAAGATGTGGGTTCCCAAAAGCACTAAAACTGTTAGTACTGCTACCACAAATAGTGCTGCTGACAAAGATAGTGCTGCCAGAAGTAATACTACTGCTATCAATGTTAGTGCTGCTGAGAGTATTAGTACTTCTAAAACTAACATTGTTAGTACTTCTTCAAATGTTAATACTGCTAACCTTGTTAGTGCTTCTAACAAAGTTAGTACTGCTAAACTTGTTAGTGCTGCTAACTATGTTAGTACTTCTAAAATTAGTACTGCTTCTAGTGTTTGTGCTTCTAGACCAATCATCTTGACAAAGTACTCCAGTAAAGAGTTTTCTGAATTTAAAAATCTCATCAAAAAGGAGTGCAAGTACTTTGATGAGAAAGGGAGGCCCAAGACCACTTTGGCTTGGGTTCCAGTCAATACTAATTGATTTATCTTATGTGCAGGGAAACCAACAGCTCAAGGGAAAGAGCATTTGGCATGTTGATAGTGATTGCTCTAGGCACATGACAGGGAACATGACTTGCCTCAAGAATTTCAAGAAAATTGATGGAGGGCATGTTGCCTTTGGTAATACTCCAGATGGAGGTAAGATTAGTGGTAAGGGAGATGTAACAAAAGGTAAGATGACCTTTGAAGATGTTTTCTATGTTGAACAGTTAAGATACAACCTGTTAAGTGTATCACAGGTTTGTGACAAAAAACATAGTATATTATTCACTGATTCAGAATTCATTATTCTTGCTCCTGGATTCAAGGTAGTTGATGAAAAGATAATACTACTAAGAACTCCTAGAAAGGATAATGTCTATTGTTTGGACATGGAAAATGTTTCAAATGATTCATCCCTAAATTGTCTTGTTTCAAAAGCTTCTTTGGATGAATCATCACTTTGGCACAGAAGGATGTGTCACATGAACTTTAAAACAATGAATAAACTTGTTAAAAACAACCTTGTAAGTGGTCTGCCTTCAAAAGTATTTTCATGTGATGATCATTGTGTTGCTTGTCTCAAAGGCAAACAACACAAAACTTCTCATAAGTCCAAAGAGTTGAACACAATTTCTTCTTCTCTTCAGTTGTTGCATATGGATCTATTTGGTCCTACAATTGTCATGAGTATAGGTAAGAAATCATACTGCCTAGTTATTGTTGATGATTACTCTAGATTTACTTGGGTATATTTTCTAAGGACTAAGGATGAGACAAGTGGACTGATCAAATACTTTATCCTAAGAATTGAAAACCAAACAAATCAAAAGGTAAAAGTCATTAGGTCAGATAATGGTACTGAATTTAAAAATCTGGATCTAAACACCTTTTGTGAGGAAAAAGGAATTGAGAGGCAATACAGTGCTCCTAGGACTCCACAACAAAATGGTGTTGCTGAGAGAAGGAATAGGACACTGATTGAAGCTGCTAGATCTCTGTTAGCTGATTCAAAACTTCCAATTACTTTCTGGGCTGAAGAAGTTAATACTGCTTGCTATGTCCAAAACAGAGTTCTAGTAGTCAAGCCTAAGAACAAGACACCATATGAGCTTTTAAATAAAAGAAAACCATTTATTGGATTTTTCAAACCTTTTGGGTGTCCTTGTACCATTCTCAATACCAAAACTCACTTAGGAAAGTTTGATAGCAAAGCAGATGATGGTTTTCTTGTTGGTTATTCATCTCAGAGTAAGGCCTACAATGTATTTAATTCTTCTTCTAGAATAATTGAGGAAAGTGACAATGTCAAATGCAATGAGAACACACCAAATCCTATTGGTTCAGGTCCTCAATGGCTATTTGACATTGATTCACTAACTAACTCTTTGGGTTTCAGTAGTGATGATCATGTAGGATCAGAAAGTAGAGGATTAGGGGAAGAACAAGTACAACATATTATTCCTCAGTCTGTGATCTTTCCATTTCCTACAATGGAACCTGTTGAAATCTGTGAAAATGAGACTGTTACTGAACAAATTCAAAGTGAAGAAGAAAGAAGAGATGAGGAGAATCCAGAGCATGAAGAGCCAGAAGCAGCTGATGTGATTCCCTCAGCTGACTTAGATGATTCCAATTTAGATGTGGGAATTAATGAAGAACCTAGTCTTCAGACAAGAACTTAGAAGAATCATCCTCCTGAGCTGGTAATAGGAGACATCTCTTCTCCTATGATGACTAGGAAACAAAGCAGACTTCAAGACATGCAGGATCAGCAGAATACAGTACTCACCTGCTTTCTATCTCAGATTAAGCCTAAGAAGGCTTATGATGCATTGAAAGATTCAAGTTAGATAGAAGCCATGCAAGAAGAGTTACTACAGTTCAAATTGAAGATGTTTGGGACTTGGTGGACCTTCCAAAAGGTCATAGAGCTATTGACACCAAGTGGATTTTCAGAAATAAAAAGGATGAGAGAGGAATTGTAATCAGGAACAAAGCAAGGCTAGTGGCACAAGGGTATACTCAGGAAGAAGGCGTAGACTATGAGGAAGTTTTTGCTCCAGTTGCAAGGGTAGAGGCAATTAGGCTGTTTCTAGCCTATGCTTCATTTATGCAGTTCAAGGTATATCAAATGGATGTGAAGAGTGTCTTTCTATATGGAACAATTGATGAAGAAGTATATGTCTGTCAGCCCCTTGGATTTGAAAATCCATCATATCCTGACAGAGTGTACAATCTTAAGAAAGCACTCTATGGTCTACATCAAGCCCCAAGAGCATGGTATGATACTCTGTCTACCTATCTCTTGGAAAATGGGTTTGAAAGAGGAATAATTGACAAGACCCTTTTCATTAGAAGAAGTAAGAAGGACATCCTACTTGTTCAGATCTATGTGGATGACAACATCTTTGGATCCACAAAAGATCAGATGTGTAGAGACTTTGAAGAGTTGATGCACAAGAGCTTCAAAATGAGTTCAATGGGTGAACTTACTTTCTTCCTTGGGCTTCAAGTGAAACAGGAGAAATATGGGATTTTCATAAGTCAATCAAAGTATGTGAAAGACATCCCAGATAAGTATGGTCTATCAGACTCAAAGCCAGCAAGCACACCAATGGAAACACACAAACATATCACTGCTGATCATGAGGGGGAGGATGTTGATGTCCATCTTTATAGATCAATGATTGGATCTCTCATGTATCTCACAGCCTCAAGACCAGATATCATGTTTCCAGTGTGTGTGTGTGCCAGATTCCAAGTCAAGCCAAAGCAGTCACATCTTCAAGCTGTTAAGAGGATTTTCAGATACTTAAGAGGGCAACCTAGATTAGGTCTTTGGTATCCTTATGAATCTTCTTTTGACTTGATTGCATATTCAGACAGTGACTTGGGTGGTGCTAATATGGATAGAAAGTCTACTTCAGGAGAATGTCAACTTTTGGGTGCAAGACTAGTATCTTGGCAGTGTAAGAAGCAAACCACAGTGTCCTTATCCACAATAGAAGCTGAGTACATTGCTGCTGCAAGTTGCTGTTCACAGGTTCTATGGATTCAGAATCAAATGCTGGACTATGGGGTAACCTTTCTTCACACTCCAATCTTCATTGACAATAACAGTGCTATTAGCATTGTTAACAATCCAGTCAAGCACTCCAAAACAAAGCATATTGAAATCATGTATCACTTTATTAGAGACTGCAATGAAAAGAAGCTTATTCAAGTTGCTAAAGTTCATACTGATAACTAGTTTGCTGATCTATTCACTAAAGCTTTTGATGTGGGTAGATTCACTTTCTTAGTCACAAGTGTGGGCATGATCAACTCTGAATGATCTCATGTTTAAAAAGTGTTTGTATACCTGTTATTTGTTTATTTTGTTTGGTGTTACTAATCATCTGTCTCAGGAAGTTTATTGCCCTGCTCAGACTAACACAAGCTTCAACAGTGTAAGTATAGTTAATGCTGCCAGTGCAGTTTTAATGCTGCCAGTGCAAAGTTACTACTGCAGATTCACTACTACTACTGCTAGTCTGAGTGACTACTTCAGGTATGTGTTAATACTGCTAGTCGTTAATACTGCTAGTTAGTTAATACTACTAGTAGTTAATACTGCTAGTCGTTAATACTGCTAGTTAGTTAATACTGCTAGTAGTTAATACTGCTAGTTAGTTAATACTGCTCGTAGTTAATACTGCTAGTTCGTTAATACTGCTAGTTAGTTACTACTGCTCTCAGTTAATACTGCGAGTGGTTAGTACTGCTTTAACGAAAAATAGGGTTAATACTGCTTCTTTCCTGAATCATATAAATATCCTCTTTGCCCGCCTAAAAGCTCACAACGACTCTTTGCATACTGTTCATCTTCTCTCTCACTCTTTTCTCTCAAGCAACAAGTGTGTTTCAGTCCAATATCCTCAAGAACGATGGCATCCATGGCGTTTATTGATGAACACAATGAGATAGCAATGCTTCAAAAGCCGAAGCAAGCTGATGGATTCCATCAAATAGTCGATTTTCTCAAGACCAGTCACATAGCATATGCTCTTACTGTGTCACCACCAATTTTCATCGAGCACCAGAAGCAATTTTGGGCCAATGCCACCGTTGTTACTGAAAACGGTGTGCAGATCTTCAAGACAAGGGTGTGTGACAAATCCTTGATAGTCACTGAAGAGGTCATTCGCATCAGTCTACGACTAGACGATGCCTCAGGTATTACCTTTATCCCTAATGAAGAGTTGTTTTCCCATCTCACAAGAATGGGGTATGAAGGCCAACAGTGTGTTTTCAAATTTTACAAAGCAAACTTTTCTTCCCAATGGAGGTTCTTTGTTCATACCCTTATGCACTGTGTCTCTAGAAAAACTACTAGATGGAGTCAGTTCAGCAGTACCATTGCTTATGCTTTGGTCTGCTTGTCTATTGCCAGAAAGTATAATTTCTCAAAAATGATTTTCAATGACCTTGTGTCAAACTTGGGAAATAAAAAGAGTTTCTATATGTACCCAAGATTTGTCCAGGCAGTTATAACCTCTGAATTGACGGATATACCCCAGTTTAATGAGGTATATGTACCTAAAATCCCTAAGGGCAAGGTCTTTTCAAATATGAAAAGATCTACCAAGGACTCGGAAGGAGTTGACACCCCCTTGTTCTCTACAATGATGGTGGTGTCCCACAACCAAGAAGGTATGGCATCAGGGTCAAGGCCCTCACTAGACCATCCCACTGAGAGCCAAACCCAACCTTCAACCACTATATCACTTCCTCAGTCCCTTGTTCATAAGCCAACTCCTGTTTTAACCAAAACTTATACTAAGAGAAAGGTACACAAGGCTCCTTCCTTTGTTGTACCTCCTACAATCCCAGAACCTCAAAGCCCTCCAATGGAGCATTCTCCATTAGAGAATATAAATAGGGAAACCACTGGGGTGTCTCCCAACCCCAAGGAGGTGCTCACTAAGGAGATGTATGAGCATATGGGTGAGAAGGCTGCCACTACTCCTGCTAGCACAGAGGAGGCCAGTGGTAACATCACTAAGACCTTCCCCATGGCAACTTTGGGTGAGCAATCATCCAAAGGTCCCAGGTGCCAAGAAACCAAGGGGGTGGATGGTGCTTCTGCTAGGCAGAATACCTCCACTACTAAATGTTCCAATGATCAATCAAAAGGGGTTAACACTCCTGGAGAAGGTGAGGATAGATATGACTATCATGAATTGATTTCTGCCATGTCCAAAATGGCAACTGAACTGGATTCTCAGAAGCAGGTTGTAAATGAGCTCAATAAAGTCATCATCAACCAACAAGCAGAGATCAACAGCTTAAAGAAGTTGGTTCAGAAGGTGGTCCAAAAGAAGAAGAAACAAAGGTTTGTGCTCAGAAGAAGGAATCCAGTGACTGATGCTCCCAAAAAGGGGGAGTTAAAAGCTGAGGTCAACTTGGAGAGGGAGATACATGGAGTTGAGGGGGAGTTTGATGTACAAACATAAACAGGGCTTGTATTTGAAGAAGCAACAGTAACAGATAGAGCAGCAGAAACAGTTAATGCTGCTGAAGCAAGCAAAGCAGCAGAAACAGTTAATGCTGCTGAAATAACTGAAGTAGCAGAAATTGTTAAAGAGGTATTATCTGACCTCATTAGCAGAAATCTGGAAGAACTTGAGATAGCTGAAGCACTAATCAAGGCTAAACATGATACTCCCAAGGTCACTTCAAAGGCCAAAGGAGTTGTCATCAAAGAAAAGGGTGAGGTTATCAAGAAAGCAAGGGTTGAGAAGGTAGCAAGCAAGGATAAAGGCAAAGCCAAGATAGTGGAGTCTGACCAACCACTTAAAAAACAAAAACTAATTGAGTCAGATGAAGCTTTGGCTAGGAAGATTCAAGCAGAACTTGAACAAGCAGAAACAATTCAAATGAAGAAAGATTTGAGATGGCAAAAGCTCTAGTTGCAGAGCTTAATGAAGTATATCAACAGAGCTTGGCAACAGAGATAGCACAGAAGAAAGCTGCAACTCTAAAGAAGCCTGTGATGATCAAAATAGCTGCTAAGAAGAGGCAACCTTCAAAGACCTACCTTGGCACTCAAGAGAGAAAGAAGATGATCACTTTCCTCAAAGGTGCTGTGGGAGTCAAAAAGGAGATGTTCTCAAAGATGTCATTTGAACAGATCAAAGGGTTGTAAGATGCAGAGATAACCAAGCTTCAAGGGAATGACAAAGCCAGAGTTAAAATGGAAAAGAGGATGAAAGAGAGTAATGGCTTTCTAATAGAAAAACCTTTTCCTGATGATCAAGAAACTCCAAAGAAGGAAGCTACTCTAGGTGAAAGTTTGAAGACTTTGAAAAGAACTAAAATGATGGCAAGAAGAAAACTTGTTAAGAAACCTAGAGTGGATGAAGATGTAGCTGAACAAAAGGTAGCTGAAGAAGAAGGGGCACCTAAGTCTGAAGACAAGAAAGCTCAATCTCAGGAAGAGCCATCAAGTACTTATGATGTAAATATGTACATGGTGGTGATGGAGAAAGTGTCTGAGCCTATAACTGCTGAACCAATTGGTGTCAAGCCTCCTGAGATTATTCACTGGGATATCATGGAAGTAGATGGTAAGGAATATACCAGGCTGAAAAGGAAGGATGAAAAGTTTGAAGTGTATCCTACTTGGGCCAAGATAGTAAGAGTATGCTCCAGATCTGACTTAGAGGAAATGTTTGAAGTGGGGATGAAACTATATGCTGACAAGCTGAAAGCTCCAGGGATACCAGTTACAAAACTTGTGATGGAATATCTGTGTATGTTATTCAAGCCAGAGGAAGTTCAGCATGTCATCAGAAATGTTTTCAAAACCATCAAAAACTGGACTCTGTATGAAAGAAGTGGAGTATATACACTGGCTGTGGATACAAGTCATTTTGAATATTTCTTGGTGGATAGAGTTTACAACCATAGCAGATTAAAGCTGCATGCTATGTTAAAGAAAAAGCTAGGTTGTGCACCAAATTCTGAAATGGCAAGGTACTTGATCCAGAGAATTATCAATCAAAGTTTGGGGCTGAATCCTGATATAGGTGTATGAAAACGGAGTTTTGGGAGCATCTGAAGAACTTGACTTCTCTTCTCTAAAATTCAAGTTAGGGGGAGATTGTTGGGAACTGAAGATGTGTCTAAGTGATTAATACTGCCAGGCTTTCATGATTACTACTGTTGAGCCAGATTAATACTGTTTCAAGAAATTAATACTGCTGAGCATAGTTAGTGCTGCTGGTGAAGATTAATACTGCTCAGAGTGTTAATGCTGTTGTGACTTAATGCTGCTTATTTGATAGTCAAGACATGCGCAGATCAAGGCTTAAAGATAATCATGGAAGGTAGAAGTTAACTATGGAAGAATATACTGAAGATATTTTAAGTTTTGTAATTATCTTTTATTTTCAGTATATGTATATATGTAGTTAGAATAGTTTCAAGATACGAGATTTTCTAAGTTTTTGTTTTAGAGAGAGAATTAACCTCAAGGTTTACAATCCTAATTCTAGAGAAGTAGAATTCGTCTTCGTGAGCCTGTTCATCAAGATTGAGGTTTTTTTTGAAAGCTTGTAACTTTAATCATTCAATAAAGTTTACAAGTTGTGATTCATATTTTACTGGTACATTGATAGTTTGAATATTAAGGTGTTTTTCCGCAACTTCTTTAATATTGTTTCTGAGTTTTATTATTCTTGTTAAGAATCAGATCCTGACAATAAGTATTAAACGACTCATTTTCCAATAACACACACCTTTAAAAACAAGCAATCCAACATGAACATTCTTTTGTAAAACAACTTCAACCCCAAATTCACCCAAAACGTGAAAAGTAATTAAACTCCCTATTTTATAAAATTGCGGATAAGACTTGATTTCTCAAAATACCCAAACACGGGAGGGCATAATACTCGACCCATAAATCACGAATAAAAACCGTATATACAAAAGGTCACCGAAAACATGGATAATAAAATAATATCATTTAATACCCAAATAACACCTTCCGGTGACGGGGGAAACCTGATTCCGTGGTGTATGGCGGAACACAAAGTGAAGCCACCTAGCCACGTTGTCGAACTACACCTCAAATCGTAACTGTATTGACTGCTCTGCTGAGATACACCTCCATTCGGACTTTATTTCAAGTCCCCAAAACACTGTATCCCCTATTATCTGCTCCGCCGAGCGACACCTCAAAGATACACGATCTTATTGCCTGTTCATTCTCTAGTGGAGTTTCATCCTCATGGTACACATTCGACCCCTAGTGCCTACTCCCTAGCATTCAAGATAGGAGTCACAACCCCTTACTTGATAACTCCCGATGTCTAACCCTCGTGCACAAGAATTAGACACCCAATCACAAGACCCATGGTCCCGAAGTACAACCCATAAAGGTTCCTCTTCGCCAAACAACCCGGACGACAATAATGCCAACACGACATCATTTCCCAAAGTGAGAATCCCAAGAGTCCTCACCATTAAATTATGACTGACTTACATGCCTATGGATCCATTGCATTACACGCACTTAAACATGTATTCTCCAAAATAAATATATGACTCCAAATGGATGACACACACACACTTAAACATGTATTCTCCAAAATAAAGCGCGATAAATGTAACACTCACCCAAAGCTCCTCTTTAAGCTATTAAACCGGACAAACATCCCCAAGACTCGATGATTACAAAAACAGAGCTTTAAGCCCAACCAACAAATGATCATATGCTAAAATCCACAAAATACAATAAAATGCAACCGACCATGACTATGCAAACACATACTCCAAAAATGTGTGAATACAATCCAATTTCATTTAGACTTGAACAAATCATTTTCTAAATAAGTTTGTGACCACATAGGTTTTACAGTATTCGAAAATATTCACAAGGTCGGAAATATCCAAACTCTAATGACTCACACGTTGGTATTTTCAAACCATTTTACAACCCAAAATACACCTATTACCCATAGTCACAAAAATGTATTTTTACCAAATACCCTCCGTTTATGAAAATGGTTACCAAATCATTTTTCATTATGATACATTTATCAACAATCCCAAAAATCCCAAAGATGCGTGTTTTATAAGTTTATAAAGTTAAACATTTCCAAATAACCAAATTTTATCAGGTGATCAACAGTTAACAATTTCATGTAAAACACAAAACACTTTAAAAAGAACATTTTGGCATGTACAACGTTTTCACAAATCAACTTGAACTCACCTTGCTAGATTTAGGCTAAATCTAGATTTTACCCCCAACTTGAGCTTCCTTGAAAAAACTTGAATCCACAAGCAAAACCTTCCAAAACCTATATTCACAAGTTTCCAACCATGAATATACTCATTCAACCATTAAGAATCAATCCCCAAACATTTTACACCACAATCCCCAACTTGACCAAAACCCTAATTTTTGACCTAATTTCTCCAAAACCATCAAATCCAAAATTTGAGTAACCAAACACTAGGAAATCATCAAGAGAACATTTCTATCTTATATTAGGGCATTGTCGCCTGGAAATGTCGCCAGCTTCCCCCTAGTCACTGACTTTAGCCGTGACAATGACAGGTGTGACTATGACACTGTCATAGTCGCCGGACATTGTAGCCGTGCCCGAACCAAGCCCTGAAACTCAAATTTTTCAACGTCAATACCCCCGATACTCTAAGGGACTTTAAATAATGATTTCCCAACAAAAATCCCGCCATTTATAAACTACAAAACGTCTGGGTGGCCTTTATTTACCGAAAATTACGGGTGTTACAATCATCCCAACCTTAAAAGAGATTTCGTCCTCGAAATCTAGATTCCCAAGAAACGTTGCCCGCAGGATAAATTGTCTCTACTCCGCTTGCCAGAACTACCACCATAACCTTATGCTGGTCCTCACTACACATTCCCCTGGGGCACTCCACACTTATACCCGAGTGAACACTTATCTTACTAACGTAGCCTTTAATCATGAGACTGTTGTTGTCTCCCAACCTTGGGTGACACGTACTACCTCAAGGGCATCTTGTTATTTCAACTCCTCACCGGCAAATTCACCTAAGATCCACATGTTTCTGAACCCAAAACCAACGATCGACATCAAACCCTAAGGAATTCTCAATATTCTTAATGATCCATTCTTGATTTTGATAAGTCTGTCCTTCCAAGGCGTACCAATACGCTCTCCGGGTAGCTGGTTAATGCGGATCCGACTATCACTCACTCCCGATCCACTCCCAAACCTTAAAACATTCCCTCAATAAGATCTTTACCACATCAGGGAAAACCTATACACCTCAATACTTAATTACCCACATCTAATCTTCCTTTAAATTCCACCACCGAGAGGTCAACATTTCTCATGATCTAACGGGGATACTTCCAAACATTCTAAGATTTATGGACTTCAAGAAAACAAGTCGACGCTTAAAACCAAAACGGTGATAACGAAAATGTGGACATCTCGTCCGGTGTTTCATTCCAGAAGTATTGTCGCGTTAAGGTTGACACCTAATAGAGGACTATTATTCCCGATCTTACATCCCTAACAAACGGACCACAAAATTTTCCTTGGTTCATGAAAATCCATTAAGACGGTACACCGTTAATATATAATCTGATGTCAAACAGACAAGCAACCTATCAAATTGAACCCAAACAGGCGCGGATAATCCCACAAGACCTTATCCCATAGGTTTACCGAAACGGAAAGATCACCCCTTAATTAACTGGGAAGACATAAATCTAATACATCCATTATTCATGCGTGCACAGGTCCAAAACTGAAACCTAAAAATTCAAGACTGACCGCAAGTCGGATCATCCAACGCTGCAATTCTCAATGACTCCTATAGTCCCTAATTGCAACTCCTTTCACGATAGAGGTTTAAATCTATAGCCACAATGAGTTCAAGGTTTTCCACGCCAATATGCCAATTTGAAATTTACAAAACTTTCCAACGCAACAATTTTATAACAATCGATCGTACATATAAAATCTACTACTGTTTACCCAGTAGGTGTGCACAGTGGCCACATACGCCACATATATAAAACCATTTCGAAAAACATTTGATTATTAACACACACTTATAATGACAATAACAGAAGATGAGCAACAAACTATTCAAATGGACCACTATGGTCTCCGTACATGCATTAATTTACGCCATGTACATAAAATAATTTTTTGCATTAAAACAATGTGCAAAAGATGTTTGTATCAATTCCAAAATATGAACTTCACAAATTCAAGCCCCCAAAATTTTCTGGTTCAACTATAAAATGTCATGGAATATCATTTCCAAAAGACTCTCGTGTAACAATTTATTTCTCAAATTTAGCAAAATGATAGAAGCATGCGATTTGGTCAAACGTACAATAATTTAGTTCGATTTCAAACTTTAGGTCGTACGAATAAAATGCTATTTGTCCCAAAAATAACAGTTACAAGGACATATATATCTATAACTCATTTAAGGCATTGCGGAACATTTAGGACAACAAAATCAACAACTGAAGCATGTTTAGATCAAAAGTTCAATACGAAACAACATAAATCTTTCATATGTTTACTCACGCCAACAGTATAAATTAATTCAAATACTAAATAGCATACGACTAATTAACAATTGTATAAAACCCAACAGAGAACCCATACGACATTGACACTCCCAAAACAACATATGGGGTAATATATACTAACAAAACTCTCAAGACGCCTCTTACGGTTGCGGAAATACCGGTGCAAGACTCGCACGAGCCAAAAAAATGTTAAACAAAGACTCATAAGTTAACGCACACAATAATGCAAGTATACACCTCTCAAAGTTCTACTGCACGACGCAAAACGTTCACAAAATAAAACACCATAAAACTCAACTGAATTTTCATAAAACTCATTAACGCTAAAATCAAGCGGTGCCAACATTTTCACTTACCAACATAAAAGCATAAGACAACAATATGTCTAAAATGTTAAACTTCTAAGAGTTTCCCCTTTTTATCGCAATGAAAAGTAAAGTGACACTTTTCAACAAAGCTTGCATGGGACACGACGCTTAATAAATTGTAAATTTACACGCAACCAAATTTAAAACTCACGCATTTCAAAGTTTACTCACGCGTCGAAAAACGTCGCAAACAATACTCCATAAAATTCAACAAAACTCGTACAAACTAAAATTCTCAAGAAAACTCCGACTCAAGAACATGGGAATAACCTTTCCTTTAAAACCTTAACATACGTAGAGGAGATCAAATGCCAAGGTTAAAATTTCATGGTTACTTGCCCAATACCCCAAATAACATTAAAACACGGATATTACAATATCCGAAAATAGTGTTAGACACGAAATGGGGATGAAGAGATTTTCAATCAAAAAAAATATTTGCAACCATGTGCAACAAAACAATTTCATGCATGCTTAAACTCACGGTTTAAAATCTAATGAGTGCTAAATGCTTTACCAAGATTTCGTAAAGAAACTCACTTCATACTTTGAAAACATGAGAAACAATTGATGTAAACTTATTTTAGAAATAAATGTCGTACATGGATTTGGCCGGAACTCAACACTCCGAAATCACGTTCCTAAATTTTCCGTCATACTATTGTCATCCGGATGTCCAAACATCTTAAGGCGATCATTGACGATTTCATCGGCTCACCTTACAATTTCTCCTCGAAATAGAGTCAATTACCAAGCCTATGGTTCTAATTAGACCAATAACTCCAACCCAAAATGGTCAACTTAATGTATTCATCACACTTAACCATCACTCCAAAGTGACAATGCTATGAACATCAACTCCTCTATCGACTATTCGCTTAGAAAATTTATCACTACCCCACGGTAATCATGCCAAGGCAATTCAAGTATACACATGTAACATGTAGGTTCACCATAACACTGACCAGGTGCCATTATGAACGTACCATACATGATCATCCTTGCTATCCTCGACAAGTTTCCCGTTTCTAGCGACTCAATCAACCCCAAAATATCATATCTTAAGGTACCTAATGGTGCAAATTCATTTTCAATCACTTAAAAGAATGCTAGTTTAAGTCTAGGCATCCAAAAATCAATACCTAATTCTCTCAAACTTAAGCTCTGATACCAACTTGTAACACCCTCGAAAAAGGAAAGAGCAACTAATTTAAAATTTATAAATATGCCTCAAGGAATGGATAAAACTTCATGCGAAAAATCCATTCTTAAAATACGATTCTAGAATTTTCCATCAACATAACAAATGAAATCTTACATAGAGACTAACTCAAGGTCGGGTGTTACTAAACCCCAAACACAAGTTGTTATTCTCAACACTAATGTGAAAGACTTTGATGCACGCGTCGTTAAACGCACAACAAGGTTTAAATTTATAAACCTAACTCAAACCTAGTGATAGGGTAAGTAGGGTATCGTTCTTCTCAGGGAGTCAGTGATTAAATTAACGATTTGTATTAAAACCGAATGCACATGTGTTACGAAAACTGACTACTCAATTTATCGATTAAGCTCAAAATAATCTAACTAAAAACCGAAATCTAATTGTTACAAATAACACTACTTCAAAAGGTTTAAATTGAGAATTGAATTAAACTACTAAACGAATAAAATTAAAACCGAATACGAAATCATTCAAAGCTAACAATACCTGTCACATATCGTTCGCAATGAAAAATTCGTATAAACTTTATTAAAAACTAGAATATCAGGATCATCACAATAACTAACCATTTAACTTTCTCAATTATAAATAAAAAAAACTACAAAATCTAATCTTGAAATCAAATCTTATACTTTCAATAACCAACAATAGTCAACACCGAATTCTAAAACCGACTTAAAATTCATAAATATAAATTACTAAAAAAATAACATTGGGAAAAACCTCAAACCTCTTTTGCACCTCAGACTTCAATCATCAACAACCTTCAATCATCAAACATTCTTTGAATCTTCAATCCTTCTTCAGATCAAATGCCATCATATGAACAAATCATGTCTAGCTCAGTTGGTTTTCCCAAAGGCGGTAACATCCTTAGGGGGTTGTGGATGGTATCCCAATCTACCCGGTTTCGAATCCAACGGGAGTCAATTTGAGGGCATGAAGAGTACCCAGTCCTTGGGCCGGTCCAGTCGTTGACTGGGCTACCCCCCAACCCAGTCTTAGACTGTGGTTGGGCTCTAGGTTCAGCGTAAGATGGGCCGGGACAATGGCGGATTAGTGGGCTGCCCGTGGATGCCCGATACCGCCGGGGAGGTGTGCGTGCGTGTGTGTGTGTGTTCGTTGGTTCGATGCCGCTATGCCTTCCAAAAAAAATGCCATCATATGTATTTAAAAATAATAGTTTTATAAGAAAAACTGAAACAGCAGCCTTTGGCTGCTGTGCCACGGCTGCTCCCCCAATCGTCCCCCCTTCTAATGTGCTCATCTCCTTTTTATAGCCTAATATTTGCCCTAATGCCTCTTTTTCACGAGTTGGGCCTACTTAGGACATGACGTGGGCCGTACACAACCTGGGCCTAACCTGCTGTTATTTCATTAAAAAAAAACATTTTGCAGTAAACAAGATTCGATCCCGTAACCTGCATCTTATAGGTGCTCACCTCTTACTAGTAGACCACGCCATTGTTCTTATTATATAAATCGCCCTTAATTCTTTTATCTCTTTTCTTCCAGATTCCTTCATTCCCAAAATTAATCATATAACTTGCCATTTTTACCACATTTTCTTGCCAACATTTATTTATCTGAAAATAATAAAAAATCAAATAAATTAATTACATCCAAAAATTAAAGTGTAATTATACATGTTTTATCAATTAAAATATAAACAAATAACAACGTTATCAGACTTCACCAAGCCACTCACTCTGGCACATACATCTAGCACTCATCACTTCGCAGAAACACTAGAACCATTTCCCCCACCGGAACCTGATGCACATGCCAACAAATAAAAAGGTTAGGCTAACGCCTAAGTGAGTTCAAGAGTTTTCAACATGAAACAAATATATTTGTTAAAGGTAATAATGCAGTTTAAATCATGATCTTTCAAAATGATTTACTATAAGTATTAAACGACGCATTTTCCAATAACACACACCTTTAAAAACAAGCAATCCAACATGAACATTCTTTCGTAATATAACTTCAACCCCAAATTCACCCAAAACATGTGTGTGTCCTAGATCTAGTTCCTAATCACAAACAATCAATCAAACAAAACAATATGTTTCAATTACCTGTTTGATTCAAATCCAAATTCACAAGATTACAACTTTCTCTCTCTAGAACTCTCTGTCGAATACGTTCTCTCTCTCTAGAAAAACTACCTTCAAGATATCTAACAACAATAACAACTAACTAAAATTATTTATACCTACAAGAATTACAAGGAAACAAAAACAAATACAATAACAAAGACTTTGACTTTATTACAAACAGACTTTGACTTTAATGAGAGTTGACTTTCTCAGCTTTGACTTCTTGAACTTTGACTTTTGTCTTCTTGATCTTGTATCCAACATAGTTCATGCTCTAACAACGTGAATAGTAATTAAACTCCCCATTTTATAAAATTGCGGATAAGACTTGATTTCTCGAAATACCCAAACACGGGAGGGCATAATACTTGTCCTATAAATCACGAATAAAAACCGTATATACAAAATGTCACCGAAAACATGGATAATAAAATAATACCATTTAATACCCAAATAACACCTTCCGGTGACGGGGGAGACCCGATTCCGTGGTGTGTGGCGGAACACAAAGTTAAGCCACGTAGCCACGTTGTCGAACTACACCTCAGATCGTAACTGTATTTCCTGCTCTGCCGAGCTACACCTCCAGTCGGACTTTATTTCAAGTCCCTAAAACACCGTATCCCTTATTGCCTGCTCCTCCGAGCGACACCTCAAAGATACATGATCTTATTGCCTGTTGGTTCTCTAGTGGAGTTTCATCCTCAGGGTACTCATTCGACCCCTAGTGCCTACTCCCTAGCATTCAAGATAGGAGTCACAACTCCTTACTTGATAACTCCCAATGTCTAACCCTCGTGCATAAGAATTAGACACCCAATCACAAGACCTATGGTCCCGAAGTACAACCCATAAAGGTTCCTCTTCGCCAAACAACCGGGACGACAATAATGCCATCACGACATCATTTCCCAAAGTGAGAATCCCAAGAGTCTTCACCATTAAATTATGAATGACTTACATGCCTATGGATCCAATACATTACAGTCTAAGATATATGACTCCAAATGGATGACACACACACACTTAAACATGTATTCTCCAAAATAAAGCGCGATAAATGTAACACTCACCCAAAGCTCCTCTTTAAGCTATTAAACCGGACAAACATCCCCAAGACTCGATGATTACAAAAACAGAGCTTTAAGCCCAACCAACAAATGATCATATGCTAAAATCCACAAAATACAATAAAATGCAACCGACCATGACTATGCAAACACATACTCCAAAAATGTGTGAATACAATCCAATTTCATTTAGACTTGAACAAATCATTTTCTAAATAAGTTTGTGACCACATAGGTTTTACAGTATTCGAAAATATTCACAAGGTCGGAAATATCCAAACTCTAATGACTCACACGTTGGTATTTTCAAACCATTTTACAACCCAAAATACACCTATTACCCATAGTCACAAAAATGTATTTTTACCAAATACCCTCCGTTTATGAAAATGGTTACCAAATCATTTTTCATTATGATACATTTATCAACAATCCCAAAAATCCCAAAGATGCGTGTTTTATAAGTTTATAAAGTTAAACATTTCCAAATAACCAAATTTTATCAGGTGATCAACAGTTAACAATTTCATGTAAAACACAAAACACTTTAAAATGAACATTTTGGCATGTACAACGTTTTCACAAATCAACTTGAACTCGTCTTTCTAGAGTTAGGCTAAATCTAGATTTTACCCCCAACTTGAGCTTCCTTGAAGAAACTTGAATCCACAAGCAAAACCTTCCAAAACCTATATTCACAAGTTTCCAACCATGAATATACTCATTCAACCATTAAGAATCAATCCCCAAACATTTTACACCACAATCCCCAACTTGACCAAAACCCTAATTTTTGACCTAATTTCTCCAAAATCATCAAATCCAAAATTTGAGAAACCAAACACTAGGAAATCATCAAGAGAACATTTCTATCTTATATTAGGGTTTAGAAATGAAAGGTGTACACTTACCACTTAGGTTTTGATGAAAACCTAGAAACCCTAGCCACAACCTTGGAGAAATGGGTGAAGATGATGAACCCTTGCCTCTAGCTTCCAATCTTTACCACTTGATGATGGAATACTTCGCGAACTCAAGAAATGGACCCAAAATGCATTAGGGTTTGAGGGAAATGGAGAAGGAACAATTTGGGAAGTTTGGAGAAGAGAAAATGAGGATTAATGCTGTAATCTCGCATTTAACAACAGTTTGGACCACTCATGCGGCATTGACCAGCGACAATGCCCTAGGCATTGTCGCCTGGAAATATCTCCAGCTTCCCCCTGGTCACTGACTTTGGCCGCGACGATGACAGGTGCGACTATGACACTGTCATAGTCGTCGGGCATTGTAGTCGTGCCCGAACCAAGCCCTAAAACTCAACTTTTTCAACGCCAATACCGTCGATACTCTATGGGACTTTAAATAATGATGTCCCAACAAAAATACCGCCATTTATAAACTACGAAACGTTCGGGTGGCCTTTACTTATCGAAAATTACGGGTGTTACATAGTTCACTTTTAGAGTTAAGTAGTTAACCGATGATGAAGATGTTTCTGGTTTCCAAGAATTCGCAGCCGGGTTAGATAGCCTAGAATTCTTGTTAACTAAATTTTTTTAAAAGTATCATCTACATCATTTAACATACAAAAGCTATAAAAACATCATCTACGTTAAAAAACAAACTATAAGGGACTTTAAATAATGATTTCCCAACAAAAATCCCGCCATTTATAAACTACGAAACGTCCGGGTGGCCTTTACTTACCGAAAGTTACGGGTGTTACATAGTTCACTTTTAGAGTTAAGTAGTTAACCGATGATGAAGATGTTTCTGGTTTCCAAGAATTCGCAGCCGGGTTAGATAGCCTAGAATTCTTGTTAAGTAATTTTTTTTAAAAGTATCATCTACATCATTTAACATACAAAAGCTATAAAAAAATCATCTACGTTAAAAAACAAACTATAAAAACTACAAAAACATGATCATTTAACAACAAACTATAAAAACAACATCTACGTTATTTTACCGGTTCAAACCAAGAACACCGTTTTTGTGACATCTTACAAATTACAAATGTATAACAACAAAAACATAAAAACATATCTAGAATATTTAACATATCTAAAAATATATCAAAAAAAGGGGGTTACGAAAACTTACTTCACAAGCCATTGAAAAGAAACCGATGTCGAACAGGACTCAAGAAAATCACATGCGTTTTTAAGCGCATAGAGAGCACGAGAAAGGGAGAGAGTATGTAACACTCGTAATTTTCGGTATGTGATCTCTATACTTTGTGACCTCTAAATCCTCTGTATAACTCTTCATTTAGTATTGTTGAAGTCAACTTAAATGCCTCATATGTTGAATCGCCTTCGTACGAAAATCGGACCGAAATTCAGTCACATGTAGGTGGGGGTGACTGTGCCCGACGATTGTGACAGTGTCACTCTCTCCGTGGCAATGTCGCGGGGAGCCATGGACTCGCGGTACAAAGTGGGCGACTATGCCCGACGATTTTGACATTGTCACTCTCGCCGTGGCAATGTCGTCGAGCTCCACTTGGTCGCGGTACGTTGCCGGCGATAGTGCCCAACGATTATGACCTGGGCATAATCAGCGGTCATAGTCGCCGATGGGATTTTGGGCAGACTTAAATGCCTTTGTTCTTTTTAGATTTCATTTATCAAAAAAATCAGTTTGGTGGTGTCTCTCTCTCTCTCTCTCTCTCTCTCATTTAAGGCGATTTTCACCAACCAAACCCTAACCCTCTTTACTCTCAACCTCAAATCACTCAAGAACTTCACTAGACTTTCTCCTAGGGTTTGCTAGCATCTAGAGGCCAAGGATTCAAGTGTTTGATCAAGCTTGGTGCCTCCCTTCCAATCTTAGTTTGGTGATTTCTAGGGTTTTAACCAAAACCCTAGTATTGTGAGTCAATCCCTAACCTTCCTTCATTAAATGCATATTATCATTGATTAATAAAGGTTTGTATCATATTGTTACACCATTTTTGTTATCCCAGATAACAATGTAATTAAGATGACAACTTTGATTCAATCAATTTCCATGTGTATTTCTCAAACACAAATTACATACACTATAGCTCTCTCAAACTTTCTCTCTCTACAATGAACTCGTATGATGCACTATGAATCTTCTACACGCTTACCACAGAGTCACAACTACTTATACAAAAAGACACAATACATGCAAACCACTATTCACGCATGCTACAAACACACGCACACAACATAAACACTTACAACACAACATACTTTGACTTTGAAATTTATTACAAAGACTTTGACTTTCTGTTTGAGAGTTGACTTGGGCTTTGACTTTCAGCTTCAGTAAACATGATCTTGTATCCAACAAATATGCTCTAACAATTTTATACATTTGAGGATTTTGAGGGATTTAGGGCAAGACCTAGGGTTTTGGCCAAACTTAATGCTTTATTTAAAAGATTGTGAGGATTTGTTTTGTACACATAAATGATGGACTTTTGGTGACTTTGAGAACTTTGGTAAAGCAACATCAAATAGGTGATTTTATGAACTGTTGATAAGAAGGGACTTTCCTTTACGTTGGGAATTATACCCGGTATTTATACATGGTAAATATATTATGAAATGTTTGTTTTCTTGTTGCATAAATACAGTGTAATGGATCCATAGGCACTAGAGGAAATTTGTATCTGGTTGATAATAACTATTGGGCTAGATGGGTGCTACTTGGGAGCTCGTGCTATAGACCGTGGGTGGTTGAATACGATAACCTTGTATGTCATGACATGCTTAATCTAGCGAGAGAGTATTTCTTAGACCATTTGGGAGCTCGAACTAAAGGCCATGGGTGGTTGAACTCGATAACCTTTGGTGCTATAATAGAAGCTCCACAACATTGGTGTGTGACCTACTTTTGTGTTCTGTCACCACAATGGTAATCTTGGGTCTCCCTCGTTAAATTGTGAGACCCTACCCTTTTCCTGAGGTAGAGTTAAGAAATTCATGAAAGTAACATCGATAAACCCGATCACATTAATTATTGTTCCTTTATTTAAACTCATATGATTGGTCTCACAAGGCGTAAGCCTAACATTTGTTTCTTGAATGTTCCACCTCTACAGGTTGCATTTGCGATGGGGCTCGTAAAGACTGAGCTTCGGGGGTTGAACGAATAGCGAAGACTTTTTGGAAGTAACCAATAGGTGTCTTGGCGTGCAAAAGCGAAAGTATAGATTATTTTAGGAGATTTGGTGACATGGTCTAATCTAGATGATAATGTCTTAGATTAGCTAGTTGTCATTTTTGATTTCCAACATTCTTGTCGTGTAAAACGCCTTAAATACTTTTCCCAACTTTTGGGTAATCTTCGTTATTTAGCTTCGTTATCATCTTGGTTGAGATGTTCATTTACAGGTTTTGGTTCTTCCTTTTATAGCCGTTATATTGCAAAAATTTTAATTTAAATTTCACTTAAGTTTTTAGCGCGTTACAGAGTAGAGAAGAATATGGAGTGAATGTTTTGGTCCCCACAATGCTCTATTTATACAAAAAATAAAGAAGAGGAGAAGGATAGGGTTGTGGGAAGGGTAAAGGTCGGCTGGTTGGGGGAGGGGAGGGTTATTTATGGTTGAAAATGTGAATAGGTTGGGGTGGGAGGCAAATTTTCGATCAAAGAATGGATTTCAAGAAAAGATTCCTCTACAGTTTATCCAATCTTGACAAGTGGCACCACCATCCGCGGCAACCTCGCAATTGCGAGCCAGGGGGTGAAAAGGTAACTTTTTTTTTCACAAGGGAGGGGCAAGAATTGAAACTTTGTGGAAATTCAGAGACCAATTGTGAAACATTTCGAAATTTCAGGGAGGACCTTGCAAATGTAAGCCCCATTTTCATGAGGGAGGGACCAAAAGTGTAAATATGGGGTTGGGTTCATGGGGAAGGTCGCAATTGAGGGGTGTTTTATGATGTTGGTGGCTATTTGGGTAAAAGTAGGGAGATTTTGGCTATTTCGGAAAGTCGGGTTATAAAAATGGCTATTTCAATCATAATTGTAAGAGGGAGTTTACAAATATATGAACTAATCCTATGAGATGTTGAATAAAATTTAAAAAAATCATCGGTAGTATTAAAAATACTTGAACTGTTGACTTAAAAAAAACTCAAAAAACCCAAATTTTGTTGCGATTTAAATTCACCCCTCAAAGTTATCTTTTACAAGTTGGTATCAGAGCATTAGTTTAAGTGAACTAGGCATGAATGTAAGATGTCTAGACTTAAGTTGTAGTCACTAGGCTATGATTGGCGAGGATTGGGTAGAACTTTTGGTATAGGATGTCTTATGATTGATGGAATTGCATGAGTTAAGAGTTATGATGATGGTAATGAGAGTCCTTGTGAACATATTGTTACATAAGTATGCTTGAATTGTTAAATGTCATGACAATTGATGAATGTATTATTGTGTTTCTTTCTGCCTCAATCAGTCTCTTATCCTCTTTCGTGCTTATGTGGCAGCCGTGTTCCATCATGGCGAATACTTGGAGCCGACCGTTGTTTGAAGGAGAAGCTCAAGATGATAGCACCTCCAACCCAAATCCAGTGGTTAGAGCAGCAAATGTTGTCCCTCCCAATATGCCGCCGATATTCACTAGGGTGGTAGAGTATATACCCAGGGTGGATTTGGCATCCTTGAACCCAGTCGTCCGAGAAGCAAACCCTCATGCTGATATGATGGCCAGCGTCATGCAGATGGTGACGTCGGCTATGGAGAAACAACAGGAAGTTGTTATGAAGATGTTGGAGGACCGAGATACCAGTCTGCATAGACATGAGATCGTTGCTGAGAATATAGTGGTGGGGTCTGGTGGTAGTGGTCAGGGGGTGAGGACTGAAGAGCATGTAGTCGCTGATGCCAGGCCAGGTGGTAAGACCTGCACCTACAAATCCTTTCTCTGCAGCAAACCGCCCGAGTTTTTCGGGTCCGAGGACCCAGTTGCGTGTATGAATTGGATTCGAGAGACGGAGTAAGCCTTCGGTTCTAGCGAGTGTGGAGAAGGTCAGAAGGTTAAGTTTGCTTCTCAGATGCTTCGGGTCCCCTCTCTTAAATGGTGGAACATCACCACGTCCACCCTAGATGCTACCATCCTAGCTCAAATGTCTTGGGCTACGTTCAAAAAGAAGATCATGGAGGAATATTGCAATGAGCGGGCTATTGATTTGATAGAGGAGGAATTTCGAGCACTCAAGAAGGGTAACAAAATAGTAAAAGAGTATACTCGCCTTTTCATAGAAAAGCTCGACTTTATGGGGCATGTGGCTCCAAGTGAGAAAGAGAAAATCAAAGCCTACCTCAAAGGCCTACCAGCCGACATGATGGCCATGGTTCGAAACTCAAAGGCTTCCACTCTCCGGGAAGCCATCGAGGAGGCCAAACTCATGGAAGACGTGTATGCCCGTAAGAAAGAAGAGGAAGTTGCACCGGTGGAAAATAGAAAATGGGAGGGCCATTCCGGGTCCTTCAAGCGTCCGAGACCGTTCGTTAGTAACAATCGAACTAATGATTCAAAGAGGGAGGCTAGGTGGTGTCCGAAGTGCAAAAGCAAACATTTGGGCCCGTGCCACTCAAAGCCCGACTCTTGCTACAAGTGTGGCAAGCTTGGCCACACACAAAAATATTGCCCGGTCAAAGAGCCAATGTGCTTTGAATGCCGAGAACCGGGTCACTTTCGCAATGAATGTCCGAAACTCAAGACGGGGGGAAGTTATGGGAAGAAAGAGAATACACCTAGAGTGCTGGGAAGGGCTTTCCAGAAGACAGCTGAGGAGGCTAAGGCATCGACTGACGTGGTGTCGGGTACGTTCCTTGTTAACTCTGTACCTGCACACATTCTTTTTGATTCTGGAGCAAGTTATTCCTTCGTGTCTATGTCTTTTATCTCAAGATTGCCTATGACTGCTAGTATATTAGGGGATGCTCTAGTAGTGGAGATAGCCAATGGTAGTCGAATCATAGTTAGCCATGTCTATGAAAATTGTGGATTGGAGATTAAGGGAAGGAAATTTCCGATAAAACTCTTTCCAATGTCTATTGGTGGATTTGACATAATTGTTGGAATAGATTGGTTAGGAGAGAACCACGCAGAGATTCTTTGCTCTAAAAAGTTGATTCGTATTCCATTGGAGGGTGAAGAAGCGGTATTAGTTTACGGAGAGAGAAGGAAAGGGGAAGTGGTAGTCATCTCTATGGCCAAAGCACACAAGTGTTTGGTGAAGGGGTGCACGTCCTACCTGGCTGTAACACCCCGTTTTCGGTGTAAGCATTTATATCTTTAATTTATGCTCCAATTATTTCGTAACGTTTGTGTTTAGTCGTACCTCGAAATTGGGACTCTTGAAGGTTATTTCTTAATTTTGGAAAGTGTAAATTTGAGGTCACACAGTGAGCCGTGCGAGTTACGGCGCGGGTTGAGTCGCGCCACTAGCCGCGCGGAGCACTGCCTATGCGCATACCCAGTGCATGGCGCGGCCTGCCGTGCGGGTCTGGTCGCGCGGGCTCCCACGTGGGTCCATCAGGTCGACCAAATAAGGGAAATTTGACCATAACATTTCATTTACTCCAAACATTTCCCCAAAATCACTCTCTTTTCTTCTCCCTTCATAAATTCTAACCTAGGGTTGTCCCACACTCAATCTCTTCAAATCTTCAAGTTTTGGGTCTATCTTTGGGAGCTTGGAAGGGATTCATCATCTAGCTTTCTTCATCTCCATCTTCAACCTCAAGACTCTACCACCATTTTTAGGGTTTTCTTACAAACCCTAGTTTGTGAGTTATTCCTCCATAAATTCTCTAGTATTTGCTTATTATCATGGATTGTCATACATTACACTTATGTGCTACTTGTTTGAGTTTTATAACCTAACTTATGGGATTCTCAACTTTATGAACCCAATAAGGGTGAGTATGCTTAGTAGGCTTTAATAATCTCTTTGGCAGTAACTATGGGGGTGATATGTTTCAGATTACATGTTTATATGTTAAACTCATGAGGAAACTACTATTATCATGGTTTAAACCCAACTGCTGATAACTTTATGAAGAGATGATGTAAGAATAATAAGTGGAGGTGTCTACATGTATGAAATTATGAAGAATGTGACATTATGAGAAGCAATGAAGTATTTGTTTTACATGTGGGAAAAAGGTACATTTGATGTCATAATTATTTAACAAATGTTGATCACCTGATAAGAATGAGGACACTACTCCTTATGCACGAGGTGGTAGTTGTTCAATAATTTCACTTTGTAATAAATATTATGGGTTACTAGCGAGTAGGAAATAAGGGGTCTTGGATCCTTGAGGTGTAACTCGTCTAGATATGGATAGGCAATAATGTCCGTAAGCCCTTGAGGTGTATAACTCGACGGAGTAGGCAATAAAGGCAGTAAATACGGTTTGAGGTTGTGATGTCGTTATGGCATGGGAACTAAGACCGGGGCATGAGGTGTAATCCATTATCATCGTGGGTGACTCCGCCTTTGTGTATACGTCTCCCCGATAGAAACGTGTCTCCCCCAAAATGTCAAGGGTTATCTCTTGTGTTGATAATTGTTCAGGTTATGGGAACTTGAGCGCGGTGGAAATGTAAATTGTAAGGCGATGGAGTTCGGTAACATAATTATTGTTTATATTTTTATGTTGTAACTGTGGGATCTCACTTGGCCTTGTCCTAACACTTGTTGTGGTTGTTGATTTCCTCACAGATCCTAACCGTGGAGGAATTTAGGATGTTGGCTTGTCTACCGGGCACGTAGGAGATCTCAAAGTGCCGATCTTTTGGGGAATTTTTGTGAAGAGTGATTATAGAGAAATTGCAACACCTATTTTAATCTAGTTTGGAATTTATTCTAGATTAAGTAGGCTGTTGTAACTTTATTGTCCTCTTGTTAGCAAACTTTATGTTGCAAACCAACTCGTCCTTTCATGGGTCTTCAGTTGTCGATATTTTTGGGTTTATCTTGTTGGAAGTTTATATCTACAGGGTGTTTGGACCTTTGTATTCTAGACGTTATATTGCCAAATTTTAGAATTTTTATTTCGTTGAATTTTAGGGTGTTACAAGTTGGTATTAGAACTCTAGTTTAAGCGAACTAGGTATGGGATCTAGATGCCTAGACTTAAACTGAGACTTATAGACAATTAAGTGTGAGATTGGGGTAGAAATTCTAAGACGGGACATTCCTAAAGTCAACAGAAACTATCTTGTTGGGAGTTATAAAAGTGGTAACGAGATTTTTTATGTAGTATATGTTCATAATTTCAATTAGCTCCCGCTATTATGAATATATGATAATGTGAACATGCTTGAATTACTATGATTATGATGACTGATGAGCTGTGTTAGTACGTTTCACGTGTGTAATCTTGTGTAACCCTATCTCACTCTCCTTTGATGTAATGACAGACGAAAATGAATCCACGGCCGACAAGAAGGGTGACTTGTCGGTGAAAGAGTATGCCCGACTCTTTATGGAAAAGCTCGACTTAGTAGGGCACGTGGCCCCGATTGAGAAGGAGAAAGTGAAGGCCTACCTGAAAGGCTTACCAGCAGACATGATCCAAATAGTTCCCAATTCCAAGGCCTCTAACCTCCGAGAGACTATTGAAGAAGCTAAGGTGACGGAGAGACTCTTTGCGAAAGACAAAGCCGAGAAGGCACAGACCGTAGAGAAGAGAAGGTGGGAAAACCCGCCAAGTTCGTACAAAAAGCTGAAGTTTCAACCTTCGAATAAAAGTTTCGAAAATCGGCGGGAAGCAAAATGGTGTCCCAAGTGCAAAAGTAAGCACTTCGGGTTTTGCAAGACCAACCCTAACCCAAACCCGGGCCCGATCTCGTGTTTCAAGTGCGGCCAGCCGGGCCACACCAGTTTCTTGTGTCCCATTCAAGGAACGACCTGTTTTGAATGTAAGGAAATTGGTCACGTTCGAAGAGAGTGCCCCAAACTGAGAGGTGGGGCTAGAGGGGTTAACTCTGGAAGTCAAACGAAGAGAGAGGAGAGGTCATTGTTCGCGGCTTTTCGTGTTTACACCTTTTTAAAATGCAAGAAAATAGATCTCGACGCAAGTATACAGCTTAATCTACTGCCGTCTGTTAACAAGTAATAATGGTACAAAGTACCGAATATCGATCCCACAGGGAAGCGTGGAAAAGTTTCTCTTGAAAGTCGAGTCTGTAAAAGCGAGCCTCAGCTGGCGAATTCGAAAACAATATTTTGGTTGGAGTTTTGATTAATACTACTGAACAATTAATACAAATGCCACACCTGATACAATGTTCTGTCGGGGTAAGATTAATTTATGGATAAAAAGATGAGATCGCATTCCTTTGTTATCTTAAGGTCGATATTTCATGAAACTCAAATGAGCTGTCGTACAATAAACCAGTTGTCAATTGATTAGTTGCAATCCACCATAAAATATAACTTTAATTTAAATAACTTCGGACAATCATGCGATACGATACACCTTTTATCTTTTGATCAGTCTCGGTCCCAACTTAACTTCATACAGATTATAAATATAAAAGAAACAGAAATGTAAATTTTAACTAAAGGTCGGAGACGGTTGGTATTTTCAAACACTCAACGATAGAAACCGTAGGAGTGTTGTGCCAACAACGTGTCCTTGGACAGAAATAATTATGTTTAACTAAAGGAGACGGTTGGCGTTTTCAAACACTCAACGATAGAAATCGTAGGAATGTTGTGCCAACAACGTGTCCTTAGACAGGATATGTAATTACTTGAAATATAAGACTGAAGATAAATGACGTAAATTAAATTGCAGAATTAAATGAACAAAAAGTAATAGACTGAAAATTAAAGTACATAAATTAAATTACAGGAATTAAAGTGCGTTAAAATAAATAACGTAAAGGAAAACTAACCAATACACACTTGATTTTTATAAAATTGGAAACATAAAACGGATTTAATAAACTACATCAAACCGTGAACCAACAAAAGTTGGGAATCCGAAATTATTTTCCGGACTTCCGGTTTGTAGTAGAACTAAAGCCGCAATGAGACCAAAATAAAAACCAAATTGTATCAAATCAACGAGATTCGTGATACGAGAATAACAAGTAACGATGGCGAAATACCGGAATTTAAATTGAAAAGAAACATATATTACTAAAACCCGGTTTGATTCGTGAGCCAAAGCTTCCAACCGTTAGCTAATGGCTCCTCTCTTCAAACCCAATACAAGACAATGATCCCAAAAACTTCTAAATATGGTGACTTTAGAATATGTCTAGATTCAATGAATCTAGACTTTACAAAAAAAAGAAAAGAAAAAGAGAAAGAGAGAGAGAGAGAGAGAGAGAGTAGGAGAGAGAGACGTGAGAATGAAAGAAGGAGAAAAAAAATGTGTAGGTTGTTTGTGTTGTGTTTCCCTTTCTCTTATCATCACCTATTTATAGCCCAACAAAACACAATTTTATGGGCTTTAAAGACAAAAGGCTTTTTAGCCTTCCAAAAAATAAATGGACCAACAAAATTTTCGGCCCAAGGTTTACAGCAAATGAATTTTCGGCCCAAGGTTTGTAGCAAAAAGTCCATACAAAACGCAGCCCATTATCCACAAAAGTCCGATCCATCATTTCGTCTTGCATCAACGGCCCAAAAAGAGAAGTCGTATTGTCGTTTCCTCGCCATCTCGTAATTTGACTTCTCACGGCCCTTTCTCCGATCCTGAAATTAGAACATATAAAAATATAAGATCTTTTCGATGCTTTCTTAAAATTAACCACAAAAAATGACTAAACACGCTAAACATTTATTTATTAGAGAAAAACTTAAAAATACATAAAAATGACTCAATGGGAAAACGAAAATTAGCTCAAAATTATAAAAAGAGGGCTAAAAATAGGGTAAATAAAATTAACCTATCACAACCCCAAACTTGAACTGTTGTTCGTTCCGAACAACTTTATTAAAGAAAAACAATTTTGAGCAAAAATTTTGAAAGAAAAGGGAGATATTCCATCCACACAAACCATCATACGCACAATCGCTTATTCAATTCAATTAGTTCACAACGCAAAAAAATAATGGCCCTAATCATGGCTTCCCTCAACATGATTAAAAGAAATCTATCAACCAAAAGTTAAACACACGATTCCTTTACGGATTAGGATCGACAATGCAACAAAAGAATGAACGTTATGCATATGGCTTATATATGTGTGTATTTTTTTATGCATAGCCTTTTTCCAAATTCTCATCTCATCTTTTTTTTTTGGCACAATTTTTCTGCCATCATTCTTTGAGTGATCATTTGTACACACACATTCTCTTGGTGTCTTTGACACTTTGGAATTTGCACGGAAGACAAATGTAGAGCTTTGCTCATTTTTAGACGAATGATTCCATTTTTTTTTGCAATTCACTTTGGAATTATGTTTTGTGTATGTGTGAACAATGGGTGATATGGTTTATGACTATGAATGAATGACCATATCACCCCCTCCCCAAAACTTTGAGAGGTTCAATATCTCTATTGAACGAAAAATGGCAATTGTCGAGATTGGAGGAAAGGTGGTGCGAGTGTATATGTTGCATTGACCCAAAAAAATCCGTGAATCAAAGAATCACAAGCTTATTTTTAGCGATAAATAAAAAAATCATGAGAGTTGTTCCAAATAATTGTTGCCCGTATGGAACGAAGTGAAACCAATGTCTGTGAGTACTGAGAAAGTGTGCATGATGGCGTGTAAAAAAAATCCAACTTTGTTTCAAACCAACATTCCCAGACACATGCATGACATATTTAAACAACAACAAAATAAAGAGGTGGGTGATGGAACCTGCCCTACTCGCGGTGAGTAGGGTTTCTGTTTGCCTTTGCATTGATTTTGGAGAACAAGGTTGTCGACCAACTTGTCACGATATTTCTCTTTCCACTTATGTTTCAATCCTTTCCTCGGCATGTCTGAAAAAATAAACATCATACATCTTTGGAAAGTGACAGGGGCATTACAAAGTCCAAAGGGCATTCTTCTAAATGCAAAGGTCCCATATGGACAAGTAAAGGTTGTTTTCTCCTGATCTTCGAGTGCAATGGCAATTTGATTGTAACCTGAATATCCATACAAGAAACAATAAAACTCTTTCCCTGCTAGTCTGTCTAACATTTGGTCAATGAAGGGTAATGGAAAATGGCCTTTTTGGGTAGCTTGGTTAAGCTTCATGTAGTCCATGCATAGTCTCCAACCTGACACTATCCTAGTAGGTATAAGTTCATTTTTCTCAGTAGTAGTTACCACAGTAACTTCTCCCTTTTTGGGTACACAATGCACTGGACTAACACATGTACTACTGGCAATAGGATAGATTATGTCCGCATCAAGCCATTTCAAGATTTCCTTTTTCACAACTTCTTTCATCATAGGATTGAGTCTTCTCTGAGGCTCAATTGAGGTGAAATCTTTGTTTTCTAAAATGATCTTATGTTGACAGATGGTAGGGCTTATGCCCTTTAAGTCAGCAATGGTCCATCCTATGGCCTTGGTGTGTAGCTTCAACATGGCAATCAGTTGTTCCTCTTGATCAGATTCTAAAGATACTGAAATAATGACTGGTAACTTCCCTGAATCTCCTAAAAAAGCATATTTCAGATGCGAGGGAAGTTGTTTTAACTCCAAGTCTGGGGCACATTCTATGGAAGGAACAAGTTTTTTCCTATCCTCACTTTCTAAGATTTCAACAACAGAGGTAACTTGTATGTCTTCTAATTCCTCAAACTCTACTGTATCTTCTTCACTATCAGATTCCTCAATTCCCATGACCTCCCCAAAACTTTGGTCTTGACACCAAGATTTAATCATACCTAAGGTAGATCATTCCTCCTTCTCTTCAGAATAACCAAGGGAACCCAACACATTAAAAGTCACTTGTTGGTCTTGAACTCTCATGGTGAGTTCACCCTTTTGGACATCTATTAAAGTCCTTCCTGTTGCCAAGAATGGTCTTCCTAAGATAATGGGGATGTCTTTGTCAACTTCAAAATCCAAAATGATAAAGTCTGCTGGGAAAATAAATTTATCAACTTGGACAAGGACATCCTCAATCTTTCCCCTTGGCCAAGCTATGGACTTGTCTGCTAACAAAAATGAAACAGTAGTAGGTCTAGCCTCACCTATACCTAAAGTGTTGAAAACAGATAAAGGCATAAGGTTTATGCTGGCACCTAAGTCACATAGGGCTTTTCCTACTTCTTTTCCTCCTATGGAACAAGGGATTGTGAAAGTCCCAGGATCTTTCAGTTTCGGAGGGATTTTGCTAGACAACATAGCACTGCACTCCTCTGTTAGAGCTACAGTCTCATACTCATTCAACTTTTTCTTTTTGCTTAAAATGTCTTTTAAAAACTTTGCATAATTTGGCATTTGTTCAATGGCTTCCACCAAAGGTATGTTGATATGCAACTGTTTAAAAACATCTAAAAACTTTTTGAATTGCAGTTCATCCCTTTGATTCCTTAATCTCCGGGGATAAGGAATATAGAGGGGAACCGGAGTAGGAGACGTAGTCTTTTGAGGAGTAGGTGCTGGGACAGTTGGTGAGATCTTGTCTACCTTAGTAGATGGTGTAGCTTTAACTTGTTCTACAGGTCTGTTTTCACACGGAATTTTGGGACTGTCACCAGATTGTAACACATCCAAAACAGTCTGCTCATCTACTTTTTTAACTTCCTTGGGTTCATTAGGGAACAATGTTGGGTAGTCTGACCTCTTTGGAATGGGGGGAGTTTCAATGGGCCTTACAGTGTTTTCGGACCCAATGCTTACACTGGCTTGAGTAGAATCTGAAACTGTGTTTTTCTTTTCAGGCTCTGCTTTGTCTGTCTTCAGCTCTTTTTGAATATTTTCTGGTAAGTCCTGTCTACTTCTTAATGTCACTGATTTCACATGTTCTTTTCCAATTCTCTGAGGTGTTTCTGTATCACTAGGGAGAGAACCTAAAGGACGTTTCCTAATTTCCAAAGCCATTTGACCCACCTGGGTCTCCAGATTTTTAATTGATGCTTATGTTTGGGTCATGAATGCTTTCATCATTGCTTCCAAGGAAGTAGATGATTCGGCATGCTGGTTTGACTTTTGTTGATAACCAGGTTGATTATTCTGAAAATTCCCGTGTTGGTTATTTTGAGGTCTGTGATAAGACTGTTGGTGAAAATTTGGTTGTCCTTGCAACTTTGGTGGTGGTGGATTTTGGGCAGGACTGTGCCAAGAAAAATTTGGATGGTTTCTCCACTCAGGATTGTAAGTTTGAGAAAAAGGTCCACCCTTGTTGTTACTACTGACATAGTTTACTCTCTCGGGATTTCCAGGACAATGTTCAAAGTGATGACCCTCTCCACAGTAGGTGCACTGTATAGACTGCATAGTAGGGGTAGGTGCTACAGTATTAACTTGCACAGCGTTAAGATTTTTGATTAAAGATGCCATGTCGGCCAGCTGTGAAGATAATAATGCATAAGCATCTGTGTCTTGTACCCCTGCTGCCTTTCTAGGTAAAGCACGTGGATCAGCCCATTGACCATTGTTGTTTGAAATTCTTTCAAGGATTTCATATCCTTCATTGTAGGTACAAGCTGTGAAAGCTCGTGTGCAGTAGCATCGAGCATTTGTTTAACAGTAGTATTTAAACCACTGTAAAACGTCTCTAACTGAATGCAGTACGGAATGCCATGATGAGGGCATTTTCTTAACAACTCTTTATACCTATCCCATTCATCAGTAACTGCTTCATCGTCCATTTGTCTAAAAGTGCAGATTTCATTTCTGGACTTAGCATTCCTTGTGGGTGGAAAATATTTTTTTTAAAAACTTTTCTGCCATTTGGGTCCATGTAATTATAGAATCAGGTTTCAACGAGTTGTACTAAGACCTTGCTCTATCTCTTAAAGAGTATGGAAAAAGTTTTAATTTTAGAGCATCGTCTTCTACACCTGGCAATTTGAAAGAATCTGTAATTTCCATGAAAGACCGGAGGTGAGAATGAGGATCTTCAGCTGGCAAACCAGCGTACTGGCCGTTAGTTTGCAACATCTGAAACATTATCGGTTTTAATTTAAAATGGTGAGTTTGCAAAGTTGGTTTAAGAATTCCTATATGTAACTGGGTTAAAACAGGAACAACGTAAGACACAATGCCACCATTTTTGGAATTTGCTAGCCGAAAAATGTGTTGTTCCTCATCATCATTATTTATATTCTCTTCATTTGGTTCTTCGCGATCATTGAAATCTTCGTGGTCATTGGGAATTTCCCTATCACGATTTCTTCAGTTATTATTATTTTCTCGATCATTATTATGCCTATTTAGATTTACCTCTGGCATCGTTTCTTCATCCGTCATATATTCACGTTCAGACATTTCGGAAGGATTTAAGACTAAATTAGCCTTTTGAATTCTTCTTCGTTGTCTAAATGTTCGTTCAATATCGGGATCAAATTGGAAAAAATCACCGTGTGGCAATCTTGGCATGCACTTTTTTCGAAATATATTTTTTTTGAAATATTTTTTTCTTTCAACTTTTTATATTTTTTTTTCTTTTCAAAATAGATGGAAGAAAAACGCACTTTTAAAAACCTTACTTAAAAAGAAAAAACTTCTAGCATGCTTCCCCGGCAACGGCGCCAAAAACTTGTCCGCGACTTTTCGTGTTTACACCTTTTTAAAATGCAAGAAAATAGATCTCGACGCAAGTATACAGCTTAATCTACTGCCGTCTGTTAACAAGTAATAATGGTACAAAGTACCGAATATCGATCCCACAGGGAAGCGTGGAAAAGTTTCTCTTGAAAGTCGGGTCTGTAAAAGCGAGTCTCAGATGGCGAATTCGAAAACAATATTTTGGTTGGAGTTTTGATTAATACTACTGAACAATTAATAAAAATGCCACACCTGATACAATGTTCTGTCGGGGTAAGATTAATTTATGGATAAAAAGATGAGATCGCATTCCTTTGTTATCTTAAGGTCGATATTTCATGAAACTCAAATGAGCTGTCGTACAATAAACCAGTTGTCAATTGATTAGTTGCAATCCACCATAAAATATAACTTTAATTTAAATAACTTCGGACAATCATGCGATACGATACACCTTTTATCTTTTGATCAGTCTCGGTCCCAACTTAACTTCATACAGATTATAAATATAAAAGAAACAGAAATGTAAATTTTAACTAAAGGTCGGAGACGGTTGGTATTTTCAAACACTCAACGATAGAAACCGTAGGAGTGTTGTGCCAACAACGTGTCCTTGGACAGAAATAATTATGTTTAACTAAAGGAGACGGTTGGCGTTTTCAAACACTCAACGATAGAAATCGTAGGAATGTTGTGCCAACAACGTGTCCTTAGACAGGATATGTAATTACTTGAAATATAAGACTGAAGATAAATGACGTAAATTAAATTGCAGAATTAAATGAACAAAAAGTAATAGACTGAAAATTAAAGTACATAAATTAAATTACAGGAATTAAAGTGCGTTAAAATAAATAACGTAAAGGAAAACTAACCAATACACACTTGATTTTTATAAAATTGGAAACATAAAACAGATTTAATAAACTACATCAAACCGTGAACCAACAAAAGTTGGGAATCCGAAATTATTTTCCGGACTTCCGGTTTGTAGTAGAACTAAAGCCGCAATGAGACCAAAATAAAAACCAAATTGTATCAAACCAACGAGATTCGTGATACCAGAATAACAAGTAACGATGGCGAAATACCGGAATTTAAATTGAAAAGAAACATATATTACTAAAACCCGGTTTGATTCGTGAGCCAAAGCTTCCAACCGTTAGCTAATGGCTCCTCTCTTCAAACCCAATACAAGACAATGATCCCAAAAACTTCTAAATATGGTGACTTTAGAATATGTCTAGATTCAATGAATCTAGACTTTACAAAAAAAAAAAAAAAAAGAGAAAGAGAGAGAGAGAGAGAAGGAGAGAGAGACGTGAGAATGAAAGGAGAAAAAAAATGTGTAGGTTGTTTGTGTTGTGTTTCCCTTCTCCTATCATCACCTATTTATAGCCCAACAAAACACAATTTTATGGGCTTTAAAGACAAAAGGCTTTTTAGCCTTCCAAAAAATAAATGGACCAACAAAATTTTCGGCCCAAGGTTTACAACAAATGAATTTTCGGCCCAAGGTTTGTAGCAAAAAGTCCATACAAAACGCAACCCATTATCCACAAAAGTGCGATCCATCATTTCGTCTTGCATCAACGGCCCAAAAAGAGAAGTCGTATTGTCGTTTCCTCGCCATCTCGTAATTTGACTTCTCACGGCCCTTTCTCCGATCCTGAAATTAGAACATATAAAAATATAAGATCTTTTCGATGCTTTCTTAAAATTAACCACCAAAAATGACTAAACACGCTAAACATTTATTTATTAGAGAAAAACTTAAAAATACATAAAAATGACTCAATGGGAAAACGAAAATTAGCTCAAAATTATAAAAAGAGGGCTAAAATTAGGGTAAATAAAATTACCCTATCAGTCATCCCCAAGGCTCAAGGGAGGGAATTTCAAATGACAAACGAGGAAGCAAAGGAAACCGCCGAGGTGGTGTCGGGTACGTTCTTACTCAACTCCATGCCTGCTAGGGTATTATTTGATTTTGATGCAAACTTCTCTTTTGTGTCCGATATGTTTTGCAAATCTTTAAACTTGTCGGTTAGCGTCCTTAGTGACGCCTTGGTCATAGAAGTAGCTAATGGGGAACGGGTGGTCTTAAGAGATATTCTCAGAGGTTGTCGGCTTGAAATTAGTGGTGAAACCTTTATGGTGGACTTGCTCCCTATGACCATTGGGAGTTTTGATGTGGTGATTGGGATGGATTGGCTGGCGAAGCATCAAGTGGAGATTTTATGTTCAAAGAAACTCATACGGATTCCCATCCGAGATGGAGACTTCCTGTTTGTGTATGGCAAGAAACGTAAAGGTGATGTGGCTATCATCTCGTCCATCAAAGCGAGGAAATGTTTGGTAAAGAAGTACCCATCATATCTAGCCTTCGTGGTAGATGCCAAAGTAGAAAAGAGGAGGATGGAAGACGTGAAGATTGTCAACGAGTTTCCAGACGTGTTTCCTGATGATCTACCAGGCTTGCCTCCCGATCGGCAAGTAGAATTTCAGATCGACCTAATTCCGGGAGTGGCGCCAATTGCTCGAGCACCGTATCGTCTGGCGCCAACCGAAATGCAAGAGATGATGTCCCAGCCTCAAGAGTTGCTTGATAAAGGATTTGAGAGACCGAGCTTGTCTCCGTGGGGAGCTCCGGTACTCTTTGTGAAGAAGAAGGACGGATCGATGCGTATGTGCATCGATTACCGGGAATTGAATAAGGTGACTATCAAGAATAAATACCCACTACCCCGGATAGATGACCTCTTTGACCAACTGCAAGGGGTTGGATGCTTTTCGAAGATTGATCTTCGTTCGGGGTATCATCAAGTGAAGGTTCGAGAAGAAGACGTTCCGAAGACGGCATTTAGGACTTGGTATGGGCATTACGAGTTCTTAATTATGCCTTTCGGATTGACGAACGCGTCGGCAATATTCATGGACTTGATGAACCGTGTGTGCCGACCATTTCTAGACCGGTCAGTCATAATGTTCATCGACGACATTTTAGTATACCTTAAGGATGAAGAGGAGCACGAGCAACATTTGAGATAAGTGTTAGAGGTACTAAGGAAGGAGAAGCTTTATGCTAAGTTCTCTAAGTGTGAATTCTGGTTGCGGGAGGTGCAATTTCTAGGTCACGTGGTGACTCGAGAAGGAGTAAAAGTAGATCCCGCCAAGATCGAAGCGATGATGAACCTGGAGCCTCCAAAAAGCCCGACCGAGATCCGAAGCTTTTTGGGACTTGCCGGTTATTACCGAAGGTTCATTCAAGACTTTTCCAAGATCGCCTCATCGTTGACTGCTTTGACTCGAAAAAACGTGAAGTTTGCTTGGACTGAGGCTCAAGAGAAAGCTTTACGTACCCTACAACGGAAATTGTGTGAAGCTCCAATTTTATCCCTACCGGAGGGGATGGAAGACTTTGTCGTCTATAGTGATGTGTCCAAGATGGGGTTGGGTTGCGTCCTCATGCAAATAGGTAAAGTGATAGCTTACGCGTCAAGGAAATTGAAGGAACACGAGAAAAATTACCCAGCTCATGATCTCGAGTTAGCGGCGGTAGTGTTCGCCTTGAAGTTGTGGCGACACTACTTATATGATACAAAATGTACACTCTACACCGATCACAAAAGCCTGAATTATGTTTTCGACCAAAAAGAGTTAAATATGCGTCAAAGAAGATGGTTAGAATTGTTGAAGGACTATGACTGCGAGCTTCAATATCACCCGGGCAAAGAAAACGTGGTGGCAGACGCGTTAAGTCGGACGGAGTATAGTGGAACAGTGAAAACCTCATTGGCAAGGATTGAGATTATCTCAAATCTCATGGAAATGATAAAAGTTGCTCAAGTCGAGGCGTTACTTGAGGCGAATATCAAAGATGAAGCAATGACGAAGCAACACCTTAGCCTGACGGAAGATGGTAGAGGATTGAAACTCTTCCAAGAACGAGTTTGGGTACCTAAGTTGGGAGGATGCCGAAGACTACTCTTGGAAGAGGCGCACAAATCGAGATATTCTATTCACCCCGGGAGCACCAAAATGTATAGAGACCTAAATTTGAACTTCTGTTGGCCCGTGATGAAGTTGGATGTGGCGAACTATGTGGAGAAATGTCTTACTTGCTCGTTAGTAAAGGCCAAACACCAGCGACCGTATGGGAGTTTGCAATCTTTGGAAGTGCCAGAATGGAAGTAGGATCACATCACAATAGACTTCGTGACGAAGTTACCAAAGACGTTGAAGAGCCACGACACCATTTGGGTGATAGTGGATCGGTTGACGAAGAGCGCGCACTTTCTGGCCATGAGGGAAACGTTACCATTGGACAAGCTAGCAAGAATCTACATCAATGAGGTGGTCTCGAGGCATAGGGTACCGTTGTCCATTGTGTCTGACCGAGACAGTCGTTTCACTTCCCATTTATGGAACGCCTTTCAAAGATAATTGGGAACGAAGGTAAAATTGAGCACGGCGTACCATCCTCAAATGGATGGACAAAGCGAGCGGACAATACAAACGTTGGAGGACATGTTGCGATCGTGTGTGATTGACTTTGGGGGAAATTGGGACTCTCATCTTCCATTGGTGGAATTTGCCTATAGTAATAGTTATCACTCGAGTTTGGGAATGGCACCGTTCGAGGCGTTATATGGACAAAAATGTAGAACACCAACTTGTTGGCTTGAAGCGGGCGAGAAACAGTTCGCTGGACCAGAAACAGTGCAAGAAACAACGGACAAAGTTAAGGGGATACAGGAGAGTTTGAAAGCGGCTCAAGATCGCCAAAAGAGTTACGCGGACAAGAAGCAACGTCCGATGGAATTCCAGGTGGGTGACCAGGTCATGTTGAAAGTATCACCTTAGAAAGTGATTTTAAGGTTTGGAAAACGAGGGAAGCTTAGCCCCCGTTTCCTCGGACCTTTTCCTATCATTGAACGTGTGGGACTCCAAGCTTATAAGCTTGATCTACCGCCCGAGATGAGTGGAATCCACCCAACCTTCCACATTTGCTACCTACGAAAGTGTTTAGCGGAAGAAGAAAATGTCATACCATTGTCAGAAATTCGGGTGAACAATAACCGTTGTGTTGAGGAGCCGGAAGCCATCTTAGAGAAAGAGATGAAGAAACTTCGCCATAAAGAGGTAGTGATGGTGAAGGTTCAGTGGAAACACCATCGAGGTGCGAACGTGACGTGGGAAGCAGAAGAGGATATGAAGGGTCGGTACCCACATCTTTTTGCTTAGCATGAGATTTCGGGGACGAAATCTATTTCTAGTGGGGGAGGATTGTAACACCCCATTTTCGGTGTAAGCATTTATATCTTTAACCTATGCTCCAATTATTTCGTAACGTTTGTGTTTAGTCGTACCTTGAAATTGGGGCTCTTGAAGGTTATTTCTTAATTTTGGAAAGTGTAAATTTGAGGTCACACAGTGAGTCGCGCGGGTTACGGCGAGGTTTAGTCGCGCCACTAGCCGAACGGAGCACTGCCTGTGCGCGTACCCAGTGCATGGCGTGGCTTGCCGTGCAGGTCTGGTCACGCAGGCACCCGTGCGGGTCTACTAGGTCGGCCAAATAAAGGAAAATCGACCATAACATTTCATTTACTCCAAACATTTCCCCAAAATGACTCTCTTCTCTTCTCCCTTCATAAATGCAAACCTAGGGTTGTCCCACACTCAATCTCTTCAAATCTTCAAGTTTTGGGTCTATCTTTGGGAGCTTGGAAGGCTAAGGTTCAAGGATTCATCATCTAGCTTTCTTCATCTCCATCTTCAACCTCAAGACTCTACCACCATTTTTAGGGTTTTCTTACAAACCCTAGTTTATGAGTTATTCCTCCATAAATGATCTAGTATTTGCTTATTATCATGGATTGTCACACATTACACTTATGTGCTACTTGTTTGAGTTTTATAACCTAACTTATGGGATTCTCAACTTTATGAACCCAATAAGGGTGAGTATGCTTAGTAGACTTTAATAATCTCTTTGGCAGTAACTATGGGGGTTATATGTTTGAAATTACATGTTTATATGTTAAGCTCATGAGGAAACTACTATTGTCATGGTTTAAACCCAACTACTGATAACTTTATGAAGAGATGATGTAAGAATAATAAGTGGAGGTGTCTACATGTATGAAATTATGAAGAATGTGGCATTATGAGAAGCAAGGAAGTATTTGTTTTACATGTGGGAAAAATATGCCTTTGATGTCATAATTATTTATCAAATGTTGATCACCTGATCAGAATGAGGACACTACTCCTTGTGCACGAAGTGGTAGTTGTTCAATAATTTCACTTTGTAATAAATATTATGGGTTACTAGCGAGTAGGCAATAAAGGGTCTTGGATACTTGAGGTATAACTCGTCTAGATATGGATAGGCAATAATGTCCGTAAGCCCTTGAGGTGTAACTCGACGGAGTAGGCAATAAAGGCAGTAAATACGGTTTGAGGTTGTGATGTCGTTATGGCATGGGAACTAAGACCGGGGAATAAGGTGTAATCCATTATCATCGTGGGTGACTCCGCCTTTGTGTATACGTCACCCCGATAGAAACGGGTCTCCCCCGAAATTTCAAGGGTTATCTCTTGTGTTGATAATTGTTCAGGTTATGGGAACTTGAGCTCGGTGGAAATGTAAATTGTAAGGTGATGGAGTTCGGTAACATAATTATTTTTTATATTTTTATGTTGTAACTGTTGTAACTGTGGGATCTCACTTGGCCTTGTCCTAACACTTGTTGTGGTTGTTGATTTCCTCACAGATCCTAACCGTGGAGGAATTTAGGATGTTGGCTTGTCTACCGGGCAAGTAGGAGATCTCGAAGTGCCGGTCTTTTGGGGAATTTTTGTGAAGAGAGATTATAGAGAAATTGCAACAACCATTTTAATCTAGTTTGGAATTTATTCTAGATTAAGTAGGTTGTTGTAACTTTGTTGTCCCATTGTTAGCAAACTTTATGTTGCAAACCAACTCGTCTTTTCATGGGTCTTCAGTTGTCTATATTTTTGGGTTTATCTTGTTGGAAGTTTATATCTACAGGGTGTTTGGACCTTTGTATTCTAGACGTTATATTGCCAAATTTTAGATATTTTATTTCGTTGAATTTTAGGGTGTTACATTCTTTGCCCTAAAAAGTTGATCTGCATTCCATTGGAGGGTGAAGAAGCGGTACTGGTTTACGGAGAGAGAAGGAAAGGGGAAGTGGTAGTCATCTCTATGGACAAAGCACGCAAGTGTTTGGTGAAGGGGTGCACGTCCTACCTGGCATATGTTGTGGATGCCAAATTGGAGAAGAAGAAGTTTGAGGACGTCAGGATTGTCCGCGATTTTCCATACGTGTTTCCTGACGAATTACCCGGTTTGCCACCCGAACGACAAGTAGAATTCCGGATAGACTTAGTCCCGGGGGTTGCACCGATCGCTAGGGAGCCTTACCGCTTAGCGCCATCGGAGATGCAGGAGATGATGTCCCAATTACAAGAACTCCTAGAGAAGGGTTTTGTGAGGCGAGCTCGTCGCCCTGGGGAGCCCCGGTTCTTTTTGTAAAGAAGAAGGATGGCACAATGCAGATGTGCATAGATTACCGGGAACTGAACAAGGTAACCGTGAAGAACAAATACCCACTCCCGAGAATCGACGATCTGTTCGACCAACCTCAAGGGGCGGGATGCTTCTCGAAGATTAACCTTCGTTCGGGGTATCATCAAGTGAAGGTGAAGGGTGATGATGTAGCGAAGACCGTATTTAGAACACGATACAATCATTACGAGTTTCTTGTGATGCCATTCGGTTTAACAAATGCACCAACGATGTTCATGGACTTGATGAATCGAGTGTGTCGACCGTTCCTCGATCGGTCCGTAATCGTGTTCATCGATGATATACTCGTCTATTCCAAGGACGAGACGCATCATGAGCAACATCTCCAGGAAGTTTTGGAAGTTTTGAAACGGGAGAAGTTGTACGCGAAATTCTCCATGTGCGATTTTTGGCTAGAGGAAGTCCAATTCTTGGGCCATGTAGTCAACCGCGATGGAGTGAAGGTAGACCCGTCTAAAATCGAAGTGATGATGAATTAGGAACCACCCAAGAGCCCGTCTGAGATTCGAAGTGTTGGGTCAGAAATATGCTAAGTATGGTTAATGCTGTTACTTAAAATTAATACTGCTACTTGGAAGATTACTACTGCTAGTAGAATTACTACTGCTTGAAGAGTTAGTACTGCTAGAAGAATAGTTAGTACTGATTGGAGAGTTAGTACTGCTAGTAGTTAGTACTGCTTGAAGATTAATACTGCTGGATGAGGATGAAGATTAATACTGCTTATGAAGATAATGCCTTGGAACGAAAGACTAGGAGTTGGAGATAGAGATGAAGATAATTATGGAATGAAGATCAGTTTTGTTTTGATAATTATCTTGTAATTAATTCTGTATATATAGTCTAGAAGTCTTTGATAGAAACAAAGTTTTTCATATACGTTTGTTTTAGAGAGAATTAACCTCAAGTTTCTTAGAAGTACTTTCAATAGAGAAGTATTGAACGTCTGTTGAGCCTGTTCAACAGATTGAGGTTTTGTTTGTAATCATTAAGTTAAATCAATATAACTTGTGATTTGAGTTTATACACTGTTTGATTGATTTATTGTTAAAGTGTTTTTCCGCGACTCTTTAACATAAAGTTTCTGGGTGTTTATTAAATTCTTGTTTAGAATTTCGATCCTGACACGAAGCTTTTTGGGCCTAGAGGGTTACTATCGGAGGTTCATCCAAGACTTCTCAAAGATTTCTCCGTCTCTGGCGGCCTTAACTCGCAAGAATGTGAAGTTCGTTTGGGGAGAACCCCAAGAAAAGGCTTCAGGACATTTCAGAAGAAGTTGTGCGAGGCCCCGATCCTTTCCTTGCCCGAAGGATCTGAAGATTTCGTGGTTTACAGTGATGCATCCAAATTGGGTTTGGGTTGTGTGCTGATGCAACAAGGCACGGTGACCGCCTATGCGTCAAGGCAACTCAAGGAGCACGAGAAGAATTATCCAACCCATGACTTGGAATTGGCGGTCGTGGTGTTCACCTTGAAGCTATGGTGACACTACTTGTACGGCACCAAGTGCACTCTGTTCACGGACCACAAAAGCTTGACATATGTTTTTGATCAAAAGGAGTTAAATATGAGGCAGAGGCGTTGGTTGGAACTGCTAAAAGACTACGATTGCGAATTGCTCTACCATCCGGGAAAAGCGAATGTAGTGGCGGACGCTTTGAGTCAGAAAGAGTATGGTGGCGGTGTTCAAGCCACGCTTGCAAGAATAGATGTAGTGTCCAATTTAATTGATCAAATAAAGTCAGCTCAAAGAAAAGCCTTGCGCGAGGAGAACCTTAATGGAGAGGTGATGGTGAAGCAACAGTTGCTATTGACCGAAGACGGCCAGGGGTTGAAACTATACCAAGGTCGTGTTTGGGTGCCCAAGATCGGAGGCAACCGAGAATTACTCCTAGAATATGCGCATAAGTCCAAATACTCCATTGATCCGGGAAGCACCAAGATGTATCGAGATTTGAAGTTGACATATTCGTGGCCCGTTATGAAGTTGGACGTGGCAAGCTATGTGGAGAAGTGTGTGACGTTCTTGCTAGTGAAAGCAGAACACCAACGGCCCTACGGAAGCCTCCAGTCCTTGGAGATTCCGGAGTGGAAATGGGAGCATATCACGATGGACTTCGTGACAAAGTTGCCTAAGACACTTAGAGGGCACGACACAATTTGGGTGGTAGTGGACCGATTGACGAAAAGTTCCCACTTTTTGGCAATGCGAGAGACGTTGCCCATGGATAAACTGGAAAAGTTGTACATCGATGAAGTCATATCGAGGCATGGGGTGCCATTGTTAATCGTATCCGACTGAGATAGTCGTTTCACTTCCAATTTATGGGATGGGCTACAGAAGGAATTGGGCACGAGAGTAAAACTGAGTACGACTTATCACCCCCAAACGGATGGCCAAAGTAAAAGGACGATCCAGACATTGGAAGACATGTTGAGATCGTGTGTTATTGATTTTGGAGGTAGTTGGGACTCTCACCTACCTTTGGTGGAGTTCGCTTACAATAACAGCTATCACTCCAGTATTAGGATGGCACCTTATTTCTACTGCTAATCAGTGTTACTACTGCTGGTATGTGTTAATACTGCTAGTATGTGTTAATACTGCCAGTATGTGTTACTACTGCTAATATAAGTTAATACTGCAGGCTTGTTAATACTGCTAGGGTACTTATTACTGCTTCTAACTGAAACCCTCCACCTATAAATACCCTCTCTGACCGCCAAAATCCAAACGGCTCTTTGAATTTCCTACGAGTGTTCTTTCTCTCTCTTTCTCTCAAACTCTTACCAGTGCATAACCCTAGTTTCGACTAATCGATCAAGAAGATGGCAGGACTGGTATTCGTTGATGATCACAATGAGTTGGCAATGCTACAGAAACCCAAGCAAGCAGAGGGTTTTCATCATATTGTGGATTTCCTAAAATCCTCTCACATCGCCTACGCATTAACTGTCAATCCCACAATCTATGTGGAACTCATGCGACAGTTCTGGGCAAATGCGTCCATCCAAAATGTTGAAGGAAATCAGGTCATTCACTCAAGGGTGTGTGATAAACCCATTACCATCACAGAGGAATGCATTCGCACTCATCTACGACTAGATGATGCTTTAGGTATTACCTCTCTGTCCAAGTAAGATCTCTTCCAAGTCCTTAGTCGTATGGGGTATGAAGGTCCCACTGATGTATACAAGTTTTTCAAGAACAGATTTTCACTTCAGTGGCGATTCTTTGTTCATACCCTACAACATTGTATTTCTAGAAAAACAACTGGATGGAGTGAGTTCAGCAGTACCTTAGCTTATGCTCTAGTCTGCTTAGCTACCTCTAGAAAGTTTAATTTTTCTCAAATGATTTTCAATGATTTAATGTCAAATCTGGATACCAAAACCAAAAGCTTTTACATGTATCCAAGGTTTGTGCAAGAAGTACTCAATAATGAATTGACGGATTTACCCTCTTTTAATGAGGTGTATGTACCAAAACCTCCCAAAGGGAAGGTATTCTCCAACATGAAAAGACCAAGTAAGGACTTTTCTGGCCAAGAGACACCATTGTTCTCTACAATGATGGTTATGTCTCATTCACATGGTGAGGCATCAGGGTCACAGCCCACATCTGACCACCCAACTGATGACCTACCCACACCATTTAATTCCATTAATACTCCTCAGATCCCTATTGTCAAGCCCAGATCCTCCATCACCAAAACATATCAAAGGAAAAAGGTACAGAAGGTTTCTTCCCTTCTTGTATCTTCACCCCCAAAGCCTACAAGCCCTCTAATGGAGCATTCTCCATTAGAGAATATCCAAAGGGAAACCACAGGGGTGTCTCCCAACCCCAAGAAGGTGCTCTATAAGGAGAAGGATGAGCATGTGGGCAGTAAGGCTCACACTACTTGTTGGTCTCGAAGGTGCTAAACAAGTTTGTAGAAGGGGGGGTTGAATACAAACACAGAATTTAAAGTTTAATAAATTGTTTATTGATAAATCAAAATACAATTTACAAGTTTGTTGCGGAATAAGATTAAGACAGACTCAATCTAAACAAACTTAAGAAACACTAAGATAATTGCACAAGAAATTCAGAGAGAGAGGGGATTAAGAGATATAGAAAACAAGGGTTTCTATATTGAGTTCAAGGATGAAGCACACCTTCAGATGAAGGGGTGAACTTCCTATTTATACCCTATGCATTAAATGCATGGCAGGATACTTTACACGTGGCGTTCACTGATTGGCTTTGGGAGTCTGACATTTGGGAGACATGCTTTCGGCCGGGTCATGAACAGTGTAGTTGACAGAGTTGTTGTACGAATGGTTGCAGAGACTTGTCCGTTCTGACACATCGTACTAGGTTGTGCAAGGATAGACAAAAGGAAACTTGAGGCATAAGCTTTGTGATCGATTGATCGCTGAGTATCTCTAAGTTCAGAGATAAAGAGGTTCAACTATCGCTGAAGATTTTTCTCATGTTCCTTCGCGTATAAGTAGAGTTGTCTTTGCTTCACTGATATCCGCATCAGGTCACTAGTAGACTTCTCTTTGTTCAGCAGCTTCGTCTTTGATTCAGCTATGAACATCTGTTGACGCGAGACTTGTCTTCAGGGATTACGTTGGCTGTTTACTTTAGGAACTATCAGTGATAACTGAACAGACTCAGTCTGATCATTGATAGTGAAACACTAATACATATAAATGTTTATAAGAAAGACTATCAGCGATAACTGAATAGACTCAGTCTGATCGCTGATGGTGAAACACTAATACATATTAAAACGTAATTTTCACTAAGTATAGAAGAGGGTCGTTATCAAATCACTGAGAGAGTTTGGATCAACAATCTCCCCCTATTTGATAATGACAAAGTAACTGAAGAAAATTACTTTATGATTCAAAATGATGGAATAATCAGGACTCGTAACATACATGTCCCAATTACTATTTTGAGGGATCTTTTACAGCACTGATGAAGTTAAGTACTTTACTGAAATTTCATTAATTCAAGAAGAGAATTACAAGGAATGAAAATTACAAGTAAATAACTAACTACTGTAAGTACAACTAATAGATTACAGAAGAGAAAACTAATCTATCAGCTATAAGAAGATTTAGGAGGATTTATCATATACTCAGGTATTTCTTCTCCTTTCTGTCTTCGTTCCAAGGATTCTTGGCTGATAATTTCTTTGATTTTCTCAGCAGCAGGGAAGAAGTCACACCATAAGCATAAGAGATCCTTGAGATGATTCAGAGGACAGATAGGAATCTCAGAGACTCTTTGAAATCTGAGTTCCTCATCATCATCTCTGAAGAATATTCCATAAGGATAGTCAATTACTTGACCAGCTTGGAAAGGACCACCAGGAGGCAGAGATAAATCCAGAACTGAAAGATCAGGAGGAGGACCAAACAGTGCATCTCTTGAAAATTTGATAGAAGTTTCATTTCTGATGATGGCGACGTCTTCAGAGGAGGAGGACCCAATTCTTCTCTTGAGTTTTCTTGGGATTGGGAGGGATAGGAGATGGCAGATTCAGTACAGAAGTGACTCTGTTGATGAGAGCTTTAAGAAGTCCTTCAACGTAGCCTCTGTATGTAGATTTCGATTTCTTCAGCGCATCCCAGAATTCTATCCACTCTGTAAACCCGAAACCTTCAAGTTTGGAAACGTACATAGCTTTTTGAGTTCCATCCTCTCTGGTAATCTCCATGGTCACTGAGAGTTGATCCTTCTTCTTGCGACCAGAGATAGTCACGGCTGTTATTGGAAGAAGATCAGAGCGATAATCCATCTTCTGTTTGCACCATTCGATGGACTTATCGTTGATCTCTTGTTCTTTGGAGCGTTCCTCTCCAATTTCTTTTAGCAGTGCAGCTTGAACTTCCACAGGCTTTCTTTTCAGCTTCTTGTCCTTGACTTGAGAGGATTGAATCTTTAAAGCTAGTTGAGCATCTCGTCTGCATTCAGCGAACAGTTTCTCAGCTTTGGCAGATTCTTCTCGTTCAGCATCAGTGAGGAAGTCGAGCTCTGAGAAGGATGTTTGAAGAGGAATTTTCAGCCGTTGACTTTCTAGTTGAGCGATCATTTCACCTCTTTTCTTTATCACTTCCTCTGACCAACGAGATGGTCGAGAGGGCCTTCCTGGATGGAGCAGGGAATTTTCTTCTTCTTCTTCATCAATCTCAGCGATAGAGATTGGGATTATGTCTTCAGCGATAGTAGCTGGAATTATTTGTAGTTCAGAACCCTTAAGCAGGGGTGAGAACTGAGAAGGATGCTCCCCCTCAGATTTTGATCCAGTCCTCAAGTATTCTTCAGCGATTGGTTGCTTGTCTTTGCTCTGCGAAGGAGCGCTTGAAGATGTATCACCTCTCACCCCTGCTTTGACAACTTCTTGCGAAGTTGTCCCTGATACGTTCGGCTTGGAGAACCACATAGATTGGTCTTCTTCATCGTCGTCGTCATCATTGGAGGTTGATCCTTTTCTTGATCAACAAAATCTAGATCATCTTCCTCTTCATCTTCTTCTTCCTCATCATCTTCAAAGAGAAGAGAATGAATAGAAGAGGGTTCTTTTGCCTTCTCCCCCTCTTTGTCATTATCAACGACAGGGGGTTGGTCAGCTGCTGGAGTAGCTGTTGAAGCTTTCAGCACTTGAACGTCAGCCTCCAGACGCTTGACCCGTTCTTCAACTGCAGGGATGTCGCATGTGGCATCATGAATGAATTCCACAGCGATGTTGAGATTTGTCCGATCATCTTCAGTGAAGGAGGGGGGCAGCGCTGGAGCTGTTTCAGATACCTTTTGGAGAAGTTGCTGTAGAAGGGACGTGCAGAGATCAACCTTAGAAGAGAGATCTCGAACTCCAGTGGTGAGAGACTCAAATCGCCCCTGAAAGAGTTGAGAGGACTCTCTGAGTTGGACGACTTGTTCTTCCACAGTTGAAAGTTTGGAGTTCTCAGCTTTGGATGAGCAGGTGGCTGTCAACCTTTTCAGCTCCTCACCAACCTGATTGACGGCGCTGGTGGTGTTGTTGATGGTGTTGGTGAGAGCGTCCACCTTTTCTCCCAGACTGTTGACATGCGTGTCAACAGACGCCAAACTAGGACCTGAAAATGATATTAGTTCAGATACGGGCTTATTTGGAGAGGTGGGGAAAGAAGTGTTTAGGATAATAGGTTTACCTGACGTATCAACATTTTGTAGAACTGTAAAGATTCCTCAAACGTTTGATGTTCAGGTCCTATAGGTAAAGAGGAGGTAGCGGGTTCAGAGACCAAAGAAGGAGAGAGAAGATTTATGGGGATAGAAGTAGGGTTGGGGTTAATCTCAGCGAATGAGATGGTAGGTGGGGTCACTGATGATGTGACAGCGATTGAAATCGCTGACACGGCAGGTTGAGTGACTTCTGGAGTTGTGGAGGAAAGACCCACAAATGCATCTAAGGTAGCTTGTTGAGAAGCTTCCTCAGGTATAGTACTAGAGGGTGTACTTTCCTTAGTCTTTTTGGCCTTCTTAGAAGGACCAATCAAACTAGCTGATGGTCGTTTGGAAGTAGTGGTAGCGACAGGGATAGCAGACGAAGGAACCGTCTGCGTGGTCGCTGAAAAAGAAGAAGAATGGAGAGATAGACGAGAGCGAAGGAGAGAGATACTTATCTCGTTGGCGAGTGGCTTTACCTCCAGTGATCGTTGACCTATCCTGGCAAAAGTGCCATCATCTTTGGTGGGATAGGTGTTGGGATAGAGGAACTTGATGTACGTACATATGAAACGTACGTACGAGATCTTGGGATCTCGTTCAGGCTTCTCTAATCTCGACCTCAGGTCTTCAAAGATGGCAGTGGCGTAGTCAAAGTTTTGACCAGCGATAACTGAGTAGGCCATTTGCAGTTGTGTTTTGCTGGCTTGATCCAGCGAACCACTCTTCCCGCTCATGCATTGAATTATGTGCGAGAAGATGAAGTTCAGTTGTGAAGGCATCTGAGCTTTGAGAATCTTGGTGAGCTTTTTGTTGGGAATAGAAGATCTCGGTTTGTTTTCCCAACAATAACCCATTGCATCCAGAAAGGATATCAGCTCAGCATCAGTGGGGAGTGTGTCGTACCCACTCTTTGGTTTGTCAGGGAATCTCAAAGATTTCCTGAGGCTAAGAGCGGTCATGCTCCCTGGACCCAAATCCGTGCTGAAGGATATTGCAGGGACTCGTTTTCCCTTTTTGTTGGTGAGTTCAGTTGCATCAGCAGTGAACCAGAACTGCTGGAGTAGAGTCTTTGAAGGCTTAGGATCCACAGTGATCGCGTAAGCTATGCATGATTGTTTGAGAAATTCAGCAGCTTCCACCAGATGTGGGTATTTGTCAGCTTTAAAGTCAAGTCTTCCCAAGTGATTACATTTAGTAATCTCAACTTCAGTGATGGCGAATCGTACATGCTTGGAAGCAACGATTGAAGATTGTGCCATTTCTGTTATGGAAAGAAGCATAATAGAAGAAATGATTATGATTAAAAAATAATATGATTACCAGTTTCCATAGAAGAAGGGAAACTGGAAAAATATCAAGTTATTTTTAGGAAGAGAAAAATAGTGTTCTGGGTAGAAAGAATGAAGAACACTTTAAAAACCCAAAAGGTTTTTATTTTAAAAAAAACATAAAATCAGAAAGAATGATTTTTAGTTTTTAAATAAGAACGTTTTATAAAATCCATGAAGAACAAGAGCGAGTAGGATTTTAAAAAGAAAAGAAAGCATACGAACAATGCACATAAACATGAAATAAACCTGTTTATTCTGAAGAAGAAGAGTTGCAGATTCAATATTCTGGGTTTACTTGCTTGAGTGTTCTTGAGAAAGATTGTTTCTTGCTATGAAAGTTTTGAAAGCGTAAACCGTATAAAGGAGAGAAGAATTCCTTTTATACAAAGAGATAGAGGAGAGAGAGAAGGAATGAAGCGGGAAAAAATCATCATGACATTGACACGTTCCACAAAGTTGATTGGATAGAAGAGCAACGGACGAACGTGTCAGAAAAGGTGTGTCGTGAATTATCCGCTCAAATGACGTCATAGGAGAGAGAGACGTTTCATTTTTCTGTTTTGAAATTTATTACTGAAGAGAAAATATCAGCAATAGAATTTTCTTTTTGAAAGTATCCCTGATGAAAAGATAGGGATAGATTTTCTTTTAAAATGATCACTGAATATAAATATCAGTGATAAATTTAATTAAAAAGCTTTTAATCATTTGAAGAAAGATTCAGTGATTAAAAAAATCTCAAAACTGAATGAAGATTCAGTTGTAGGGATTGAGAAAACATACCTGAGAGTCAGAATATTTATCAGAGAGAATGATGAAAAGGGAACTTTTGATTACTGACGCAATACATGAACGCTGAAGAATTATTCTTCAAGATTCAGCATTCCAAGCTCACTGATGAGAAAGTTGAACCTTGTCTCATCAAGAGGTTTGGTGAATATATCAGCAAGCTGAAAGTCAGTAGGAATAAAGTGAAGTTCAATATCACCATTCATCACATGATCTCTGATAAAGTGATATCTGATCTCTATGTGTTTTGTCTTTGAATGTAGCACAGGATTGTTTGCTATAGCGATAGCACTAGTGCTGTCGCAATAGATAGGAATCTTTGATAACTGAAGGTCATAATCTAACAGTTGATTTCTCATCCATAAGATTTGAGAACAACAGCTTCCAGCGGCTACGTATTCAGCTTCAGCTGTGGAAGTGGACACAGAATTTTGCTTCTTGCTTGTCCAACTTACCAGCTTTCCTCCCAAGAGTTGACATCCACCAGTGGTACTCTTTCTGTCAAGTTTACATCCTGCAAAATCACTATCAGAATAACCAGTTAGATCGAACCCTGAGTCTTTGGGATACCAAAGACCGAGGTTAGGAGTTCCTTTCAGATATCTGAAAATTCGCTTTACAGCTATCAGATGGGATTCCTTGGGTTCAGATTGATAGCGTGCACATAAACAAGTAGAGTACATGATGTCAGGTCGGCTTGCTGTGAGATACAACAGAGAGCCTATCATTCCTCTATAGGCAGTGACATTAACATGTTTTCCAGAAGGATCTTTGTTAAGTGTCAGGGGTGGTGCCATAGGAGTTTTCATCGCTGAAGTTTGAGTAAGATCAAACTTCTTCAGCATATCATTAACATATTTACCTTGGCTGATAAAAGTACCTTTGTCAGATTGTTTAATCTGAAGACCAAGAAAATATGTCAGCTCACCCATCATACTCATTTTATATTCTTTCTTCATTCTTTCAGCGAAGCGAGTACACAGAGATGGGTTAGTAGAACCAAATATTATGTCATCGACATATATTTGTACAAGAATTATATGACCTTTTATCTTTCTAAAAAATAACGTATTATCAATCTTGCCACGTTCAAAATTTTCAGAGATAAGAAAAGATGAGAGAGTGTCATACCAAGCACGAGGGGCTTGTTTTAGACCATAGAGAGCCTTATCCAATTTATAAACATAATTTGGATGCTTAGGGCCATAGAACCCTGGTGGTTGTTCTACATAGACTTCTTCATTTAGCTTTCCATTTAGAAACGCTGATTTTACATCCATTTGATACACGATGAAGTCTTTATAGACTGCATAAGCTAAGAATAGTCGAATTGCTTCGAGCCTGACCACAGGGGCAAAGGTTTCATCATAGTCTATGCCTTCCTCTTGTCTGTATCCCTGAGCAACAAGTCGAGCCTTGTTGCGGGTTACAGTTCCATGTTCATCTAACTTGTTTCTAAACACCCATTTGGTGCCTATTACAGTTTTATCAGATGGTCTAGGAATGAGATTCCAAACTTTGTTTCGAGAAAATTCAGTCAGCTCTTCTTGCATAGCGCTGACCCAGTTTGGATCTCTGAGGGCATCATCAGTCTTCTTTGGTTCTATTAAGGAGAGAAAGTTTACAAAGAGACAGATATTACCTGAGCTTCGTCGTGTCTGAATACCTGCATCTGGATCACCAAGAATTTGATCTATTGGGTGATCTTTGGTCCATCGCTGAGCAGGAGCATTATTGCTTAACTCAAAGGTTGGATCAACAATTTGAATGTTTACTGATGAGGACGATTGAGGTTCATCAGCGATTAACTGTTGAGTAGATTCACTGGAGAGGTTTTCAGACGAAGGCAGATTTGATGGTAGGAGTGTGTTTAGAGGTTCAGCTGAAACCCATGATTTGGATTCAGCGGTAGGATGTATAATGTTTGGATCATCATCAGCGACTGGAGGATTTGAATGCTGATGGTTTGAGAAGAAAGGTTCAGTTTCTCTGTAGTGAGAAAGCATCCAAGCATTTAACTCTTCATTGTCAGCGATTGGTTTGGAGTTTGCTGAGCGAGTTTCATCAAAAGTGACGTGAATTGTTTCTTCTACGGTTTGTCTTCTCTTGTTGAAGACTCTGTAGGCTTTGGAGATGGAGGAATATCCTAGAAATATTCCATCATCAGCTTTTGGGTCGAACTTTCCAAGTTGATCTCTGTTGTTTAAGATAAAGCACTGACAACCAAAGATATGAAGAAAGCTGATAGAAGGCTTCCTTCCAACAAAAAGTTCATAAGTTGTCTTCCCAAATCGCTTTATTATCAGCGATCTGTTTTGAGTAAAACATACAGTGTTTACAGCTTCAGCCCAAAATTGAGTAGGGAGATGAGAATCGTTGAGCATTGATCTAGCAGCTTCTATGAACGTTCTGTTTCTTCTTTCAGCGACTCCGTTTTGCTGAGGTGTTCTTACTGAAGAGAAGTTGTGAGAGATTCCCTTGTTCTCAAAGAAATTGTTCAGGGAACTATTTTTGAATTCAGTTCCATGATCACTTCTTATTGAACGAACAGTAAGATTGTTCAGTACTTCCATCTTTTTTACAAAAGATATTAGTTCTTCTGGAGTATCACTCTTACAGCGAAGGAAGATAACCCAGGTGTAGCGAGAATATTCATCTACAATGACAAGTGAAAATTTCTTTCCAGCTATTGATTGGATGTTGACAGGGCCAAACAGATCCATATGCAAGAGCTGAAGAGGACTTGTCACTGAGGAAACTTGTTTCGATTTGAAACTTGCTTTTGTTTGTTTTCCTTTTTCACATGCTGAGCAGAGAGATTCTTTAGCATATGAGTGCTGAGGAAGACCAAAAACCAGTTCCTTAGATGAGAGAGAATTCAGGGTTTTAAAGTTTAGATGAGAGAGCCTTTTATGCCATAGCCAGTTGACATCAGAAGTGGCTTTAGATAGAAAACATAAGTTTTCAGTGATAGTAGAGTCCATATCTGTTACATAGACATTTTCTCTGCGATGACCATTGAGAGCAAGTTTTCCTTTCTCATTTAACACTGAACATGCTTTCTTAGTAAAGCATACTTCATAGTCTTTATCACATAGCTGACTGATGCTTAGAAGATTGTGCTTCAGTCCATCTACATAAGCGACTCTTCGAAAGGTAGTTGTCCCATTGCTGAGGACACCAAACCCTCGGGTATATCCTTTACCATTTCCACCAAAGGTCACAGAGGGACCTTTCTCTTCCTTGTATTCAGTGAGCAGGTCTCTTTGTCCAGTCATATGACGAGAACATCCACTATCAAGATACCAGATGCCCTTTGATCCCTGCACACATAAGGAAGATTAAGCGTTGTTTGGTACCCACTTTTCAATGGGTCCTTCAGAGTTAGTGGATAAGGTAAGTTCAGTAGTATTCTCAGCTGATGAAGATTCAGCTTCAGTAGTAATCTTCACTTTGGTTAATTTCTTAACCTTAGTGGTATTTTTCACCTTGGTTGATTTTTCAACCTTGGTGACCTTCTTAGCTTTAGAAACATTTTTCTTCACTTTAGCTTTTTTATCAGCTTCAGTGGCAGTTGGACATTTACTTGCAATATGATCAGTAAAACCACAGTGATAACATTTTCTATATCTGAAAATGGTTTTAGGATCAGAAGTAGAAGGTTTTGCAAGTTTAAGATGAGCAGGGCCAGGTCCAAGAAGACTTTTCTCTTGAGATATGGGAGGAATTTTCATTTCTTCAGATCTCGAGGTTTTAAGATCAATCTTCAGCTTTGGAGGACAGAGATCAAAGATTTCTATCACAGAGCTAGAGGATTGCTTAGCTGAAGGTTTAGAAGGAACTTTCAGCTTTGCTTTCCTGGTTGCCTTCTGAGGAAGGAGAATGGACTTTCCTTTATCCGTAGACTTAGTGTCTTTGGATTTTTCCTCAGGGATGTGATTTGAAGAAGAACAGGGATAGAATTGATTATAAGAAGTGTCAAAGAAAGAGGTGACAAAAGTTCCAAACTTAAGCGAGGAACTTTCTTCCTTAGGATCGTCCTGAGGTGTCCAAAAACCAAGACCAGTTTTATCACTATCAGGAGTTTGAGCATTTATTATCTCAGAGATCTTTGTTGATGATTTGCACCATTTTTCAACATGAGCCTTTTCTGTTTTTAGAGCAGCGATGGCTTGTTCGCGTTCAATACTGATGATTTCATTTATAATGACTTGATCTTTCAACTTTTCTTCTAAAAGATTTAGTTCTTTGATCTTTTCATGACATTTCTCCAGCTCTTGAGTTAAATGAACATTTTTATTCTCAGCTTGAGTTTTGTCGTTTAGGGCATTATAAAGGTCAATCGTCAGCACATCAACAGCGCGACTTCTCTCAGCTTCAGGTAGAGAGGGATTTGTAGAGATAGATACCTGAGATGATATGTAGCTCATAGAAGGTTCAGATGGTTCTTCCACTTCTTCTTTAATCTCAGCCATGAGGCAAAGATTAGCGACTTCTTCTTCATCAGAAGATGATTCTTCTGATTCAGCCCAGTCGTGTTCTTCAGCGATGAGACCTTTACCTTTTTGCTGATAGCTTTTCAGCTTTTGATATTTGTTCTTCAGCTTATGGTATTTGTCATCACTGGATCTTCTTGAGGTAGAAGGTTTGAAGACCTTTTTCGACCTGCACTCACTAGCAAAATGTCCAATCTTTTCACAGTTATAGCAAGTGGCAGTAGCCTTATCAACCGGAGTTGATTTTGGCTTTTCAGTAAGAGAGAGAGGTTTACTTCTTCGGAAGTTACTCTTTCTTGCAAATCTCTTAAAAGAGTTTGTCAAGAGTGCTAAGGACTCATCAAACTCTGAAAGATCAGGGTCTGATAGATCCTCAGATTCAGAATCTAACTCAGTGATGGTGAGAGTAGATCGCTGAGATGGAATTATCTCTGAAGAGACTAAAGCAACAGGAGTACTTTTGGAATCTTTAGAATCTTTTACAAGATTTTTCTTCAGAAGATTTGATTGCTCATAGTTGAGCAATATTCCATACAGAGTGCTTAAAGAGAGAGTATGTAAGTCTTTTGTCAGCTTAAGACATATTGAATAACTGTCCCAGCTTTCAGGAAGACATTCCAAGAATTTTGTTAGGACCTCAGAATTAGAATAGGTCCTACCAACAGTTCTTAGGTCAATGATTAGGCAGTTAAACCGCTGATGGACGTCAGAAAGAGATTCATTCTTACCAGCGATGAAACTTTCATACTGTCTTACCAAGTTAATCTTTCGAGTCTCTTGGATTTCAGTGGTGCCCTCATATTGAACACATATGGTTTCCCACATTTCTTTAGAAGTTTTCAGATGCATGATGGAATCGAAAACTTCATCAGGCAGAGCCATTGAAATAATGGTCTTTGCTTTTGCATCTATGCCTACCTTCTTTTTATCTTCATCACTCCACTGTCTTATTTCCTTAACGACATATCGTTCAGGGACAGCTTCAGTGGTGGCAGTGGCGGGAACCGCAGCTATAATTCTAACAGGTTCATAGGGTCCGTTTTCTATATATTCAGGTATAGTAGGATCCGCACCTTCAAGAAATAGCATCATTCGATTTTTCCATAGAGAAAAGTTATCTCTGCTAAATCGAGGAGGTTTAGAAAGTGAACCATTATCATTGTAGTTTGTGTTTGTGTTTAATGCCATTTTAGAATAGCAAGGAAGAGTATACAGCAAGATCTTGTTTATTAGATTTAAACAAACCGCTCTGATACCACTTGTTGGTCCCGAAGGTGCTAAACAAGTTTGTAGAAGGGGGGGGGGGTTGAATACAAACACAGAATTTAAAGTTTAATAAATTGTTTATTGATAAATCAAAATACAATTTACAAGTTTGTTGCGGAATAAGATTAAGACAGACTCAATCTAAACAAACTTAAGAAACACTAAGATAATTGCACAAGAAATTCAGAGAGAGAGGGGATTAAGAGATATAGAAAACAAGGGTTTCTATATTGAGTTCAAGGATGAAGCACACCTTCAGATGAAGGGGTGAACTTCCTATTTATACCCTATGCATTAAATGCATGGCAGGATACTTTACACGTGACGTTCACTGATTGGCTTTGGGAGTCTGACATTTGGGAGACATGCTTTCGGCCGGGTCATGAACAGTGTAGTTGACAGAGTTGTTGTACGAATGGTTGCAGAGACTTGTCCGTTCTGACACATCGTACTAGGTTGTGCAAGGATAGACAAAAGGAAACTTGAGGCATAAGCTTTGTGATCGATTGATCGCTGAGTATCTCTAAGTTCAGAGATAAAGAGGTTCAGCTATCGCTGAAGCTCTTTCTCATGTTCCTTCGCGTATAAGTAGAGTTGTCTTTGCTTCACTGATATCCGCATCAGGTCACTAGTAGACTTCTCTTTGTTCAGCAGCGTCGTCTTTGATTCAGCTATGAACATCTGTTGACGCGAGACTTGTCTTCAGGGATTACGTTGGTTGTTTACTTTAGGAACTATCAGTGATAACTGAACAGACTCAGTCTGATCATTGATAGTGAAACACTAATACATATAAATGTTTATAAGAAAGACTATCAGCGATAACTGAACAGACTCAGTCTGATCGCTGATGGTGAAACACTAATACATATTAAAACGTAATTTTCACTAAGTATAGAAGAGGGTCGTTATCAAATCACTGAGAGAGTTTTGATCAACACTACTGTTTCTGCACAAGGTGTAGGACAGGACAGTGTGAACATCTCTAAGACCTTCCCCACGGCAACTTTAGATGAGCAATCATCTAAAGGTCCCAGGTGCCAAGAAACCACGGGGGTAGAAGGTGCTTCTGCTAGGCAGAAGGCCTCTACTAACAGATCCAATGATCCTTCAAGGGTGGTAAAAACACCTAAAGGAGGTGAGGACAGATATACTTATGATGAATTGATGGATACTCTTGGTACAATAAGTCTGGAAGTTCATAATCAAAATTTGGAGATACATGAGATGAAAAAGGTGATCACTTCTCCACAAGTGCAGATTACCAAACTCAAAAAGATGGTTCTAAGGCTGGTGCACAAAAAGAAGAAAACCAAGTTTGTTTTGAAGAAGAGGAGCATTGATCATGATGCTTCCAAAAAGGGGGATACTCAAGCAATTAAAGATAAGGAGAAGAATCCAGTTGGAATGGAATTTAAGTTTGAGGAGGAGATGAATACTGAAGCAGAAAAGAAACAATCAACAGAAAAAGCAAAAGCAGTAGAAACTACATCAGCAACAGAAACTTTTGAAAAAGAAGCAGAAATAAGTAAAGCAGCAGTATCTGAGTCTGCAGCAGAAACAGAATTATCCAGGGAAGAGATAGAATTTGCTGAAACATTGGTGAAGGCAAAGCTTGACACTCCCAAAGCTACTTCAAAGGCTAAGGGAGTGGTAATCAAAGAAGTTGAAACAGAAAAGAAAAGAAAAGAATTCAGTGTAACTGAGACCAAAAAGAAAGGGAAGGAGAAGATGATTGAATCTGAGAAGCCATCAAAGAAGCAGACTCAAATAAAACTTGATGAAGAAATGGCCAAAAAGTTGCAAGAAGAGTTGGAAAAGGAGGAAGAGATTCAATCTGCAAAAGACAGAGAAATTGCTTTAGATTTGTCTACTAAGCTTAATGCAGAATATCAAAGGAGGTTGAAGACTGCTGCTGCTGCTAAGAAAGTGACATTGAGAGCAACTAAACAAAGCCAAAGAAAGCCTTCAAAGACCTTCCTGGCCATTCAAGAAAGAAGGAAAATGATAAATTTTTTGAAAGGAGCTATTGGAGTTCCTGAAGGAATGTTTACCCGCATGTCATTTGGAAGGATAGAAGAGCTATACAAGAAGGAGATGGCCAAGATGATAGGGGACTTCACTCAAAGGGTTGAGGTTGAAAGAAAGTTGAAAGAAAGGCATGACCTCAACATACAACAACCCTTTCCTGACAGTGAAGAAGGCACTCCTACCAAAGACAAGGCAAAAGTGAAGGAAGAAGAGACCTTAGCTCAGAAAATTGGAGCTATAAAAAGAAAGAAATCTATTGCTACCAAGAAGCAGGCAAAGAGGTCAAGAATTGATGAAGTTGAAAAGGAGAATGAAAGTAAAAGAGCAGAAGCAGCAGAACATGTGCTAGAGCAGAATCAAGATCCTACAAGTCAACCAAGACAATCTGATGTGCAATTTGATTTGTACATGACAGTATCTGATAAAGAACCTCTGAAGGTTGATCCTATTTCAGTGAATGCTCCTAAAATCATTCATTGGAATATTTTGAAAGACCAAGGCAAAGAATACTTCAGGATCAATAGAATGGGTGATCACTATGAAATATATGCTACATGGGGTAAAATTATCAGAAGTTGTTCCAGGTTTGATTTGGAAGAAATGCACAAAGTTGGACTGAGTTTATATGGTAAAGTGTTGAAAGAAGCTGGGATGAGTCTAACAAAGATGGCCAAGGAGTACTTGTGCATGATGTTTGAGCTTGAAAGAGTGCAGTATGTTATCAAGGACTTGCATCTTAAGAATGGATTCAAAAGGATAGATAATTGGATGTTGTTTGAAAAGTGTGGAGTCTTTGTGCTAACTATTGACAAAAGCTATCATGAGTACTTCTTGGTGGACAAGGTGTATGACCATAGTAGAGCAAAGCTACAAGGAATGTTGAAAGCTAAGCTGGTATGTCCTAAAGATTCAGAAATGACCAGAATAGTGATCAAAAGAACAATTAATCAAAGTCTGGGACAGGATCCAAATCTTGGGAATTAAGCTGGAGTTTTGAAAGCATCATGAAGACCCTTTGCTGAAGAACTTAACTTCTCAATTTGAAAAGTTAAGTTAGGGGGAGATTGTTGGGTCAGAAATATGCTAAGTATGGTTAATGCTGCTACTTAAAATTAATACAACTACTTGGAAGATTACTACTGCTAGTAGAATTACTATTGCTTCAAGAGTTAGTAATGCTAAAAGAATAGTTAGTACTGCTTGGAGAGTTAGTATTGCTAGTAGTTAGTACTGCTTGAAGATTAATACTGCTGGATGAGGATGAAGATTAATATTGCTTATGAAGATAATGCCTTGGAACGAAAGACTAGGAGTTGGAGATAGAGATGAAGATAATTATGGAATGAAGATCAGTTTTGTTTTGATAATTATCTTGTAATTAATTCTGTATATATAGTCTAGAAGTCTTTGATAGAAACACAGTTTTTCATATACGTTTGTTTTAGAGAGAATTAACCTTAAGGTTCTTAGAAGTACTTTCAATAGAGAAGTATTGAATGTCTGTTGAGCCTGTTCAACAGATTGAGGTTTTGTTTGTAATCATTAAGTTAAATCAATATAACTTGTGATTTGAGTTTATACACTGTTTGATTGATTTATTGTTAAAGTGTTTTTCCGCGACTTCTTTAACATAAAGTTTCTAAGTGTTTATTAAATTCTTGTTTAGAATTTCGATCCTGACACGAAGCTTTTTGGGCCTAGAGGGTTACTATCGGAGGTTCATCCAAGACTTCTCAAAGATTTCTCCGTCTCTGACGGCCTTAACTCGCAAGAATGTGAAGTTCGTTTGGGGAGAACCCCAAGAAAAGGCTTCAGGACATTTCAGAAGAAGTTGTGCGAGGCCCCGATCCTTTCCTTGCCCGAAGGATCTGAAGATTTCGTGGTTTACAGTGATGCATCCAAAATGGGTTTGGGTTGTGTGCTGATGCAACAAGGCAAGGTGACCGCCTATGCGTCAAGGCAACTCAAGGAGCACGAGAAGAATTATCCAACCCATGACTTGGAATTGGCGGTCGTGGTGTTCGCCTTGAAGCTATGGTGACACTACTTGTACGGCACCAAGTGCACTCTGTTCACGGACCACAAAAGCTTGACATATGTTTTTGATCAAAAGGAGTTAAATATGAGGCAGAGGCGTTGGTTGGAACTGCTAAAAGACTACGATTGCGAATTGCTCTACCATCCGGGAAAAGCGAATGTAGTGGCGGACGCTTTGAGTCAGAAAGAGTATGGTGGCGGTGTTCAAGCCACGCTTGCAAGAATAGATGTAGTGTCCAATTTAATTGATCAAATAAAGTCAGCTCAAAGAAAAGCCTTGCGCGAGGAGAACCTTAATGGAGAGGTGATGGTGAAGCAACAGTTGCTATTGACCGAAGACGGCCAGGGGTTGAAACTATACCAAGGTCGTGTTTGGGTGCCCAAGATCGGAGGCAACCGAGAATTACTCCTAGAATATGCGCATAAGTCCAAATACTCCATTGATCCGGGAAGCACCAAGATGTATCGAGATTTGAAGTTGACATATTCGTGGCCCGTTATGAAGTTGGACGTGGCAAGCTATGTGGAGAAGTGTGTGACGTTCTTGCTAGTGAAAGCAGAACACCAACGGCCCTACGGAAGCCTCCAGTCCTTGGAGATTCCGGAGTGGAAATGGGAGCATATCACGATGGACTTCGTGACAAAGTTGCCTAAGACACTTAGAGGGCACGACACAATTTGGGTGGTAGTGGACCGATTGACGAAAAGTTCCCACTTTTTGGCAATGCGAGAGACGTTGCCCATGGATAAACTGGCAAAGTTGTACATCGATGAAGTCATATCGAGGCATGGGGTGCCATTGTTAATCGTATCCGACTGAGATAGTCGTTTCACTTCCAATTTATGGGATGGGCTACAGAAGGAATTGGGCACGAGAGTAAAACTGAGTACGACTTATCACCCCCAAACGGATGGCCAAAGTAAAAGGACGATCCAGACATTGGAAGACATGTTGAGATCGTGTGTTATTGATTTTGGAGGTAGTTGGGACTCTCACCTACCTTTGGTGGAGTTCGCTTACAATAACAGCTATCACTCCAGTATTAGGATGGCACCTTTTGAGGCATTGTACGGGCAGAAATGTAGAACTCCTGGTTGTTGGATAGAGGCTAGGGAGAAACAGTTTTTCGGCCCTAGAATTGTTCAAGAAACCGCCGACAAAGTAAAGGGTATTCAGGAGCGGTTGAAGGCGGCTCAGGACCGACAAAAGAGTTACGCCGACAAGAAGTGGAGACTGATAGAATTCCAAGTGGGCTACCGTGTAATGTTGAAGGTGTCCCCTTGGAAAGGCATCATACGGTTTGGAAAGTGCAGGAAGCTAAGTCCCAGATTTATAGGACCGTTTACCATTTTGGAAAGGGTGGGACTTCAATCCTACAAGTTGGAATTGCCACCCGAAATGGTCGGAATACATCACACCTTTCATGTGTGTTATTTGCGCATGTGTTTGGCCGAAGAGGAGAGCGTGATACCCCTCTCGAAAATCCGAGTCGATGAAGGAAATTGTTGTATAGAAGAACCGGATGCAATTTTGGATCGAAAGTCAAAGAAGTTTCATCACAAGGAAATCACAAAGGTCAAGGTGCAGTGGAAGCATCATCGTGGAGCCAACGTGAAGTAGGAAGCGGAGGACAACATGAAAAAGAGATATCTGAACCTTTTTGCCTGAATCGAGATTTCGAGGACGAAATCATTTCTAAGTCGGGGATGATTGTAACACCTGCAATTTTCGGTATGTGATCTATATACTTTGTGACCTATAAATCATATGTATAACTCTTCATTTAGTATTGTTGAAGTCAACTTAAATGCCTCAAATGTTGAATCGCCTTCGTACGAAAATTGAAACGAAATTCAGTCGCGTATAGGTGGGGGGCGACTGTTCCCGGCGATTGTGATAGTGTCACTCTCGTCGTGGCAATGTCGTGGGGAGCCATGGGCTCGTGGTACAAAATGGGCGACTATGCCCGGCGATTGTGACATTGTCACTTTCGCCGTGGCAATGTCGTCGAGCTCCACTTGGTCGCGGTACGTCACGGGCGATAGTGCCTAGCGACTATGACCTGGGCACAATCGCCGGTCATAGTCGCCGACGGGATTTTGGGCAGACTTAAATTCCTTTGTTCTTTTTAGAATTCATTTATCACAAAAATCAGTTTGGTGGTCTCTCTCTCTCTCTCATTTAAGGCGATTTTCACCAACCAAACCCTAACCCTTTTTACTCTCAACCTTAAATCACTCAAGAACTTCACTAGCCTTTTTCCTAGGGTTTGCTAGCATCTCGAGGCTAAGGATTCAAGTGTTTGATCAAGCTTGGTGCCTCCCTTCCACTCTTAGTTTGGTGATTTCTAGGGTTTTAACCAAAACCCCTAGTATTGTGAGTCAATCCCTAACCTTCCTTCATTAAATGCATATTATCATTGATTAATAAAGGTGTGTATCATATTGTTACACCATTTTTGTTATCCCAGATAACAATGTAATTAAAATGACAACTTTGATTCAATCAATTTCGATGTGTATTTCTCAAACACAAATTACATACACTGTAGCTCTCTCAAACTTTCTTTCCCTACAATGAACTCGTATGATGCACTATGAATCATCTACACGCTTACCACAGAGCCACAACTACTTATATAAAAAGACACAATACACGTAAACAACTATTCATGAATGCTACAGAAACACGCACACAACATAAACACTTACAACACAACATACTTTGACTTTGAAATTTATTGCAAAGACTTTGACTTTCTGTTTGAGAGTTGACTTGGGCTTTAACTTTCAGCTTCAGTAAACATGATCTTGTATCCAACAAATATGCTCTAACAATTTTATACATTTGAGGATTTTAGGAGATTTTGGGCAAGACCTAGGGTTTTGGCCAAACTTAATGCTTTATTTAAAAGATGTTGAGGATTTGTTTTGTACACATAAATGATGGACTTTTGGTGACTTTGAGAACTTTGGTAAAGCAACATCAAATAGGTGATTTTATGAACTGTTGATAAGAAGGGACTTTCCTTTACGTTGGGAATTATACCCAGTATTTATACATGGTAAATATATTATGAAATGTTGGTATTCTTGTTGCATAAATACAGTGAAATGGATCCATAGGCACTAGAGGAAATTTGTATCTGGTTGATAATAACTATTGGGCTAGATAGGTGCTACTTGGGAGCTCGTGCTATAGAACGTGGGTGGTTGAATACGATAACCTTGTATGTCATGACATGCATAATCTAGCGAGAGAGTATTTCTTAGACCATTTGGGAGCTCGAACTAAAGACCGTGGGTGGTTGAACTCGATAACCTTTGGTGCTATAATAGAAGCTCCACAACATTGGTGTGTGACCTACTTTTGTGTTCCGTCACCACAATGGTAATCTCGGGTCTCCCCCGTTAAATTGTGAGACCCTACCCTTTTCCCGAGGGATAGTTAAGAAATTCATGAAAGTAACATCGATAAAACCGATCACATTAATTATTATTCCTTTATTTAAACTCATATGATTGGTCTCATTAGGCGTAAGCCTAACACTTGTTTCTTGAATGTTCCACCTCTACAGGTTCCATTAGCGGTGGGGCTCGTAAAGACTGAGCTTCGGGGGTTGAGCGAATAGCGAAGACTTTTTGGAAGTAACCAATAGGTGTCTTGGCGTGCAAAAGCGAAAGTATAGATTATTTTGGGAGATTTGGTGATATGGTCTAATCTAGAAGATAATGTCTTAGATTAGCTAGTTGTCATTTTTGATTCCCAACATTCTTGTGGTGTAAAACGCCTTAAATACTTTTCCCAACTTTTGGGTAATCTTCGTTATTTAGCTTTGTTATCATCTTGGTTGAGATGTTCATTTACAGGTTTTGGTTCTTACTTTTATAGCCGTTATATTGCAAAAATTTTAATTTAAATTTCACTTAAGTTTTTAGCGCGTTACAGAGTAGAGAAGAATCTGGGGTGAATGTTTTGGTCCCCACAATGCTCTATTTATACAAAAAATAAAGAAGGGAAGAAGGAGAGGGTTGTGGGAAGGGTAAAGGTCGTGTGGTTGGGGGAGGGGAGGGTTATTTATGGTTGAAAATGCGAATAGGTTGGGGTGGGAGGCAGATTTTCGATCAAAGAATGGATTTCAAGAAAAGATTCCTCTAGGGTTTATCCCATCTTGACAAGTGGCACCACCATCCACGGCAACCTCGCAATTGCGAGCCAGGGGGTGAAAAGGTAACTTTTTTTTCACAAGGGAGGGACAAGAATTGAAACTTTGTGGAAATTCGGGGCCTAGGCTCGCAAATGCAAGTCTCTTTCATGAGGCAGGGACCAATTGTGAAACATTTCGAAATTTCAGGGAGGACCTTGCAAATGCAAGCCCCATTTTCACGAGGGAGGGACCAAAAGTGTAAATATGGGGTTGGGTTCATGGGGAAGGTCGTAATTGAGGGGCGTTTCATGATGTTGGTGGCTATTTGGGTAAACTTAGGGAGATTTTGGCTATTTCAATCATAACTATAAAATTTACATTAAAATTATAAAGTAGCAATTAATTTTAACAAAAAATATACCAAAATAAATCCCATTTTAGTGTCTACCCCAACGGGTAGGCGGGTAGCACCTCAAGGCTCATGGTTCTTAGTGCCTACCACTTCAGATAGCACCTCAAGATTCAATAATCTTAGTGCATACACTTTGGGCAACACCTCAAAGATCATGACCTTAGTGCCTAGTGCCTACCCTAATGGGTAGCAACTCAAGGCTCATGGTTCTTAGTGTCTTCCACTTCGGGTAGCACCTCAAGCCTCTCCTTAACTAGGCCAAAAGCCTCAAAACAAGGGTTCTGGCGTCCAACCCTGCAATACCAACGGTCCTGGAATCCAACCTCACATAGGTTTCTCTCTGCAATACCAACACAACCATTATCACAAGACTAACTTAAATGCCTATGGATCCAATGTATTACAGCCTAAATTACATGGCTCAGAATGATTGACCAACGCACTCAAAACATGTAATTTCCAAATAAATATGCAATAAATGCAATACACGTCTAAAACTCAACATTGAGTAATTTAAACCAGACAAGGGTCTTCAAAACTCATTGAGCCAAAATCAAGCAATAGACTCCATGCTTGTGTTACTACTCAAATAAAAGTCAGCATAAGTCAAAATATCCATTTACCCACTGTTTATGCAAAATTCATGCTCCAAAATATGATTTGGTCAAAAACTCAACATTGATGGGATAAATCATCTCTAAATGAAAACCATACAATTTATACTTCAAAATATCTTATAACCTAATAATATGTAATTCACGGACGGTTTATAAGACCAAATCCACTAAAAGTGCATTTACGTCATATAATCTCCATTATATATAACAAATAATCAAAATACCACATTTTATGATTTATTTATCCAAATGTCCAAAATCCCCAAATATATGAATTTCTCAAGATTTATAAAATCAAATGTACTAAAGATGCAAATCTCATCAAGTAATCAACACATTTGATAAATATCAGTAAAGATACTTAAGTACACCAAAATAAACATTTTTGACATGTACATAGTTTTCATAAAACAACTTGAACTCATATTACTAGGTTAAGTTAAACCTAGTTTCCAAACCCATCTCTAGCTTCCCAAGAATGTAGATTTGAGGTCCATAGGCAAGAACCTCAAGAAATCTTTTCAAATCCACAACCCAAGGTCTAGAAATGCACCAAGGGTAATCACAAGATCAGATGCAAAACAACCCAAGTTAACTCTCAAAATACCCAAAATACTTACCTCTTCTAAATCTTGAGATCACAACCATGATTCTTCAATCTCCATTATCAACTTTCCATTGCTCCCAAAAACCTCTCTAAAATCGGTCTTCAAGAAGGTAAAATTGCCTAAAAGAATGGAAGATGAGAGAGGATTAAAGGAAATGAGGAAACACTAGAAAAACCGAGTTTAAAAATGGACAACACCTCGAACGCGACTTTGGCCGTGGCTAAACCCGTGCCAAAATTCGCCCGCATCCAATTCTTGGGTGTAACACCCCGGATTTCCGTTGTGTAACCTTGCTATTCTTATGTTAAGCTTTTGTCGTTAGCTCCGTGTTTGGTTGGTTGTCGTTTTGGTTTTTGTGAAGTTTGGGGAGGAACAGTGAATTACGCGAGTTACACCGCGATTAGAGGTCGCGGCACAACCCGCGTAACCCTCTGTTTGGTATAAGATTTTGAGAACTACGCGAGTTATACCGCGACTAGTGGTCGCGGCACAACCCGCGAAACCCACTGGATGATTAGGGTATTTGGGACACGGGCGAGTTATGCCGCGAGTTGAAGTCGCGGCATAACCCGCGTGGTTGCTTTGACCGCCTTAAGAGGTTCAGTTTCCCAAAATTCTTTATCACTTATCTCAAATATCTTTTCTCTCTCTCTCTCTCTATTTCTCTATCTCTTTATCTTTCGATCTTCGAAGTCTCGTTTCGTTGCTAGTTTTCGGTGTTTCTAGCAAGGGGTCGGTGTTTTAAGCTTCACCTCTTCGCAGTGATCGTTATCTGGTTTTCTAGGTTTTATTCCAAAAACCTATCGGTGAGTTCCTACTACATTTTTCAAACTTTATACATATTAAAACTCTTATTTGCGAAATCTAAAGTATTTCTACGGTATGATTTTATGTTCTCTACATTTTGTTATAAATAAAGTTTTTGGTGATTCTTGGGGTTCCCGGTCAGATTTGACCAAAATGACGGGTTCCGCCTTATTGAAGTAAAATGATGTTTTACTTGCACATTATGTGGTCGTTTGAAAAGGATGATTATGAACTCATTTTAATGGTTTTCGTTCTTACCAGAAGTTGAACTGGAAATGACATTTTGGTTATAAAATGTGTTTATACCATATATTTATTTATGGTTGGTCACATATGTTGTTGTGACGAGTCCTTACCATTACTAGTGGATCCCTAGGTTTTGGAGTAGACTGTTTTGTTGGGAGGCTATATTCCCCAAATATGTAGCTATGGATCACATGTTCTGTGATGAGTTTATGGTACGGTTATGTGAGGCCGGTTACTAGCCATGGTTCATGGTGATCCTAGTGAAGGAGTATACATTGGTTTCCCTTGGGAGCGCGATCTCACCTCGTATCACGGACTCTGGGTTCATTGCTGAGGACTCCAAGTGTTTAGCTCATAACTCGGATTTGTGGTCTACTTTTTGTTACACCACTCTCCTTGGTTAAATGGTCCTTTTATCACCGTTTAAGAGTTTTGGACCGAAGAGGCCCGGTTGTGGCGAAATGTTATCTTTACGAACTAAACCTTTATGAAAAGATTTCTTTATGATACTGATGTTATATCTTTTGAGCTTTATAAACTGTATGTTCTCACCAGGCTTTATAGTCTGACACTTTTTCTCAAACGATGTGTATAACAGGTTTCCATTAGCAGTGGGCGCCGGGGTTTTTGGAGAGACGAGTTTTGAGTCTCGGGGTTTTTGGAGATGTTTTAAGTATTGTTGCTGGGCATTGTTAAGTCCCATTCTTTTGATGAAATCCTTGTATAGAATTGTATAGTCTTAAAGACTGGTCCCATTTATGGGAAGTTAATGGAATTGCTTACGTCATATTGTCAGATTTCCAGGTTTTAATTTACTCTGATTTTTGAGGTTGTTACAGGTTGGTATCAGAGCTCTAGTTTAAGTGAACTAGGCATGAATGTAAGATGTCTAGACTTAGACTGCGTATGCTAAGAATTGATCCGCGAGATTTTGGGTAGAGCTCCTAAGATGGGTTAGTCTTAGAGTCAACGGAAAGTACGATTATCAGGCGTTGTAATAGCGGTGACAAGAACCGTTATGTGTTGTATGTTCATAATTTCACTTAGCTAATGTTATTATGAGGATATTGTACGTAAGAGTCCTTGATTTGCTGTTGATATGACAATTGGTAATGTGGTAGTACGTTTTCCTTTCGTGTTTTTCCTATCTCTCTCTTATCTCTTTCTTTGTTCTGTGAAGTTGTTCAGCATGGTGAATACGCGTGGTAGACCGCGTACTCGTGTTGATGGCATGGAAGCGACAGCCTCCACCGCTGATCGGCCGGAAGGAGTTGAGGTTGTCGTGCGTCCGCCAGTTCAGCAGGTACTAGGTGGGGGGCCAGAGGTCATTCCGTGAGTAGACCTGGCTTCGTCTCACCTAGTCATCGGGGATGCTAATCCCCAGTCAGAGTTGTTGGCCAACGTGATGTTGGCGATGAGAGAAGAGATGGCTAAGCAGCAAGAGTTTCTGCTAAAAGCGATGGAGGACCGCGACGTGAACCATCGGAGAAGTGAGACGGTGGTGGAGAACGTCGTAGCAGGTTCTGGAGGCGATGGTATAAGGGTCACAGCGGTAGAGCGCGGGATTTCTGATGCTCCGGGGAATAGGAAGAGTTGTTCCTATAAGTCCTTTATGAGCTGCAGACCACCTGAATTCTTCGATTCAGATGACCCGGCGGTATGTGTAAAGTGGATCCGAGTGGTTGAGCAAGCTTTTGGCTCTTCCGAATGTGGTGATGATCAGAGGGTGCGGTTCGGTACCCAATTGCTGAGGGACACTGCACTCATCTGGTGGAATATCATCCAATCCACTCTATCTCCTGAAGTGTTGGCCCAGTTGTCTTGGGCCGAGTTCAAGAAGAAGCTACTAGAAGAGTTTTGCAACGAGAGGACCATGGATCGAATTGAGAAAGAATTCCGGTCCTTGGTGAAGGGAAGCCTGACGGTGAGAGAATACACCCGTCAGTTTATGGAGAAGCTGGGTCTGGTGGGGCACGCTGCCCCAACAGAAAAAGATAAAATGAAAGCTTATCTCAACGGCTTACCAGCGGACATGCAATCGATGGTCCATAATTTCAAAGCTTCTAACCTCCGAGAGATGGTGGAGGAAGCTCAATTCATGGAAGAGATGTTCGCGAAGAGCAAATCTGAGAATTCTGTGATAGTGTCTGATAAAAGAAAGTGGGAGAGCAGTTCAGTACCTCCCAAGCGAACCCGACCTTTTGTCGGAAACCGCAACTTCGGTAGTTATCAGGAAGCAAGGTGGTGCCCGAGGTGTCGGACCAAGCATCACGGTAACTGTTACAACAATTCTCAAACTTGCTTCAAGTGTGGGAAGCCTGGTCATACTGTCAGAGATTGCCCGGTCAAGGGGATCATCTGTTTTGAGTGCAAGACACCGGGACACTCGAGGAAGGATTGCCCGAAGCTTGTGTCGGGTAGCGCGCCAGCAAGGAAGGAGAACCCTCCGAAGGTTCCGGGTCGAGCATTTCAGATGACGGCCGAAGAGGCTAGAGCATCCGCTGATGTGGTATCGGGTACTTTTCTTATAAACTCTGTACCTGCTCTTATTTTGTTCGATACGGGTGCTAGTTTCTCTTTCATATTTGAATTGTTCCGTCAGAAAATTGCTATGCCCACTACTAGTCTTGAGGATGCATTAGTGGTAGAAATAGCCGATGGTAGTCAAGTTCTGATCCACGAGGTTCTGAAGCAGTGTACTCTTAGTATCGAGGGGAGAGAATTCTCAATTGATCTATTGCCGATGTTAATCGGGGGTTTCGATGTTGTGGTTGGCATGGATTGGTTGTCAAACAATCATGCCGAGATCGTATGTTCCAAGAAGTTGATTCGACTTCCCAACCCCTCTGGTGAAGTCGTGGTCATCTATGGTGAAAAGAGGAAGGGTGAAGTGGCAATAATCACAATGGCAAGAGCACGCAAGTGTTTAGTAAAAGGATGTTCGTCTTTCCTAGCCTATGTGATCGATGCCAAGCTAGAGAAGTCAAAGCTGGAAGATGTGAAGATCGTGCGTGAGTTTCCAGATATCTTTTCGGACGACTTGCCCGGGTTGCCACCCGATCGTCAGGTAGAGTTTCGGATTGATCTTGTGTCTGGCGCTGCACCGATCGCTAAAGCACCTTATCGCTTAGCGCCATCGGAGATGCAAGAGATGGTAGCACAACTCCAAGAGCTATTGGAGAAAGGCTTTATAAGACCGAGTTCGTCACCTTAGGGAGCTCCGGTCTTATTTGTCAAGAAGAAGGATGGCACAATGAGAATGTGCATTGACTACCGTGAGTTGAACAAAGCTACAGTGAAGAACAGGTATCCGCTTCCGAGAATAGACGACTTGTTCGATCAACTTAAAGGAGCGGGTTGTTTTTCAAAGATCGACTTACGTTCAGGTTATCACCAAGTGAAGGTAAGAGAAGAAGATGTTCCGAAGACAGCTCTCAGAACGCGTTACGGCCATTACGAGTTCCTTGTAATGCCTTTTGGCTTGACGAACGCACCAGCTGTGTTTATGGATTTAATGAATAGAGTATGCCGACCATTCCTCGACAAGTCGGTCATTGTATTCATTGATGACATACTAGTGTACTCCAAGAGTGAGTCAGAACACGAACAGCATCTACGTGAAGTTCTAGAAGTGTTGAGAAAAGAGAGGTTGTACGTCAAGTTTTCCAAGTGCGACTTTTGGCTTAAAGAAGTACAATTTCTGGGTCACGTAGTCACTTGGGTCGGAGTGAAGGTTGACCCATCCAAGATTGAAGCTATGATGAATTGTGAGCCTCCTAAGAGTCCGTCAGAGATCCGAAGTTTCTTGGGTCTGGCGGGATACTACAGGAGATTCATTCAAGACTTTTCGAAGATCGCTTCTTCCTTGACAGTTCTGACTCGGAAGAATGTGAAGTTCGAATGGACTGAAACCCAAGAGAAAGCGTTCCAGATCCTTCAAAAGAAGTTGTGTGAAGCTCCGATCTTGACGTTACCTGAAGGGTCGGAAGATTTCGTGGTATACAACGACGCTTCAAAGATGGGATTGGGTTGTGTGTTGATGCAACGAGGCAAGGTGATCGCTTATGCCTCGAGGCAGCTTAAGATACACGAGCAGAATTATCCAACCCATGATCTGGAGTTAGCAGTGGTGGTATTCTCTTTGAAGCTTTGGCGACATTACCTCTACGGCACGAAGTGCACTCTTTACACAGATCACAAGAGCCTGAAGTATGTCTTTGGTCAGAAAGAGCTGAATATGAGGCAAAGAAGGTGGCTCGAGTTGCTGAAAGATTACGACTGTGAATTGCTTTACCATCCAGGTAAGGCGAACGTGGTGGCCGATGCACTAAGTCGGAAGGACTATAGCGGAAGCATTCGAGCTACCCATTCAAGAATCGAACTAGTGTCTAGTCTTGTGGAGAAGATCAAGACATCACAGTTGGAAGCACTGCTAGAAGAGAATCTAAAGGGTGAAGTCATGACTAAGCAGCGTTCGCTCTTAACGGAAGATAGCCGTGGAGTGAAACTGTTCAGCGGTCGTGTGTGGGTGCCCAAGATAGGGGGTAACCGTGAGTTGTTGCTAGAAGATGCACACAAGTCCAAGTATTCCATACATCCGGGAAGCACAAAGATGTACAGGGACTTGAAGTTGCACTATTGGTGGCCGGTAATGAAGCTTGATGTGGCACGTTACGTTGAGCGTTGTGTGACGTGTTTGCAAGTTAAGGTCGAACATCAGAGACCATATGGGAGTCTACAGTCTTTAGAGATTCCCGAATGGAAATGGGAGCATATCACCATGGACTTCGTGACGAAGTTGCCTAAAACTCTTCGAGGTCACGATACCATTTGGGTGATAGTTGATAGATTGACAAAAAGCGCTCACTTCTTGGCTATGCGTGAGACTCTACCGATGGATAAGTTAGCGAAGCTTTATATCGATGAGGTAGTATCGAGGCACGGCATACCATTATCAATCGTGTCGGATCGAGACAGTCGGTTCACTTCGAACTTCTGGGATGGATTTCAGAAAGAGCTTGGTACTCGAGTGAAGTTGAGTACGGCTTACCATCCGCAAACCGACGGGCAGAGCGAACGAACGATCCAAACTTTGGAAGACATGTTGAGGTCTTGTGTCATCGATTTTGGGGGTAGCTGGGACACTCACCTGCCTTTGGTGGAGTTTGCCTATAACAATAGCTACCACTCGAGTATCGGAATGGCACCCTTTGAGGCTTTGTATGGACGGAAGTGTCGGACTCCCGTGTGCTGGCTTGAAGCGGGAGAAAAGCAATTCGCCGGACCTGAAATCGTGCAAGAGACTGCCGATAAGGTCAAGGGCATTCGCGAAAGAATGAAAGCGGATCAAGATCGTCAGAAGAGCTATGCCGATAAGAAGAGGCGACCGATGGAATTCCAAGTGGGCGACCGCGTTATGCTTAAGGTGTCGCCGTGGAAAGGCATTATACGGTTCGGAAGACGAGGGAAGTTGAGTCCCCGTTTCCTTGGACCTTTCAAAGTGCTTAAACGGATGGGTTTGCAAGCCTACCAGTTGGAACTGCCACCGGAGTTGAGTAGAATACACAACACGTTTCATGTTTGCTACCTCCGGAAATGTTTGGCGGTGGAAGACAGTGTCATTCCCCTTTCAGAGTTAAGGGTAGACGAAGGTAACCGTTGTGTGGAAGAACCCGACGCCATCTTAGAGAGAAAGTCTAAGAAGTTGCGTCATAAAGAAGTCACCTTGGTCAAGGTGCAGTGGAAGCATCATCGGGGAGCGAATGTGACGTGGGAAGCCGAGGAGGATATGATGCGAAGATATCCTCATCTTTTCGAATAGTTAGGATTTCGGGGATGAAATCATTCCCAAGTTGGGGAGGATTGTAACACCCCGGATTTCCGTTGTGTAACCTTGCTATTCTTATGTTAAGCTTTTGTCGTTAGCTCCGTGTTTGGTTGGTTGTCATTTTGGTTTTTGTGAAGTTTGGGGAGGAACAGTGAATTACGCGAGTTACACCGCGACTAGAGGTCGCGGCACAACCCGCGTAACCCTCTGTTTGGTATAAGATTTTGAGAACTACGCGAGTTATACCGCGACTAGAGGTCGCGGCACAACCCGCGAAACCCACTGGATGATTAGGGTATTTGGGACACGGGCGAGTTATGCCGCGAGTTGAAGTCGCGGCATAACCCGCGTGGTTGCTTTGACCGCCTTAAGAGGTTCAGTTTCCCAAAATTCTTTATCACTTATGTCAAATATCTTTTCTCTCTCTCTATTTCTCTATCTCTTTATCTTTCGATCTTCGAAGTCTCGTTTGGTTGCTAGTTTTCGGTGTTTCTAGCAAGGGGTCGGTGTTTTAAGCTTCACCTCTTCGCTGTGATCGTTATCTGGTTTTCTAGGTTTTATTCCAAAAACCTATCGGTGAGTTCCTACTACATTTTTCAAACTTTATACATATCAAAACTCTTATTTGCGAAATCTAAAGTATTTCTACGGTATGATTTTATGTTCTCTACATTTTATTATAAATAAAGTTTTTGGTGATTCTCGGGGTTCCCGGTCAGATTTGACCAAAATGACGGGTTCCCCCTTATTGAAGTAAAATGATGTTTTACTTGCACATTATGTGGTCGTTTGAAAAGGATGATTATGAACTCATTTTAATGGTTTTCGTTCTTACCAGAAGTTGAACTGGAAATGACATTTTGGTTATAAAATGTGTTTATACCATATATTTATTTATGGTTGGTCACATATGTTGTTGTGACGAGTCCTTACCATTACTAGTGGATCCCTAGGTTTTGGAGTAGACTGTTTTGTTGGGAGGCTATATTCCCCAAATATGTAGCTATGGATCACATGTTCTGTGATGAGTTTATGGTACGGTTATGTGAGGCCGGTTACTAGCCATGGTTCATGGTGATCCTAGTGAAGGAGTATACATTGGTTTCCCTTGGGAGCGCGATCTCACCTCGTATCACGGACTCTGGGTTCATTGCTGAGGACTCCAAGTGTTTAGCTCATAACTCGGATTTGTGGTCTACTTTTTGTTACACCACTCTCCTTGGTTAAATGGTCCTTTTATCACCGTTTAAGAGTTTTGGACCGAAGAGGCCCGGTTGTGGCGAAATGTTATCTTTACGAACTAAACCTTTATGAAAAGATTTCTTTATGATACTGATGTTATATCTTTTGAGCTTTATAAACTGTATGTTCTCACCAGGCTTTATAGTCTGACACTTTTTCTCAAACGATGTGTATAACAGGTTTCCATTAGCGGTGGGCGCCGGGGTTTTTGGAGAGACGAGTTTTGAGTCTCGGGGTTTTTGGAGATGTTTTAAGTATTGTTGTTGGGCATTGTTAAGTCCCATTCTTTTGATGAAATCCTTGTATAGAATTGTATAGTCTTAAGGACTGATCCCATTTATGGGAAGTTAATGGAATTGCTTACGTCATATTGTCAGATTTCCAGGTTTTAATTTACTCTGATTTTTGAGGTTGTTACATTGGGCAGACAATCCCTAATGCGGGTTGTGGTGCGGCCAAACCCGCTTGATAACCCGCATTGCCTTTTGATCCGACTCCCAGAAGCCTCTTTCTTAGGTCTTAACATAAAATCCGCTCCATATCGTTTCCTAACAATATAGCTTGATACCAAATTCATTTTTAGGTCAAAATATCAAACATAATACAAAAGCAACATAGTTGTCCAAAATTCTGGGTATTACATTTATATAATTTTAATTTGATATGTATTTTAAATAGTTTATTTGGTTTTTGGGGTATGAACACGAAATTAGGAAGCCTTTCATGGTTTTACTATTCGTTTTCACAACTTTCTTTTTTTAAGTCCTTGCCGGTCGATTGAAGTCTATTAACCGGTTGTTGTCCTGGTTCTTTTCTTATGGTAATTTACATAAATAGTCCCTAATCTATTGCAAAATATTACATAAAGGAAAAAAACTATTAAATGATTGCTAGATGATCTTCTTAGAACTCCATTTCATCTTATTTGCTTGAAATCTTTGTACGCTACGCTTCAGAGCTTGTACATTTGCTACAACATATTTTTTTAAGTTTTTTTTTACCACGTGGTTGGAATTATTAAATTTCAGAATTGATGAAGGTTAAGGATATTTGCAAACATGGATGATTAATTGAGAGGTTTTAAAATAGGTAAACACACTAGTAAACTTATGAAATGTTAGATGGCAATCGTCTCTCAAAATGCTTCAAAATCCTATGCTCATTGTCAACACATTTTTTTGAAGAGAAATGATTGAGTCACGATCAAGTTTCGACATTGCCATCACCCGAACGAGAATCAATCCTATCATGGAAATTGTGGTCCTTATAGAATTCATTAACATAGTGCGAAAGGAAAGACGAAGTTACATCAAAAACATTAGGACAAGATAAAAAACGAGAGTGTCTCGCAATTAAGTGAGTCGCTTCGTTGGCTTGTCTCCCAACCGCGTGGACCGAGTAGCTTTCATGGTTATCAAGGATCCTCCGAATATCAAGGATAATGTCTCCGAATTCCGAGATGTCGTGGCTCTGATCATAGATGGCATCCACAATAGTTTTGGCATCTGTTTCGAACAAGACATTGGATAATCCCCGATCGCAAGCCCATAAGATAGCGTCTCGAAGGGCATACGCCTCACATTCATGGACCGGAGGAAGGGAGTTCATAGGAGTCGCTTTGGCAGCGATGAAGGCCCCCCCTACAGTCTCTAAGGATTTCGCCAAAGCCCGCTAAGTTGGAATTTTCAAAGGTGGCAACATCAATGTTGCATTTTAAGAAACCTCTTCTAGGAGGGTGCCACATAGAGCTACAAGAGGTGTAATTCTGCATATGGTCCGAGAGGATGAGTCTCCTCGTGGTATGCCAATCTAAGAGAATATTGTTAGCTCGCCTAATGACCGATACCGAGTCACGAGGCCCGTGTTCCAAACAATAGCATTCCTACGATGCCATAAGCTCTATAAAATCATAAGAGCCTGATCTCCTTCGGTCCTAGGTAAATCCTTAAGTAGCTTGAAAATCAAGTCAGGGAAAGAGTCGGAATTGTCTATGAGTTGGTACACGGTGTCCCAAAGAGCCGCCTCACTCCAAACCGGTCTCACCGTAGAACAACCGATGAACATGTAGCCGGTGTTTTCGGTAATACGGTTGCATAAGGGGCAAAGAGGATTAATTTGAATCCCTATTTTTTGGAAAGCCTCGCGCGTGGGTATAATTCCTCGGATTGCACGCCATGCGAAGAATCTGACTTTGTGGGGAATGTTCGCTTTCCAAATCCATTGCCAATCAACATTATTCTTCGGTTGGGAATCTAGTGCCATGCGATTTATAATGAGCATGTAACTAGATTGAATGGAGTAAACATGATTAGGGGACCAATGCCAAATGAGGGTATCAAGCCCCGAATCCGAGGGGGGAGGAAGCTTGAGGATGCCATCTCGGTCCCTCTAAATGAAAATCTGATCAATTAAATCCACATTCCACGATCGGGTTTGAGGGTCGAATAAGTCCCGCACACAAAGGTTTGGGCAGTCCCTATCAATGGGAGTTTTAATCAAGAAGTTGTCATCTTCCCTAAGCCAAGGATCGCGCTAAACATTGATGGTTTTTCTGTCCCCCACCTTCCACCGAAGCCCTTCTTGTAAACCAAGTTGAGAATGCCAAATACTTCTCCAAATAAAACTTGGGGAGTTTCCTAAACGGGCCTCCATAAACACCCCACCCGGGTAGTATTTAGCTTTTAAAATTTTTTTGACAAGAGAAGAAGGGTTTGAGACAATTTTCCATCCTTGCTTACCGAGAATGGCCACATTAAAGGCGGTGAGGTCACAAAATCCTAAACCTCCATGTATTGGGGGACGAGACAATTTGTCCCAAGAAAGCCAATTAACCGATCGTTGGCCATTAAGTTTTCCTCCCCACAGGAATTTATCATTTTCTCCAGATCTTTGATAGTGGAAGCCAGAAAGAGGAAAACATTCATGTAGTAAACCGGTACAACTTAGACCGCCGCCTTTATGAGAGTAGCCCTTCCCACGATGGATATGAGACGTTTCCCCCAATTATGCATCTTTTGCCAAAGTCTTTCACGAATAAATCAAAATATGCATTTTTTAGATCTCCCCATAAGCGATGAAAGCCCAAAGTAACACCCCATATTGATGGGTTTGTCTATACAAGAATACTCGAGAAACCGTGGACGAGCTCGGGAGCCAGGTTATTGCTTCCCATAATTCCAGATTTAGCGTAGTTGATCCCTTGACCCGACGCCTGTTCATACGTTGTTAACATTTATTTTAAATGGCGAATCTCGTCCAGCGAGGCCTTGCAAAAAAAGAAGGCATCATCCGCAGAAAAGAGGTGAGAGATCGATGGAACACCTTTAGCCGTTCGGCATCCGTGGAGTCGTCTGACCTTTTCTTCATGGATAAGGAAGGACGATAGACCTTCCATACATACAATGAAAAGGTACGGAGAGATCGGGTCTCCCTGACGGAGACCGCGGTGTGGGGTGATGGGATCTATCAGGTCGTTGTTGACTCTCACAATATACTTTACAGTTTCGACCGTGAGCATAATCATGTTTACCCAATGGTTAGGGAAGCCGAGTGCCAGAAGCATGTGGCGGAGGTACTCCCAGTCAAGCCAATCATGTGCCTTACTAATATCGATTTTTAGAGCAGCGTCACCTTTCTTCTTGCGGGTATTACGATGCATAGAGTGGAGCATCTCGAAGGCAATGATGACATTGTCGGTGATTAGACATTTTTTTGATGAAAGCAGTTTGATTTTCCAAGATGATCGTCGGGAGAATCGGTTTGATGCGGTTGGCTAGAACTTTGGTGATGATTTTCATGATAACATTACATAAGGAAAGGGGTCGATAATCTTTGAGGTACGACGGTGACTCGATTTTCGGGATAAGCGTAATGATAGTGTCATTAAGACCATTAGGAATAGTCCCATTTTTGAGCCATGCCATTCTCGCGAGGAAAATATCATCACCCAGATAGTTCCAAAGCTTTTGGTAGAACCGAGGGTTGAATCCTTCCGGTCCCGGTGATTTGTCTGGATGAATTTGGAAAAGCATCGTACGAAATTCTTCTTTAGTAAAGGGAGTCTCAAGTCGGGCGATATCACTTTCGGAAATTCTTTTTTGGACCAAACTAGTGATCAACTTTGGATTTCTGGAGCTTGCCAAAAAAAGTCTATTGAAGTGCCTAGTTACGAGATTGTGATTTTTAGAGCTATTCTCATGCCAGCTTCCGTTATCGTCTTTAAGCTTTATAATTCGGTTAGCTTTCCTTCAACCGTTAGGATATTGTAACACCCTGATTTTTATCTTAATTGAGGAAAAATGTTGAACGGGATGAATTGGTAAAGGAAGAACCAAGTATGGGGTATGGCTATAGTGCCATGTGGTTCTAAAATTTGTCACAATAGCACCGATAGTACTAAGAGTATGGTCGTCCCGGCTATAGTGCCATGCAGTTGTGATAAATGTCACAATTGCAACGACGTTACCGGGTGTTTGGTCGTCACAACGAATGTGCTAGGAAGGTACGACAATGGCACAATAATTGGTATAATAGCATCCAATGTATCCGAAAATGGTCAAGTAATGGTCGATGAATGATCGAGAAAAGGGTCAAGAAATGGTCGAGGAACGGTCGAGAAAACGAGCGAAAAGGGCTCTCGGTACCTTTTGGGCGAAAGTGCCAAGCTAAAGTGACACTGGCACTTTAGCCGGGTACTTTTGCTGAGAAAAATGTGTCCACGGTACATTTTGGGCGAAAGTGACAGCTAAAGTGACACTTTCACTTGTCACTCTCGCGGTCGGGGTGCAGTGCTTAAATTCAGCCCCTAACTTCATTTGGTCATATCTTTCTCATTTCTACTCCGTTTTTAGTGATTAAAATTGCTATGGTTTCGTATTTGAGATTTTTTAAAGGTTATATTTTTAGTTTTGGGAAGATCCAAGAGTATTTGGTGGTGGAGTGGAAGCAAAGATCAAGAGCCCATCATCATCACCATCATCTTCAAGAAATTTGGGGTTTTCTAGGTTTTCACCAAAACCTAAGTGGTAAGTTTATCCTCTCCATTTCTAAACCTTATTAGCTTATATAAATGATTCATTGATGATTTCCTAGTGTTTGGTTTCTCTAATTTCGGTTTGGAATATTTTGGAGGATTTAGGTCAAAATTAAGGTTTTGGCCAAAATGGAGAATTTGAAGTAAAATGATTGGGGAACTATTCTAAAGGGTTGAATAAGTATATTTATGGTTGAAATTTATAGATCTAGGTTTTGGAAGGATTTTGCTTATGGATTCAGATTTCTTCAAGAAAGCTCAAGTTGGGGTAAAATCTAGATTTAGCCTAAATCTAGCAAGGTGGGTTCAAGTTGATTTGTGAAAACGGTGTACATGCCAAAATGCCTATTTTAAAGTGTTTATATGCTTTACATGAAATTATCAAATGTTGAGTTATTTGACGGATCTTGATTATTTTGAAGTGTTTGGTTTTATAAACTTTGTAAAACACCAAACGTGGATTTTGAGCATTTTGACAACTAAAATTATACACATTGGTATTTCGATGAATTATGTCATGAAGTAAGTTGGAGTATAAATGCATTTTATTGTATGTTTTAGATAAGTGTTTGATTTTATGTCATGGGACGTTTTGAAATGATAAATGATATAATGCACTTGAAAAATGAGTTGTCCCAATCTAAACTACGTTGGAGTTAATTTATATATTTTAGAGTATGGGTTTACATAATACGGGTTGTTTACGTTTAATTTCATTTTCTGATTTTCAACGTTGGGTCGTTGGATTTGTTGAGTTTATGGCTCGGTTTGGTTTTGTTGGGTCTTGTGGACACTTGTCCGATTTTAATAGCTCAATGTAGAGCGTTTGGTCATAATTTGCATTTACTGCATCTTATTTGAGAATTACATGTTTTGAATGCGTTAGTTCATTCGTTTTGAGTCATGTAATGTTTTAGTTAGTGCAATTGATCCATAGGCACTATGTTCCTTATGTCCCGTTTTGGACAAGTTCACCACTTTGGCACGGAATAGGCATCGGGTCACCATGGTAAGTAAGGTGTGGACCTATACGATCGGGCAGCGTCCCATGGGCAGTAAGGTGTAATTCCATTGTGTGCATAAGTTCCCGTTTTGGAACTAGGTTCCCTTGTTTTGGAACTCTCAAGGATAGACCTGGAGTGGTTGACTTGATGTTTTCGAGAAATAGACTTGGAGTAGTTGAGCTCGGTAGGTTTTATGCGTATAATCCATACGTTTTGGTTTTCTACATAGCTATGTGACCCACTTTGGTGTTCCGTCATGTACAATGTAATCGGGTCTCCCTCGTCACCAAAAGGTGTTGATTTGGGTATTGAGTCTTATAATCTATGTTTTGGTGACGTATTGAGTACAGGTGGTTATCCATGTTCTAAGGTTTTGAATATTGGATCTTATCCATGTCTTTGGGATGTTTTGGGAAGTTGGAATTTATCTACGTTTTCAGTATTTTATTATTAAAATGTCAATTATGCTTTACGTGGTTTTGGGTTTTGGATTTATATCAAAGAGGCGTTTTGTTTTATGAAGAATGTTGAAAAAGATATTGTTTTTAGATTTAATGTATTTCATCTTGGTTGCTTTCAAATTAAATGTATCTCATTTTGGAAATCACGATCCAAATAACATTCTTAAAGTTATTGTTTTATATATATCTAAGGAAAACTCTTGAGCTCACTAGGCATTAAGCCTAACCTTTTATTTGTAGGCATGTGCATCAGGTTTCAGTTGGGGAAGTGGTTCTAGCAGTGCTATGAAGAGACGAGCCTTAGTCTTACGTAAGGGTAAGTAGTTGGTGAAGTCTTCCGCATATTGAAGATAGTAACTATTATTGGGTTTTAGTAGCACCCGTCTCTATTGTAGATTGTATTCATAGAATGAAATGTGTGTATTGAAGTTAAATCTTAAATTGTGGTTGTAGATGAATCAATTATCGATGTTTTTAGAAAAATTTAAATTACTTGCTATTTACATAATTGAGGGTGTTATAAGTTGGTATCAGAGCTTAAATTTGAGAGATTTAGGTGTTGATTTTGGATACCTAGACTCAAACTAGCGTTATTTTAAGTAATGAAATTGGGATTGCACAATTAGGCACCTTGAGAATTGGATACTTTGAGGTTGATAGAGTCATTTATATCGGGAATCATGTCAGGAGAAGCAAGAGTAATCATGTACGGAACATTCATAATGTCACTTGGCCAGTGTCATGGTGAACTTACATGTTACATGGGTATGCCTGAATCGTCTTGATGTGAGGATCGGTGGGGTAATAGATGAGTTTCTAAGGAGGAGTATCTTGAAGAAGTTGATGTTTATAACATTGTCACTTGGTGTGACAGTTAAGAATAATGAATGCATTAAGTTGACCATTTTGGGTTGGAGAAATTGGTGGAATTTGAACCGTAGGCCTATTGAATCGACTTTATTTCAAGAAGAAATTGTAAGGCTAAACAACTTAGTTGTCTATCGTTACTTTAAGGTGTTGAACATCCGGATGTCGGTAGTTTGATCGCTGGACTTGGAGAGCTCGGTCCTAAGATTTTGGGTCTTGACCAAAATTCATGCGCGCCACTTGTTTTTAAAATAATTTGTACAAAGTATTTCATACTTTCTCAAACCATCATGCGGGTTATATTTGGAATGCCTGGAAAGACATTTTACATGCATGAGATTTTAAACCATAACTTCAAACTTGCATAAAATTGTTTTATTGCACAGGGTTACAAACTTTGTTGAGACTCTCTTTATCCTCGATGATGTCCAACACTATTTTCGGATATTGAAATATTATTGTTTAATGTTGTTTGGGGTTTTGGACAAGTAACTGCAATTTATGACTTTAACATTGGATCTCCTCCAAGTATATTAAGGTTTTGGACGAAGAATTATCTTCCATTATTTTGGTGATTGAGTCTTATTGGTAATTTTATTCCATACGAGTTTTATTGAAAAGTGTCACCTTATATCACGATGCGATAAAAAAGAGATTTTTGAAAATCATGACACTTTAGTTATAATTTTATATTATGATATTTGATTATTGTAAACGAGAATTTTGGTTCCATTTGATTTTGGGTGTTGTTAAGTTTCATTGAGTTCTATGGAAATTATGTTGGGTCTTATGGAGTTCTATTTTTCGATGCTTTGCGTCACGTAGATGAACTTCGAACTGCATAAGCTTTAATTATGATAGATGTAAATTTATGAGCTTTTTTAGCGTCATGTCTCATGCGGGTTTTGCACACGTCATTTCTCTTGAGAGTCTTCATATTGCGTAGTTGCGCTTTTGGGTTATATACAAGGGCATTTCGTGTTGGACCTTTGCTTCGAACGTTTTTTTTTTGGGTTGTTAGGTCTTACTATCATTTTGTTGTGCAATGCATTTTATTGGTCTATTGGTATGTTGCTCATGGTGGCCACTATTTTGGAACAAAGAATGTCTTGTTTGTGCATCATAAATGTTTGGAGTCGATTTAAATTATTTTACGTTTCGATCAAATCGCATGCATCTATCGTTTTACTAGGTTTGGGGAATAAACTGATGTATATGGGTCTTGATGGAAATTTTATTCCACGACGTTTGTGGTTTAAAGGAAAGAATTTTGAAGTGAAACTGTGAAGGTCCCTTTTGGAGTTGTACAAACATTTGTTGCACATGTTATAGTGCAGAAAACTATTTTCATGTATATATTGTACGTTGATGCATGCTAGGACCATGGTAATCCATCTGAAAATTTTGTTGCGCATCTTTTGTTATTGCCATTATTAATGTAAGTTAGAACCAAACGAATTTCGAAATTGCTTTATATGTGTGACTTTGATGACCATTTTGCACACCTATCGAGAAATCGGTAGTGGATTTTACTCATACAGTTAATTGTTATAATGCTTGGGTATTTGAAAGTTTTATAAAATCTCAATTGGCATATTAGTTGAAAAACCTTGAACTCATTAGGGCTATGGATTTAAAACCCTATCTTGAAAAGAGTTGTAATTAGGGACCAGTAGAGTCCTTGGGAATTGAAGCGGCGGATGATCCGACTTGTGGCCAGTCTTGAATTTTGGGTTTCAGTTTTTGAATCTGTGCACGCATGAATAATGGAGGTATTGGATTTATGTCTTCCCAGTTAATTAAGGGGTGATCTTTATGCTTCGGTAAGCCTGCGGGATAAGGTCTTGTGTGATTATTGTAACACCCTCAAATCTGGAAATAACAATCGATTTAAAATTTTCTAAATACATCGATAAAGGATACAATTCTAATCATGATTTATTATTTAACCTCACTACACACATTCATCCTACACATACAGTCTATAATAAGAACATGTGCTACTAAAACCCAATGATAGTTACTATCTCCAAACTTTGGAAGACTTCACCTACTACTTACACTTGCACAAAGCTAGGGCTCAACTCTTCACAGCTGCTAGAACCAAACCCCAACAGGAACCTGATGCACATGCCGACAAATAAAAAGGTTAGACTTAACACCTAGTGAGCTCAAGAGTTTTCAACAAAGATGACATCATTTAAAAAGAAGATATGCAATTGAATCATAATACTTCAATATGATTTGCTTCACTTATGAAAACGACTCGTTTACTAATAACTATGCATTTTAAACGAGAGAGACACCGAGTTAACCGTTAACCAAACCAAAGTAATTTAAAGGCGAATATCCCAATATAAAACGTTCTTTTGTAAATTTGGATTTAACCCAAAACTTACTCAAAATGAGAATAAAGAGCGAACTCCGAATTTTATAAAACGCAAACAAAATATTATATCTCGAAATACCCAATACGGGTGGGACATGACCCATAACTCATAAACCAAAGATAAAATCCCACATAAATAAATATCGCCGTGAACACGGACATTAGACCCAAAACTCACGCAACCATAAAATGGACGAAATTAAACACTGACACGTGGAAATGACGCATTCTATTCAAACCTTAATATACGTGGGGAAAACCCAATATTAAAGCCATCATTTATCGTCGACCACATAAAAACCAAAGTTGGTAAAATACGACATTGCCATGTAAAATACCACGAATCAACGATGAGGAGATCCGTAAATACTGAGAATAGAAAAACACGTAAGTAGGCCGTTCACGCGACTTCCTTGCATGTCCTCTAAACATTTCCATCTGGGGTAGCGAGAACACGTGAATGGGCCACCCGTGATGTTATTGAATTTCACCACACATCCCGACATCCTAGTTCCCATGCCACCACCGACATCACAACCTCGGACCGTTTATGCCTCTGGCCTTACTCCGTCGAGTTCCACTTTCAAGGACTTACAGACGTGGGTGCCTATCCAATCTAGACGAGTTTCAACTCGGCAGCATCAAGCCACCTATTGCCTACTCGCTAGCAAACCCAAGCGGTCACTAACTGTAACCCAAAACCTTAGGCCTTACACAACCGACAGACTTACGTGCCTATGGATCCATTACGACACTGTCTAACATTACATGACTCTAATTGAATGACCAAAGCACCCAAAAACATGTAATTCACCAATGACACGAAATAAGCGTCATCATACTCAAAACCCACGTTGGTTATAAATTCAGACAAATGTCCACACGACTCATTTAGTCAAAACCGAGCCAAAAGCCCAACACTTTACGTAGATACCCAAATGAAAACCGATATAAACATGGAAACACGTTTGACCAACTATTATGCAAACATGACTAAAAGTGTAATTAACCCAAATCTCATCGCTGGTCGAGACAAACCATTTTCCAAGTGAACTTATACCCTTATGTTTTCAAAACGCCTCATAATACAAAATATGCATTTCCCAAAAAGGTTATTACGATCAAATACACAAAATGACGCTTACGTCAATTGAACTCCAAGTATATATGTGAAATCATCAAAGAAACATTTCAACATGATTTATTTACCAAAATAATTAAAGATCCCAAAATGGGTGTCTCAACATGTTTATAAAACTAAACATTTCAAATTAACTAAAACTTATCAGCAGTTAACCATTTTAGGTAAAACACAAACATTTTAAAATAAACATTTTGGCATGTACACCGTTTTCACAAATCAACTTGAACTCACCTTGCTAGATTTAGGCTAAATCTAGATTTCACCCAAAGAGCTCTTTTGAAGGCCACTTGAATCCTCAGGCAGAAGACTTCCAAAATCTAGATACATACATACCAAACCATTTAGAAACATTCCCCAAACATTAATTACTAAAATCCCCACGAGATCAAAACCCTAGTTTCCCCAAAACTATCAAATCCGAGATTTGATAAACCAAACACTAGGGAAACATCAATGGAGCATTTACAACATTAAATCAAGGAAACTTACTATTCTAGGTGATGAGACTTTCCGAGGACGCCCATTCCAACTCTTCAACCCGAGCTCCCACACGTTGGACTTGATGAGGAAGATGAAGATGGAGATGGTGAAACCTTGACCATAGCTTTTCAATTCTACCACTTGGTGATGTTTTACCTTCATAAAATACAAGGGTTTGGGTCAAATATGGGTTCGGGTTTGAAAGGAGAAGAAGGAAAACGATTTGGGGGAGAATGGGAAAGGTTTGGAGAATATAAATGAGGAAGAAGGCTGAAAATCCGCACTTAACAACACCGTGGGCACCATGTGCGACATTGACCATGCGACATTGCCCAGGGAAATGTCTCCAGGTGCCCCCAGGCCGCGGTACATCCTCTGCGACTGTGACAGTGCGACTATGATACTGTCATAGTCGTCGGGCATTGTCGCGAGACCTTCCCGGAGCCCCGAAACCCGACTTATTCACTGCCAATACTCCCGATACTCCAAGGGATTTTAAACAAAACATTTCCCAAAAAACCCCGTTGTTTACAAGTCGCAGAAATGTCCGGGTGATATTTACTTACCGAAAATTACGGGTGTTACAATTATTTGCGCTTGGTTGGGTTCGGTTTGATGGGTTGCTTGTCTGTTTGACATCATGTTATATGTTGACGGTGTACTGTCTTAATGGGTTTCCGTGAACAAGGGAATTAATTTGGTCCGTTTGTTAGGGATGTAAGAGTGGGAATATTAGTCATCTGTTTGGTGTCAACCTTAATGCGACAATGCTTCTGGAATGAAATATTGGGCGGGATGTCCACGTTTTTGATATCACCATTTTGGTTTTAGGCTTCGACATGTTCTCTTGAAGTCAATGAATCTTGGAATGTTTGGAAGTATCCCCGTTAGATCATGAGAATTGTTGACCTCTCGATGGTGGGATTTAAAGGAAGATTAGATGTTGGTAATTAAGTATTGATGTGTATAGGTTTTCCTGTTGTGGTAAAGATCTTATTGAGGGAATGTTTTGAGGTTTGAGGGTAGATCAGAGTTGAGTAATAGTCGGATCTGCATCAACCACGTTTTGGCACGTCTTTGGAAGGATGGCTCTACCAATAACAATGGAGAATTATTAAGGGATTTTGGGGATTATTTGGGTCGGGTGTTGATCATCGGGATACGGATCCAAAATCTTGTTGAATTGGTACAGATTTGTCAGAGAGAGGTTGAGGTCACAAGCTACCATTGAGTTAGTACGTGTCACCCAAGGTTGGGAGACAACCGTAGTTTTGTGGTTAGAAGCTACTATAGTAAGTTAAGCGTTCACTCGGGTATAAGTGTAATATGCCTAAGGGAATAGTTGTCGGAAGTATCAACATAAGGTTTATCGTGGTTGTTCTGGAAAGTGGATTAGAGACAATTACTCATAAACAGAGACAAGCTATCATGAGGGAAACATTAATCGGGAAGCTAGATTTTGAAGACGAAATCTCTTTTAAGGTTGGTAGGATTGTAACACCCTGATTTTTATCTTAATTGAGGAAAAATGTTGAAATGGATGAATTGGTAAAGGAAGAACCAAGTATGGGGTATGGCTATAGTTCCATGTGGTTCTGACATTTGTCACAATAGCACCGATAGGCATCGGGTCACCATGGTAAGTAAGGTGTGGACCTATACGGTCGGGCAGCGTCTCATGGGCAATAAGGTGTAATTCCATTGTGTGCATAAGTTCCCGTTTTGGAACTAGGTTCCCCTGTTTTGGAACTCTCAAGGATAGACCTGGAGTGGTTCACTTGATGTTTTCGAGCAATAGACTTGGAGTAGTTGAGCTCGGTAGGTTTTATGCATATAATCCATACGTTTTGGTTTTCTACATAGCTATGTGACCCACTTTGGTGTTCCGTCATGTACAATGTAATCGGGTCTCCCTCGTCACCAAGATGTGTTGATTTGGGTATTGAGTCTTATAATCTATGTTTTGGTGACGTATTGAGTACAGGTGGTTATCCATGTTCTAAGGTTTTGAATATTGGATCTTATCCATGTCTTTGGGCTGTTTTGGGAAATTGGAATTTATCTACGTTTTCAGTATTTGATTATTAAAATGTCAATTATGCTTTACGTGGTTTTGGGTTTTGGATTTATATCAAAGAGGCGTTTTGTTTTATGAAGAATGTTGAAAAAAGAGATTGTTTTCAGATTTAATGTATTTCATCTTGGTTGCTTTCAAATTAAATGTATCTCATTTCGGAAATCACGATTCAAATAACATTCTTAAAGTTATTGCTTTATATATATCTAAGGAAAATTCTTGAGCTCATTAGGCGTTAAGTCTAACCTTTTATTTGTCGGCATGTGCATCAGGTTTCAGTTGGGGAAGTAGTTCTAGCAGTGCTATGAAGAGACGAGCCTTAGTCTTACGTAAGGGTAAGTAGTTGGTGAAGTCTTCCACAGATTGGAGATAGTAACTGTTATTGGGTTTCAGTAGCACCCGTCTCTATTGTAGACTGTATTCATATAATGAAATGTGTGTATTGAAGTTAAATCTTAAATTGTGGTTGTAGATGAATCAATTATCGATGTTTTTAGAAAATTTTAAATTAGTTGTTATTTACAGAATTGAGGGTGTTATACATATGCATGAAAGAATTTTGTATTTTGATCGCCTTCCTTTAACCAAAACACCTTAGCTCTTTGACGCCAGTGTTCTTCTTCTTTTAAAAGAGTGCACAGGAGGTGTTGTCTCTCTTCATCGTAAGCGGCATTGGAAATAGCATTACGGGAGTTCCTAAGCATCTCCAACTTAGTGTAAGCCTCTTTGACCTCTTCTTTAAAAGACATATTCAAGCTTCTTCCCCATTTTCCGAGGGTTTTCAAAAGCTTGGCAAGTATGGAGATGATTTCATTGTCCCCTGGCGCGTTCCAACTGTTCTCGAAAATTTGGATGAAAGTGGCTTCCTGCAACCATTTATTCTCAAAACGAAATAAATGGTTAGGCGGGTGGGGATGACGTACCTCTGTGTGGAGAGCAATCGGAGAGTGGTCGGAGATCGGGGTGATCAAGTTTTCTACCCAATGGTCTAGGAAGAGATTGATCCATTCTTGGTTGCACGTCGCCCAATCGAGTTTTTCAAGAATTTCATTCGGTTTCCCTTTTTGTCTGCACCAAGTGAAGGGGAACCCATGCATAGGCACATCAAGTAATCAACAATCAGAAAGGGCTTCGCGGAAGTCGTTAATACACCAATCTGGGTGCTCATTTAAGCCGCGTTTTTAGTTTTGGGTGAGGAGATCATTGAAATCACCCATGACAACCTAAGGCCGAGTGGAGAGATCCCTAAGGGCTCGAAGGTGATTCCAAGAATCTCGTCGGCAGTTTCGTTCTGGCTAACCGTAAAAACCGGTGATCCGCCACGACCCAATTGTTATGTCATCAATAAGCAAATCTACGTGGTTTTGAGAATACGACAAGAGATAACAATTCATTTTATTATTCCAAAAACGGATATACCGCCACCATGCCCGTTACAACCAACCGCAACACAAGACTCAAAACCCAAACGAATTTTTAAGTTTTCCACTCTAGTTTTAGGGACAAGAGTTTCAAATAGGAAAAGGACATCTGATGAGCTCCCGTAGGACCGGAACTGCTCAGGGATTGGCGAGACCCCGACAGTTCCAACTGATGGCGATCATTGTTCTAGGCAGGCCTGCATAGCAGGTCCCGCCTCTGGTTCAGCTAGCATTTGGATCGTAGTCTCGGAGGTAGTTGGACTCGGGTCAATCACATCTTCGGTTTCGGCAAACTTGATCCCCTCTGCCTTCGGTTTTTTCCTTATCGAATTCTTCAGACGATTCCTGATGTTGATTCTTTTTCTGTTTTGTGTGACCTGGGAAAATTCATGTATGGGTGGGGTTGGATTTGAAAGAGGCAAAGGATGATGGGAAGTTGCATGAGCATGCAAAAGGTGGTTATTGTTTTTGGTGGGAGGGGATGGCAGGTCTCTAGGAGTATCGCCGACAGTTTGGAAAAAGGAAGAGGTTTTGATCTCCTTTTGATTAAAGGTTGGAAAGGGGGTGGAGGTGTCAAAGGTTATGGGGTCTTGGGGGACAATGTTTGTCCATTCCCTAACATCCTTTTTGCTTTTCATATCTCCCATAGATATTTTGCTTTTCATATCTTCCAAAGAGAGTGTCAACAGATTGGGGCGTGTCCCATCAGTAGCTTCTATTTCCTTGCTTTTGTCTCTTTCTAAAGTGTAGTTTATCCCCATATTGGAAGTGGTCATAGGACCCTTTCGTTTTGCCTTTTCTCCACATGTTCCAACAAGAGAGAGTTTTCCTTTTTGGTGATAGTCACTTTTACCAAAATAAAAGGTGATTTTGTTTCTACTTTGAACGTATTGGAGATCACTTGAGGCTTTTTCCGGTTGGTTTTTCGATGACCGGACTGAGGCATTTTTAACAGTTGGTCGGATTGCTAGTCTCTTCCACCTTCCATTCTTTCTTCCCTAAAATGGGAGTGAAACAAGTACCCACGTAATCACTATGGAGCCATGACCCGTAAAGTTGAACAGGTTCTCCATTTGCTTCCCGGATAACTACCAATTTATCTGAACAATTTTGCTTATCGTGGCCCCATATTCCACACCTGTAACAAATAATAGGAAGTCTATTGAATTTGAATTGGAGCCCAAGCTTCTTACCTTCGAACGGGACGAAAACACCCATCGTAGGTCGCTTGTCAATCTGAAGGTTTACCTTGGTTCTTGTAGAGGCTTTAATCATGTCGAGGTTGGATCCTCTCCATGTGAGAGTGGCGTTGGGGTCAACTAGCTGAACCCAGCTTCGTAGATTGCTTTCTGTGAAAAGTTTGAGAGGGATGTTACTAGTAAGAAGGAGAGGTATGGTGTTGAGCTTCGCATCTTTCTAATTTCCGGAAACCGGCCGGGATGAACCCACGAGGAAGCCTCCCGTAAAGCACCACGACATTCTTGTCATGGTCCATTATAGATCCGGAGAGGAAGCAAAGGAAAACCTGAAATAGGTGGTGAGTCGTTTCCTAGATATCAAACTTTCCAAGGTTCTCGGAATTTCCACATACGGTTAAATTTTTTTTTTTTTCAGAAAAGAAGTGGTACATCCTTTCTTTGCAAAAACTCGTGCCACCATTGACGTCGCCAAGAAATCATCAAGACTGAGGATCTCGATCGGTGAGAGCTACTTCGTTGACATCGGTGAGATCTATAACAGCTTCGTCAAGAGAGACGTGGAGTTTGTTGGTGAGGGTTGTGATATCTTCAATAGAGGCGTCAGTGGGATTCATGGATAAAACTTGGTAGAAGGTGGAGGGTAGGAAAGACTAAGAATAATCGTCGGAGTAATGACACTGGAGGAAAAACCTCAAACAGAGAGAGAGAGAGAGAGAGAATAATGAAACACATTTATTTTGTTAATAATGAAACCTTATCTATAGCCAATTTCATATAACATAGGATTGCTCAACTCATCGTCATCTGCGGTCACTTCGACGTCAGAATTCTTCTCCTTGTCCCTGGTTTTCTTGACAAATGAACAAGATAATAGTCTAAAGTTTGTGGTTTTAGTTCTAAAATGACACCATCTCAACTTTACGGTTTTGTGTTCTCTTATGAATGAGAGTGATACAAGGGAGACCTTCACAGGAGAAGGGGCAACGTAGGGGAGGGGGGCATTGGGTTACTAGGGATCGTCGTAGGGAAGGTAGAGGTTGGCTGGCGACAGTTGTTACTGAACGGTGGTTGGGAACACCCCCCCCCCCCCCCTCTTATGGTTAACCCTTGGGGTTGGTCGTGACTTGTCCAAACTTTTAGTATATGCACCAAAAAGAAAAACCATTGAACTTTACAAGGACATTAAAATCATTTGATTTCAACTTGTCATGACATTTGGACAAAGTTATACAAAGTGTGGCTACTCAATTAGTATAAAAAGGATTGGTGTAAAGCTATTTGGTCTTTTTATATTGTAATTAGTTACTAGTTACTTTTTATTATACATGACTAAGTTATCAGCTAATGACTAGCTTATTAACCATCTACCAACATCTAGGTTTTCAACTAATAACAGATTTATCAACTAACAGTTACCGCTAGTAGTTTGTGTAGTAACTCAACCTCATCTCATTTCTGAACAATAATTTTATATCACAAACACCTCCATGACCATACAACACATGAGGAATGAACCAAAAACAAAACACAAAAACAAGATAAGATACAAAGAGTAAAACCTTCATATTATCCCCAACCATCCAAGATCAAATCAATTCCCAGGGGGATAGAATCACCAAAAGTCCACTTCTTGTGCCTCTCAATTAATCAATTGATGCAGGTGATGGTAAATTCAACCGACACCGATTCATGAAATCGCGGAGGCGGTGGTGGCGGCGGTGATGTTGACAGAGGAGGCAAAGCTTGAGATGACCACGGACTCGATGCTCAAAGCTTTAGCGGCAGCTATGGTATCCAGGCGGCTCCAGGTTGACTGCCGCTTTGCAAGGCTTTCCTTCTCCTTGGCTTCATCTTGTTGGTACCTCACCAGGCACTCTTCAAATAGCGATTCATCAGCGTCTGAAAATATCTTCCGAACGTTAAACGTGAGGCTTTGAACCGCTTGGTTCCAGTGGCCTCGTGTGTTTTTCTCCAAAGGTGCGAAGATGATGGGCAATATCACTTTGCGGTTTTGAGTTATTAGATTCCTTATATGCTCGTTATTCCATAGGAATAACGCACGTTCTGCCACCTGCGACCACACAGGAAGAAATCATCATATACATTTGAATGAATCAAAATCACTACCAAAAGATAGCCATTAAAGCATAATGTATGCACAGCACTTCCTGAAATTTCAAGTCTCACATGTTACTGATACAAGTGTAAATGGATCATGTTAAGTCCCACATCAGCTAAGCTTGGAGCATTTCCCCTCGATATATATCTTTTGAAGAGTAATCTAATGGGGTCCACATATTCTCACATGATATCAGAGTTAAGGTCTACCACTTTAGGGACCGACACACTTTGGCAATTTGGACCTGTCTAGACCCCTCTGGAACAACTTGTGTCCGTCTAGTATCTGTTGGAAGGGGCGTGTTGGAGTCCCACATTGACTAAGAGTTGGATCATTTATCCTCGATATGTGTTGGAACTTGGCTCTTTTGGAGAGTAATCTAATGTGGTTCCACATATTCACACATGATATCAGAGCCAAGGTCTATCACTCTAGAGGCTCGACACTTTGGGCAACCAATACCCGTCTAGCCCCCACCTGTGTCCATCTAGCCTCCATTGGAGGGGACGTGTTGAAGTCCCACATCGGCTAAACTTAGATCATTTTCTTCTCAATATATATTGGAACCTAACTCTTTTGGAGAATAATCTAATGGGGTTCTATATATTCTCACAAACCATATATAAATTGGATGTGGATATGGATATGGATGTATCCATTTACATCATTCAAATGGGATAAAAAAGGGGTGATCTTATTCCTAAGGTTGAAAGATTGTTTGCAAGATTGAAAGCCGATGGTTGCAAAAGTTCAAAAGGTGGTGAGGAACAAATTGAGAGATGGATAGCCTTTGATGAATTAGTGTGAACATGGAAAATGCACACGAAAACATATTAATTTCAAACGGCCATCACCTTTGAACCAGACCAATTCCAGGGAAGGCCTCGACTACACACGAGTTTGGGTGATCTTAGGTCGGGATATTAAGTTAGCCCAAATTTACACTTTTAACAATTTTGTTTTGTTTTGTTTCCATTGCAAATCCTGTTACCTTTGGAGTTCCCTTTTGTCTTTAAGTATGTGTTTGCTAGAGTGTGTCAGGTGCATCTTCGTCCTGTATTTGTAGGCCTCCCAAGTTTATTGGCTAAAAGCATATCATAAATTCTACAGTGCTAGAATACTCGCAGAAAATGAAGTCAATGCCAAATTTACCAACATACAGAAAACGTCTAAGGGAAAAGTAGCTGATAAACTAGTAACGGTTTGGTAAAAACTAGCCGATAAATTAGATGACAATGTAAAATGACCTGAAAGAACATGCTGACAAATTCATTGGAAAAATATAAGGGGAATAATTGGAAAAAGAAAATAGAACCCCCCCCCCCCCCCCCCTTAAAGTTTATTGAAACACTGCTTGAAGCAGTTTTTTGAAAAGCTAGCTTGTGGCTAACCAACATGGCTCAAAAAATAAGTTAGCTTTTGATGGTCAAACATGGCCTAAATGTGGTACCTGGAAATGTGAACTATTGAGGCAGTAGCCGATCTGACGGAACAAAGGGACCATGCATCGTTCAAATTCCGCAGCCTGTGTAGCTTCAAGAATCTCCTCCAATTCATTAAGATACATCACCTCTTTCGAACTATTAGTTACAGGCCAATATTTCAGTAACCCTCTAATCACCGTATCCGCCAGCCTGAAATCTTTCTCGACAAACTGACCAACACAATACAAGAGTTGCTGATGGTATGTCGACAAACATCTGGGCTTGTGGAGCGGGATCAAAGCATGAACAAGAAATTGCTTATGTTCTTCCTTCAAAGGCAAAGCAAACCCATTAATTATACTACCCAAAATCTCAAGCAATTCGGCTATCCCGTTGTGCTTCCCAGTTTCAAAAATGAAAAGATAGAAGATATTGTTGATCGCTTTCCTGATGAACGGCCGATGAACCATGAACTTTCCATATATACGATGCAAGATTGTCTTCAAATACTCCCTTTCTCTCTGATCTTCGGAATCAAACAGATCAAGCAACTTCAACACGAAAGCATGATCGATATATCTTTTGGCAAGTTTAGCATCGGTTTCCGATGAAGCTACAAACCTAAGAAGGAATTCGTAGACAACCTGAAGATGTGGCCATGATGGATCCATACTAAACTCATCATCTTCTTGATCATATAAATCCGGAAGCTTGTTATCGTGACTAGCCTTAGGCAAAGATCGAAACAAATTAGCAGCCACCATTTTCGTCATCTCTTGCATAGTAACCTCATTGAACTTCGAGGTAGCTGAAGAAACGTAATCAACGAGCTCGAGCAAAGTCTGTTTCTTAACATCTTTCTCTTTCGAATTCTTGGACGGATCGCTAAAATCGAACACTACACAACACATATTCAACTTCTTAATGAATAGATTGTGTTTTTCCGAACTAGATACAACTCGAAAACTAGGCAATGCTTCATAAGAAGCATGATTCAACACCTGCACCACTTGGTTCGCCCCAATAGAACCTAATTTCTTACTAGTTTCGTTATTCGATTTAGTCGAACTCAAATTCGAGCCTTTACCAGATGATGAATTGCTCTTAGAACCGCCATTAACACCCACACCACTCGAATTTATAGCAGCGGAATCCATTGCATTGTTTCCTTCATCATTGTGTGATGATTTGGAAGATGGCTTCCTCGGAAGCTTATTTAGTATTTGCTTAATCATGTCCCCTAATAAAACAAGCGTTAAACCACTTTTTCCCCCAAATAATCAAAGTTTCAACCTCAAAATACCAGAAACAACACTCATTTCTAAAACAAAAATGAATTCAATTCAAATTCAAATTCAAATTCAAACCCTAACAAATAATAGCCCTTACCTTTAACACGGAATCTCTGTAAGCTTAAAGTCTGTGAGAGTCAAATTCAATTGAAATTCGAAGGGTTTTCAACTTCAATCGAATCATGCTGAGCTTGAAATCAGAAGAAAACAAAACAGAACATGGAGAATATGAAGTCGAATTAAGAAGTTACGAATGAACTGATGATGATGATGATGATGAATTCAACGGATTATAAAAAGGAACCCTAGAGCAATCGGAGAAGAGAGGGTTGTTTCTGTGTGGTTTCTAAACCCTAAATTTGATTCTTGTTTGAATTCAAAATCAATTTCTACAGAGAGAAACAATGGCAAGGGAAGAGAGAGAAAGAGTTGGGATTAATTAAGGATTAAAAAATAATAATGCTAATGCTTGTTTAATGGGATGAGATTGAAGGAAAAATATGATTGTTTTTTTATTATGTTAATTAAGAGTTGTTTGTTTACCTATTAATGGTTCTATTAAGAGGCAACATCTAAATCGCTAAGAGGTAAATCTTGTTTGATAAAAAAAATGGTTGTCTCTTAATGGTTCCAAAATCCTCTTAATGATTTTGTATCTTGACCCTCCCTTAAGAGCATCTACAATCATGGACCTCTTAAGAGGTTCATGACTTTGACACATCAACTTTCTCTCTCTGTCACATCAGTTTTCTCTTTCCTATATATTTCATAAACCTTTCACACTCAATTATGGACCGGTCCATGATTAATTTAATAAAAACTATAATAATACAAAATTATAATGATAAAAGACAATGATTAAAGACTAATTATTAATTAAAAGACAATAATTAATAATTATAATAACAAAAATCATAATAAATTAAAAATTACAATAGTTCAAAGTTATGTTAAATTAAAATAAAAAAATAGAATTCTAAAATAAGTTTTAATTTTTCATTTTTAATTAATTAACTTTGATAAATATAAATTTAGTTTTATAATTAAAATAAATTAAAAAAAAAACCTAAAATCTAATTTTTTATTATTATTTTAAAATTGGGATCCACTTTTTTTGAGAAAGAACCGGTCCTCACAGAGGAATCGATTCACATATGTGACATAAACCTCTTTGTCCCTCAATGGTATGGACTTTTGTTGAGAAGTCCATGGGATGTCATATGGACATGGACTTTTAAAACAAACCACCATTGTGGATGCTCTAACCATTAAGAGCTCTGATTTTATTATGAACAATTAACAAACAACTATATTTCATTTTACACTATATCATAAAAAAAAATTAATCATTGAGACCACTTAATCATTATGCACTAAACCATTCAGCAACTGTGAAATAACCCTAAATCATCAATCTCTATTGCTAATTAAATAAACCATGTGTCAGTTGTATGGTATACACTTCGACATTAAAATATATCTATTTATATTTTTAATAAGTAGTCATTTTTATTTTTGGGTCAAATTAGATGAGAAAACAAGTAAAGGACAAGATTCAAATAGCAACTTAGGGTTCATTGAAGATCATTTTTTTTTAATTAAGAACATGATTAAAAAAATTATAAAGTAATAAACATATATGGTTGGTATATATATATATATATATATATATATATATATATATATATAATAAGAAAAAGCGAAAGTAGACGGAATCACTGTAAAAAGAGTTGGTATATTGGAGAAGAAGAATTTGTTGTCTTGATTCTCAAAAAAAAAGTTCTAAAATGGAAAACCAAAGTTCAAAATCTCTAACAAAAATTGCATTTAACTCGAACAGATTCTTCATTTTAGAGATGACATTATTACTTTTAGAGAAAAGTTCATAAAAACCCAACAAACTATTCCATTTTAAATGATTAAGTCCTTAAACTAATTTTTTGAATAGAAAAACCATTAAGCTTTCTTATTTTGAATGATTAAGTCTCTGAACTATTTTTTTGAATGAAAAAAACATTAAATTTTTCAATTTGAATGAAAAAACCATTAAATTTTCTCATTTTCATTAATTAAGTCTCTGGACATTTTTTTCAATAAGTTAAATCATCGAACTTCTAAAAATTTGTTATTTACATCATTTTAACCTAAAAAAACTAACCTATAACCGGTTATCTTTTGATTCTTTCTCTTTTCATAGATAAAAAATAGATCAAAAAGAGGGAGATCGATTATATGGGCAACAACGTGTTAGGCGATATTGAGAATGGACAACGTTCGGGCAACGGGGAGTGGCGAGACCGAGCGATACGATTGTTTGTGAGGGGTTTTAATGACGTAGAGTTTAAGAACGATAAAACTGATTTATATTTGTTTTTACTTTAAAACCTTCATAGTCAGTTCTATGTACCTTTAAAAAAAGGTAAACAATTTTTAGAAGTTCGATGGTTTATTTATTCAAAAAAAATGTTTAGGGACTTAATCATTCAAAATTAGATAGTTTAATGGTTTTTTCATTCATAAAAATAGTTGAGAGACTTAATCATTCAAGATGGAATAGTTTATTAGGTTTTTTTGAACTTTTCCATTTCTTTTATTATTAAAATAATATATATATCTAATAAAATATTATTTCTCTCTCCTACACATTTCATTTCAAGATTTCTTATCGGTGGAATATAGTAAAAAACAATTGTCTCTCATGATAATCATTTTTGGAGAGTTCTCCAAATTTGAAGAAAATTACACACTCTCTCCTATTTTCTCCGTTTTGGAGAAAGATTTGGAGAATCTCTTAGAGCAAAAAAAATGTTCAAAATCCCCATTTTCTCCATTTTGAGAAGCTGTTGGAGATGCTTTTAGGCTTTGAACTTAGCTGGAGTAGAAAAAGGATTGATAGTTTCGGGTACGAGTGTTATTTGTGATTTTGTTGAATTTAGTGGAGGACAGAAAGTCAGAGTGACTACAGTTTGTGGTAACGTATGTGTGATAGTTGTTATAATAGGAATAAGGGGCAAATAAACAATGGGAGGTCGAGAGGATTCGAAAAGTGGTCCATGAATATGGAAAAGTGAGTTACTATTAAAATACGGTTGTTAGGATAAGGGTCGAAGACAATACTAAAAGGGGTAAGATGGGGAAGAAGTCGAAGGGGCAAGGATCCTTTTGGACCTTATGGAAACGTAATGATGTGAGAGAGGTAGGATGAGGGGGAAAATACGATAGTAATAAATCATTGACTTTATTAATTAAATTTGAAAAGATAAACATTTTTATTTATCGTTTATTTTACTTTATATTTTTTTAAGAATAGGCGGTTAAATATAATTGAACAATACCTAATTTTGTTATGTTATTTCAGTATTTGTTGGTCATTTTTTATCGGTTAAAAATTGTTTCTAATTTTTCTGACGTTGTCTAAAAAACTATTTTGGGAATTAATAGTAAAATAGAAACACTGTTATATCACCAATATATAATGTGTTATTATGCTCGCAACATTTTAGTAAAAAAATCTAAAAGCAACTTTTACGGATAAATAAATATACAAACGGATTCAGTTTAAACTAATGGTACATAAAAATATTTTAATTAAAATGAGATAATAAAGCAAACCGATGGTTATCTAACAAACTCATAATTTGGTATGTAAAATCAATATATTTATAAAAAATTAAAAAGTAATATATGTTGTTATGAATATGTCTTCAAATAAATTTGAATTCATAGTCTAGGCTAAGTTTGGCAAAAAAAAAGCTAGCTTATAAGCTAGTATACATGTTTGGATGACATGTTTGAAACGTTACTCAAAGTAGCGTTTTGAAAAACTAGCTTATCAGCTACAAGCTAGCTTATAAGCTAGTTTGCCAAACAAAGCCAATATTAAAAAGTATATTAACATAAGTGGTTGATATTAACATAACTAAAATCATCAATAATCATTGCATAAACTTTGGTTGGCGACCATTTAAATTATAAAATATATTTTATGATATACCTTTTAAATTGTCACAAACATGTTATATTATAATTATGCTACATAACCTTTTCATGATTGCCCACCCAATTTTTTTTTTATTAAAAATAAAATATTTATAAGTTCTTCTCCCGCCCAAGGTAGACGCAATAACTTTTATTTAAAATCTTGTGGGTTAGTTTATTTAATAACAAGACTTGGATTTTTAGGGATTCTTAAAGGTCATCAGTTTGAGTCTTACAAAATCACTAAAAATTTTCCTGATCACTCTTGGAATTAGTTAAAGTGCCCATAAGTTAACCCAGGGACGGAGCTAGTGTATTACATATGGTGGCACATGCCACCATATGATTTATTCGGTGAAGGGTAAATTTTTTTAGGTTCGTTAAAGGTGCAACCGTATCGTATTGAAATGTGTTACCGTATTATTTTGGAAGCTTCAAGAAGATGCAACCGTACCTCGTAATCAACAAAAAAAAACTTTTTAAATCAACCAAAAAACCGAAAAAAACCTTTTGAAATCAACCAAAAAAACAGAAAAAATCCCTCGAAAACGATAAAAAAATACTTAAAAATCCGTCGAAATCAAGCAAAAACCTTTAAAATCCCTCGAAATTGTGGAATTAGGCTAAAATACATCAAAAAATATTGAACGTTGGTAAAAATACGAAGACCCGTCGATAAAAACCGTGTTTTTTTGTAATTATTTTTTGTCTATATTATATGGTATCACCGTATAAAAAAAATTTATGGATCCGTCCCTGAGTTAACCCGAACATTCACGTATAAAAAAGCTTCTTTTCTAAATGCCTCAAAATAAGTGATGAGTAGCTATATATCACACAATATAACTACATATTTATTTTGGCATCATTTGGTGTATATTATAGACATTAATAATTAAATATTGTATTTATGTTTAATAATAATAAAAAAGGAATAGGTAGGGGGCAAATTCATTTCTAACCCCTTACAAAAGGTCAAATTCTCAACAATCCAGAGTTTGACGTTTCTGTCAACCGATTTTGATCCCCAAACCCAAAGTCACAAGTTGACTCCAAGTCAATTCTTGAATGCTTGACCAAAAAAAAAAAAGAATTACCACCTACAATGAACCTAATAACATTGTGGTTATTTAGCTAAGGGGTTGTTTATTTATTTATTTATTAATTAATTAATAATTAAAGCATGTATGAGTAACGCTGTCTAAATTTATCTGTTTGAATAAAAATATATTGTTGTTTGAAAGAGGCAGGGAGATATGATTGAACTATTTCTAGGGGTTTTTTTTTTATATATAAATTTGTTTGAGATGACTTAACGGGGATAGTAAGGGATTCTTGCTTATCCATACAATCATCTTGGCTTAATGGCTCAACGATTAAGCCGTAAAGAAACATTCATGTATGGCTAAGCAAATAAGCGGCCTAGAACATTAAGTTCATTAAGTTGTACATGAATATCCCCTAAATGACCTTTTAACAAATATTTTTTAAATCCAATACCTTCGGTTAAACAGGTCATGGATTTAAAAAAGATACGTCAAAAGGTCATTTAACCAAAGGACACTCATAGAATGGTTACAAGAAGGTTAAGGAAGCCTCATATTTTAATCTCAAGGGCCTTTTACCATAGTGCTTACCGTAAGAGTTGCCACTCTCACTACCCTTACCGGTAAGATTCTAGAGATCAAAATAGCATCGTATGGAACAATCTTACTCGGTACACGTATACTGGTAAGAATCGTCACCCTCACTTACCGGGTAAGACACTCGTTCCATACCTTGCCTTTTACCGGGTAAGATTCTCGGTCCTTGTCATGTTAATCCAATAAGTTAGTATGCGCTTGGTAAACGACCTCTCAGTTATAAAAATCATTAAGCGATGGCTGCTAATCAAAGAACTGACCAGAAAGGAATTAAACTAGAAGTTGAATCATAAAATCGAACCAACAACACAAAATGGATAACGTTGCATTGTCTCTGAGTTAGCTGTTCTACGCTTGAGTTTTCGATCGTACCAAGAGAAAAGTGACCATTGGTCTAGCTGAAGCATACATCAAGAGAACACATAGATATATTTCACACAACTTTAAACAAAAAAACTTCTTGATTCTGCAACCATGATCTGAGAACTGTACACTTCCCAACAACAACAACAACAACAACAAGAAGGCTGCTGGAGCTAATACTCAAAGAAAACTATTACCTCCTTCACCGCTCCAACCCGCTTGCTACTATCGCTTTCTGCGCTTCACCTCCACCTGCAAACAACAACAAATACATTCTTTCAGCAACTATTTTCCAAGGTTCTAAAAAAAATTTCTTTGTATTATAATAACGGTTAAAATTGTCCTTTTGTTAATTAAAAAGAGTAATAATTACACATTTCCTAAAACTGTGTCTTTTTCATTTTGGACATTTATTTTGGGAAGAAGGGAGTATATAATTATGTATAAATACATATGTTGTTTTTACTGTTACTCAACGCGTCAATGATATTGAACTTCTTAAATTATATTATATACTAAAAACTAAAAAAGTTTAAGACATTAAAAAGGTAAGAAAAATCAAATATCGCGTTACAAGAATCACACATTGGGCAAAGCAGCATGAGACACGAGCCTTGAACCTCGCGGCTGCCATCGAATGCCTTTTAGAACCCTGCTATTTTCTCCAAATTACAACAACAAACAACTAAATGACCTATAGCCTTTTTCTAGTCATTAGCCTGTTGACATCTGCATACGTCATACCTTTTCCAAACCCTACTTTGAATGAAATATACTGGGCAAGTTTGGTTTGGTTTTAACGATGACAACCGACAAATTTTCATCAACAAAATTGCAGATAATCATTTGGAGCATACACAACAGCTGGCAAGTTCTGTTCATTATGCTGGGAATAGGAAACCATGGTATCTGTCTTTTTGACTTTCGTGTTCTTGTTTTTTACCTTCTCATTTTCTTTTGTGATGATGAGCAGATTGACATATTGAAGATGATAAATCTTAGAATTGAAAATGACATCTTACAATAAATAATACGGGTAACTCATTCTAAGGCCACAGAAAGATAGTCGATTTTTACGTTTATGCCATAGGATATATTTGTCTCCGGCAACCCACAATTCAAAATCCGGACAAAAGTATGTTCCTATTCTAAAGATGAAGATCATTTTTTTGTGGTTATTATTCTTATTTTTGTGTTTTCTTGTTTTCTTGTTTTTGTTTTTGTTTAACTTAACTTTATTGTAAGAACTTCAAAAAAAATCAAAAGGGTATTTACTTCCAAACTTTAGGGTGAAATTAGCAACTTTGGTTGGAAATGGGGTTTTTGGTACCTATACCTGAGTTCCATGAATTTGTCCTATGGCCTAATTGAAATTTTGTCACACTTGGGCGGTCTACAAATGCACTATCAAAAGAACAATATGGAAATAAACAAGTGCCGATCTAAATAAAATATTTTATGATAAAGGTGTGATAAGAACAGCCAAATCACCTAATGCTCACAGATAAACGAAAAAGGCTTAACGTAAAGACTAGTTTGGCTGCTTTGGCATAGAATATACAGAAAATCACTAACGGTGGCTGGACGATCACTACCAAACAACCATACCAACAGCATAGGAAAGTGTAACCCGGGCAGAGGTAGGCAAAAAATAACAATTAACAAAGGCAATTGTGTCATAGTGAATGAGATGACTTCTCACCTTTGCCTCAGCAGATGGTGATACTGGGAAAGAATTCAATGATCCTTTTGCATCATCATCAGAGGAACAATCAGAGCACAAAAACTGGTCCAATTTCTTCGCCTCTTCAATTGTCATACCCATACAAGATGGATGAAACCTACAAAATAACAAGATGTACATATAGAAGAATTCACTTAGATATGCTAGGTGCTTGCATCTCTCTACAAATGATAATATAATAGAACAATCACCCATAACATACAAGATTATATTCGTAACATGCAAAATTATAAGACAATGCTAAGAGCCTGTTTGTTAGCAGCTTAACGAGCTTAATAGGACTCATAGCTTATTTGGTCAACTACATATGATTGTTTGGTAGTGGCTTAATGATATAGAAAGTGACTTATTCTGGAAGCTTCTAGGGGGAGCTTTATGCAGAAAGCCATGTTTTTTTTCCAGATATGCCCCTCCCAATTAAAAAAGCATGTTGCTTCCATCTATGAACAAGCCCTCCCAAACAAAACTTTCCCAATCTATATAGAGAGATTATTCCACACACACACACACACACACACACAGTGTACTGACCAGTCCTATATTTACGATTATTTGAGCAAAAGGTTGATTACTGGAAACCCCACACAGAACATGCCCCCTTGGCATTTCATGAGATGACTCAGTGGCCAAGGCAAGCAGAGGGATTCAAGCCCACATCCCATGGGATTCAAACCTGAATATGTTATGTATTTGGGCAAAGTCACCCCATCCCTTTGCTAGCTGAGCTACACGCCCAAGGGCTACATTTACGATTATTGCTCTAGATGCAAACACTCAAACTATGAAACCATCACAGAACTCGTAACTAATACCGCCAATAAATAAGCTTTGAAGTTTTTGGGCAAAACAACAGCTTGAAGGTCTATTAGGAAAATATTATTTGGTTTCTTGATTGCTTTCCAGTTATGTAGTTCTATCAGTTTATCATTTTTTCATTCCTTCGGTGCATTCATCTTACCTTGTCATAAGAACTTCATAATTTTAATAAACAAATATAGAATCATGGGCCTGTTGGAGGAAGGAAAGATGGGAAGGTAAAATACATAACCTTGTGTACGTACAAAAGAGGGAATGGTAAGGATCCATTCCCTTAAAGTTCCTAAAATAGCAACAAGAAGCCATTTTCTGTTTGTATCCTATATTCAGAAGTGAAGTGAAGCTGACTAGTACTACAAAGCAATGATTCTTCAACTCATGATGTGTTGGTCTTTCCCAAAGCATATCAAAAGCTACAGAGGATCCCTTGGTCATCATGATTGACTATCTTGCCAAGATAACCGAGATCTTCAAGGTTCAAATTGATAACCATGACTTTTCAGTGGTAGTACCTGAAAAGTTATGTTTGATGATCTAGGATGGTCTGAAAGCTTGATAAAGGAAGCAATACACTAAATAAGACGCACGGTGAGTATTGAAATTATTATCACATTGCCTGCATGTACAAGTGTACAACTAATATTCAGAAGGCGTCACAGAAGCCAAACCATTGGTATTGTTAGAGTAATAGAGAAGAACTTTCCAAGCCAACACGTAGGAAACTAACAACTGTATTGGGCAGTAATTCTAATGCAGAACTAAAAAACGAATATGGAAAGATTCCTTATATTACTTCTAACTATCTAAGTAAACAATATGGTTTTAAATTTATTCAGGGTTTTAACGACGACGTATTTAAGCAAAGTAGAACCACCTTTGCAAAAAAAAAAAAAAAAAAAAAAAAAAAAAAAAAAAAAAAAAACTAGAAGTTTTAATTATATATGTCACAGTTAAGGAAATGATTTAGTTTCTTTTTCTCTTCAAGCAACTATTTAGTGAAGTATGTACATGAAAATTACATACTAATGGTTGTAGGGTAAGTTTTCTTATTATGGCAATGATATCTAGCTATACTAGTAGAATTCTAGTTGACTAGATAGCAATGTAAATAACCATTTTACATCCAAGATTTTCAAGAATGTATTGTTTCTAGCATGGTTATTGGTAGCAAAAATATAAATTCTTCTTTTTTTCTCCTTAGCAAAAATAGAAATTCTTCTTTTATCCAAAATTTTCAAGAATGTATTTTGTCCTACATTATGTTCTTAGCAGCAGGTCCTTCTGCATGCTTGATGCATGTTAGAGCTCTATAGCATGTAATTCTTGACAAATTAAAAGGATTGTAACAAGATGTACCAATCCTTGCATCCTTCGCATTGCACCATCAAATCATCGGGGTTGTAGGGCATCTCACACTTGCAGTACCTTCATATATAAGAAAAGAAAAAACAATTATTACTTTACAATAGTTCATGAAAAACGAAATGAACTTGAAACATTATAGCACCTAGTTCTAGTTGACAGAAATCAAAACAGGACTCACACAGCAACACGATCCGGGGTGAAACCCCCAGTAGCAGCCTTGTATTCAAAGCGACAGAAATAGTCCTCTGTGCCAACATTGTCGAGCTTTGTATAGTTCTTAAAAGAATGAACTATACACTTCCCTTCAATTGTATGTGCACTCTGCATATCGTAATGATCAGACAGAAACAGTTCCTTAACACCATGAAATTGTCTCCTCCCTCCAATTGACTCCTCTGGCCGGTAATACCACCTAACCCTAACCTTCACATTGTTCCGGTGATCAGCCTCGAGCTTCTCCACTCGTGCCACATACGGAGGCTTATCCAAATCAGCCGGCCTCATCAAAACACAATCCCCAGCTGCCAAAACAAGTCCAAGGCACTGTCAAAGCTCCCAAAATATCAACGTCTTTAACCTACGATAAACATGTATACATATATAGAGGGAAGTCCCATTAGGAACCCAAAATTGATTAGGAACCTGGGAACCGACAAATGCGCAACATTTAGCATAAATATTCATCATGAATAACACATTCATGATGAATATGGAAGTGTTATGAACGTTTTATTCATCATGAATCACACATTACAACCTAATAACATATCCATATTCTGGATGATATGCCACTTGTGGTGCTGTGGGCGGTTCCCTGATTCCTAACCGAACCTACTCATATGTATATATATAACTACACAAACACGATCCATGGCTATTAAACAGAAAAAAGCACATTCACAGCATCAAATTTAGTGAGTCCACAATCCCTAGCAGTTGAACAAGTCCACAACAGTCAACAATCAAGATTATGGGTGTTTTCATGGTATAAATACACATACACACTCTACTACAAGCACACACACACACACATATATATATATATATAAGAGGGATATGTAGAGAGAAAGAAGATATACATCTAACGACTTTGTTGGTTCCCTTGATAGTGTAGGAATCTAAATCTTTCTTTCCAGGCTTTGTCTTCGCCATTAAAAGCTTGAGCTGAAGCAACAGTGATCGATGCAAAATTGAAGACGAAAATGTTGATAAAGAGTGTGAAAATGTTTGAAATCGGAGCTTGAAAAGGTGAAGAAAATGGCGGAAAGAAGGAGAATATGCAGGATTGTGGAGCAACAATGGTTGAATTGAGAGAGAAAATCAGAAACCCTAGGTTTTAGCTAATGGTCGGAAAAAGAAAAAGAAAACAAAAAGTGTCTGAATGAAGAGAGGAGGTTTGGTCAGTGTGCGGAATGCGTCATATGGAGGAAACTGGATAGCTTAATTGCATGAATTAATTGCATCAATTATTACTATTTCGTTTGTAATTTTACGAATGGGTAAATTTTAAGTAAACTTTACAATAAACATTTATCTTCAGCGTATTTTTTTATATATTTTGAAAAAATTATTGATAAAGTAATTAATTATTAGTTACTAATATTTTAATGAAAATTATTATTAGTATATTAATTAAAAAAGTTTAAATTTAAAAGAATATTTAATTAATAGTTACATATATTAGGAAAAAAAATATACGTATATAACCTGTTTTTGTGAGACGATGTGTATGTTTTCATAACTTTTTTTTCTATGAAAAGTTATTTAATTTATTTCCATAAATATTTTTCTCATGAAATTTAAGCTAACAAAAAAATTTGAAGACTTGTACAGAATTTAAGTCATTCGCGTAATAAAATATGAATATTTTGTCATTTATTTCTGTAAATACTTCTAACGAATAATCTATTTTATTTTCAAAGTTTAACAGAAAAAAAAAATTATTTATATATATATATATATATATATATCATTTAAAAGTTTTACTTGGGAGGTTTCAAAATGTAAAACTATCTTTAATGGTTAAAAATAAATAGAACCAAAGAAATACTAGACTCTAAAAAAGCATTCAGTTTTTGATAGTTTTTTCCTTTTAAATATTATAGTATTAATTAAAATACTGAGTATAATTTTAAAAAATTAAATAATAATTGTATGTTCTTTTCACCCCTTTTTTTTTTGTCAAAATACGTAAAATATTGATTAATATATTTTCTATAGCCTATAAATTTATTTTTGGAAATATATTTTTCATCCTCTAAATATGGAGAAGTCTTTATTTTCTTTCATGTTTTTTCCGTTTTAGATGATGTTCTAAAGACATATATTTTATGTAAAGGTTAAAAAAAGTTAAAATTTGTTAAAATATTTAGGCTTTACTTCAGGGATGGACCCAAAAAAATTTTAATGCGGTGGCACTATATAATATAGAAAAAATAATTATTATAAAAACCATAATCGATGCTTCTTCGTCTTTTTACTGACGTTCAATATTTTTTAATGTGCTTTTAGCCTAATTCCAGCATTTTGAGAGATTTTTAAAGTTTTTTGCTTGATTTCGAGATATTTTTAAGTTTTTTTTATCGATTTCGAATGATTTTTTCGGTTGATTTCAATAGTTTTTCCCCTTTTTTGTTTGATTTCAAGAGGGTTTTTTAGGTTTTTTTGGTATATTTCAAGAGTTTTTTAGGTTTTTTGGTTGATTTCAAAAGTTTTTTTTTCATTTTTTGGTTGATTACGAGATATAATGACTCAGGAAAAAAAAAATCTATGTTACACTAAAATAACATGACTTTTTTAATAAAATAATACGACTTCTAATCATCATATAGATGGTGTGTCTAATAAATTAATAATAAAATAGTAAAATTCAGAAAAGGATATACATTAAAACAATATTGTCAATGGTTTTGGGCGGCACATCACCGCCACTGGAACCGCCGCCCACAGCTTCCACCTCCCTATTTTTCCATATTTATCCATCCACAACCTTGGATATGCCCAACTTTCTATTCTTACTATCTCATTACAAATCCAAAAACCGTTTCAATTTCAAATTGGCATTCCTACGACCACCTTGTGTGCACTTTTTGAGAACAATGAATCCACCTGAATCTTCATCACCTACAACTTCTCCGGCGGTTACCTCCTTCTCTAAATTTTTCCGGCAAGTAATATCCCCCCTGCCAGAAAATCATCGTTGCCGGCGTCTTTCTCATCTCCGCTTCCTTGTGGTTCCGATGATAACATCCATCAGGTGTTCAATTACTTCGACGAGAACGGAGACAGGAAGATATCGGCGGAGGAATTGAAGAACAGGATTCGGAGGGTGCACCTTTTGAAGTTTCAAGAATAATAAAATAATACGGTAGCACACTCGAAAACGATACGGTTGCACCTTTCATGAACCTAAACATTTACCCTTTGTCGGAGAAATGATACACTGACCCGTGCCACCGTGGCCACAAGGCTGAGTCCATCCCTGCTTTACTTGATCTAATATATTGAAAGTAGAAAAAATTTCAATTTAGTCATAAAATATATAAACTAATCATAAAATTCTTTTCAAAAAAAAAAAAACTAAACATAAATTAATTAGAGTAAACTACAATTTTGGTCCATAGGTTTATCAGTTTCTTTGAAAATCGTCTCTAAACTTCAATAACTATAGTAAGCATCCCTGAGGTTTGCATTTTGGCTTTTGCTTTGAAAATCGTCCCTGGTCGCTAACTCTGTTAAATTTTTTTTTTGTAACCGTGAGTTTCCGGGCCTGCTTACGCGCACCGACTAATCCCTGGACGACCACAAATGGCCTGAAGTCATCGCAGGTGAATCTCCATGACCCGTTAAGTTAGGGGCATTTTCGTCCATCCATGTTTTCTCTTGCTCTTTTGCAATGTTTCTTTGTTTTTTCTTATTTTTGTCTATTATGTAATTAAGATATATATATATATATATATATATATATATATATATATATATATATATTGGAAGGATATTTTGCAACCCTTAAAAATGTTGCAACTCTTGCAACCCACATCTTAACCGTTGGATTCATGATCGACGGTTATTTTATATTTATTTTTCTGTTTTTTTTAATTAAAAATATTGGGCCCCATATCTATTGTAACCGCCGATCATGAATCCGACGGTTAAGATGTGGGTTGCAAGGTTTGCAATCTTTTTAAGGATTGCAAATTAAACAACCCCTATATATATATATATATATATATATATAGAGAGAGAGAGAGAGAGAGAACGATAATCAAGTGAGAACCACAAAATGGTTGAAAACCGTGAGAACCGATCTAAGCCGTAATTTGGTTTTAATTCTATGGTTTTAATTAAAAACAGTTTCACCACATGAAAGGGGCATAATTGTCATTTTGGTAACAAAGATTCACCAAATCAAACACATATCCACCAATTGAATGATAATAAGAATTTTTTTTATAATGTTAATAATTACAGTATTTCATCTATATACTATTTCACTGATAACGCCAATTTCGGCGTTATTTTAGAGCCACTTTTTGAGTAATTATGCTTGTTTCTCCAAACAAACGAAGCATCTTTTCACATTTATTCGCGAGTTTTTCAGGTATCGATATTTCTGGAATAAATTGAGAAATTTGGTCCAAAAGAAGCTAATTATAGACAAGAATGGCACACCCGATAAGTTTAATGGCAAAGCAAAGCTCGTGCAAGTCAAATCTTGGGTCAAGGCTCGGAAAATGCATCAAAGTTAAATTTTGGAGAAAAAGTGTCCACCGAGACTTTTACCGATAGTTAAGTCTCGGTGTAACTAGCATCAACCTGATTTTGGAGAAAATTTGCTCACCGAGACTTTTATCGAGACTTAAGTCTCGGTACAACTAGCACCAGTGCAATTTATTAGAATCAGAGCCCACCGAGACTTTGACCGAGAGTTAAGTCTCGATGTAAGTACCGGTAGCATGTTGATGCGTTTTTAAAGCCCTTTTCACCTAGGGTTTTGACGATTCAGCTACCATACACTTAGAGGATGACAAGGGGCGATCTTGGGGCGACTAAGAGTGATCTTCCACGGGTTTTCAAGGCAATTAACATGGGGAAATCATCCGGGAACACAAGATTAACGAAGATCAAATCCTTGTTCGTGGGTATTGCGATTCAACAAAGGGGAGTTTGTTCATGTCTAGATCTTTTGTTCAAGAGACCATGTTTAGTTTGATTTTTCTTCCTATTGTTTTGAGTTTTAACACCCCCAACATGAACTAATCTTTAGATGTTGGGGGTTGGATGAACTCTAGTTTTTAAGCATATGAACACGAAATCTTGTGACTTTTATCAGTTTTTCTAATTAATGAAGCATATGAATTTGGTCTTAATGCTTTTGTGAGCCTGATCAACTTACAAATTGATTTATTTGTTATGGATTAGATTCAAGAGAACTATCTTATAACTTGAATTGGATTTATATGCCTAAGGTGAGAAATTGGATAGAGATATACCAAGTAAACCTTAGTACCTATTTTACAATCTTGTTCTTAATGAATTTATGAACTCATAGGTTGAGATCGAGAGATAAAACTTATCTTTTTAGAGATAACTCTGTTGTTGCTCGAGAGAGAATAACAGTTATTTTGGTGATTGTGTATTCATTTAATTGGATTAGTTTGATAACAGTCATAAGTGGAGTGTTCTTTGTGAAAACCATTGGAATTCCAACCCTCAACTGCTTTCTTCCCGAAAAAGTTTCCAACTTTGTTCTTGCTTTTACTCTAGAGTTTATTTTCATTAATTTAGTTATTAATCATCAACAATTCATCATTTGGATCGTCCAGTAAATAGTGATTATAGTCATTGTGATACTCATTTTCTAGTTCCCTTGGTTCGATACTCGTACTTCCAAGTACATATTACTTTATTCGACCCGTACGCTTACGGCTAGATTAGGGGGGTGTAAACTCGCCTATCAAGTTTTTGGCGTCGTTGCCGGGGAACTAGTTTGCACTGATAGCACTACCAGCTATAAGCGCTATTGCATTGGACATTTTATTTTGATTTATTTTATTTTCCACACATTCCATGATCCTCTCTTTTCCCTGTTTCAGATTTATTGAAAAAAAAATCATATAATGGGAGAGGAAGCACCAGCAAGAGTTCCGATGAGATCCTTTGCTAATCCAAATATGGCAGCCCTCAACAGAGGTGTTCAAGCCCCCGCGGTAGGAGCTAATAACTTCGAGATAAGATATGGCACTATCCAGCTTCTACAACAAAACCAACTTGGGGGAGCACCAACAGAGGACCCTCATGGACACCTCCGGACATTTGAAAATACTTGCAACACTTTCAAGATCAATGGAGTGTCGGACAATGCCATCAAATTGAGGTTGTTTAACTTCTCACTGAAGGGAAGGGCTCAGATATGGGAGGAGAGCTTACCCACAGGTCAGATCACTACTTGGGCATACATGGCTGCAGCGTTCCTACAGAAATTCTTTCCACTGGTAGAACAGCTCAACTAATGGCTGAGATTACCCACTTTGCTCAGTGGGAACAAGAGACACTGTATGATGCGTGGGAAAGGCATAAGGTGTAACACCCGTAATTTTCGGTAAGTAAAGGTCACCCGAATGTTTTTATGACCGGTAAATGATGGGATTTTGTTGGGAAACCTTTATGAAATGTCCCTAAGAGTGTAGATGGACTTGGTATTGGAAAAGTCGGGTTTTGGGGCTCGGAACAGGCCCTACGACTATGCCAAGCGACTATGACAATGTCATTGTCGCCTGGCAATGTCTCAAGAAGAGGGGCACGTACGGTACAGTCTATGCGACTATGCCATGCGACTTTGACATGGTCATTGTCGCATGGCAATGTCGCCTGCGGGGACTGAGAGGCTGTTTAAGTCCGAATTTTCACTCATTCTCCTTATTTATCACTTTTAACCCCTTTCCACTCTCTCCCAAATCATATCCTCCCTCCCCCTCTTGAACCCTAGCCGATTTTGAGGCTTTTCCATGAAGATCAAAGTGTTTCCCTTCCATATAATGATAATGACTTTACCTCTTGATTCAAGATTATGTTCCCACCTCCAATACTAGAGATTTTTGGGGTTTATTAGGTTTTGATCAAAACCTAAGTGGTAAGTTTATTCTATCAATTTCTAAACCTTGTTAGGTGACATATATGCTTCATTGATAATATCCTAGTGTTTTATTACTTCAATTTCGGTTTGGAAGATTTTGGAGAAATTTAGGTCAAAATTAGGGTTTTGACCAAAATGAAGATTTTGATGTAAAGTGTTTGGGGATATATTCTAAATGGTTAAATGTGTTTGTTTATGGGTAGAAATTGTGTATCTAGGTCTATGGAAGTTTTGGACCTTGAAGATCCAAATTTCTTCAAAGGAGCTCAAAGTGGGGTAAAATCTAGATTTAGCCTAAATCTAGCAAGGTGAGTTCAAGTTGATTTGAGAAAACGGTGTACATGCCAAAATGTTCATTTTAAAGTGTTTTGTATTTTACATGAAATTGTTAAATGCTGATCACCTGATAAGTTTTGGTTATTTGGAAAGGTTTAGGGGTTGTTTGGCAGTTGCTGAATGGTTTAGTGCAGAATGATTAAGTGGTCTGAATGATTAAGAGGTTTTTATGATATAGTGTAAAATGAAATATGGTTGTTTGCTAATTGTTCATAATGAAATCAGGGCTCTTAATGGTTAAGGGAGGGTCAGGATACAAAATCATTAAGAGGATTTTGGAACCATTAAGAGACAACACTTTTTTTTGCCAAACAAGATTTACCTCTTAGCGATTCAGAGGTTGTCTCTTAATGGAACCATTAAGAGGTAAACAAACAACCCCTTAGTTTTATAAACATGGTGAAACACCCATTTTGGGATCTTTGGGAATTTTGGTAAATAAATCATGTTGAAAAGTTTCTTTGATGATTTTACATATATAATTGGAGTTCAATTGACGTAAGTGTCATTTTGTGTATTTGATCTCATAAACCTTTTCGGAAAATGCATATTGTTGTGTTTAGAGGCATTTTAGAAATATAAGGGTATGGGTTCATTTGGAAAATGGTTTGCCTCAACCAATGATGAGATTCGTGTTAATCATATTTTCGGTCGTGTGTTTGCATAATAGTTGGTCAAATGTGTTTCAATGTTTATATTGGCTTTCATTTGGGGGTTTACGTAAATTGTTGGGCCTTTGGCTTGGTTTTGACTAAATGGAGTCTTGAGGACATTTGTCCGCTTTAAAAACAGTTGTGGAGTTTTGAGTATGATGGTGTATATTTCGTGTCATTTGATAGTTACATGTTTTGGGAGCTTTGGTCTTTCATTTGTGGTCATGTAATTTTAGATAGTGTTGTATTAGATCCATAGGCACGTAAGTCTGTCTGTTTTGGTAAAGCGGGCAAGGTTGTTTATGACCATTGACCGCTTGGGTTCGCTGGCGAGTAGGCAATAGGTGGCTCGAGCCTCCGAGTTGTAACTCATCTAGATTGGATAGGCACCCATGTCTGTAAGTGCTTGAGGTGGAACTCGACGGAGTATGGCCAGAGGCATAACGGTCCGAGGATTGTGATGTCGGTGGTGGCATGGGAACTAGGTCCGGGATATGTGGTGAAATCCAATAACATCACGGGTGGCTCCATTCACGTGTTCTCGCCACCCAAGATGGAAACGTTGAGATGACATGTGAGTATGTTGTATGGGCGACCTACTCGTGTGTTTCTCTACTCTCAATGTATACGGGTCTCCCCATCGTCGATTCGTGGTATTTTAAATGTTAAAGTCGTATATTACCAACTTTTTTTCTGGTGTGGTCGACGGTAAATGATGGACTTAATATTGGGTTTTCCCCACATATATTAAGGTTTGAATGAAATACGTCATTTCCACGTTTCGGTATTTATTTTCGTCCATTTTATGGTCGTGTGAGTTTTGGGTCTAATGTCCGTGTTCACAACGATATTTATTTATATAGATTTTCATCTATGGTTTATGAGTTGTGTGTCATGACCCACCCGTATTTCGGGTATTTCGAGGTATAACATTTTTTACCCGCGTTTTATAAAATTGGAAGTCCTCTCTCTATTCTCGTTTTGAGCAAGTTTTGGGTTAAATCTAAGTTTACGAAAGAACGTTTTATATTGGGATCTTATTCTTTAAAACAGTTTGGTTTGGTTAACTATTAACTCGGTGTCTCTTTCGTTTAAAATGCATAATTATTGGTAAACGAGTCGTTCTCATAAGTGAAACATATCATTTTGAAAGATTATGATTTTATTTGCATTCTTCCTTTTTAAACGATTAATTTATATATGTTGAAAACTCTTGAGCTCACTAGGCGTTAAGCCTAACCTTTTTATTTATCGGTATGTGCATCAGGTTTTGTTGGGGTTTGGTCCTAGCAGCTATGAAGAGTTGAGCCTTAGCTTTGTGCAAGTGTAAGTAGTTGGTGATGTCTTCCGCAGTTTGGAGATAGCGACTATTATTGAGTTTTAGTAGCACCCGTTTTGTTATAGACTGTATGTAGAGAATAAATTATGTGTTGAGGTTAAAACCTTATTTTGTGATTGTAGATGTATCAATTATCGACATATTCAGAAAATTTTAAATTAGTTGCTATTTCAAGAATTGAGGGTGTTGCATAAGGATATGCTGAAAAGGTGTCCACATCATGGGTTACATGGTTGGGTAATCATCCAGACCTTCTTTGGTGGGCTTCATCCGCAGTACAAGAATGATATTACTGCAGCAGCGGGTGGTGCCTTGATGAACAAGACCTATGAAGAGGCAGTTGAGCTGATTGAAAACTTGGCTGAACACAGTTATGCCACTCCACGATCTGATACCAGACGTGTAGCTAAGCTTTAGAAATCTGATGAGCTAAAGGCGATAAAAGCTCAACTGGCCGCCATCACAAACCAGCTGAAAGGAGCTTCCATCCAACCTGCACTTAATTATGATGAAGACATTCCTGACTTGTTCCCCGCTTCTCATGAACCTGAGAAGGTTCAATACTTACAAAATCGGAACAATCGCCCTCGGAATGATCCATTCTCTAATACATACAATGAAGGATGGAAGAGGCATCCCAACCTCTCATGGAATCAACCACAAAATCAACCAAGAGAGACTATGGGACAACAGCAACAACAGTATGGTAACAATTCTAATTTTTCTTCTTCCTCTCATGCTAACAATGTTTATCGTCCCCCAGATTATAATCAGAGAAGGCAGGAGGAAGGACAATCTGGAGAGAAGAAGCCTGGATTAGAAGATGTTCTGATGAAGTTCATCACAAAGATGGACAATACTATTGATGGAATCACTTCTTCCGTAAACAATTTGACTACCACTGTCGGCACTGTAAAAACAGCAACATAACAAAATATTGCTTCCATCCATATTCTAGAGAGACAAGTGGGCCAAATAGCTGAAGCCCTACAATCCCGGACTCAGGGCCAATTCTCTAGTCAGACTGAACCAAAACCAAGGCAGCACTGCAATGTCATTCATCTGAGAAGTGGCATGGAATTGAACAAAGATTCGACTCGGGAGCCAGTTATCGACAAATCCGAGAATGAGCATGTAGAGATGGAAAAGATCAAGGATGAAGATGTTGGGTTGAAAGATGGTACTCCTAATGATATTGTTGATCGAAAAGAGTCAAAGGAAAAAGATGTGACACCTCCATCAAAGCCGGTAGTCAACCCTTATGTGCCATCGATACCTTTTCCAAATCGATTGAAGGCACACAAGGATGAGGAACAGTTCAAGAAACTTCTTGACGTCTTCAAAAAATTGTACATCAATATTCCTTTTGCAGAAGCCCTTGCTCAGATGCCGACATATCTCAAGTTTATGAAAGATATTATATCCAAGAAAAGGAAGATCGAGGGTAAGGCTATTGTGGGACTCACGGAGGAGTGCAACGCGATTATTCAAAATAATCTTCCTTCGAAGCTTCAAGATCCAGGGAGTTTTTCTATACCTATACAATTAGGAAAATTTTGTTTTGATAAGGTGTTATGTGATTTAGGAGCTAGTATTAATTTAATGCCTTATATATCAATTTTCAGGAAGTTGGGTATTGGAGAAGTAAAGCCGACTTCGATGACATTACAATTGGCAGATCGGTCATTAAAGCACCCACATGGAGTAGTTGAAGATGTGCTGATTAGAGTCAGCAAGTTCTACTTTCCGGTTGATTTTGTGGTTCTGGATATGGATGAAGACAAGGAGGTCCTACTAATATTGGGAAGACCAAATCTGGCCACGAGCAAAACGCTTATTGACATAGAGGAATGTGAGATGACATTAAGAGTTGGAAGTGAAAAAGTGATTTTCAAGGTGTTAGAGAGTGTAAAGGGTCGAACTGGACAAGAAACTGGTGATCACGGAAAACCAGATGTGGGAAAATCTGTGGAAAACCATATGTGTGGGCGGTTCAAATCCGCAAGCGATATCGAGCCAAGTTGAGAGCCACACAGTCGTGCCACGACTATAAATAAGGCGCTAGGTGGGAGGCAACCCACCAGGTTTGTGTTCATTTAAATTTCGTAGTTTTTATTTTGTTAGTTTTGTTTTTGTAGTTGTTTTGTTAAGGCCTCTTGTCAAAAATCGAGTTTTGAACGATTCCCATGTAACACCCCGATTTCGAAATGTATCGTTTCAAGTTAATTCGAAAATCGGTAATCTTAAAGGAAAATAGGATATAAGAGTTTGGGATTGAATCGTAGTTTTAATAGTCTTGATGGATGGGGGATTCAATTACGAGTCCAATGGTTCTTTCCGGAGCAAAAACGGAGCTATAACGAAGAAGATACGGCCAAAACAGGGAGCGAGAAGAAAACCGGACGAACAGTGGACTACGCGAGTTGTGCCGCCACTTAGGGCCAATCTCGCGACTTAAGAAGACACGGGCGACTTATGCCGCGACTTAAGGTCGTGGCATAACCCGTGACACTCACTGTCAGGTCTAAAACACGATTTCAGCTATCAAACCTCATTTTCCTCTCAACCAAACCCTAACACTCTTCCCTCTTCTCTCCCAAACCGAACCCCAATCCCCAAAGTCGAAGCTTAACCAACATTGAGGGTTTTTCCTCCTTAAACCACACGAATCTGCATCATCTATCTAGTTGGGATCATGAACCACCTTCATCTTCATCTCCTTCACCAAGTTCTTGGGGGTTTCATCTAGACCTTTAACCATTTGAAGATTGGAAGCTTATGGTTCGTTTTGGAGATCTACAAGTGTTTTGGTTGGTGATTCAAGCTATTGGTTGAGGTAATCTTCTCTTTCTTCAAGTATGGGAAATTAGGGTTTATGGTATAAGATGAAAAGTTCATGTAAATGTTTGGGGAATATTTCTAAAGGGGTTGATTATGATTATTTATGGTTGAAAATGTGTGGATCTAGGTTTTGGAAGAATCATGCTTGTGGATTCAAGTTTCTTCAAGGAAGCTTAAAGTGGGGTAAAATCTAGATTTAACCTAAATCTAGCAAGTTGAGTTCTAGTTGATTTGTGAAAACGTTGTACATGCCAAAAGGTTTATTTTAAAGCATTTATGTGTTTTACATGAAATTATCAACTGTTGAGTTATTTGGTAACTTTTGATTATTTGAAGTATTTGGCTTATTAAACCTTGTAAAATACCACATTTGGGATTTTTGGGCATTTTGATAAATAAGTCATAAACGATAGTGTTTTAATGATTTATTGTGTAAATGGATTTTTGGTCACAAATGCATTTTAGTGCTTGTTGGGTTTTTATGCATCATTCATATAAATGGGCACTTTGAAAATAAGAGTGTGTGAGTCCTTGGGATGAGTCATTCCCGACCTTGAGAACATTTTGGAAATAATAACCTTTTTGGGTTGTGGGCCGAAGGCCAATGGGGATTTGAGAAATAAAGATTTTGGGGAAAGATTTAATTTGGTTTATATAACCATATTGGCTCTCGTATTTTAGACAAACGTTCATTATGCCTTTTGGGGCTTGGTTTACACTCAAACGAGTCTTTGGAACATTTGTTTAGTTTTGGTAGCTCGTTAAGGAGCCTTGGAAGTATGGTGTACTTAGTTGCATCTTATTTGAGAGTTACATGTTTTGAATGCGTTAGTTCATTCTTTTGAGTCATGTAACGTTTTAGACTGTAATGCATTGGATCCATAGGCATATGAGTCAGTTGGTTAGTGGGGACTTTATCCCCGTTTTGGGACTGGATATTAGTTATGGCTAGCGGGAGCTCTAGGTATAGATCGTGGGTGGTTGAACTCGATAATCGCGTAACCTTTATTGAAGGGCTCGAGGTATAGATCGTGGGTGGTTGAACTCGATGCCCGTTTGTAATCCAGTCTGGTTACTCATCGTGGAATTTAGTGTCCGCGTTTGAAGTCTAGTGAGTGGTCCCCAAGTCATGTTTTTATGTAAGCTTGCGGTGGTGCTCTGTAGAGCCGTATACGGAGCTAAGTCTTGCAGTGGTGCCCATGGTGAGTCGGATACGGGGACTTGTGGCTTTGGTTGTGACACTCATCAGAGGTCGAGTAAACACTAGGATCGGTGGTGTCTTGCGGTGGTAGCTTAGAGGAGCCGGATACGGGGAACCATGGTCTTATGTGAAGCTCGAGAACATTGATACGTGGCTTAACTTTGTGTGCCCGCCACATTCGATGGAATTCGGGTTTCCCCCGTCACCGAAAGGTGTTGTTTACAGTATTGAGTTTTATTATCCAAGTTTTCGGTGACCTTTTGTTTAAATGGATCTTATCTATGATTTATGGGCTGAGTATTATGTCCCATCCGTGTTTTGGGTGTTTCGGGATATAAAGTTTGAATCGTATCTTCACTAATGTTGAGTTCGATTTCCTATTCATGTTTTGAGTGAGTTTCGGGTTGATATTAATTTACGAAAGAACGTTTTATTTTGGGATCTTGTCCTTGGGGTGATTTGGATTGGAAAACGTTTACATTGGTGTTTCTTTGCCTAAAATGCATATTATAGGAAAATGAGTCGTTTTCATATTTGAGATATCATTTTGAAAGATTATGATTTAAATTGCATTACTCCTTTTCAACAATACCTTTATTCATGTTGAAAACTCTTGAACTCATTAGGCGTTAGCCTAACCTTTTTATTTGTCGGCATGTGCAACAGGTTCTCGGTTGGGAATAGCTCTAGTGACCCGGTGTTGAGAGGAGCGCTAGTGCTATGCTCGAGAAGTGGTTATCTTAGTGAAGTCTTCCACACTTGTTTTGAGAAGAGCAACTTGTGTTCGAGGATTAAGTAGCACCCGAATTGATTTAGTCTTCGTGTATTATTAGAGTTTGAATTTGTTTAAGATTAAATAGAAGTTTTATTTTGGAGATTTACCTTTTAATTGATGTATTATCGAAATTTTAATTAGTTGCTCTTACCAAACATTGAGGGTGTTAGAAGTTGGTATCAGAGCTTAAGTTTGAGAGAATTAGGTATTAATTTTGGATGCCTAGACTCAAACTAATTAGGTATTAATTTTGGATGCCTAGACTCAAACTAGCGAAATTTAAGTATTTGAATGTGAGATTGCACAATTAGGCACTTTAAGATTTGATGATTCGAAGTGAGTGGAGTCACTAGGAACGGGAATCATGCCAAAAATGGCAAGGATGATCATGTATCGTACGTTCATAATAGCACCTGGCCAGTGTTATGGTGAACCTACGAGTTACGTGTATATGCTTGAACTGCCTTGGTATGATAACCGTTGGGGTAGTGAAGCAATTTCTATATGGGTAGCCATTAGAAGGAGCTGATGATTTTAGTATTCGTTACTTGGAGTAACGGTAAGCATGGTGAATGCATTAAGTTGACAGTTCCGAGTCGGATTGATTGGTTGGATTAGGACCATAGACTTTTGGAACCAATGTTATTCGAGGAGAAATTATGAGGTGAACCCATGAAATCTTGACCTTCGCTTTAAGATGTTGAGCATCTGGATGACGATAGTGTAACTAAGAAATCGAGGAGCGTGGTTTCAAAGTGTTGAGTGCCGATCAAATTCATACATGAAATGTATTTATGAAATAAATTACATTAATTATTTCTCATGTTTCTAAATCGTCATATGAATTATATTACAATCTTGAAGCAATGTTTTAACAATGTTTAGCACACACAAGGTTTTGAACCATGATTTCGTGCATGTACAAAATTGTTTTATGACACGAGGTTTCAAAACGTTGTTGAAGATTTTCTTTATTCAATTTGTTGTCCAACATTATTTCGGGTTTTGCGATATGCATATTTTGTTTTTGTTTGGGGACTTGGATAAGTAACTGCGGTTCACAACTTTAACATTGGATCTCCTTCACGTATGTTAAGGTTTTGGACGAAAGTTATCTCCCATTATTTTGGTGTTGAATTTTATTGAGAATTTTAATTCATACGAATTTGAGGATTTAATGAGATAACTTTAATGGCGTCAAGTGGTATCGTTTTTCTTGAGCTTTGGGTGAGTTGCATATAGCAGGCATACATGTCCATTTGGAATTTCAGTCGTAGTGTTTTAGCTAACACTTTAGCCCGGTGAGAACATATTAATATTTGGATTTGAACTTGAAACCGACATAAATTATTTTATGATTTAAACAAAGTGCATGCACATGTCACCTTACTCGTTTTGCGGAATGGCTGCCACATGCAAGTTTTGTTGCGGAATCTTTGAGAGTTTAATATCATGAAAATGTTGTCTTGGGTTTTGCAAGCATATTATTTGTACGACCTAGAGTTCGGAATCAAACTACATTACTCTTACGTTGATCAAATTACATGTATATGTCTTTACTAAGTTCTGGGAAATTTTATTTCATGACATTGCATGGTTAAATGTGAATTATTGGGATTTGATTTAGTAAATATCCCCGTATGCAGTTTTGCACAAGCGTTTTGTTATACACTGTCTCAGTACATAAAACTACTTTTCATACCATGATTGGGAACACAACGGTTCCTTTAAAAATATTTTTTTAAAATATCTTTCGTTGGTGTCAGTAGCACCTTGATTATTGATCAATTATTTTCTGAAATAGTTTTACGCGTGTGGCGGTTGTGGCCACTTTGTACCCCTACCGAGAAAAAGGTAGTGGATTTTATTTGTGTGATTAATCATTATAAAGCTTTTACATTTAGGGGTTTTATAAAATTTTAAATTGGCATAGTAGTTTGAAAAACCTTGAACTCAGTAGAGCTATAGATGTAAGCCCTCTTGTGATAGAGGTCGAGATTAAGGACTAAAGAAGTCCTCGGGGTTTGAAGCGTCAGAGGACCTGACTTATGGTTAATTTTGAATCTTTAGACTTCAACTCATGAACTAGTTCACGCAGAAGTATATGAGGCGTTAGACTTATACTCTCTTCCAGTTAATTAAGGGATGATCTTTATGCTTCGATAAACCTTTGGGTTAAAACCGTGTACGGTTGTTTGGGTATGGTTGGTTTTGAAATTGTGGGTCATTGGTACGATGGTATACTATGTGTCGGTGGTGTACTATCTTGATGAGGTTATGGCTGGCTAGCGAAACTGTTTGATTTGAGGTTTTATTTCCAAGAGTAGGTATCAACCTCGAATCGACATTGCTAATCGGGAATGGAATATTTTGTAGTAAACCCACGTGGAAATATAGTCATTCCGAGGATAGGTGTCGACTCTCTATTTTGAGGACAATAATTGTTAGTGTGCTTCAGTGTACTTCCGTTAGGTCTGGTGTGTCTGCAGGACAAGCGGTAACCTTAAGGAAATTAGATATTGTTAATTAAGAATCAATCATCGGTGTTTCGATAATTGTCAAGACTTTCGCTGATTTGGCAATCGATGCTTGAGTGTATGGCGGGAGTTGCATAACCTTGGAGTTTGGGATAAGCGAATATCTGTAGAGTGCATTGGTACGTCTCTGGGGGAAACATCAGGCCAATGCTGGGATCTATGGAAGTTTGGGAGCCCTTGCAGACGTCGTGTCTGTGCCAGCTTTGAGGAATGGGTTTAAGGTTGTGTTGGATCAGACCAACTAGTCGTTAGGAAATTTCGATAAAGGACGATATCTCTTGGGTGGTAATGACTATTGGAGACATTTGGTGAGAATGTCGAGGTAGACTTTAAGTACAAACCGATTATTGAGGAGACCTTGATGCATCGTAATCAGAAGTATCTAAGGAATAGTTTGCTTGGGGTATTCTTGGTGGAAATGACTAAATAAGGTCGTAAGCTACTCTTGAGGCATTATGGGCAACATAAGGTTGGGAGGAAACCAAGATTTAATACTAAGAAAGCGTTTAGGCAAAGACTCAACGTTCATCCCGGCATGGGTGAGCTATATCAATCGGTGAGGTTAAGTTTGTGATGGCCCGTTATGTGAAACGCAACGACAACCTTAAATGGGATGTAATCGGTCTCGCGCATGAGGTAGGGTTTTGTGAAGGCAGTCCTTTTAGGTAGGGAATCAATCGATCTCGTCAAGAGCGGTATTGGGTGCTTGATTGGTGCCAGATTTCGAGGATGAAATCCCTTTAAGGTTGGGAGGATTGTAACACCCTGATTTTGAAATGTATCGTTTCAAGTTAATTCGGAAATCAATAATCTTAAAGGAAACTAAGATATAAGAGTTTGGGCTTGAATCCTAGATTTTATAGTCTTGATGGATGGGGGATTCAATTACGAGTCCAACGGTTCTTTCCGGAGCAAAAACGGAGCTATAACGAAGAAGATACGGCCAAAACAGTGAGCGAGAAGAAAACCGGATGAACAGTGGACTACACGAGTTGTGCTGCGACTTAGGGCCACTCTCGCGACTTGAGAAGACACGGGCGACTTATGCCGTGACTTAAGGTCGCGGCATAACCCGCGGCACTCACTGTCAGGTCTAAAACACGATTTCAGCTATCAAACCTCATTTTCCTCTCAACCAAACCCTAACACTCTCCCCTCTTCTCTCCCAAACCGAACTCCAATCCCCAAAGTCGAAGCTTAACCAACATTGAGGGTTTTTCCTCCTTAAACCACACGAATCTGCATCATCTATCTAGTTGGGATCATGAACCACCTTCATCTTCATCTCCTTCATCAAGTTCTTGGGGGTTTCATCTAGACCTTTAACCATTTGAAGATTGGAAGCTTATGGTTCATTTTGGAGATCTACAAGTGTTTTGGTTGGTGATTCAAGCTATTGGCTGAGGTAATCTTCTCTTTCTTCAAGTATGGGAAATTAGGGTTTATGGTATAAGATGAAAAGTTCATGTAAATGTTTGGGGAACATTTCTAAAGGGGTTGATTATGATTATTTATGGTTGGAATTGTGTGGATCTAGGTTTTGGAAGAATCATGCTTGTGGATTCAAGTTTCTTCAAGGAAGCTTAAAGTGGGTTAAAATCTAGATTTAACCTAAATCTAGCAAGGTGAGTTCAAGTTGATTTGTGAAAACGTTGTACATGCCAAAAGGTTTATTTTAAAGCATTTATGTGTTTTACATGAAATTATCAACTGTTGAGTTATTTGGTAACTTTTGATTATTTGAAGTATTTGGCTTATTAAACCTTGTAAAATACCACATTTGGGATTTTTGGGCATTTTGATAAATAAGTCATAAACGATAGTGTTTTAATGATTTATTGTGTAAATGGATTTTTGGTCACAAATGCATTTTAGTGCTTGTTGGGTTTTTATGCATCATTCATATAAATGGGCACTTTGAAAATAAGAGTGTGTGAGTCCTTGGGATGAGTCATTCCCGACCTTGAAAACATTTTGGAAATAATAACCTTTTTGGGTTGTGGGCCGAAGGCCAATGGGGATTTGAGAAATAAAGATTTTGGGGAAATATTTAATTTGGTTTATATAACCATATTGGCTCTCGTATTTTAGCCAAACGTTCATTATGCCTTTTGGGGCTTGGTTTACACTCAAACGAGTCTTTGGAACATTTGTTCAGTTTTGGTAGCTCGTTAAGGAGCCTTGGAAGTATGGTGTACTTAGTTGCATCTTATTTGAGAGTTACATGTTTTGAATGCGTTAGTTCATTCTTTTGAGTCATGTAACGTTTTAGACTGTAATGCATTGGATCCATAGGCATATGAGTCAGTTGGTTAGTGGGGACTTTATCCCCGTTTTGGGACTGGATATTAGTTATGGCTAGTGGGAGCTCGAGGTATAGATCGTGGGTGGTTGAACTCGATAACCGCGTAACCTTTATTGAAGGGCTCGAGGTATAGATCGTGGGTGGTTGAACTCGATGCCCGTTTGTAATCCAGTCTGGTTACTCATCGTGGAATTCAGTGTCCGCGTTTGAAGTCTAGTGAGTGGTCCCCAAGCCATGTTTTTATGTAAGCTTGCGATGGTGCTCTATAGAGCCGTATACGGAGCTAAGTCTTGCGGTGGTGCTCTGTAGAGCCGTATACAGGGACTTGTGGCTTTGGTTGTGACACTCATTAGAGGTCGAGTAGACACTAGGATCAGTGGTGTCTTGCGGTGGTAGCTTAGAGGAGCCGGATACGGGGAACCATGGTCTTATGTGAAGCTCGAGAACATTGATACGTGGCTTAACTTTGTGTGCCCACCACATTCGATGGAATTTGGGTATCCCCCGTCACCGAAAGGTGTTGTTTTGGGTATTGAGTTTTATTATCCAAGTTTTCGGTGACGTTTTGTTTAAATGGATCTTATCTATGATTTATGGGTTGAGTATTATGCCCCACCCTTGTTTTGGGTGTTTCGGGATATAAAGTTTTAACCGTATCTTCACTAATGTTGAGTTCGATTTCCTATTCACGTTTTGAGTGAGTTTCGGGTTGATATTAATTTACGAAAGAACGTTTTATTTTGGGATCTTGTCCTTGGGGTGATTTGGATTGGAAAACGTTTACATTGGTGTTTCTTTGCCTAAAATGCATATTATTGGAAAATGAGTCGTTTTCATATTTGAGATATCATTTTGAAAGATTATGATTTAAATTGCATTACTCATTTTCAACAATACCTTTATTCATGTTTAAAACTCTTGAACTCATTAGGCGTTAGCCTAACCTTTTTATTTGTTGGCATGTGCAACAGGTTCTCGGTTGGAAATAGCTCTAGTGACCCAGTGTTGAGAGGAGCGCTAGTGCTATGCTCGAGAAGTGGTTATCTTAGTGAAGTCTTTCGCACTTGTTTCGGGAAGAGCAACTTGTGTTCGAGGATTAAGTAGCACCCGACTTGATCTAGTCTTCGTGTATTATTGGAGTTTGAACTTGTTTAAGATTAAATAGAAGTTTTATTTTGGAGATTTACCTTTTAATTGATGTATTATCGAAATTTTAATTAGTTGCTCTTACCAAACATTGAGGGTGTTACATCCCAGCGATTAACGCAGTTTCAATGGTAAGTTGTGGCTTTGAGGAGTTCGCGGTAGCCTTATTCAAGTTAGTAAATCTTGGCTTTTACGAGTTTTTACCGCTAGTAAAGTCTCGGGACAAGTCCCGGTAGCCACTGAAAATTCTCTGAAAATTTAGTCTTTGAGAGTTTTTACCGTTTGTTCTCCAGATAGTTACACTGAGACTAAAGTCTCGGTGCTTGTACCAATAGCCTCTGCCTCCTCATCGCTCAAAACATTCTCGAGAGTTATACCGAGACTTTAGTCTCAGTACAACTACCGTCGGGGGCTGTTTAAGTTAAACCATTCTCAAAAGACTGTCGCGACTTATACTGAGACTTAAGTCTCGGTACAAGTAGCGCCGGAGGCTATTTGCAACTAAAACCCTTTCCAATCGATCCTCCGCTTATTTCCCTCACCCTTGCTCAACACCCTCACTCTCTCGACCTTGCTCTCTTCGATCGACCACAGCCTACACCATCGATTTCTCCACAGTTTCTCACCAAATCACACTCATTCCCCATCGACTTCTCCATCCACGATCGACCACAGCTCGCCTATCGATCCATCCACCCATTCTCACCAAAATCGATTCAAATCTAGGTTTCCACCTAGGTTTGGGGTGGACATTCTTGGGATACCTTATATGACGAAGTATGAGCCCAACCTAGGCCTCGACCTAGGTTTGGGGTAGCCGGTCCACCAACACCTTCCCTTGTGCACAAGGTTCAAACCTATACAAGAGTCTAGGTTTGGGGTTTCATCTATTCTCCTGATCATTCGAATTATGTTAACCTTTGTTTCAGGAAATGGGAAGAAGCAACCCGACCACTACCATCCCGAGATGGTCGGCTTATGGCAAGCTTAGCAGTGGAAAAGGCCCGATTATGTCAAGAGCCAAACACAGATATCACAAGAAGAAGAGAGTTAATAGAAAAAAGAGAAGAGTACTAAACAAGCGTGGGATCCGAATTCAAGGACTCCTTGATTTCCTCGTGCATTCTACTTATCGGTCGTATGTATGACTGTACTTAACTACTACTCTTGCCACTACTCATAATCACGTTATATACTAATTGTCATGCATCTGGGCATCATATATGCACTATATGTCTATTGTTGATTTCTGCACATCTTATTGTCTTTACTCAAAACCAAGATGACACATTGAGGACAATGTGTTGTTAAGGTTTGGGGTTGTAGGCACGGGTATACTTATTATTGTATATTCGCATTATACTGTTTTGGGACAACATTTTTTAAAAATTTCTTTTGGGATGAGGACACAGGATTTTATGAAAAGCACAATTTTCACAAAATTTATATTGTCTTGCGAATCTGAGAACGGTGATATAGTCTGGATCAACAATTAGGAGGTTACATGATTAGGAGACATTAGTGGAGACCTCCCGTGAGATGTTGAGCCTAATGAACACCGATTCGATTCTAAGAGATATAATGCAAAATAGTCTATACACTTATCTGTTACTCTTTCATTGTAGTTATAGCTTGATCTCACTATAAATTGCATCAAGTAGCAAAGATGTCCATCAGGATATTGAGTAAGGGTTAGTCACCTAGTCGTGTGGACCTTAAGACATGATTTCAGGCATTGTGTGTGACTTCTATGATTTAATTCTTTTGGCTATCGTTCCCTTGTTTTAATTGTGTACACCCAACCCCTTTTGCAGCCTTTTACTGTTTAAATATTCGTTTCTTAACCCACTTTTGACCCCAACTTAAACACTAGCCTACCCTTGTCCTAAGATGTGTCAATCACAACGGTTAATAATCATGATGACGGTAGATAGAAATAAATGAAAAAAAGAAAAGGATTGGGAAAAAGAAATCAGAGCTAATCAGATTATAGAGCTGCTAATAAAAGAGGGCCAATGGTGGCCCATAAATAAATAAAAAAGAACGGGTAAACTCGAGCAAAAAAAAAAAAAGAGCAGCATGGTAGAGAAATACACCCAAAGGGTGTAATGGTGGAAGAAGGAAGTGATTAAGAAAAAAGGAAAAGAAAAGAAAAGGGGTGAGTAAGGTGAAAAGTCGGAGGACCGCACAAATTATTGACACATCTGGGCTTTTGTTCCACGTTACCCATTATTTCTTAGCCATAACCCCAAACCCCATTACAACCGATTAAAAGACCTAAATGATCTTCTGGAAAATGTGATAAAGGTAGACTAATTCTCTTTCTAATATTCCTTGTCGTGTTACTTGATTCCCTTCTGAGATCACCTTGACTTCATCTGTGCGTTTTTCAACTTATACATCATGCAGTTATTAATTGATTTTATTTGTCTATAAACTCCACCTGCATGAAATATATGTGTGATAGCCTAGGATTCAAGCTAATCGAGTGCATCCCGTGAGGTAGGGTCGAGGCGAAATCCTCTCTGAAAGTGTAATTGAATAGTTGTAGTTCAGTATGGTGTCATTGTTTTCAATTCAATTTTCAATGTTTAGTTTGTTGTTAATTGTGCTATGATTGAATTCTTACCGTCTTCTCGTTATTCTTCACGACTAGTTGGCACAATAATAGTTCAAACTTCATGATAAGTATACACGTAGGCCACTGTTGTAGAATCAACTTGCTTTTGATATTTTCTTATTTTTATCTTAGTCACTAATTTGCTTGGGGATAAGCAACGCTCGGTTTGGGGTTGTTGATAACGCCAATTTCGACGTTATTTTAGAGCCATTTTTCGAGTAATTATGCTTGTTTCTCCAAACAAACGAAACGTCTTTTCACATTTATTCACGATTTTTTTAGGTATCGATATTTCGGGAATAAATTGAGAAATTTGGTCCAAAAGAAGCTAATTATAGACGAGAATGGCACACCCGATAAGTTTAATGGCAAAGCAAAGCTCGTGCAAGTCAAATCTTGGGTCAAGGCTCGGAAAATGCATCAAAGTGCAATTTTGGAGAAAAAAGTGTTCACCGAGACTTTTACCGATAGTTAAGTCTCGGTGTAACTAGCATCAACCTGATTTTGAAGAAAATTTGCTCACCGAAACTTTTACCGAGATTTAAGTCTCGGTACAACTAGCACCAGTGCAATTTATAAGAATCAGAGCCCACTGAGATTTTGACCGAGAGTTAAGTCTCGGTGAAAGTACCGGTAGCATGTTAATGCGTTTTTAAAGCCCTTTTCACCTAGAGTTTTGACGATTCAACTACCATACACTTAGATGACGGCAAGGGGCGATCTTGGGGCGACTAGGAGTGATCTTCCACGGGTTTTCAAGGCAATTAACGCGGGGAAATCATCCGGGAACACAAGATTAACGAAAATCAAATCCTTGTTCGTGGGTATTGCGATTCAACAAAGGGGAGTTTGTTCATGTCTAGATCTTTTGTTCAAGAGACCATGTTTAGTTTAATTCTTTTTCCTATTGTTTTGAGTTTTAACACCCCCAACATGAACTAATCTTTAGATGTTGGGGGTTGGATGAACTCTGGTTTTTAAGCATATGAACACGAAATCTTGTGACTTTTATCAGTTTTTCTAATTAATGAAGCATATGAATTTGGTTTTAATGCTTTTGTGAGCCTGATCAACTTACAAATTGATTTATTTGTGATGGATTAGATTCGAGAGAACTAGCTTATAACTTGAATTGGATTTGTATGCCTAAGGTGAGAAATTGGATAGAAATATACCAAGTAAACCTTAGTACCTATTTTAAAATCTTGATCTTAATGAATTTCTAAACTCATAGGTTGAGATCGAGAGATGAAACTTATCTTTTTAGAGATAACTCCGTTGTTGCTCGAGAGAGAATAACAGTTATTTTGGTGATTGTGTATTCATTTAATTGGATTAGTCTGATAATAGTCATAAGTGGTGTGTTCTTTGTGAAAACCATTGGAATTCCAACCCTTAACTGCTTTCTTCCCGAAAAAGTTTCAAACTTTGTTCTTGCTTTTACTATAGAGTTTATTTTCATTAATTTAGTTATTATTTAATCATCAACAATTCATCAATTGGATCGTCCAGTAAATAGTGATTATTGTCATTGTGATACTCAGTTTCCCCTTGGTTCGATACTCATACTTCCAAGTACATATTACTTGATTCGACCCGTACACTTGCGGTTAGATTAGGGGGGGTGTAAACTCGCTTATCATTCACCATATGAAACACACACATTCAACAGATGAAACACACATATTCAACAGATGAAACACATAGATTCACTAGATGAAACACACATTCACTAGATGAAATACACATGTTCACCAGATCTGAGAAATCAAACCCAAAAAAACCCCAAATCAATAAATTTAAAGAAGAAATTTGAAAAAAATACATTTCACCATTCTTGAAAAAAAAACCTAAAATACATGGAATTTTCGATCCATCTATTGTATCTCAAATCGAGGGGTTGTCTCCAAAGGTATCATCTCAATCAGGGAACCAACAAATTCGATAGAATTCAAACCCCCTCACTAGAAGAATCCCATCGGTGATTTCATGTAATCCGATCTGTTGGAGCGATAACCACCGCCGGCGGAGAGGACAAGTGCGTGTGTGTGGTTATTGAGGTGTTTTAGGGTTTGGAGGTGATTGAAGATGGAGGAGAAGTAATCAACGGATTTCCGACAGACGTTGGTAGACTAGAGGCGGTGGTTTCGCTTGTCGATGGTGGTGATTGGGCGGTGAGCGGCATCGGTGGTGAGCGGCGTCACCAGAGGATTTGGGATGGGGTTTGTGGTGAGGGTTGGTTTTGGGATCGATGTAGGTTTGTGATGGGGTTTGGAAGATGAAGACAAGAAGTTGAGTTAATTTGACAAAAATGCCCTCATTTCCCCATTTTATTTTAAATAAGCATCTTTTCTAAATGGCCCTTGATTTAATCTAATCTATGGATTAGATTAGTCCTCAAGATTCTCAACATAATTTTGGTCCTCACATGATTTAACCCTATATACATACAGGGACGATACATATATATATACAGGGACGATACATATACATATATGTTGAACTTTTGCATCGAACCTCCATCCCCATCCGGCCAAACCTCCATCGCCATCTTCGCACCACCGTAACCCATTCGCCAATCAGGGACGATCCCATATGGGATTTCATTTTCTTGTTGTGTATATGTGTTTTCATTGAAGATGGTGGTTGTCGTTTCTGAGATAACGACAACCACAAACCAAACAACAACAACAACACCTCTTTTGTTGACTTCCGAGAAGAATAATCACATCATTGCCTCTAATAAATCAGTTAGACCCAAATCAAGACAAATCTCTTCAAGATACCTTTCTCCTTCACCGGTCCCCTTCACCTCTTGTTTCAAGAAATTCGACTACCTCTGCATCAAAACGGTCCGTTTCTGCTGACCAGCGGCGACCCAGCAGGCCGGATCTTGCCTTGAAACCTAACAATGCCGATGAGGTGTTAGCAGCTACTAAACTTCTGGTTACATCTACCAGAAGTTCGTCTGTGTCTTTTCAAGGTGAAGCCTTTTCACTACCCCATTAGTAAGACCAAAGTAACCACACCATCACCTAATTTAACTAAGTGTACCCCTGAAAAAAAAAGACCCCCACTCCTTTGAGGGGGAATCTTGATAGTGGCAGAGGATATCATGTCGAGAACACTAAACTCGCGAATCAGCATCGCTGGACCGCGAGGATCCAACAAGCGAACGTTAGCCTGTTATCGAAGAGTTTGAGTTTGGATTGTGGGGTTGAGAAGAGCAACATGAGTTTTTCTGGGAATGTGATTAAGGGTTTACATCAATCTATGAACTTGGACACCAGAAGGGGTTCAGTTGATGGTTGATGGTGGTTCATCTGGGAATGAAAACCCAGATGAGATTTTCAACAACTCACCTCACATTGTCGATTCTAAGGCATGGAAAGGTGGCCTTGCCATGGTTCATCGGAGGTATTAATTTTGGGGAAAAAGATAGAGGTTGGGGAAAAAGATGAGGTTGATGCATTAATGAGTTGTACACATGCTTAAAGCATGTGTACTTTAAAAACAATTTAATATAAAAAGAAGAAAAACCTTAAAAGACCAAAATACCCCTGACTTAACGGACAATTTTAACAGAATTAGTAACCAGGGACTATTTTCAAAGCAAAATGTAAACCTCAGGGACGCTCACTGTTGTTATTGAAGTTTAGGGAAGATTTTCAAAGAAACCTATAAACCTCAGTGACCAAAATTGTAGTTTACTCAATTAATTATAAAATGTATGATCACATTAAAAATGTCTAACAAATGGATTTTGTAACATCCAAGGGCTTTCCTTTAACTTATTGTGGCGCATATTGAATGATAGCAAATACACATTTAAGATTTGTAACAAAATTTCACTACATTGGGATAATTTTTTGGGAAGGGTGTCCTACGTTATGCCTATATTAGTCCCTTAACAAATTATGACTATGAGACATTAACCTTGATCAAACCTCAGTGGCCATAATTGTTGTGTATGTCTGGATTAGAACCCTAGTCAGATAGGATATCCCACCACATCCCCCAGGGCCTTAACCAGTACGCCACAACCCTTGTGGTTTACATTGGGACAATTATAGGCCATTTGCCACAAAAGACTCACACTCAAGTTCCATAGCTTAAAAAAACCTTATACATGCTTGCTACTTCCAATAAAGGATCTTGGCTCCGTCCAGAATAGAGATGCACAAGGCCTGGACTTTTTAAGCCTAACATCAGGCCTTCCAAGCCTGTTTTCAGTTAGCGGAAAAACACGCGACCTTTTTTAGGCCCAAGTTGGGCTTTGGGTGAAAAATGGCCCGATCAGGTTTTCTTAGGTTAGACTTTTTTGGGGATTTGCAGGCTTAACCGGGCTTTTTCCAAGATTTTCCAAGCTACGCTTTTTCAAGTCGAGGCCGCCCCCAATATTTTGGCTTGACCGAGTTTTGAGGGCTAGCCTGGACTGTGCTTTGAGCTTACTAGGGTCGGGATTTTTCAAATTGGGCTCAGGCTAGACCTAGGTTGGGCTTCAAGCTTGGTTTTTTTACTGCATTTCTAGTCCCGAATAGTACCAACCACAACAACAAGAATGATTAGTGATACCGTCAAGTTGTCAAAACTACTTTAGAAAATTGCAAACATGATATTGCATTCCAATTTCCAAGAAATAAAAATTCATACATACTCAGACATGCATCCACTATTCATGATGGTCATTAGACCATCCACACACATATTTCAAATGTAATTGCAAATGTACTATTGTCAGGAATCAATTACCATGTAGGCAAAGCAATTGCAACATTTGCAATTCAATTTGCAAGCCAGGTGGCTATCAAAAGACATTATCCCATCTTTTTTTTTCAATTATTATAAAAACTAAACTTATTTATAAAACAATGAATTTTTATAAACTAATAAATTAACTTATTTTTAATTAAAATAATTATCCTTATTTAAAAAATAAATACAGTATAGTTAAATTTATTTCTTATTTAAAATAAATACAATATAGTTAAGTTAAAGGGAATTTAATTGAAATGCCCGTATTTCAATTGTATCTTACCAAAATGCCCAAAATCTTCCAATTTTTGCCGAAATGCCTAATTATCCCGGGATTTTACCCCGGGATTTTTACCCATCGCGGGATTAGCATTGGATTGGTTTTAGAGGGGTTAACCCCGTGATTTTGTTTAATTTCGCAGGATTGTGTAAAAAAAATTGGATGGAGGCCGCAATATTGGTTTTAGAGGGGCTAACCCCGTGAATTTGTTTGATTTTAATATATATATTTACATTTTATACCCCTATAATTATTTAGTTAGTTTACTTTATACCTTTTACTTTTCTATTTTTCATTTTACACTTTCATTATATTAACATATATAATCGTATATTAACTAAAATACGATAAAAAAATATGTTTTAATTTTAACAAGTTACACCATTATAATCATATCTTCGATACCTTCGAAATGAGCCAAATATTGAATATTTTTTTATTTAATTATATTATTATATGTCATATATACTACATAAAAATTATACCAATTAAGTATTAATAAACCTAAATGTTAGTTATCATAATATGAAGACTTTTTTTCAATGGACAAGTTTAAAGACAATTTTTTCGAATTTTATTTTGTCACGTGTCGAACTCTCATTGGTGAATGGACTTAACTGTTTGTTGACCTTTTTTTTTGTTTTTCTTTGTGAAGTTATTCATAGTTTATGTTATTCTTCTTTTTACCATTTTACTAATAACGATATTTTTCATTTGCTACTGTTGAAACGTATGAATATGTTTTTTCATTTATACCCAAATTGCTACAACATAAATGATTGATCCAATTTAAGACATGTTTGTTAGCAGCTTAATATGCTTAATAGAAGTCACACCTTATTTGTTAGTTTTACATGATTTTTGGTAGTGGTTTAATGATATTCAAAAATATTACTTATGTAGTATATATGATATATAATAGAATAATTAAATCCAAAAATATTCAATATTGGGCTCATTTCGAAGGTATCGAAGATACGATTATAATGGTGTAACTTGTTAAAATTAAAACGTATTTTTAACGTATTTTAGTTAATATACGATTATATGTGTTAATATGATTAAAGTGTAAAATGAAAAATAGAAAAGTAAAAGTTATAAAGTAAACTAACTAAATAATTATAGGGGTATAAAATGTATATATATATATATATACTATATTATAAAGATGGCATAAAAAACTCTTAATTACAACTCACTAAGCTTTATGTACTATCATTTAAAGCTATCTACTTAAAATCACTTAAAAATAACTACTAAAGCCTAATGTACTACCTATAAAGCTTTTAACCCTAATTAATATATTTCATATCCCCCAAAATCCTTATCTCTAATCCCCCAAACCCTAAAATTATGAAATTTGAATTCTGATAAACATAATCAAAACAGGATAAACATCTCAATTTAAATATAAAAAATTTAAAATATATAAGATAATTAATGAATTTTAACAAACTACTTAATCTATACTATATTATAAAGACGGAATAAAAAACTCTTAATTACTACTTATAAAACATAAGGTACTACCATTTTATGCATACATTTCAAAAATCTCTTAATCACAACTTAGTATGCATAAGGTACAACTCATTTGAAAAAAAAATTCAAACTTTACTTTTTCACTACCTTCCATATTCAAGTTTTTCCCTTCCATTTGGGGTTTCTCCAAAAGAAGAAAAGTTATTTACTTGCTCAAATTAACATATTTTTTTAATTATGATAGTACATGTATTTTCTTCATGTATACAAGTTTTTAAAACCTTTTGAATTCTATAAAACTAACTAATAATGAACATATATATACGTTTAGATACAAAATAATACTATCCAACATTATATTTGTTATTTTTACCTATTCTATATTTCAGTATTTTGAAAAAAATATTATCATTCGTTAGATATCGCTGATTAATACATGTTTTTAAAATTCAAATATACATTTAACGATTACTTTAATATAATTTCTTAATGCTTCATGATTGAAAAAACTCAAGTTATGCGTTTATCACTACTAATGTTACATAAATTATAAATATATGATTTATTCCATATATATCTTTTTTTTTCTGATAAGCTATTACATTAATTTTTTATTTCCATTTACAATTGCTCACCTCGATGCATTGCACGGGTACACTGCTAGTTTTTTTTATATAAAAAACATTATATTGTTAAGCCTAAATTAAATAAATTTATATACAAAAAACCATTATCACTAAATTAAAAAACAATTAATGAAGCAATATGTACTACTTTTAAATGCTTTTAACCATAATTAATAAATTTCATCCTTATCCCCCAAAATCCTTATATCTAATCCCCAAATCCTAAAATTATGAAATTTGAATACATAATCAAAACAGGATAAACATCTCAAATTAAATATAAAAAATTTAAAATATATAAGATAATTAATGAATTTTAACAAACTACTTAATTTTTTTTATATAAAAAACATTATATTGTTAAGCCTAAATTAAACAAATTTATATATAAAAAACCATTATCACTCAATAAAAACCATCCAAAATCATACTGTAAATCAATAAAAAACAAAAAATAAAAATAAACATTAAAATCGTGATGTATCTCGCTGCATTGCGCGAGTACGCTTCTAATATATATATATATAAATCAAACAAAATCACGGGGTTAACCCCTCTAAAACCAATATCGCGGCCTCCATCCAATTTTTTTTTACACAACCCCGCGAAATTAAACAAAATCACGGGGTTAATCCTTCTAAAACCAATCAAGTGCTAACCCCGCGATGGATAAAAATCCCGGGGTAATTGGGTATTTCGGCAAAAATTAGGAGATTTTGGGTATTTTAGTAAGATACAATTGAAATACCGGCATTTCAATTAAATTCCCTAAATTAAAATATACAATATATTACTAAATTAATTTTTTATATTTTATAATTACAAAAAATTACAATTATACATATTAAAATATTCAAATTTTATGTGTGTAGAAGATAATTGGAAAAACTGATGTGACACAATTGAAAGTGTAGCTAAATTGCATGTGTGTAGAAGGTAATTGGAAAAACTGATGTGACACAATTGAAAGTGAAAATGAATTGTAGGGAATTGGATGGTCTCAGAATCTTCCCATCGTTGTTCTTGCAATTTCATTGTAAAAGACGACACCCTTGATCGTTGTCCATAGTCATTAGTTAATTGATGACCCTTTTTTTTTTTTTTTTGAAAAACAATTATATTGAAACCAAACCAACAGGAACAAAGAACCAATGGGGATGCTTGCAAGAGACAAACCACCCCAAAACCAAACATAGAGTCCTCACACAGCTTCATCCACATCAAACTACAAGGATCAAAACAAGACTGCACAGGAACTAAAACAGACTCAAAAAACCAAACAAACAGCAGCAAAAAAACAGTCCACGCGCCTCACCGAAATCGTTCCAAGCCATTTCTAAATCTGCACCGAACTAGCCAACAAACCAATATTGAACTCTGACTCAAAGACAGGGTCTAAAGCTGTCCCTTAGCCAGTCGTCGATGATATCCGCTACAAACATAAACAAACATAACGAACGCAACGAAGAAGACCATTTGCGACAAACCACCAATTAGCGACTTCGATACTTGACCCCATTCGACTGCCTTCAGACCGCCCTCAGAACATCAGATTGTGTGGACTCAGCTGCGTCCGGACAACACTTGTTTTGGGTCAATCAACCACTGCGACCAGTTTAACTTCTGATCTTTAACCCGACTTGAGACCCACTCGAAACAACGCCGTTGCATCTCATGGAACCTATCCTCCAGTTTAGATTTATCATTTTTAAATATCACTTGGTTTCGATGCGACCAAATAAGATAAAGGAAGCACCAAACCGTTTCTTTCCATAATTTTGGTACCGAATCCGAACCTGCTATAGGAAAAGTCCCCTCCGTTAATTCCTGTACCGTGTTGAATCTTTCATCCTTGTTCATCCACCACCGCACAACTTTCTGCCACACTTTTTTTGCCTCAATGCAGTTCACCAACGCATGATCTACCGATTCTGGCTCTATCCCACATCTTGGACAGGTGTAAGACTCAAGGTCTACGCCCATCTTCTCAAGAACCACCCGACACGGTAATCTCCCTTGCTTTGCTTTCCAAACGAAGATGCATACCTTTTTCGGTGCTATTTTAGACCATTCCGTTTCCTCAAATGTTTCGCCTAAAGCCGTTGTTCTCTCCTCGATTAACTCCTTCAATTCTTGTACCGAAAAAAACCCGTCCCGACCATGAACCCATTTTACTTGGTCCTGACCTTCTTGTTTCGGTTCCCACCCTTGTAAAGTCTCCCTTAGCCTCTCCCATTCTCCCGCCTCCCTACCACTCGACTCTCTCCTCCAACTCCATTTCCAATTCCATCTACCCTCTCTCCACTCTCCCTTCTCGTCTATTGTCCCTACCTTATTTGTTTCGAGTAAAAAAAGGCGTTTGAATTTCTCCCCCAATTTTTCCTCCCCTATCCACCTATCCTTCCAAAAACACGTCTCTTCTCCCCTTCCTACTTCCTTCCGGAACGATGAGAATAAGTTCAATCCTATCTTCTCTAATTCTTTGCCTATCTTAATGATATTACCCCACGCCGACCGCTCCCCCCCCCTTCCCCGAATTGGTCGCCTCATCACTGAGTCCCCCCTCCCTCCCGTAAATACTTTTGATTACCTTTACCCACAACGCCTCTTTCTCCACTCCGAACCTCCACCACCATTTTCCCAATAAACCCCAATTTGAATATTGTAAGCTACCCACGTTTAGACCGCCTCTCTTTAGGCTTCTCATAACCCGATCCCACTTTACCCACGCGACCCCTTTCTTAGAATTTGTACCTTTCCCCCCACCTAAAAAAATGCGATCTCACTCTCTCTAACTCTCTAATCACACCACTCGGGGATTTAAAAAGTGAGAAAAAAATACAAAGGAAGACTTCTAAGTACCGACTTTACCAAAGTGAGACGACCTCCATATGAGATCAATTTCGCCTTCCAACTTGCGAGTTTGTTTTTTACCTTTTGTTATTGCTTCCTTCCAATTCTCTATTTTGCCCATATTGCTTCCAATTGACGACCCTTATAGTCGTCCGCCGTTTTTACTCTTGTCGGGGGGTTTCGCGTCAACAATTTCTTGTGTTACTTCTAACTTTTGTTTTCAAGTACGTATATATATCTTTAGTTTTTGTGGCACGATCCAACTTTAAATCGATTTTTTCGTGAATTTCAGCAAAAACCATTTAAGCCATCATTTTTATCTAAATCATACATCTTTTAGATCTTTTTTCAGCAAGTATATCATTTAAAATATTGATAACATCTGTAAGATTGAAAGCAATAAACATTAGAGTAAAACCAAGTTCCTAAGGCTGACCACTGAATTGATTTTTTTTTGTTACGTAAAAGAATCTTTATATATAATTGAGACAATTAAGGCTGATTGACACATAAATTGAACTTTTTGTTAAGCGAAGGGATTTGTATGGTTGAGACTATGGGGCTGTTTACTAAATACTTACCCAGGTAAGCGTTTACTGGTATCACTTACCTTATGGTCCTTACCTATTGAGCATGGAAACTACCTAGAATCTTACCCGGTAAGAGCCATAACAAGGACCTAAAGTCTTACCCGGTAAGCGCTTACCGGGTTTAAGATGCTTACCAACAATCAATTTTGATGGTCTAGAATGTTATACGATAAGGTAAGTGAAGATAATGTTTTTTCCGGTAAGCGCTTACCCGGTAAGCATTTTGGTAAACGGCCCCTATGTGTTATGGAAATATGGATAGGGAACTTGAGATATTGTGGACCAAGTAACCAACCTTAACTTTTCTGTATTTTTTTCTTATATAAAAATTAAATAATTAAATAGCACAGCAAGCAAGAAAGAAGCTGAACACGATGAGATTGAAATATATTTTTTCACCATTGAACTTCACTTGTATTTTCAGTGTGTAATCCATAAAACCAGAAGGTTTCATCCTCAATAGGACATGGCGGATAAAGAATTCCAAGCTCAAGCAATGGCTTCCAGAAATTATCAGTTGTGCAGTTAATATTGCCATCGAAATCTTGCAAAAATGGTTGGGTCCAAAAGTCGTCAGTTTTGTCTTCAATCACTTGCCTAGAACATGCATCATCTTCCACACCAAAACCCTTGTAGTTTGTGCTTGAAGATGCAGTAGTGTTAGATGAGGATATGGTAGGGATTGGGGTGCTTTCAAGTATGTTGTGAGTAGCTTGGTCCAACATGGAATCAATATCAAACGCTTCATTTGTCTTTTCTTCCTTACTACTACTAATTGTCCTTTTGAAATTGTTTCCAACTGAAGTAGTTGACCGGTTCTTGAGGGATGAATGCCAGTGGTTTTTAATCTCGTTATCTGTCCTTCCAGGTAGGTGTATCGCAATACTGGACCACCTGCATGCATCATTCATTTATGACTATTATATAATGGATTCGATTAGTACTACCAACGAAGCCTATAAGAAATTTTCATACCTATTTCCAAGGGATTGATGTAATTCTAGAATCAGTTTGTCTTCTTCTTTGCTAAAGTTTCCTCTTTTAACATTTGGACGTAAATAGTTTATCCAACGCAGTCTACAACTCTTGCCGCACCTTGATAACCCTAAACCCATTAATTTAATTAATCACAGCACAAACACAATCATATCGTGTTAATTTATGTCTGCATAAAATAACTCAAAAATAAGACGCAATTTTAACTAACCTGCATGCTTGGGAAGTTGTCGCCAGTTCCAACATCCATATGTAGCAACATAATCGACCAACTTCTTGTCTTCCTCAGGTGTCCATGTTCCCTTCTTCAGCCCATTCTTGTCACAACTTGGAGTTCTCACCATCTCTCTTGGTCTCTTTCTTGAGTGATCTTGATTCCTGTGACTAATATAAGGGTGAAGTTTATATGGTGATGAGATAGAGACAACGCAAAACGTGCAACACGAGAGAGGGAATGTAAAATGATAATACAAATGTGTTATTGGGATTAGAATAAAGATGAAAACGATATGGACTTAGGGTCCATCCACGAAAATTCTTTCAAGACAGACTTTCAAACATGCACTTACTTTTTTCCCTTTTCGAATCACCCTCCATATTTATTTATATATTTTTCTCCATTTCTCGATCGTCACCAACAGGAACTTTAATGATTTAAGTGGTGGAACCAACCCACCTAAATGCTATATATTTTGGGACATAGATAACATATAAATATCAAATACTTTTATTTGTCTCAAAATAAATATATTTTTTTTAATCAAATATACATAATTTGTGAAAATATGAAGTTATTAATTACTCAAATATATCTTCAATGTTTTCTTTTTTTAAATAATAAGTCTAATGTTACAAATATAAGTCATCAATAATAATTACAATTTTCCTCATTTTGTTAAATTCAAGTTTATTTCCAAGAATCTTAAAAGTATAATCCATTCGTCCGAAAATAAGTGTTCACAATTAATTTGACACATAATTTAACACATACATAATTATTATACATTTTTTTTTACCAAATGACATGTTTACAATTTTTTTCTTTCTCTCTCTCTCTTTTCACAACTCTTATAAATTTATGCATTAATTAAGGATAAATGTGAGAATTTATTATCTATTTTTTTGAAAGTGGACACTTATTTTGGAACAAAAATAAATAGAAATATAGACACCTATTTTAAGACGAATGAGTATATCGAATTTGGTCGGAAAATTTAGAGTTACACATGTGTCATGCTCTACATGTTTGCGAACCTAATAAATGATGACGGATCACTCTTGACCTCAATTAATAGACCATGAGTCCATGACTAGTCATTATTGCTTCCCCTGTTCCCTCCTTTACACGATGTAAATGACGTTCCAGTGTGAACACTTCTTGTGGGAACATTACGACATGTGTGTTTCCATTATTTTGATAACAATATTTTTGTCGTCCTTATGTAAAACTTTGTGAACGCATTGATAATATATTAAGTAGTTATCCATGAAAATGACATTACAAGAGTATAATAATTTTGAGTAAATTACACAATTCATCCTTGTGCTAGCTAGGGTTGGTCCTGATATTTTGGAGACTCTGTACAAAAACCTATGTTATTCTATATTTTTCTAATTATTTTATTTATTAATTTTTTTATTATTAAATTCATAAATAAATTCATTTATGTTAGGATATATGTGGAAGTATAAAATAATTATAAACGATATCCAAATAAAATTCAAACTCATCTTTATATCGTTAAATTAATGATTATAAATATTATATGATTAATACGATGACAATAATAAAAGGTTATTTTGTAAAAGTCCAAGTAACCTTCTCTTGAGGCGAGGGGGTCTTCTCCTCTTCCACGACGCCTGATCATGGCCTCTCGAACCTTCATACGAGTGAATGCGTCGACAGACGCCACTCTCCCCTCAAGCTCGTCCACCTGTCGTCGGGCCAAGTCCCGCTCAAACCTCATGCGCTCGGCTTCTTTTGCTGTCGCAACCGAGATCATTTTGGTCGCTTCCAACTCTGAGCGATCGACAGAAGCCTCCTCAAGAACCTCCTTCATGCGACTCTTCAGGGCCTCGTTCTCACGTTTGACGTCGCCCAACTTGCCATGAGCCTCTTGCAGATGAAGAGAGAGTTGATCATTCTCCTTCTCCATTACTTCAACTCTGGCAGTTGCCTTCGTCTCTCGCTCAAGAGACTGGGAGACCATAGACTTCACGTCATTAAGACGTGAGTGAAGAGCTAATGACGCCTGAAATGCCTAAAAAACAAATAAACAAGTCAGCAAAAGACATGATTAAAACAAAAAAGAAGAACTCGATAGTTCTTACCATGAAGGAGAATCCAGTGACGCTTGCGTCCACCTCCTCGATCGCCAGGTCTTTGTAATGCTCGCGGATAGTCGGCAGGAAGAAACTATTTGCATAAGGGAACACTTCCTTCCTATCTAAACAACCGGACAATATGAAGTCGACCGTTATTCTGATGTTCACCGACATAGTTTTAGGATCCTCACCTGTCTGAGGTCCCTTCCCCTTGTCTTTCGACAAAGAGGTTTCCACCACCGGTGGTGGGACCGAGGAAACCGGTTCGGCCTCCATAACCAGTGGTGTAATCGCCCCTTTAGAACCAACGATCTCAAGATCGTCAACCGTTGGGGATGGTTTCCTCGCGATCGTCTTCGACCTTTTACCTTCCGACCTAGCAGTAGAAAAGTCCCTTCTCTTCAACGCTCGAACCTGTCGAGCCAGTCGGGTTGAAGACTCCTTCCCCGAAGGACTCGACATTTGTATTAACGGAACTGAATTTCCTGAAAAGACAAACATTCATCAGTAAGTGATGTTTTTTTCATAAAACTAGACCTTACTAAAACAAACCTAGGGATTAAGAATGTCTCACGACTAAAAATCCGAATACGGTTGCTGCAACTAGTGGGTGACGTCCGTCAAACTAAACCCGCAACACCTAATGGTGACGTTTAACGACTAGACCCATTAAAACCATAATGGTGACGTTTAACGACTAAACCCATTAGAACCCTACATGGGTGACGCCTACCTGACTAAACCCCAAAAGGCTTTACGTTCCAAAAAATAAAGAGGAAAACTTACCTAGGATGGCTTCCCCAGTATCATGATCTTCTTCTTCCTCTTCCCCGCCTTCCTCTTCTTCTTCTTTGGCATCTGTGTCGACTCGAATAGGGTACTCGACGAGGACGGCATTATCCTCACCATCTTCGTCTTCCCCTCTCGACGTCATAGGGAAGTACGACCGCTCTTCAATGCTGAGCTCCAAGGGGCTCTCGACCTTTCTGGTCGAATCAGAGTACGGTTTGACCCTCGAGAAATCGATAGCTGAAAACGAAAGAAAATCGTTAGATAAAAACATAAAACCGATAGAGAAAGAAAAAGGACATAAACTTACTCGTTGTATTCCACCCGCTAGTGATCCAATGAGCATTCTCATCTAATGGCGCTACACGACCAAAGACGTATCGTGCCATCTACCCACAGTCATTTACTGTTAGAGCATATATTTGTTGGATACAAGATCATGAAGACTGAAGGTCAAAGTCAAACAAGTCAAAGCTCAAAGTCAACTCTTAAAGTCAAAGTCAAAGTCTCTTTATAATAAGTCAAAGTCAAATGTTTTGTATTTTGTGTTGTAAACGCGTGTGTTTTCTTTTAATAGACTTATGACTAGAGTAGTAGTTAGTAGTTGACATTTTATTGTACGTGCAAATTGAGTTCTAGAGAGATAAAGTTTGAGTCAGATTCATTATAAACGAATTCAAGTAATCAAAGTAAAACAGGTTGATTGTTTAATTTCTGTTTTGTTAGCTTGTGATCGTATTACATTTAGAACTTGATTTAGGGACATAATAATTGGTATTAGAGCAAATTCAAGTTGAAATCGATCAAGAAATATGAATGTTCACACTATTTTTGAGTCTTAGATTAAATTTAGAATCTTTATGTGTTTTTGCGAGTTTGTTTGATTAGATTGAGTTCGTATAGAAAAATAGAACAATCTTGTATAGGTTTGTGAGATCATTGCACTGTAATTTTCATCAATTTGATGATTTTGTTGCTTTTCGAAAGTTCACAAGTTCGAAGTACTGTTCAATCACAAGTTGTATTGTTAAATGAATTTCTTTGAAATTCATTGGTTGTAATAGATTTGAATAGTGTTAGGGATCATATTGTCAAAGTTTCAGACCGAAAATCGAAGAATTGATGGGTTTTTGAAGAGATGAGAGTGTATTTTCATCAAGATCTCAAGAACTCGCATATATCCCAAGAACTCGCACCAAGAACTCGCATCTTAGAGGATTTCACATATCTGTTTTTATCTGAAAAATCTCACAAGTGAAGAATTCGCACATGTGTGTTGTGCGAAATGAGAAGAATTTGCATATATGTGTGATCAGAATTGCTCAGAATTCATATATGTTCATATGCGAAATGTCAGAATTCGCATAATCTTTTTATACGAAAAGTTTTATTGAAAAATCTTAAGAATAGAATTCGCATATGTGTCTCGTGCAAAAAGTAAAGATTCCGCATCTGTGAGTCATACGAATTCTTTGAATTCGCATAAGTGTGTATGCGAATTGCTCAAATTTGAAATTTTTTCCAAAGTACAAAATTCGTTTGATCCCTTTGTGCGAAAAGTTTTATACGAAAAGTTGTATGCGAAAAGTATTTCTCAAAATGTTTTTAAGTCTAGTTTTCGCATAAGGTTATATGCGAATTCTTAGAACTCACATATAATTGCATGCAAATTCTGTGTGTGTGCGAATTCTGAAGTGTTTTTGCATGCGAATTCTGAAATTTGTCTTGTGTACGAATTCTAAGGATTGAGTGTGTAGTGTGCGAATTCTTGTTTAATTGTGCTTGTGTGCGAATTGTACATGCGAATTCCTTGTATTTCACAGTGATGTGCGAATTCCATACTTAGAGATTTTTGGAAATTTAATTTTCTGAAATTTTCTTCTAAGTTTTTCTGTATCTTGATTTCACTTGAACTAACGATCATTTGTCAAGTTCTTATTGTACATTCTTGAAACAGGATGACTTCTAAGAACGCACTTTCAATCGGTACTGACGTAAAGTCTCCAGTTCTATTCAAAGGGGAATACGAACAATGGAAGGATAAGTTCCTTGATTTTGTGGACAGACATACAAACGAAGAGAACATTCTGATGTCAATCATGGAAGGTCCTATGATACCCCCTACAATGAAAATACTTGATGATGAGTCTTCTGACAGTGAAGATGGAAACATGGATAGAGCTCAAAAGACAAAGACTGTCCCGAAAGACATTTCACAGTATACTGAAGAAAAAAAGAACATATACAAAGCTGACAAGCAGGAAAGATCTCTACTCTTACAGAGCATACCCAATGAGATCTACATTAAAATCGACAGTTAAAAAGCCAATGCGAAGAAGATGTGGGATCAACTTCAGAAGATGATGATGGGGTCAAAGGTCGGAAACCAGATGAAGGTTGCCAATTGCATAAACAACTACGAGGAATTCAAGGTTAAAGAGAATGAGAGCCTTGAGGAAACTTGCGAGAGATTTGTTCTTCTATTGAATGAGCTTGCAAAGAATAAAGTCAAGAGGAAGCAAATAGAGAACAATGTCAAATTCCTCATCATCCTTCAGCCTGAGTGGAAGAAGCACACTCGAAGGATGATACAAATGAAAGACCTTAGTGACATCCCACTTCATGAAGTTTATGAAACGTTGAGATAGAATGAAGAGGAGGTTGAAGAAAAAAGAGGAGAGAAGAAGAAAGCTGAGAAAGTAGTTGACCCCATAGCTTTGGTTGTGGCTGAGAAAAAGAAAGAGAAGAAGAAAAATAAAGTGGCGATTCCAAGTTCTGATGACTCCGATGATTCTGATTCTGATGACGGGAAAAACCTGAAGCAAGAGATGCTACTGCTGACCCGCGCGTTTCTAAAGAATTTCTACAAGAAGTCGGGTTCAAATACTCAAAGATACTCGTCAGGGTCAAGGAATCATGAGCACAGAGAAAGAGTGGAAGGAAGAGGATTTGAGGAGAAGAAGTTTGGGGACAGAAGGCCAGAAGAGAAGAAGAAGTATGTCAATGATTATGGAAGTGAAGAAGAAGACTGAGGATATGGTTAAGTGCTACAATTGCGAAAAGTTGGGTTATTTTGCCAAGGACTGTCGGAAGCCTACAGTCAGAAACTCAGATTACTACAAGCAGAAGATGCTTTTGGCCAAACAGAAAGAAGCGGGAAAAGCTTTAATGGCTGAAGATGAGTTTTGGCTTGACCACTCCGATGAGGACGAAAAGGAAGAAACAACACACATGTGTCTGATGGGAAAGGAGGTGAAATATGATGAGACAGATGAAGAAACGTCTGAGGAGGTACAAAATTTTTCTAAGTCTGATTTTTTAAACAAAATGGAAGCCATGATGATTGAGCTTCAAGACCTTCAAAATATACTGAAAAAGGAGAAAAGCAAGGTTGCTAAGAAGGGTCAAACAATTTTTGATCTTAACAAGGAACTTGTTGGGAACAAACACTTGACTGACTCTTTGAACAAGTCTGCTACTGTTTTTAAACAAGAAAAAGATTGTTTTGAAACTAAGATTCTTGAAGTTGTGTCTAAACTTTCAAAATCTGATCTTGAGAAACAAGAATGTATTCTAAAAACTCATAAATTGCAGGTTGAGAATAAGAATCTGGAGAAAGAGGTAAATGGTTTGGAAGCCAAATTGTATGCTAGAGGACAAACAGATCAAACTATTTTCTTAAACACACCTAATGAGGAAACTGATGTTAGAGAGAGGTGGGGACTCGGTTACGATAACCCTCACTACTTAAAGAAAGCAATCAGAAAACAACCATCATTGTATAACTTTGATTTTCTATATGCGGCTGGTAAATATCCTCATTTGAAACCCAAATTCGTTACCAAATCACCTGATGAGGTAGAGGCCAAAGAAGATGAAAACAGAAAGAATATACATAAAATGCAACTACCATTCTGCTATCAAAAGCTGAATGATAGTTATCTTTCAGAAAAACCAAAAGTTTTATCAAATGATTATTTTGCAAGTTATTCTACTACAGAGTTGGAGGCAAAACCTATTAAAGTAAAAATTTATGTTCCTCCACTTGTATTAGAAAGCAAAATAATTGATCTTGAAAATGCTTTATATGATGAAATTTTTTTGGTTGATATTGAACAAATTGTATTTTCTACTGTAATGAAGAACATTGTTTTTAAAACTGAATCCAAAGAGTGTTCAACATCTTCTAAGGCACCTCAAACTTCGGAAGATGATTTTGATGACTTAGTTGCGTCTGCAAATGATTTTCTAAATTATGATGATGGGTGTGTTGATGAAAATATTGATATGTTTGACTTTAATGCTAACTTCCAGATCATTCTGCTTTTATCATTAACTCTGAAGCTTTACCTAGTGTGTATGAGGTAGGTGAATCTTCAACCAAAGTTGATGAATCAGTTTCCGTGAGTACTGCATATTATGAAAAAGGTAAGAAGCAAAAGAAACGACACTCTCAGAAACGGACTAACACTGGTAAGCTCAAGAAAAGACAAACTCAGAAATCTGATTTTCCTAACAAATATAAATCTTCTGTTTCAGAGTTGAAAAAGAAAAGGTCGGAAGAACGAACAGAGTGGCGACCAAAACAAAAGGTTGATGAGAAAGCAGAATCATGTCCTGATGTAGTTTGTAATAGCAAGACTGGTAGTATCTCTGATGTAATTGGTACTGTTGCTTCAAATAAACAAAAACTTGTAATTCCTTACAAGAAATATACAATAAAGCAATTACTCCAATTATCTCGGTCTACTACTAAGTTTTCTAAATATAGATGGAATGATTTTGTTTCTCGCCAATATTCTGATGATTGGTTTGGTACTTATCATGTTTATAATTCTAAAGCTTCTCATGTTTTTCAAAACAAAAGAGGACCCAAATTTATATGGGTGCCAAAATCTTGCGTTAATCCGATAGGACCTAGATTTAAATGGGTACCTAAAGTTGTTGTTCCCTGATTTCTCCTGTGCAGACCCGTCATATGTGGTACTTGGATTCTGGTTGCTCCAAGCATATGACTGGTGTTAGACCACAGTCTCATTGGATTCCAGATCATCCAAACTGAAGATCGCAATCTGAAGCTAAAGCCGGAACGTCGACTCTCGATAATAAAGTCTATGTCGTGTGTAATAAATGTCAATGTAATTCAATGTAATTGTTTAGTTTACTTAGATTTAATATCTAAGTTATAAGTATTGTAATAGGTAACTTAGTTAACTTAGTTTGTTAAAGTTAGTTTCTAGTTTACTTTATTAGATATAATATCTAGATCTAATATCTAGATCTAATATCTAGATATTATGTTTAGGTAGTGTGTTGAACACACTAGTTAGATTAAGTGTGTCTCTCAACTCTCTAAACATCAAAAATAACTAATCACACACAAACACACACTTCAAGGTGAAAAAGAGAGAAAACATTGAGAACACATTCAAGCTTAATCGATCAACCTTGTAATCGTTATTTTATATATCAAACAGGTTGGTAATCTTATTGTGTTGTTTCTAAGAACTTGTTATAAAGTATTGTTGGACCGACAATTGGTATCAGAGCCTGATTAAGATCAAAACAAGTTTTTCAGAAAAACGTCTCTGTGTTCTTCAAGAAAAATTGATTTCGAGTGTTAGAGTGTTTTAGGTGTTAGAATCGATCAGGGTGTGATCGAAATACATGCTAGATTGAGTTGTATGTGATTAATTTCAGTATTAAGCTTAAATCGAGATTCAATTTGTGATTTTTGTGAGTGAACTATCGAGTGAAGAAGGTCACTGTGCGATCAAAATAATCTTCAAAAAGTGTATTTTAGTGAGATCGAGTGCTCATAATCTGTTCTAGAAGTGTTTCTAGACATAAGGATAGTGTTTGTTATTGCTAATCGTTACAGGAACAACTTTTAGACAAATTTTCGAAGTTCAGGACGAATAAAGCGCAAAGCAGAGGAAGAACAAAACGCAAAGTCTCACTTTGCGCGTGCCAAAGCAATCGCAAAGTCTCACTTTGCGCGTCCCAAAGCAATCGCAAAGCTCACTTTGCGGTTCCAACATCAAACGCATACCTTACTTCACGGGTCTTCAAGAACCCGCAAAGCACACTTCTCGGTTCCCAAGTGACCCGCATTCCTCTCAGACCCGCATACCTCAAGCACCCGCAAAGCTGAACTTTTTCGATTTCTCAAAGACCCGCATTCCTCAAAGACCCGCATTCCTCTCAGACCCACATACCTCAGACCCGCATTCCTCAAGACTTCAAAAGATCAAGTCAACTTTGCGTTCCAACTAGACCCGCAAACCTCCATTTGCGCGTCCCATTAGAAACGCAAACCTCAACTTTGCGTTCCTAACTTGAAACGCAAACCCTCTCGCATCTCAAGCCTCACGCATCTCAAAGCCTCTCGCATCGTAAATATTGTTCAATTATGACTTCCAGAGAAGCTCTTGCCATAGGAACTGACACCAAGCCACCAGTTCTCTTCAAAGGAGAATACGAACAGTGGAAGGATCGGTTTCTAAACTTCATAGACAGACATGAGCTTTGTGAGCTCATCAGACAGTCATTTGCAGAAGGGAATATGCAACCACTAAAGACATCTCGTCTAGTTGAAACAGTGCCAACACAAGTTGAACTGAAGTACCATGAGCTTGACGGTGACAACCTAAACAGAGCTAAAGGTGATAAGCTAGCTATGTCATACATTCTTCAAGGAATCCCCAATGAAATCTACATAAAGATTGACAGCTACAAGGCCTCAGCTAAGGAAATGTGGGATCAACTGGAGAAGATGATGCTGGGTTCTAAGGTGGGAAATCAACTGAAGATCTCCAACTGCCTAAATAACTATGAAGAATTTAGAGGCAGAGCCGGAGAAACCTTAGAAGAAGTACATGACAGGTTTGTGACCTTGCTGAATGAGCTAAGCAAGAACAAGGTCCACAAATCTCAAATTGATCTAAACGTCAAATTTCTAAGCGTTCTACAGCCAGAATGGAAGAGATTTGCGAGGCAGATGAAGCAGATTAAAGATCTGAATGAGATTCCACTTCATGAGGTGTATGAGACCCTCAAACAAAATGAAGAAGAAGTGGATGAAATTCTAGATGAGAAAAGGCAGAGAGGAAAGAAGGTTGAAGACACAGTTGCTCTTGTTGTCAAGAAGAAGAAGAACAAAGCGACTGTGCATGAATCAGATGAAGATAAAGCTGAAGCAAACTCTGACGAAAATGAATGTGAACAACTAAAGCAAGCATTGCTTTTGTTGACTAAGGCTTTCCAGAAGAAATTCTACACAAAGCCAAGCTCAAACAGTCAGAGGTATTCGTCTGGTCCAAACAACTACGCTCATAGAGAAAGGGTCGAAGGAAGTAGATTTGAAGGAAGAAGGTTTGAAGGAAGGGGAATGGAGGAGAGGAAACCAGAAGATAGAAAAGATCTTGCTGAAGGAAAGAGATCAGAGGAAAGGAAACCTGAAGAGAGAAGGTTTCAAGCAGAAGGATCAGGTCAGACAGAACCTATAACGTGCTACAACTGTGGCAAAACCGGTCATTATGCCAGAGATTGCCGAAAGCCAAAAGTCAAGAACTCGGACTACTACAAGAACAAGATGTTGCTTGCAAAGCAACAAGTGGCTGGGAAGGCATTGATGGCTGAAGACGTTTTCTGGCTCGATCATTCTGATGATGATGAAAAAGATGAAGAGAAAGATGAAGTTGTCAACCTGTGCTTGATGGGAAAGCATGAATCAGATGATGAAGCTGATTCAGAGAATGAAGAAGAGGTATGCAACTTATCGTATGCTGAATTCATAAATCAATTGCATGCCATGAATGATAAACTCAAAGAGTTAGAGTCGAACCTAAAGCGTGAAAAGGGTGTCATTACTGACAAAAACCAATCAATACAGAAACTTAGCAATGAAATTGCTGAGAAGAAAGTACTGGTTGAGGTTTTACATAAAAACAATGACACCAACGCAACGGAGAAGACAATAATTCTTAGTGAGAATTCTGAACTCAAGTCTAAACTGCTAAAACGTGAGATTGACTTATACGAGGTTACACAAATGCATTCTTCGTCTATCGAAGAAAACAAATATTTAATTGCAAAAATGGATGCTTTGGAAAAGAAGTTGTACTCATTAGGTCAAACTGAGCAAACCATTCATCTTAACAAACCAATAGAGAACAAAGAAAGATGGGGAATCGGTTATAAGAATCCTCACTATCTTCAAAAGGGAATGTCTGAAGTGCCTGCACTTTATGATATTCTTTCTATGAAGTTAGCTAGAAGAATCCCTGAACTTAAAGTTTATTGGACTAAACTATCTGAAGAGGATGAAGCCAAAGAAACAGAAAAACATTTAATATCATCTAAAGTTCATCTTCCATTTTATTATGCGAAGCTGAATAATAGCTATGATAAGAAACCTGAAAAGAAGAAAACTCTTTCAGAAGACTTCTTTCTAAGTTATTCTGAAAAGGAAATGGAGGCGAAACCTACTCAAGGTAAACTATATGTCCCTCCTCTCGTTTTAGAAAGTAAAATTTCTGAACTCGAGAATTCCTTGTCAGATGAAAGACTTTTGATAAACATTGAACATAATGTTTTTACAACTGTGTTTACAAATTCTGTTTTTTCTAAGGCTTCAAACTCTGAGAATATGGTTAGTTCATCAAATCAAGGGTTTGAATTTCTGAACTTTAACGGTGGTTTAGATGATTGTCTTGAACAATTTGACTTTAATGCAAAACTTCCAAACCATTCATCCTTTCTTAAGAAATCTGTTGGATCAACCAGTAAGCCTGTTGACAGTGCAAAATCAACGCGAGTTGATAACTCAGTCTCTGTGAAAGCTAAAAATGCTAAAGGCAAGAAGCATTCACAGAAGCCGATCAATACTGGTAACCCAAAGAAAATGCATTCAGTTGTTTCTCTAATGTCTAACTCAAAGGTTTCAACTGTTTCAGATATGACCAAGAAATGGCAACCCAAACGGAAGCTTGACAAGACTTTTAAATCTTTTGATTCTGTTTATTGTAATAAGAATATGTCTAGTTCAAATACTTTGAATATGAATGTTGCTCCTAAACTGAAATACTTATTTAAGCAACTATTCCTGTTATCTAAATCTGCTAGACAGTCTTCCTTTTATGATAAACATGCTTCTAATTTCTGTCAAGATTCTGCTATGCGGTTTGAATCATCTCATATGCATTCTTATCATTATCCAACTTCATATCTATTTCAAAAGAAAAGAGGACCCAATTTGCAATGGGTACCAAAATCAAAACCTTGTGCTAACACAGCAGGGCCCAAATTCAAGTGGGTACCAAAATCTAAATCTGTGTTGCAGGCACCCAATGTTTAGCAAAACATGTGGCTTCTGATTAAAACAGATCAGAACCCGTACCTCAATAGAGAAAATGGTTCTTGAGTAAGACAGCTCAAGACTCGGACTTCAAAGACAAGACGATGGTTTTTGAACACGTCTGTTCAGAACCCGTGCTTAAGAAAAATAGGCTTTTGAATTCATCAGTTCAAAACCCGCACTTTAATATTAACGCTCCAACGTCTTACTCATTTATAATGCTTAAAATCTAAATCTGTGTTTCGTTATTTCTCCTATGCAGATCCGTCATATGTGGTATTTGGACAGCGGATGCTCCAAACACATGACAGGACAGAAAGATATGCTGACAAACTTTACAGAGAAATAATGCGGAACAGTCAGATACGGAAATGATCAGTTTTCACCAATATTAGGCTACGGTGATATACAACGGGAAAATATAACGATCAAGAAGGTGAGATACGTAGAAGGATTAGGACACAACCTGTTCAGCATAGGTCAGTTCTGTGACAAAGACCTAGAGGTCAACTTCAAAGCCAAGAGGTGTTCTGTTCGCACAGAAGAAGGCGAAGAACTCTTGGTCGGCACTCGAAAGTCAGACCTCTACACGATCAATTTATCAGACGTCCAGACTGACAAGCAGATTTGTCTACTATCTAAAGCATCGGTGCAGCAAAGCTGGCTATGGCATCGACGACTCTCTCATCTCAACTTTCGCTACATCAACAAACTGGTCAGTGGCAAATTAGTCAAAGGACTTCCAGAGCTCAAATATGACAAAGATCATCTGTGTGCAGCCTGTGAGAAGGGCAAGATGAAGAGGGCTCCGCATAAACCGAAGCCTGAACCAAGTACAAGCGCTCCGCTAGAGCTATTGCATATGGATCTCTGTGGTCCAATGCGAACTCAGAGTCTAGGAGGCAAGAAGTACATTCTAGTGATCGTGGACGACTACTCACGATACACTTGGGTCAAGTTCCTACGATCAAAGGATGAGACACCTGATGTGCTCATCACTTTCCTGAAGACGACCCAGGTGAATCTGCAGAAACCGATAAAGCTTCTAAGAACAGACAACGGCACAGAGTTCAAGAACAAAACTGTTCAAGAATATCTCGAATCTAAAGGGATAACTCATCAGTACTCTGCTGCACGTACGCCTCAACAAAATGGAGTGGTGGAAAGAAGGAATCGGACGCTAGTCGAGGCAGCTCGCACTATGCTAAGTCATTCCGACCTACCTCTATTCTTATGGGCAGAAGCTATATTTACCGCATGCTATACGCAGAATCGGTCCATGATTCACAGACGATTCAAGAAGACTCCTTATGAGTTGATCAACAACCGAACACCTACAATCAAATACTTCCATATCTTTGTATGTAAGTGTTTCGTTCTAAACGATAGGGAGAATCTCAACAAGTTCAGCGCCAAGGCAGATGAAGGAATCTTCATTGGATACTCCTCATCATCAACTGCATTCAGAATCTACTTCAAGAAGTCAAAGACGGTGATTGAAAGCGTCAACGTCACCTTTGATGAAGAGATGGCTTCCGAACAATACTGTTCAGAACCCGTTTTAACCGGAGTACTAGCTTCTGGGCAACTCAGTCCAGAACCTGCGTCTCAACAGAACAAATCAGATGAAGCTTCAACATCAACTAACCATTTATCTGATTTAGATTTATTATTTGAATTGTTTTATGACGAATTTCTTGGAACTAACATAAAGAAATCTGTTTTGGTTGACAGGATAGAAGAGCCAACGCCTACTCATCCAACCAGTTCAGACATTCCAAATGAATCAAGTACCTCGATTCATCAAGACGTCACAATTCAAATACCAACTCCTACAGTTTAAGAAGTGCCAAGTCATGCAGAGTCAGAAGAAGCTGAACCAGCAGGATGTACCGTCCAGATCCAACTACAGTCGGACTAAGCTGTACCTGCTGAGTCTTCTGAACCAACAACTTCAACTGAAGCAACTATCATAACTCCTCCCAATCAAACTGAAGAAGGTGTAAGTGGATTCATAGATGACACAACTGACATACAGTCATCTAATCCACTGCCTCATGAACAAAAATGGACCAAAGAGCATCAGATAAGCCAGATAATTGGCGATCCATCAAAATCGGTGCAAACTAGGTCAGCGTCAATCAACTGGTGCATGCACGACTCCTTTCTAAGCAAGATTGAGCCAACTCGAGTATCAGAGGCTCTTGCGGATCCAGATTGGGTAGTCTCTATGCAAGAAGAATTGAATCAGTTCGACGCACTGCAAGTCTGGAGACTCGTACCAAAGCCTAAAGGTAAAACAATCATCGGTACGAAGTGGATCTTCAAGATTAAAAAGGACGAAGATGGTACCGTCATCAGAAACAAGGCAAGACTAGTAGCCAAAGGATACAGACAAGAGGAAGGATTAGACTATGACGAGACATACGCTCCTGTGGCGCGTTTAGAGGCAATCAGAATGTTCTTAGCCTACGCTGCCCACAAGAACTTCACGGTCTTTCAAATGGACGTGAAGACAACATTCCTGAATGGAATTCTGAAGGAGGAAGTCTACGTCTCTCAGCCAGAGGGATTTGTCAATCAAGAGAAGCCAAATCACGTCTACATTCTCGACAAAGCTCTCTACGGTCTGAAACAAGCCCCTCGAGCCTGGTATGATGTCCTTTCCACTTTTCTAGTCAAGTCTGGGTTTTCAAAAGGTACGGTGGATACCACCTTGTTCATAAAGAAAGAAAAAAGCTGATATCGTTTTAATACAAATCTATGTCGACGATATTATTTTTGGTTCAACTAATACTAAGTACTGTAAGAATTTTGCAAACCTTATGGTGTTTAGATTTCAAATGAACTTGATGGGAGAGATGAACTTCTTTCTCGGGCTTCAAGTAAAACAATTTTCTACGGGTATCTTTATCAATCAATCTAAGTACATTAGGGAAATTCTCCGGAAATTCCAAATGGAAAATACAAAACCGATTGGTACCCCAATGGCACCAGGAACTAAGATTGGCACCGATCCTTCGGGAAAGGCTGTTGATATTAGGACCTACAGAGGAATGATAGGTTCTTTAATGTATCTTACTAGTAGTAGACCAGACATAATGTTTTCAACATGTCTTTATGCCCGATATCAGGCTAATCCAAAAGAAATCCATTTGACTGCTGTCAAGCGTATATTCAGGTATCTGAAGGGCACCGCAGATCTCGGTCTGTGGTATCCCAAAGATACTACTTTTGAACTAACAGCGTACACAGATGCAGATCATGCAGGTTGTATGTTAGACAGGAAGAGCACGTCAGGACACGTACAGTTCCTCGGTGACAAATTAGTAAGTTGGGGATCAAAGAAGCAACTTTGTGTTTCAACTTCTACGGCCGAAGCAGAATATGTAGCTGCTGCTAGCTGCTGTTCTCAGGTCTTGTGGATGAGAACTCAATTACGCGACTATGGTTTCCACTTCAACAAGATCTCGATATACTGTGATTCCAAGAGCGCCATCGCAATAACAGCGAATCCTGTTCAACACACAAAAACCAAACATATCGACGTCAGGTATCACTTTATCAAAGATCATGTAGAAAAAGGAAACATAGAACTTTTCTTTGTAAAAACAGATTATCAACTTGCAGATTTGTTTACCAAGGCGTTAGATGAAAAGAGATTCAACTTTCTTATCTCTAAGCTTGGTATGCTAAATCTTAAGACATAATAAGTAGTTACCTATAAAAGTTCACTATTGTTTACTTTTTCCTCATATCTTTATGCTTAATTGTGAATGATATCTGTATTTCATATGTTAATGTTCATGATTCTAGGGGGAGTATGAGAAGAAACTCATACTTGGTCAATATTAATTTGAGGGGGAGCTCATAAGATTTCTGCACTTACGTTTTATGACAAATTTTTGTAATGCAAGATTTTAGGGGGAGCTCTTCACGTCAAAGGAGTTCGGATATGACTTCTGATTATTTCTGATCAGAACTCGTACTTTAAACAGTTTTACTGCTTTTTGTCTTTTCAATATAAGTGAATAATTATTACTTTGACTTGACATTAGACTTTTGCAGAAGTTTGAGAGAAGCTTAAAAGATCATATCTTTATGACTTTATGCTTAGCTTCATGAGATGAAAGATCGCTCGTTAAGGTATAAACCTTTATCTTCATCTCATATATGGTTGAAAGAAGGACAACTTTCAATCATCGAAAACATTGTTTTTAATGTTCAAAACACTTCCCGATTTTTCATCACATTTTATATTTTGGGAGTGTATTTTAAATGTTTTCATGATCAATATTGTGTTTTAACTGAAATAGTTAAACCAATCTGAGCATCACGTGCATCTAGGAAAACAAGGAATCATTGTGCTAGGAAATAACACAACTTCTATGGAATCACCTTAACCAGTGATTTCTACCCAAGAAGTTAATCCTTAGTGATTGAGTGTGCAAATAGAAAAGGAATGAGTGTGATTAGAGAAAGCAAAAAGTTTAAAAGAAAGAGCGTGTGAGAACAGAGTTAAAAGAATATCAAAACTCTGCACCAACTTTTTCTGAGCCGGGTAGCCACCATTCTAGTGATTCACAATTCTTTGGTGATCATTATTGAAACAGGCAAATAACCCATGCCAACTCTTGATCAAACCTCACCATCTACTCATTTTATTCTCAACAAGAAAGTGTTTCACATTTTCAAAAGGGGATGCAGCACATATGCTATCTGATTTTCATTCAGAAAATCTAGATATTGAAAAGAAGGAAGTCTGCCCCACCTTCGCACTTCAATCATGCACATTGAGTCTGTGTTTAACTTACTGTTGTCTCAGTGGTTTACACAATTATGAGCCTATAAGCAATCATCAAGTGCTTAATTCTTTCAAACACAAACACGAACACACAAGGAATTAGTTTCTTTGTCATAACGTTTATAGAAATTACCTTTGTGGTGTTTCGATGATTAAATGGAAGCCCTAGGGGAGTCAACATCAAACAGCTCCTTTCCAAAGTGTATTCGTTACACACAGTGACTTAGTGTTACTGACAGACATTCTAACTGATTCATTAGTTGATTTCAGGTGTTACATATCTAATTTGTCTGAATTTGCAAAGATCTGGATGAATCTCTTATAAATTGACGAATCAGGGGCTCTAACCGCAAGATTGACATTTCTTACCACAAATTTTGATGAAGTCGTTGCACTTAACATCAAAAAGGGGGAGAATGACTACACAAGAAATGGAAAAGATCACATGTTTCAAGAATCACGTCAAAGACTGGATTCTTCTAAAGAAAGTAGATTGAAGACATGTTGATTTCAGAGAAATAGATTGCATCTTCTGAGCTGAACAAGAAGACTGAATTGGATAAATCTTTTTATTAAATGATCTTGATCCAAAGGGGGAGATTGTTAGACCACAGTCTCATTGGATTCCAGATCATCCAAACTGAAGATCGCAATCTGAAGCTAAAGCCGGAACGTCGACTCTCGATAATAAAGTCTATGTTGTGTGTAATAAATGTCAATGTAATTCAATGTAATTGTTTAGTTTACTTAGATTTAATATCTAAGTTATAAGTATTGTAATTAGTAACTTAGTTAACTTAGTTTGTTAAAGTTAGTTTCTAGTTTACTTTATTAGATATAATATCTAGATCTAATATCTAGATATTATGTTTAGGTAGTGTGTTGAACACACTAGTTAGATTAAGTGTGTCTCTCAACTCTCTAAACATCAAAAATAACTAATCACACACAAACACACACTTCAAGGTGAAAAAGAGAGACAACATTGAGAACACATTCAAGCTTAATCGATCAACCTTGTAATCGTTATTTTATATATCAAACAGGTTGGTAATCTTATTGTGTTGTTTCTAAGAACTTGTTATAAAGTATTGTTGGACCGACAACTGGGCAGAAAGATATTTTGTCTAATTATACAGAGAAATTCTGCGGGAATGTGCGTTTTGGGAATGACCAGTTTTCACCAATTTTGGGCTATGGTGATGTGATTCATGATAACGTAACGATTATGAAGGTGATCTACATGGAAGGATTAGGACATAAGTTGTTTAGCATTGGACAGTTCTGTGACAAAGACTTAGAGGTTAATTTCAAGGCCAAGAGAGGTTCTGTGCGAACTGAAGACGGTAAGGAACTCTTGGTCGGCACAAGAAAGCCAAATCTCTACACGGTTAATCTGTCAAAATTCAAGACTGACAATGAGGTGTGTCTACTGTCAAAAGCCTCGCTGCAACAAAGCTGGTTATGGCATCGAAGGCTTTCTCATCTGAATTTTTGTTACATCAGCAAACTGGTCACGGACAAATTAGTCAAAGGACTTCCTGAGCTTAAGTACGATAAAGATTATATATGTGCGTAGCGTGTGAGAAGGGCAAGATGAAGATCGCTCATAAGCCAAAGTCTGAGCCTAGTACAAGTTCTACACTTGAATTTTTGCATATGGATCTATACGGTCCTATGCGTACACAAAGCATAAACGGCAAAAAGTACGTACTAGTGATTGTGGATGATTACTCGCGGTACACTTAGATCAAATTTCTGAGAACAAAGGATGACACGCCCGAAGTCATTATCACTTTTCTAAAGACTATCCAAGTGAATTTGCAAAAGTCAGTCAAGTTTCTACGAACTGACAACAACACAAAATTCAAGAACAAAACTGTAGACGATTATCTCGAATCGGTCGGAATAACACATCAGTTATTCTGCTTCCAGAACGCCTGAACATAATAGAGTCGTAGAAAGACGTAACAGAACACTAGTCGAGGTCGCTCGAACTATGTTGAGTCAATCAGATCTACCTCTGTTTCTTTGGGCTGAAGTTGTATCGACTGCTTGCTACACGCAGAATCGCTCCACAATCCACCGCCGGTTTGGTAAAACTCCATATGCTTTAATAAATAATTTTACACCTAGCATTGAACATTTTCATATTTTTGGATGCAGGTGCTTCGTATTGAACGACAAAGAGAACTTAAACAAGTTCAGTCCAAAGGCTGACGAAGGCATCCTTATCGGCTACTCTCAAACATCTGTTGTATACAGAGTCTATTTGAAGAAGTCAAAGACTGTACTAGAGAGTGTAAAGGTTACATTCGACGAAGAATTAGCTTCTGAACAACACAGTTCAGAACCCGTACTTACTGGCATGTTAGCTTCTGGAAAAATCAGTCCAGAACCTGTGGTTAATGCACCTAATTCTGATAAAACATCTACTTTTACTTCTCATTTATCGGAATTAGATTTATTGTTTGAATTCTTTTATGATGAGTTTCTTGGATCTAAATTGCCTAAATCTGTTGTGATTGACAGACCTGAAGAGTCAAGCAGTCATCATCCAATCACTTCAGATGTGTCTACTGAATTCGTTCCCCCGGTTCAGCAAGAAACTCCAATTCAGACATCTACTCCTTCAGTTGAAGTTGTACATGATACTGTCGAGACAGAAGTTGCTGACTCAGTTGGTTGTACTATAACGCCTACTCAACAGCCAGATACTGCTGTACCAACTGAAACTTCTACACCGAATCCTTCAACTGAACCCCTCGCTGAACAAGAAGAAACTGAAAGTGGATACTTAGATGATAATCATGATCAATCTACATCAAATCCACTTCCTCATGAACACAAGTGGACCAAAGAGCACCCGATAAGCCAAATTATTGGAGATCCGTCTAAACCGGTGCAAACTAGGTCTGCTACATTAAATATGTATATGAATGACTCATTTCTGAGGAAAGTAGAACTAACACTCGTATCTGAAGCTCTAGTCGACTCAGATTAGGTAACTGCAATGCAATAAGAGCTGAATCAGTTCGAAGCATTAAAAGTCTTGAGACTTGTGCCTAAGCCTGAAGGAAAGACTATAATTGGCACAAAATGGGTATTCAAGAATAAGAAAGACGAAAATGGTATCGTTATCAGAAACAAAGCAAGACTAGTGGCTAAAGGATATAGGCAAGAGGAAGGTATTGACTATGATGAGACTTATGCTCCAGTGGCGCGTATCGAGGCTATTCGCATGTTTCTTGCATATACCGCCTACAAGAACTTCACCGTCTATCAAATGGACATGAAGACTGCCTTTCTCAACGACATCTTAAAGGAGGAAGTCTACGTCTCTCAGCCTGAAGGCTTTGTAAATCCAGAGAAACCAAACCATGTATATATTCTGGGCAAAGCTCTTTACGGACTGAAGCAAGCTCCTCGAGCCTGGTACGAAGTGTTATCTAAATTCCTTGTCAAGTCTGGCTTCTCTAAAGGTAAGATCAATACTACTTTGTTTATCAAAAAGGAAAAATCCGATATCATTTTAATTCAGATTTATGTGGATGACATCATATTTGGCTCAACAAATCCAAAATACTATAAGAATTTTTCTAACCTCATGGTGTCTAGATTTCAGATAAGTATGATGGGAGAGATGAATTCTTTCTCGGATTACAAGTCAAACAATTTTCAACGGAGATTTTTATTAATCAATCAAAGTACATTTTTGATATTCTTAAAAAATTTAAAATGGAAAATTGTAGTCCTATTGGAACCCCGATGGCACCAGGAACTAAGATTGGCACTGATTCTTCGGGAAAAGTTGTCGATGTCAGAACCTACCGAGGGATGATTGGTTCTTTAATGTATTTAACATCTAGTAGGCTAGATATAATGTTCTCTACATGTCTATGTACTCGATATCGGGCTTATCCTAAAGAATCCCATTTGTCTGCAGTTAAACGAATTTTCAGATACCTGAAGGGCCCTGTAGATCTTGGTCTATGGTATCCTAAGGATACATGTTTTGAACTGACAACATATTCAGATGCAGACCATGCAGGTTGTATGTTTGACAGGAAAAGTACGTCAGGTCACATACAATTTTTGGGTGATAAACTCGTGAGTTGGGCTTCAAAGAAACAACTTTGTGTATCCACGTCAACAACTGAGGCAGAGTATGTCGCTGCGGCGAGCTACTGTTCTCAAGTGTTGTAGATGAGAACATAACTCCGACATTATGGCTTCACATACAACAAGATCCCGATCTACTGTGATTCGAAGAGCGCGATTGCCATATCTACGAATCCTATTCAACATACCAAGACCAAACACATTGACGTCCGATATCACTTTATTAAAGATAATGTGGAAACAGGTACAATTGAACTTTATTTTGTAAACACAGATTACCAACTTGCTGATTTATTTACCAAGCCTCTTGATGAAAAGAGATTTATATTTCTCGTTTCAAAACTTGGTATGTTAAATCTCAAGACTTAATCTGTGATTACCTACAAAAGTTTTTGTTATTGTTATTTTTCTTCATTTCTTTATTTTTTATTCTAAAAGATATATGCACTTAAGTTTGTTCATGATCTCAGGGGGAGTGTGAGATGATACAAGATAAGATGATCTACATATATTTGAAGGGGAGTTTATAAGTTTCTGCATATATTCTTAACTGATAAATTTTCTGATGCATAATCGTAGGGGGAGTAAGAGATAAGGAGTATGGTATATGATTTTTGATTACATCTGATCAGAATTCGTATTTTCAACGTTTTATTGCTTTATGTCATTTATTTTTCAATAAAATTTTTGTGAATAAATCTTTGTACTTTGACAGACTTTTGATTTTTGCAGAATTGAGAGAGAGCTTATATGATCATATCAATATGACTTTTGAGTTGACTTGATGAGATTTAAGACTAAGCGAAAAGGTTTATTTCTAATCTTAATCTCATACGTGTCTGAAAGTCGGACAACTTTTAGATATGAAAACATGTTCTTAAATGTTCAAACCACTTCTGATTCTTAAAAACATTTCATGAATATAGAAGTGCGATTTTAAATGTTTTCATTTTCATGTGCTTTCATGATTAACAAACCGTGTGTTTCCAAAGATAAATATTTATGTATTATATTTTCCATATATTGTCAAGTATTCACACACACCGGTTTAAATTTCTGTTGAATATGTTATCACCGTGTCTCAAATTGGACAAATTTTTCAATGGTGATACACCCCGCTTGATATTCAAAGTTTGAGTGTTGATTTCATTTCGAAACGTTTCTTTCAAGACTTGTCAGTATTTTGATTTGTATAGACAAATTTCCAATTTTTGCTGACCTAAGACTTAATTGATAAATCATTCAGATTTTGATCCTTTTCATATAATGTCAGATTTTCAAACAAGTTTTTTGTATTCATTTCATTTATTCAATATACTTATTTTGAAAAATCTTCAATGTTCAAAATGCCCAAATCTTCATGATTACATCTATGAGCATACAAACATCTGACTTGTAACTTTTGTGTTTTAACTGCAAAGTTAAACCAAGTTGAGCAACATTGTACTTTTAGGACAACATGGGTTCATTATGTGAGCTTAACATAACTTCTATGGATTCACTTTAACCGGTGTTTCCTACCCAAGAAGTTAATCCTTGAGTGATCGAAGAGTGAGGAGTCAAAATAACCGAGTGTGGGTTATGTGATGAGGTAAAATGGAAATGAGAGTTTGGTTAGAAGCGAGCTTAAAGATTAAAATAAAGAGGGTGTGAGATCAGAGTAAAAGAATATCAAACTCTGCACCAACTTTTTCTGAGTCGGGCAACCACATTGCTGGTGTTTCACAATTCTTCGTGAACGTCATTGAAACAGGCAACTATGCCATGCCAACTCTTAATAAAAAAACCCCACTAGCTACTCATCTTCTTCTCAATAAGAAGATGTTTCAATTTTAAAAGGGGACGCAACATATAATCTATCTGATTTTCATTTGGAAAATATGGATATTGAAACAGAAGGAAGTCTGCCCCACCTTCGCACTTCGATCATGCACAATCGAGTCTGTGTTTAACTGTTGTTGTCTCAATGGTTTACACAATTTTGAGCCTATAAAAAGCAATCATCTGTTCTTAATTCTTTCAAACACAAGCACGAACACATAGGAAATTCGTTTTTCTGTCAAAACGTTCAACATTTAACCTTGTGTTATTCGATGATTGAATGGAAGACCTGGAGGAGTGAGCATCAAAAAGCTCATTTCCAATGTGTATTCGTTACACACAGTGACTTCGTGTTACTAACAGACATTATTAACTGATTCATTTGTTGATTTAGGTGTTACACTCATATTTTTGTCTGAATTTGCAAAGATTTGGATGAATATCTTTTGGATCGATGGATAATCAAAGGATCTTGGAAAAGATCAGTGGTCAGATCAGAAAGTTTTATGACATTTCTTGTGAAAGTTTTGATGATCTCATGTTCCAATCATCAAAAAGGGGGAGAGGTAATCAAGAAATGTTATAGATGGGGGAGAAGATCAAGAAATGTTTGAGAAGTGATCAAGAGTTATTGGTTTGATAAAGGAAAGTTGGAACTGAAAGAAGAAGTTTGTGTCAAGATAGTTATTTTGAAGAAAGTTTGTTTAAAGTTGAAAGAGCAAATTCATTGAATTCCGAAAGACAAGCATATTTTACTGAATTTTTCTTTGAAGACAATTTGCTGAAGCAATCCGAGCTGAATCTGAAGATAATTTCTTTTCGTTGTCTGAAAGAGGTTTTACAACCTTGAGGGAGAATATTACTATTTCTTTTGAAGACAAACTTTGGAGAAAGTACAAAAAGTTTTTGAAGACAAATTTATCAAAGAAAGGGAGATTTTTTTGAGCATAAAAGGGGAGATTGTGTTTCAGTGTTTATGTTTCTGTCTGAAGATGATCTGAGTTGACAAAAAGTTTTAAAAGGGGAGATAAATTCTTAAAGTCTTTAGACTTCTTGAATACAAAGGGGGAGATTGTTAGAGCATATATTTGTTGGATACAAGATCATGAAGACTGAAGGTCAAAGTCAAACAAGTCAAAGCTCAAAGTTAACTCTCAAAGTCAAAGTCAAAGTCAAAGTCTCTTTGTAATAAGTTAAAGTCAAATGTTTTGTATTTTGTGTTGTAAGCGCATGTGTTTTCTTTTAATAGACTTATGACAAGAGTAGTAGTTAGTATTTGACATTTTATTATACGTGCAAATTAAGTTATAGAGAGAGAAAGTTTGAGACATATTCATTGTAAACGAATTCAAGTAATCAAAGTGAAATAGGTTGATTGTTTAATCTCTGTTTTGTTAGCTTGTGATCGTATTACATTTAGAACTTGATTTAGGGACATAATATTTACTTCCGTTGCTTGAACCAAAACACGGTTCTCTCTAGCTCTCAAAAAGAGACTGTACCTATGGTTCGCCTCCGCTTTGACGGAGTAGGCCACTAGCAAATCATTGACAGTAAATGGTGACGACCATTTTATCGTCAATCATTCAACGACATGAACGATCCTCCAGAATTGAGGCATCATCTTCCCCGGAGACAACCCAAAGGTCATCAAGAACTCCCTCGACAAAGGAGAGAAAGGCCAGGAAAAGCCTATCTTGAAGGGATACTCGTAAAGAACGAAATACCCATTCGGACATTGCTCCGGTCTCCATTGACTCGGAGCACTCAGTCGAACGTCGGATGAAATCCTATCCGTACGACGAAACTGTCCCATATCAACCTCACCACTTATGGTGCTAAAAGGGTCGGTCACCATTGAAATATTTTTTTGCAGGAAAAACAAAAGTTCAAAACTCAAAAAGGAAGCTGTAATTTTTTCCTAAAAAGTGTAAGGAACAAAAGTATAACTGAGGTCCTCTATTTATATGCCAAATCAGGGGTAGCATGGACCAACAGCTAACCGCCACCTATATCGACTCTTCATCCTCCCCTACAGATAGACGACACATGTCCCTACAACTGACACCACGCGCCCTACGTCGCCATGACGTCACAGCAGTAAAAACGGCTACACGTTTCCCCCTATAATCTCTTCGGTTCTCGAGGAAACGATTCAGTTACAAGAAATCGACACGTGTCCCCCACCTGGTTACAAAATTTTATTAAAACGGCTTGCCGCCTAATTTAGGAATTTTGGGGGCAAACTGTTCGAGTAAAACTCTCACAAGTCACGGTCGACGGAAGATAACCAAACGTCTCCAATCTATGGATCATTCTTGTATTAAGATAAGGTCTTGACAACATCGCACGACAGCAGACACCATCATCCCATATAACGACCATCGAGAGTTTCTCACGTCCATGACTAAAGGAAGTCTCTTGATAGCTTACATCTCACGACCCATGTAACATTACTAACAATCATCGATCATTTATTACAGACAACCGTTTTCCTTTGTGGATCTCTTATTGCAGGTTTAATACACATAATGACCAGCGAATATAATGGACGATCGTCATCAAGATCAATCAATGATAGCAACCTCGAAGAGCTACACAAGGGACATATACTGTAACACCCTTATATCTGAAGATAGCAACTTATAATTTTTTTCCTAAATACATCAATAATTACTTTGACTACAGACAAAATTTGAGAATTAACTTCAATACACACATTCATCCTATACATACCATCTATGAAAAGGACGGGTGCTACTAAACCCAATAACAATCACTATCTCCAACCTGCGGAAGACTTCACCAGCTACTTACTCTTGTATAAAGCTAAGGCTCAACTCCCCATAGCACTTGCTAGAATCGAACCCCCGACAGGAACCTGATGCACATGCCGACAAATAAAAAGGTTAGACTTAACGCCTAGTGAGCTCAAGAGTTTTAACATGAATGAATATATCATTAAAAGAAAGGAATTCAGTTTAAAGTAAGATCCTTCGAGATATTATACTTCAAAATGGAAACGACACATTTTCCCATAATATGCACTTTTAAAGACAATGCTCCCAAACACACATTTCTTATAAAACGATGCAACCCGTAACTCACCCAAAACGGGGTCATAGTTCGATACTCAAATTTGTGAAAATGTAAATAATACTTCATATCCAAAAACACCCAAAACTCGGGTGGGATATAATACTCGACCCTTCAATAACGGAAAACAATCCATATGAATATGATACGCCATTAAAACATGGAACTGAAACTTAATACTCATGCGACCATAAAATGGAATGAAATCCAAATATTAAAGCATAGACAATTAAATATCCAAAATACAGCGGGCCGACAACGGGGGATACCCGTATCCGTTGAGAGCGGAGGAACACAAAAGTATGCCACTCAAACAACGTTGATCGTATGACACTTCAGGACATGCTAGCCCAAGTGCCCCTACGACCTCTTGACAAGTTCACCAAAGGAGACAGTTGACCTTGGTGGCCGTTACAAAGAACTCCACTCCAAAAGGCTCGGCACACCGGGGACTACAACTAAGGAAATTCCCCAAATGGCGGAGGTCACAGTACTCACCTCCCAAGCAACACTATCCATACTCAACCCTCCTAGTGCCTCCTTGTCAAGTTTTGGTCATAAAACATGAGTCCCGGGGTCCAACCCCGTACCACCCAATCGACCATCAAATAAGCCTGACTTACGTGCCTATGGATCCATTACAACACAACCTAAGATTACATGACTACTCATGAATGACTAAAGCACTCGAGCCTGTAATTATCAATAATATGCATTAAGACGTAAATCACAATTTGGACTCTAAATCGAGCCATTAAAACCGGACAAATGTCCTCAGTACTCTTTTACGTCAACACCGAGCTAAAATGCCCAAAATCCATTTGACCAACAAATAACGGTCCCCTAAATAATGAAATGTCTTTAAACGACGTTTATGCAGACACATACCTCAAAGATATGATTTACTCAACTCGACACGTGTTGGGACCAAGAATCATCCAAGTAGTTTATAAACCCGAATATCCCAAAATGTCGTACGTCATAAATTAGACTTCGCTTGTACAAAATCACCGAAGATGCATAAGTCATGAAATGGACTCTATTTGTACAAAATCGCTAAGAATATGTAAAGCAGGCTATTTTTTTGTTAAAACATTAAAACTCAAATATGAGCATTTTATGGAATTAAGCAACCCAAGTTTACCAACTATGAAAACTTATCAAAATACTCACACTTTGACAAATACCAAGTAAAACCTATTTTTTTTACTTCAAAATACACATTTTGGCATGTACACCGTTTTAACAAATCAACTTGAACTTACCTCGCTAGATTTAGGCTAAATCATATTTCACCCAACTTGAGCTCCTTTGAAGGGCACTTGAATCCTCAAGTCGAAAACTTCCAAAACCTAGATCCATACATTCCAAACCATAAATACCCATATTTAACCATTTAGAAACATTCCCCAAACATTATTTACTAAAATCCCCAACGAGATCAAAACCCTAGTTTCTCCAAAACTATCAAATCCGAGATCTGATAAACCAAACACTAGGGAAACATCAATGGAGCATTTAAAACATTAAATCAAGAAAGCTTACCATTTTAGATGATGAGACTTTCCGAGGACACCCATTCCAACTCTTCAACCCAAACTCCCACACGTTGAACTTGATGAGGAAGATGAAGATGGAGGTTTTGTGGTTCAATATCCCACTAGCTAGATGATGAAGAATCATGTGGTTCAAGGGGGAAAAACCCTCAAAATGGGTTAGGGTTCGACTTTGAGGTTTGGGAGAGAAAAGGGAAGGGATTAGAAAATGAAAATGAGGGAAATGGGTGAAAATTCAGGCATTTAGGGGACCAGAGGCCGCGGGCGACCTTGCCACACGATAGTGACATTGTCACTATCGCAAGGGCACTATCGCGGAGATTGTACCACGGGTGGTAACACCCTCAAACTCGGAAATAGCAACTAATTTAAAATTTTCTAAAATACATCGATAAATAATTTATCTACAAACACAATATAGGATTTAACCTCAATAAACACATTTATTGTCTACATACAATCTATAATAAGGACGGGTGCTACTAAAACCCATTAATAGTCACTATCTCCAACTGCGGAAGAATTCATCAATCTACTTACTCTCGGGTAAGTCTATAGCTCAACTCCTCAAAGAACTGCTAGAACCAAACCCCAACTGGAACCTGATGCACATGCCGACAAATAAAAGGTTAGGCTTAACGCCTAGTGAGCTCAAGAGTTTTCGTTAGAGATAAATAAAGCGATAACTTTAGGAATGTTATTTAAAATCATGATTTTCCCAAAATCCAATACAACTAATTTGGAAACAACTCGAAATGAAATACATTAAATCTTAAAACAATCTCCTTTCATCATTCACCCCCTTTCGTGATTAAAATCATAAAACACACGTCTTTTTAAATAAAGCCAAAACCCAAAGCCCACGTAAAACATAAATGATATTATAATGATCAAACGTTGAAAACATAGATAACTCAAACTTCCAAGACATCCCAATAACTCGAATGAGTTTCAATAACCGAAACCTTAAAACATAGATAAATACTCATACTCAAACGTCTCCGAAAACATGGATTATAAAACTCCATATCCAAAACCACACATAATGGTGACGGGGAAAACCCGGTTACATGGTACGTGACGGACACAAAGTATGTCACATAATTATGTAAGAAATCAAAACATGTGGGTTACACATAAAACACCCACCGAGCTCAACTCCTCTGAGTCTATCACTCGAAAACATCAAGTCAACCCCTCTAGGTCTATTCTTGAGAGTTCCAAAACGGGGAACTCTAGCAGAAGGGAATTACACCTTACTGCCCATGAGACGCTGCCCGACCGTATAGGTCCACACCTTACTTATCATGGTGACCCGATGCTTATTCCGTGCCAAGTGGCGAACCTAATGTCCAAAGCGGGGACATAGGAACACCGTGCCTATGGATCCATTGCACTAACTAAACCATTACATGACTCAAAACGAACGAACTAATGCATTCAAAACATGTAATTCTCAACTAAGATGCAGTAAATGCAAATCATAACTAAATGCTCAACATTGAGTTATTAAAAGCGGACAAGTGTCCTCAAAACCCAACAAAACCAAACTGAACCATAAGCTCGACAAATCCAAAGATTCAACGTTGAAAATCGTAAAATGAAATCAAACGTAACCAACTCGTATTATGTAAACCCAAGCTCCAAAATATACAAATTAATCCCAACGTGATTTAGATTGGGACAAAACATTTCCCAAGTGGGTTTATACATTTTATCCTCTCAAATTAACCCATAACGCCCAATAAAATGCATTTATACTAAAGAAATGTACTCCATGAAATAAATCATTAAAGTACCTAAAATATATGATTTATCTATCAAAATGCCCAAAATCCCAAAATGGGTGTTTTACCATGTTTATAAAACCATACATTTCAAAATAACCAAAACTTATCAGCAGTTAATAATTTAATGTAAGACACAAACATTTTAAAATAAACAGTTTGACATGTACACCGTTTTCACAAATCAACTTGAACTCATCTTGATAGATTTAGGCTAAATCTAGGTTTTACCCCAAACGAGCTTCCTTGAAGAATTATGAGTCCACACGCAACAATTTTCCCCAAAAAGCTAGATATACAAATTCCACCCATAAATATACATATTCCACCATAAATAACCACATTCAACCATATAGAAGCATTCCCCAAACATTACACATCAAAATCTCCATTTTGGTCCAACCCCAAATTTCGACCTAGATTTCTCCAAAACCAACAAACCCGAAATTGATAAACCACACACTAGGATAATCATCAATGGAGCATTTATAACTTATGTTAAGGTTTAGAAATGGAAGGGATACACTTACCACTTAGGTTTTGATGAAAACCTAGAAAACCCAAAAATAAGCTTGAGGTTGAAGATGAAGATGAAGATGGAGATGGTGAATCCTTGACCATAGCTTTCAATCCTACCACTTGATGATGTTTCCTCTTCAATAAAACACAAGGATTTGAGCCAAAAATGAGTTGGGGTTTGAAGGGAGAAGAGAGAAAATGATTTGGGAGAGGATAGGGAAAGTTTGGATGAGAGAGAATGAGGAAAAGGGCTGAAATCTCGACTTAACAGCAGCCTGCCCAGTTTGGGAGACTTTGCCATGCGACAATGCCCTGGTTCTCCCAGCTTCCTTCTCGTTCACTGTTTTGGCCGTAACTTCTTCGTTATAGCTCCGTTTTCGCTCCGGAAAGGACCGTTGGACTCGTAATTGAATCATTTATTCATCAAGACTATAAAATCTAAGATTCAAGTCCAAAATCATATACCTTACTTTTCCTTAATATATCGGTTTCGGCATTAACTTGAAATTATACCTTTCGAAGAATCGGGGTGTTACATGGTACACCCCCTGGCGATTGTGCCACGCGATAGTAACACATGTCACTATCGCGAGTCACAATCATGCGACTCGTACCGAAACCAGAAAAAGGTCAAAACTCGAGATTCTCGCATGGGTCGACTCAAGGTTCGAAAGCACAACATTTTCCATCCAAAAAGATAGGCGGAAAGCGGAGAGATTACCAACGGAGGACGGAAACTTGCTTACGAAAAAACTGGGTGTTACATATACAATTATCATCAAAAGAGAAACTACAAAGATACAATTCTCAAGAATTCTATCAAGCATAATCTCTCGACAGAAGTGTTACGTTGCACTACTCTTAGTTCAATCGTACGATTGCATTACTTTTTTACTGTAATATTGTCAATTGTACTTGTAATCACTCCTTCCAAAGGACGACGTCCCTGTTTGACGTCTGTAGTGCACTTGACGATCCTCACTATCATTCGTAGTTTTTACCCTCAACGGGGTTTTCCGCGTCACCAAATCTCTGTGTTCATTTTACTTTTTTATCCTTGTCGCGTGATTTGTCGAGTGATTGCCTACTTTAGTTGTTAAAGCTCCGCACCAACATTAAATCTTCCTTGGACAATTTTTGGCATTAACAATATACTTGTGTATTATCTTTTCCATATACTATCAAGTATTCACATACAATGGTTTAGTTCTTTTATTGACTATGTTCTCATCATGTCTCATATTGTAACTATTTTTCGGTGGTAAGACACTCCTTTTTGTACATTCAAAGTTTGTTGAGCATTAATTCATTCAAAGTAATTCTTTCAAAAATTGTCTATACTTGTTCTTATAGACAACATCCAATCATTTCATGACCTAGATTTATATGATTAACATTCATATTTGATCTTTTCCATACATTGTCAGAATCTCAAAACATATGTTTTGATTTCACTACGTTCATTCAATTTCCTTGTTTTGAGAACATCTTCCATGTTTCAAATGCTAAAATCTTAATGATTATTTTATTGTGCTTACATACATCTGACATATGTAATGTGCTTTAATTGTTGAAGTTAAACGATTGAGCAACATCATGCTTTTAGGAAAAAATTTCACGGGATCAATGTGAGAATTTAAAAGTGGATTCACGTTAACTAGTGTTTCCTACCTAAGAAGTTATCCTAAGTGATCGAGAGGCGAGGGGTCATAAATCAAAGAATGGGGGAAGAAGTTCATCCGGTTAAACAACCTCAGTGCGATGAGCGGAAAAATGGAAAAGAGAGTTTGGTTAGAAGTGAGCTCAAATGTTTAAAAGAAAGAGGTGTGAGCATAGAGTTAAAAGAATATCATAACTCTGCACCAACCACTTTCTGAGTCGGGCAACCACATAATCTGTTGTTTCACAATTTTTTTTCGTGAACTTCATTGAAATAGACAACTAGCCCATGCCAACTCTTGACTTTAACCCCACCAGCTACTCATTTCTTTCTCAACAAAGAAATGTTTCAAATTTTATTGGGGAAACAACACATAATCTATCTCGTCTTCATTTGGAAGATGTGGATATTGAAAAATAAGGAAAGTTTCCCCACCTTCGCACTTCGATCATGCACATTAAGTCGTGGAAAACTTGTTGTGTCTCAACAGTTTACACAATTTGAGCATGATAAAGCCCAAAATGCTTAATTCTTTCATACACAAGCACGTACACACATAAAATTCATTTTTCTGTCGGAACGTTCATAGAATTACCTTGTGTTTTTCGATGATTGAATGGAAGACCTGGGGAGTAAATTTCAATAAAACTCCTTATACAGTACATTCGTTGTACTAAGTGGCTTTGTGCTGCTTACATGCATTTTAACTGATTCATTTGTTGATTTAAGGTTACATTCTTATTTGTCTGAATTTGAAAAGATTCAGATGAATACATTTATGAATTGACGGATGGTTTGGTACTCTTAAGAAAAAATCATGTTAGTCCAAGATTCAAGCAAGATTTACAATTTAGATCACAAAGTAAGCACACAATTTAGAGATAGAATCTAGAGAGAGAAAGTCATATGTATTGATATCACAAGTCTCACTTTGAGTTACAAGCATGAAATGGGAAAGAATCTCTTACAAAAGATACAAAAACAAGAGCTTATTAAGGGTCAAACATTCCTTGACCTCAGTACAAGTCAAACATACAAAAGTCAACATTTACTAAATACAAATGATCTAAACAAAGCATTAACAATCTCCCCCTTTTAGATCAAATTGTGAAACTTCATCTGACCCATCTTTTTGTAGTCGTTATCCTTATCCCCAAGAATGATTCGAACCTTCTGATTCCTCTTCTGAACTCAATTATGTCATCAATTGCTTCAAGAATTCTTAGCATCACAAGCTTTACCCTCCTTAGCAAGTAATCTTCACCTAGCTGTCTTCTCCTTTCATTTTCTTTATACCTTGAGTCAAGCTGCAGTCTAATCACTTTGAGAGCTCCATCAGAGAACTTAGAAATCTCAGATACTCTGAATAACTTCTTTTCATTCTCACTATTCTTGTAGACCACCCCAACTCAGGTTCTTCAAGCACTGTGAAAAGATCATAGTTGTCAATATCAGACAAGGTCATATTAGGCTTGATCATATTGACCTTCTTCTGATTGGTTTCAATGCCCAACTGAAAATCATAACAGTAGGTGTAGAAGATATGCATTCTCATGAATCTTTTAATGGATTCAAGTGCAAAAATAATGTTCTCCCTCCTTATGACCGTGTTTCTGAAGTGATGGTACAAATACTCAAGATCATCCACACTTAGGAAACAGAAATCAACTTCAGTGAATCTTCATTCAGTTAAATCTCTTCTTTGAATAAAGAATTTAGGATACCAGATGTGCATGAACTTCTTCATTCTAACCTCTCTGACTGTGACTATTCCAGACTTGTTCTTTACAGTACGCTCAGTTTGTCTTAACCAGTTCATCATATTGACATATTCTTCCTGATATTCTTTTGGCTAATTTTGAACACCCAGAATTTTGAACTTATCCATCTGTCTCAATCTGTGAACAAATATCCTTTTCATTTGCTCCTCCAAAAATGGTACTCTGAGAGCATGTCTCATGTGCCTGATTTCAGCTTCTATAGGCACAAGAGGTGCTTCAGGAACATTAGAAGGACTTGCTTCTCCTTCACGCATTATGGGCTCATGAACAATTTCATCATCTGGATTCTCACCCTCACCTTCATTTAGCACATCTTGAACAAATTGGACATTATGATCTAGGCTTTAAACATGTTGAACATCTTGCACTGGACTAGGAATTATTACTGGACTTGGCATGCTTTGACTTACATGAACTTCAGAAGTTTCAGAAAAGTTGAATTCTTTAAAGGTCGGGATGACTGGAGCTTCATTTGTGGTTTCAGGAATATCATTATGGACATGGCTAAGCTGAATGTCCTCAGGAGTTTCCAGTAAAGTATCCAGGACATTAGCTTCATCAGTTGGAATATCATCATCAGAATCATCCATTAAATTCTCTTTCTCCTCCTCCTTTACTTTCGAAAATTGTTCATATTTCTCATTTGCATCCTCCTCATCATCTGAAGATAGATCAATTATATCCATAACATTCATCCCTGTAATCTCTAATATCTCTACTCTTGTAGCAACCTTAGGCTTTGCAACCCTTGGTTCTACTTCCGGATTAACATAAAGAATAATTTCCATGCATTCTCCTTGATCAGTCATCTCATTACCATGATCAATGTTTTCTCTGTCATCATTCTCCTCAGATTCCACATCCATAACCACATCTTTAGCATTCTGTTTCTCCTCATCTCCCCTCATGGTCATGATCCGGATCATGATCATGCCTTGGTTTAGAAACAGATGTCTGGGCTTTGCATGAAGTTTGCAAAACCTTTGTTAGATCAGATAAGGCTTGAAAGACTTCAACTTTGAAAGAATTAAACTCTGTGGCTCTAACCACATCTGCTGGTTGCACATATGGTGGTGGTTATGATTGATGGTGGGATTGCAGAAGTGAAAGAAGATCTATATCTTGTTGGTTGTTCGAAGCTTGAGATAAGAGTTGAGCAAACAATAAGGACTTAAGCTCATCAATAGATAAATCAACAGGTTGGGTAATTTGTGGTGGTGGTTGAACTGGTTGAATTGGCTCAGGTTCAGCTGTATTTTTCCCTTTCAACAATCTTTTTGCTCCACCAACCTCTTCTTCTATTTTCTCCGATAACTTCAGTTCAACAGCCTTTAAGGCGCCGTTGAAGATTTCCTTCGACACAAAGTCTGGTAAAGTAACACAAGAGTCACTTAGACTCTCCGTTCTCACAGCAGTTGATGAATCAACCGTGTGGCCTGTGTTCAAAGTTGGCGTAATGTTAACAATGACAGGACTTCCATCCAATCCTCGTAGTCCGGATTGAGAATCTACTATGGATGTTTCGAACCCGAAGCAATCGGAAATCCGAAACTTAAAATTCGGGTCTTGGTTTCCATATCTGAAATCCGATCTGGTTTTTGATTTTCCCACCCGACCCCGCCCGACCCGTCCGATGCACACCCCTCGTTCTGTTTGACCTCGTTTATAATTTAAATCCTCCAATTCCTTAATCGTAGTATATGCTTCAGTTCGGTCTTTCAACACAATATCATACTTCAATGTTAAATCAAGATTTTTATCTTTCAATGATGCTAATTCTTTTTGTAGTTAAGATATTTTTGTTTGAAGGTTTAGCTTTTCCAGTTTTAGAACATTCTTTTCTTCTTCCCTTTCTGTTGCTAAGGTCTTATAGATCAAAGCTTGATCTTGATGTCCCTGAGTGATACTCTTTTGTTGTTTAAAATTTTCTTTCAATTTTTGAAACTCAGAGTTCATTAAGGTTAATTCGGACTTCAAGTTTGTTAGAACTTAAATGTTGTATCTAAGATCATCCAAGATTGAAAGTCAAAGTCTCTCTGTAACGCCCTAAAAATCAAGGTAAATTAAAACCTGGAAAACCTGGCAACATGACGATCGCATTGATATAAACCTCCCATAAAGGGGATCAGTCAAATTGACTTTACAAAACCTGTACATAAATGGGATTCATCAACAAACTAATCTAGACACTTCTACCAAGATTACATCTGTTGACAATCCATAATTTCATCAAAAGAATGGGACTTAACAATGCCCAACTATCAATACTCTAATCATCTCAAAAATGCCTCGAGACCAAACTCGTCTCTCAAAACCCTGTGCATCCCACCGCTAAAGGAAACCTGTTATACATATCATTTGAGAAAAAGTGTCAGACATAAAGCCTGGTGAGAACATTCTTTTCACATATCCACATAATGTACAAGTAAAACATCATTTTACTACATTAAGATAAGATCCATCATTTTAGTAAACACAATGATCGGGAACCTTAAAATCTCCCAAAACTCGAGTTATATCAAATATGTAGAAAACTTAGATCTGAAACCATGGAGATATATAGGAGTTCTAAAAGGTATCTTTTGATATGTATACAGTTTAAAATGATAGTAGGAACTCACCCAATAGGTTTATACGAAAACCCGAAGAACCAGATATCGACCTTCTTGATAAGACGAAGCTTTCTACACCGAAACCTCGGATCAAACACTAGATATTAATTACCAAACTCTAGAGAGAGAAATATACCTAGAGAGAGAGAAACGATTAAGAGAGAGAGAAGAGAGAGTTAGAGATTGAGAGAATGAGATCACAAGAGATATTTGTGGCTGAAGCCACTTAAGTTGGCCAGGGTCTTTCGCGGGTTATGTCGCGATCTCCACCCGCGGTATAACTCGCCCGCTTACTCAAACCCAAACCCATCCAGAGGGTTTCGCGGGTTATGCCGCGACCTCAACCCGCGGCATAACTCGCATAGTTCACTGTGGTTTGTCCAAAACCACCAAAATTTAAACTCAAACTTGGTACCAAACGCGGTGCTAATGACAAAAGCTTAACACTAGAATACCAAGATTATATAACGAAATTCAGGGTGTTACACTCTCAAGCAAAGTCAAAGTCAAAACTCAAAGTCAAATAGTTTAAATGTTTTAGTATTGTCTTCTAATCGGTAAAAGTATAAATAGCTTTTATTTTCATTTGTAGACTTATCAGACTGAGAGAGAGCTTTTGTTTAGAGAGAGAATTTTTTGAGAGCATCCTGTTGTATTATAAATTGAATTGAAATGGAAATTGTTTGATTGCTTGTTGTCATCTTGATCTAATCTTGTTAAGAACTGTTATTGTGGGACACACAAAGTTCATAACCTCTTCAATTTCAGAAAAAGTTTCAGAACTGTCAGAATGAGTGTGTACCTCAGAATCAAAATCTTCGTTCAGATGAGCCATGAGATTGTAGTGGACATGAGTAAGATTCACTTTGACTTCTTCATCTTCATCTGAATATTCAAACCAAATCTCCTCTTCAGCTTTCAGTGCTTTGCCTTTATCAAGAGCTTTAGCCAGCTGGCCTTTTTTGGCATTATATTCGTAATTCTTCACCCTCTTTTCCGAACATTCTCTGACAAAGTGATCGGGTTTCCCACAGTTTAAACACTTGTCAACTTTCTCCTTTTCCTTCTCTTCTCTTTTCTCCTATTTCTTCTCATCTTTTCTTTCTTTCTCCTTATCAAACTTTCCTCTATACTTGCTGGATTTGTAAGAATCAGGTTTAGACTTGTGGTAGAATTTCTTTCTTTCAAATTTCTTATGAAAGTTTGATGTCTGTAGTGCAAGTTTATCAGCAAACTCTGTCAGTTCATTCTCATATTCCTCTTCCTCCTCCTCAGAGCTATCATATGAGTCAACAATATCGGATACAAAAGCTTTTTGCTTGCCAAGCTTTGAAGAAACTGAAATTCCCTTGATCAATTTACCTTTACCTTGAGCCAGAAGAGCCAAAGAATCTTCAACTTTCTTTTGCTTTTCTTTAATCTGAAGGAACTCCTTGTTCACCGCTGCTTGTTCCTCGACCTTATCCTCATGCTGGTTCAGGACACAAAACAAATCATTGAGTTTCTCTTCATCCATGTCTTTGTTCATTTGAAACTGAATGTAGTAGGTATCCCATTCTGGTTGAAGATTTTTGATGAATTTGAAGTTGATCTCAGGTTCTGACTTCTGAACTCCATTCCTCCACAAATCATTTAGAATAATGTTGTATCTGTCATAAGCATCCCTCAGTGATTCCCCTTCCTTTGCCTTGAAACCCTCATATGCATTAACGCTTTGGTTTCTCTTTGTCTTCATGGATTTAGCAGATCCCTGAAGTTGCTTCTCCAATTCATCCCAAATATCTTTCGCAGAGTCCCGATTGTCAACTCTGTTAAAAATGTCATTCGGGATAGCCATGATCAAGAATGTAAGAGCTTGAGCATCTCTTTCAACTAATTCTTTGTCTCGCTCACTATATTGAATTGGATCTTTTGGAACAATCCTTTCGGGGATTTATGGATTTGTTTCGATTGCTGGAATTCTTGCAACAGTTACGTGCGGGAAGTGATCCATCAATAATAGATCCCATCAGTTTCTTGTCTTGGTTGTTCAAAAAATTGATCATCCGTTTTCTCCATTGTGGGTACTCATTTGCTTGAAGCACCGGGGGTTTGGATTTGGAACCCATGCTCAAAAGATCTCTAGACATACTTGTTGAATGAGAAGAAATACTGAATATACTTGCTTGAAGTGATCGTCCAAAGATTCATAAACAAATTTGACTTAAAAAGTCAACATTGGTCAAACATTGAAAAACTCAGAAAAAAATATCTAAGTGCCAGAAATCGCAAACAACTAGGAGTGAACAATAGCATGTCGCAAAGGCCAAGAAGCCACAGAGCAAAGACCACTTGTCGCAGATAGTGGTCTGCGCGTTCTAACTTGACGCAAAAGGAAGTCTGCGCGTTCTGAAGAATCACTTGTCGCCATCACTCTGCTCGTTTTATACTTAGAAAAAATTTCGAACTCTTACTTGTCGCAATGTGTCTGCGTGTTCTATACTTAGAAAAAATACCAAGAGTTCACTTGACGCAAAGAATCACTTGTCGCAGAGTAAGAAGTCACAGATCACACAAACACAATCTTAAGAAGTCGCAAGTAATGCTTCGCGCGTTCTGACTTTTCGCAAGAAGCACTCTGCGCGTTTTGTACTTAAGAAAATTTCAAGAGTTCTACGTGTTCTTGTCAAGAAGTCTCAAACACAAGAAAAACCAAACTTTCTTCGGTCTCCATGTTCTTCAATTCTGCGTGTTCTTGTCAAGAAGTCTCAAACACAAGAAAAACCAAACTTTCTTCGGTCTCCACGTTCTTCAATTCTGCGTGTTCTTGTCAAGAAGTCGCAAACACAAGAAAAACCAAACTTTCTTCGGTCTCCGCGTTCTTCAATTCTGCGTGTTCTTCGATTTTCGTGTTCTTCAGATGAACTTGTGAAAACTTTGAATCTTGCGAGTTCTTCACGGAACTTGCAATTTTTCGGCCATTTTTCTCAAAACCTGCAATCACAGCTTGAAACTTCACAGGGTTGATCGATTTTACAAACAGAACAAGTTTCTAATACATCAAATCGACTAAAAACAACAAAATTACAGTGATTTGATTCAAAAATACAATGTTCGAACTTTTTCAACAAAAATACGCAAAAATCCAAAATTGAAAAGGATACAGTGCGAATTTGAAGATAGAATTCAAACAAGAAATATCCCAATACACTATACGATCACTGTAGAACCATTTTATTGCATCAAAGAAGAATGATCAAGAATTTTTTAATCGAACAATAACTTTTTCAAATGTAGTCTGTGAGTTCTTCCAAATTTGGAAAGACTCCAATGAATTCAACCAAAGTTTGCAATCAATCCATGTTCTGAATTCGTTGGTTTTCTCTGATACCAATTGTTAGTCCATGATTCAAGAAAGATTTACAATTAAGATCACAAAGTAAGCACACAATTTAGAGAGAGAATCTAGAGAGAGAAAGTCATATGTATTGATATCACAAGTCTCACTTAGAGTTACAAGCTTGAAATGGGAAAGACTCTCTTACAAAAGATACAAAGACAAGAACTTATAAAGAGTCAAACATTCCTTGAACTCAGTACAAGTCAAACATACAAAAGTCAACATTTACTAAATACAAATGATCTAAGCAAAGCATGAACAGATCAGATACAGAAAGAGGTCAGAAAATGGCACATGACATTTCTTGAAGACAGTTTTGATGATTTCTATGCTCTACATCATCAAAAAGGGGGAGACATGATCAAGAAATGTTGGAATTGGAGAAAGTTACATGTTTGGAATATGGGGAGATATACAAGAAATTGTCAAGATATGCAATTTATAGGGAGATTGTACAAAATGGAAAGAGAAAGTTCAAAGAATTGATGAAAGATTGATGTAGTTTACGGAAAATTTCTTTGAAGATTATTTGTTGAAGCAAAGTGAGCTAAATATGAATTTATTTTCCCGAAGTCTGGAAGAGGTTTTTATAATCTTGAGCGAGATTGTTAAAGTTTTAGAAGAGCATAATCACAGACTTTGAAGGAGATTGTGATTTCTGAAGATATTTCAAATTTAAGAGGAGTTTGTCAAAGATTTTGATGAGATTATTAAATCAGAAGAAAAGGGGAGATTGATTTTCAAAAGAGGAGATTGTTTTGTCAGAGACTTAAAGAGAGGAGATTGTTTTACATAGAAGAAGATTTCCTATATTCATGCTAAAGAAGGAGATTGATTTTGTTAACGATCTGACAAAAGGGGGAGATTGCTTGTTAATGCTAATTTTTTTGGAGATGATCTTGAATCCAAAGGGGGTGATTGTTAGTGCATAAAATTTGGATCCAAGATCATTTGGATACAATGTCAAAGTTCAAGTCTGTTAGGTCAATATTGTATTCAAGATTAAATGAGGGTCTAAAGTGTAAACTTTGTAAAGTCAAAGGGTTTTAGTTGTAAAGTCATAGTGTTTGAGTTGTAAAGTCAACTTGTGTTGACTAGGTATAAATAGGTTATGTCTTTATCATTGTAAGTAAAGAGAGAGAACTTGCACATATAGAGAATACACATATACGGATTGTTGAGAGCTTACAGAGAGATTACACAAAATAGGTATATGAATCTATGGAATTGATGTAATACATTCTATATCAATAAATATCGATTCCTACATGTTTGTGTAATGATTTAGAGAGCTTGAAACTGGAACAACATTTGGTATCAGAGCATATTCGATTAAAAATCAACAAAATGAATCCATACCTCTGTTTCACTGTAGTTTGATCGATTAGTGTTTTAGACAAGGTTTGTATTGATTTGTGAGTCAATTACACTGCAATTTTCGATTGATTTATGGTTTTTGTGAATTTTCAAACACACGAGTTCTACGCACTGTATAAGGATTGAAATGTATTTTTGAGCCAATTTGATTGTAATTCATTGCTTGTAATCGTTTCTTATACTGTTCGTGAATCAATTGGTGAAATTACAGACTTGAATTCAAAGGTTTGATAGGTTTTTGATGGAATTGAATCATATTTGGATCGAAAATTGAAGAACTCGCATGGAATGCTCAAGAACTCGCAAGATCTAAAAATCTCGCATCGAGAATTCACATAGTACTTGATTTTTGAAATGACAAGCGCGGAATTCGCATCGGCCTAGATACGAAAAACATAGAATTTGCATCGGCCCAGATACGAATAGTTCAGAATTCGCATAGAACGTCATACAAATTTCGCACCTCGAAGGGTACGAATTGCTTGGATTTCGCATCACACTATATACGGATTTCAGAACTCGCATAGAACGTCATACAAATTCTTGTACTTTTTGCATAGAAAGTCAAAATATTTTCTAAGTACACTATCCGCATCGATACGGAAAGTTGAAGATCGAAATTTTTTTCTAAGTATAGATTTCGCATCTATCTGTTATGCGAAAAGTGTGTGCGAAAAGTGGGTGTCTGAGAAAAGTCTAAGGCAAGAATTCGCATATCGAATTGTGCGAATTTCTCAGAACTCGCATACCAAAGCGTGCGGATTTCTGAATTTCGTATCACGTTGCATACAAAAAGTATCTTCTCGCATCTCATTACGTGCGGATTTCTCAAGTTGTGCAAATTTTGTCTACTGTGGTGTGCGAATTTCTACAAGCTTGAGGATTTTGTGAAGTTTTTATTGTTGTGCGAATTGCTAAGCTACAGGGTGTGAGGATTCTTACCTTAGGAAAATTTTGGAATTTTTTTTCTGAGAATTTTTCTAAGATTTGTTGATTGTTGATTTCTTTCGAACTAACGATCACTTCAAGTTCTTATTCTACAGTTGATTGTCAAGATGTCTAAGGATCTTCTCTCAATGGGGTCACAGTCTAAACCTCCAGTTCTTTCCATCGGTGAATATCCTCAGTGGAAGCGCCGAATGACGCAGTTCTTGAATCACAAGAACATGGAGTACATGAAATCTATCACTGAAGGACCAGTCAATCCATTGGTCAAAGTTCCTGGTCAAACTGCTATCGATACTTCTTTTGAGATTTCGGTTCGCTATGTGTCAAAGCCTTACCAGTACTTTAGTGAACGGGAGAAGGAGCTTGCTAAGATAGATGAAGAAGCCCTCATTTATTTGACGATGGCAATCCCAAACGATATCTACAACCGTGTAGATAGTCGTGACTCCGCTAAAGCGATGTGGGATAAGTTGGAGAGGCAATTCCATGGAACTGATAGATCAATAAAGGCTAAGCCCAATCAAAGCATCAACACTTATGAGGGATTTCGTGCTAAGGAAGGTGAAGCATTAGCTGAATCCTACAATAGGTTCAATGTGATTCTTAACGATCTAAGATGGAACGATATGAACAAGTCAGTGTCATAAATCAATTACAAGTTCATCAAGAACTTGAACCCGGAATAGAAGAGCTATGCCATCAATCTTCAAATGTCCAAAGACATGGATCTTGAGGATGTGAATGACATCTTTACAACTCTATCTCAGCATGAAGACGAGGTAAAAATGTTGAGTGACGAGAAGAAGTTGGTGAAAGAATCGTTAGCTCTGCTTGTTGACAAGAAAATGGGTTCTAGTTCTAGTTCCGGTCTGAAATCCAAGTCAAAGCTTCTGAAATCCTATTTGACTTAGATTTCTCATTTTAGTTCTGAGTCTTCGGTAGGATAAACTGAGGTGAATTGAGATGATGATGTACAAAAGTTTGCTGAAAACCTGGCCTTCATTACCAAGCAATTCAACAAAAGTTTTGGTAAGAAGAAATATTTCTCAAAGTCTAAATATGAAGGTCCCAAGAAAGACAAATCTGAGAGGTTCAAGCCCTGATCTGAGAAGGTGTTTGGCAAGAAGGAGGAAAAGAAAGAAGAAAAAGTAGATCCACAGTCTGGAAGGTGCTTTACTTGTGGAAATTTGGTCATTTTTCAAACGATTGCAAGTTCAAGCGTATAAAGAACTCATAATATTATGCTAAGAAATCGATGTCGGCAAAGAAACAAGAAGATGGGAAGGTGCTGATGGTTGAGGAGGAGAATTGACTATGACAAAGTTCTGATGAAGAGGAAGCCCACTTTACCCAGGTCAGATGTATGATGGCGAAGGTTGAGGAAAATGTTGAAACTGTTTCTGAGCATTCAGATGGAGATTCTGAGGTAAGTGATAAAACTGACAATCCTGAAATTGTTGAATCATTACTTGCACAAATCCAGCACATGGAATCTGAATTTGAATTGTTAAAAAGTAAACTTAGTTTTGAACGACAATCAATGATGAACTTTCGAGACGAAAATGCATTATTGAAAGTTGTTGTTGAGGATAAAGAGAAAGAAAAAGATTATTTAAAAAAGGAAAAAAGAAGTTTTGAAAACTAAGATCATGGAACTCGAAAATGGCTTAGTTAATTTAAATTTTGAAAAGGGTGAATTCAAAATCAAGTTTGAAGTTTGTTTTCAAGAAAGAAACGAGCCATATTGTAAGATTAAGCAACTGGAAGATTTAAATTTAAAAAGAGGACATATTGAGCAAACATTGAATCTTTTAACCAACAAACTCCAAGACGTTAGGTTTTCCAACGCAAAACTGGGGTTAGGTTTATCGGAAAAAGATATTTTAAAACAAGCCCTAGAGAATTTATTCAACTTTGATAAATTGGGTTCAACCGGAAAGAAAATTCCAAATATTCATGATACCTTTGTTAAAGCTGAAACTCCTATATCTAACACTTAATCAAAAGGTAAAAAAGTAATGGAAGATGTCAGGATCGAATTCTTAACAAGAATAAAGTCTCAGAAACAATATCAAAGAAGTTGCGGAATAACACTTTGATATTCAATGTAACAGTAAACAAACAGTGTATATGATTAACAACTTGTAAACTTGTATTGAATGATTAAAATCACAAGGTTACACACTCAACCTCAATCTTGAAGAACAAGCTCTTTCAAGACGAATTCTACTTCTCTAGAATTAGGATCTATGCCTTGAGGTTGATTCTCTCTAGAACAAAACTTAGAAATCAAAAACTATATTAAAAGTTCTATCAATTCTATACATATACTGAATAAAAGATAATTACAATAAATAAAATATATTCAGTATATCTTCCATGAATATCTTCAAGCTTTCCATAATCTTTAGTCCATCCAGCTGTCATCCTTCCATGCGAATTCTTTATCACATAAGCAACATTATTCTTCAGCAGCATTAATACTCTGAGCAGTATTAACTCCAGCAGTACTAACCATGCTCAGCAGCATTAATCTTTTCAAGCAGTACTAACTTTGAACTAGCAGTACTAATCTTGTTGAGCAGCATTAATCATCAACTAGCAGAATTAATCACAGAAGTACTAACTAGAAGTATTAACTGTTTTCTTCTAGCAACATTAACTTTACTTGTGCTTGTACTTGTGCAATTTCTTCAGTTCCCAACAGAAGATGATCAATCAAGTTGCACTGATTCTTAAACCAGTTTTAAATCGGTTGGATTTAAATACAATGATTTAAATAAAAGCTACAAAAGCAGAAAATTAGAATTTGTAGAGTTTGAATCATTGTTTTCCACACCATCTTCAAATTAATTAGTGAACGATGATAAAAGCATACCTGAGACCGAATTTTAGTATGATGATTATGAATCTGATACTGATGTTTGTGATCAGATCCCTATATCTGAATCCATTAATTCTGACTCTTCAAGTGAAGTCAAGATAGAAGAGACTTCAACTATCATGAATTCTGATAATCAAAATGAGTTTGTTGATCATATGTATGAGGATTTTTTTTTGAAGATATGATGAATTCTTCAGATCCTGTCCCAATTTTGAAAAAGCTTGAGTCTAACTCCGTGATTCATCAAACATCAGATTTAGAAAAACAAATCTCAGATTTACAAAAGTCTCTTGAAGAAGTGGAAGATGAAAAGTGCGATCTTCGATTTAAACTGGATAAATCTTTAGAAGAAAACAAAGAGCTTCGTAAACAAATAAATGATTTGAAAAATGATTTGTTTAAAAATAACTTAACTGAACAAAAGGATTTTGATGACTAAAAATGGAATGTTAGATCAAATTCGAAGTGTGTGACTCTTGCTAAGCCTACAATTGTTTATTCTTCATGTTCTGAATATTTGCCAAGCGTTTTTGAAAAAGGTGAAACTTCTGGAATAACGAAAAAGAATTCATTCTATAAGAAGAAGACTAATAAAGTTTCTTTTGGTGTTTCAAATCTGAGTGGAAAAGTGGTTAAAGGAGAATTGAGGAAGAAAGATTGTGAAAAGAAAGATAGTCAAAATGTTTTTGAAAAGGATTGTAGTGTTACTCATAGTGATAGTGTGACATGTAATAGTTCTCCAACAAATATATGTCATTTTTGTTCTAATAAATGTAACACTTTTGATAAATCGACAGCATTGACATTTGCTTGCAAGAACTTTATCTGTAATCACTGTGGTGGCAACTCTTTCTCATTTTACTCCATTCCTCCCAAACCAAAGCATGTTAAAAGCTTTTATAAAGCAAAATCTGTCTCTAACTCCTCGACACAACATATTCACATCTTCAAAGCTAAGTCTACTAATTTTTCAAAGAAAAAGGAGTTTAATGATTTGAATGTAAATATGATTTGGAAATGGTTGCCAAAACTAAGATTTGAGTGGAGGATTAAAGGAAAAATAGATGATTTTAAGAAATTGATAGATGCTAAAAAGTCAGGACCCATCTGGATATGGGTACCTAAAGCGAAGTAATTCGTTCTTTTGCAGGCCTGTCATTTATGGATTATAGATTCAGGATGTTCAAGGCATATGACAGGATTTAAACACTTACTGCATAATTATGTTGAAGAACCTGCGGGAACGGTTGCTTTTGCTAACTCCGAGCTTAAAGGATATGTCAAAGGATATGGTATGCTAACCAATGGCACTGTAACTATTCAAAAAGTGCTATACGTTGAAGAACTATATCACAACATGTTTAGCACAAGTCATTTCTGTGATAGTCTGAATCAAGTGCGGTTTACAATAACGCATTGTCACATCGAGGATCCGGACGATTCTGAAATCTTCAAAGCAGAACGATATGGAAACTTATATGCGGTTAACTTTCCAACTCTTTCAGCCACTCGTTTGGTATGCTTAATTGCTAAAGCCTTGAAATAACAAAGTTGGATATGGCATCGCCGCCTTTCTCACCAGAACTTTAAAGCTATTGACAATTTGGTGAGAAAAGGTTTAGTCAAAGGTCTACCGGAGTTACGGTTCGAGAAATATTCTCTTTGTCCAGCATGCGAAATGGGAAAGATGAAAAGAAGTTCCCATAAGCCAAAAATTGAATCTTCTTTTACATCACCGTTAGAAATGATTCATATGGACCTTTGTGGCTCAATGCGTACTCAATTGATCAACGGTAAAAAGTACATTCTCGTTTTGATTGATGAGTATTCAAGGTATACTTGATTGAAATTTCTTCGAGCAAAATCAGATGCGCCAGAATTAATCATTGCCTTCATCAAGAAAGTACAAGTTCTGTTACAATTGTCGATTAAGAAGTTGTGAAGTGACAACGACACTGAATTTAAGAACGAGACTCTTCAAGGTTATTTACAATCTTTTGGGATCTCTCATAACTTTTCTGCTGCTCGCATATCACAACAAAATGGCGTTGTTGAATGCAAGAACGGAACATTAGTCGAAGCAGCAATGACAATATTGGCATATTTTGGTCTTCCATTATATCTCTGGGCAGAAGTTGTGGCTACCGCTTGTTTCACACAGAATCAGACGATCGTGCATAAACATTTTAATAAGACTGCGTATGAGCTTATTAATAAACGAAAACCGACTGTTAAATTTTTACGTGTTTTGGTTGCAGATGCTTTATCTTAAATGACCGTGACAATCTTGGGAAGTTCGACAAAAAGGCGGACGAAGGCTACTTCCTTGGATACTCACTGACTTCCAAAACCTATCGTTCATACAACCGTAGAACCAATATTTTTATGGAAAGCATTAATGTCTCATTTGATGAAAATTCGACGTTGACTTCTGAACAACACAGTTCAGAACTCAAGCTTAAAGGAAAGGCATCTATTCAAGACGGAATAGAAGCCAAGCTAAATCAGACTAAGTCATCTAACTCTTCTATTTCTACATCTGAGTTAGTTCTTTTATTCTTTGATGCTTTTATGGACATTTGTGCAGAATTTGATAAATCAAGTGTGTCCGCATCAACTTCAGAGGTTCCAGTAGTTACTGAAGATATTTCTGGACCTTCTGAACCCGTCACAACAACAAATTCAACAGGTACTGAAATGCCTAATGATTTTGATAATTCTAATACTGCTTCTGCTTCTGCAGATTCAAATTCTGGTCAAGAGGTCCCGAGCACTTCTTCGGCTGCACCAAAGTTACACCAGTCATAATCAAATGTGAATGATGTCCCATCTACATCTGAAGTTATTCCTGCAATAATTGATGAGTATAATGAGTAGTATAACAAAGATTATATTCAACCTCTACCTATCACTACTCGTTGGACTAGAGATCACCCTCTTCACAATGTAATTGGTGACGTAAATAGTGAAGTGAAAACGCATGCAGCGTCTGCGAACTTTTGTCTATTTTCCAGTTTTCTAAGTTCCATAGAACCGAAAAAGGTATTGGAAGCTCTTCAAGATCCAGATTGGATCCTTGCCATGCAAGATGAGCTACTCTAATTTGAGAGGAACAAGGTTTGGCAGCTAATCCCACGACCAAAAGATAAATCTGTGATAGGCACAAAGTGTGTATTTAGGAATAAAAAAGATGAGGTTGGAGTTGTAGTTAGAAACAAAGCAAGATTAGTTGCCAAGGGTTACTGCCAGCAGGAAGGCATAGACTACGATGAGACATTTGCCCCTGTTGCAAGGATTGAAGCTATTCAGATCTTTCTATCTTATGCAGCACATAAGAATTTCACTGTCTACCAAATGGACGTGAAATCGTCATTTCTAAATGGTATACTACATGAAAAAGTGTACGTTGCACAACCCGAAGGCTTTGTTGATCCACATTACCCGTACCACGTATATGTCGTTGATAAAGTGCTTTATGGTTTAAAACAAGCACTAAGGGCATGGTATGAAACTCTAACTCAATTTCTACTCGCCTCCGGATTCAAGAAAGGTACAATAGATACAACTTTATTCCTAAAGAAGCAAGGTGAGGATTTGATATTAATTCAGATATATGTAGATGATATAATTTTCTGGTCTACAAATCCAAAATTTTGTAGAAACTTTTCAAAAATAATGGAGACTCGTTTTGAAATGAGCATGATGGGTGAACTGACGTTTTTCCTTGGTCTTCAAGTAAAACAGTCCCTTGATGGAATTTTCATAAATCAGTCAAAGTATATTCGTGATATTTTGAAAAAGTTTAACATGACTGATAGTACTGTAATGAAAACACACATGGCTACCGATACACTTCTGGATGCTGATTTAAATGGTAAATCAGTTGATCAGAAAACGCATCGTAGCATGATTGGTTCATTATTGAATCTAACAACAAGTAGACCTGATATTATGTTTGCTACGTGTTTCTGTGCAAGATATCAGGCTAGTCCGAAGGAATCTCATCTTGTAGCCGTGAAACGGATTGTTAAATATCTCAAAGGCACTCCTGAATTGGGCCTTTGGTATCCTAAGGATTCCAGATTTGATTTAACTGCATTCACAGATGCTGATCATGCAGCCTGTAAACTTGATCGGAAGAGTACCTCTGGCTCGTGTCAATTTTTAGAAGATAAACTTGTAAGTTGGACATCCAAGAAACAAATTTGCGTGTCTACATCCACTGTTGAGGTTGAGTACGTTGCTGCTGCCAGCTGCTGTTCTCAAGTCATGTGGATGAAAACCCAATTGATGGATTTTTGGATACACATACATGCACGTCCCTATCTATTGTGATTACAAGAGCGCAATAGCAATAACTGCTAATCTCGTTCAACACTCCAAGACTAAGCATATCGACGTGCGTTACCACTTCATCGAAGATCACGTGGAGAAAGGCGATATTGAAATGCACTTCTTACAAACATACTACCAGTTAGCTGACTTATTCACTAAGCCATTAGATGAAAAACACTTTAAATTTCTTATCAGCAAACTTGGTATGTTAAACATGTCTTCATAAGAGTTTGTTGTCATTTCATGCCTAATTCTAGGGGGAGTTCATCTAAATGATTGACTATTTCTAGGGGGGGGGGGGTTGGATAAGACTATATGTTTATATTTTGACTTACTGACGAAGGTGGAATCATTTCAAATGATTACCAAAGTCTTTATTGTTTTGTAGGTTATTATTAAACTGTGACGATGGCTTCTGAATACTTCTGTTAAGAACCCGGACTTAAATGTTTTTCTTCTTAAGGATGCTGACAAGATACATCTTTCTATGAAGTTTTTCATGTTTATTTGTGGAGAGATAGCTAAAACTTTCATTGTCATATTTTTCTAATGATTTGATTTTTTACAGATACCAGGGGGGGGGGGAGTATCTGAAGTTTTGTCAAGGATACTTAAAAGATAAATATTCTTTTTAGGGGGAGTTAAGATTTCTACATTAACGGTATATCATTCTAAATCTTATTCTCTACCACATGATGAAAGAAGAACAACTTTCAAATGTAAAAAACGATTTCTTAAATGTTCAAACCACTTCGTGTTCTCAAACGTTTTATGAATTTCGAAGAGTGATTTTAAATGATTTTCATATGGTTACTTTCATGATTATCTGACCGTGTGTTTCTCAAAGATAAATACTTGTGTATTATATTTTCATATATTGTCAAGTATTCTTACATACATTAGTTCAGTTCATTTTTTTATTGTTATTACCATGTCTCAAAAGGTTAAATCTTTCGATGGTAATACTCCAATTTGCTATTCATTATTGTTTGACATCAGACGTCATTTCTTTATAATGAGCTTTCATTGATAATATTGTTTATATAAACAAATACTCGTTCTTTGATATCCCAAAATATTTTTTCTTCATGATATATGATCTGATCGAATCATTGTCAGATTCTCAAAACACTTAACTTAACTTGATTTCATTTCATTTATTCAATTTCATTGTTTTGAGAGATCTTAAATGTTCAAATTGCTCAAATTTCATTCTTATTATTAATGAGCATACATTTTCTGATAATGATATCTTGTGCTTAATTGTCAAGATAACTGTTGAGCAACATATTTTTCTTAGGACAAAATACATGGGATTCATTGTGTGAGCTTATCAGAACTTCTATTGATTTACGTTAACCTGTAGTTCCTACCCAATAAGTTATCCCAAGTGATTGAAGGGAGAGGGGTCAAAATCAAAGAGAGTGGGTGTGTGCTGAGGTAAAATGGAAAAGATGATCAGAGTAAAAGAATATTAAACTCTGCACCAAACTTTTTCTAAGTCGGGCAGCCACAAAATCTGTTGTTTCACAACTTTTTTGTGAACTTCATTAAAATAGGCAACTAGCCCATACCAACTCTTGCTTTCAACCCCACCAGCTACTCATTGTTTTCTCAACAAAAAGAATGTTTCACATTTTAAAGGGGAAGCAACACATCATCTATCGAATCTTCACTTGGAAGATGTTGATATTGAAAAAGAATGACAGTTGCCCCACCTTCGAACCTCATTCATGCACATTGAGTCTATGTAATACTATTGATGTCTCAATGGTTTACATAATTTTGAGCCTTATTAAAGTAATCATTATGCTTAATTCTTTCATACACAAGCACGAACACACAGAAAATTCGTTTTTCTGTCAGAACGTTCATAGAGTTACCTTGTGTTATTCGATTATTGAATGGAAGTCCTGGGGAGTGAAAATCACAAAAGCTCCTTATATAGTACATTCGTTGTACTAAGTAATTTCGTGTTACTTACAAACATCATAACTGTTTCATATGTTGATTCAGGGTTACCGCTCTTAATTTGTCTGAATTTGAAAAGATTTGAATAAATACTCTTATAAATTGACGACAAATTATTTCTATAAGATAAGACGTATATCATCTTCTTTGGCTGAGATTGTTCATATTTTTCTAAAGGAGGAGAATATCTATGTTTCTCATGAAGACTGTGCTTACATTGCTATTTGGGGGAGATATTTCAAAGACAGAGCTGACCTTGAAATGTTTTGATGATTCTGATTTCTCATCATTCATCAAAAAGCGGAGAAATTTTAAGATTTCAAAGTTAGATTAAAGTTGATCTTATCAAAAAGGGGAGAAGTTTTCAAAGTTCAATTTCAGAACAATGAAGAGTCAAGAGAAAATCAAAGTAAAGTCTGGTGATTGTCGTGTTGAAAAGATTTCATGAAAGCGTGTTGCATTTTGTAACAAGTGGAGAAGATTGAGGAAAATTTTAAAGTTTTGAATATTTTAAAAGTTTGCAAAGAAAGTCAAAGTGTTCAAGATTTAAAGGTGATAAAGATTCAAAAGTTGAAGATTTTACAATGAGAAGATGACCTAAAGATTATTGTGAAAAAAAAAATTTAATCTTGAATCCAAAGGGGGAGATTGTGAGGTCAATATTGTATTCAAAATTAAATGAGGGTCTAAAGTGTAAACTTTGTAAATTCAAAGGGTTTTAGTGTGTAAAGTCATAGTGTTTGAGTTGTAAAGTCAACTTATGTTGACTAGGTATAAATAGGTTATGTCTTTGTCATTGTAAGTAAAGAGAGAGGACATGTGCATATAGAGAACACACACATACAGATTATTGAGAGCTTATAGAGAGATTGCACAAAATAGGTATATGAATCTATGGAGTTGATATAATACATTCTATATCAATAAAGATCGATTCTTACATGTCTGTGTAATGATTTAGAGAGCTTGAAACTGGAACAACAAAGTCAAAGTCTCTCAAGCAAAAGTCAAAGTTTCTTTAAGTGAAAAGTCAAACAAAGTCAAAGCGTTGTTAGTTTTAGTTAGTTTTTGTCTTTTTAATTTGTAGGTATAAATACCTTTTTGTTAGTAGACGTATTAGACAATACGCATACATTGAGATTCTAGTGAGAGAAATATTTGAGTTGAGAGCATCTTGTATTCTGTGAAATTTGATATCAAATAATAATGTATTGATTCAATTCTTGTGTTGTTCATCTTTTTTTTGGTAACCGTGGGTTTCCGGGTCAGCTTACGCGCACCGACTAATCCCCGGGCGACCACGAATGGCCTGGAGTCATCGTAGGTGAACCTCCATGGCCACAAGAGCTTTGGCAGCGCCTGGATTTGAACCCTGGGTAGATGAGATCTTCCACTACATCCTTCAAAGGCTTTACCAGTGCGCCACAAGTGGTTTTATGTTGTTCATCTTGAGATTGCACATATTGGGACACACAAAGTTACTTGAAGAAAATTATTAAAAAATAAAATAAATAATGAAAAATATCATTATATATGCTTATAGAATGAAATTTGTGCCTTTAAAATGGAAGAGCTTAAGAAAACTTGTTATAAATTTATGTTGATCCGTAAAAGAAAAATGAATAAATAAATTGAGGATTTTGAATTTTTGGAAGATAATCTAAAGCATTAAATCTAATGATAATATAAGGTTTTAATTGATTCATAAGCTTTTAACAAGAAATTTCCTACCAATAATAAAGAAAATAAGTAATAGATATTATGTACAAAAACAAATAAAAGAAAAAGAAAGAAATAGGAAAGACAAGATTCAAAAAATCTGTAAGAGTTAAAATAAAGATTAATGGACTAGCTCACTCTTTTGTCATCATTCGATAAATAGACAATTAAAATATAAATGAATTACAGTATTAAAAAAATAGTATAATCAAATTATCTTAAAATCACGATATTTTATATAATTATTTTTTTTTAAATTTATAATGAAGTTACATTAAAGATTAAAAAATCGTAAATATTTCATATAATTAATAAATAAATAAAAAGTTGTTTCAAAAGTAAAAAACATATAAAAATAAACAAAAACTTTAAAGAGGTATAGTGCAAGATTCAAACTTGTGATGTATCCTACACAATGAGAGTGTTAACCAACTACACAACATGGTAAGTTGATTAAATTTATGGTGATTCCTTTTTATATCTAATATACATATATATAAAATAAAAAACCGAAGGCCGTTCGATGTGCAGGAGGCCCTATGCGATGACACCACCTCGCACACGGCCTTGCACGAAATACCAGGCAAATCGTTCACTTGACTGTACAACATAAAACATGCATGCATGTGTAAAACACCACAACCTTTACATACAGAAATAAATGTTTGTACATGTTCTTTTCTTTCCTTTTTTTTAATTTCCTTTTTTTCTTTATTATGTTCACATGAGGGAGGAAGTGTGCCCTAAAAAGAGTTGAGCACGTGTAACTTCGGTCGTTTGAATAAGGAAGTTACAAAGAAACAAAGGCACCATAATAATTCTATATATATATATATATATATATATATATATATATATATTAATTCTATATTAAGTATGAAAAGGACCCACTTATTATCCTCCACTCAATCTCTATAAATATTTTGAAATGCTTTGTATTAAATTAAATGTAATATTTAAAAAAAATGTAAATTGTATGAAAATATATAATCCTTTTGTTTTGATTTCTATTTCAAGTAATATATTTTCAAAAAAGAATATTTATTTGTTACACTTAGGTGTCTCACTTATATTTGAGGATGAATGCAATTGCCATAGCTCCACAACCATCGTTTGCTACCGACCACCAATGTCGATTGCCACCACCTACACCATAACCAACACCACCACCACTACCTCCGTCACCTCGGCTACAACTACCTCATCCACCATAGTCATCCTCAACCACCACCACCGTCCACCATCTTCATGTCCTCTATATTCACTGTTGTCCACCAGCCACCACCACCACCGCTTCTACCTCCACCAACATTGTGATTGCAACAACCTTCAGGCCGGTTCAATAGTTTTGGATGCCCTGAGCAGAGAGCCAAAAATATGTCATCCAATGGACTAAGAACACAAAATTTTTAAGGGGTTTGGAACCTAGTCAAGCTAGGAGGTTCATCTCCACAATAATTATTATTAAAAAAAAGTTACAACCGGGTGGGGGGGGGGGGGATAAACCAAAACCCCGAACAACAAAACAAATATATTATCACCTAAAACAGTGTCTTCGGGTATTGCGTGAAGCAAAATCATTAATTAATCTATCATAGTCAACATTTGCTAAAATCAATGCTCAAAATTGTTAACTCGTTAAGCCTCTCTTGACTCATGGTAGTCCGTAAATATGACTTCAATAGCTTTAATTTTGAAAATCCTTTCGGCGGATGCTACCGTGACTAGTACGGTTAACAAAATCTTGTAGCCAAGCAACACGTGTAGGAACATATCCACCTTCCTTACAAACTCCATAACTTGAATAGACGTCCGAGGCTTTTCTTCCTCGTATGCTTCATATGGTATCATGCCCTACAAAATCTGTAACTCCGTGAAAAGATATTTCCCACTAATATCAACATCGTCACCATGTGTCAAAGCAACCTCAAGATTCAAACAACATTTCTCTAATTCGTCATCTCTCAATTTAATGAACTTCGATGCATCAAACAAGAACCCAAATATTGACTCAAAATGTTTCATTTGTTCAAATCTACTTCTTAACTAAGAAAGTGCCATATCTACTAAAACTAGAAAATAATCAGGTCTAAATGATTCTTGTGCGGATTGTTGTGCTCTTTCACTATTAGGGATCTCATCAAATTGTTTTTTCTACAAGCATAACGTTTTACAGGAAATTCGGATTCACCTCTAATGTTTTCTATAATTTCTTTGGCTTCAATAATAGCCAAGTCAAACCCATTATCCCTGTATTTTTCAAAATAAACAACCAAACCTTCCAAGTTTTTTACAACACTATCTAGAAGCATATATTTTGCCTGTAACTTTTTACTAACCAAATTGATTCTATATAAAATTGCATGCCAAATAACCAAACTTAAAATAAATTCAAAACTCGAAAGCTCACCATTTATCAAAGATTCAGCATCTCTACACACTTTTCCATCTTCACACACATTGGCTAATTTTATCAAAGCATCTTTTATTTGTCCATGTTGAGTTTTTATTGCTTTCAGACTTTCAACATGACTTTCCCAAAGATTAGCACATAAAGACTTGAAAGTAAAATCATCAATATATTCAAGTAAAAAAAACACTCCACCGCTTTGTAGAATTAGAATATGGTATAAATTGTTTGATATGTTCCAAAAAACGTTTTTGCTTTATGACAAGAGTTTGCCATATCACACAAAACCAAATTAAGATAATGACATCCACAAGGCATATAAAAAGCTCTATGATTTATATCAAGCAACCTTCTTTGAACACCTTGATGCTTTCCTTTCATGTTAGCCCCATTATCATACCCCTGTCCCCGTACACAATTAATATCTAAGTCAAGACATTTCAAAACATCTTGTAGCACATCAAAAAGACCCTTACCATATGTATCTTCTACGACCATAAATTCTCAAATGAACTCTTCTACTTTGATAGGAACACTCGACACATCAACACATCTTATAATCAAAGTCATCTGTTCTTTATGACTTGCATTAGGAGTGCAATCAAGAACAACATTTCAATCAACTCATTCTAAATTTTATGACTAAGATAATGATGATGAGTTTCTTTTTCTTTAATCAAACGAAAATGGTGTTGCATGACTGGATCAAACTGAGATATCATTTGAAGAATGCCTAAGAAGTTACCATTAGACTCTTCATAAAGTTTTTAACTTTTTCCACGAAAAGCCAAATTATATCCTGCCAAACAATTTCACACAACAATTATTCGAATTAAAATTTGTTTCCAATGAGCGGTATCTTTCTTGATTAACTCTTGCAAGTCCTTGTCAATAGTTTGATTCTTATCTAACCTCACTTTCAATTCACACCATGCTTTTAAATTAATCCATTGTTCAAAACTATTTTCATGTAAAGATAATGCATAACTAAGATGTTAGTGCACATTTGTTGTATTCAAGATCAAGAAAGTCAAAGCCTTAAAAGTTAAAGCCAACACAAGCTTAATGAGAGTGTCAAAGTCAAAGGTCAATGTTTTAAAGAGAAGTCAAAGTCAATCTTGTTAGTTATGTTAATTTGTGTTGATCCCAAAATCAGTGTTCTATTCAAATGATGAACTACTAAACTACACAAATCAGAATAATAGGAGTGCGGAAGCGATTTAGAAGTAGTAGAGTAGTATAGTTTGGTAGTAAACACACTGATATTCAACAAAGCATTCAACAAACAAGTAGATAATGATCACTTAATCAAATGTTTCATTACTATGAGTATTACACCAAGAACACGCACAAGTGTGTGTTAAAATACTCAAAGATAATCTAGAAATACAAAGGTGCTATCAGAATAGTGTGTGATCGCTTCATATGACTTCAAAAGGTGCTCCCCTCATATAGAACGAGGGGCACACAATAGTACAAGACAAAGGCTGACATTCCATATAAGGAATGCCACCTGGAAAGTAGAAACATTGTGGACGCGCATGAAATGATCCTTAGAATCTTTGTACAGCAGGTTCACGTGTTCTGCACGTGTTCTTGTCTTGACCATTGTCTTGAAATCCTTAAGTATTCCATCTCCAGAGGTTCGCCATCACAGAGGCTCTGTGATCTGAGAGTGATCTTCAGGTTGAGAACTTCTTGGGTAGATGGTTGACAGAACTTCTGAGCATTGCACTTCTGTGGTGCATCTTGGTGTATTTGAGCAGTATTCTGTGGTTCCTATACTTAGCCTATTTTTTAATACTTCCTATACAATATATTGGAGCTAACAATCTCCCCCTAAGTATTGAAAAAAGAAAAATTGGAATTGAGAGTGTTTAGGCTAAGTTAAAAACATAAGAGGTGAAAGGAACTTATCCTCTGAAGACTGTTTTTCATTCAATATAAAGAAATGCCAGAAGGCAAGTACATAAACTTTAAAGTACATGAATGAAAAGAAAAAAAAATCACAACTTCAGAGCCTATATTTTGGCGTCTGGAAAATCATTTATTCTTCTACCAAAACCCCCTTCCTTCTTCAGCTCTCGGTAGTAGAAGGCACACATGTTCTGAAAGTTGATAGTCGCACCAATATTTTCCAAGAGTTGGTCTGCAGCTTCAGGGTTAACAAGAGGTGTGCTTCTCTGTACTTTCTGATTTCTTCTTGTAGGTACAGCAGAGTCTGAGTTGAATATTTTTGGCTTTCAATACATAAGAAGATCTTCTTTTCGCCTCTAGCATTTAGGTATACGAAGCCAAATTTTGTGTTTGTGATGATGGAGTTTGGTAGGATGTTGGCAGAGGGAGGCAGGCTATCTTCTGGAGGTGTCAAGTTCACCCTTGTTACTCCTAGGTCTACGACGATCTGAAATTCAATTACGCTGAAGTACAAGAGCTTCTACCTCATCACCTTCTTGATAATTTGATGGGCATCTTGATTTTCTTTTCTCCAACCATATCTCCCCTTAGTCCAGTTGAAAAGCTCTGTGAGATCATGGGGATGGACATTCCTTAGGTCAGCATGTAACACCCTCGAATTAGATAAGAGCAACTAATTAAAATTTTAAATATAACATCAAATAAGGTATAAAACTTTCTCTTACAATCCAAACTCTATATGCCTCAAGCACGAATTCTATAATTAACCTTGACAAATACAAACTCCAGTGATATATACACAGACTAAATTTAAGTCGGGTGTTACTTAACCCAAATACAAGTTGCTCTCTTTAACCTAATGCGGAAGACTTTATCTAGCCATTCACTCCTCTGGTGCACAAAAGGCACTCCTCTCTTCACTGATACTAGAACTATTCCCACCCGGAACCTGTTGCACATGCAGACAAATAAAAAGGTTAGGCTAAAGCCTAGTGAGCTCAAGAGTTTTACATGAATAAATATATATTTAAAAGAATGAACTTCGCTTAAAATCATAATCTTTCAAATGATTTACTTTAAAACGTGGAAACGAATCTTTTCCAATATCATGCTTTTTCAAAGATGGACACCTTATTACAAACATTCTTTATAAAATGATGCAACCCAAAACTCACCCAAACACCAATAGAAATCAACTCTCAATTTACGAAAAATGTGACTAAAACTTCATATCCCGAAACACCCAAAACACGGGCGAGGCATAATACCCAACTTATAAATCATGGAGAACAATCCATATAAATATAATATGCCATCGAAAACATGGAATTAAGATTCAATACTCACGCGACCATAAAACGGAATGAAATCCAAATGTTAAAGCATGGACAATTAAATATCCAAAATACTGTTGGCCGACAACGGGGGAGACCCATATCCATTGAGAGTGGAGGAACACAAAAGTATGGAACTCATACAACGTTGATCGTATGACACTTCACGACATGAAAGCCCAAGTGCCCTTATGACTCCCTGCAAGCTACACCAAAAGAGACAGCTGACCTTAGTGAATATTACCATGAATACCACCAAAGACCCGACAACGTTCGAGGACTACAACCATGGCATTACCCCGAATGACGGAGGTTCAAACTGCCCATCATCATAATATCACAATCGGACTCAGCCCTCCTACTGTACACTTGAAAGTTTAAGGTCATCAAACATAGGTTCCGGAGTCAAATCCCGCACACCCAATTGACCATTAAAACAGACTGACTTACGTGCCTATGGATCTAATGCAACACGGTCTAACATTACATGCCTATACCGAAATGGCCAACGCACTCGAGCATGTAATCAACACCAAAATGCAACAAGGTGCATTAGTGTGTACATCATAATTGGGCTCTATATTGAGCCATTAAAACCGGACATCTGTCCCCAAGACTGTTTTAAGTCAACACCGAGCTAAAGTGCTCAAAACCCCTTTTTGACCAACAAAGAACGGTCCCAAATAATAAAATGCAATCGACCCACATCATGCAAACACATGCTTCAAAAATACTCGGATAAACTCCAATACTGTTTAGTTGGGACAAATGGTTTTCCAATTAGATCTATACTCTTTATCCTTTCAAAACGTCCCATAACACGAAATCAAACCCTTTCTCCAAACAAACACTAAAAGTGTCTTTTTACCAAATAACTTCAATTTATGCAATAAATCATCAAAACACTTTAAAATGACTTACTTTTCAAGGTATCCAAAAATCCCAAATGTGGGGGATTTTACAAGATTTATAAAGTTCAGATAATCAAAACCCACCAAATAACTCAACAAGTAATAATTTCATGATAAACACATAAATACTTTAAAATGAACATATTGGCATGTACAACATTTTCACAAAAAGGGTTATTTGGAAACCCTAACTCATTGTTGAAGATGATGTGTTGATGATGGAAGCTTCATTCTTGGAGGCTAAGGATTTGGGTTGAAATCTAGGTTTAACTTAACCTAGCAATGTGAGTTCAAGTTGATTTGTGAAAACGTTGTACATGCCAAAAATGTCCATTTTAAAGTGTTTATGTGTTTACATGAATTTTATTAATAGCTAGGATATTTGAAGAGTTTTACTCATCTGGATTATTTTGTTTTATAAATTATGTCAAACACCCACATTTGGGATTTTCGAACATTTTGGTAAATAAATCATGTTGATGTGCTTCCTTGATGATTATATATATATAAATGGAGGTCATTTGATGTAAATGTCACTTTTGTTTATTTGATCTTATAAACCATTTGAAAAATGCATATTATTGTGTTATGAGGTATTTTGGAAATATAAGGTTATGAGTTCATTTGGAAAATGGGTTGCCTCAACCAATGACGAGTTTTGAGTTAATCATACTGTTGGTCGTTATGTTTGCATAACCGTTGGTCAAACGTGTTTTAATGTTTACACTGACTTTCATTGGAAATTTAAGTAAATTGTTGGGCCTTTGGCTCGGTTTTGACTAAGATGAGTCTTGAGGACATTTGTCCGGTTTAATATCCCGTTGTAGAGTTTTGAGTATGATGACGTTTATTACGTATCATTTGAGAATTACATGTTTTGAGTGCTTTGGTCATTCAATTGGAGTCATGTAGTGTTATAGACTGTAATATAATGGATCCATAGGCATATGAGTCGGTCTTTATTATTTTACGAAAAAGGGCTATTGTTTCCATGTTGGAACCAGAATTAGTCATGGGATTATTGAGGGCTTTATGGTGCGGGCTCGTGGAGTCTAACATTTGGTCCTGGGCCCGTGATGTAATTTATGAGTCTATTTTTATGGGATAGTTATTTCTCATTTGTAGCTAGTTGAGACATTGGGTCCTCGGGGGCAACTTGGTACAGTTATGTGAAGCCGGTTACTAGCCATAGGCCGTAAATGTAATCCTAGCGAATGAGCATGATTAGGATCCTCGGGTGCCCTCATCCACATCTTAGTACGAGTCGGCGAGCTCGTGGCCATAGGTCCTAGTATGGTGAGCTCAATAACTTGGAAAGTGGCCTACTTTTGTGTTCTGCCACAAGCCATGGAATTCGGGTCTCCCCCGTCACCGAAAGGTGTTGTTTTGGGTATTTAATTTTATCCTTGTTTTTCGGTGACGTTTTGAGTTTGGGTTATTCTCCATATGTTATAATTTTTGGAGGCTTGAGTTTACTCATATTTCGGTCGTTTGATTTATAAAGTTTTATTTAAATTTCAACGTTTAAGCATTTACCATTATTCACGTGGGTTGCATTATTTCATGAAAGAATGCTTTGGCATTGAGGCGTTCATTTATAAATTGCATATTATTGGAAAACAGGTTGTGTGTCCCAGTGATTAACAATTCAATCAAGCAAACATATAAACAATACGATAATGCAAACCTGATACGATTAAACGAGAGATTCAACCGGTTACAAGTGTTTTTGATGAAATCGATCTATCTCTTTCTCTCTAACTCTCTCTTTTCATGACGCTCTCTCTCTCTCTCTCTCTGTATATTTCTTGTACGGCCACCAATAACAATAATTAAACCTCTAACCTAATTAACACTAAAACTAATCTAACTTATACTTAGGCCTGACTAGACTAATGGGCTTGGCTTGGCTTGGGCCCAACAACTAAATAACAATTAAATAAAGACTAACAATGAAAATACAGAAACATACTTTGACTAATTATTACAAAAGACCCTAGACTATTTGTTGAGACGACTTTTCCAGCTTTGACTTCAGATTTCCATCTTCAGATAATGATGATCTTGAATCCAATAAAACTGCGCTTTAACAATCTCCCACTTTGGATCAAGATCATTACTAAAAAGATTTAGCAATTCAATCCTTCTCTTTAAGCTCAGAAGATGCAATCTACCTCTTTGTCTTCAGAATATAGCAATCTCCCCAAACAATGAGAATAAAAATCTCTTGGAAATAAATTATCTCCAGTTTCAGCTCGGAATGCTTCAGCAAATCATCTTCATAGAAAATTTCTTCAAATCAGCATATCTTCATAAATTCTTTCAATCTTTCAAAAACTTGTGATCTCCCCATTTCTTTGTAGACAAATTTCTTCAAATCAGTATATCTTCAGAAATTCTTTCAATCTTTCAAAAACTTGTGATCTCCGCATTTCTTGGTTGACGCTTCTCCCCCTTTTTGATGAAAAGAGCAAAGAGTTCATCAAAACTTTTCTCCAAGAAATATCTTCCACCACTGATCTTGCAAACAGAACCACTGATTAACCGTCAATTCATAAAGATGTGCATCCAGATCTTTGCAAATCTAGACAAAATAGAAAGGTAACCCCTGAATCAACAAATGAAGCAGTTAAAAATGTCTGTCAGTAACACGAAGTCACTTGTGTGTAACGAATACACATTATAAAGGAGCTTTTATGATGTTCACTCCCCCAGGGCTTCCATTCAATCATCGAAACACCACAAAGGCAATTTCTATGAACGTTATGACAAAGAAACAAATTATTTGTGTGTTCGTGCAAGTGATAGAATAAATTAAGCATATGATGATTGCTTATAAGGCTCAAAATGTGTAAACCACTGAGACAACAGTTAGTTAAACACAGACTCAATGTGCATGAATGAAGTGTGAAGGTGGGGCAGACTTCCTTCTTTTCAATATCCAAATTTTCCAAATGAAAATCAGATAGCATATGTGTTGCGTCCCCTTTGAAAATGAAACATTTTCTTGTTGAGAAGAAAATGAGTAGATGGTGGGGTAAAGGCAAGAGTTGGCATGGGCTAGTTGTCTGTTTCAATAATGTTCACCAAAGAGATGTGAAGCATTAGAAATGTGGCTGCCCGGCTCAGAAAGTAGTTGGTGCAGAGTTTGATATTCTTTTACTCTGATCTCTCACCCTCTTTCTTTTAATCTTTAAACTCACAACTAACCAAACTCTCTTTTACAATTTCTCTCATCACACATCCCACACTCATTTCTTGTTGAACTTCTCACATTCAATCACTAAAGGATTAACTTATTGGGTAGGAAACACTGGTTAACGTGAATCCATAGAAGTTTCTTTTAAGTCCTAGCACACTGATCCCATGTTGTTCTATGAAGCATATGATGCTCAGGTGATTTAACTTGATCAGTTAACGCTCAATGATGAAGCAAAAAACATTTAAAAGCACACTTCCAATTCAAGAAATCTGTTTAAGAATCGGGAAGTGGTTTGAACATTTAAGAAAATGTTTTCTTATGATTGAAAGTTGTCCTTCTTTCAACCATAGATGAGATGAAGGTAAAGAATTATACCTTGTAAGTGCAATCTTCCATCTCATGAAGTCAAGCTTAAAGTCATAAAGATATGATCGTGTAAGCATCTCTCAAACTGCAAAAGTCTTAAGGTCTAGTCAAAGTAACTTTCTTCACTGAAATTAAAATGACAGAAAGCAGTAAAACAATTAAATTATGAGCTCTGATCTGAAATAATCAGAAGTCGTAGCCATACTCTTTTTACTTGTATGCTCCCCCTAAAATCATGCATCACTAACAAGTTATCAGTAAGTACAATGCATTCATTAGATATGCTCCCCCTCAAAATAACATTGACCATCTATGAGAAACTTCTCACACTCCCCCTGAGATCATGAACAAACTATTAAATAGCAGATATCTTGCGGAAATAATGATAAAGTGTGAGAACTTACTTTCCCAAACCAGAAAGGTCACAGGTACAAACTTTGAAACTTAGAGATTTCTGTATTTTAAGAATTTAATATCCATCTCAATCACAAGGTTTTACGTCTAAGTGCTTAGCCCATATTTTCATTACAATCCAAAATTCTGACTTTTTAGGTTTTCTAAGCATTGTAAACTATAGATATTCCGAATCACACAACTTTAAAGCAAAAACAAAAGTTTCAAACAAGTTGCTGACTTTTCGAAATTTGTTAGAATTGAAATTTGAACATATAACAACTTCAATATAAACAAACAACTTGAAAATTTATCCAAGACACACATTTTATTCAAACAGAAAGAAAATCTGTAAAACTTCTACTTTATAGAATAAAATTTGTAAAGATTTAAACCTGGTTTTTTTTAACTGTGTCTCAAAATGTAAAATTGGGTTGAACAAAATTCAAACGAGATTGAAAATGCTCAGATTCATGAAAAAGATTTGAGAATACTGGAAAACATTATTAACAGAGTAAAATGCAGCGGAAATAATAAGATGTACTCACAGTATCTCGTTAGTCAGAAGCTTAAAAGCTTTGAAGAACGAGTCCTAGACTGAGATGTCTAGAAGTCGTAGCCGTAGAAGTACGGGTTCTGAGCTGAAGTAATCAGAATCCAACTTTCTCTTACTCCCCCTTGACGTGAGATGCCTGCAACTTGGAAGCAGTTTGAGATTTGGGTACCCACTTAAATTTGGGCCCGTGAAAGTTAGTTGCAGTTCTTATGGGGAAATAATTATTAGATTTGACAGTTAGAGCATGAGAAATATAATCAGAATAATAAGCACAGTCATCAGATGAATACAAAGCATAATCATCTGAACTAGAATCAGAAGAAGAATATGAGACATTTTTGGAAATTTGAAACATTTGCTTTATAGAGTATTTGAAAACTTTATTATATGAAGCAAATGAATCACTATTATAAAGTCTGTCTACATATCTATATCCATCAAACATAGAATCAGTAGATGTCCGCTTTGCTTTCCAAATCTGCTTCTTTGATGACTTGCTCAAAGTCCTATCTGAAAGATTAGAATCGGAAGAATTAGAATTATCAGAAATAATTGTATCTTGTTTCTTTGACTTCTTTGACCGTCTTCTTTTACGCTTAGGTTTATAATATTGATCACTGAGCGTAAAAGAATTATCAAGAATTTTAGACGAAATATTTAAATCAGAAGAAATAATTTTATCCAAGCAACCAATCTGATCAACTAATAAATCTGAATTTGCTTCGGAGTCAGAATTATTTTGAGAAAAGATTTTAAAATTGGAAATTTCCTTTTTATTTTCCTTAGAATCAGAAGAAATGCTAGAAATAGAATCTGGTTTTTAAGAAAATAGATTTTTTTCAAGACTAGAAGTCATAAAATAAAGAATAATATCAGATTCAATTTCTTTTAAAATATTTTGATCTTCTATCTTATTTTCAAGATCGATGATTGTACTCTCTAATACTAATGGAGGAGTATATTTCTTAGAATCATAAATGATTGGAGAAATATTTTCCTTATCGAATTAGGAGCATAAGGATCAATAAAATCATCAGATATTGAAGATTTGACAGAAGATATATCATTTAAAACTCTTCTTCCTCTCCTTGATTTTTCAGGAAAATATTTTGCATTTTCACTCGTATAAACAAAAGGAATTTCCTTGTGAGTGTTGTTCGTTCTTTTCTCATTTTCGATATCTAACACTTGATTTTCACTTGTCCAATGAAATTTGAACTGAGGAGCATAATGTACAAGAGTTAGATAATCGTATTTATATAAAGTAGGAACTTCGTTTATCACTTTGTTTAAACAATTAGGATTGTCAAAACCAAGTCCCCATCTTTGTTTTAAAGCTTCTTCACTCCTTGGTTTATTCATAAAAATTGTTTGTTCAGATTGGTTCCTTCGATAAAGCTTTTCTTCTAACTTATTTATTTTATCCGAAAATTCATCTTTTAATTTGGTCATGTCAGTCAAAGACTCAAGATAAGTCTTATTTGAATTTTCCAAATCATCCAATTTCTTTTGAAAGATGTCTTTTGTGTTTTCCAAAATGGATTTTTCATCTTTCAAAGAAATTTTCAGTTTGTCAATCAAATCTGACTTTTCAGAATTTAAATTATTTTCAGATAAAAGCTGTGAACGCAAATCAGATAAAACAGTTATAATGATATTCATCTGAGAGGATATAAAATTGTAATCAAATTCTGAATATACCTCATCTTCATCAGTATCAGAATCATCTGACTGATCAACTCCAACCAAGCACATCTGAGCGATCTCGACATTTGCAGCTTCATCGTCAGAGTGATCCAGCCAGAATTCTTCTTCTGCTAGCAAAGTAGTTTCGTTCTCTCTTTTCTCAGCCAGCTCCAATTTCTTTCGATAGTAAGTTGAGTCCTTAACCTTCTTTGCTCGACACTCCTTTGAAATGTGCCCCGGCTTTCCACAGTTGTAGCAGGCAGCAGTCTTTGGCTCGGGTACTTTGGCTTTAGAACCAGAAGTGAAGCAAGAAGTGTTGGAACCCGATTTTGGTTGGAACTTTTTCTAGTAATGCTGAGAGAGAAGGATCATCGCTTTCTGCAGAGCCTCACCATCATCATTAGTTGACCCGTTGTAAGCATTTTCAGACAACGCTTGTTCAGCCAGTTGGGTTGTGAGGAGTGCAATCGGGTCTACTGATTTCTTGTTTTTCTTATCCAGTTTGGCCTTTTTCTCTAGCACCAAGCTCTCATCAGGCATCAGAATTTCATAAGTTCTTGGATTTGCATAGTAGAGATTCTGACATCATTCCTCAATCTGTGGCATGTTTTATTCCATTTTGGTTGCAATGTGTTGAGGAACTTCAGATTTGTCTTAAGCTCAGTCTTTTCAACTTTAATCTTCCTAAGATCATTGATCACGGCACAAAATCGATCATACACAGCTTTCAGTTGTTCCCCATCCTTGGCTTTGAATTCTTCAAAGTTATTCATGTAGCGCGTATGCCTGAGTTGAGTTGCGATCGAAGAACCAAGCATAATCTTCTCAAGTTGTTGCCACATCAGATTAGGATGAGTTTTGAAACAATCAATCCTGTTGTATATAGAGTTTGGCAAGGCTAGCATCAGATTTGCTTTAATATCGCGATCAGCTTGATATGCCGACAACTCATCATGTGTGTATTCTTTAGTAGGCTTATATAATCCAGAAGCCAACTTGGGTTTTTCAAACGGTCCTTCAGATAGAATGACCATCATGTCATTTCCATTCTTTTGACGTTCAATGAAGTTCAGGAACCGATCTTGCCACTATGTAAATTCGTTTTCATCAATCAGCACTGGTGGACGATTTTCTGTACCCAAATACATCATAAGATCACTTTTGTAAAACTGAGCTTGATAAGTAAACTTGTCAGAATCCATGTTTCAGATAATCCAGAAAAAATTCTAAGTGTTGAGATGGCGCAAAGTTGAGCTTTGCGTGAGAAGTAGAAGACGCAAACAAGACTTTGCGTTATAAGGCTGTGACGCAAAGTAGCTTTGCGTTACGTGAAGGAGACGCAAACCGAAGTTCTCATGAGTAGCTAGAGACGCAAACCAACTTTGCGTGATGCGAAGGTTACGCAAACTGAACTTTGCGTTAGTAACTTGAAACGCAAACTGAAGTTCTCTTGAGCCGAGGAATACGTAAACTTTACTTCTCGTGAGCTGTTGGAGACGCAAAGCAAGCTTTGCGTGATTAGCGGGAGACGAGAAGTTCACTTTGTGTGATAGGAGGAAGACGAGAACTTCACTTTGTGAAATGCTTAGAAGGCGCAAAGATAGCTTTGCAAGAATAACTTGTAACGCAAACTGAGTTTTGCGTGATACAGATGAAGCGAAAACCTGTAACAAACTAAAACAAAATTAGGAAGATCAAGCATACAACTGAAGAACTCGTGCAAACCGAATGATGAACTCGCACAAAGTACTATTAACTGCGCAAAGTAGAGATCTAGCGCAAACCGAAGAAAATCAAGAAAAACTCGCAAAACTTGATTATAGACATGAAATTTATACAACCAATACACACAGAATTTATCGAAAACAAGATTCTAACACTTTTCAATCAACAAAATCGATTAAAAACAACAAAATCAAGATTTTGTGAATAGCACTGTACGTGAAAACTATTTTTCCAGAAAATCAAAAATCTCAAAATCGACAAACAAAACTTGTTTTTCTAGACATTTGATGTGAATCAAAAGTGTTTAGCATGTAAAATCGGATCCAACAAACCAAATTTCGCATAAAATTGATCAAAAACACACCCGAATTTGATGAAAAATCAAGAAAACGAGATTTTCTTGAAAAATTCAAGAAAATCGATCAAATTTTCGATTTAATTCACAAATTCAGATTCGAAAAAACAATCTCTCAATTCTCTCAAGATTCAGATTAGCTCTGATACCAATTGTGAGTCCAAGATCACTAAATCTCTAGAGAGAGAAAGTAGAGAGAGACTATGAAGCGCAAAGTATTGGATGTATTAATTAGGCGTGAATATGTTACAAGGAACAAGACCAAAGGGACTTAAATACCCTTGGTCAATACAACACAGTATTAGACACTAGACACAGTATTTGACCAAGCCTATAAATACAATGATTACTATAAAATCAGACCTAACATAAAAAAATGATGAAAAGATACAATAGAAAACTTTAATAGGTAACCACCGATTAGGTCTTAAGATTTAGCATACCAAGCCTAGAGACAAGAAAATTGAATCTATTTTCGTCTAACGGTTTGGTGAACAAATCTGCAAGCTGAAAATCGGTTTTTACAAAGTAAAGTTCAATTGTTCCCTTTTCCACATTATCTTTTATAAAGTGATACCTGACATCTATGTGTTTAGTCTTAGTATGCTGAACAGGGTTAGCGGTAATCGCAATAGCGCTCTTCGAATCACAATAGATCGAAATTCTATTGAAATGAAACCCATAGTCTCGCAGTTGTGTTCGCATCCACAAGACCTGAGAACAGCAGCTAGCAGCAGCTACATATTCCGCTTCGGCCATTGATGTGGAGACACATAATTGCTTCTTCGAAGCCCAACTGACGAGTTTATCTCCGAGGAATTGGATATGACCCGAGATGCTTTTTCTGTCTAACATGCAACCAGCATGATCTGCGTCTGAATAAGCTGTTAGTTCAAAGCTGGTATCTTTAGGATACCACAGACCAAGATCTGCAGTCCCCTTTAGATACCTGAAAATCCGCTTAACAGCAGATAAATGGGATTCTTTAGGATTGGCCTGATATCTAGCACATAAGCAAGTAGAAAACATTATATCCAGCCTACTAGAAGTAAGATACATTAAAGAACCTATCATCCCTCTATAAGTCCTAACATCAACAGCCGTTCCCGAAAGATCGGTGCCAATCTTAGTACCAGGTGCCATTGGGGTACCAATCGATTTACAATTTTCCATTTTGAACTTCCGAAGAATATCAAGAATGTATTTAAATTGATTGATAAAAATCCCCGCTGAATATTGTTTGACTTGCAATCCGAGAAAGAAGTTCATCTCTCCCATCATGCTCATCTGAAAACGTGACACCATGAGGTTTGCAAAGTTCTTACAGTACTTAGGATTTGTATAACCAAAAATAATATCATCCACATAAATTTGAATAAGAATGATATCGCCTTTATCCTTTTTAATGAAAAAAGTGGTATCAATCGTACCTTTTGAAAAACCTGACTTGACCAAGAACTGAGATAGAATATCATACTAGGCGCGAGGATCTTGTTTCAATCCATAAAGAGCTTTATCCAAGATGTCAACGTGATTAGGATTATCTGGATTCACAAACCCTTCTGGCTGCGAGACGTAGACTTCTTTCTCGAGTACTTCATTCAGAAAAGTTGTCTTCACGTCCATTTGATAAACGGTGAAATTCTTGTGGGCTACGTATGCTAAGAACATCTGAATTGCCTCTATACGCGCCACTGGAGCATAAGTCTCGTCGTAGTCAATTCCTTCCTCTTGCCTATATCCCTTAGAAACAAGTTGTGCTTTATTTCTGATAACGGTACCATCTTCATCTTTCTTGTTTTTGAACACCCATTTCGTACCAATGATGGTCTTACCTTGAGGTTTGGGTACGAGTCTCTAGACTTTCAGTGCTTCAAACTGATTCAGCTCATCTTGTATCGCAGTAACCCAATCTAAATCGGCAAGGGCCTCAGATACGCGAGTAGGCTCGATCTTGCTCAGAAAGGATTCATACATACATAGATTTGATGTTGCAGACCTAGTTTGCACCGGTTTTGAAGGATCTCCAATGATTTGATGTATCGGGTGCTCTTTGGTCCATTTATGTTCATGAGGGAGTGGATTAAATGTGGATTAATCATTGTCAGCATCTAGGAATCCACTTTATCTCCTTCAGATGGTTCAGACTGAGTGGGGGTTTCAGTTGAAGTAGAAGTTGCAGAAGTTACAGTAGGTACAGCTTGGTTAATCTGTTGATCAGTCCTTACAGTACATCCTACTGAGTCAGCTACTTCTGTGTCATCGGTGTTGGTCACAACTTCAACTGTCGGAGTAGGCTTTTGAACTGGAACTTCTTGCCGAATCGGGGAATTGGATTCAGTAGAGATATCGGAAGTGGTTGGATGATAAATCATCGAGTCTTCCATCCTATCAACCACAACAGATTTAGGCACATTAGATCCAATAAATTCGTCATAAAAAAGTTCAAATAATAAATCCAAATCAGATAATTTAGAAGTAGACGATGAAGCGCCATCTGATTTATTCCCCTGAGGTGCAGGTCCTGGACTGGTTGGCCCAGAAGCTAGTACTCCTGTTATTACGGGTTCTGAACTGAAGTGCTCAGAAGCCATCTCCTCATCGAATGTAACATTGATGCTCTCGATCACGGTCTTCGACTTCTTCAAGTAAACACGATATGCAGTAGATGTAGAGGAATAACCAACGAAGATGCCTTCATCCGCCTTAGCACTGAACTTGTTCAGATTCTCTCTGTTGTTTAGAACATAACACTTACACCCAAATATATAAAAATATTTGATTGTAGGTGTTCGGTTGTTGATTAAAGCATATGGAGTCTTCTGAAACCGGCGGTGTATCATGGAGCGATTCTGAGTGTGACACGCAGTCGATACATCTTCAACCCACAAAAATAGAAGTAATTGAGATTGGCATGAGCATTGTCCGAGCGGCCTCGACAAGTGTACGATTTCGTCTTTCGACGACTCCATTCTGTTGAGGCGTGCGAGCAACAGAGTATTGATGTGATATCCCGACCAATTCGAGATATTCTTCAACTATTTTGTTCTTGAACTCTAATACCAATTGTGTGTCCCAGTGATTAACAATTCAATCAAGCAAACATATAAACAATACGATAATGCAAACCTGATACGATTAAACGAGAGATTCAACAGGTTACAAGTGTTTTTGATGAAATCGATCTATCTCTTTCTCTCTAACTCTCTCTTTTCACGGCGCTCTCTCTCTCTGTATATTTCTTGTACGGCCACCACTAACAATAATTAAACCTCTAACCTAATTAACACTAAAACTAATCTAACTTATACTTAGGCCTGACTAGCCTAATGGGCTTGGCTTGGCTTGGGCCCAACAGCTAAATAACAATTAAATAAAGACTAAAAATGAAAATACGGAAACATACTTTGACTAATTATTACAAAAGACCCTAGACTATTTGTTGAGACGACTTTTCCAGCTTTGACTTCAGATTTCCATCTTCAGATAATGATGATCTTGAATCCAATAAAACTACGCTTTAACACGAGTCATCCTCATATTTAAAGTAATCCGTCTTGAAGAATCATGATTTAAGTTGTATTATTTTCGTTTGATGATTTTCATAATCACGATAAAAACTATTGAACTCACTAGGCGATAGCCTAACCTTTTTATTTGTCGGCATGTGCATCAGGTTCCGCCTCGGGATTAGTTCTAGCGATATTGTGAATGGATGAGTGCTAGTTGTGTGCTCGAAGAAGTGAATAGTTTGGTGAAATCTTCCGCATTTACCTTGGATGTAGCGACTGTCTTTGGGTTTTTAGTAACACCAGACTCTAATTTGTCTTTATGTAAGACTTTATTGATTTTGTTGACGGTTAAATCTAGAATTGTATTTCTAGTGTGTACTTGTTGTAAGAGATTTTATCCCTCTTTGAGGTATTATTGAAAGTTTTAAATTAGTTTCTCTTTCCAAATTTTAGGGTGTTACAGTAAGTATTTCGATCATAAAGTTAGATATGAGTCAACAACCAATACAGTGATATGTAGTTGCAAAAAGTTTCAGTTTGCAGGAATATTATGCTCACATATTCTTAAGGTATTTTCCTTTTGTAATGTCATGAAAATACCTTCTCAATATATTTTAAAGAGGTGGACAAAACATTCTAAGATGGGAGCTACAAGTAGTACATCTGAGATTAAAGAAGGTGATGATCCTAAAGCATGTTTGGCACTACGTTATCAAGATTTGTCCAGATCTTATACTCATATTGTAACAAGAGCATCAAAAACTGAGCGAGCCTACAAAGTTGCTAGAGAAGGCTTTAAAAGAGTTTGGGATGATGTTAATGCATGTTTGAGGGAAGAGACAGTTGAAGGTGGTGAGAAGAGTAATGCTACTAGTAAAATCAATATGGCAATAAAAGGTATAAAAACAAATAACAAGAGAATGTGTAGTAGCTCTTCGCGTCCAAAGAATGCTCTTGAGAAGACTCGTAAGAGAAGCAAAGTTTCCAAAAGAAATTTGTCTACACCAGAGGTTTGACTTTCTTTCTCTTATTTCTTAACTTACGTTTTTTAGAATGTCTTGACAATATCAAGATTTATATATTTAACTTGGAGGTTTCACAAGATTTTAACAAGAATCAAGTCAATAATTATATGTCATCTTCTCAACCAGAGTTTTCATATTCCACAACACCATTTAACCTTGACCAAGTAATACATTGGTTCTTTTATAATGTTATTTTTATTAGGAGATACACTTTAAAATGGATGACATAAGTATGTATAACTTTTTTTTATACAGATTGTCATGACACCTAAAAATCCATACATAAGTACGAGTACAACTGGACCGGTCTTACAAACTGGGTTTGCACAAGAGGTTCGGCTTTTTTCGACTTTTTTTCTACTTGAATTTATGTTTTTAATTTGAATGATATGATAGTATATACACATATATAAATTTGTAGGTTTCACAAGAGTTTAATGACAATGTACAAATTGATAATTGTATGTTATTATGTTTATAAATGCATGATATATGTATGTATTTTTTTACAGATTGACTTGACACCTAAAAATCCAACTATAAAAACGAGTATGATTGGAAAAATCTTTCAAGTTCAGTCTAGATATGAAGGTAGCCAATTTTTTAAGACTTTGTGAAGATTTCACTTAGTGAAGTTGGTGATTTCTCAAGACTAAATTAGATTGTCATGTTTGAAATTTAATTATTATGTTAAATATTCATTACATTTGTTATGCTAGATTGGTTGATATATTTTGAATTTAATTATTATGTCAAATATTTGTCATATATAGTTCTAAGTTTGTTAAATTTAGTTTATAACTTAATTGATTAATTGTTATAAAAAAAATAAGTTCAATTTTTTTAATGTTTGAGAATAATATTAAAGAATTTCAATTATAATCCTTTTAGACATTTATTTTAGAAACATTATATTAAATTTAAATTTAAAGTAAAAATTCAATCAAATTTAGATTTACTAAAATCGGATTATACATGATTAATACTAAGACTGATATAAATAAAAAATATCATAGAAAAGTGAGATAAAAAAAATTAAAAAAAACAAATAATTTAAAAGATAGTTACAAATATAAAATACAAAATATAAAATTAATTTGTATAAAATAAATATATAATATAAAATCAGACTGTATATAAAAAAAATCGAATAAAGAATGAGGATAAAAATTTATTTTTTATTTATTTAATATATAAGTGAGATAGAGAGAAAGAAGGAAAAATAGTTTTTTTATTAAATATAATGGATAGAAACAAAGAAAGAGTTAACCTCCGTTAACCTTTTGTTGCAACATTTAAATATTATTTTAAAATTAATGAGTTGTCAATATTCTATTGGTGGACACCATTGGTAATTGGTATAGAGAAAAGTGGTATAGAGGATTTTTTTCCCTTCTTTGGCAGATTCAATGTCAGCAGGTAGTTTAATTCTTTTCATGACATCAATTTAACTTTAATATTCTTTTTCCTTTTCAAAAAAAAACTTTAATATTATTTCTTGTTATGACTGTAGAGAGCCTTGTAAATCTTTTGCTTCCTTCAAAGAGTTATCTGTGTGGATTAAGAGCATCTCCAACCTTCACACTAAAAAAACACCAAAAAACCTCTACTATAGAGGCCGAATACGTTGCTGCAGCCAGTTGTTGCTCACAAGTTCTGTGGATGCGAACCCAGCTCAGAGACAACGGCATTGCTATCGACAAGATACTCATCCTTTGTGACTCAAAGAGAGCCATAGCGATCTCAGCTAACCCAGTACAGTACTCCAACATCAAGCATATTGATACCAGGTATCACTTCTTGAAACACCATGTGGATCAGGGCACCATAGAGATGTATTTTATGTCCACTGACTATCAATTTGCTGACCTTTTCACAAAGGCATTAGATGAGAAGAGATTTACCTTTCTCGTTGGCAAGCTTGGTATATTGAACCTTAGTTGATCAACAAAGCCTTTGTACCTTGGCTCAGAGCCTCTGATGTACATATTTACTTCCTAGCACATACAGTCTTTGCTTTTGTTTGTATAGTTTCTTTTTGTATGGATAGTGTGTCTTTTATTCTGTAATCTCTTATGATCCATAAATCGTGGAACCTAAATTTATGTCTTGTACAAGTCTTATCTTTTATGATCCAAGCATAGATCAAGGGGGAGCAGAGGGAGCCACACGAAGAAGACCTAGATGATTCAAGGGGGAGAAAAGAAGTCATTCTTGTCGAGAGAAGTTTGTAGAATAAGGTAAGCTCTTCGCACTCTCACAAGGACAAAAACACTTTACTCGGACACTAATTTTCAAATATGTCCTAAATTGTCAACCAAAACTTGTCCAAACTTTGGGTGATCAACACTTTAAAATGTCTTTCCTAAATTAGAAATTTTTGGTCTAAGAGCCTCTGTGGTATCTCACAAAGCCTCTGTGAGACGCATCAGATCCTCTGAGTCTTAAAAGACACATCTTGACCTCTAGATTCTAATTTGAATGACTAACTCGATCACTTCATTGTCTTTCAATGTTTTTGGCTAAAAGAAGTGTTACCTTATGCGAAAGTGGCCAGCCCCTAACCTTAGAAGCTCTTGACCCACAGAGCTTCTGTGATATTCAACACTTATGAATTTTTAAGGTTTTGGGGTGTTGGTTATTTTTTAGAGTAACGGTCATTTGGGTATAGCAAACACCACGTGCGTGAAGATAATGGGAGGCTCACGTACTCGATCGTGCACCACCCTAAATGACGTGACATATTCTGATTGGTACGTAATCTGTACCGTCGTTTTTCAAACGGCACACTACTCGTAGGTACTAATTACGGATTCCAAATTTTATATTTTACCGCTTATATACATTTACCCCTCTCAGTATAAAAACCCACCCCTTTCACTTTCCTCAAATTTTTTACCTGCAAACTTCTACTCTCAAGCATTCAAAGCAATAAATTTCTTTCTAATCCTTTCTTTTTCAAATGGCATCCAAATCTGTTTCTCCTCAGAACTCTCAAGGCTCCAATGCCTCGAACCATTCCCAACACTCAGTGGCCCAAAAGGAAAACTCATGATCTGTTGGCCAAGAACAACCTCTCACTAGTCGAATGCTATCATTCACTAGGTATCATTATCACACCACCTCCCTGAACCTAAAGCCAAACAACCACTTTGTGGTTTTGAACCCAAAAGGATACCCTACTGAAGCTGCACCCCTGATTGAAATCCTACAAAACAATTTCTAGATAAAAGCCCTCACTGCAACAAGAACTGATATCCCAGAAACATACGTCCAACAATTCTGGCAGAGCTGTCGGCATGAGAAGATCACTGACTATGGCTATTGTGTCATGGGATATGCCACTAGCCCTGCAAGTGACAAAATTATGGATCTAGGAATCAATCGTAGGAAGGTCTCAGAGATTTTTGAACTCCCAACAAAGAACCAACTTAATTTGGTAAAATTCTCAGAGGAACCCTCTGATGAAGAAATCCTTGAATTTATGAGGTTCATTAGATATCCCCAACCCATTGCTAAGAGGAAAGACTTTAGAGTAAGTCAACGTAATTTAGCGCCATCTCTTCCCATTGAAATTTTAAACCATGCAGCAACTTTGTATACCACTGCAATGCTGAGAATGTTTGAGGTTGGGTTTTCAAAGGCTTATAATTGTGCTATGGAACTTTGTACCAAGCTAGGAGCAAAAGTGGGAGAGTATGAGCTTACTCCTAACAGTAAGTATTTCCGTCATAAAGTTAGATATGAGTCAATAGCCAATACAGTGATATGTAGTTGCAAAAAGTTTCAGTTTGCAAGAATTTTGTGCTCACATATTCTTAAGGTATTTTCCTTTCGTAATGTCATGAAAATACCTCCTCAATATATTTTAAAGAGGTGGACAAGACATACTAAGATGGGAGATACAAGTAGTACATCTGAGATTAAAGAAGGTGATTATCCTAAAGCATGTTTGGCACTACGTTATCAAGATTTGTCCAGATCTTATACTCATATTGTAACAAGAGCATCAGAAACTGAGAGAGCCTACAAAGTTGCCAGAGTAGGCTTTAAAAAAGTTTGGGATGATGTTAATGCATGTTTGAGGAAAGAGACAATTGAAGGTGGTGAGAAGAGTAATTTTTTTTGAATGACAAAGATAACCAAATTTATTACCAACCAACAATTTAACCATCCACCTTACAGAGATCAGCATCCAAGGCTCGGAAAATAAGCCAAAAATCGACCAAACAGAAGTTGTTCTAAGAATGAAAGAATAAAAACAAGACAAATAGCACTGCCATGTTTGCGAGGATCAAACAGTGGCACATCAACGAGCACAGCTTACTAATCCAACATCTTCAACCACAACACACCTTAGGACGCACCACCCCCTCGACCTCCGTCTGTCAAACAGTAATGCTACTAGTGAAATCAATATGGCAATAAAAGGTATAAAAACAATGTGTAGTAGCTCTTCGCGTCCAAAGAATGCTCTTGAGAAGACTCGTAAGAGAAACAAAGTTTCCAAAAGAAATTTGTCTACACCAGAGGTTTGAATTTCTTTCTCTTATTTCTTAACTTACGTTTTTTAGAATGTCTTGACAATATCAAGATTTATATATTTAACTTGGAGGTTTCACAAGATTTTAACAAGAATCAAGTCAATAATTATATGTCGTCTTCTCAACCAGAGTTTTCATATTCCACAACACCTTTTAACCTTGACCAAGTAATACATTGGTTCTTTTATTATGTTATTTTTATTAAGAGTTACACTTTAAAATGGATGACATAAGTATGTATAGCTTTTTTTTATACAGATTGTCATGACACCTGAAAATCCATGCATAAGTACGAGTACAACTGGACCGGTCTTACAAATTGGGTCTGCACAAGAGGTTCGGCTTTTTTCGACTTTTTTTCTACTTGAATTTATGTTTTTAATTTGAATGATATGATAGTATATATACATATATAATTTTGTAGGTTTCACAAGAGTTTAATGACAATGTACAAATTGATAATTCTATATTATTATGTTTATAAATGCATGATATATGTAAGTATTTTTTTTACAGATTGACTTGACACCTAAAAATCCAACTATAAAAACGAGTATGATTGGAAAAATCTTTCAAGTTCAGTCTGGATATGAAGGTAGCCAATTTTTCAAGACTTTGTAAAGATTTCACTTAGTGAAGTTGGTGATTTCTCAAGACTAAATTAGGTTGTCATGTTTGAAATTTAATTATTATGTTAAATATTCATTACATTTGTTATGCCAGATTGGTTGATATATTTTGAATTTAATTATTATGTCAAATATTTGTAATATATAGTTCTAAGTTTGTGAAATTTAGCTTATAACTTAATTGATTAATTGTTATAAAAAAATAAGTTCAATTTTTTAATGTTTGAGAATAATATTAAAGAATTTCAATGATAATCCTTTTAGACATTTATTTTAGAAACATTATATTAAATTTAAATTTAAAGTAAAAATTTAATCAAACTTAGATTTACTAAAATCGGATTATATATGATTAATACTAAGACTGATATAAATAAAAAATATAAAAATATCATAGAAAAGTGAGATAAAAAAATTAAAAAAGGAAATTATTTAAAAGATAGTTACAAATATAAAATACAAAATATAAAATTAATTTGTATAAAATAAATATATAATATAAAGGGAATTTAATAAAAATGCCCGTATTTCAAACATCTATTACCGTATTGCCTAAAATCTCTACCATTTTGCCGAAATACCCACTTAGGCTGGGATTCGACCCATCCCACGGTTGTCAAATTTTTTGAGAAATAGAGGGGTTACCCTGGGATTTAGGGTGATATCCCGGGGTTGAGGGTGAAAATTTTAATTGAATTTAGGCATATCCCGGGGTTGGGGTAAAAGATCGATTATATATGATTTTAATATAGGGGTGGTTTCAATTGGAAACCAAATTTCAACCATTGATCTTTTTAATCAATGATTAAGATTCATTTGAATTATATATAGTAATAAATTAATTAATTTATTAATAAAAGATAATAATAATATGTCAAAAGGGTAAATGTGTCATTTTCTTTTGTATTTCAAATTTGGTAACAAATATGAAATATGGTACTAAATTAATTAATTTATTAATAAAAGATAATAACTATATATGCTAATAAATTAATTAATTTATTAATAAAAGATAATAACACTATATCAAGACTACATTTTTATTACCTGTTCATCAATATGCAGTATGTAAAAACTCAATTAAGTTTCATTACCATTATTGTTTCATTACCTTGCCATTATGTTTCACTATATCAAATATGTTTCATCATGTTTCACTATATTAATATTTTGTTTCACTATATCAGGTTTCACTATATTAATATTTTGTTTCTTTACCTTTCCATTATGTTTCACTATATCAAATTTGTTTTATCAAGTTTCACTATATTAATATTTTGTTTCTTTATCTTTCCATTATGTTTCACTATATCAAATTTGTTTTATCAGGTTTCACTATATTAACATTTTATGTTTCACCAGGTTTCACTATATTAATATTTTGTTTCATTACCTTTCCTTTATGTTTCACTATATCAAATTTGTTTCATCAGGTTTCACTATATTAACATTTTATGTTACATCAGGTTTCACTATATTAATATTTTGTTTCACTATATCAAATCCATTATGTTTCACTATATTAATATTTTGTGCCTGGAGGTAATATTGAAGATTTCATATAAATATAAACTTTCATTCATTGGATAAATCAATCACTGATTCATAAGAATCAGAAAAAATAATTTGATTTGTAGCTTGCGTATGAATCAATTTGTGTTTACCTAAATTAAATGTTTTATGTTTAAATTAATAAATGATCAATATTACCATATATAAAATACATTAAAATTAAATAATTAATATTATAGTAATAATAACACTTACCATATATATTATGAAATTATATAAAAGACTAAAATAACCTTATCAATTAAAAATAAAAATAAAAAAAGAAAATTCAATGATTGGTTAATTTCGGTTTCCAAAGTTTCCAATGTAATATTGGTTTCCAAGTGATCCCTCCCCTTTTATATATATATATATATATATATATATATATATATATATATATATATATATATATATATATATATATATTTATACTCCTATAATTATTTAGTTAGTTTACTTTATACCTTTTACTTTTCTATTTTTTCATTTTACACTTTTATCATATTAACACATATAATCGTATATTAACTAAAATACGTTAAAAAAATACGTTTTAATTTTAACAAGTTACACCATTATAACCGTCTCTTCGATACCTTCGAAATGAGTCCAATATTGAATATTTTTGGATTTAATTATTTATTATATATTATATCTGGTTTAGTTTTAATATCATTATTATTGTAAAAACTTTTAAGAATTATCGATTATACAAAGGCGACAATTTCAATACATTTATTTTTAAAATGAGGATATTTGAATTTGAATTTTATTATATATTATATCTGGTTTAGTTTTAATATCATTATTATTGTAAAAACTTTTAAGAATTATCGATTTTACAGATACGATAATTTCAATACATTTATTTTCAAAATGAAGATATTTGAATTTTATTTTTATGTTTAATGGGTCAATATTGGTAAAAAAAATCAAGTAAAAACATAAGGTGAAATGATTGACCAAATTTAAGACATGTTTGTTAGCATCTTAATATGCTTAATGGGAGTCCCACCTTATTTGTTAGTTTTACATGATTTTTGGTAGTGGTTTAATGGTATTCAAAAATATTACTTATGTAGTATATATGATATATAATAAAATAATTAAATCCAAAAATATTCAATAGTGGACTCATTTCGAAGGTATCGAAGAGACGGTTATAATGGTGTAACTTGTTAAAATTAAAACATATTTTTTAACGTAGTTAATATACGATTATATGTGTTAATATGATGAAAGTGTAAAATGAAAAATAGAAAAGTAAAAGATATAAAGTAAACTAACTAAATAATTTTAGGGTATAAAATGTAAATATATATATATATATATATATATATATATATATGTATATATATTAAAATCATATAAAATCCTATTACTTTGTTACCCACTTGGCCCATCCCGGCCTCTATCCCGTAAATTGTAAATTCAATTAAATTTTTTACCCCAACCTCGGGATATCGCCCTAAATCCCGAGGTAACCCCGCTATTTCTCAAAAAATTTGACAACTCCGGGATATCTCAAATCCCGGCCCACAATTCCGGCCTTAATGGGTATTTCGGTAAAAATGGAGGGATTTTGGGCATTTTAGCAAGATACGATTGAAATATGGGTATTTAATTAAATTCCCTAATATAAAATCAGTTTGTATTTAAAAAAAAGAGAAAAAATCAAATAAAGAATGTTGATGAAAAATTAGTTTTTATTTATTTAATATATAAGTGACATAGAGAGAAAGAAGGAAAAATAGTTTTCTTATTAAATATAATGGATAGAAACAAAGAAAGAGTTTGCAAGAATTAAATATTATTTTAAAATCAATGAGTTGCCAATATTCTATTGGTGGACACCATTGGTATAGAGGATTTTTTTTCCTCCAAAGAATGTCCTTCCTATCAGCATATATGATATAGGCAACCCATCATCATCAAGTCTCTGGCATTCCCTCCCTCTTCATCAACCAGTAAGGGGATGTTTGGTTGGTTTTCCATTAACTTATGTATGGATAAAGTTGTCTGTGTGAATTAATTTGTCTGTATAGATTTAGAATGTTTTTATTTGAGAGAGTTTTTTCATAGATGGAAGGAACGTGTTTTTTAATGAGAGGGACTGGTTTGGAAAAAACTTGGCTTTCTGCATAAAGCTTCCCCTTCATCAACCAGTATAAGGGGATGTTTGGTTGGTTTTCCATTAACTTATTTATGGATAAAGTTGTATGTGTGGATTAATTTGTCTGTATAGATTTAGAATGTTTTTATTTGAGAGAGTTTTTTCAAAGATGGAAGGAACGTGTTTTTTAATGAGAGGGACTGGTTTGGAAAAAACTTGGCTTTCTGCATAAAGCTCCCCCTTGAAATCTTAATGAATAAGTCAATATCTATATCATTAAGCCACTACCAAACAGTCATATATAGCTGACTGAATAAGTTGTGAGTCTCATTAAGCTCATTAAGCTACTAACAAACAGCCCCTCAGATATATATGGAGGGAGGAGGGAGTGATTTGTATCAATGAGGTTGTGATACATCAAATTCATTTGATACATCAGATTGACTGAAGACTGTGAGGGCAGAAAGCATGTCTCAACCTGTTGATTGATCATCTATACTACCTTAATATACATTTAAGCAAAAAGTCTTAAAGACAAGCTTTAAGCATTGAGTACAACAAATTAAAGCATAAAATTGAAAAAACTCTTACTTACAACTCATAATGCATAATGTACAAGTTTTTATTGCAAGAATTTTGAACTCACCACCAAAACCAAATCAGAAGCTTCAATGCGTCCTTTTTTCCTTCACAGTGTTCTCCTTCCTTCTTTCAGGTCTCAATCAGACGTCGCTTTCTTCCGTCAGGTTTGTTTCAAACTCATTCCCGCTTCTCTTCCCTAAACTCATTTCAATTTCCTGCTTCTCTCTACATCTGTCTCTTGCTCTGATTATCCATTCCCTCTATTTACATTAAACATTCAAATATAGGGGTGTTATTCGGTCGGTTATATCGGTTTTCGGTTTATTCTCTTCGGGTTAATCGGTTTTCAAGCTTTTTAAAAACTAACCGATAACCAAACCAAATAAGGTTCGGTTTATTCGGTTCGGTAATTGGTTAAACCGAATAAGGATTTATATTTTTTCGTTGGACATTTGCTCAAATAATGTTTTTAAATCAAGTGTATGTTGCTTATAATATATAATTGTATCATACATTTATACTCAACAATTGACTTATATTAAGTAAAATACACCATCTGTTGGGTCTGAAATGTGCTAAGGGGCCGTTTACAAAACGCTTACCCGGTAAGTGCTTACCGGAAAATTTACCATAGCGGATGAACATGACAAGAGAATAGAATCTTACCTGGTAAGAGCGAGGATAAAGATAAAGAGTCTTTCCCAGTAAGAGAGAGTGACAACTCTTACCCGGGTAAGAGCTTACCGGGTAAATTGTTGAATAAAATATCATCGCGATGATTAAAATCTTACCCGATAAAACAAGTTATTGTGTCGAGTTTTATTGGTAAGTGCTTACCGGGTAAGCATTTGGGTAAACGGCCCCTAAGTCTGATTAGTGTTGCTAAGTGTTGAAGATTACTACTGCTGAAGATTTAGTACTGCTAGTGAAGACTTTACTACTGCTACTTGAAAGATTACTACTGCTAGTAGTATTACTACTGCTTGAAGAGTTAGTACTTCTATAAGAATGGTTAGTACTGCTTGGAGAGTTAGTACTGCTAGTATGTTAGTACTGCTGAAGATTAATGCTGCTAGAAGATTAATACTGCTTATGATGATAATGTTGATAAGGATGACTTTGAACGAAAGACTAGGAGCTGAAGATAATTATGGAATGGATGCTGAAGATCAATATTTCTTTAGTAATTATCTTGTAATCAGTTCTGTATATATAGTCTAAAAGTTTTTGTTAGATTTACAAGTTTTACACAAGTTTTGCATATCCATTTAGAGAGAATTAACCTCAAGATTAGTCTTAATCCTTTCTTTAGAGAAGTATAAAACGTCTGTTGAGCATGTTCAACAGATTGAGGTTTTGTTTGTAATCATCAAGTTAATTCAATATAACTTGTGATTTGAAGTTATACACTGTTTCATTGATTTATTGTTAAAGTGTTTTTCCGCGACTTCTTTAACATAGTTTCTGAGTGTTTAGTTTAATTCTTGTTTAGAATTTCGATCCTGACAAGTGGTATCAGAGCAAGAGGAACTCAGAAATCAATAATCATCATGGCTGAGGTTTCAGAGTCTTCAAGCACAGAAATTCCCACAGAGGTAAAATCTAAACTTTGCTCTAAACCTTGTCTTGAAACTGTTAAAAAGTACAGGGATCACAATCAGAGCATGTGTGATGACCTTAAAAGGTTGGAGAAAGATAGAAGAGAGTATAGTTTGATCATTGAGAATTTTGAAGAACAAATTAAGTCATACCAGGCCAATGCACTTCAACATTCATATGATCACAACTATTGGAAGTGGGATAAGAAAGAGTTAGAGATTAAGCTAGAAAAGTCTAGAGAGGAATGTGAGAAAATTAGGAGTGAATTTGAGAAGGCCAAACTAGACATTGAGAAATATTCCAATGCTTCTAAAGCAATGCACTCTTTACTCAAAACTCAAGTTCATGACAAACTGAGAAGAGGAATAGGCTACAACAACACCCCTCCAACTTACAATAACAATTATATTCCACCCACCTCAGACCTCTTAGAAAGACAAGATAAGAAGGAATTACCTGAAGGAACCACTGAAGTAGATCCACTAGATACAGCAGTGGTTGAGGCAGAGTCTGAAGAAGAGAATACTTAGGGTAAGAATAAGGAAGACCATAAAGAAACTCCCTTAGGAAAACCATATTATTACAAATGAAAGAGGGGTAAACCATTTGTCAAGAGTGAGAAAGTGGAGATGTCCAAGACAGAGAAAGAGAATGGTAAGAGTGAGAAAGCTGAGACCTCTAGGAAAGGGAAGGAAAAGGTACAGGGAAATCATTATATGCAAACTACTGTTGTAAATCCCTGTACTTGTCAACAGAACAAGCCCCGTCAACATGATAAAATAAGGAGAAATCAGAGAAACAGAAATAACCAGTGGGCTCAAAAACAGGGAATTGATCTAAGCAAAATCGATAGACCAAAGCCTTGTTTTATTTGTGGCAAATTGAATCATTTAGCCAAACACTGTTATTTCAATCCTATTAACCAAAGATTTACTTTTCAAAGACAAACACAAAATTCTTTTGGTTATAGGAAGAATTCAAAAAGGAACCACATGGCTGAGAATGTGAAAACAACACCAATGAAATCTCATAATCAGAATAAGTTTGCCAAATCAAAAGAAAATACTCCAAGCAAATCAAGGAGTAACTCACAGAATAAGAAAGCAAACAACTTTGTCAAGATTTGGGTTCCAAAAGTCAAAAAACCTGTCAGTACTGCTATCTCAAATAGTACTGCTAACAGAAATAGTGTTGCTGATAGCAATACTACTGCTAACCAAGTTAGTACTGCTAACCAAGTTAGTACTGCTAACAAGGATAGTGTTGCTACCAGTGTTAATGCTGTCAAGCCTATAATTTTGACAAAGTATTCCAGCCATGAGATTCTTAATTCTAATCATCTCATCAAGACCAATCTTACTGATTATGAATATGTTGATGAGAAAGGGCAACCCAAGACCACTTTGGCTTGGGTTCCTTCTAAAAACTAACCGTTTTATCTTTTGTGCAGGGCAACCAACAGCTCAAGAAGAAGGTAAGAATTTGGCATGTAGATAGTGGTTGCTCTAGGCACATGACAGGTAGCATGGACTGCCTTCAAAACTTCAAAAGGTTTGATGGAGGACATGTTGCTTTTGGTGACAATCCAGCAGGAGGTAAGATAAGTGGCAAAGGTATGGTTTCAAAAGGTAAGATGACCTTTGAAGATGTTTACTAGCAAAGGTATGGTTTCAGATTACTTTGCTGAATTGGATACTTAGTACTTCTGGTTAATTTAATACTGCTCTCACTATTACTCCTTCTGACAGTTCAAATATGGTCAAGTATGGTTACTACTGCTAGGTGGTTTATACTGCCAGTGCAAAGTTTCTACTGCTTACCTTATTTCTACTGCCAATCAGTGTTAATACTGCTAGTCTGTATTAATACTGCCAGTATGTGTTACTACTGCTAATATGAGTTAATATTGCGGGTATGTGTTAATGCTGCTAGGGTACTTAGTACTACTCTTAACTGAATTCCTTACCATATAAATACCCTCTTTGTCCGCCAAAAACACAAACGACCCTTTGAATTTCTATTGAGTCCTACTTCTCTCTCTCTCTCTCTCTCTCTCTCTCTCTCTCTCTCTCTCGAATTCTTGCTTCACAATTTGTAAACCATAGTGTTGATTCGAACCCAAGAACGATGGCAGGACTGGAGTTTGTTGACGATCACAATGAACTTGCAATGCTGCAGAAACCCAAGCAAGCTGAAGGTTTCCATGAGATTGTGGATTTCCTAAAATCCTCACAAATCGCCTATGCGTTAACTGTCAATCCCACCATCTATGTGGAACATCTGCGACAATTCTGGACCAATGCCTCCACTCAAACTGTAAATGGCAATCAGGTAATCCAATCCAGGGTCTGTGATAAACCTATCACAATCACAGAAGCCTGCATTCGCACTCATCTACGTCTAGATGATGCCTCAGGTATTACCTCTCTCTCAAAGGAAGATCTCTTCTAAGGTATTGGTAGAATGGGGTATGAAGGTCCCACTAATGTTTACAAGTTCTTCATGAGAAAATTTTCAACACAGTGGCGATTTTTTGTTCATACTCTGCAACATTGTATTTCTCGCAAAACAACTGGATGGAGTGATTTCAGCAGCACAATAGCATATGCTCTTGTATGCTTAGCAACCTCCAGAAAGTTTAATTTTTCTCAAATGATCTTAAATGATCTGCTGTCAAACCTGGATACCAAAACCAAAACAAAAAGATTCTATATGTATCCAAGGTTTGTGCAAGAAGTACTAAATAATGAATTGACGTATTTACCCTTTTTCAATGAGGTGTATGTACCAAAACCTCCCAAAGGGAAGGTATTTTCCAACATGAAAAGGCCTAGTAAGGACTTTTCTGGACAAGAGACATCATTGTTCTCTACAATGATGGTTATGTCTCATTCCCATGGTGAGGCATCAGGGTCAAAGCCCACATCTGACCACCCAACTGATGACCTACCCACACCATTCATTTCAATTGATACTCCTCAGATCCCTATTGTGAAGCCAAAATCCCCCATCACTCAAACATATATAAGGAAAAAGGTACAGAAGGTTCCTTCCCTTCTTGTATCTTCACCCCCAAAGCCTACAAGCCCTCTGATGGAGCATTATCCATCAGAGAATATCGAAAGGGAAACCAAAGGGGTGTCTCCCAACCCCAAGAAGGTGCTCTCTAAGGAGAAGGAAGAGCATGTGGGCAGCAAGGCTCACACTACTGATTCTGCACAAGGTGTGGATCAGGACAGTGTGAACATCACTAAGACCTTCCCCACGACAACTTTGGATGAGAAATCATCTAAAGGACCGAGGTACCAAGAAACCAAGGGGGTAGAAGGTGCTTCTGCTAGGCAGAAGGCCTCTACTAAAAGATCCAAGGATCCTTCAAGTGTGGTCAACACACCTAAAAGAGGTGAGGACAGATATAACTACGATGAATTGATGGAAACAATTGGCAATGTAAACTTGGATGTACTCAAACAGGGGTCTAAAATAGAGGAGTTGAAAAAGGTGATCCTTTCACAACAAGTGCAGATAAGCAAACTAAAGAAGATGGTTCTAAGGTTGGTGCACAAAAAGAAGAGAAAGCAGTATGTTGTCAGGATCGAATTCTTAACAAGAATAAATTCTCAGAAACTAATATCAAAGAAGTTGCGGAATAACACTTTGATATTCAATATAACAGTAAACAAAACAGTGTATAATCAACAACTTGTAAACTTGTATTGAATGATTAAAATCACAAGATTACACACTCAACCTCAATCTTGAAGAACAAGCTCTTTCAAGACGAATTCTACTTCTCTAGAATTAGGAACTATGCCTTGAGGTTGATTTTTTTTTCTCTAACAAAAACTTAGAATCTATAATTTATAAAACAAAAGTTATCTCACAATTCTAAACAATACAATATATATACTGAAGATAAAAGATAATTATAATTTATACAATATCTCCAGAGTATCTTCCATCATTATCTCTAAGCTTCCATGAATATCTTCAGTTTATCCAGCTGTCATCCTTTCCATACAGATCTCCATCTTATAAGCAGTATTAATCATAAGCAGCATTAATACTCTGAGCAGTATTAACTCTAGCAGTACTAACCATGCTCAGCAGCATTAATCTCTTCAAGCAGTACTAACTTTGAACTAGCAGTACTAATCTTGTTGAGCAACATTAACCATCAACTAGCAGCATTAATAACAGAAGTACTAACTAGAAGTATTAACTGTTTTCTTCTAGCAGCATTAACTTTGTTCCAGCAACATTAACTTTGTTCCAGCAGCATTAACTACAACTGGCAGCATTAACCTCAGAAGTATTAACAACAGAAGTACTAACCATGTTCTTCTAGAAGTATTAACCATGTTGAACTAGAAGTAGTAACCATGTTGAACTAGAAGTAGTAACCATGATGAACATTAACTTCAGAAGTAGTAACCTTGATGAACATTAACTTCAGACCCAACAATCTCCCCCTAACTTAACTTTTCAAAACTGAGAAGTTAAGTTCTTCAGCATAGGGTCTTTATGATAATTTCAAAACTTTCTGCAATTACTAGTTCTTCTTGATTCAGTTTCTGCTGTTATCTTCTTTTCTGTTTCTGCTGTTATCTTCTTTTCTGTTTCTGCTGTAGTTAATGCTTTGTTTCAGCTTCTTCACTTATCTCCCCCTCAAAATAAGATTTCATATCAACTTGATTCTCCTTCTCATATCTTCTCAAGTTCAGTTGTTTAAGTCTCCCCCTTTTTGAAATAATCATGATCTGTGCTCCTTTTCATCTCTTTTATCTCCATAATTTGATTGTGAACTTTCAGACTAATTGTACCAAGTGTATCCATCAGTTCTTTGTAGTTAAACTGTCCTCACCTCCTTTAGGTGTGTTTACCACCTTTGAAGGATCCTTGGATCTTTTAGTAGAGATCTTCTGCCTAGCAGAAGCACCTTCTACTCCCTTGGTTTCTTGGCACCTGGGACCTTTAGATAATTACTCATCTAAAGTTGCCATGGGGAAGGTCTTAGATATGTTCACACTGTCCTGTCCTGCACTTTGTGCAAAGTCAGTAGTGTGAGCCTTACAACCCATATGCTCTTGCATCTCCTTATTGAGCACCTTCTTGAGGTTGGGATACACCTCTATGGTTTCCCTTTGGATATTCTCTGATGAAAAATGCTCCATCAGAGGGCTTGTAGGTTTTTAGGTTGAAGATACAAGAAGGGAAGGAACCTTCTGTATCTTTTCCTTATATAGTATGATAATAGGGAATGTTGGTTTGACAAAAGGAATCTGAAGATTTATGCTTTCTAGTGGAAGGTGTGGATAGGTCATCAGTGGGTTGGTCTAATGAGAGCTTTGACCCTGATGCCTTACCTTCTTGATTGTGGGACATCACCATCAGTGTAGAGACCAATGGTGTGTCAACTCCTTCCGAGTCCCTAGCAGATCTTCTCATGTTTGAGAAAACCTTGACTTTAGGGGGTTTAGGTACATATATCTTATTAAAATGAGGTTAATCCGTCAATTCCTTATTAAGTACTTCTTGCACAAACCTTGGATATAGATAAAAGCTTTTTGATTGATATCCAGGTTTGACATTAAATCATTTAAGATCATTTTTAGGTATAGAAAACTTACATTAGCAGTAGTAACACTTATCAGCAGCATTAACACAGACTGGCAGTAGTAACACATACCAACAGCATTAACACAGTCTGACAGTATTCACTGAACTAGAAGTACTAACTACCTTTCAGTATTAGCAACCTGAAACACTTACAGACACAAGGTTAGTAGTACCATATACCATAAAATTTTCAAAAGTTACTTTATCTTTTGAAACTATACCTTTTTCACTTTTCTTACCTTCTGCTGGATCAAAAGTAACATGTCCTCTTTTGAAGAATTTGAAGGCAGTCCATGTTCCTTTTTATGTGCCAAGAGCAACCATTATCTTCATTCCAAATGCTCTTCCTATTGAGCTTTTGGTTGCCCTGCACACTTGATAAATCAGTTAGTCTTTGAGGGAACCCAAGCCAAAGTGGTCTTGGGTTGTCCTTTCTCATTTATATAATCTGTCAGTTTGGTCTGGATGAGTTGTTTAGGAATCTCATGGCTGGAATACTTTGTCAAGATTATAGGCTTTGCAACATTAATACTAGTAGAAGCACTATCCTTGTTAGCAGTAGTATTGGTTGCAGCAGCACTATTTCCGTTAGCAGTACTATCTTGGATAGCAGTACTAACAGGTTTCTTTACAATTGGAACCCAAACTTGAACAAAGTTGTTTGCTTTCTTTGTCTTTAAATTACTCCTTGGCTTATTTGGAGCATTTTTCTTTGTATTAACAAACTTGTTCTGAGCATGAGACTTTAAAGGTGCTCTTTTCTCAGCCAATTGATTCCTTTTATTCCTATAACCAAAAGAGTTTTGTGGTTTTCTTTGAAAAGTGACTCTTTGGTTGATAGGGTTGAAATAACAGTGTTTGGCAAGATGATTCAATTTGCCACAGATAAAACAAGGTTTTGGTCTATTAATTTTACTCAAATCAACCCCTTGTTTTTGTGCCCACTGATTATTCCAGTTTCTCTGATTTCCCCTTGGTTTATCATGTTTTTAGGGCTCAGATTTATTGCAAGAACAATGTTTGCAAGGGACAGGATTCACAACTGTGGTTTGCTTATAATGGACCTTCTCCGACTTTCCCTCAGTCTTTTCTATGTCCTTAGACTTGATCCAAGCCTTTCCACATCCCTCATTGGTGATAATGTTATTTTCTAGAGGAATCTCACCACTCACAGTGTTCTTCTTACTCTTTTCATTAAAGTTTTCTTCTTCAGAGTCTGTTTCAACCACCACTTTGTCTAATGGATCTACCTTAGTGGCTTCATCAGACAATTCCTTCCTATTCTTGGTCTCTAGCAAGTCTGATATAGAAGGGATGTAATTGTTGTTGTATGGTGGTGGTGTGGTGTTATAACCTATTCCTCTTCTAAGTTTGTCATGGATTTGAGTTTGGAGCAAAGAGTCCATTGCTTTAGAAGCATTGGAAAATTTCTCAATATCCAGCTTGGCTTTCTCAAACTCACTCTTTATCTTCTCATTCTCCTCTTTAGACTTTTTCAGCTGAAGTTCTAGGTCATTCTTCTCCCACTTCCAGTAATTTGTATCATAAGAATGTTGAAGTTCATTGGCTTGGAAAACTTTGATCTGTTCCTCAAAACTCTCAACAATTCTTACATAGTCTTTTATATCTCTCTCTAATCTTTTAAGGTCATCACTCATTGTCTGGTTGTGATCCCTGTACATTTTAACAATTTCCATACAAGTTTTAGAGCAAAGATTAGACATTACCTCTATGGGGATTTCTGTGCTTGAAGAATCTGAAACTTTAGCCATTGATGATTTCTGATTTCAAGGAAGAATGATGATTGCAGGTTTCTGAGAATACCTGCTCTGATACCACTTGTCAGGATCGAATTCTTAACAAGAATAAATTCTCAGAAACTAATATCAAAGAAGTTGCGGAATAACACTTTGATATTCAATATAACAGTAAACAAAACAGTGTATAATCAACAACTTGTAAACTTGTATTGAATGATTAAAATCACAAGATTACACACTCAACCTCAATCTTGAAGAACAAGCTCTTTCAAGACGAATTCTACTTCTCTAGAATTAGGAATTATGCCTTGAGGTTGATTTTTTTTTCTCTAACAAAAACTTAGAATCTATAATTTATAAAACAAAAGTTATCTCACTATTCTAAACAATACAATATATATACTGAAGATAAAAGATAATTACAATTTATACAATATCTCCAGAGTATCTTCCATCATTATCTCTAAGCTTCCATGAATATCTTCAGTTTATCCAGCTGTCATCCTTTCCATACAGATCTCCATCTTATAAGCAGTATTAATCATAAGCAGCATTAATACTCTGAGCAGTATTAACTCTAGCAGTACTAACCATGCTCAGCAGCATTAATCTCTTCAAGCAGTACTAACTTTGAACTAGCAGTACTAATCTTGTTGAGCAACATTAACCATCAACTAGCAACATTAATAACAGAAGTACTAACTAGAAGTATTAACTGTTTTCTTCTAGCAGCATTAACTTTGTTCCAGCAACATTAACTTTGTTCCAGCAGCATTAACTACAACTGGCAGCATTAACCTCAGAAGTATTAACAACAGAAGTACTAACCATGTTCTTCTAGAAGTATTAACCATGTTGAACTAGAAGTAGTAACCATGTTGAACTAGAAGTAGTAACCATGATGAACATTAACTTCAGAAGTAGTAACCTTGATGAACATTAACTTCAGACCCAACATATGTATTGAACAAAAGGGGAGGTGTACATGATGCTTCCAAAAAGGGGGAGAGTCAAGCTGAAGTTAAAAAGCAAAGCCCAGTTGGTATGGAATCTCAGTTTGAGGGGGAGATGAATAGTGAAGCAGAAAAGAAGCTAGCAGCAGAAACAGTGAATGAAGCAAAAACTGCCCAAGCAGCAGAAACAATGGAGGAAGCAGAAACAGAGAAAGCAGCAGAAACTGTGAAGGCAGCAGTAACTGCTGAACAAGCAGTAGAAACTGAGAAAGAAGTAGAAACTACAGCAGCAGCAGAAACAGAAAAACCAGCAACATAAACTGAACTGACAGTAGAAGAACTAAAAATTGCAGAAACTCTAGTTAAGGCAAATCATGACACTCCTAAAGCCACTCAAAAGGCTAAGGGAGTGGTGATCAAAGAAGGAGAATCAGAGAAGAAAAATACAAAGGTTAGTGTGCTAGAAGCAAAGAAGAAAGGAAAAGAGAAGATGATTGAGCCTGAGAAACCAGTGAAAAAGCAGAGGCAAATTGACTCGGATGCAGAGTTGGCAAAGAAGCTGCAAGAAGAGCTTGAAAAAGAGAATGAGATTCAAACTGCCAAAGACAGAAAGATTGCATTGAATTTGGCAAAAAGGCTCAATGAAGAGTATCAAAAGAGCTTGAAACTGTCTGCAAAGAGGGTTACTATGAAAGCTTCAAAGAAAATACAACCATCAAAGAAAAGACAGCCTTCACAGACCTTCCTAGCCAATCAGGAAAGAAGAAAAATGATAAACTTCCTGAAAGGATCCATTGGAGTTCTTGAAGGAATGTTTACCAACATATCATTTGGCAGAATAGAGGAATTGTACAAGAAGGAGATGGACAAGCTTCAAGGAGACTTTAGTCAGAGGTTTGAGGTTGAAAGAAAAATGAAAGAGAGACATGATCTGAATATTCAACAGCCCTTCCCTGACAGTGAATAAGGCACTCCTACAAAAGAAAAGACTGAAGTAAAAAAGGAAGAGTCTCTAGCACAGAAAATTGGAGCTATAAAAAGAAAGAAGTCTATTGCTACCAAGAAAAAGGCAAAGAAGCCAAGAATTGAGGAAGTAGAGAAAGAGCAGGAAAGTGAAAGAAAAGAATCTGAACTTACTGTGGAGCAGTAGAAACTAGCAGAACATGTTCAAGAGAAATCTAGCCAACAAACTTCAGAACAACCCAGACAGTCTGATGAGCAATGTGATTTGTACATGACAGTAACCGATGAAGACCCTGTGAAAGCTGATCCTATCTCAGTACAAGCCCTAGAAATTATTCATTGGGATATTCTAGTGGATCAAGGCAAAGAATACTTCAGGATCAAGAGAATAGGGGACAAGTATGAGGTCTACTCAACCTGGGGAAATATTATCATAAGTTGTTCCAGATCTGATTTGGAAGAAATGTACAAAGTTGGGTTGAATTTGTATGGTGAAGTGCTGAAAGGAGCAAGGATGTGCTTGACAAAGATAACTATGGATTTTTTATGCATGATGTTTGATCCAGATAGAGTGAAGCATATTATCAAAGATTTGCATCATGAATATGGATTTAAAAGGATTGATCATTGTATGCTTATTGAAAGAGCTAGAGTGTATGTGATAACCATTGACAAGAGTTATCATGAGTACTACTTGGTGGATAAGGTGTATGACCACAACAAGGAAAAGCTACAAGGGATGCTGAAATCCAAGTTAGTCTGTCCCAAAGGTTCAGAAATGGCCAGAATTGTGATAAGAAGAACAATCAATCAAAGTCTAGGTTTGAATCCTAATCTTGGAAATTGAGCTGGAGTTTTGAAAGCATCATGAAGACCTATCCTAAAGAACTTAACTTCTTGTTTTGAAAAGTTAAGTTAGGGGGAGATTGTTGGGTCTGAAATGTGCTAAGTCTGATTAGTGTTGCTAAGTGTTGAAGATTACTACTGCTGAAGATTTAGTACTGCTAGTGAAGACTTTACTACTGCTACTTGAAAGATTACTGCTGCTAGTAGTATTACTACTGCTTGAAGAGTTAGTACTACTATAAGAATGGTTAGTACTGCTAGTATGTTAGTACTGCTGAAGATTAATGTTGCTTATGATGATAATGTTGATAAGGATGACTTTGAACGAAAGACTAGGAGCTGAAGATAATTATGAAGATAATTATGGAATGGATGCTGAAGATCAATATTTCTTTAGTAATTATCTTGTAATCAGTTCTGTATATATAGTCTAGAAATTTTTGTTAGATTTACAAGTTTTACACAAGTTTTGCATATACGTTTAGAGAGAATTAACCTCAAGATTAGTCTTAATCCTTTCTTTAGAGAAGTATAGAACGTCTGTTGAGCATGTTCAACAGATTGAGGTTTTGTTTGTAATCATCAAGTTAATTCAATATAACTTGTGATTTGAAGTTATACATTGTTTCATTGATTTATTGTTAAAGTGTTTTTCCGCGACTTCTTTAACATAGTTTCTGAGTGTTTAGTTTAATTCTTGTTTAGAATTTCGATCCTGACACCATCTATCAAAACCTATTTCTACCATATGACATTATTTTTCTTCATGTGACGATGTAATTCAAGCCTAAAATGTAATCTAATAAAAAAACATCATCTACTCTCAATAAAAAAACATTATATATCAATAAAATATGTAAAATAATAATAGTATAACATGTCTTAGGTTTTTTTTTTTATAAATATGCAATATATAAAATATTAGTAGAATGTGTTATTCGGGTTATTCGGTTTAACCGAATTAGGAAAAAATTAACTGAAAACCGAACCGAATAAGGATCCTTATTCGGTTAAACGAACCGTTTAACCCGAAAACCGAATAACCCGAAACCGTTTAACCCAAATTTCATTCGGTTCGGGTGGGTTATTCGGTTTCGGTTATTTTTGACACCCATATTCAAATATGAGATTCAAACATGAAATAAAGATCCGGAACGACTTACACTGGTCCGATCAAAATCCAAATATCCATCTCCTCCGGTATGAATTCCAATTTGGACATGTTCTTCACTACTTAAATGGTTTTTTCTAAGCTCAAGTTTATAAATAATTTATCCTAGGGTTTTTTGTTACTCCTGTTGGGGTTTTTTGTTCCAGGTACCCAAGAGCATCAAAAACTGTTCATCTAGATTCTTGAACAGGTTTTTTGCTCCCATTTTGGTTCACTAAATTGTTGTTCAATCTATTTAAGATAGCGAGTTTATTTGTGTATCGGTTTTTGTATATTATGGCCTAATCGTTCTTTTTAATAGTAGGGCTAAATCGATTTTGAATCTTTATTCATTTCTCATTAACTTACCACAAAATTTAACTTTTGAAAGAAAACTTCACGGTTTATAATTAGCTTATGATTTTCAAAACTATGGTCTTCAGATTGGTAAATGTTGCAGGTTTCAGTTGGTTTATTTGTTTGGTTTTGTTGATATCAAGATTTTGCATCTCTTTCAGGAGATCTAAATGGATGTTGAATCTGTTGTAGAAGTCTTCGTCTTACAACTCTTCAGTTTGGAAGGTTTTAAACCAATTTGGAGTTATGTGTCAGTGCACGAATGTATCATTTCATTAACATCTTATCTAACGATATATTCTAGTTGTTGTCGGTGCGTTTGGTTTGCAGACTGGATGGGACGGGACAGGACAAAAACTCACTGTCCCACGTTTGGCGTGACATGGGACAGAACAAAAATTAACTGTCCCACGTTTGGTGCGACATGGGACAGGGACAAAGACTGGACAAGGTGGGACAAAATTGGACAAAAAATGGTATTTTCTTGTTCCACCAAAATAGGTGGAACAACATGGGACAAAAGTGAGACAGAAATTAAAAATCATTGATTTACCGTTATTTGATGTATAATCCCAATATGGTATTAGTCTTAAGGGTCACCACTACCTATCGCCGCCATTACCACCATCGACGGCCACCAGTAGCCACCGCCAACCACCATTGGCCACCTCTACCTATTTCTCCACCATAACAACCTCATCCACCACCTCCACAACCATCGGCCATCGCCACCACCACTACCATCGTCGACTACCTCCACTAACACCGATCACCGCCACCTTTGGCCGCCACCACCATCAACGGCCATCGGTAGCCACCACCAACCATCGTCGACCACTTCCACCTCTTCCTCCACCACATCCACAACCACCACCTATCTCCACCTCCACCGATCACCACCACCCATTGCCGCCGCCACCACCGACGCTTACCGTAACTACCGTCGGTGACCTCCGCCACTTCCTCCACTACAATAACCTCTATTACCCCTGTCCACCACCACCACCACTACCATCGTCGGCCACCTATACCTCCACCACATTAACCATAACAACCACCTGCACCACCACCATCCACTATCTTTCACGTTCTTCACAACTAACATCCTTCACGGGCCACCTATTGCATTTATCTTTACCTGTCGCTGCAACTATGCATCCGCCAATTCATTAAGATCTTCCAAATTGAATCAAATATTGTATTTTCTTTATATGAATCAGATTTTTTCGAACTACCATCAATTATTTCAGATTCTTCATTCAAATTTCCTACCTTTGTTTTTCTATGTATTTATATGTATGAAAATCGTTTAAAAAATAAAAATGTTTTTTAATAAATTATTTAAAGATATACTTTATTTGTGTTATTTATAACTATTATATGATATATAAAATCATCAAAAAAACTTTTAGGGAAATTTGTCCAGTCCTGGCCATACCAAACACAAGACAGACATTTGTCTTGTCCTGCCCAGTCCCGTCCAGTCCTGTCCTAGCCTCTTGTTCTGTTCTGTCCAGTCCTGTCCAGTTCTGTCCTGTCCAGTCCCGTCCAATCTTTTCTGCGTACCAAACGCTACCTTTTGTTTATAAGGTACAGGGGCTCGAATGGATTTTGTTGATTTTGTGGATTTTGCTCCTTTTCCTGAAGCTATAGTTTATGGTAATGCCTCTAATTCAAACAAAGTGTGTTTGTTGTTTTTTGTTGAAAATTTGCGACTATAACAGGTTTTAAACATGTTTGAACAACAAAGAAGGCCATTGATTTCACCAAATAATATTCTCCATCAACAACTTATGCCTCCTGTTTTATTTTATTCCCTTTTCTTTTTCATCAAAACCAAACTTAAAGTTCCCAAGTTTCCAGACTCAGTCCGTCTCTCATTCTTTATCTTGGAGTCATTTCTGAAAAGTACAACAGTACCTATCGGATGTTGGATTTTACAGTTAAACAAAGTTCACTGCTTGCAGATTTTTTTCCCAAATGTGGTATGAACGATATCAATGATAACGATTGGGAAATGATCAAATCGCTTATGGTATTCTAGAAGTTTTTCGAAGCTCTACTGTTCTTGTTTCTAATGCTCACAATCGACCCTTTTTGGAAACCACCTATTTTGGAATGTACTTCAATCGAAGTTTTTAACATACAATGAAAATGTGACTCCAATAGTTAATTGTGCAACTGTATGAAGTTTTCCCACAATTGGATTTGGAGGTGTTGAGAAAGTAGTTGTGAACCCACTACCCATCATCTTCACCAAAAGAATCCATCATAGAGAATAAACCAAGCACCATCACATTTGCTAGCTAGCTTTATGACTAGGAGCTAAAAAAATTATACTTTGGTGTTAAATATTGTCACTTTGATGTTGTTTAAGGCTTGCCATTTATGAAATATAATATTTTACGATATAAGTTCCTTTCTTGGTGAAGATTTAAGTTATATTTCTATATCATCTTGTTGTGTTATGGTTCTTTATTTAGACTTCACTTAGGAGTTCATCATCCTTATGATTTAAGTTATATTTTTACAAAGAGGTAATTTATCAAAAAAATTATTTATAAAAATGATTTACAATATTACACCTTTATCTTGTAAAAATGCAAATTGTAGGTGGGAGCCAAAGTTGAAAAAGCATTGGCAAACTTAACTGTCAAATGTGTGTAGTTTCATTTCTGATTTATTAATTTTGTTTGCATTATCAAATTATGATATTCTTCTCTGGAGCTACATCGAACTTCATGTTCTCTAGATGGCCAGATAACTTTTCAACTTTTTTGCTTTCGTATTATGCAAGTATGTTCTCTTTTCTGGTTTGTTTCCAGTGTTTCCTCTTCATCGCATACCTCTTTCCATTCATGATTTTCAAGTTTTAATCTTGATTTTGTGGTCTATTTGATGGTTTTAACCCCTGGTTGTCTATAAGAGTTAGTGCAGTTGTTATGTTTTAGTTGTTAATTGTAATCAACAATTTTAAGAATTACATCCAATTTTATCCATCTATACTAGCTCTTTACTGTATACACTTGAGTATTGACTTGTAGCACAAACTACTATATCAGCTTTGCTAAGCTTATTTTTCATAGCATGCACACCTTCAATACTCAAGTGTGTTGATGGTTGATGTAATTTTACTTCGCGCATAGTAGACTGCATTGATCATCTAAGGGGTGTTATGAATTGATGATAAACACTTCAAGCAAAGTTCGAGATAGGGCAGACTGCATTGATTATCAGGTAAGAATGACGATAAGGATGGAGAGTCCTACCCAGTGAGAGTGATGATAAGGATGTAGAGAGTCTTACCTGGTAAGCGCTTACCAGGTAAATTGTTACATACGATACTGCTTTGATGGACTAATCTTACCTGGTAAAGTAAGTTATAGTGTTAAATCTTACCGGTAAGCGTTTGGGTAAACGACTCTTAAGTGTAAATATATCATTCTTAAAATCTCTTCTAACAAAACCAACCAAGCTTCAAAATCTTTTACATTTACGGCTCCCACCGCATTGTGCGGGTACACTACTAGTTCTTCAAGAAAAGAAAAACTTTGACCGAGGAAAGAAACCTTTGAGACCTCCTTAAAGATCAATTGGGGAGGAGAAATCTTGACTGAAAAATCTGGAGTAGGAAGAAAGCATTTCAAAACCTCCTTAAAATCGACTACTCTGTTTGGGGAGGAGAAATCTTGAAAATGGGTCCGAACAATTTGGAGCAGGAAGAAAGCACTCCGAAACTTTCTCAAAATCGACTACTCTGAAGAAAGCAAAAGTAAAGCATGATGAATGGAAAAGTCAAAATTATCAATCTAAACTCATATGCATTATTCACTTGTACATTGTGCACTCTTACTTGTAATTAAGAGTTTTTCAAAATTTATGCATAAAATGGTGATACCTTATGCTTAAAGACTTGTAATTAAGAGTTTTGATCAAAATGCTTATTAATATAGTATATATATATATATATATATATATATATAGTGGAAGGATATTTTGCAACCCTTAAAAAAGTTGCAACTTTTGCAACCCACATCTTAACCGTTGGATTCATGATCGACGGTTATTTTATTTTTATTTTTATTTTTATTTTTATTTTTCCCTTTTTTTAAGGGCAGGTTCCATTCATGATTAGGAACCCGGGAACGTTCAACACGACATGTGATATATTCATGAGGAATATGGACATGTTATTCGTCATGAATCACACATTCATGATTAATAACACTTCCATATTCCTCATGAATATGTTATTATTCATGATGAATATTGATCCTGTAGAGGGACACATGGCGCGTTGTGGGCAGTTCCTGGTTCCTAATCAATTTTGGGTTCCTTATGGAACTCCCCCCCTCCCCTCTCTCTTTCTCTCTCTCTCTCTCTCTCTCTCTCTCTATATATATATATATATATATATATATATCTTGTTTGTTTGTATTTATTTGTGTGTGTGTGTGTTTGTATTTATGTGTGTGAGTGTGTGTGTGTGTGTGTTTGTAGGTTATTTACAACGAGAGGGGGAGTGAAGACAGAGGAGTCCTTTTTGACCTGAGGAAAGCGCAACTACTTTAACCATGTTGATCAGCACTCGTGGCTATTCTTTATCTTTTGTTTTTTCTGTCTGTATGGATTAAGTTGTCTGAATTAAATCAACAACCTCTTAGTTGGCTTTATTGTAGTAGTTGATGGCAGTGGTTGTGGTTGTATTGGCAATCAAGAAACTGATCTGAGACCTCAGCATGCCTAGATGGATTGGTTAAAAGCAGCATGACTAGTGTAAAAGGCAAAGGCAGTCTCTTTTTGTTATTACAAATTATCTATATTATGAATGAGTATTGTGCTTGCAATTCTTTTTAATCATTGCTTTGCTTTCTAATGTGTTCTTTTTGGAAGTGATTTGGTACAAATTGCATCAAAATTAAACGTACCGTATTTTGAAAATCCAATTTTCCGGAGTTTGATTTTGGTGTATATAAAGAAAGTTTAGTAAAAAAAGTTTCAAGAAGGATTTTTATATTCGAAGTTATTATTCGTTCTGTTTTTTGTACATTCGTTTGAAAGACAAATACTTGTGAAAACGTGTGGAGCTCTAGATCACTCTCCAAAAGAAAGGGGAGATTTCAACACATATAAGAGAAATAGTTTCGGTCTAGCCGATCCCTGCAACAGATGCTAGATAGAGTGTCAAGAGGGGGTTAGCCAGAGTGTCGGGTCCTGGACTGACAAATCTTGGCTCTGATACCATGTGAGAATATGTAGAAACCCTAGATCGCTCTCCATCAACTGCCCATCACCGTTGTTGACCTTGTCATCATTCTCCCTCTTTTTGATGGGTTTTTGTTTTTCGATTCTACCTATTTTACAATAATTTTATTGAAGTACATATAGCATGCGAGTGGTTTGAATGACATATAGGGTTTGAAAACGGTAAAACTGATTTATGATCTCTTTTTTTACTTTAAAACCTTCTTAGACGATTATGTTAGAAGATGAATATGGTTGAAGGAGATGATGAATATGCTAAAGGTTTGAAACCTCGATATATTGATTGAGAGAGAAACGTACAATATGAGAGGAAAAATAATAAGTAACTTAACCTAGACTACAGAATACAACATATATATACTAGAGCTAAAATGGGCTTGGGCCCTATACTAACATGGGCCTGGGCCCTCTATATACATTAACATCCCCCCTCAAACTCAATCGGGAGAAGAATGAGCCAGATGGAGTTTGGAAACTAGATCACGAAACCGTCCTGGTAAATGAGCTTTAGTGAAAATATCTGCTGGTTGATCAAGAGTCGAAATAGGAAGAAGCTGAATAGTCTTACGAGTCACATGTTGACGAACAAAGTGACAGTCAATTTCAATATGCTTCGTTCGCTCGTGGAAGACATCATTGTGAGCAATCTGAATGGCACTGTTGTTGTCACACCACAATGCAGTTGGAGACTGTTGAGGAGCCCCCATGTCAAAGAGTAGACCGCGTAACCACACAAGTTCTTGAGCCGTGTCAGCTAGTGCTCGATATTCAGCTTCAGTACTAGATCGAGCTGTGAGAGATTGTTTCTTGCTTCGCCAGGATATAAGAGAGTCGCCAAGAAAGAAACAGTAGCCAGTAGTAGAGCGACGATCAGTCATGTCACTGTCCCAATCAGCATCAGAAAAACCTCGCAAAGTCAACGATGAGGTGGATGAAAAATGAAGACCATGAAACATGGTCCCTTTTAAATATCGGAGAATGCGCAGGACAACAGCGTAGTGATCAGAACAGGGTGCAGGCATGAACTGACTGACAGTATGAACAGCATAGGCAATATCAGGTCGAGTCACTGTCAGATAGACAAGTGACCCCACTAACTGGCGATATAAAGTAGGATCACGTAGAGGAGGTCCAACATTTGGAGCCAAATGAAGGTTGTGCTCAAGAGGAGTGGATGTTGTTTTTTGTCAGTAATCCCAGCTTTTGACAAAAGATCTGAGGTGTATTTAGCTTGACACAGATAAAGTCCCGATAGATCAGAGGGCACCTCAAGACCAAGAAAATAGTGTAAAGAACCAAGATCCTTCATCTCAAAACAAGAGCTGAGAGATGACTTCAGATTGGCTATACCTGTAGAGTCACTGCCAGTAATAATCATATCGTTCACATACAGAAGAAGTAAGATTGTGCCAGCCACAGTGGTCCGAGTAAACAGTCCTGAATCATAGTTGCTGGGTGAGAAGCCCAAAGAGGTGACTGTTGAACTGAATTTCTCAAACCAAGCTCGCGGAGCTTGCTTGAGGCCATAAAGAGCCTTCCGAAGACGGAAAACGTGACCTTGTGGGAGTCGAACGCCTGGAGGAGGTGTCATATAAACCTCCTCAGATAAGTCACCATTCAAAAAAGCATTCTTAACATCCATCTGAAAAAGAGGCCATTGTTTGGTAGCTGCAATGGCAAGAAGACTGCGAACACAAGTGACTCGAGCAACTGGTGCAAAAGTCTCCTCATAATCAATACCGTACTCTTGATTGAAGCCCTTGGCTACAAGACGAGCTTTGTACCGATCAATAGTGCCATCAGATTTGGTTTTGATTTTGAACATCCATTTGGAGACAATGGGTGACTTGCCTGGTGGAAGAGGGACAAATTCCCATGTTCGAGCTTTGTCAAGTGCCTGAAGTTCCTCATCCATAGCTTTCTGCCAATTAGAGTTAGAGGAGGCTTCCTTGTAGGAAGTAGGTTCGTGATTTGACAACAGAGTAGCATAAACATGATAATCACGAAGATGAGAAGGAACCTGTCTTACCCGTTCTGATCGTCTAACATTCTGAGATTGAGAAGTTCCAGGAGCCAAAGACTCAGCAGGTACCTCAGATGTTGGTTGTGCGGATGGAGCAGATGATTGATGTTGATCAGGAAAACTAGGAGAGGCAGACTCATAAGAAGTTGGAACAACAGGTGGAGGTGATATAATGTCAGATTGGAGTGAGTCCAATGAGACAGAAACATCAGTGAAAAACGGAGTAGTGAGGTTAGGAGACTCACGAAACTTGGATATAGAAGAGAAAGGAACATGTTCCCAGAAGGTAACATGACGAGATATACGAAGACGCTAGGAGATAGGATCCCAGCAGCGATAACCCATGTGCTCAATACCATATCCAAGGAAGCAGCACAGTCTGGAGCGAGGTTCAAGTTTAGTATGTTCATGAGATTGTAGTTGAACAAAACAAGCACTACCCCAAACTTTTAGAAGTTCATAGGCAGGAGTTACCTCATAAAGAGCCTCATAAGGAGACTTATTATTAAGGATGGGAGTAGGGTGACGATTGATAGTATAAACCGCAGTGAAGGCAGCTTCACCCCAAAAACGTTTTGGACATTTAGCGGAGATAAGAAGAGTGCGAACCGTATCAAGAATATGCCGGTGTTTGCGTTCGGCGCGACCATTTTGAGGAGAAGTGCCGGGACAGGAGTACTGAGAGAGAGTCCCCTGAGATTGAAGAAAGGAGAGAAGAGATGACTCTTTGTATTCCATAGGATTGTCAGCTCTAAGAATCTTTATAGATTTTGAGAACTGGGTGTGAATCATCTGAGCAAACATAATATAGATTTGAGGTAATTCCGAACGATGTTTCATGAGATATATCCATGTGAAACGAGTATGGTCATCAATAAAAATAAAAAAGTATCGAGCACCTCCCATGGATGGGTGTGGTGCTGGTCCCCATACATCAGAATGAATAAGATCAAAAGAAGAAATAGAATTAAATTCATTTATTTCAAAAGGTAAAGCATGATGTTTGCCAAGTTTGCAAAATAAACAAGAGATATTGTCAGTTGATACACAATTTCCTAACACCCCTAAATGAGCTAATGATTTAAGTCTGGCGAGAGATAAGTGACCCAGCCGTGCATGCCACAACTCAAAAGAAGAAGTGCTGGAAACCGAGGCAACAAGACTTGAAGAGGGTGAAGGAAGACGCAGGTAGACTACTTCAATCATCCGTCCAACTTTACGGTCGAGTCCAAGGATCTGCTTGGTCTTTGGATCCTGTACAACACAACCAGAAGAATGAAATAAAATGATCAAATTAGATTCAAGAAGTTGTGCAATCGAAACTAAGCTCAGAGATAGCTTTGGAACATTTAGAACATCTAGTAATTGTATTTGAGGAGTGGATCCACTAAAGGATACCGGTAGACCAGTGTTGTCAGCAGTTCTTACTGACGTAAATTGCTGAGGTGGTTTCTTAGAAATGAAACCATCAGGGCAAGGTGTCATATGATTGCAACACCCAGAGTCAAAAAGCCATACGTTACCTGATGCAGCTGAGTGTGGAGAATTCATACCCATAGCACCAGACATGATCTGTTCCATAAGTTCCTGATTGCGACGCATCAGTTCCATTAGGTCAGGTGAGGAGGCTGCAGAAGCCTCAGTATCAGCAATGGTAGGCCCAGCAACAACATGAGTCCGGTTCTGAGAACTAGTGTGCTTTGAGTTCTTCGGACAGTCAGTCTCATAATGACGCGGATGAGTGATGCCACACTTACGGCACTTACGGATAGGACAATCAAGAAGAAGATGAGCAGTAGAATGACAGAAGGCACACTCGGATGTGTTCGTCTTTCCCACAGATTTGGAATGATTGTTATTGGTCCATTTGCCTCTGGACTTGGGATGAGACGTGTAGAGAATGCTATCAGTAGAGGGCATCGGTGAGCGAATGTGAAGACGAGTTTCTTCACTTAGCAATTCTGATATTGCTTCTTCAAGAGTAGGTAAAGGCTGCCTATGAAGAAGTGAAGCACGAACATTCTCAAACTTATCCGTAAGGCCCATCAGAATGGTGATCAAGTTCAGCTGGTTGAAGTAGGCGGTGAATTGTTGAGCTGTTTCATCAAAAATCTGTGGTGCTCCAAGACTTATATGATCTCTGAGAGACTGCATTTCAGAGATATAAGAATTTATGGATTGATCAGGAAGTTGACGCTTGCTCTGAAAAGTGGTCCACAGTTGATACTGATGAGATAGACCCGAAGACGTATACCGCTTGGCAAGAAAATCCCAGAGACTTTTGGCTGTAATATAACCAAGGAACTGTTGGTTAATCTCAGGAGTAGTAGAGGCATTAATAAAGTCCAAGATGCGAGCATTATTGATGTCCCACTCGTTCATGCGTTTTGCAAAGTCAACAGCATTCTCAGTTGTTACTTGGACTGGAACTTTGGATGCACCAGTAACATAGGTGTAAAGGCCATGAGACTTCAACAGGATTGTCATATGGTGATGCCAAAGAACGTAGTTGCTACCATTGAAAACAACTGAGATGGGATTTGAGTGACTGAAATTGGTAGCCATGAGTTGAGGAAAAGATACTGAGAAACAGTATTAATGACCGGTATTAACGACTGGTGGGGTGTTCGACCGGTGGGGTGTTCGACCGGTAAAAGAGTTCGACCGATAAAAGGAGTTCGACCGAATAGACGTTCGACCGAATGGGTGTTCAGCGACGGCGACAATCGATCAAAAAGGCAAAACACACAGAATCGATTTAAGCGGCGGCGACAATCGATCAAAAAGGCAAAACACACAGAATCGATTCAAAAAAAAGGCAATCGATCGATTCAAACCAAGATTGATTCGGATGAACAGAGATGAACGAGTGATGGTGAACAATAAAGTCGAGAGAAAAAAAAACCCTATAGCTCTGATATCATGTTAGAAGATGAATATGGTTGAAGGAGATGATGAATATGCTAAAGGTTTGAAACCTCGATATATTGATTGAGAGAGAAACGTACAATATGAGAGGAAAAATAATAAGTAACTTAACCTAGACTACAGAATACAACATATATATACTAGAGCTAAAATGGGCTTGGGCCCTATACTAACATGGGCATGGGCCCTCTATATACATTAACAGATTACATGTGGCTTTTTAGGTTAAATGATTATATGAAACCAATTTTTAAAAGTTTGATGATTTATTTATTATATTAATAAAAATGTTGGGACTTCATCATTCAAAATGAGAAAGTTCAATAATTTTATTCATTGAAAAAATGGTCATTTGGATTTAATCGTTTAAATGAGAAAGTTCGTTGAGTTTTTATGGACTTTTAGATATATTTACATACAAATAAACAATAAACCACTCATGCTACCATCCACCACCCATTGCCACCTCCCAGCACCGCTACCACCACTACTCTTCCACCACCCAACACAACACCACCAGAACAGAACACTTCCACCATCCCCCACTAACACACCTTACCACTTCTTAAACAACCCTGAACTTCTTGTTTCTTCACATTATGCTAAACCCCACCTCAATGGACCACATTTAAGCTACAAGCACAATATGGAATTTGACATAACTAAAAACAGGTGTTTGCTAATCCCTTGTGTCTAGCCCAGTGGTTTGGTAACATCCTTGGGGGGTCAGTGGATGGTATCCTGACTACCAGGGTTCGAACCCCGTGGAGAGCATTTGGTGATATTCAGATCATGGCCCTGCCACTTAGTGGTACCCTTAATTGGGCCGGGCCGGGGTCGACGGGGATTAGTCGGGTGGCACCCTTAAGTGGGAGCCCGGATACCACGGGAACGTGTGTGTTAACTTGCCGTTCAAAAAAAAAACATGAAGAAAATATGAACATAGCCATTCAGTAAAAAAAAACTTGAGCTACAATTTGTGTCATTATAGGGATCACCATATACTAGTTGAACTAAACCATGGGCATATCTTTTCTACACCATTTCGCATAGAATCTAACACATGATCTGAGTAAAGCATCACAAAATCTAACAACGCCGTATAGCACAAAAAGATTGGCAGTCAATGGTATTTTAAACGTCTAATTTCAACTTACTTACCTAATACAGCCGGCCCGTACATTCTGAAGAACCACAATAGCAACTCTTGATCTTTATATTGCCATCGGAATCATGGACCGTATCCACCGCATAGTTGTAATGATATGTCAACTCCTGTAACGGAGGAATGTTTTCCGCAGCAAAAAGTATTATATGTGGCATTCTTTTGTCCTCCTGGTTGTAAAGTACATTCTGCGCGTAAAGATTCGGCAAACAACTGTGGTTAATAAACCTACCCATAATTTGCTGCATCAATCGTGAATCCACCACCCTCTACTACCTCCCCGAGGCTCGGTTTTGTACAGTCGTTATAGTTCGGCCCAATATCAAATAAGCACTCGTCATTCCCAGTTCGTTTTTCAGCTTCCGTGTCTTCCAAAAGTTCTCCTATATACTCGCATATGAAACTTCCTGAAGATATCGAACTCAAAGACCTGACCCCCCACCCCCTTGACTCGATTTTAAAGATCTCAAGGTCAATTTTCATACCATTCTGTGTGACTCTATTATAGCAACTAGGAGGACACCTGCAAGACGGGGCACACTCATAAACCAGCGGCTTTGCTTCAACTATCGCACCGTTATGGTTGTATGGAATCTCGCCATCATTCTTGAAAGCACACGAGCATCTTCTGTCAGAACAACGACCAACACAATCACAACCTTTGGGGGGAACAGGGTGATACCAATCCGGATACATGATCTTTGTAATGTAAGTGAACGAAGGTGGCTTCTCGTCGTCAATTGTGTTGACAGCACATATCGGGAACGCCTCTTTGCCACCGTTTATATCATCAACACAAATACCTTCTCGTTTCTGGAATTTCTTCGACTTGACTTCCCTCAATGCAAGCTCGGGTTGTCCTGGAATTCTCCTCAATTTGAACTTATAAACCATATTGCCAATAATATCATGTTCAAACTTGGAGATTTTCTCAGATCCATGTTTGATTACTCGCCACGCCATCACCTATCGTTTTCTCAGTCGATATTTCATCTCCAACTCCAACTTCATCTCCCAAAGGAGACTCATTTCTTAGTTCATCCAATGGATAACATCCACCACCACATATAGCCTCCGTCAATCTCACATTACTTGCACCACTCTTATCCTCGGTTCCAAAGCTCCTCTTTCCATTAATTCTTTTGCGTTCTTCTTCCGTACGTTGGGTCGGTTGCATTCAAGCCACAATAAGGAGGAAAATCCCGAACCGCAGAAACGATGAAACTTCATCTTTGGAATACCTTCCTTAATAACACAACACAGTTTTCCATCCCGTGTGTCGGTGACAAAAGCTTTCCATCAACCACTCCATAAAATATGGAACCGATCGGGACCGGTTCCGGTTCTCATTTTTCTAGAACCGTTAACCGCTGGGTACCAGTTCCGGAACCGGGTACCCGGTCCGCTGGGTATCCAGAACCGGAACCGACAGGCTACCCGCTATTTTTATAATAAAATACATTTTATTTATTTATAAAAACTTAATCAACTACCTTTTAGGGAAGCATCGTTTGTAGTATTTATTAGCATCAACTAATTTCAATGACGTGTTAGAAGTACCGTTTGTAATATTTATTTGTTTTGTAAGTATATAGTTTGTTGTATTTATTAGTTTTTACTTTTTATCGTATTGATTTTCACGTTTGTGGTATTTATCTTTTAACGTTGGGACTTTGTAATATATTAATATTTACTTTTTATAATAGGAAAGATAAAAAAAAATTAAAAAACTTAGACAGCGGGTACCCGGTACCGGAACTGGAATCGATGGTTCCAGGACTGGTTCCCAAATATAAAGAACCGGTGTAACCGGTTCCGGTTCCTTCATTCCAGAACCGCCAGTTCCGGTTCTGAGAAATTTTAGGATTGTTTGTGTGTGTTTATTACGAACCTGAATGTGGTTTAGCGGTTTTTAAAAACTTTTGTAGAAGCACTGTTCAATCATTAAGAATATAACAGGTTAATCAAAAAGATGAATTTACATCAAAAACTTTTTCAAGAGGTAATTAGAAGTTCTGATTTGAATTGAATTTGTAAGGATTTTGTTTTCCAGTCTTATGATTTACTAATTTTTGACTTTTTTTTGGGTGAAATATATGCAACTGGAGAGCCTCTTAAAAAAATATTTCAGGTTTGCAAAGTTTCCCAATTACCAATTTATCTTTATGTTGTACACTTTTAGATCTATTTCTGGTTTAGTCTCAAGTTACTTTGTGCATGGATGTTGTTTTTTTGTCTTGCTTATTTGATTATGCATCTACCATCCAGATCAAGCCTAACCGATTTTGTTACCTCTCTCACTTTTTTTAGTATCTAACTTGTGATGAAGTTGGTATATTCAATTCCTCTATGTAGTCATCAGTTTATAAGTTTTTCTTTTGTGTATTGCTTACCATGTGTTTGTTGAAAGTCCTCAAAGAATGTATCCAATTTTTTTTTTATCTTTTTCTACTTTCTTCACCTTTTTAACATTCATATTGTATGTGGGCTTATCTAGATTTTTAATCATTTCATATTTATTTTCTGTTGATCTATTTATCGGCCTATAGAATTTATAAATCATGTGAGATTTTGCATACAACATGTTCTTTGAGTGTAATCAGTTAAGTTACCGGTGGATATTCTTATGCAGGATGCCAACTTCCACATGAATGATCAAGATTATGGTGGCCTCATTTTTATTGCCGAATATGGTCATGAATACAGCAAGGAATATCTTATTTGAGTCTTGTACCACGAGTTTGGTCATTATGATGCTTTACATATCCCTGGTAAAACGGATTCCTGTTCCATACTTTAGAATTTTTAACTTTTTGTCCATTCTTTACTCTGACTGTGTTGATAGTGTAAATTGTGCTTTACATATCTGATTTTTTTTTGATAGTGTAAATTGTGGATTGTAGCTTATTGATAACGAAGCCGAATGGAATAGTTTTTTGATTTTATATTAAGTTTTATGTTCTATTGTATGGATTGCCTTTGCAATGTTATTCTCTTTTATATTTTGATGCTCTGTTATGAGACTGCTTCTTGATGGAATCCCTTTGCAATGTTAATCTCATTAGTTGTAGGCATCCCTGGCCAATTCTTTCAATTGTTTTGGTACTACATAGTGATGCTTTGCATGATTTTTTTGGGTTTTTTTTTCTTTGTCTTAATGTATTGTTTTTCAGTTTTTGTGTTGATTTGGTGAAGGGGAATAGAAGATAATGTCATTATTGGCAATGATTTTATAAGAAACAACAGCATGATTTGATTTTTCAGATATGTATGGAGTTTTGGTAAGATGTTTAATGTTGAATTTGTTATTGTACTTCAAGTTTTTTTCTATTTCAGTGTTGGACCTGCTTTGAACCTTTGAATCCAGTGTATGCATATACTTGAATATAACGCTTATCTTATTTATAAACCGTAACGGCTACCGTTCTTTATGTTCTCAGGTGATGTTATTTGCAACGTCAATGGGTTCAACTAAGGCTGCACAGAGATTTGTGGATGTTTCTTATCTTTGTGTATCTTGAAATGGATAATGAGGACGTCAGAAAGCCTGTTGGAGATAATTTTGGCATCAGAGGATATGCTTCTCAAGGAATGTGTGTTTCCATTACGCATTTATTCTCTATTTTACTTGTATTTGGGTTACCAATTATATCATTCTGTTTTTTTTTTCAACTTTTTGCATGATCAAGTACAAACAATAAAGTATATATTGCATGTCTTAGTTAGGTTATTTGATGGAGATTTGAAGTACAAACAATACAAGTATATACTGCATGTCTTAGTTAGGTGGGTAGTGTTGAATAGAAACATATAGCTTAGCAATGATCTTCAATGAACATTGGGCGTCTTTTTATGTCTTTTCTAAAAAAAAATCACGTTTTTGGGGAGGACTTTTTGGACGACAACCTTAAAGCTTTCCACAAATCGAATCCATTTCTCAAGCATGTATGTTCTTTGTTAGGGCATTCAGATTTGTATATTATTTTTCTAACGGTGAGCTAACTTTTTCTTGGCATTTGTCATCGATGCAGAATGGTCGTGACGTAAAGATAATAGTTGGGAATAACTTCTAAAGGCGAATATAGATAGTGTTTGCTTTAATTAACTGTTAGGTGTTAGAGGGATTTCATGGTTAAGCAATCTAATGTTTCCTATGTACATTTATGCGCCATGGTGTGGGCATTGCCAAGCACTAGAACCAACTCACAGTAGTAAGCTTGCTAAGCATTTGCATGATTTTGATTCCTTGGTGGATTTGGGTGATGTTGCTAAGCTTTTGGGAGGATTTTGGGTCTTTTGGCTATAACCCACAGCCCCTTGCATGACAACTGGGTTTACAAATTTGTCCATATCCACCCAGCCCTCCTATTGTAATGCCAGGTCGTGATGTTTTTTAGAATTAAACTCAAAGGCTAAAATTAATCATGTGCACTAAAATAATAAATGAATGAAGTACAACATATTTTGGTATTGGTTTCAATTCATGTCCCTAATATAAAATAAACCAACTTGCCTTTGAAATATAATTAATTTGTCCTATTAATTTATGATTTATATATATATATATATATATATTTATATATATATATATATTAATTATAATAAAATGAAATATGGCTCATTTTGGTTCTTAGAAATAACATATATAATTATTAATTTACACATGTTAGATTTTTTTGACTAGTTTTATAAAAGTATAATAATTTTATCCTAAGACAATTTAATAAAAAAAATTCGAATATTTATCCTAAGACAAAGTTAAACTTGATAAGTACCAAAGTCTGAACCCGAACTCTGAGTCCATAAATCCAGATCTCTGAAGTATGTTTCACTTGTAATAGATCTGAAGTTATCCAAACTCTAAATCTTCTTATTGAGACTACGACACTTAGTAACTTCAGAACTCTGAATCACTTTTTACAGATCTCTGATCCATCTGACTAGAGATAGACATTTAGATAAATTATCTTTTAACTTACTTTGATTGTCTTCACAATAAATATTCCAAATTGTATTAACAAATATTAAATTACAAGTAGCGAGATGAAAAAAAGCCCCATATTGATATGGATGTCAATTTTTTTTATGAAGTTATCATTTTGTTAGTATAATTTGTTAATTCAATTTTTTTGTAATTCATATTGTTTATATTTTTATAGATAAGGATGTATTTTATATTAGTTTTAGTGATGAAGTATTTTTTTGGATACAGATAATAGGCCAGGGTTGGTTTCTGGTGAGAAGTTGAGTTAATGTTGAGAAGCGTGAGAAGTGATTATCTAACGTTGGATAAGAAATGAGCGCACATTAGGATGAGATGCACCAGATTAATTCCCTTCTAAGCCGCAATTCATGGGAGTGCTTGAGATTAAAAGAGATCAACGGTTCAGATCCACTTCTCATACTTCTCACCGTTAACTCAACTTCTCACACGATCCTTCGTCTAATAGACCAAAGGTCGAGTTTTATGTCATTTTAGCAGTGATTCAATGATTATCTTATAGTTTTAACGTATTTAAGTTAATTATTATTTAGTTTCAGTTTTATGAACTTGTATGTGTAGAGTGATGTAACGACCGTAAAATTCTTCGTTTTTTTATGTTCGTAGCAAAGTGTAATAATTATGTTGATATTGGATTGATTTTGTTGCCTAAAATCAATATTTTGTTGTCAAAAATCAGGATTGTTGTTTTATTTGTTCAGAAATAAATATAATTGATTTTTTTTTAATTTTTAAAAAATTCGGTAAGATATATAAATGTAAATGATTTTTTTTTCTTTTTTTATGGAATGAAAATTACAAAATTTAATGCGTTAGATGAATAAATCTTCAAGAACTTTTTTTGTAACTGTGGGTTTTCGAGCCAGTTTACGTGCACCGAAAAATTCTTCGGGCAACCACAAATGGCCTTTGAGTCATCGCAAGTGATCACAAGGACTTTGACAACAATGTTTTAAAAACCGGGTCGCATTAAAATCGTGCTGTATCTCGCACGATCATGATTCTAGTAGATAAAATAATAAAAACAAAAAAATTGAATGCGAAGGGGAGGGAGTATAGAGGTAGGGATAGAAAAACTCTTTTGTCTCTATGGGTTTTAAATCGGTCGTCTGTTTGAGGTGAGACTCTAAGATAAGAAAACCCTAATTTTTGACGGGGATTGCTATTTCTACCCAAACCAGTTTTTGCGTGTGAAGCTTTTTAACAGAGAGATATAAATAGTAAGGGTGCATTTGGTATGCAGAACAGAGTGGAACAAGACAGAATAGAACAGAACATGCTTGTCCCATGTTTGGCGTGATCATATGTGGGACACGCTAGAACTAAGTGGAACAAGCATGGGACACACTTGTTCCACTCCAACCCCCTGGAACTAAGTAGAACAACAATATTTTGATTAATATACCCTTTATTAAAAACAAAAACATAAAGCATGTCTTCTCATCATCCACGCCTTCAAGCTAGGGGTGTGCAAAACCCGAATAGTCCGAAATCCGAATTCGCATCCGAACCGAAAATAAGGTGTTTTTGCAAAAACCTGAATACCCCGAAATCCGATAATCCGAAACCCGACATTTGGGAGGATATCTGGGTTCAGATTGGGTTTGATCGTTGGCCACCCAACCCGTCCGAAAACTCGAAATAACATAAATCTATATTTTAAATACTATATATATATATATATATATATATATATATATATATATAGGGGTTGTTTCATTTACGACCCTTAAAAAGGTTGCAACCCTTGCAACCCACATCTTAACCGTCGGATTCATGATCGGCGGTTACAATAGATATGGGACCCAATATTTTTAATTAAAAAAAACAGAAAAATAAAAATAAAATAACCGTCGATTATGAATCCGACGGTTAAGATGTAGGTTGCAAGAGTTGCAACCTTTTTCAGGGTTGCAAAATATCCTTCCACTATATATATATATATATATATATATATAGTATATATTTATTTATTTATCTAATTATTTTTTGAAATTCGTAAATTGTAAATTATAGTCTATTGAAATATTTTCTAAATTTTAAACTTGCTATCGATTTCATCAATCTTTCAATCGATTGTATTCATCCTAAAAAACGACTGAATTTATATATAACTTTTGCATTATATAATACCCGAAACCCGACCAACCCAAACCCGAAACAACCTAAAATCCGAAACTTAAAATTTGAGTTTTGATTTCCATATCCAAAATCCAATCGTTATAAATTAGTTTTATGTTTTTGATAATCCATTGTACTGTGTATTAGTGATGTAAATTAATTTTATGTGATGTAATCTATGATTTTTCATTAGGGGTAAATTCGTCATTTAACCAGTCTAGTCCTATTCTGTCCAGTTTTGTCATGTCTTGCCAAACGTTGGACAGTTGTCATGTTCTGTCCTGTTTCATCTTGTCCCGTCCCGTCCTGTCTTGTCTGCGTACCAAACGCAAGATATAAATAGATAAAAGATATAAATAGATATAAATAGTAAAAACCCTGCAATGAACAGAGAGATATAAACAGATACGTACAAGAGATATTCTTACAGACTCCTCGGTTGCATTTTGCCTTGTTCGATTTTCAATTACCATCATCATCCTTTGCTTTGCACCTACCTGATACTTTTGCTTTCCTCTTGCCAATGAACAGAGATCGACCTCAAGGTTCACCACTGTCCTGCACCACCACCCATCGCAGACCCAATCTCGTAATCGAACTTGGGGCTCAGGCCCCTGTGGTCATTCTCGCTAGAAGCACTGACTGATTTATTGGTCTGCATGTATTAAAAAAAAAATCTTCACTGCTCTCGCTTATCGCTCACGGCTCATCTCCGGTAGACGGTAGTCCGGTTGAGTGTTGACTGGTTCAGTGGTTCTCCGTTCTCATCTCCGTTCTCGCCTTCAGTTGAGTCCAGGTCCAGCTGCCTTCAGGTAATTTTCACCCCCAAATTCATTGGATTTGGTTCAAAATTGATTTTCAATATACTCTCTGGTTTCTCTGTAAGTTTCATTGTTTATTTTGATGGTGGGTGTGTGTTATGTCACTGTGTGCAACGACGGTCAAAAAGGAACACACTCAGTTAAATTAACCCCTAATCTAAACTCTAATCATTTAAAATTAGAAAGTTCAATGATTTAAAAACTTAGAATTTGTTTGATTTTTTGGATCGATTTTTCTGTAGATCGCAAGGGATAGAAAAATAAGAACTTGAACATATGTATGATAACACTAAACGCATCATTTGTTGTTCAGGATTCATGCTTATAATTGGTTGATGCTCGACAATCATTTAGCATGTTCTGTGTTTCGAGGGATTTTTATAGCTTTTTGCTTGATTTCGAGGGATTTTTAATGTTAGAAGATGAATATGGTTGAAGGAGACGATGAATATGCTGAAGGTTTGAAACATCGATATATTGATTAAGAGAAAACGTACAATGAGAAAAGTAAATAATGAAAAATTACATAACCTAGACTACACAATACAACATATATATACGTAGACTAAATGGGCTTGGGCCCTCATGGGCTTGGGCCCTCTATATACATTAACATCCCACCTCAAACTCAATCGGGAGAAGAATGAGCCAGATGGAGTTTGGAAACGAGATCACGAAATCGTCCTGGTAAATGAGCTTTCGTGAAAATATCAGTCGGTTGATCAAGTGTCGAAATAGGAAGAAGCTGAATAGTCTTACGAGTCACATGTTGACGAACAAAGTGACAGTCAATTTCAATATGCTTCGTTCGTTCGTGGAAGACATCATTGTGAGCAATCTGAATGGCACTGTTGTTGTCACACCATAATGAAGTTGGAGACTGTTGAGGAGCCCCCATGTCAGAGAGTAGCTAGCGTAACCACACAAGTTCTTGAGTCGTGTCAGCTAATGCTCGATACTCAGCTTCAGTACTAGACCAAGCTGTGAGAGATTGTTTCTTGCTTCGCCAGGATATAAGAGAGTCGCCAAGAAAAAAACAGTAGCCGGTAGTGGAGCGACGATCAGTCGTGTCACTGTCCAATCAGCATCAGAAAAACCTCGCAAAGTCAACGATGAGGTGGATGGAAAATGAAGACCATGAAACATGGTCCCTTTTAAATATCGAAGAATGCGCAGAACAGCAGCGTAGTGATCAGAATAGGGTGCAGACATGAACTGACTAACAGTATGAACAGCATAGGCAAGATCAGGGCGAGTCACTGTCAGATAGACAAGTGACCCCACTAACTGGCGATATAAAGTAGGATCACGCAGAGGAGGACCAGCATTTGGAGCCAAATAAAGGTTGTGCTCAAGAGGAGTGGATGCTGTTTTGTTATCAGTAATCCCAGCTTTTGACAAAAGATCTGAGGTGTATTTTGCTTGACACAGATAAATTCCTGATGGATCGGAGAGCACCTCAAGACCAAGGAAATAGTGTAAAGAACCAAGATCCTTCATTTCAAAACAGGAGCTGAGAGATGACTTCAGATTGGCTATGCCTGTAGAGTCACTGCCAGTAATAATCATATCATCCACATACAGGAGAAGTAAGATTGTGCCAGCCTCAGTGGTCCGAGTAAATAGTCCTGAATCATAGTTACTGGGTGAGAAGCCCAGAGAGGTGACTGTGGAACTGAATTTCTCAAACCAAGCTCGCGGAGCTTGCTTGAGACCATAAAGAGCCTTCCGAAGGCGACAAACATGACCTTGTGGAAGTCGAACGCCTGGAGGAGGTGTCATATAGACCTCCTCAGATAAATCACCGTTTAAAAATGCATTCTTAACATCCATCTGAAAGAGAGGCCATTGTTTGGTAGCTGCGATGGCAAGAAGATTGCGAACAGAAGTGACTCGAGCAACAGGTGCAAAAGTCTCCTCATAATCGATATCGTACTCTTGATTGAAACCCTTGGCCACAAGACGAGCTTTGTACCGACCAATAGAGCCATCAGATTTGGTTTTGATCTTGAACACCCATTTGGAGCCAATGGGTGACTTGCCTGGTGGAAGAGAGACAGATTCCCATGTCTGAGCTTTGTCAAGTGACTGAAGTTCCTCATCCATAGCTTTCTGCCAATCAGGGTTAGAGGAGGCTTCCTTGTAGGAAGTAGGTTCGTGATTTGACAGCAGAGTAGCATAAACATGATAATCACGAAGATGAGAAGGAACTTGTCTTACCCGTTCTGATCGTCTGACATTCTGAGATTGAGAAGTTCCAGGAGCCAAAGACTCAACAGGCACCTCAGATGTTGGTTGTGCAGATGGAGCAGATGATTGATGTTGATCAGGAATACTAGTAGAGGTAGGATGTGTAGGAGCAGGAGACTCTGAAGGAGAGGCAGACTCATAAGAAGTTGGAACAACAGGTGGAGGGGATATGATGTCAGATTGGAGTGAGTCCAATGAGACGGAAGCATCAGTGAAGAACGGAATGGTGAGAGTAGGAGACTCACGAAATTTGGATATAGAAGAAAAAGGAACATGCTCCCAGAAGGTAACATGACGAGATATACGAAGACGCTGGGAGATAGGATCCCAGCAGCGATAACCTTTGTGCTCAATGCCATATCCAAGGAAGCAGCAAAGTCTGGAGCAAGGTTCAAGTTTGGTATGTTCATGAGATTGTAATTGAACAAAACAAGCACTACCCCAAACTTTTAGAAGTTCATAGGCAGGGGTGACCTCATAAAGAGCCTCATAAGGAGACTTGTTATTAAGGATTGGAGTAGGGTGACGATTGATGGTATAAACGACGGTGAAAGCAACTTCCCCCCAAAAGCGTTCTGGACATTTAGCAAAGATGAGAAGAATGCGAACCGTATCAAGAATATGAAGGTGTTTGCGTTCGGCACGACCATTTTGAGGAGATGTGCCAGGACAGGAGTACTGAGAGAGAGTCCCCTGAGATTGAAGAAAGGAGAGAAGAGATGACTCTTTGTATTCCATAGCATTGTCAGCTCTAAGAATCTTTATGGATTTTGAGAACTGGGTGTGAATCATCCGAGCAAACATAATATAGATTTGAGGTAATTCCGAACGATGTTTCATGAGATATATCCATGTGAAACGTGTATGGTCATCAATAAAAATAACAAAGTATCGAGCACCCCCCATGGATGGATGTGGTGTTGGTCCCCATACATCAGAATGAATAAGATCAAAAGAAGAAGTAGAATTAAATTCATTTATTTCAAAAGGTAAAGCATGATGTTTGCCAAGTTTGCAAAATAAACAAGAGATATTGTCAGTTGATACACAATTTCCTAACACCCCTAAATGAGCTAATGATTTAAGTCTGGCGAGAGATAAGTGACCCAGCCGTGCATGCCACAACTCAAAGGAAGAAGTGCTGGAAACCGAGGCAACAAGACTTGAAGAGGGTGAAGGAAGACGCAGGTAGACTACTTCAATCATCCGTCCAACTTTACGGCCGAGTCCAAGGATCTGCTTGGTCTTTGGATCCTGTACAACACAACCAGAAGAATGAAATAAAATGATCAAATTAGATTCAAGAAGTTGTGCAATCGAAACTAAGCTCAGAGATAGCTTTGGAACATTTAGAACATCTGGTAATTGTATTTGAGGAGTGGAAATATTTCCACTAAAGGATACCGGTAGACCAGTGTTGTCAGCAGTTCTTACTGACGTAAATTGCTGAGGTGGTTTCTTAGAAATGAAACCATCAGGGCAAGGTGTCATATGATTGCAACACCCAGAGTCAAAAAGCCATACGTTACCTGATGCAGCTGAGTGTGGAGAATTCATACCCATAGCACCAGACATGATCTGTTCCATAAGTTCCTGATTGCGACGCATCAGTTCCATTAGGTCAGGTGAGGAGGCTGCAGAAGCCTCAGTATCAGCAATGGTAGGCCCAGCAACAACATGAGTCCGGTTCTGAGAACTAGCGTGCTTTGAGTTCTTCGGACAGTCAGTCTCATAATGACGCGGATGAGTGATGCCACACTTACGGCACTTACGGATAGGACAATCAAGAAGAAGATGAGCAGTAGAATGACAGAAGGCACACTCGGATGTGTTCGTCTTTCCCACAGATTTGGAATGATTGTTATTGGTCCATTTGCCTCTGGACTTGGGATGAGACGTGTAGAGAACGCTATCAGTAGAGGGCATCGGTGAGCGAATGTGAAGACGAGTTTCTTCACTTAGCAATTCTGATATTGCTTCTTCAAGAGTAGGTAAAGGCTGCCTATGAAGAAGTGAAGCACGAACATTCTCAAACTTATCCGTAAGGCCCATCAGAATGGTGATCAAGTTCAGCTGGTTGAAGTAGGCAGTGAATTGTTGAGATGTTTCATCAAAAATCTGTGGTGCTCCAAGACTTATATGATCTCTGAGAGACTGCATTTCAGAGATATAAGAATTTATGGATTGATCAAGAAGCTGACGTTTGCTCTGAAAAGTGGTCCACAGTTGATATTGATGAGATAGGCCTGATGACGTGTACCGCTTGGCAAGGAAATCCCAGAGACTTTTGGCGGTAAAATAACCAAGAAACTGTTGATTGATCTCAGGAGTAGTGGAGGCATTAATGAAACCCAGAATACGAGCATTATTGATGTCCCACTCATTCATGCGTTTTGCAAAGTCAACAACATTTTCAGTGGCTTCCTGAACTGGAACTGTGGATGCACCAGTAACATAGGTGTAAAGACCATGAGATTTGAGGAGAATTGTCATATGATGATGCCAGAGAATGTAGTTGCTACCGTTGAAAATAACAGAGATGGGATTTGAGTGACTGAGATTGGCAACCATGTGACTGAGAAACAGTTCGACCGACAAGAAATTCGACCGGTATAAAGTAAGACTGGTAGAGGCTTTGACCGGTATGATTTCGATCGATATGATTCGACCGATAGGCTTCAACCGGTATGATTCTACCGATAGGCTTCGACCGGTATGATTCGACCGATATGATGCTTTGACCGATAGGAGTTCAACCGGTAAAGGATTCGACCGATAATAGGGTTCGACCGATAAGCACACAACGGCGGCGGCGGCAATCAAAACACACAGATCGATCGATTTCAGATCGATCGATGTCGACAAAAGGCGATGGCAAGCGATCGATTCAAAGCAAAAACGATTCGGATGAACAATGAAGGTGAACAATAAAATCGAAGAATAAACCTACAGCTCTGATACCATGTTAGAAGATGAATATGGTTGAAGGAGACGATGAATATGCTGAAGGTTTGAAACCTCGATATATTGATTAAGAGAAAACGTACAATGAGAAAAGTAAATAATGAAAAATTACATAACCTAGACTACACAATACAACATATATATACGTAGACTAAATGGGCTTGGGCCCTCATGGGCTTGGGCCCTCTATATACATTAACATTTAAGTTTTTTTTTATCGATTTCGAAGGACTTTTTCAGTTTTTTGGGTTGATTTCAAGAGTTCTTTTTGTTTTTTTGGTTGATTACAAGGTTCACCGTACCTTCTTTAGGTCCGTACCTCGGTCCGGCCCTGCGGTTGGAAAGCTTGTGCTGAATGTCGCAATAGTTTAATCCCCGAAAGAATAATTTGTACAAATATTCCAATGCGGAGTTATTGCCTTTTAGTCAATTTACTAAGAGGTTTGCAAACCATCAGCAACACTGACATAAAATTGAAAACAAAACATTGGACATTAACCTTTTGGAATGTCAAAACTATCTGTTGGTAGATCAAATTATTGTTGATTCTTGATTTTAGCATTTGTGTATGTGTGTGTGTGTGCGCGTGTGAATTCACAGTTGCAAGTGGGGGTTCTGAAGTTCATCATCTCATTTGGATATCAAATAGTGGTTGGATTAACCAAGGTAAACGGTATTCAAGAAAGTGAAGCAACGATAATTCTACACAATTAAGGTTGTTTAAAAAGAGTAGAATTTGTTTGCAATTTGTGCTGTGATTGTCAAGTGTAATAATGATCTAATGTTCCATAAACCAATAGCTAATAGAAAGATTGAAATTCTACTTTATCTACATTTATCCTTGTCAACTGAACTAATGTAATGATATCTTAACTATTGAATTTCAAAAGCTTAATTCTACATGACTATTTAACTTTAAGATATTGATTTAATCTATTTGATTGGACAGCTTATAGTGTAAATATGTTCATATGTTCATTTAGCTACAACAACTGAGAGAGAGATAGGAGGCCAAAAGAAGACTTGTAAATCATGAGAGTAAGTTTACCAAGAGTTGAAAGATTTTTTTACAATCTATTACTCCCGCTCTCCCAACGTAAATCCAACAATTTTCCTTTTTCGAACGTTTTAATATAAATGGAAGAGTTTCCTTTCGACAAAGTTTCAATCCAATACTACCTCTCTTTCCATTAATAATCTTTACAAAATAATAACAATATCAATTTTAGTCCACAAACGTCCTCTATTTATTGAGGGATACATTAGATAATTGAATAATAATAAAAATTTTCCATCGAACTATCTGTTTAGTGAAACCTTGCATATATTTTGGCACAGAGGAGATAGTACTTTACATATCACAAATTTATTAAGTATCATGGATAAGAAAGCCAATACCTTGGTAGTTCCGGTAGAGTTTATGTAAAAGTATATTAGCTTTTTGTCATCCTCGTACTGTAGGTAAAGAAATTCTGCCAGTATTAGTTCAGTGACAGAGGGGACTAGAGACACACACCAAATACACAATTCAATTCTTGTACAAGTAAGATGCCAAATCTGGAGGTGGTTGCTCCCAGGCACTTCCTCTTGAGAAAGGAATGACCTGTCAAGATAGGTACCACAAATGAAACATATGTATATATGCCAATAACAAGTGGACAACTGATTTTTCTCAATTACGAGTTATAAAATAACCTGTTTGCAACTCAAAAGTCAAACATGGACTCTTTCATCTGAAACTTTTTATTCTTTTGACATGGAAATCATCTTTTCTATATTTGATTATCTTCTTTTTACCGTAATCTTGAATCTTTTAATGGTATGCATTTTGTAGTTGATTGTTTGCCTGGATTAACATTAGCATCCCTTAACACCTTACCCTTTTCTCTTTAAGAGATATCCTAACCAGTATCTTCTCCCCCCCCCCCCCCCCCCCTCGGTTAAAACAGTGAGGTTCAAAGAGAGATTAACTTGAGTTAAGAAAGGTCCATGGTTTTAAAAAGCGTGTGAGGCGTACGCCTCGAGGCGCGCCTCGAGGCGAGGCGGTCCAAAAACGCATCTGAGGCGGCGCCTCTCAATCCCCAGATGAGGCGTACGCCTCGGTCGTCTGAGGCGGTGATTAGGGTGGTGAGGCGTGAGGCGGTAGAGAGGCGTACGCCTCAATATCGAGGCTAAATTATTTAAAAAATGACTAAAACCTTCTCTATTTCTTTTTTGAAAACCTTGTTCTTCTCCGGTTCTCCTAAGCCCTATCTGCTACTCGTCTATTATCCTTTGTGAGTTCCAATTTCTCCCGTTTTCTTTGTATTTTCTTCTTCGATTCTCTTCGGTTCACAGAAGTATTATGATGTATCTACTGGATACACTTCTTTTGTATTTAGTCTCTACTAAGTGTGAGGGTCATAGTGACACTTCTACTCACACTCTGTAGATATTTAATATTTTTTCTTTATAAGTTGTGAGCATATTAATATATATATATATATATATATATATATATATATATTATGAATAGATCAATAATTTTTTTCTCTGTTAGTACATGACATCTATATTTCGTGATTGAAAAAAGTATATGTAATTCTTTTAGTAATTTAGTATGATATATATATTTTGTGTTTACTACTCAAGTGTCAAGTGTGTATATATATTGCATATATTTTCTGAGCAGAAGCAATGGAATGTAGATTGGTGTGTGTATATATATTGTGTAGTGTATATATTTCCGCCTTGGGGCTTACGCCTCGGACCGCCTCGAGGCTTACGCCTCGCCTCATTGAGGGAAAACGCCTTGAGGCACGATTCCGCTTTTTAAAACCTTGGAAAGGTCTACTTGATAAAAGTAGGGATTTTCATGCATACATGCATAAATAAAGAAAAAAAATCTTCAAATTGAAATCTGGTAGGTACTAAAGCCAAAATGCCAAATTGATCATCAATGTAAAGGATATTAAACATCATGAGAGAGTGTAAAGTCATTGAAATGTGTGGAACCATTTGTAATATTGATATTATATATATATATATATGCCGAAAAACGAGAACTTTGCATCCAATATAAGTCTTCCCTGTTCAGATTCAATTTATAGAAAAAATGACGAAAGGCTAGGGAACTTGGAAGCATAGGAAAAACCCATGTCTCCAAAGAGAGTAAACAAGTTACAAGTCCTTTTGACCAAAAGAAAAATGACCTTATTCTTATGTCACTTCAACTAAACCAAACAAACCAGTATATCTTATATGGAGGTAGAGTCTGGGGTTCATATGTCTCTTCAACTATTATAGCAAAATAGCAGGAATGGGAAGTATCTTGGACAATGAAATTTGCATTCAGGAAGCCAATTAGAAGACGATACTTACTTAACGTTGCATCCTAGCCATATCAGGAGGTCGCTAGCTAGCTACAGAGAGCGATGGATCTCCCTAGTTTTGGGCTTTTGGCAGACCCATAAACAATAACATATATATAAATGGTCTTTTTCGTCATTACCCTCTTTCTTTCCTCATTATGACATGGTGGTTGTTACAACAATATGGAAAGAAAACACTGTTAGATTTTGATCATCCATGAACAAACCGGAAGTTCCTCCATGTTTTCTATCTCATTAAAATTTAAAAAGACAAACTGGAGTTGTCTTTGCTAGTTCATCTACCTTTCTTCTAGAGCTTCCTCAAACTATAGAATAATTGACTTAATAACCTAAATGAATCATTTACCTTTTACCTCTATCCCTACCAATAATCCTTGCTAAACTAGAAGATTCTTCTGCAATATCTCTATCCATGTATGTAGCATTATGTCTTCATTGTCCTCATAGATATAGTTAACCCTGATACCGTCACTCTCTAAGACTCTCACCTACAAGCGTTTGTTGGGCTTCTACAGAATGCACAAGTATATCCCAAATTATCTCCTACCGACTTCTGAGTTCTGACATTTCGCAAATATATACCTCTCAAATATTGTACATGACTAACTTCTGGCTAGAAATAGAAAGTATTCCTCACAACTCAACTGCAAGGACAGGAAGCACCAATAAAAAGTGTTCCTTAGATATTTTTAATCATAGGCCTACATATCCACCCTTCATAGTCTTCTTTCACAAGGTTTTTAGTAAAGAGATATGCCCTTCGAGCATCTCTCCTGTTATCGAGTGGCTTCCTATATATACATGACTACAAATGTATCAGCAGAGGTTCTGCCAGTTCCCCTCTGCAATGTACTAATACATATCATTCTAAATTTTATCATAGTAAGAACATCAACTGTGTATGTACAAGCTGCGTTATCCTAACTAAATAGTTTTTTAAATAATTACAATAGCTTAAGATGCTATCCACCTTTAGCCCTCATGAAATGTCCATTAAAGGTTTAAATTGACATCCTATTAACATAAACACCATGGTGATTCGTGCAAAACACATCTTTGACCCCCAAATAAAGACAATAACACATATACGAACTTCAAGTTGACAGCAGGAGTACGAGAAACTTGCTAAGAAAAAGAAACCTTATACTATTAGAGCAACTGAATGGCCTATTCAAGTAATCTATTTACAACTCCTTGTAACCCCATAAAACAAAAAGATAAATAGCCATGCTAAACAAGTAGTTCAGGTTTACCACAAGTATGTTCATTCATCCCAACATAAATCCAAATAAATGATCAAACTGCAAACCTTCTATGCCAAACAAAATCAGTAGCTTTCTGGATGAAAAAACAAAATAAATTTGGGGTTATTTGCTATGCTCTAATACATTCAAGAATCGAGAACTACTTTGTTTATTTTGTATTTCTTGGAAAGGTAGAAACCTAATATATATAGCGTTCTCGAACCTAGGGGTGTTAATTACCAATATAAAGTTTCGGTTTTTTGCAATTCTAATCAAGCGCATAATTTTTTCAGACTATGACTCTTTTTACCGGAATCAAACCACTAGCTTGACATAAACACGAAATTGAAAGGGAAAAACCAATTCTACTTATCGTCAATTGCTTTATTCCATTCAAACACTAACCTATTGACTAATAACATGAAATTTTCAAAGGATAATTCATATTCACAAATAAACTAAGATAACAACGAATTGCAATTTAAACGAGGCTGAGAAAGGGGGAAAATACCATAGTAACACCGACTCGTTTTCCATGAGAGCTTGAAGACTGGTTGAGAGATGCAGGTCGGATCTTATGACCGGAGAAGTCGCTGGAAACACTTCCGGTAACGTACGGAGATATACAATTAGTGGATAAGGAAGCTGTAATAGAGGAATAAGAAGATGTGGATGATGGTAAAGAAGCGGTTAGGGTTCGATTGCTTCTTGAGTTGGTTTTTGAAATTATGCGTCGTGGAGAAGAAATGGGAAGCCATTGTCGCCACCTCCATAACTGGTTGCAAGCTCGGTGTTGGTTTGGAGATGAGGGGGAGAAGGTTTGGGGGAAAATAGGCTACAAGATTTGGAGCAATTTTGACCCGACCCAACCTGAACCATTAACTCCGCTTTCGGGTAAAATAACTTGAGTTGGGGTCTTATTGAAGATTGCCCCTCCACTAGCAGTATCTATCATTTTCCTTTCCATAGGAAGGAGACCCTCATAAAAATATTGTAGAAGTTGCTCAGAAATCCCATGTTGTGGGCAACTAACGCAGAGATGCTTGAATCTCTCCCAATATTCATGGATGGTTTATACATCTCTTTGTTTTATGCCACAAATTTCCCTACGGAGTGTGGCGGCTCGGGAGGCGGGAAAGAATTTATCCAAGAATAACCTCGCCATTTGGTTCCAAGTCGTTACCGAACCGGGCGGTAACGAGTAGAGCCAATCCTTAGCCCGATCTTTTAAAGAAAAAGGGAATTCCTTTAACTTTATCAGATCTTCCATAACCTCATTGGGCTTCATACTCAAGCATACAACATGGAATTCCTTGAGGTGCTTGTTAAGGTCCTCATTCTCTAAACCGTGATATGTGGGTAGGAGATGGACCAAACCAGTTTTTAAAAAAAATTGGCATTACCTTGAGGATACCTGATACAGATTGGAACTTGGGCTACATCGTGTGTTGCCAACTCTCGGAGAGTCAGCTCATCTTCATCCTCCATCTTGACTTACGCCTCTTCTTTTTTCTCTTCCTCATATTCCGTCTTCGGCTCCTCGACATCTATTTTTGGGTTTTCTTCTCTCTTTGTCCGAATCGCTTGACAGGTTAATATCTTTCCAGATATTTACCCCTGGTGACGAAGGACCCTTACCTAACTTCTTTCGGAGCTTGGCTTGTTTCCTTAGTCTTTTCACGGTCCGTTCGATTTCAGAGTTTATTGGAATAAGTGTACCTGTACGTGAAGATCTAGGCATAAACATACCGAGTCATCGGCAACGGCGCCAAAAATTTGACGGATGCTGAGTCTACCAAATAATAAGTTCCAACTATCGACTACTTACAACCAAAGTTGTAATAGCGGTAAGTCGGGTCGAATCCACAGAGACTCGGTTTTAACTTATTATAGCCTCAAAATTCAAGTACAAGAACGTACAACTAAAAATAAAAGCGAGGGGGGGGGGGTTGGATTTAAAAACTAACATGCGATTAAAAAGGATTAGAAAAACAGTATATTAAACATCCAACAATAGCCTACTTTGATAAAGACGCAACCGCCTATCATCGATTCCGGAGTTGTAACGAAATGTGTTTTTTGATATAGAAAAAAATGTATTAAACAAGAATCACATCAACAAGATAGAGTACATATGGTAATATAAATAGTGTCCAACATTCAATGTGTAAAATTAATTATTTAGTAGTATGTTATTTTCCGATAGCTTTCTCCTTGACTAGTTGTTGTAAGACAATATTTAGTTACGAGTAAACTGAATAAGTCGTCGATCGAGTAATATCATTATATCGATCTTGATGTAATAAATGAGTGCTTACAAAGTTGTCATTCTTAAGTTACATAATTCATTTGTCTGTTTAGATTCGTTTATTTTCAAATTAAATTCTTTATAAACCAAAATCATTCGACATCACAACATCTAAAGATTGAATAATAAATCATTCATCATGCCATTCAAGGCTTATAAAGCAATATCACTTGCATCTCATATTCTCATTTCATAAACATATAGAGATATAGCCAATACATGGTCTTATTATGGTAATTCTTATGTGGTCTAATGTTTGATATCACAATTCATACGAGAACTATGAGTTAAGAAATTCCATACGCATGCAAATCGACTGTTGAAGCACTCTTTGTAATCGTCACAACAACAATACTCTGTATTGGAACCATTAGCGTGTGGTGCGCAAGAAAAAACAAATTTGCTTGACATATCTGAAACACCAGTTTCACGTCCTTGATCACTCCCAATTCTTGTGCCTGCATACCAGGTTAATGAATAAGAATCCGATCATGACAATTATGAAATCCGTATGTTCATTTGTAGTGAGAATGAGAGCAAGTTTTAAGCATGTTACGAGTGTTGTGCACTATTCATTTCAACACACGAAATATGATAAACCAAAAGATTAATTAGAAGTTGAACTTACACTCGTAGCAAGCAAGAAACGACACACATATCATATTGAAAATAATGAAGTGCTTCATCATCGTTATGGTGTGGTTTTTCCTCTGGATAAAGTGGATTATACAAAGGTTGTCTTGTTTGTAGTTCGACAACCTTTGTATAATCCACTTTATCCAGAGGAAAAACCACACCATAACGATGATGAAGCACTTCATTATTTTCAATATGATATGTGTGTCATTTCTTGCTTGCTATGAGTGTAAGTTCAACTTCTAATTAATCTCTTGGTTTATCATATTTCGTGTGTTGAAATGAATAGTGCACAACACTCGTAACATGCATAAAACCTGCTCTCATTCTCACTACAAATGAACATACGGATTTCATAATTGTCATGATCGGATTCTTATTCATTAACCTGGTATGCAGGCACAAGAATTGGGAGTGATCAAGGACGTGAAACTGGTGTTTCAGATATGTCAAGCAAATTTGTTTTTTCTTGCGCACCACACGCTAATGGTTCCAATACAGAGTATTGTTGTTGTGACGATTACAAAGAGTGCTTCAACAGTCGATTTGCATGCGTATGGAATTTCTTAACTCATAGTTCTCGTATGAATTGTGATATCAAACATTAGACCACATAAGAATTACCATAATAAGACCATGTATTGGCTATATGTTTATGAAATGAGAATATGAGATGGAAGCGATATTGCTTTATAAACCTTGAATGGCATGATGAATGATTTATTATTCAATCTAGATGTTGTGATGTCGAATGATTTTGGTTTATAAAGAATTTAATTTGAAAATAAAGGAATCTAAACAAATGAATTATGTAACTTAAGAATGACAACTTTGTAAGCACTTATTTATTACATCAAGATCGATATAATGATATTACTCGATCGACAACTTATTCAGTTTACTCGTAACTATATATTGTCTTACAACAACTAGTCAAGGAGAAAGCTACCGGAAAATAACATGCTACTAAATAATTAATTTTACACATTGAATGTTGGACACTATTTATATTACAATATGTACTCTATCTTGTTGATGTGATTCTTGTTTAATACATTTTTTTCTATATCAAAAAACACATTTCGTTACAATTCCGGAATCGATGATAGGCGGTTGCGTCTTTATCAAAGTAGGCTGTTGTTGGATGTTTAATATATTGTTTTTCTAATCCTTTTTAATCGCATGTTAGTTTTTAAATCCACCCCCCCTCGTTTTTATTTTTAGTTGTACGTTCTTGTAAGTAGTCGATAGTTGGAACTTATTATTTGGTGGACTCGGCATCCGTCAAATTTTTGGCCCCGTTGCCGGTGACTCGGTATTTTTATGCCTAGATCTTCACGTACAGGTACACCTATTCCAATAAACTCTGAAATCGAACGAACCGTGAAAAGACTAAGGAAACAAGCCAAGCTTCAAAAGAAGTTAGGTAAGGGACCTTCGTCACCAGGGGTAAATATCTGGAAAGATATTAACCTATCAAGCGATTCGGACGAAGAGAAAGAAGAAAACCCAAAAATAGATGTCGAGGAGCCGAAGACGGAATATGAGGAAGAGAAAGAAGAAGAGGCGGAAGTCAAGATGGAGGATGAAGATGAGCTGACTCTCCGAGAGTTGGCAACACACGATGTAGCCCAAGTTCCAATATGTATCAGGTATCCTTAAGGTAATGCCAATTTTATTTTAAAAACTGGTTTGGTCCATCTCCTACCCACATATCACGGTTTGGAGAATGAGGACCCTAACAAGCACCTCAAGGAATTCCATGTTGTATGCTTGAGTATGAAGCCCAATGAGGTTACGGAAGATATGATAAAGTTAAAGGAATTCCCTTTTTCTTTAAAAGATCGGGCTAAGGATTGGCTCTACTCGTTACCGCCCGGTTCGGTAACGACTTGGAACCAAATGGCGAGGTTATTCTTGGATAAATTCTTTCGCCTCCCGAGCCGCCACACTTCGTAGGGAAATTTGTGGCATAAAACAAGAGATGTATAAACTCTCCATGAGGGGCATTAGACAGGGAGATCCATTATCTCCTTACCTCTTTACTCTTGTGATGGAAATTTTGACTTTGATGGTTAAAAGGAAAGTTAGAGAGGAAAACAATTTCAAATATCACCCTAGATGTGAGAAGCTTGGCATCACTCATTTGTGCTTTGCGGATGACCTTTTGATGTTTTGTCATGGGGATGTAAAATCTGTTCTTGTATTAAAGAATGCCCTTTTGGAGTTCAGTGAAGCATCAGGATTGAAACCTAGCTTAGGTAAGAGCACTTCTTACTTAGCTAATGTGGTTGGTCTTAACAGAGAGGAGATCATGAAGATATTGCCTTTCAAGCTTGGTGTACTTCCTCAAGATTGGTGTACTTCCTCAAGATTGGTGTACTTCCTGTGAGATATTTGGGAGTGCCTCAAATCTCATCTAGGCTGTATCATAAAGATTGTACTAGTCTTATTGATAAAGTTAAAAATAGAGTGAATGATTGGAAGAATAAGTGGCTTTCTTTTGCTGGAAGGTTGCAGTTGATAAAATCTGTTCTTACGTCCTTCACCATGTATTGGGCCTCTTTGTTTCTGCTTCCAGTTTTTTTTTGAACGACAAGTTAACACACGCACACGTTCCCGGGGTATCCGGGCTCCCACTTAAGGATGTCACCCGACTAATCCCCGTCGATCACGACCCAGCCCAATTAAGGGTACCACTATGTGGCAGGCCCATGAACATGGATGTCACAGGATGCTCACCACGGGGCTCGAACCTGGGTAGTCAGGGATACCATCCACTGACCCCCCCCCCCCGGGATGTTACCAAAAGAGAGATTTATATGGCTAGGCTACATTTTAACATGAAAGTGAGTGATGTGGTCTCTGATGGTTTGTGGATGTGGCCTCCAAATATTTGGTGCAAGTATGGAAACATTTTACAGCAATTTATGCCCTCTTTGAGAGCCAATATTAATGATAGAGTCAGATGGAAATGCAGAAATGGTACCCTGGTTGATTTCAAAATTGCTACAATTTGGGGAGATATGTACTCTAATCTTGATAATATCCATTGGTGCAAACTTGTTTGGTTCAGTCAAGGAATACCCAGACATGCTTTTTTCTTGTGGCTTGCCTGTTTGGAGAAGCTGAGAACTCTTGACAGACTTGCAAAATGGAAAATCTCTGTTGACATTCTTTGTGTGCTATGTAATAATGGTGTGGAGTCTCATGATCATCTTTTTGTAAAGTGCTCTTATGTTCAGAATGTTTGGAAATGCCTTGAAGGTTACATTGGGATCTATGACAGGATTCAGTGCTTAAATGGTAGTATAAATGGTTGGGCTGAGTTGATTTTGGAGCTGTCAAGTGGTATGATAAGCAAATCTATTTGGGGCATTACTCATAGACTCTTGTTTTCTGCTGTTATTTACTTCATTTGGCAAGAAAGAAATCATAGGATTCATTCTGACAAGAATAGATCTGTTGAGTGCTTGGTAAATCAAATTGTTGATTTGATAAGAATGAAGATGATGGGATTAAAAGTCAAAGATAACAGTCAAGTTAAGAGGGCTGCTGTGATTTGGGGTCTTGGGTTTGAGAATGGTGAGTTTTGTGCAAAAGATAAATTTAATGATCATGCCTCTTAAATGTGTTCTGTTGCTATGGATGGTGTGGATTGGGTCGATTGGGTTGGCCTACTGTTGGATTTCTCAAGACTTGGAAAGATATTTGATGAGAATTTTCCTAGAGAAGAGATATTTCAGAGAAAGAGAGTACTGTGCAAATGAGATCCTAAAATGGGGTGGGTTCTTTTTGGGGGGTGTTTTGGATGGGATACACTTGGGTTGATATGGGGGGTGAGGATCATATTGCTCTTTTTTACTAACATGATTTTGTGCAGGTCACTGCTTTCTGAAGTATCAAGGGGATTTTGGGGGTGGTTTGAGTGATGAAGGAATAAGGGGCAGTGGGATAGAGGTGTTAGGCCTTTTGAACTTGCTATGGAGAAAAAAGGAGGATTTTTGGGAGGGATGGTTGGTTGCTTGGGGATTTTTTATATTGGTACACAGGGGATATGGTGGAAAATTCATATTCTTGGTGAGGGGGGTGGGTTTATTTTTTATTGCTTTCATCAATCATGGACAGGAACAACTTTTTGGTTTCTCCCATGTTCTGATTTTCTTTCTTATTGGTGTGGTTATGGATCTGTTAAATTTTCTATATGGCTGCTGGTTGAGTGGAATTCTTTGGGTTATTCTTTCATTGAATATCAAAATGATATCTCAATATTTGTTATCTTCCCTTTCATTTGGACTGATGCAATGGTTCAATTTTGGTAATGAAATTTGGCATTCTGCCATTACATTTGGGATTGTTAATTCTGTGATATGGTACTGGATATTTTTGGGGTGGAAAAGAGGAGTATGGCTTGATTGGAGTTGGAAAATTAAAAATAAGTACTGTGGTTTGCTAGTTGTCTATGATTTGCAATTGCCAATGGGCAATGGCCAAATTGGCTTTTGTTCCTGTATAATGATTTTTATTATATTTTACCTGTTGTTACATCGCATTGAGTATCAACAGTTGCTTCCCCTCTTATTATTTGGTCTTTTGAAATTAAATTGGGGTTTTGGGATTGGGATTGGGAATGATGATATAAGGGGTTGTAGGGTACTGGAGTTAGGCTTTTTGTACTTGTTCTGGAGCAATAAGGAGGTTTATTTGGGAGTGATGTTGGTGGGCTGGAGGTTATCATATCTGGTGTACAGGGTGCAATTTTTTGGAAATCTTATTGGTCTGATTGGTGGGGGTGGGATTTTTGGTTTTTTTGCTTTCATCAAACATGGGTATAAGCAATTTTTTGGCTTGACCCAGGGTTTGATTCAATTTCTGGGGACTCTTTTAGTTACAGGGTTACATATTGATTGTTATTTGGATCTGTGGTTTTGGATGGTGCAGCTTGGCTTGATCTTAAGGACTCAATATTGGAGTTATAAGGAGTATTGTTATGGGATGAGGCAGTTTATCTTGTTATCAAGTAAGCATAATTGTTTGTTCACTATTCTGTTTCTTTATCTGTTGAATACTATATTGGTTTTTCAACTGTTGGCTCTCCCTCTCTTTTTTGGTCTGTTGAAACATCTATGAGGATATGGGAAGGGGCAAAGGGTTGATGGTATAAGGGGGTGCAGGGTAGAGGAGATAGGATTTTTGACTTTGCTTTGGAGAGATAAGGAGGTTTTTTTGGAGGTCTGTAAGTTGTACAGGAGTCATATTAATTGGGTGTACAGGGGACCTATTTTTGAACATCATATTATTTTGTGTGAAGGGGATGGGATTTTTGGGTTTTTTGCTTTTATCAAGCATGGGTATAAGTAATTTTTTGGCTTCGCCCATGGTTTGATTTCTTTCTTTTGGGACTGGAACATATTCATTCATGATATATTTAGATGGAGTTTTGTGGATATGGTGTTCTTTGTTTCAGGGACTTATAATTGGAGCCATAAGGAATTCTGTCCTTGGAAGATGCATTTCATTATGGGTGAAAGGACTCATAATTGGAGCCATAAGGAGTATAGTTCCTGGAAGTTGCTTTTCAGCAGGAGTTCTAGTAAGCTCAATATTTTGATTATTATCCTGATTCTTGATTATTTCTCTATGTTGATTACTATACTGGTATGTCAACCTTTGTCTCTGTCTTCCTTTATTGGTCTATTGAATTACCAATGGGGCTTTGGGGTGGGAAATTGGGAAGATGATATAAGGGAATGTAGGGTAGAGGAGATAGGCTGCTTGCTTTTGTTTTGGAGCAATAAGGAGGTTCTTTGGGTGGTTTGGATGTTTGTTAGGTGGTTTATAAATTTGGTGTACAGGGGATTTATTTGTGATATATATTGCTTATTTGTTGGAAGGGGTTTTTGGGATTTTGATATCATCAATCATGGATATGAACAATTTTTTGGTTCTGTTTATGATTTGATTTCATTTCTTGGGTGGTTGGGGAGGGATTGGATTCAGCACTGTCTTCTGTTGTTAAGAATCACATTGATACTCTTAACTTTGTTCCTCTCTCATTTGTTTGGTCTTAAGCCTTGGTTTTTTGTGATATATGCAATTTGGCACTCTGCCATTGCATATATCAATTTATTTTCAGTGCTATGTTATTGGATATGGAGGGATAAGGAGTTCTGTGATGAGAAGGGGAATAAGGATACTTTTTGGCATATATGGGTTTGGTTCTATCTGAACAGTTGGAAACATGCCTTGAATATGTATGCTCTCTGTGTTGGTTCTTTGTTGGCATGGTACTATCTAAATTGCAGCAGATATATATGGGAAAGACTATAGGGAAGTGCTTACTGATTTTTCAGTTTAAGTGGGAATGGAGGGATAAGGAGATATGTTGTAGTTCTCTGCTTCAATTTTGTGCAATTTTGATGTTGAATAAAGAATTGGACAGGTTTTTGTGGAATGGGATTATCTCATGGTTTTAATTCACAGAAAGTTCTTTGTAATTCCTTAAATTTCTATTTCTGGAAGCTGTTGGATCTGAATGATGATAGGGTTCGGGTGGATACAAGATGATGATGAGTGTGTTTCCAAGTCTCGTGGATTTTAGATCTTGTTGTGGGATCTGGTTCAATTTAAGCATGAATTATGTTTATTTCCATTTTTGGAAACTTGGAGAAGTGATGTGGATAATATGTTTTCGGAAATTTAATTGCTGGATGAAAACAAATGAAATGGTGCTGGACTTTGATTGGATGAGGATGGTGGAAATTTAAAGACTTGGGCTGATATCTCAAAGATGGTCTGGTCTGTTAATGGAATTTGAGTATCCATATGGGCTATCAAGTGGACTGGTATTATTTTAATGGTCAACAACATGGGCTTTCAACCGATTTGCTACCTTGGGCATAATTTGGAGTTGGATTTGATGATGGGTAAAGATAATGATGATTATATTTTTTGGGCTCAACATTTGAAGATTTGGGCTTTGGATTTTTATAAAATGAGGGGTTTTGTTTTGGTGAACTTCATCTTGGTTTTAATGCCTAACTTTCATTTGGGTTTTGTTTGGTGTAATATAGGATTTAAAGCTAGGCTTATCTTTTGGTTTTTTCCCAAACATGTTTTGGGTTGTCATTTTGTATTGCTTGGGGAATGCCCCTCGTAATTTGTGAACTTTTCTTTTTTATTCAATAAAATTTTTCCGGGGGTTCTATCCCCTTTTTCCAAAAAAAAAAAAAAAAAAAAAAAAAGAAGAAGAAGGTGGTGGTCTTGGATCATATTAGTCCAAATTGGTTACCCATGTTTTGATTCCCCATTGTTGGATTTCTCATGGTTGAGAGTTCTTCATTTGCTCTTCGAGTTCCATGTGCATTTGAGCAATGATGTGAGCTTGAGTTCCCTGTGCTGCCATGATCCTGTTAATCAAAAAAGCTGCACTAAAATCGTTAGTAGATCGCACTGTCTGTCGAAGATGTTACTCTAGCTGGGCCCCATTGTGTGCGCCAAACTCTTAATGTTAAAAATCGTCCAAAGGAAGATCTAAGGTCGGTGTGGAGCTTTAACAACTAAAGTAAGCAATTGTCGACAAACCGCACGATAAAGACGAAAGTAAATAATACACAGAGAATTTGGTGACGCAGAAAACCTCGTGGAGGGTAAAAACCACGAACGATAGCAGAGATCGTCAAGTGCACTACGAACATCAAACAAGGATGTCATCCTTTAGAAGGAGTGATTACAAGTATGAATGACAATATTACAATAGAGAGATTAACTTAAGTTAAGAAAGGGCAACTTGATAAATGGAAGAGTTTCCTTTCGGCAAAGTTTCAGTCCAATACTACCTCTCTTTCCATTAATAATCTTTACAAAATAATAACAACATCAATTTTAGTCCACAAACGTCCTTTATTTATTGAGGGATACATTAGATAATTGAATAATAATAAAAAATTTCCATCGAACTATCTGTTTAGTGAAACCTTGCATATATTTTGGCACAGAGGAGATAGTACTTTACATATAACAAATTTATTAAGTATCTTGGATAAGAAAGCCAATACCTTGGTAGTTCCGGTAGAGTTTATGTAAAGGTATATTGGCTTTTTGTCATCCTCGTACTGTAGGTAAAGAAATTCTGCCAGTATTAGTTCAGTGACAGAGGGGACTAGAGACATACCCAAATACACAATTCGATTCGTGTACAAGTAAGATGCCAAATCTGGAGGTGGTTGCTCCCAGGCACTTCCTCTTGAGAAAGGAATGACTGTCAAGATAGGTACAACAAATGAAACATATGTATATATGCCAATAACAAGTGGACAACCGATTCTTCTCGATTACGAGTTATAAAATAACCTGTTTGCAACTCAAAAGTCAAACATGGACTCTTTCATCTGAAACTTTTTATTCTTTTGACATGGAAATCATCTTTTCTATTTTTGATTATCTTCTTTTTACCGTAAATTTTCAGTATTACTCTTGAATCTTTTAATGGTATGCGTTTTGTAGTTGATTGTTTGCCTGGATTAACATTAGCATCCCTTAACACCTTACCCTTTTCTCTTTCTCTTTAAAGAGATATCCTAACTAGTATCTTCACACCCCCCACACCCCCCACCCCCGCGGTTAAAACTGTGAGGTTCAAAGAGAGATATTAACTTGAGTTAAGAAAGGGCAACTTGATAAAAGTTGGGATTTTCATGCATACATGCATAAATAAAGAAAAAAAATCTTCAAATTGAAATCTGGGAGGTACTAAAGCCAAAATGCCAAATTGATCATCAATGTAAAGGATATTAAACATAATGAGAGAGTGCAAAGTCACTGAAATGTGTGGAACCATTTGTAATATATATTAAATTGAATCTGAACAGGGAAGACTTATATTGGATGCAAAGTTCTCGTTTTTCAGCACATATATATATATATGTGCTGAAAAACGAGAACTTTGCATCCAATATAAGTCTTCCCTGTTCAGATTCAATTTATGGAAAAAATGACGAAAGGCTAGGGAACTTGGAAGCATAGGAAAAACCCATGTCTCCAAAGAGAGTAAACAAGTTACAAGTCCTTTTGACCAAAAGAAAAATGACCTTGTTCTTATGTCACTTCAACTAAACCAAACAAACCAGTTGATCTTACATAGAGGTAGAGTCTAGGGATCATATGTCACTTCAACTATTATAGCAAAATAGCAGGAATGGGAAGGATCTTGGACAATGAAATTTGCATTCAGGAAGCCAATTAGAAGATGATACTTACTTAACGTTGCATCTTAGCCATATCAGGAGGTCGCTAGCTAGCTACAGAGAGGGATGGTCTCCCTAGTTTTGGGCTTTTGGCAGACCCATAAACAATAACATATATATAAATGGTCTTTTTCGTCATTACCCTCTTTCTTTCCTCATTATGACATGGTGGTTGTTACAACAATATGGAAAGAAAACACTATTAGATTTTGATCATCCATGAACAAACCGGAAGTTCCTCCATGTTTTCTATCTCATTAAAATTCGAAAAGACAAACTGGAGTTGTCTTTGCTAGTTCAACTACCTTTCTTCTAGAGCTTCCTCAAACTATAGAATAATTGACTTAATAACCCAAATGAATCATTTACCGTTTACCTCTATCCTTACCAATAGTCCTTGCGAAACTAGAAGATTCTTCTGCAATATCTCTATCCATGTATGTAGCATTATGTCTTCACTGTCCTCATAGATATAGTTAACCCTGATACCGTCACTCTCTAAGACTCTCACCTACAAGCGTATGATGGGCTTCTATAGAATGCACAAGTATATCCCAAGTTATCTCCTACCATCTTCTGAGTTCTGACATTTCGCAATTATATACCTCTCAAATATTGTACATGACTAGCTTCTGGCTAGAAATAGAAAGTATTCCTCACAGCTCAACTGCAAGGACAGGAAGCACCAAAAAGAAGTGTTCCTTAGATATTTTTAATCATAGGCCTACATATCCACCCTTCATAGTCTTATTTCACAAGGTTTTGAGTAAAGAGATATACCCTTCGAGCATCTCTCCTGTTATCGAGTGGCTTCCTATATATACATGACTACAAATGTATCAGCAGAGGTTCTGCCAGTTCCCCTCTGCAATCTAGTTATGTACTAATACATGTCTTTCTAAATTTTATCATAGTAAGAACATCAACTGTGTATGTACAAGCTGCGTTATCCTAACTAAATAGTTTCTTAAATGATTACAATAGCTTAAGATGCTATCCACCTTTAGCCCTCATGAACTGTCCATCAAAGGTTTAAATTGACATCCTATTAACATAAACACCATGGTGATTCGTGCAAAACGCAACATCTTTGACCCCCAAATAAAGACAATAACACATAAACAAGCATTTGCTTCTTGTGGCCTGCTTAAAGGGTGAAAGACTGACAAATCACAACAATACTTAACGCAATATCATGAAAAGAATACACAAGGCATATACAAACTTCAAGTTGACAGTAGGAGTACGAGAAACTTGCTAAGAAAAAGAAACCTTATACTATTGGAGCAACTGAATGGCCTATTCAAGTAATCTATTTGCAACTCCTTGTAACCCCATAAAACAAAAAGATAAATCGCGATGCCAAACAAGTAGTTCAGGTTTACCACAACAAATCCCTTTAGGTTTCTTCAATATCAGTATGTTCATTCATCTAAACATAAATCCAAATAAATGATCAAACTGCAAACCTTCTATGCCAAACAAAATCAGTAGCTTTCTGGATGAAAAAACAAAATAAATTTGGGGTTATTTGCTATGCTCTAATGCATTCAAGAATCGAGAACTACTTTGTTTATTTTGTATTTCTTGGAAAGGTAGAAACTGATTATATATAGCCTTCTCGAACCTAGGGGTGTTAATTACGAATATAAAGTTTCGGTTTTTTGCAATTCTAATCAAGCACATAATTTTTTCAGACTATGACTCTTTTTATCGGAATCAAACCACTAGCTTGACATAAACATGAAATTGAAAGGGAGAAACCAATTCTACTTATCGTTAATTGCTTTATTCCATTCAAACACTAACCTATTGACTAATAACATGAAATTTTCAAAGGATAATTCATATTCCCAAATAAACTAAGATAACAACGAATTGCAATTTAAACGAGGCTGAGAAAGGGGGAAAATACCATAGTAACACCGACTCGTTTTCCATGAGAGCTTGAAGACTGGTTGAGAGATGCAGGTCGGATCTTATGACCGGAGAAGTCGCTGGAAACACTTCCGGTAACGTACGGAGATATACAATTAGTGGATAAGGAAGCTGTAATAGAGGAATAAGAAGATGTGGATGATGATGATGATGGTAAAGAAGCGGTTACGGTTCGATTGCTTCTTGAGTTGGTTTTTGAAATTATGCGTGCGGTGGGGAAGAAATGGGAAGCCATTGTCGCCACCTCCATAACTTGTTGCAAGCTCAGTGTTGGTTTGGAGATGAGGGGGAGAAGGTTTGGGGGAAAATAGGCTACAAGATTTGGAGCAATTTTGACCCGACCTGAACCATTAACTCCGCCTTCAGGTTAAATAACTGTTTGGATGTGAATTATCCATATTTTTTTATATTCAAATTAGTTAGTTATAATAAATCCTTTTTTTTAATTACAATATCTATAGTTTTTGAGTAAACTACTCTTTTCGTCCCTGTGGTTTGTAGTTTATAACTATTTTCGTCCCTAATCTTTAAAGATTGCTTTTTTGGTCATTATGGTTTGCAACTCCTTTTGCTTTTAGTCCCTGAGAATATTAGTTTCAGGGACGAAAAGGGAAAGGAAATGCAAACCATAATGACCAAAAAAGCAACTTTTAAAGTTAGGGACCAAAATGGTTATAAACAATAAACCACAAGGACAAAAATCATAGTTTACTCATAGTTTTTTTATAGTTCAAATTAAGTTGCTTATTTTAAATGTGTTGTTTGACATAGAAAAAAATATATTAAACAAGAATCACATCAACAAACAATACATCGTTCTGTAAAACAATATTCTCTTTTAATGTACCGAATGTGCTTAAAGTTATGTTTCGATAAAGATAAGAGTACATATTGTAATATAAATAGTGTCCAACATTCAATGTGTAAAATTAATTATTTAGTAGTATGTTATTTTCCGGTAGCTTTCTCCTTGACTAGTTGTTGTAAGACAATATTTAGTTACGAGTAATCTGAATAAGTCGTCGATCAAGTAATATCATTATATCGATCTTGATGTAATAAATGAGTGCTTACAAAGTTGTCATTCTTAAGTTACGTAATTCATTTGTTTGTTTAGATTCCTTTATTTTCAAATTAAATTCTTTATAAACCAAAATCATTCGACATCACAACATCTAAAGATTGAATAATAAATCATTCATCATGCCATTTAAGGTTTATAAAGCAATATCACTTGCATCTCATATTCTCATTTCATAAGCATATAGAGATATAGCCAATACATGGTCTTATTATGATAATTCTTATGTGGTCTAATTTTTGATATCACAATTCATACGAGAACTATGAGTTAAGAAATTCCATACGCATGAAAATCGACTGTTGAAGCACTCTTTGTAATCGTCACAACAACAATACTCTGTATTGGAACCATTAGCGTGTGGTGTGTAAGAAAAAACAAATTTGCTTGACATATTTGATACACCAATTTCACGTCCTTGATCACTCCCAATTCTTGTGCGTGCATACAGGTTAATGAATAAGAATCCGATCATGACAATTATGAAATCCGTATGTTCATTTATAGTGAGAATGAGAGCAGGGTTCATGCATGTTACGAGTGTTGTGCACTATTCATTTCAACACACGAAATATGATAAACCAAAAGATTAATTTGAAGTTGAGCTTACACTCATAGCAAGCAAGAAACGACACAAATATCATACTGAAAATAATGAAGTGTTTCATCATCGTTATGGTGTGGTTTTTTCTCTGGATAAAGTGGATTATACAAAGGTTGTCGAACTACAAACAAGATAAAAGAGGCTTATATAGATTTTTAAAAAGCTTCAACCACTTGTACTAATTCTTTTTGGGGTAAATTTTCAATGTAAAAAAATTAAAATTAAAAGTACACAAGAAGAAGTTAAACTTTAGAAATTCGATAATACGTGTAACAAATTGTTTATTTTAAAATCGACGAGTTAAATCCTCTTTTGGTGAGTTATTCTAGAATAGGTAAACAATACCAATTGGGTGCCACCAATTGCTTCACGTTAGTGAATTACCAATTCCATAAATTTACTTGTCGAATAATCAACAATTGTCATTTTATGAAGGGGAAAAGAAGGGATATAAAATAACGTAAGTACATAAAAAAACATAATAATTTATGTTTTCGATATATATATATACACATATTTCATGAAATGTTATTTAGAATTAAACTCAAAGGCTAAAATTAATGATGTGCACTAAAATAATAAATGAATGAAGTACAAAATATTTTGGTATTGGTTTCAATTCACGTCCCTAATTTAAAATAAACCAACTTGCCTTTGAAATATAATTAATTTGTCCTATTAATTTATGATATATATATATATATATATACTAGGCATATACCCGCGCGATGCAGCGAAATGTAAGTAAAGAACGAACAATTAATGTTATTTCCTTATATACATTTCATCAATAATCAACCATGACCTAAAAATCACAACCTATGAAACCTAAAGCCATACAGATATTCAATAATTAGTTTATATTACAATTATTGACGAAAAAAATTATAATGATATTAGTTATAATAAGAATGAAACGTATTTTACGATTATGTATTTTTAACGTGCTAACGGTGGAAAAAAAAATAAAACGTATGGACAAAAAAACAAATTATTTCGTAGATATTCATGATATTTAATAGTACGGTTAAATTAAAAAATATTCAATATTTGGCTCGTTTTGAAGATATTGAGGAGACGCTTATAATGATATAATTTGTAGAAAAATGAACGTATTTTTTCATTGCATTTTTGTTAATATATAATTATTTGTGTTAATATGTGTAAAATGAAAAAAATAAGGGATATAAAGTAAATTAAATAAGTAATTATAAAGGTGATAAATGTAACAATGTAAGGGTGGTAAATGTAATTGTACAAAAGTTTGTACAATAACCGTTTGTACAATAACCGTTTTAGTAGTATAGATAATTGGTATATATTTTGATATTTAATAGTATGGTTAAATTAAAAAATATTCAATATTGGGCTCGTTTTGAAGGTATTGACGAGACGATTATAATGGTATAATTTGTAAAAAAATTAACGTATTTTTTCATTGCATTTTTGTTCATATACGATTATTTGTGTTAATATGATAACGGTGTAAAATGTAAAATGAAAAAGTAAGGGATACAAAATAAATTAAATAAGTAATTGTAAGGATGATAAATGTAACATTATAAGGGTAGTAAATGTTATTGTATAAAAGATTAAGGGTGGTAAATGTAAATGTATTGTAAAATGTAAATGTAAATGTATTAGACTTTTCATTATTTATAAATATATATATATATATATATATATATATTATAATAAAATGAAATATGGCTCATTCTGGTTCTTAGAAATAACATATATAATTATTAATTTACACATGTTAGATTTTTTTTTTTTGACTAGTTTTATAAAAGTATAATAATTTTATCCTAAGACAATTTAATAAAAAAAAATCGAATATTTATCCTAAGACAAAGTTAAACTTGATAAGTATTAAAGTCTGAGCCTGAACTCTGAGTCCATAAATCCAGATCTCTGAAGTATGTTTCACTTGTAATAGAGCTGAACTCTGAAGTTATCCAAACTCTAAATCTTCTTATTCAGACTACGACACTTAGTAACTTCAGAACTCTGAATCACTTTTTACAGATCTTTGATCTATCTGACTAGAGATAGACATTTAAATAAATTATCTTTTAACTTACTTTAACTGTCTTCACAATAAATATTCCAAATTGTATTAACAAATATTAAATTACAAGTAGCGAGATGAAAAAAAGCCCCATATTGATATGGATGTCAAAATTTTTATGAAGTTATCTTTTTGTTAATATAATTTGTTAATTCATTTTTTTTGTAATTCATATTGTTTATATTTTTATACATAAAGATGTAATTTATATTAGTTTTAATGATGAAGTATTTTTTTGGATACAGATAATAGACCAGGGTTGGTTTCCGGTGAGAAGTTGAGTTAATGTTGAGAAACGTGAGAAGTGATTATCGACCGTTGGATGAGAAATGGGCGCACATTAGGATGAGATGCACCGAGATGCACCAGATCAATTCCCTTCTAAGCCGCAATTCATGGGAGTGCTTGAGATTAAAAGAGATCAACGGTTCAGATCCACTTCTCATACTTCTCACCGTTAACTCAACTTCTCACACGATCCTTCGTCTAATAGACCAAAGGTGGAGTTTTATGTCATTTTAGTTGTGATTCAATGATTATCTTATAGTTTTAACGTATTTAAGTTAATTATTATTTAGTTTCAGTTTTATGAACTTGTATGTGTAGAGTGATGTAACGACCGTAAAATTCTTCGTTTTGTAAGTTAAGTGGCCAAAATGAGAAAATGAGTTGTTAAGGGGCCATTTTTGGTAATAAGGTAGTGGGTTTGGCAATTAAGGGTAAAACCCTAAAATCTTTTTCATTCTAGTATTGTCGGCGTGTGAAGAGAAAGGGAAAGAGAGGAGACCTGATTGGAAGAAATCGGTTTGGTGGAAGAAGTGAAGGAGAATTCAAGTTTTGAAGGTTTCATCCTAGAGGTACCATCTAGCTAATTCCTTTTTTTTCTAATACATTTTTTAGAAAATTCTTAAGAGAGTTGGGGGTTTGTATTTGGATTCTGGAGAACTCAAGGATTTAGGATTTATTTATCTCTGTTAGGTTGTTGTTGATGTTCTTGTTTGAGAAAAGAGAGGGAAGAACCCTAACCATTAAATTGATTTGGGGTGTTAAACCTTTAACCTTATCTTTTTGAAAGTTGTTATGTTGGACTCGACGTTGGGCAAATCGAGAACCGGGATCGCCCCGACGCTCACTCTCGATTCCCCTTCGGCGACTTGCCCGTGGGTGAATGACCCGGGTGGCGTCGGGCTCTCCCTAACCTGGGGAATACCAGGACTCACCAACCCGGGAGCCCAACGGCCTTGATGAACCGGGAGACACCGGGACTCACCGACCCGAGGGTCTTCGACTGTGCTTAACCCGGGGGTACCCGACCTTGCTCAACTCGGGCGCACCTTGTACCGGGGTGCCTCACCCGGCTGTACCGGGGATCATCACAGCCCAGGGTTATCTTGTGACCCGGGAACAGAACCAAACCAAGCGGTCCGGATGTCGTGGTTGACCAACCCTCGGGCCGTGGCCCAACTAGTTTGTGGCTTCGGTTCTTTTTATGTTAGACTTGTAATCGGACGTATCAGAGTGGAGGGGTTCCATAGGTTTTTATTTGAGATTTTTCGGAGTTTAATTGTGGTAACAAACTAAAATGTAGGAGTTCGATCTTCTCGGAGTTTATTTCTGTGTGTGCCGTCTGTCAACTTACCAGGTGAGTTCCCTGATTCAAATATTTTATAACTGGAAAATGGTTGTTATGTTATTAGTTTCATCATGATATTTATATGCGGGTTTAAGGTTTGATAACCATGAAATCAATTTATTATCCATTATTATCTTGTATACATTTGTTAAATTGGTAATATATATGTGGAATTATGTGTGTACTGCGAGGCCATGGCTTATGAGATACCATCGGGGATGGTTAGATCGTGTGCCCGGAATTCATTTCCTGTGCACAAGGAAACGACATCAACTAGGGGGCCGCATGGGGATCTACTGGGGGTCCCGAGTGTGGTTGTTCATAAAATATTCCGGTAATCGATTACGGGTACGGATTTGTTCGTGGCTTGTTGAATACGGAGATTGGTATTTGTAAATTAATTACTTTTGACTTGATTTTCTTACTTTATTGTAAAAATACGTGAGGAGTGGGAATTCACTAGACCTTTCGGTCTAACCCTCGCTTTCAATCTTCTTAAAACCCATTTCCAGGTAAGGGAGCCGTTGGGGCTTCGTCAGAAGGGAAAGAAAAGTGTTGACAATTAGAAGGAGTCAATGATGGTCGGTTTAGAGGTGGTGCTCATGGTGAACCTTAATATCTCGGTTGTGATAGAACTAATTTAGTTTAAGCTATGTTAATCTTTCTTTTCTGTTGGCTTGTATTGGGACCCGTTTTGGGAGTTTGAACTTATGTTCTGTTTGATTTTGGAGTGTTACAAATTGGTATCAGAGCAAGATTTAAGGTATTTAGGTGACCGGATGGGCCTAAACTTAAACTGTGGAGTAGAGTTGGGGACACAGCCGAGATGTAGGATGCCTTTAGGAAGATCACTCTAAGTGCACTAAATATAAGGTAGTGAGGATTGTCATGTAAAGTAAATTTACATTACACCTGGCCAGTGTAGTTGCAAATTTACAGGTACATGTACGTGCTCAAATTGCCTTAATATGCGTAGATGTTGGTTATATGCGACTAGTTTAGTTTACTCCATGATCGGAAGGATTATAATGATGGGTTAGTCAACGAAGGGGTGGTGGAATGAAGTAAAATTCCAATCTTGTGGCGTTAGTAGTGGTTTTGATGGGATGCGTGAGATCGCCTATGGTATAATTGTTGACAACCCCTAGAATTTAAGGAGGATTATTCAGAACGATGCTAAATCGACAAAAAGTGGAACTTCATTAGTTCGAAATGGGAGAATGATTGTTTAAAAGTAAACCCTGAGTTTCTAGTGAGTCCCCATGTTGGGAGTGGTTGTGTCGATCATTTCAGTTAGGAAAAGAGGAATGTGTTAAGATCTTGAAAGTTTTCAACTCAAGGTCAGGCGAAAGAAGGGAGCTTATGACTTCCCATTCAATGATAAAGTGGTAAGGATGTTAGAGATAAGTAATCGGGATGGAACGGAATTATTGGAGGAACTGAATGAGGAGAAAATGTGATCGATTTATCGACCTGTAGGGATTAAAGATTGAAATCGTATGAATTGTAAATCAGTGCTCAAGATGAGAAATTAGGTGGAGTAATCAATCAAGTAGGTTGGTGTGTGTCCCACAATCAGTGCAAACAATCTAAGATGACTCAATTCAATCAAGAACAATTTTATTTCAAACTCAAGAATCGATACAGTATGATCTTACAATTTCTCTCTCTAGCACAATACGCGCTTAACTCAACTTCCGTAATCTAGTCATATACCTATTTAGAAAAACTATTTATACAAACACTCACACAACTAAAATATTTACAACACATAACTTTGACTTTTCTTTATTACAATGACTTTGACTTAGCATGAGAGTTTGACTTGAGCTTTGACTTGTTTTTTACTTTAGTCTTCATGATCTTGTATCCAACATATTTATGCACTAACAATCTCCCCCTTTGGATTCAAGATCATCTTCAAAAAGATATGCAATACAATCTCCCCCTTTGTTAAGACAACCGACCATCTTCAGAAAAATAAGCATTGAAGCACAACCTCCCTTTTATGCTAAAAAACAGTCTTCAATCTTTCTGTAATCTCCCCAAAGTCTGTGATAATGATCTTCAATAATCTTGAACAATCTCCCCAAGATAATACAATCTTTTTCAGACTTCAGAAAGAAATTATCTTCAAATTTAGCCCGGTTTGTTTCAGCAAATCAATCTTCAAAGAAAATTTCAGCAATTTCCCACAAATATTCTGAAACCTTTGAACTTTCTCTTTCAAATCTGAACAGTCTTTCCATAACTTGCATTCTTTGACATATTCTTTCAGCAAACTTTCTTCAAGTCGTCTTTCTTGAAATGATTTCTCCTTTAAATTCCAACATTTCTTTAACTTCTCCCATAACTGATACAAACTTTTCTTCAACAAACATTTCTTGAACAAAACTTCTCCCAACATTTCTTGAAAATATCTTCTCCCCCTTTTTGATGATGTAGCATAGAAATCATCAAAACTTCTTCAAGAAATGTTGTAAACCTTTCTGACTAATGATCCTTATCAAATGAGGCTCAGATCATCCGTCAAATTCATAAAGTATTCATCCGAATCTTTTCAAATTCAGACAAATTAGAGTGTAACACCTGAATCAAAAAATGAATCAGTTAGAAATGTCTGTCATTAGCAAAAAGCCACTGTGTGTAACAAATACACATTGGAAATGAGCTTTTTGATGTTCACTCCCCCAGGTCTTCCATTCAATCATCGAATAACAGAAGTTTATTCTATGAACGTTTAGACAGAAAAACAAATTCTCTGTGTGTTCGTGCTTGTGTATGAAAGAATTAAGCATGATGATTGCTTTTAATAATCAGGCTCAAAATGTGTAAACCATTGTGACAACAACAGTTATACACATACTCAATTGTGCATGATCGAGGTGCGAAGGTGGGGCAGACTTCCTTCTATTTCAATATCCACATCTTTCGAATGAAGACGAGATAGCATATGTGATGCATCCCCAAGAAAAAATGAAACATCTTCTTTTTAAGAAAAAGATGAGTAGCTGGTGGGGTTTTAAATCAAGAGTTGGCATGGGCTACGTGCCTGTTTCAATGATGTTCATGAAATAATTGTGAAACAATCATAAATATGTCTGCCCGACTTAGAAAAAGTTGGTGCAGAGTTTGATATTCTTTTACTCTGATCTCACACCCTCTTTCTTTTTATCAATTAAGCTCGCTGCTAACCAAACTCTCTTTTCCATTTTTCCGCTCAACACACCCACACTCATATATGGACTCCTTGTCACTCGATCACTCAAGGATAACTTCTTGGGTAGGAAACACTGGTTAACGTGAATCCATAGAAGTTCTATTAAGTTCTCACACAATGAACCCATGTTGTCCTATAAGCAAAGTTGTTCAATTGGTTTAACAATTAAATCACAATATGAAATACACGTCAGATGTATGTATGCTCAGTAAGATAATCATGAAGATTTGAGCATTTTAATCATGAAAGATATTCTCAACAACAAGTATATTGAATGAACGAAATGAATACAAGAAACTTGTTTGAAAATCTGACAATGTATGAAAAGATCAAATATGAATGATTTATCAATACAAGTTCAGGTCATGAAAAATAGGATGTTGTCTATAAGAACAATTATAGACATTCTTGAAAGAAACATTTTGAAACGAATTAACGCTCAACAAACTTTGAATATCAAGCGGGGTGTCTTACCATCAAAAATTGGTTTCAATATGAGACATGGTAATACCATATAAAAAAATAACTAAACCAGTGTGTGTGAATACTTGATAGTATATGGAAAAGATAATACACAAGTATTTATCTTTGGAAACACACGGTTTATGAAACATTAAAGTTCATTAAATGAAACGAAAACATTTAAAATCACACTTCCGTATTCATGAAATCTGTTTAAGAATCGAGAAGTGGTTTGGACATTTAAGAATATGTTTTCTATGTTTGAAAGTTGTCCTTCTTTCAAACACAATGAGATTAAGATTAGAATATTCCTTACGCTCAGTCTTAATCGCATGAAGTCAACTCAAAAGTCATATTGATATGATCATGTAAGCTCCCCCATAAAATCTGCATACAATCATAAAGTCGTCAAAGTACAAAGTCTTATTCACAAACTTTATTGAAAACTAAAAATATAGAAAACAATAAAACGTGTTAAGAACATGTTCTGATCAGATGTAATAAGAAATCAATATCCTAACTCCCCCTGAAAATATGCATAATATGATATTTCAGTTAAGAATATATGCAAAAATTCATTAACTTTTCCTTAAAATGTAGATCATCTAACTTTGTGTCACACTCCCCCTGAAATCATGAACAAACCTTTCAGTGCAGATATCTATTAGATTAAAAATTAAGAAATGAAGAAAAATAACAAAGTTAAACTGTACTAGGTAACAACAGATTAAGTCTTGAGATTTAGCATGCCAAGTTTTAAAATGAGAAAATTAAATCTCTTTTCATCAAGGGGCTTGGTAAACAAATCAACAAGTTGATAATATGTGTTTACAAAGTAAAGTTCGATTGTTCCTTTTTCAACATTGTCTTTTATAAAATGATATCTCACGTCGATGTGCTTGGTTTTCGTATGTTCCACAGGGTTAGCAGATATTGCAATAGCGCTCTTTGAATCGCAGTAAATCGGGATTTTGTCATACTTGAAGCCATAATCTCGGAGTTGTGTTTCCATCCGCAGCACTTGAGAACAACAACTAGCCACAGCTACATACTCTGCCTCGGATGTTGAAGTAGATACACATAATTGTTTATTCGAAGCCCAACTCACGAGTTTATCGCCTAAGAATTGTATATGTCCCGAAGTACTCTTCCTGTCAAGCATACAACCTACATGATTTGCGTCTGAAAACGCTGTGAGCTCAAAACCAGTATCTTTAGGATACCACATATCAAGATCTGAAGTGCCTTTCAGATACCTAAATATGCGCTTTACCGCAGAGAGATGGGATTCTTTAGGTGAAGCCTGATATCTTGCACATAAGCACGTAGAAAACATAATATCTGGCTTACTAGCCGTCAAGTACATCAAAGAACCAATTATCCCTCTATAGGTTCTAACATCGACAACTTTTCCCGAAAGATCAACTCCGATCTTAGTTCCTGCTGCCATCGGGGTTCCAATAGGAGTACAATTTTCCATTTTAAATTTTCTCAGAATATCATAAATGTACTTCGCTTGATTAATAAAAATCCCCGTCGAAAATTGTTTGACTTGTAATCCGAGAAAGAAATTCATCTCTCCCATCATACCCATCTGAAATCTGGACACCATTAGGTTTGAAAAATTCTTATAATACTTTGGATTAGTTGAACCAAATATGATGCCATCCACATATATCTAAATTAAAATGATATCAACTTTCTCCTTTTTAATGAAAAGAGTAGTATCGATTTTACCTTTAGATAAGCTCGACTTGACTAAGAATTTGGATAGAACGTCATACCAGGCGCGAGGGGCTTGTTTCAAACCATAAAGAGATTTGTCCAGAATATATACATGATCTGGTTTATCTGGATTGACAAAACCTTCAGGCTGCAAGACGTAGACTTCCTCCTTTAGAATGCCGTTCAGAAAGGCAGTCTTCACGTCCATTTGATAGACTGTGAAGTTCTTGTGTGCAACGTAGGCTAAAAAAATTCTAATCGCCTCTATAAGCGCAACTGGAGCATAAGTCTCGTCATAATCTATGCCTTCCTCTTGCCTATATCCTTTAGCCACAAGTCTTGCTTTGTTCCTTATGACGATACCATCTTTATCTTTCTTATTTTTGAAAATCCATTTCGTGCCAATAATAGTTTTACCATCAGGATGTGGCCCGAGTCTCCAGACTTTAAGTGCTTCAAATTGATTAAGCTCTTCTTGCATTGCGGTTACCCAATCTGAATCAGCTAGAGCTTCAGATACTCGTGTAGGCTCTATCTTACTCAGAAAGAAGTCATGCATGCACTGGTTTAATGTCGCAAACCTAGTTTGCACCGGCTTGGACGGATCTCCAATGATTTGATGTATTGGGTGCTCTTTGGTCTACTTATGTTCATGAGGGAGTGGATTAGATGTAGATTGATCATGTTCATTATCTAAATATCCACTATCTTCTTGATGTTCAGTAAGGGGTTCAGTTGAAGTAGTCGGTGCAGAAGCTTGAAGTCTGTTGAGTAGGCGTTATTGTACATCCAACTGATTGAGTTACTTTTGGATCTTCATTAACTTGTACAACTTCAACAAATTGAGTAGGCGTTTGAATTTGAATTTCTTGCTGAATCGGGGAATTTGATTCAGTTGAGATATCTGATGTGATTGGATGATGATTACTCGAATCGTCCGATCTGTCAATCACAACAGGTTTAGTCACTCTAGAACCAAGAAATTCATCATAGAAAAATTCAAACAGTAAATCTAAATCTGATAAATGAGAATTAGACGTTGACACTTTATCAGAACCAGTAACATTACCGCAGGTTCTGGACTGATTTGCCCAGAAGCTAAAACTCCGGTAAGAACGGGTTCTGAACCGTTTTGAATATAAGCCATCTCTTCATCGAATGTAATGTTGACGCTCTCATCTACGATCTTCGACTTCATCAGATAAACTCTATATGTTGCTGATGTCTGAGAATATCCGATGAAAATGTCTTCTTCAGCTTTCGGACTGAACTTGTTCAAGTTCTCTTTATCGTACAGCACGAAACACCTACATCCAAATATATGAAAATGTTTAATGCTAGGTATTCGATTATTAATCAAAGCGTATGGCGTTTTACCAAACCGGCGATGAATAATGGATCAATTCTGTGTATAACATGCAGTCGACACAACTTCAGCCAACATAAATAGAGGTAGATCTGACTGACTCAGCATCATGCGAGCAGCCTCCACTAGAGTTCTGTTACGCCTCTCTACAACTTCATTATGTTCAGGTGTTCTGGCAGCAGAAAATTGATGTGTTATCCCGACCGATTCGAGATAATCTTCAACAATTTTGTTCTTGAATTCTGTCCCATTGTCAGTTCTTAGAAGCTTTACTGCCTTCTGCAAGTTTACTTGAGTGGTCTTTAATAATGTGATAATGAGATCGGGCGTCTCATCTTTTGATCTCAGAAATTTGACCCAAGTGTATCTGGAATAATCGTCCACAATCACTAATACTTATTTCTTACCGTTGATGCTTTGAGTACACATCGGACCGCAGAGATCCATATGCAGTAATTCCAATGTAGAACTTGTACTCGGTTTAGGCTTAGGCTTATGTGAAGCTCTTTTCATCTTGCATTTCTCACGCGCAACACATAGATGTTCTTTGACATACGTAAGCTCTGGAAGTCCTTTCACCAAATTTCCCGTGACCAGCTTGTTGATGTACCAAAAGTTGAGATGAGATAGCCGTCTATGCCATAACCAACTTTGCTGCATAGAGGCTTTTGAAATTAGACATACCTAATTATCAGTATTGACTTTTGACAAGTTAATCGTGTAGAGGTTTGACTTCCTCGTCCTGACCAAAAGTTCTTTACCATCTTCAGTTCGAACGCAACAACTCTTGGCCTTAAAATTCACCTTTAAATCTTTATCACAGAACTGACCAATGTTGAATAGGTTATGTCCTAGTCCTTCTACATAGCTCACCTTATTGATCGTTACATTGTCTTCTACAACATCACCATATCCGAGAATCAGTGAAAACTGGTCATTCCTAAAGCGAACGTTCCCACATAATTTCTCTGTATAATTAGACAAAATATCTTTTTGCCCGGTCATATGCTTGGAGCAACCAGAATCCAAGTACCACATATGACGGGTCTGCACATGAGAAATCAGGAAACAATTGGTTTAGGTACCTATTTATAGATGGGTCCTACACTTTTAGCACATGATTTTGGCATCCATATAAATTTGTACCCTTTGTTCTTTTGAAAAACTTTTGAAGCATATGAATTATAAGAATAGACATGATATGCACCAAACCAATCAGAATATTTTCGAGAGACAAAATCATTCCGACGATAATTAGAAGACCTTTTAGTAGACGGAGATAATTGGAGTAATTTCTTTATTGAATATCTCTTGTAAGAAGTTACAAGTTTTGGTTTATTAAAAGCAATTTTTCCAACTACATCAGTTTTACTATCAGTCATTCTATTACAAGAAGAATCAGAACATGATTTTGCAGTCTCGTCAATTTTCTTCTTTGGTCTCTACTCAGATTTCACTTTAGTCTTTTTCCTTTTCACATCTGAAACATTTGAACTTTGAAAGTTAGAACTTTTAGATTTGAAAGACTGCTTATTCTTTGATTTACCGGTGGTGGTACGTTTCTGTGAATGCCTAGTTTTCTTCTTCTTACCTTTGGCATCCTTGGTATTCACAGAGACTGGTTTATCAACTTTCGTTGATGATTCACCTTTCTCGTACACATTGGGTAAACCATTTGAATTAATGATAAATTGTGAATGATCTGGAAGTTTTGCATTAAAGTCAAATTGATCAATATAATCATCAAAACAACCATCAGAGTTTAAAAAATCAAACTCTTCATCAAACAGACCAATTATATCATTTGATTTTGAAGCTTTGGAAGTCTTTAAAAAATCAGTATTGATAAAAACAGTTGAAAACACCATTTGTTCTAAATCAGTTAAAATCCTTTCTTCTACTAGAGTGTTCTCGAGTTCAGAATTTTTACTTTCTAAAACGAGAGGAGGAACATAAATCTTGCCTTCAGCTGGCTTTGCCTCCAATTCCTCTGTAGAGTAGCTTTGAAAATAGTTGTTAGAAAGAAATTTTGATTGTGTATAACTGTAACTAGAATTCAACCTCTCATATCGAAATGGAAGTTGCATTTTAGTTTTGTTTTTCCGTTTCTCTTTTTCCTTAGCTTCATCCTCATCTGATATTTTAGTCCACTTAACTTTGAGTTCAGGATATTGAGGTGCCAATTTAAGAAAACCGAAATCATACAAAGCAGGCACTTTTGAAATACCCTTTTTCAGATAGTGTGGATTCTCATAGCCAAGACCCCAACACTCACTACTCTCTTTTGGTTTGTTAAGGTGAATGGTTTGTTCAGTTTGACCCAAAGTATAAAGTTTTTTTCTTCGAAAACATTCACTTTCTCAAGCAAAGATTTGTTTTCTTTCTTAAAATATAAACATTTTTTTGCAACCTCTTTGATCTCAAGTTCACACAGTTTAAACTTAGAAGTAGTTTCAGATAGTTCATTATGAATTATAGTCTTTTCTATCGCACAGGTATCAATGTTTTTGTGTAAAGCCTCAATCAATACATTCTTCTCAGCAAGATCATTGTTGAGCTTCAGTATTGATTGTTTTTTTCTCTTTGATGATACCTTTTTCGCGTTTAAGCTTAGACTGCAAATCCTGAAGTTCAATCATCATGGATTGCATTTGGTTAAGAAAATCAGATTCGGACATATCACTTACCTCTTCGTTATCTTCACCATCAAAATTTGCTTCAGCTTCAGTATCATTCTTTCCCATGAAGCACATGTGAGCACTCTCATCTTTGTCCTCATCTTCAGAATGATCTAGCAAGTACTCGTCTTCGGACATCAATGCTTTGCCAGCTTCCTGCTGCTTGGCCAAAAGCATTTTGTTCTTATAATACTCAGAATTGCGGACCTTTGGTTTCCTACAATCCTTAGCAATGTTTTAAAACCCGGGTCGACCCGGCCGGTTCAACCGGTTGAACCGGGAACCGGTCGAGAGACCGGGTCAACTATCACCGGGTTTTTGGGGATTTATGAACCGGATCGAACCACCGGGTTTTTGAGAAAACCGGTTGAACCGGTATGATTGAACCGGCAAAAACCCGGGTTGACCCGGTTAAAAAAATATTTTTTTTATATTTGTGTTTTTTTATGTTTTTAGATTGATATAAAACTTGTTGTTATGTGTTTTTTTTAATGTTTTTGAATTGATGTAAACTTTTTGTTATGTGTATTTTTAATGTTTTAACTTATGGACATCAAATTCTTGGTTTTATATATATACATATATAGAGGGAGGATCATGCGAGAAGTTAAACATTTTGCGAGAAGGCGAGAAGTGTTTAATCATATATGATTACACGACTTGTAAGTGCGTTTAATCATGTATGATTAAACGTTTATGTATTGCCAATATAACATGTGTTTAATCATATATGGTTAAGCTTGTGTATAATATAGGATTAAACATTCCTCGTCTTCTCGCAAAATGTTTAGCTTCTCGTTTGAACCTACCCCTACATATATATATATATATATATATATATATATATGCAAGAAAATGAAAAATACGTAAAATTTTTGAAACCGGGTCAACCACCTGGTTGAACCGGTTGGACCAGTTGAACCGTGACCCGGTCACCACACCGGGTCAACCAAAAAACCGGGTTTTAAAACATTGATCCTTAGCATAATGACCTACTTTCCCGCAGTTGTATCACTTTACCGGCTCAGACTCTTTCTTATCCTCATATCTGTACTTCTTCTCTTACGAATTTTTTCTTCAAACCTCTTACTTTCAACTCTCTCTTTGTGCTAATAGTTTCTTGATCCCGAAGAGTATCGCTGACTGTTCGACCCCGATTTCTTATAGAATTTCTTCTGGAAAGCTTTTGTCAAAAGTAGAATGGCATGTTGTAACACCTGGAAATTTCGGTAAGAGTCTCGAAGACTCCCTTAACGTTCATACTTAGATTTTATCTTTTACGAAAGTCTAAACTTGAAACCCAAGGTGAAACGGGTGCCTTCCGTACGTGAAACGACAAGTTTCGAGGCCCGAGGGAGTGCTGGGCGACATTGACCAGCGACTATGACACGGTCATTGTCACTGTGTCATAGTCGCACCAAACCACCAGAAGGTAGACTGGCTAGTGCGACATTGACCAGCGATAATGACCATGTCATTGTCGCATGGTCATAGTCGTCGATACCCAACGGGTATTTACTGCCCAACTCCGATTTTTAGGTCATTTGGCTCTTATTTTGGTTATTTGGGGAGCTCGTTTTCTCTACAGATTTTGGGTACGGAAGCACCATCCATCATCTCTCATCTTTAACTTCCTTAACAACCTCATTCATACTTCATTTATGGTGTTTACTCTAGGTGATCTAAGGTGTCTTTGGTGAAGATTCTCCTTTCTCAAGAGCTTGTGTCATCTCCTCTACATCTAGAGTTTTGTTAGGGTTTAGACTTAAAACCCATTGTGAGTTCATACTCCCTTTTATTAAACTTTATACATATCAAAATGCATTTTTGACCTCTAAGTATCTCCTTGTTTACATATTCCTTGTTGATGAGATTTTGACCTAACTTGGTATTTTGGAGATTTTTAGGGTTTCTTACCATTTTGCAAAATAATGAAACAATCCATGTTTAGAAACTACATTATGGGTGTTTTCACATTTTGATGAATAAATGTTCAACATATGGTATTTTAGCCAAGTTTATGTTTTAAGCATATTATGGGTGTGTGTCCCTGTGATTAACGATTCAATCAAGGAAAACACTTAAGCAATAAGATTAAGCAAACCTGATATGATTATTCAATCGATTCGAATGATTACAAGATTTCTCGACCAAGCTCTCTCTCTGTTTCTCTCTAGCGCCGCAACTCTCACTCTATTCTCTCTCTCAATTGTTACGTGCGGCTGCTACTTATTCGACAACCACAAAAACAAAAACCTAATTACCTAATATTAAACCAAAAACCTATTTTAAGGAAAAGGACTAAAACCGAAAATACACAAATAAACTTTGACTATTTATTACAAAGGACCTAGACTATTTGTTGAGAGTCGACTTTTCCAGCTTTGACTTCAGATTTCCATCTTCAGAAAGTGATGATCTTGAATCCAATAAATTTGTGCTCTAACAATCTCCCCCTTTGGATCAAGATCATTACTAAAAAGATTTAGCAATTCAATCTTCTCTTTTAAGCTCAGAAGATGCAATCTCCCTCTTTGTCTTCAGAATGTAGCAATCTCCCCAAATGATGAGAATAAAATCTCTTGGAAAGAAATTATCTCCAGTTTCAGCTCCGAATGCTTTAGCAAATCATCTTCAAAGAAAATTTCTTCAATTCAGCATATCTTCAGAAATTCTTTCAAAAACTTGTGTTCTCCCCATTTCTTGGTTGACGCTTCTCCCCCTTTTTGATGAAAAGAGCAACGAGTTCATCAAAACTTTTCTTCAAGAAATGTATGACCACTGATCTTGTATACAGAACCTTTGATTATCCGTCAATTCAGAAAGATGTTCATCCAGATCTTTGCAAATCTAGACAAATTAGAAATGTAACACCTGAATCAACAAATGAACCAGTTAAAATTTCCTGTCAGTAACACGAAGTCACTGTGTGTAACGAATACACATTATAAAGGAGCTTTTATGACGTTCACTCCCCTAGGGCTTCCATTCAATCATCGAAACACCACAAAGGCAATTTCTATGAACGTTATGACAAAGAAACAAATTCCTTATGTGTTCGTGCAAGTGATAGAAAGAATTAAGCACGCGATGATCGCTTATAAGGCTCAAAATGTGTAAACCACTGAGACAACAGTTAGTTAAACACAGACTCAATGTGCATGATTGAAATGTGAAGGTGGGGCAGACTTCCTTCTTTTCAATATCCAGATTTTCGAAATGAAAATCAGATAGCATATGTGCTGCGTCCCCTTTGAAAATGAAACATTTTCTTGGTATGAAGAAAATGAGTGGCTGGTGGGGTTAATGTCAAGAGTTGGCATGGGCTAGTTGCCTGTTTCAATAATGATCACCAAAGAGTTGTGAATCATTAGAATTATGGCTGCCCGACTCAGAAACAGGTTGGTGCAGAGTTCTGATATTCTTTTAACTCTGTTCTCACACCCTCTTTCTTTGAAGCATTCAGCTCACATCTAACCAAACTCTTTTTTACATTTTCTCTCATCACACATCCCACACTCATTTCTTTTGAACTCCTCACACTTAATCACTAAAGATTGACTTCTTGGGTAGGAAACACTGGTTAACGTGAATCCATAGAAGTTCAGTTAAGTCCTAGCACACTGATCCCATGTTATCCTATAAAGCATATGTCGCTCAGATGATTTAACTTGATCAGTTAAAGCTCAAAGATGAAGCAGAAAACATTTAAAATCACACTTCCAATTCAAGAACTCTGTTTGAGAATCGGGAAGTGGTTTGAACATTTAAGAACATGTTTTCTTATGATTGAAAGTTGTCCGTCTTTCAACCATAGATGAGATGAAGATAAAGAATTATACCTTTTTGAGTGCAGTCTTACATCTCACGAAGTCAAGCTTAAAGTCATAAAGATATGATCTTGTAAGCATCTCTCAAACTGCAAAAGTATTAAGGTCTAGTCAAAGCAACTTTATTCACGGAAATTAAAATGACATAAAGTAGTAAAACAATTAAAGTACGAGTTATGATCAAAAGTAATCGGAAGTCATAGCCATACTCCTTTGACTTGAACACTCCCCCTAAAATCATGCATCACTAACAAGTTATCAGTAATCACAATGCATTTAGATATGCTCCCCCTCAAAATAACATTGACCATCTATGAGGTAAGTCTCACACTCCCCCTGAGATCATGAACAAACTATTAAAGAGTAGATATCTTGCGGAAATAATGATAAAGAAATGATGAAAAAACACAATAAGAAACTTTAATAGGTAAGCACCGATTAGGTCTTAAGATTTAGCATACCAAGCCTAGAGACAAGAAAATTGAATCTCTTTTCGTCTAAGGGTTTGGTAAACAAATCTGCAAGCTGATAATCAATTTTTACAAAGTAAAGTTCAATTGTTCCTTTTTCTACATTATCTTTTATAAAGTGATATCTGACATCTATGTGTTTGGTCTTAGTATGCTGAACAGGATTAGCTGAAATCGCGATAGCGCTCTTCGAGTCACAATACATCGGGATTCTATTGAAATGGAAACCATAATCTTGAAGTTGTGTTATCATCCACAAGACCTGAGAACAGCAGCTAGCAGCAACGACATATTCTGCTTCAGCCGTTGATGTGGAGACACATAATTGCTTCTTCGATGCCCAACTGACGAGTTTATCACCGAGAAATTGTATATGACCCGAGGTGCTCTTCCTGTCTAACATGAAACCAGGATGATCTGCGTCTGAATAAGCTGTTAGTTCAAAGCTTGTATCTTTAGGATACCACAGACCAAGATCTGCAGTCCCCTTCAGATACTTGAAAATTCGCTTAACGACAGACAAATGGGATTCTTTAGGATTGACCTGATATCTAGCACATAAGCATGTAGAAAACATTATATCCGATCTACTGGAAGTAAGATACTTAAAGAACCTATCATCCCTCTATAAGTTCTAACATCAACAGCCTTTCCCGAAGGATCGGTGCCAATCTTAGTACCAGGTGCCATCGGGGTACCAATCGGTTTACAATTTTCCATTTTGAACTTCCGAAGAATATCAAGAATGTATTTAGATTGATTGATAAAAATCCCCGTTGAAAATTGTTTGACTTGCAATCCGAGAAAGAAGTTCATCTCTCCCATCATACTCATCTGAAAACGTGACACCATGAGGTTTGCAAAATTCTTACAGAACTTAGGATTTGTAGAGCCAAAAATAATATCATCCACATATATTTGAATAAGAATGATATCGCCTTTTTCCTTTTTAATGAATAAAGTGGTATCGACCGTACCTTTTGTAAAACCTGACTTGACCAAAAACTGAGATAGGATATCATACTAGGCGCGAGGAGCTTGTTTCAGTCCATAAAGAGCTTTATCCAAGATGTAAAGGTAATTAGGCTTATCTGGATTCACAAACCCTTCTGGATGCGAGACATAGACTTCCTCCTTGAGTACACCATTCAGAAAAGCTGTCTTCACGTCCATTTGATAGACGGTGAAGTTCTTGTGGGTTGCGTAGGCTAAAAACATCCGAATTGCCTCTATACGCGCCACTGGAGCATAAGTCTCGTCATAGTCTATCCCTTCCTCTTGCCTATATCCCTTGGCAACAAGTCATGCTTTATTTCTGATAACGATACCATCTTCATATTTCTTGTTTTTGAACACCCATTTCGTACCAATGATGGTTTTACCTTCAGGTTTGGGTACGAGCCTCCAGACTTTAAGTGCTTCAAACTGATTCAGCTCATCTTGCATCACAGTTACCCAATCTGAATCGGTAAGGGACTTAGATATGTGAGTAGGCTCGATCTTGCTCAAAAAGGAGTCATGCATACATAGATTCAAAGTGGCAGACCTAGTTTGCACCGGTTTGGACGGATCTCCAATAACTTGGCTTATCGGGTGCTCTTTGGTCCACTTATGTTCATGAGGGAGTGGATTAGATATAGATTGATCATTTTCAGCATCTAGGAATCCATTGTTATCTCTTTCAGATGGTTCAGAATGAATGGGGGTTTCAGTTGAAGTAGAAGTTGTAGAAGTTGCAATAGGTACAGCTTGGTCAGTCTGTTTATCAGTCCTTACAGTATATCCTACTGAGTCAGCTACTTCTGTCTCTTCAGTGTTGGTCACAACTTCAACTGTCGGAGTAGGCATTTGAACTGGAACTTCTTGCTGAATCGGGGAGTTGGATTCAGTAGAGATATCGGAAGTGGTTGGATGAGTAGTCATCGAGTCTTCCATCCTGTCAACCACAACAGATTTAGGCACATTAGATCCAAGAAATTCATCATAAAATAGTTCAAATAATAAATCCAAATCAGATAAATTAGAAGTAGATGATGAAGCGCCATTTGATTTGTTCTCTTAAGGTTCAGGTCCTGGACTGGTTGGCCCAGAAGCTAGTACTCTGGTTAATACGGGTTCTGAACTGACGTGCTTAGAAGCCATTTCCTCATCGAATGTAACGTTGACGCTCTCGATCACAGTCTTTGACTTATTCAAGTAAACACGGTATGCAGTAGATGTAGAGGAATAACCAACAAAGATGCCCTCATCCGCCTTAGCACTGAACTTGTTCAGATTCTCTCTATCATTTAGAACATAACACTTACACCCAAATATATGAAAATATTTGATTGTAGGTGTCCGATTGTTGATTAACGCATATGGAGTCTTCTGAAATCTGCGGTGTATCATGGAGCGATTCTGAGTGTGACATGCAATCAATACAGCTTCAGCCCACAGAAATAGAAGTAAGTCAGATTGGCTGATCATAGTTCGAGCGGCCTCGACAAGCGTACGGTTTCGCCTTTCGACGAATCCATTCTGTTGAGGCGTACGTGCAACATAGTATTGATGTGATATCCCGACCGATTCGAGATATCCTTCAACTATTTTATTCTTGAACTCTGTGCCGTTGTCAGTTCTTAGAATCTTGACTTGTTTCTGCAAATTGACTTGGGTCGTCTTCAGAAATGTAATGAGAACTTCGGACGTCTCATCTTTAGATCGCAAAAACTTGACCCAAGTGTATTGCGTATAGTCGTCCATGATAACTAACACGTACTTCTTTCCGCCTAAGCTTTGCGTTCGCATAGGACCGCATAAATCCATATGCAACAACTCTAATGGAGAGCTGGTACTTGGTTCAGGCTTTGGTTTGTGTGGATCCCTCTTCATCTTTCCCTTTTCACACGCTACACACAAGTGTTCATTTTCATACTTCAGCTTAGGAAGTCCTTTTACTAGCTTTCCACTAACCAGTTTGTTGATGTACCGAAAGTTGAGGTGAGAGAGCCGTCGATGCCATAACCAACTTTGTTGCATCGAGGCTTTTGAGAGTAGACATACCTGATTGTCAGCCTGGATCTTTGACAAATTGATGGTGTAGAGGTTTGACTTGCGAGTACCGACCAAGAGTTATTTCCCGTCTTCAGTGCGTACCGAACATGTCTTGGCCTTGAAATTCACCTCTAAGTCTTTGTCGCAGAACTGGCCAATACTGAATAGGTTGTGTCCTAAGCCTTCAACGTAGCTCACCTTCTTTATCGTAACATTTTCGTGTACAACATCACCATATCCTAGAATTGGTGAAAACTGATCATTTCCAAAACGAACTGTGCCGCAGTATTTGTCTGTATAATTAGACAACATACTCTTCTGCCCGGTCATATGCTTGGAACACCCGCTATCCAAGTACCACATATGACAGGTCTGCACAAAACAAATCAGGAAATAAGAGGTTTAGGTACCCATTTATAAATGGGACCTACAGTGTCAGTACATGATTTTGGCACCCATTTAAATTTGGGCCCGCTTTGTATTTGAAGATCATATGCATGATAAGAAGAATGATAACGATAAGATGAAACATTATATGAGCCATACCAAACATCAGAATATTTATGAGAAGCATAATCATATCCACCAAAATTTGAAAACTTTTTATTAGATGGAACTAACTGGAATAATTGCTTTATGGAATATTTCTTGCGAGAATCAACAAGATTAGATTTAGAAGTAGCAACATTCACAATCAATTCATCTTTACTAGAAGTCTTTTTATTCAAATTAAAACTAGAACTAGATTTAGCAGTCTCGTCAATCTCCTATTTTGGTCGCCACACCAACTTAACTTCATGCCTTTGCTTTCTCACATCTGAAACATTTGAAACTGTTGGGTTAGAATTGTGAGATTCCAAAGAATGCTTCTACTTTGGCTTACCAGTGGGAATCGGTTTTTGTGAAAGCTGAGATTTTCTTTTCTTACCTTTTGCATTCTTCGATTTCACGAAAACTGATTTATCAACTTTCGTTGATGTTTCACCCTTTTCAAACACACTGTATAAACCGAAAGAATTAACAACACAAGATGAATGATCAGGAAGTTTGGTAGTAAAGTCAAATTGAGCAACATATTCATTTAAAACACCATCAGAGTTTAAGAAATTAAGCTCATTATCAAGTAAACCAGATCTATCATCTTGTTTTAAAGCCTTGGAAAATTTAGAAAACTCAGTATTTTTGAACACTATAGAAAAAACAGTTTGTTCTAAGTCCATCAAAAATCTTTCTTCTGTAAGAGTATTCTCGAGTTCAGAAAATTTATTTTCCAAAACTAGAGGAGGAACTTAAAGCTTACCTTCGATGGGCTTAGCCTCTAATTCTTTTACAGAGTAACTCTCAAAATAATCATTTGAAAGAAATTTTGATTTATCAAAACTATAACTGTTATTCAACCTCTCATAGAGAAACGGAAGTTGAACTTTAGATGTGTTTTTTTATCATATTCCTTGGCTTTATCCTCTTCAGACAGACTAGTCCAAAAAGATTTGAGTTCCGGATATTGAGGAGCCAATATCATAAATCCAAAGTCATAAAGCGCATGCACTTCAGATATACCTTTTTTGAGGTGATGTGGGTTCTTGTAACCAAGTCCCCAACAATCAGGTTTCTCTTTAGGTTTGTTCAAATGAATAGTGTGTTCAGTTTGACCTAAAGTATATAATTTCTCTTCCAAAGCATTCACCTTGTCAATTAAAGATTTCTTTTGCTTTGAAAGCGAATAATTTATTTTAGAAATCTATTTTGACTCAAACTCACACATTTTATATTTGGAGACAGTTTCAGATAACTCCTTATGAATTATAGTCTTCTCTTTCGTGCTGGTGTCTATGTTTTTGTGTAAAGTTTCAATTAATACATTTTTCTCAGCAATATCATTACTAAGTTTATGTATAGATTGATTTTTCTCATTAATGACACCTGTCTCACGCTTAAGTTTAAACTCTAGTTCTTGGACTTTAGATATCATGGCATGCATTTGATTCAGAAAATCAGATTCAGTTAAGTCACATACCTCTTCATTATCTCCTTCATCAGAATCAACTTCAACTTCTGACTGCTGCTTACCCATAAAGTACATGTGTGTTGTCTCGTCCTTCTCTCCTTCTTCAAATTCTTGGTCTGAATGGTCGATCCAGAATTCATCCTCGGCCATTAATGCTTTTCCAGCCTCCTATTGCTTGGCTAGAAGTATCTTATTCTTGTAGTAGTTGGAGTTCCCGCCTTTAGGTTTTCGGCAGTCCTTGGCAAAGTGATCGAGTCTGCCACAGTTGTAGCACTTTATCGGTTCTTCTTGCTTGGGCTCTTCGGCTCTATCCTTCTTCTTTTCTTCTGGTCTCTTTTCTTCAACTCTCTCCTTGTGTTTGTAGTTGTTTGGACCAGATGAGTACCTCTGACTGTTGGAGCTATGCTTTTTATAGAACTTCTTTTGGAACGCCTTGGTTAGCATTAGCATAGCTTCCTTCAGATTTTCACAATCGTCAGAGTCAGAATTCGCCTCATTATCAGCCTCTTATGATTCAGATGCTATCATCTTCTTCTTCTTAGACTTCTTCTTGACCACAAGTGCAACTGGATCAGCAACTGCTTTGTCAGCCTTTTTAATCTCAGCCTTGATCTCATCCACCTCTTCCTCATTCTGTCTGAGGATTTCATAGACTTCATGAAGTGGAATGTCGTTCAGATCTTTCAATTGCCTCATCTGTCTGGTGAATCTCTTCCACTCAGGCTGAAGGTTGCTGAGAAATTTCACATTCAGCTCAACTTGAGATTTGCTGATCTTGTTCTTGCTTAGCTCGTTCAGCAATGTGACAAATCTGTCATAGGTAGCTTCTAGTGATTCTCCAACTTTGGCTTTGAATTCTTCATAGTTGTTCAAGCAGTTGGATACTTTGAGTTGGTTGCCGACTCTAGAACCAATCATCATCTTCTCCAATTGATCCCACATTTGCTTGCCGGTAGCATTGTAGCTATCAATCTTGACATAAATTTCATTCGATATGCCTTGGAGGATGAATGATTTTGCCAATTTGTCACCCTTGTGTCTTCTCTTCTGCTCATCAGAGTATTCACCAAGCGGTAATGGATACTCTCTCTCTGTTTCTTCACCATTCTCTCCAGCTACAGTGAGTACCTTGGTTGGAGGTGACATGATTTCTTCTTTTAGGGATTTTCTGATGTAATCTCCCAAATTATTTTGATCGATGAAATCCAAGAATCTGTCCTTCCATTGCTCGTACTCCCCCTTGAAGAGTACTGGTGGCTTCACATCGGTTCCGATAGCAAGAGCTTCCCGAGATGACATCCTTACTGATATGATTTAGCAAAGAACTGATAAGAAACTTTAAATGATCGTTAGTCCAGATAAAATCAAGTAAATACAGATTAATAATGAAAAAGAGAATATGGAGCAAAAAGGCAGGAATGTGCCAAAAGGCAGTGGCGCAAAAGAAGATTTTGCGCTAATAGTGTCTGGCGCAAAGTTCAGGTTTGCGCTAAAAGAAGTTGGCGCAAAATGGACTTCGCGTGAGCTTGAAACCCTTGAGTTTTGCGCGAGACGATGGTGGCACAAAAATCAGTTTGCGTGAGACGAAGCTGGCGCAAAAGTCAGATTGTGCGAGAAGCAGGTTTGCGCAAAAGTCAGATGGCACAAAAGTGAGATAGTCGACCGGTATCAAGTTGTGACCGGGGTGTTGTGCAACCGGACTGTTGTGCGACCGGGGAGTACCTTCGACCGGTATTACCTTTGACTGGGGTCGGTGACCGGTATGGACCGGTGTTGAACTTTGACCGGAGTCTTGAATGGCGCAAAGTAAAGTTTGCGCGAACAACAGGTGGCACAAATGTTCCTTGAATTTGGCGAGAATTACTTATGAACTGGCGCAAAACGTATGAACTGGCGAAACTCGCTGTTCTTCCCTGTACTTAGAAAAACGGCTCTGATAATTCTAAAAACCAATCTAGACTTCGATTTATAGTCCCAAACTTTGAAAATAGGCTCACAAACACATCTAGGACTGAATACAATCAAATAATTTCAATAATCATCACAATTATAAGAATTGATTGATGAATCAGTGTCGACTCGTGAAAGACCAAAAACACCAAAAATCATCAAATAGACAATCGATTAATGGCAATACTCAAATAAACCAATACCAATTCAATAGAATAAGAAAATCGACTACAACCTAATCAATAACAACTTGAAAGAACAATCACACAATAAAAAAACTTGAATCTTGACAGTTGAATAGTACCAAAAAAAAAAAATTCTTTTTGATTTCAATCTGTTAGGCTCTGATACCAATTGTGTGTCCCTGTGATTCACGATTCAATCAAGAAAAACAATTAATCAATAAGATTAAGCAAACCTGATATGATTATTCAATCGATTCGAATGATTACAAGATTTCTCGATCAAGCTCTCTCTCTGTTTCTCTCTATCGCCGCAACTCTCACTCTATTCTCTCTCTCAATTGTTACGTGCGGCTGCTACTCATTCGACAACCATAAAAACAAAAACCTAATTACCTAATATTAAACCAAAAACCTATTTTAAGGAAAAGGACTAAAACCGAAAATACACAAATAAACTTTGACTATTTATTACAAAAAACCTAGACTATTTGTTGAGAGTCGACTTTTCCAGCTTTGACTTCAGATTTCCATCTTCAGAAAGTGATGATCTTGAATCCAATAAATCTGTGCTCTAACAATGGGTATTTTGGTTGAAAGTGTTATTTTGTGAAAAAGGAAATAAATGGTTTAAATCTTGGGGAAATCCATGTTATATCAAAATTGTTTTTACACTTGAAAGGTTTACTTGGTAAGGAAACATATTTGGAAAATGAGAAGATGGCCTTATGATTCATGTTTGGGCTTTATATTTCTTATCAGCAGTTAACCATAGAAATATGATTTGGGGAATGAATGGTGTTATGAACTATATGTTTGATTATAGTTGGTCACAAATGAACTTGTGACAAGTCTAGACTATTACTAGTGGATCCATAGGTATAGAGTCGACTTATTATTGGGGATAACTCTAGTTTGTAGCTAGTTGAGACATTGGGCCCTAGGGTGGCAACTTGGTACGGTTATGTGGGATCGGATACTAGCCGTGGGTCGTAAATGTAAATCCTAGCGAATGAGCATGACTAGGGATCATTGGGTGCCCTCCCCCATATCTTAGTACGAGCCGGCGTGTTCGTGGCCTTGATCCTTGTATGGTGAGCTCAATAACTTGGAAAGTGGCTTACTCTGTGTTCCGCCACAATCCTTGGAAATTCGGGTCTTCCTGTCATCGCAAGATGTAATTTGGACCTCAAGGTCATTATGTGTTTATCAAATCATTTACAAAGGCGATTGGTGAAAATGGTTTACTTATGTTGTATTTAAATTTCTTACTAAATTATCATATAAACCGTATGTTCTCACTAGGCTTTAAGCCTAACACTTTTTCTCAAATGATGTGTATAATAGGTTCCCTTAGCGGCGGGTCGTCAAAGGGTTGAATGAAGAGCGTGGTCTGTTAAGGGCATTTTTGGATGATAAATATTTTGGAGTCTTGGAGTTTAAAACAATTTATTCATTTTTGGAATTGGGTTAACAACCTATGTAATCTAGATAGAAATGGTTTAGATTAGTTTGTTGTCGATTTCCCATGCATCTTATACAGGTTTTGTAAACGCATACACTTATACCCTTTTTGTGTGGTTTGCTCCAAATACAGATGCCGTATTGCCGAATTTTCAAATTTTAAAATAACCCGGATTTTTAGGGTGTTAGAAGTTGGTATCAAAGCTCTAGTTTAAGTGAACTAGGCATGAATGTAAGATGTCTAGACTTAGACTGAGATTAGTAAGTAATGATTTGTGAGATTGGGTAGAACTTTGTAGATCCCAGTGCAGTGCAATCACAAGTAAATATGAACAATGATGAACAGATTATAAGCCACAACAACTAGTCATATGATTGATATTACTTCAAAGGGTTAAGATTTACAGAAAGTATTTCTGATAAAGGTATGTAAACCTAATGAATAGAAAACTGAATAATGACTTTCTGACCTGACAAATGAAAAAGAAATAACTTTAAATACGTAGGCTCGCAGGCCTAATGGGCTTATGGGATTTTAGGCCCAACAAGCTTACAAGATTGAATAAATGATATTTTATACCCTGAACTTCTATTTAACAAACAAAATAGCCCTAAAAATCTCCCCCTTTAAATAGAAGTTGAAACTCGCACCAGTTAGGAACATATATCTTCCGAAAACCAAAACTGATCTCGAAATATCTGATTTGCGTTCTATACTCCAGTCGTTCTTCGATAACTCTCAGTGCTTTAAGAACAAGTGCTTTATATGAAGAATCCAGTAACTGAACTCCTTTTTCATCTTGACTCAGCGCACGCTTCAACTTGTCTTTCAGAAGCATCAAAGTACCATCACAGAATCTGGCAATCTGGTCAAAACGGATAAAGCGTAGAACCCCTTTGTTGTTCACGTATGACATACCAAACTCTGGAATCTTTATAACTGTGAATGCAGGTACATTTAGAGCATCAGACGGAACACTCAGATCAGGCTTGAGCAGATTAATCTTCGGTTGATCGCTTTCTAACCCAATCTGAAAATCTTCCACCGAAGCAAGTTTCATTGCGCACTTCATGTATCTTTTCACGGTTTCTAGTGCATCAATGACTTCTCCGGGTCTGACGGTTCTGGTCTTTAAGTCACGTAGGATGAACAGCAGATCTTGTGGCTCCAGACATGGAAAATCAGCATCAGAAAAGCAGTATTGTTGACCATCTTCTCTTGTAACCATGAAGTCCGTATACCTAACCTTCATGAAGTAGGCAGGTATAATCTTATCAGCTGATACAATCCTGAGCTTCGTCTTGGAGTACTTGTGCTGGAACTTTCTGTACACGAACACAAGTTCACGCTGTTTTTCTTTGTTTTTCACTGACTGTAGACCATGGAGAACGACTTCATCATACTTTCTGATCCAGTGGGCAAAGATCTTTTTCTGACTTTCTTCGAGGAAAGGAACTTTTATTCGGACTTTTTCCCACTTGGATGGACGAACTGAAGTAGTATGTATTGATTCTCTAACTGGTGAAGCTGGAGGAGATCTCTCGGGAAAAACTGTAGAAGAGAAATCAGGGTGATTAACTGGATAGGTCAATAAAGGAATCACGGCAGAAGACTGATCATCTGGATGCAGTATTTCATCAATTTCTTCTTGCATAACCACCAGAGCTCTTTCAGTATTGGCACATTCTTCTGTCGTGTCCGCCACTTCATACGGATCTAGTATTATTGCCCAATCTTCAGGAACTATCGGAGAACCATCTTCAAATTCCTCAGGCTTTTCAACCGTCGGATAATCGTATAGTACAAAGTCTGTCACCGGTTCCCGTTCCTGTTCCTGTCTCTGTCCCTCTGTTCTTGTACCGGAACCCGTACCCTGTTCAACCTGTTCTGATTCCACCACATGTGTCTCCGGCTCAGATAGGCGTTGGTGCTTCTCCCCCTCATGGTGATCAGGATCATCCTGATCATCATGTCGGCGCTTGAGCCGTTCTGCCTGACTACGGCAGGTATCCTCCACTGCTGATAGGCGTTCAGTCAAAACAGCTACGGTTTGCTGAAGTGACTGAAGCATGGCTTGTTGGATCTGGAAGGCTTCAGTAGAGACAATAGGTTGGGGGGTTGGTGGGGTAGGTGTGGATGCTTGAGAACGAAGCAGTGATAGCAAATCGGCATCCTGGGTGGGTTCGGTTAGAGACTGGGCTAGTAGTTTGGCAAGAAGAATGGATTTAAGCTCAGGTATAGACAGATCCGTGGCAGGTAGGGAAGGTGGAATAGGTGTGGTCTCAGGCTCAGTCGCAGGTCCTTTTCCTTTGATCATACGTTTGATATTGTCCATCTCTTCCCTCATCATAGATTGGACAGCCTTTAGGGCGCCGTCCATGTATTCCCTTGAGACAAACTCAGTTGGGGTAACTCTGGGGTCACTTAGACTTCTCGTTGTAGCTATGACTGTAGAAGTCGAGCCGCCTACGTTCACGGTTGGCGTGATGATAGCCATGGTAGGACTTCCACCCAATCCTCGTAAACTACCCGAAGGCGGAGTTACTATGGGTGTTCCGGCCGGGCCACTTAGGCTACCGGCGATAGCCGAAAAAGGAATCTGTGTCCTAGGAATGGCATGTATAACAAATGGCTCTAGACTCCGTGCATGCAAAGATGTCGAGAACGGGGGCAGCTGTTCTATTGCTTCAATATCGGCACCCTCCAAGTGAGAGACCAATAGCGGATGTGCTAAATCCCCGTGAGAATGTGAAACCACCATCTGTTGAGAGATGGTGGAGTGGCTTGGTGGGGTGTGCAAATGCGCCGCTAGGTCCACGGTGGCTTCTTCAATACCCTGTCCCAACACATGAGACTGGGTAGCAGATGTGGCTACCTGGCTAGACGTGGCTAGGGGGGATACAACCGATAAAGGTTGTCCCGTCACTCGTGTACTCTCGGTATGTATTTTACTCCGCCTTTCCCTCACACGGCTCATTTCTTGATTTTCAACTGAGACTCCCTCCGCTCTCCTTATCTCTCCGGATGGGGGCTGATCATCGTCACCATCTGAGGCAGAAGACTCAGGTGATGCCGATGCTGCAATTTGGGTTTCTTCCGAGTCGGAATGCGCTGTCGTGTCTTCAGTAGCAGCGATAGAAGGGGACTGAACATGAAAAGCTTCAGAATCAGTTTCCTCTTCTGCCATTTGAGTCTCGGTTGGCGTCGACGAAGATGGTTGTCTAAAAGAACTAGCCTGGCTCGGTCCAATGGCACTGCCCATGCCTGTTCCCCTCACTATTATTTCTCTAAACACACCCTGTCCGGAAGCCCCAGCTATCCGGACGCTCCCGCCTCTCGTTCGTGGATGCGGACCCTCTCGTCGCTCAGGTCGCGCTCCCTGGGCAGGTCCTTCCGGTCCTGGCCGGACCATAGGATCTGGAATGTTGTGTGTGTGCCTATAAGCTATCACACTCAGTGCCGTTAGACGATCATAGTCTAGTAACCCGACTGGGATTTTTCGGGCGACAACACCTTCTGGATCAGCGTGGGAAGGTATCTTGCTCGTCGGATGATGTGGGCATGTTGGGTGCGTAGAACGGTGCTGTATCTCGGGATACACGTTCATGTAGTTCCGGATGATAATCTGTAAGAACCTCATGAATGGAATGAAGTTCGATCGGCGAGATGCAGTGGACCGGACTCTCTGAACGAGTTCAAACCAAAGGAAATCGGCAAAATCTACGTGGCGATTGAAGGCCACCGCGTGAAATAAGCGAAGTATCGGGGCGCTCGTCTGATCAATGCCCTTCGTTATAGATGAAAGGCACCGATTGATGTAGGTGAACATCGTGTACCAGATCGTCGATAGTTATTTGCGGTTGAAGGTTGATGGAATGCGAAGTTCTGCGCCGTAACCTAAAGAGAGAAGGTCGGTGCACAGTGTAGCATCAGTGACCATCGGGTCGAAGCTTTCTCGGCCTGGAACGGATCTGGTGGTCGGTAACCGAAGGAATTGTCGGAAGAGATCACATATGAGAAGCACTGGTGTGTGATCTATCCGACCTTCAAGATGGAATTCGCCATCGGCCTCTAACGTGCGGAGAGAGCGCCAAAACTGCTGTAAGTATATGATTGGTACGGTTGCAGTTTCCGTTAGAGCATACGAGATTGGATGGGCCATGAGTATCTCGATGATGACCTGATATTGAATAGCAGGTTGGGTTACATCGAGATGGTAGTTATTGGCTGTAAGAGGGAGGAACTGATCCTCGGGAATCAGTTCCGCATCTGCGATTGGATCAATCGCTGGTGGCTGGTGTTGTTCCATTGTACCTGTGAAAAAATAATCGGTTAGTACGCAGGTTTGGGAAAAAATAGCCGTTGGAGTTATACAGTCATGATTTAAATCACAACGGATAGTAACTCCAAAAATTGGAAGAACAAAACCCTATTCGTGAATTAGGGTCACTCACCAAGGCGCAGAGAACCACCAAAAACACCTCATAGACAAGATATTTAAAAGATATAACAATAAGCACATTAGAACCATAAAGGATGATTCGACCGGATAAGAGTTCGACCGGTTATGGTATTTGACCGGAGGTTACTTAAGATCGGATAAAAGTCGAGTGGATTAGCCAAATGACCGAAAGTCATTCGACCGGGTATGGTCTTCGCCCGGTGTTCTCTAAAGACCGGATGTCATTCGACCGGAGGTCTCCTAAGACCGGATAAAGTCTTTGACCGAGGGATAAGAAAGACCGGAGGAACCATTCGAATGGGGCATTTATTCGACCGGTGGATAAACCACCGGATAATGTTCGACCGGAGGAAAGCATTTGACCGGGGGTGCGTTCGACCGGGGCGTAACCCTAGATCGGAGTAAACCCCCGGAGAAGACAAATCGACATCAGATCAACCCTCGGGGAACATCCAGAGCAGGAAACAACTTAATATCGATCGATTACAATCGATCAATGCAAACTGAAAACAACATATACTCGATTCACCTACCTGATCGATTGAAGATGAACCACGATGGTGGTGTTCGGTCGAATTGGGGTTCGGTCGAATAGGGTTCCGGGCGAGAGAGAGAGAGATAGATGATGAAGAGAAAAGAGAAGGGATCGATCGAATGAATGGATGAGAAGGGTTCGACCGGGGTTTTTAAACCCCGAACCTGGGCTTGGGCCGGGGAATAGTGGGCCGGGGAAACAAAAAACAAAGCAAACAAACAAAACAACCAAACAAACAAAAAACAAAAAAAATATTTTTGTATTTTTCGGTGATATAAAAAAAAAACTTAAAAAAAACTTAAGGGGAAAAAAATAAGAAACCTATGGAAAAAAAATAAAAACGAAGACACGAGACTTAACTCCCCCTCGAATGCTTACCAAGAGGAGGTCCAAACACAGAACCCTCTTACCTGATCCCCCTCGAATGGAGGACTCGTGAGACTTACCAACCTTCTGACGCTAGTGCTCCCCCTGAACACATTACCGGCTTGTAGATCCACCACAATCAACTTGCACTTTTCAGAGAACAAGAAATGAACTGCATACAAAATCACGAAAAACACCACGAAAACAAAAAAAACAAGAACACAAGAAAGACGAGAAATACACGAAATCTACTTTGTTGATACAGAAGTTTGTAACTGTCACAGAACTTGTACGAGTAAAATGCAATAACCAAGGAGTGTGGAGAATAGCAACCAGAGACAAGTCACTGGTGCAGTTGTCACAGTCATTCGTTATTGAATGAAACTCGTAGAGAGCTGCGAACGGATCAAACTTTCAGATTTAGCATACCTAGCTTGGACACAAGGTAATTAAATTGTTTTTCGTCCAAGGCTTTGGTAAATAGGTCTGCTAACTGATGCTCTGAATTAACAAAATAGAGTTCGATTGTACCTTTTTCCACGTGATCTTTTATAAAGTGATAGCGCACATCAATGTGCTTCGTCTTCGTGTGTTGGACGGGATTGCTTGATATGGCTATAGCGCTCTTCGAGTCGCAGTAGATGGGAATCCTGGAGTAATTAAATCCATAATCTTTGAGCTGAGTGCGCATCCAGATGACCTGCGAGCAGCAACTGGTGGCTGCTACATACTCCGCCTCGGCGGTGGAGGTGGACACGCAGTTTTGCTTCTTGGAAGCCCAGCTGACAAGACGATCGCCCAAGAACTGAACATGACCCGACGTGCTTTTCCGGTCCAGCATGTTTCCAGCATGGTCAGCGTCCGAGTAGGCTGTCAATTCAAAACCTGTCTCTTTTGGGTACCACAAACCAAGATCAGCAGTACCTTTTAAATATCGAAAAATTCGCTTAACCTCAGCTAAGTGAGACTCTTTAGGTTTCGACTGAAATCTTGCACACAAGAATGTCGAGAACATAATGTCAGGCCGACTAGCCGTCAAGTACATCATAGAGCCAATCATACCTCTATAAATAGTAGCATTCACATCCTTACCGTCAGGATCGGAGTGAAGCTTTAGAGTAGTGGACATGGGGGTTTTCATAGGTGAAGATTTTTCCATTTGGTATTTCCAAAGAATATCCGAGATGTACTTAGATTGATTAATGAAAATTCCGGTTTGTAATTGTTTAACTTGAAGACCCAGGAAAAAATTCATTTGCCCCATCATGCTCATTTGAAAATGCTTACTCATTAAGGCAGAAAAGTTCTGACAATACTTGGGGTTCGTGGAGCCAAAGATTATATCATCAACATAGATTTGTACAAGAATGATATCGTTCTTCTCTCTTTTAATAAATAAAGTAGTGTCAATTTTACCTTAAGAGAAGCCAGACTTGACTAAGAAAGATAAGAGTGCATCATACCAGGCTCGTGGCGCTTGCTTAAGACCGTATAGGGCCTTGTCAAGAAAATAGACGTAATTCGGATTTTCAGAACTCATGAAGCCTTCGGGTTGCGAGACATACACTTCCTCCTTGAGAACGCCGTTGAGGAATGCGGATTTCACGTCCATTTGAAAGACTATGAAATTCTTGTGAGCGGCGTAGGCGAGGAACATGCGTATCGCTTCAATGCGGGCAACCGGTGCGAACGTCTCATCGTAATCAATTCCTTCTTGCTGGCGATATCCTTTAGCCACTAGACGTGCTTTGTTCCGAACAATGATGCCGTTTTCGTCCTTCTTGTTTTTAAAAATCCATTTAGTCCCTATCACCGTCTTGTGTTTAGGTCGGGGAACTAGGCGCCATACTTTGAGGCTCTCAAATTGGTTGAGTTCCTCTTGCATAGCGATTACCCAGTCCGGATCATTCAGCGCTTCAGAGACGGTGGAAGGTTCGATACGGCTGAGGAACGATGAAAATAAGCAGTCGTTCGCGGTGGTGGATCGAGTCTGAACTGGTGTGGAGGGATCACCGATGATCTGATGAAGGGGGTGTGCTCGAGTCCACTTGGTGGTGTGTGGATGAGGTTGATATGTCTGATGAGAAGTGTCAGCATCCACATACCCACCGGGGGGTAAATCCTGAACTGCCTCGAGAGATGACGACCTGTGAGGTGGAAGATCCTTAGTGGGAGTCGAACAAGGAGAAGAGGACGACTCAGCTGGTGATGAAACGTTAAGAGGTTCCGGGATTGCCGGAGAGGTAGCTTCGGGAGCACCTTCAACAGGAGTCGGTTCAGGGATTAAAACTGAACCAGGAGTCGGTTCAGGAGCACCGTCATCAGAAACTTGAGCAAGAGGATGTCTATGACTTGAGCTCAGGGAAGCTTGATCATTGGCAGTAGAAGAAGGAGCACCAGGCGAGGATGGACTACCGGAGACGGTTGGACCAGTGACATGTGTCACTTCTTGTGCTTTGTTGGGAACTAAAGAATTCACCAAGTATGGTTAATACTGCTAGTTCAAAATTACTACTGCTAGAAGACTTCAAAGTTAATACTGCTGAGTATTACTACTGCTAGTAGTTAATACTGCTAGTCAAAGTTAGTGCTGCTTGGTAGTTAATGCTGCTAAGATCAAGTTAATGCTGCTTGAAGAAATTAATGCTGCTGAGCATAGTTAGTGCTGCTTATGACTTGAAGATTCAGATGGAAAGGATGACAGCTGGAAAGAATCAAGATATTCATGGAAGGCTTGAAGATAATGATGGAAGATATACTGAAGATATTGTATTCATTGTAATTATCTTTTTATTCAGTATATGTACAGATTTGATAGAATAGTTTAATATAGATTAATTCATTAATTCTAAATTTTTGTTCTAGAGAGAAATCAACCTCAAGGCATAGATCCTAATTCTAGAGAAGTAGAATTCGTCTTGAAAGAGTCTGTTCTTCAAGATTGAGGTTGAGTGTGTAATCTTGTGATTTCAATCATTCAATACAAGTTTACAGTGTGTTCTTCATATTTACTGATTATGATTACTGTTTCATTGAATATCAAAGTGTTATTCCACAAACTTCTTTGATATTGTTTCTGAGAATTTATTCTTGTTAAGAATTCGATCCTGACAAGTGGTATCAGAGCCTGATCTCTCAGAAAATTCTATTCATCATGGAAAATCTTGCAGAATCAAGCAGTACTTTGGTCTCAAAGATTCCAATGCTTAGACCCAATGAATTCGATATGTGGAAGATTAGAATCAAGCAGTACATACTCTTCACTGACTATTCTATGTGGGACATCATAGAGAATGGTCCTTCTGAAGCAGGAAAGATTGGTGCAGATGGAAAGAGAACTCCACCAAAAAACTGATGCAGAAAGAAAGATCAGACAAACAGAGATGAAAGCCTTGAGCACCTTGCTCTTGGCTATTCCCAATGAATATCAACATCAGTTCTGTAACTGCACTGATGCAGAGATGCTCTGGAATGCTCTGGAGAAGAGATTCTCTGGTACCAAAAGTACCAAGAGAAATCAGAAAGCCATTCTGAAGCAAAAATATGAGAACTTTATGTCAACCAAGAATGAGTCCATGACTCAAACTTTTGACAGGTTCAACAAACTTATTGGTGAACTAGCTACAGTGGGAGTACAAATTGATCAAGATGATCTGAACAGAAAGTTTCTAAGGTCCTTGAGTGATGAATGGACCATGTATACTGTGTCTTTCAGACAGAATGATCAACTGGAAGAAAAGGAACTTGATGATCTCTATAATGATCTAAGAGTTTTTGAATCTGAGGTAGAGGCTAAAAAGAGGCCTTCTGGATATGTTCATAATGCCGCACTCCTTTCAGCATCAACTGATTCTACTTCCAACCCTGAATCAGTTAGTGCTGCCAATGGAACAAACCAAGAGAAAGGCACTGAAACTGTGTTTGAGGCCTTTCTGGCAAGTCATGGAAACTCTTCTCTCATTAATGATGACTTGGAACAACTCCATCCAGATGATCTTGAATAGATGGACATTAAATGGCAGATGGCCATGCTCTCCATGAGAGTTAAAAAGTTCATCAAAAGAACTGGGAGAAACAACTTCTCCCAAAGAAGAGAAGATGGAGCAGGATTTGACAAGTCTAAGGTGGAATGCTACAAAGGCCATCAAAAGGGACACTTTGCTAGAGAATGCAGAAGTGGAATGTCTCAGAATAACAACAACCAACAAGCTCAATCTGGAAGCTTCAATAATAACAGAAACTCTGCACAAGCCCTTGTCTCTCAACAAGGTATGGGGTTTGATTGGAGTGATCAAGCTGAAGAGGCCATCCAGAATCAAGCTCTAATGGCAGAGGTGTCTGATCTCCCAACAGAGGTAACTTCCAATCTTTGTTCTCAAAATTGCATTAACACTGTTAAAAGGTATAGGGATCACAACCAGAACATGAGTGATGACCTTAAGAGATTGGAAAAAGACATAAAAGATTATGTGAGGATTGTTGAGAGATTTGAAGAGCAGATTAAGGGTTTTCAAGCTAATGAGCTTCAACACTCTTATGACACAAACTACTAGAAGTGGGAGAAGAATGACTTAGAACTTCAACTGACCAGATCTAAAGAAGAGAGTGAAAAGCTAAGAGGAGAGCTAGCTAAAGTCAAACTTGATGTAGAAAAGTTTTCTAATGCTTCCAAAGCAATGGATTCTTTGTTACAAACTCAGATTCATGATAAACTGAGAAGAGGAATAGGGTACAATACCACACCACCACCCTATAACAACAATTACATTCCTCCTAGTTCAGATTTGTTAGAAACAAAGGATAGGAAGGATCTACCTAAGGGAGCCACTGAGATAGATCCCTTAGATGAAGTGGTTGTTAAGGATCAAACTGAGAAAGAAGTTGTCAAGGACAAGGACAATACTGTGAGTGGTGAGATTCCTATAGAAAACCACATAATCACCAATGAGGGATGTGGAAAGCTCTGGATCAAGTCCAAAGAGATAGAAAAGACTGAGGGAAAGAACAAGAAGGTTCACTATAAGCAGACCACTGTTGTGAACCCTATCCCTTGCAAGCAGTGTGCATGTAATAAATCTGAGCTCCAAAAACATGATAAACCAAGAGGAAATCAGAGAAACTGGAACAATCAATGGGCACAAAAGCAAGGGGTTGATCTGAAAAAAATTAATAGACCAAAACCCTGTTTTATCTGTGGAAAGCTGAACCACATTGCCAAATACTGTTACTTTAATCCTATGAACCAAAGGATGAATTTTTAAAGACCTACTAAAAAATCCTTTGGTTATAGGAAGAGAGAAAAGAACCATGTGGCTAAGAAAATTGTTAAATCTAAAAGCCACATGAAGAAACATAATGTGGAAGATAATGTCAAGATGTGGATTCCAGAATGTACTAAAACTGTTAGTGCTGCTACTATAAATAGTGCTCCTAACAGTGATAGTACTGCTAGATGCAATACTGCTGCTAGCAATGTTAGTACTGCTGACATTGTTAGTACTTCTGTAAATGTTAATACTACTAACTCTGTTAGTGCTGCCAACAAGGTTAATACTGCCAAACCTGTTAGTACTGCTAACTCTGTTGGTACTTCTAAAGATAGTGCTGCTTCTAGTATTAGTGCTGCTAAGCCAATAATCTTGACAAAGTATTCAAATACTAAGTGTTATGATTTTAAAAATCTTGTCAAGAAAGAATTCGATCCTGACACTAGACCAAGTCAGAGTGAAGAAGAAAGTAGAGATGAGGAGACTCAAGAAAATAAACAATCAGAAGTAGCTGCTGAAAACACTTCAGTTCAGTTGAATGACTCTAATCTAGAGGTAGGACTTAATGAAGAACCTAGTCAAAACACCAGAGTTCAAAAGAATCATCCTCCACAGCTGGTAATAGGAGATATATCTTCTCCTATGATGACTAGACATCAAAGCAGGCTTCAAGAAATGCAAGATCAACAGCATACTGTGCTTTCTTGTTTTTTATCCCAGCTTGAGCCTAAAAAGGCACATGATGCTATGAAAGAATCCAGTTGGATAGAAGCAATGCAAGAAGAACTGTTGCAGTTCAAGCTACAAGATGTATGGGATCTAGTAGACCTTCCTAAAGGTCACAGAGCAATTGGCACAAAGTGGATTTTCAGGAACAAGAGAGATGAAAGAGGAATTGTCATAAGGAACAAAGCAAGGCTGGTGGGTCAAGGGTATACTCAAGAAGAGGGAATAGATTATGAAGAAGTTTTTGCACCTGTGGCTAGGATAGAAGCAATCAGATTATTCCTAGCTTATGCTTCTTTCATGAAGTTCAAAGTCTATCAAATGGATGTAAAAAGTGCATTTCTCTATGGCTCAATTGAAGAAGAGGTATATGTCTGTCAACCACCAGGGTTTGAAAACCCAAGCTATCCAGACAGGGTATACAAATTGAAGAAAGCTCTTTATGGACTGCATCAAGCTCCAAGAGCATGGTATGACACTCTGTCATCCTATCTCTTGGAAAATGGCTTTGAAAGAGGAGTCATTGATAAGACTCTATTTATCAAGAGAAAGAAGAAGGATATCTTGCTGGTCCAAATCTATGTTGATGACATTATCTTTGGATCCACAAGAGACAACATGTGCAAGGAGTTTGAGGAACTAATGCATCAAAGGTTCAAAATGAGTTCCATGGGGGAACTTACTTTCTTCCTTGGACTCCAAGTTCAACAGAAGTCAGATGGAATTTTCATCTGTCAGTCCAAGTATGTGCAGGACATTCTAACCAAATTCGGTTTCTCAGATTCAAAACCTGCAAGCACACCTATGGAGACACACAAACAGATAACAGCAGATCTTGAGGGGGAGGATATGGATGTGCATCATTATAGATCCATGATTGGCTCTCTCATGTATCTCACAACATCTAGGCCAGATATAATGTTTCCAGTCTGTGTATGTGCAAGATTCCAAGTTAGGCCAAAGCAATCTCACTTTCAAGCTGTTAAGAGGATATTCAGATATCTCAAAGGGCAACCCAGATTGGGACTTTGGTATCCTCATGACTCACCCTTTGACCTACTAGCATACTCAGACAGTGATCTAGGTGGGGCAAACTTGGACAGAAAATCTACTTCTGGAGGATGTCAGTTTTTGGGTGCAAGACTAGTTTCATGGCAGTGCAAGAAACAAACCACAATGTCCACATCTACAACAGAGGCAGAGTACATAGCAGCTGCAAGTTGCTGTTCTCAAGTCTTATAGATTCAGAATCAAATGCTGGACTATGGGGTAACCTTTCTACACACTCCAATTTTTATTGATAATAGCAGTGCTATTAGCATTGTGAATAATCCTGTCAAGCACTCAAAGACAAAGCACATTGAGATCAGGTATCACTTTATAAGAGACTGTAATGAAAAGAAACTTATTCAAGTTGTAAAGGTTCACACTGATAACCAGTTTGCTGATCTATTCACTAAAGCTTTTGATGTGGGTAGATTCACTTTCTTGGTAACAAGTGTGGGAATGATCAACTCTGAATAAGCCCCTTCTCAAAAAGTGGTTCTATACCTGTATATTGTTTATTCTTGGTGTTACTAATCTCCTTTTTCAGGATATGTAAAGCAGTACTCTGTGTTTCGCAAGTTTAAAGGAGTAAGTGTAGTTAATACTGCTAGCAGTTAATACTGCTCTAGGTTAATACTGCTTATGTTCCGAATACTATAAATACTCTTTGCCCGGCTAAAAGTTCATAACGACTCTTTGCATACTATTCTCTTGCGCTCTAAACCCTCTTTCTCTCAAGTTCGAAGTTCTTAGGCAAGAAGTTTCAAAGATTCATGGCATCAATGGCGTTCATAGATGAACACAATGAAATCGCGATGCTACAGAAGCCCAAACAGGCCGCTGGGTTCCACCAGATTGTGGATTTCCTCAAGTCAATCCATATTGCCCATGCTCTTACTGTATCGCCTTCAATCTACATCGAGCATCAAAGGCAATTCTGGGCAAATGCCACCATTATTACTGAGAATGGTGTGCAAATGATCAAGACAAGGGTGTGTGACAAACCCTTGACAGTTACTGAAGAAGTTATTCGCATCAGTCTACGTCTAGACGATGCATCTGGTATAACTTCTATCCCACATGATGAACTGTTCTCTTCTCTTACAAGAATGGGGTATGGAGGCCCATTGGGTGTGTTCAAGTTCTCAAAAGCCAAATTTTCACCCCAATGGCGTTTCTTTGTCCATACCCTTATGCACTGTATCTCCAAAAAGACTACTGGATGGAGTGAGTTCAGCAGCACCATTGCTTATGCTTTGGTGTGCTTGGCCACTGCCAGAAAGTACAACTTCTCTAAAATGATTTTCAGTGATCTTGTCTCAAACATGGGAAACAAAAAGAGCTTCTTTATGTACCCCAGATTTGTCCAAGAAGTTATTACTCATGAATTGACGGATATACCTCATCTTGATGGGGTATATGTACCTAAACCCACCAAAGTCAAGGTTTTCTCAAATATGAGAAGATCTGCTGGGGACTCGGAAGGAGTTGACACCCCATTGTTCCCTACAATGATGGTGGTGTCCCACACTGATGAAGGTATGGCAGCAGGGTCAAGGCCCCCATTAGACCATCCTACTGCTAGCCAATCCCAACCTTCCCACTCTAAATCTATTCCCCAAACCCTTCTTGAAAAACCAACCTCACCAATCACCCAAACATACAAGAGGAAACAGGTAAAGAAGGCTCCTTCCCTTCTTGTACCATCAACCCCCAAGCCTTTAAGCCCTCTAAGGGAGAATTCTCCTTTAGGGAATATCAATAGGGAAACCAAAGGGGTGTCTCCCAACCCCAAGGAGGTGCTCTCTGAGGAGGAGGTAGAGCATATGGGTGCTGAGGCTGCCACTACTCCTGCTAGCACAGAGGAGGACAGTGGTAACATCAATAAGACCTCCCCCATGGCAACTTTGAATGAGCAATCATTCAAAGGTCCCTGGTGCCAAGAAACCACGGGGGTGGATAGTGCTTCTGCTAGGCAGAAGACATCCACTAATAAAAGATCCCATGATCCTTCAATAGGGGGTAACACTCCTGGAGAAGGTGAGGACAGATATGACTATGATGAATTGATGGAGGCAATGGGAAACATCAGCCTGGATGTCATCAAACAAGGCAAAGAGATAGAAGAAATGAAATTGGTAATCTTGTCCCAACAAGTACAAATTGCCAAATTAAAGAAAATGATGACAAGGTTAGTGCAAAAGAAGAGGAGAAAGCAGTTTGTCTTAAAGAAGAGGTCAAATAATAAAGATGCTTCCAACAAGGGGGAGAAAGAGGCAGAAACAGAGAAAGAAAGTACAGCTGAGAGGGCATTTGAGGTTGAGGGGGAGGAAGAGGAAGAAAAAGAAACAGAATTTGCTGAAGAAGTAGAAACTGTTAATGCTGCTAAAGCAGCAGAAACTGTTAATACTGCTGAAGCAGCAGTAACAGAAGCAGCAGTAACAGGACTTTCTATTGAAGAAATGGAAATTGCTGAAACATTGGTCAACGCAAAGAATGATACTCCTAAGACTACTCAAAATGCCAAGGGAGTAGTCATCAATGAAGGAGGAAGTCAACCGAAGGAGAAAGAAAAGGCAAAAGAGTCAAAGGGAAAAGGAAAGGAGAAGATGGGTGAAGCTGAAATACCTGCAAAGAAGAAGTCCCAAATTGAAATGGATGAGGCAATAGCAAAGCAGCTTCAAGACCAAATGGAAAAGGAGGAACAGTTGCAAACAGAAAAGGATAGAGAACTTGCAAAGATCATGGCTAGGAAGTTGAATGCAGAATATCAGAAAAGCATCAAAGAAGCAGCTCAAGCCAAGAAACTTCAAGTCAAAAGGATGCCAAAACAGAAAAGACAACCCTCCAAAACATTTTTGGCCAATCAGGAAAGAAGAAAAATGATAAATTTCCTGAAAGGTGCAATTGGTGTTAAGGGGGAGATGTTTACCAACATGGCATACACTCAGGTTGAAGAGTTGTATCAAAAGGAAATGGCTAAGCTCCAAGGGGATTCAGCACAGAGGGAGGAGGCTGAGAGAAGAATGAAGAAAAGACATGACCTGAATATTCAAAAACCATTCCCTGAGGAGACCACACCCTCAAAAGATAAAGCCGAAGAGAAGAAGGAAGAACTTGAGAGTGTTGGTGTAGAAGCCAAAGCTGGAAAAAGGGTGAAGACAATTGCTTCCAAAAGGCAGTCTAAAAGGCCCAGAGTGGAAGAAACATCTGGTACTACAACAAAGCATTCAGAGGTACCTATAGCAGAATCAGTACAACTTTCAGAACAGTCAAGTAAGCCAACTGATGAGAGTATGGATCTGTACATGACAATAGTGGAACCTTTGAAGGCTGTTCCAATCTCTATGCAAGCTCCAGAGATCATCTTCTGGGATATTCTAAGAGACAGTGGAAAGAATTTCTTCAGAATCAAGAGAGCTGATGGTTCATTTGAAGCTTATTCAACATGGGGGAGAGTTATCAGAAGTTGTTCAAGAGCTGATATAGAAGAATTATACAAAGTGGGGATGAAACTTTATGAACCTGTGTTGAAAGGTACTGAAGAGAATCTTCTCAAAGTGACATTGGAATACTTGTGCATGATGTTTGATCCAGAAAGAGTGAATTATAGGATTAAAGATCATAAGCATGAGTTCATATTCAAGAAGATTGATAAATGGATACTGTTTGAAAACTGTGGAGTATACATGATTACTATTGACAACTGTTATCATGAATACTACCTGGTGGACAAAATCTATGAGCATAGCAAGGAGAAGTTAGAAGGGATGCTTAAAGCTACACTGGTATGTACAAAGGATTCAGAGATGACCAAGATTGTGGTGAGAAGAACTGTAAATCAAAGTTTGGGCCTAGATCCAAATTTGGGAAATTGAACCTGAGGTGTTGAAAGCATCTTGAAGAGCATCTGAAGAACTTGACTTCTTTTCCTAAAAGTCAAGTTAGGGGGAGATTGTTGGGAACTGAAGAATTCACCAAGTATGGTTAATACTGCTAGTTCAAAATTACTACTGATAGAAGACTTCAAAGTTAATACTGCTGAGTATTACTATTGCTAGTATTTAATACTGCTAGTCAAAGTTAGTGCTGCTTGAACAAAGTTAGTACTGCTTAGCTAGTTAGTACTGCTAGTGGTTAGTGCTGCTTGGTAGTTAATGCTGCTAAGATCAAGTTAATGCTGCTTGAAGAAATTAATGCTGCTGAGCATAGTTAGTGCTGCTTATGACTTGAAGATTCGGATGGAAAGGATGACAGCTGGAAAGAATCAAGATATTCATGGAAGGCTTGAAGATAATGATGGAAGATATACCGAAGATATTGTATTCATTGTAATTATCTTTTTATTCAGTATATGTACAGATTTGATAGAATAGTTTAATATAGATTAATTCATTAATTCTAAATTTTTGTTCTAGAGAGAAATCAACCTCAAGGCATAGATCCTAATTCTAGAGAAGTAGAATTCGTCTTGAAAGAGTCTGTTCTTCAAGATTGAGGTTGAGTGTGTAATCTTGTGATTTCAATCATTCAATACAAGTTTACAGTGTGTTCTTCATATTTACTGATTGTGATTACTGTTTCATTGAATATCAAAGTGTTATTCCGCAAACTTCTTTGATATTGTTTCTGAGAATTTATTCTTGTTAAGAATTCGATCCTGACATGCTTGAGCAGTATTCCTGTCACAAGACATAGTATTAGACTTAACATTAAATAAGTCATCATAAAAGAATTCGAACAACAAATCCAAATCAGAAAGATGTGCTCTTGACGTAGACGCATGATTTGGATCTTCTGGAGATTGTGTAGCCTCTGAACGGAATTGTCCAGAAGCTAACACACCAGTAAGCGCGGGTTCTGAACTGAGATGTTCAGAAGCCATATCAGTGGCCTCGTCAAAAGTCACGTTTATGCTCTCAACGACGGTCTTCGTCCGTTTGTTGTAGACACGGTATGCTTTGGCATGCTGGGAGTAGCCGATAAACACTCCTTCATCTGCTTTGGGACTGAATTTTCTAAGATCATCCTTATCATTTAAGACAAAGCAGGTGCATCCGAAAGCATGAAAGTAGTTGATGTTCGGGACGCGCTTGTTGATGATCTCGTACGGTGTCTTGTTGAACCGCTTGTTGATGATAGACCGATTTTGAGTGTAGCAAGCGGTAGCAACGACTTCTGCCCAAAGAAATAGTGGTAGCTTGTAATAAGATAACATAGTGCGCGCTGCTTCAACAAGAGTTCTGTTTCGACGCTCTACCACCCCATTCTGCTGAGGAGTACGAGCAGCTGAGAATGTATGCGAGATACCCACTGAAGTGAGATAACCTGTGACTATTTGATTCTTGAACTCAGTGCCGTTGTCCGTCCTGATGGTCTGAACTACTTGGTTGAGACTGACTTGAATGCTCTTCAGTAATGAAATGATCAACTCGGGAGTTTCGTCTTTTGAACGGAGAAATCGAACCCAAGTGTAACGAGAAAAATCGTCAACCAACACGAGGACATACTTCTTGTGATTAATGCTTTGAACGCGCATCGGTCCACATAAGTCCATGTGGATTATCTCAAGGGACCGAGAAGTACTAGGAACGGCTTTAGGTTTGTGGGACACCTTCTTCATTTTGCCCTTTTCGCAGGCAGTGCACAGATGCTCTTTTGCAAACTTTAGATCTGGCATACCCTTGACATGTCCACCGAGCACCAACTTGTTGATATTCTTGAAGTTCAAGTGCGAGAGACGACGGTGCCATAGCCAGCTTTATTCAGCAGATGCTTTGGACAATAAACATACTTCCTTGTCAGGTTTCAAGGACAAGAGGTCAATCGTATAGAGGTTGGTGCGACGCGTTTCAGCAAGTATCTCTTTACCATCTTCAGTCCGAATGCTGCACCTTTTAGCCTTGAAAGTAACCTCGAGATTCTTGTCACAGAATTGACCGATACTGAAGAGATTGTGGCCGAGACCTTCGACATAAGAGACTTTCTTGATCGTGATGTTATCTTTGACAATATCCCCGTAACCCCTGATGGGAGAGTAGTGATCATTTCCGAAACGCACATTCCCACAAAACCTCTCGGTGAAGTTTGTGAGAAGCTCCCTTCTTCCGGTCATGTGCTTGAAGCAACCTGAATCTAGATACCACACATGACCGTCCTGCAAAACAGGTTATTTCTTTTTAGGTACCCATTCGTAAATGGGTCCTTTGGGGTTAGATTTAACACCCGACTTAGAGACCCGTTTAGATTTAGGTCTTTTTCTATCACGGGAAACATCACTATAAGAATGATTATGAGCAATATGATATGAGCCAAACCAATCAGATGCAAAACGACTATCAACAAAATCATTTGATCCACAATAAGAGCAACACAGACAATCATGAGACAATTGAAGTAATTGCGGAATTGAATAAACTTTTAATGGAAGAGTTCCATTACATTCAACTAAAGGTTTAGAAATAAAAACATCATGATTGTTATTGTTCTTTCTAGACTTTAAGACAGGATCAACTAATTCTGATGTTGCCGAGCTCTCTTTTGACTTATTAGCTACCCAAGCATATTTCACTTCTTTCCGCCGACCATACGTATCTGAAATGCCGTTAAACCCATAGTTAGAGGATTTGAAAATTGAAGATTGTGACCTTTGAGAGCGACCGGTTTTTTTTTCTTCTGTGAACGCCTTTTAGATTTAGACTTGGAAGTTTTTGAAGAATTGTTCACAGAAGGTTTTTGCGGGGCAGATGTGGAACATTCACCCTTATAAAATTTAAACGGAGGCTCACATGACTCATTTAAAAATTCATCATGGCTAGGTAGAGAAGGATTAAAATCAAATTGGCTCAAATCACTATCTAAACACACCTCAGAATTCAAGAATGCGGAAAATTCTAGTTCCTCATCAGAAAGGACCTTATCTCTTGAGGAGTTCAGGACAGCAGAAGAGTTTGTTAAGAGTGGATCATTTGCGGAAGCATTTTTACAATCAGAACACTGATCTGTTTCAAAAATATGAGGCTCTTTTCCCTTATTTGAAATGATTGGTGACGATTCACCCATAAAAGCTTTGCAGGAAGATGTATCGGAGGCAGGATAAGAATTTTCAAACAGATGAGTATTCTCACTTTGGAGATTTGAAGGCTTAGCTAGAGGTTCAGCCTTGTGAAGTTGCTCTTTCAGACGATCTGCTGCCAAAGCAACCAGTTGTGAATTTAACCTCTTTATTTCTGTCTGAAAGTATTCTTTCTCCTTAACTGACACATTTTCCTCTTTAGTGGAATAGAGGCACTCAATTTGGGATAAAAGTTCTTGTTTTTCCTTTTGAAATCTGTCTCTTTCTTGTTCAAACGACTCTTCTAGCTGAACAATTTTACTTTCTAGAATCAGAGGTGGAACATAGACTTTATGGTCTGGTTGTTCCTCCTCATTTTGAACGGTTTTAGTATCTAGTTCAGCTTGAGTATAGCTTCTAAAGTAGTCATTTGATAGAAAAACAGGTTTTTCCTCGTTGTAAGATGCATTTAAAGAATCATAAACAAAAGGAAGTTTCATTTTTGTAGAGGTCTCCCTTCTTAACTCATCTTCTTCCCAATCCTCATCCTCAATTGGTTTGGTCCAATTGATTTTGTATTCTGGATAGGTCTTATCTAATCCAAGAAATTCGGATGCGTACATCGTAGGAACTTGGGATAAGGCCTTTTTCAAATAATATGGGTTATCGTAACCGATACCCCTATTCGCATACTTGGGTTCTTTTGGTGTAATTAGATGTAACGTTTGTTGAGATTGCCCAAGTTTATAAAGCTTCTTTTCCATCTCCTTTAACTGATTAGATAACCTGATGTTCTCATTTTTGTAAGCCACGTTTTGATTTAACAAATCAATTTTCTCGGTCTCAGACGTACGTAGCTCATCGGTCAGGTCATCTACTTTGGTCATTAGCTTTTGTGACTCTGTTGAACAACTCACATTCTCTTCTCTTAAATTAGAAATCGTGCACAGGTAGCTAGAAATTTCTAAGCTTTGTTTTTCCATAAGTTCAGACTGCTTAGTGACACGGTTTTCTAAAGATGAGAGAAGTTGTTCTTTTTCTTTTAAGAGTAGCTTGTAAGAATCAAGTTTGTGCATTGAGAGTTGCATTTGATCAAGTAAAGCTTCATGAAAAGGGGCACATACCTGGCAAGGAGCATTGCGATCTTCTTCATCAGTGTCGGATGGTGAAGAATGGTTGCCCATGAAACACAAATGAGCTTCAGCATCCTCAGGTTCTTCATCTGACACTTGCAACCAGTAATCATCTTCAGCCATTAGAGCTTTACTGGCTTCCTTTTCTTTGGCAAGAAGCAGCTTGGCTCGGTAGTAGTCGGCGTTGAGCACAATTGGTTTGCGACAATCTTTGGCGAAATGACCTAACCGACCACAGTTGTAGCATTTGATCGGCTCGTCTTTCGGATTTTCTTCATTTCTCTTGTCAGACTTCTTACCAACTTCAAAGCGACTATTACCTTCAGACTTTTCTCGATGATCACGTCGAGTAGAGACTCTTTGCTTGTTAGAGGACTTGTTAAAAAACTTCCTCTTTTGAAATGCTTGGGTGAGAAACACCAGTGCTTCTTTCATCTTGGCAAGTTCTGGATCCGAGTCGCTATCGGGATCTTCAGTTTCAGAATCACTCAGCACGGGCTCTTTTCCAGATGATCGGCTGACGGACTTGCCTCTTCTCTCAGATACGAGTGCTAATTGATCAGCTGCTGGCTTTTCCTCTGCTTTCTGATTCCCAATAAGCTCCATCACTTCCTCTTCGTCCTGGAGCAGCATTTCATAGAGTTCGTGAAGGTACAGCTTCTCCAGGGTCTGAGTGTGGCGTATATAGGAGACGAACGGTTTCCACTCAGGCTGTAAGTTGTTCATGAACTTTATGTTGTTTTCCGTGTTCGTCTTTGTGATCTTATTCTTCTGAAGATCATTCAGAAGCATATTAAACCTCTCGTAGGTTTCCGTCAGCGTTTCATATTTTCTTGCTTTAAACCCATCATATCTGGTGATACAGTTGGTCACCTTTAGCTGGTTATTGATGTGGCTTCCCATCACCATCTTCTCTATTTGGTCCCACATCTTTTTCGATGAATCCTTGAAGCTATCTATACAAGCATAGATGTCATTCGGTAGACTTTGAAGAAGGTACGATTTTGCTAGCTTTTCTGCCTCGTACATTTCCTTTTCCTCCTTAGTAAAATCACCAATAGATTTCCGAATCTGTCGCTCTGGCCTTCCTTCAGCTGGGTTTCCCGGTACCACTTTCATTGGCCAATCTTGTGGACCCTCAGTCAGGCATTTGTATATTTATTCATAGTTGGATTTTGCTTCTATGAAGTTCATAAATCGGTCATGCCACTGAGGGTACTCTCCCCGAAAGAGCACCGAGGGCTTTTGGTTAGAACCGATGGCTAGAGCATCCCTTGAGTTCATCTTTACTTCTTAACTTAAGAGCACTGTAATGATCGTTAGGCAAGCAGGATGATCCAAATATAATAAAAATAGAAGAAACACAGAAACACTTGGTCTAACAAAATATCAGGTCAAATGAAAATACCGGAGTATGCAAGATACCGGTCGAAGGAAAGACGGGAGTAAGCAGGTATCCGGTCGAATGACAAGACTGGGGATACACGTATCCGGTCGAAGGTGTAAGACCGGGGATGCAAGTATCCGGTCGAAGGTGCAAGACCGGGGATACAAGTATCCGGTCGAAGGTGCAAGACCGGATATACAAGTATCCGGTCGAAGGTCTAAGACCGGATATACAAGTATCCGGTCGAAGGGCCCAGGTCGAAAGACAATTAAAACGATAAACTGATAAGATCAAATAGCCAAAAACGACCGAAGAACACGAAGAATCGACTGAAGAACCCAAAGAATTTCTGGGATTCGACCGAAACCAAACCCAGATCCTTCGATCCTTCGATCGAAAGAAACACAGAAAAATCAAACAAGAATCGATTCAACCGATCAACAATCAACAGTAACCATTAGACCCAATACACATAGACCGATAAGCATCAATAATAATCGACCGAACAAAAAATTTCCAGAAAATTAATCGACCGAAAAAAAAAACTTTAATGTTTTTCCACAAAAAAAATCGATCGAATAAAACCAGATACAACTTAAGAAAACAAATATCGATCAAACATATAACACATAATGTAACCACTAACAATCAATTAATGCAAGTAAAGCAATTAACACAAGTAATTGATCTTAGGGTTTCAGACAAACCTTTTTACTGGATCAAACCTTTTTGCCTATCTGCTCTGATACCAATTGTAGATCCCAGTGCAGTGCAATCACAAGTAAATATGAATAATGATGAACAGATTATAAGCCACTACAACTAGTCATATGATTGATATTACTTCAAAGGGTTAAGATTTACAGAAAGTATTTCTGATAAAGGTATGTAAACCTAATGACTAGAAAACTGAATAATGAATTTCTGACCTGACAAATGAAAAATAAATAACTTTAAATACGTAGGCTCGCAGGCCTAATGGGCTTTTAGGCCCATTAAGCTTACAAGATTGAATAAATGACATTTTATACCCTGAACTTCTATTTAACAAACAAAATAGCCCTAACAAACTTTAAGATGGGTTGGTCTCAGAGTCTATGGAAATTATGCTAATCGAGAGTTGTAGAGTTGTAGTGACAATAACGGGAATGCTTACGTACTATATGTTCATAATTTCACTTAGCTAACGTTATTATGAGGATATTTTACGTGAGTGTACTTGTTTTACAGAAGTTATGATTATTGGTAAATGTAATAGTACGTTTCTATCGTGCTTTATCTTGTGAATCTTCCTCTTCCTCTTTCTCGTGCTTGTGTGGCAGCCATTACTCCTTTATGGTGAACACGCGCAGTCGGCCGTTGGTTGACGAAGATTTGCGTGATGATAGCTCACCCAAACGGAATCCGGTGGTTAAGGCGGCGGCTGTCGCTCCTCCGGGTATGCCACCGATATTCATGGGAGAGGTGGAGCAGGTGCCTAGAGTGTAGTTGGCATCCACAAACCCGGTTATTCAAGAGGCAAACCCTCAAGTTGATATGATGGCCAGCGTCATGCAAATGGTGACGTCGGCTATAGAGAAGCAACAAGAGGCATTTCTAAAAATGCTGGAGGATCGGGATGCGAGCCTTAAGAGGCCCGAGGCAGTGGAAGAGAATGTGTTAATTGGTTCTGTGGCACCGGGAACGCAATCAGAACTGAAGAGCACAGGGTTGCTGGTACTCAGAAAAGTGGAAAAAGCTGTTCCTATAAATCCTTTCTGGGTTGTGGACCATCAGAGTTCTCTGGTTCTGAAGACCCGGTTGCATGCGTAAAGTGGATCCAAGCGGTCAAACAAGCCTTAGGCTCATCTGAGTGCGGAGATGACCAAAGAGTGAGGTTCAGTTCTCAACTGCTCAGAGATACGACGCTCACATGGTGGAATGTCATCCAGTCCACCCTCTCTCCTACTGTTTTGGCTCAATTAACTTGGGGCGAGTTTAAAGGGAAAATCTTGGAAGAGTACTGAAGTGAGAGAGCCATGGAACGTATTGAAGCTGAGTTCCGGTCTCTTGAAAAGGGGAACTTGACGGTGAGGGAGTACACCCGTCAATTTATGGAGAAACTAGGATTGGTGGGGCATGCCGACGGACATGATATCGATGGTCCGCAACTCTAAAGCTTCTAACCATCGGGAGACGATAGAGGAAGCTCAATTTATGGAAGAGGTCTATGCAAGAGGCAAGCGAGAGAAAGCAGTGGTAGTAGCAGACAAGAGAAAGTGGGAAGGCAATTCCTGACCTCCTAAGAGGAATCGACCATTCGTTGGGAATCAGAATTTCAACAACCGTCAAGAGGCACGGTGGTTCCATAGGTGCCGAAGCAAGCATCACAAAAACTGTAATCCCAATTTCACCTCTTGTGCCAAGTGTGGTAAGACCAATCATCCTACCAAAGATTGTCCGATCAAGGGGATTGTCTGTTTTGAGTGCAAGATGACGGGACATTTTCGAAAGGATTGTATGAAGTGGAAGATGGGGAGTGCCCCGGAGATGAAAGAGAACCCTCCCAGAGTTCCTGGTCGAGCTTTCCAGATGACGACCGATGAGGCCAAGGCATCCACCGACGTGGTATCGGGTACGTTTCTTCTAAACTCCGTACCTGTTCGTGTGTTATTTGATTCCGGTGCTAGTTTCTCTTTCGTGTCAGGCTCTTTTTGCCAAAAGATTGCCATGCCCACTAGTAGCTTAGTTGATGCTTTAGTGGTAGAAATAGCAAATGGTAGTCAAGTAGTGATTCACGATGTTTTAAAGGATTACTCACTTGACATCGAAGGGAAGAAATTATCAATTAATATGATGCCCATGGTTATTGGTGGCTTCGATGTGGTGGTCGGTATGGATTGGTTGGCGGACAATCATGCCGAAATCTTATGCTCCAATAAACTAATCCGACTCCCTATATCGGATGGTGACATGGTAGTAGTTTTTGGTGAAAGGAGGAAGGGCGATGTAGCGGTTATCACCATGGCTAAAGCGTGAAAGTGCTTAGTGAAAGGATGTTTGTCCTTCCTAGCATACGTAGTCGACGCCAATCTGGAGAAGGTGAAACTTGAGGATGTAAAAGTGGTGCGCGAGTTTCCCGACGTTTTTTCGGATGACTTGCCTGGTTTACCACTCGATCGTCAAGTAGAATTTCGAATAGATCTTGTACCGGGAGCGACTCCTATTGCTAGAGCCCCTTACCGGTTAGCGCCATCGAAGATACAAGAAATGATGGCTCAACTCCAAGAACTCCTAGAGAAGGGATTTATAAGACCGAGCTCGTCTCCTTGGGTAGCTCCGGTCTTGTTTGTTAAGAAGAAGGACGACACAATGAGAATGTGCATCGATTATCGTGAACTGAATAAGGCCATGGTGAAGAATAAGTATCCACTCTCGAGGATCGATGACTTATTCGATCAACTCCAAGGAGTGGGTTGTTTCTCAAAGATCGATTTGCGCTCGGGATATCACCAAGTGAAGGTGAGAGAGGAAGACGTTCCGAAGACAACTTTTAGAACGCGTTACGGTCTTTACGAATTTCTCGTGATGCCATTTGGTATAACTAACGCGCCGACAATATTTATGGATTTGAGGAATAGAGTGTGCCGACCATTCCTTGATAAGTCGGTCATTGTATTCGTTGATGACATACTCGTGTATTCCAAGAGCGAGTCAGAACACGAGCAACACCTACACGAAGTTCTAGAGGTATTGAAAAAAGAGAGGTTGTATGCCAAATTTTCCAAATGCGACTTTTGACTTGAGGAGGTTCAATTCTTGGGTCATGTCGTCACTCGAGACGGAGTGAAGGTGGACCCCTCCAAGATCGAAGCTATGATGAATTGGGAACATCCCAAGATTCCGTCCGAAATCCGAAGCTTATTGGGTTTGGCGGGCTATTATCGAAGATTCATCCAAGACTTCTCCAAGATCGCTTCTTCCTTGACGGCTTTGACTAGGAAGAATATGAAGTTCATTTGGACAGAAACGCAAGAGAAGGCGTTTCGGACCTTACAGAAGAAATTGTGTGAAGCCCCAATTTTATCGTTACCCGAATGATCGGAAGACTTCGTTGTCTATAGAGACGCTTCGAAGATGGGGTTGGGTTGTGTGTTGATGCAAAGAGGCAAAGTGATCACCTACGCATCGAGACAACTTAAGATTCACGAAAAGAACTATCCTACCAATGATCTGGAGTTGGCAGCTGTTAGAGCACATATTTGTTGGATTCAAGATCATAAAGATTGAAGATGAAAGTTCAAGAAGTCAAAGGTGAGAAAGTCAACTCTCACTGAAAGTCAAAGTCGTTTGTTAATAAAAGTCAAAGTCAATGTAATTGTGTTTTGTTTATTTGTAATTGTTGGAGGTGTAAATACCTTGTTTCCTTGTTGTTGAAATCAGTTATCAGGAGAACTAATAGAGAATATACGATTAAGAGAGAATTGTAGAGAGAGAAAGTTTGTAATCGTTTGAAAGTGAAATCAAAACAGGCAATTTGATTGAAACTTGTTTGTTGTTTATTTGTTTGTGATTAGAAACTAGAATCTAGGGAATAACAATTGGTATCAGAGCGAATCCAACTATGAAATCAGATCAAGAAATGTTCGACACTGTGTTCATCAAAGTCCAGATTGATTTATGAGTTTTAGTGTGATTTAAAAGTTGTAATCGATCACGTTTTGTGTGATTAGTGATTTCGATCGAGTCTGTATGGTTTAATTTTAGTATTGCACTGTAATAGATTTGTAATTTTGGATTTTGTTGAAGTTTTTGTTCACGAGTTCATACGCACTGTATCATCGATCGTTTTGCATTTTGAGTGTTTGTTTTTGAAATTCTTGCATTGTAATCTGTTCTAGAGTTGAATTCGAGGATTTCTGCAAAGTTTCGAAACAATTGAAGAAGATTGAGTCGAAAACAGATGGAAAAATCAAATTTTGGGTCGACAGTCTGAAGAACGCGCTAGATCGGCGAAACGCGCAAGTTCTTCGATAGAACGCGCAAGCTGAAGAATTTCATTTTCGGTCAAAACGCGCAAGGCATTATTAGCGAAGTTCTAGAAACTCGCTGGTTGAAGTCTGCGAGTTTAGTTTGTTATTTGCGAGTTTGAAATTTTAAGAAAATTTTCTAAGTGTTGGAACGCGCAAGCCATGGTTAGCGAGTTTGCTCAAACACGCAAGTAGTGCCTAGCGAGTTTTGGGAACGCGCACATCTCTATTAGCGCGTTTCAACGTGAATAGTTACTTGCGTGTTTAGGCATTAGCGAGTTTCATCGAGAACAGTATCTTGCGAGTTTCAACGATTAGCGAGTTTCAGCAACTAGCGAGTTTATTAAAACACGCAAGTCTTTGCGTGCGAGTTTCACAAACATGCAAGTTTAAGCCTGCGAGTTTTTATGTGAATAGTGGTTTGCGAGTTTCAGCGCCTGTGAGTTTTAAGCTTTAATAGGGATTTGCGAGTTTCTGTACTTAGTCAAATTTTTCAAAACTGTAATATGGCTTTTAATAGTGATTTTTTTTTCTCTAGGGGCGCTGCCCCTCGACCCCGTGCTAAGTCTGCGGAGGGGGACATAGTTCTGATTGTGATCAAAATTTCTGAATTCTTATTTCAAGATTTCTGTATCTTTGTGATTTCATTTGGATTAACGATCATTTTTGTCAACTTCTTTTTGTTAACATATATTCAAGATGGGATATTTTTCTGATGATGATGAAAAGAAGATTGAAAAGCTCAAATTCGAGAACAAAAATCTTGCTTCCTCAGTTGACTACTACTCAAAGAGATCAAAGAAATATTCTGATGAAAGAAAGTTACTGAGAGAAGAAGTTAGTGCATTGAAGATGTTAAATGAAGATCTTCTGAAACAAACTTCAGGGCTGAATGATGAGAAAATATTGTTTTTGGAAGCTGAGAACACAAAGTTGACAAGCAAAATCTTTGACTTGGAATATCAGATTATCCAAATCCAGCAGCAAGCATCTGTTGAAACTTATGAGGAAAAGATTAAGAGTTTGGAAGATGCTAATGCTGAGCTTCGAAAGAAAATATCTGATTTGGAACAAAAGATGGTCAAAGATAGAGATGACTTTGAGAGTGAAAAGAAAACATTTGCAAAGAAGTTCTCAGAATTTTCTAGAAAATGTACTGAAGAGAAGAAGACGGTTGAGCTTAAATGCATTAAGCTTTCTCAACAAGTTTCTGATTTTGAGAAAGCGATCATTATTGAAAGAGAAAAGTTTGCAAAGGATAAAAAGGAAACTGAACAGAAGAACGTTGGATTTTTTAAAGAGATATATGATGGACGAAAGAATGTGGAAAAAGATTTTGAAGAAGAAAGAAATATATTTAAGGAAGAAATCAAGAAGCTTACTAAGAAGTATCTGAACTGTCTGAGAGTGCACTGAAAGAGTAGATAACGAAGTCTGAATTCAAGAAGAAGATTAACCTACTCATTGAAGAAAGAGACAGTTTATCTTTAAAGATAAAAGAGCTTGAAAAGATTGTTTCAAAGGTGGTGGTGACTGAGCATACGACTCCAGAGTCCAAAATCCACTCACCTAGAAATAGTTCAGTTGGTTCTTTCAAGACAGCTGCAAGCTCACATCAGAAAACTGTTTCTTCAAGAAGGTTAGTTAATTCATTTGATCAGATTTGTACAAATGACATTTTCTATGATTGGAAAATAGATGGTTCAGGTACACATAGAAGGAGAAGAAAAAGATATGAAAAAGAGAAGCTGGTTTGGAAGGTAAAACCAGTTGAAGATGAGAAGAATAATGAGAAAAAGGAAGAAAAGAAAGGAAAGAAGGAAGAGAAGACAGGTAACAAATCATTTGTATTTGCCTCAAATGCAAAGAAGAACAAAGTGCTGAAAGGTAAACTTGATCTTGCTTATTCGAGAGATCAATTGATCAGGTTATCTAAAAAGAGGTATTGTTCTTATTGTCGTACTTATGATTTTTGTAGATCCCAGTACAGTGCAATCAACAGCAAGTTATATCAAAGATGAACAGAATATGAATCACAACAACTAGTCATATGATTGATATTGAATCAAAGGGTTTAGGTTTACAGAGAGAATTTCTAATAAGGGTATGTAAACCTAATGACTAGAAAACTGAATAATGAACTTCTAACCTTACAAAACTGTTCAACCCTAATTATGAGATAAATAAGCCTTTATATACTTAGGCTTTACAAACAATTGGGCTTATGGGCTTGGGCCCATCTTAATAAAATAACTTTCAAATAATTACAAATCAAACCCTTATAAATACTTTATTCCACTTTCAACACATAGGACTTTCAGTCCTAACAATATCCCCCTAAAGTTGAATAAAGCACTTAACAACTTGAAAAGCTTCAGGACTTGATCTTCTTTCCCTCTTGAATCTTTGAAGAACTTTCGGTGTTGCATGTCTTCATATCTTTCCACGCTCCCCCTTGAATAAAGCTCTTGGTCTTCATAGTATCAACTTTGTAACCAGATTCAATGTACAGTAGCCTCGACTGAACGCACTATCAAGCAGCTTTTAACTGTAGAAACTCAATCACATCGGATCAGCACACAAGAAAGATAATGTGAGAGTTACTTGACATTCCACGACGCTTCTTCAGTTTAAAACACAGAATATGTCTTTGAACCGCGAGTTGAATAGACTTTCAGCTTAAGAACTTGTTTCAATCAGCTCGTAGGAGGAATGATAAACAAATTTGTATCAGACACCACATGATACGGGAAAGAATCAATACAGACTTTGAAATCTTCACTGTCTTCATACAAACAAATTTAGCATTAAAATCATATATTCATCTCCTTGATCTCTAGACTATCTTCAGAACTGACTTTCTTTCTTTAATACTTGGAAATTGAACATTGTAAACATTTCTCCCCCTTTTTGATGATTTTGAACATCATGATCATCAAAACTTATTCAATTTCAGCACTTTCTTTGATCTCCCCTCTATGAAAATTTGGCATTCTCCGCCCGTTGATCTGATTATCCGTCAATTCATGAAATTTATATATCCGAATCTTTTCAAATTCGGATATAATGAACAATGTAACCCTGATTCAACAGATGAAACAGTTAGTATGCCTGTAAGTAGCACGGAGCCACTTTGTACAACGGATGTACTTTGGAAAGGAGCTTTTGTGATGTTCACTCCCCATGGCTTCCATTCAATCATCGAAAAACCACAAAGTAATTTTCTATGAATGTTATGACAAGAAAACTCATTTCTTGTGTGCTCGTGCAAGTGTAGAAATGATTGAAGCTACTTAGATTGATCAGGCTCAAAAATGTGTAAACTGTTGAGACAGCAACAGATATTACACGGCCTCAATGTGCATGAAAGAGGTGCGAAGGTGGGGCAACTTTCCTTCTTTTTCAATATCTAAATCTTCCAAATGAAGACTAGATAGCAGATATGTTGCGCCCCCAAAGAAAATTAAACATTTCTTTGTTAAGAAAGAAACGAGTGGTTGGTGGGGTTATAACATGAGTTGGCATGGGCTAGGTGCCTTTTCAATGATGGTCACCAAAGAATGTGAACCAATCAGAATATGTGGCTGCCCGACTCAGAAAGTGGTTGGTGCAGAGTTCTGCTATTCTTTTAACTCTGTTCTCATACCCTCTTTCTTTCTTTTTATCATTATGCTCACTTCTAACCAAACTCTCATTTTCCATTTTACCGCTCCACACAATGAGAAAAACTCAACCCGATGAGTTATCTCCCCCACTCTTTGATTTATGACCCCTCACCCCTCAAATCACTCTAGGATAACTTCCGGGGTAGGAAACACTAGTTAACGTGAATCCATGGAAGTTCTGTTTAAGTTCTCACACAAATCCCATGTAAATCCTATAAAGAATAGTAGATCAACAGTTTAACTTGAACATTTATGCTCAAATAAGATAGCACTGTCAAAAAGTATGCTCAGGAGATTTAAGCAATTTATCTTTGAAAAAAAAAACTGACAATGCATCAATTAGATCAAATAAACTGGTTAGGGTATCAAGGAACAAATATAAACAATTTAGCAATGAAAGCACAAGATTAGAAAAAATGATTGATGCTCACCAACATTGAATTTCAAGCGGGGGTATTACCATCGAAAAAAAGTTGTTTTGCTATGAGACATGGTAATAACAAATACAAATGAAGTACTGAACCTGTGTGTGTGAATACGTTACAGTATAAAGATAAGATAATACGCAAGTATTGATCTTTAGAAACACACAGTCAGTTAAACATTAAATCTCAAAAAAAATGAAAAACATTTAAATTCACACTTCAAGATTCATGAAATCTTTTGAGAATCAGAAGTGGTTTGAACATTTCAGAAACTGTTTTTCATGCTTGAAAGTTGTTCTTCTTTCAAACAACTAGAGATCTAGGATTAGAAGATATTTACCTTTTAAGCTCCCCCTGGATATTTGCAAAATATCCAGGTCTAAACGTTGAAGAATGGGTCCTGATCTGTCATGTAATCAGAAGCCAAACTTCGTTGAAGTCCGGGTTCTAAGCTGGTTTACTTAGAAGCCATTGTTCTTCTACTCCCCCTTGACAGTAGGTGCCTGCAACAAAGAATCAGTTTTCGGTTTTGGTACCCACTGGTATTTGGGTCCATGAACCTTAGTTGCAGTTCTTGTGGGGGATATAGAATAAGAACCATACCAGAAATGATCACTGGTTTTGTGAATGTGATCATGTGTATGACAATAAGAACAGTGGTATTTCTAACCTGACAACTTGAGTAATTGATCTCTTGAGTAGATGTGATCAGGTTTACCTTTACTTGCATTGTTCTTCTTTGCATTAAACGCATGTACACACAATTCTCTTTCTTTCAGCTCATCTTCAACTGGTTTCTTCTTCCAGACCAGTTCCTCATCTTCGTATCTCCTTCTTCTAGGACGTGTACCTGAACCATCTATATTTCTATAGAAAAGGTTAGTCTTACGAATCTGATCAAAAGATTTAGCTGACCTTTGTGAAGAGACAGGTTTCTGATTTGAACTTGATACAGACTTTTCAAGCACTTTAATCGTTGAAGCGAAGTTGTCTCTTTCTTGAACAAGCAGGTCAATCTTCTTCGTGAACTCAGACTTCGTTTTCTGCTCTTTTAGTGCCTTCTCAGATAGTTCAGATAACTTGGCAGTAAGCTTTTTGATCTCAGTCTCAAACAAGCTTCTTTCTTCTTCAAATCCCTTATCAGCATTATTTCTTTGGCCAGATATTTCATTGAAGACACCAACATTCTTTTGTTCAATGGCCTTCTTCTCTTTGGCAAACTTCTCTCTTTCTAGAATGATTACTTTCTGAAACTCAGAAACTTGTTGAGAAAGTTTTATGCATTTCAGCTCAACTTCTTTCTTCTCATCAGCACATTTTCTCGAGAATTCTGAGAACTTCTTTGCGAAAGATTTCTCTTTAGTCTCAAAATCAAATTTGTGTTTAGCAAGAAGTTGCTCCAAATCAGACAAACGCTTTTGAAGTTCTGCATTTGCATCTTCTAGATCAGAGATCTTTTCCTCATAGCTTTCAGCGGAAACTGGTTGCTGAGGATTAGCTTCCAAAATAGAAATCTTTCCTTTTATCTCAGAGTTCTCAGCTTCCAATTCTCTTCCTTTTAAAATCTCATTTGGCCCTAACACCAACCATTCTGTACAATCCCACAACTCTTTTCCTGTCATTTTGTAGGTATTTATTTGATCAATAAGTTCACTAAAAATGTCACGAAAAAGTTCACAAGTAATACTATCAGTCATATAATTTCGAGCTAAATTGTTAGCCCACTCTCTTTTCTCCTTTTCCACAGGAGAAGCTTCTGTCTGAATTTGGGATTGCATCTCCCCTTCAGTCAAAGATAATCTGATGTAGGGACCCACCTCATGTTCATCTACAACACACAAAAAATCAGCTTTCCACCGTTCATAATCTCTTTTGGACTGCAACCTTGGTAGGTACACCATTTTGATCGATTAGAATAGAATGTATTCGCTCCGGCTTTGAAGAGAGATGAAACTTGAAAGTGCAGGGACCAAAAGTGACAAAATGTGAAACTTGAAAGTTTAGGGTCACAAATGACACGCTGAATCCTTGAAGTACGGGGGCTAAAATAAATGCACTGCAAAAAGATCGTGAGACAAAAAATTTGACCCTTTTTTACTCTTTTTTTTTAACCCGGTCGAGCAAGGGTATCGGTCAAAGCAAAGTACCGGAATATACCGGTCGAAGGTAAGACCGGGGTAAGCAAGTACCCGGTCGAAGGGTAAGACCGGAGTAGCAAGTACCCGGTCGAAGGGGAAGACCGGAGTAGCAAGTACCCGGTCGAAGGGCAAGACCGGAGTAGCAAGTACCCGGTCGAAGGTGCAAGACCGGGGAATACCAGTATCCGGTCGAAGGTGCAAGACCGGGAAATACCCGTATCCGGTCGAAGGTGCAAGACCGGGGACTACACGTATCCGGTCGAATGAAAGACCGGATTGAGAAAGTACCCGGTCGAATGCTCAGGTCGAATGACTATAAATGCGATAAACACAATTAACATATAAGGCCGATAAACACGAAGAGTCGACCGAAGAACCCGATGAGTTTCTGGGATTCGACCGAAATCAAACCCAGATCCTTCGATCGAAAGAAACACAAAAAATCAAACAAAAAATCGACCGGATACGATAGAGAACACAGAAAACACTAAGACCGAAGGTTTGCACACAGAAAAAAAAAACCCAGATTCGATCGATAAAAAAAATTTCCAGAAGATAAATTTCGATCGATAAACAGATACAAAAAAAACTTAACTTAACAGATATCGATCAATCAGATAACACAGAATGTAAACACTAACAATCAATTAAAGCAAGTAAAGCAATTAACACAAGTAATTGATTTTAGGGTTTCAGACAAACCTTTTTACTGGATCAAACCTTTTTGCCTTTCTGCTCTGATACCAATTGTAGATCCCAGTACAGTGCAATCAGCAGCAAGTTATATCAAAGATGAACATAATATGAATCACAACAACTAGTCATATGATTGATATTGAATCAAAGGGTTTAGGTTTACAAAGAGAATTTCTGATAAGGGTATGTAAACCTAATGACTAGAAAACTGAATAATAAATTTCTAACCTTACAAAACTATTCAACCCTAATTATGAGATAAATAAGCCTTTATATACTTAGGCTTTACAAGCAATTGGGCTTATGGGCTTGGGCCCATCTTAATAAAATAACTTTCAAATAATTACAAATCAAACCCTTATAAATACTTTATTCCACTTTCAACACATAGGACTTTCAGTCCTAATAATTTTGTTCATAAAGCTAGTGATCATTACTGGTATGGTTCTTACTCGATTAGTCTTATAAGAAATGCAACTAATATTCATGGACCCAAATACCAGTGGGTACCAAAGCCAAAGACTGATTCTGTGTTGCAGGCACCTACGGTCAAGGCGGAGTAAGAGAACCAAGGCTTCTAAGTGCATCAGCTTAGACCCCGTACTTCAACGAAGTGTGGCTTCTGAATACTACAGTTCAGGACCCGGACTTCAATGCTTAAAGAAAGATACTCCCGAGCTGATATAAGAGATTGTACTCCAATACTCCAACGAGGATATCAACCTTCAAGGCGGAGTACACATTTTTTTGAAATTTTTGCATCCGATAGATATGACGAACTACATTCCAAAAGGAGTTGTAGATCTCTATCATGTGCTTTATAACTGACATATTTTAGATGCATAATTTCAGGGGAAGTAAAAGGATTATGATTTCTGATTAGTTCTGATCAGAACTCGTACTTTAATTGTTTTACTGCTTTATGTCATTTTCTTTTCAATAAATCTTTGTGAATAAAAGTTGCTTTGACTAGACTTTGAGACTTGTGCAGAATGAGAGGAAGCTATCAAGATCATATCTTTATGACTTCAGCTGACTTCATGAGATTTAAGACGAAGATAAAAGGTTAAATTTCTTATCTTAATCTCATATATGGTTGAAAGAAGGACGACTTTCAATCATAAGAAAACATGTTCTTAAATGTTCAAACCACTTCCCGATTCTTAAACAGATTTCATGAATTGGAAGTATGATTTTAAATGTTTTCATTTTTCATTTTTGAACTTCAATATTTACAAACCGTGTGTTTCCAAAGATAAATATACTTGCGTATTGTCTTTTCTTTATACTTTCAAGTATTCACACACACCGGTTTGACTTTTTGTTAACATTGTTCTTACCATGTCTCATATTGAAACATATTTTCGATGGTAAGACACCTTGCTTGTACTTCAAAGATTTTTGAGCGTATTTTCATTTCGAAGCGTTTAGTTCAAGAATTTCTATATTTTTGTTTCATATAGACTATATCCGTTATTCTTGACCATAAGCCTTGATTGTTATATCATTTCATTTCTGATCATTTTCATACAATGTCAGATTTTCAAACAAGTCTTTTGCATTCATATTCATTCATTCAATATACTTGTTTGACAATACTTCGATGTTTCAAAATGCTCATATCTTCATGATTATATTATGAGCATATTTACATCTGACAATTGTATATGCGCTTTAACTGCTATAGTTAAACCATTTGAACAACACATGCTTTCTAGGATTATATGGGTTCTTTGTGCTAGGAATTAACTGAACTTCTATGGAATCACATTAACCAGTGATTTCTACCCAAGAAGTTAATCCTTTAGTGATTGAGTGTGAGGAGTCTAAAAGAAATGAGTGTGGGATGTGTGATGAGGTAAAATGGAAATGAGAGTTTGGTTAGATGTGAGCTTATAATTATTAAAAGAAAGAGGGTGTGAGAACAGAGTAAAAGAATATTAAACTCTGCACCAACTACTTTCTGAACCGGGCAACCACATTACTAATGCTTCATAATTCTTTCGTGAACATTATTGAAACATACAAATAGCCCATGCCAACTCTTGCTTAAAACCCCACCAACCACTCATTTTCTTCTCAAAAAGAAAATGTTTCACATTTTTCTGGGGACGCAGCATATAATCTATCTGGTTTTCATTTGGAAAATCTGGATATTGAAAAAGAAAGAAGTCTGCCCCACCTTCGAACTTTAATCATGCACATTGAGTCTATGTTTATCTACTGTTGTCTCAGTGGTTTACACAATGTTGAGCCTTATTGAAAAAGCAATCATCGTGCTTAATTCTTTCTACACTTGCACGAACACACAAATAATTCGTTTCTTTGTCATAACATTAATAGAAATTGCATTTGTGGTGTTTCGATGATTAGATGGAAGCCCTGGGGGAGTGAACATCAAAAAGCTCCTTTCTATTGTGTATTCGTTACACACAGTAACTTCGTGTTACTGACAGGCATTTTAACTGATTCATTTGTTGATTCAGGTGTTACAAGAATATTCTGTCTGGATTTGCAAAGATCTGGATAAATATGGTTACGGATCAACGAATCAGAGGCTCTTGTCAGATCAGAATGGTCAAAGACATTTCTTGGAGAGAGTTTTGATGATACAGATGCTCTAATCATCAAAAAGGGGGAGAAGAGTTAAAGAAATGTTTTGAGTCAGCAATGTTAAAGTTGGGAGAAAATATTCAAGATTGATTGAAAGATGAATTTCTCAAGATTGTTGAAAGATGAAAGCAACAGAATTGTTGAAGATAATTTTGCTGGAGCAAAGTGTGCTAAATCTGAAGATATTTTCTTTTCAAGTCTGAAAGGGGTTTGGTTATAACCTTGGGGGAGAATGTTAATATTCTTGAAGATCAGTTTTTGAAGAAGATTGCTGAAAGTTTTTGAAGATACCGTTCTTATCAGAGAAGGGGAGAATGTAAAGATTTCATACTAATAGGGGGAGCATGAGAGTTGGTTGAGAAAATTATGTTTGTATCAAAGGGGATATTACAAGAAAAGATAAAGGTTGATCAAAGGGGGAGCTTAATCAAATCGAGCTTAAAGAGAGAAGATCGCATTGCTAAATCTTTTTAGTAATGATCTTGATCCAAAGGGGGAGATTGTTAGAGCACAAATTTGTTGGATTCAAGATCATAAAGATTGAAGATGAAAGTTCAAGAAGTCAAAGCTGAGAAAGTCAACTCTCACTGAAAGTCAAAGTCGTTTGTTAATAAAAGTCAAAGTCAATGTAATTGTGTTTTGTTTATTTGTAATTGTTGGAGGTATAAATACCTTGTTTCCTTGTTGTTGAAATCAGTTATCAGATTGTAGAGAGAGAGCTAATCAGAGAAGAGTTAAATGAGAATATCATTCTAGTGAGAGAGTGTTGTGAGATTGTAATCTTTGTCGTCTGAATCAATGACATATGACTATGGATTTCTCATCTTGATTGTGTTTGTTAGCAATTAGAACTTGAATTTGGGAATAACAGCAGCGATGGTGTTCGCTTTGAAACTTTGGAGACACTACCTCTATGGCACGAAATGTACTCTCTACACGGATCATAAAAGTTTGAAATATGTTTTTGATCAAAATGAGTTGAACATGAGACAAAGGCGGTGGCTCGAGTTACTCAAAGACTACGATTGTGACTTGCTTTATCATCCCGGTAAGGCAAACGTAGTGGCCGATGCTTTGAGTCAGAAGGACTACAGCGGGAGTATTCGGGCTACTCTCACAAGGATCGAGCTCGTGTCGAGTATCATAGAGAAGATTAAGGCGTCTCAAGTAGAAGCCTTATTGGAGGAAAATATCAAGGAGGAGGTCATGGCAAAGCAACGTTTACTTTTAACGGAAGATAGCCGTGGGGTAAAATTGTTCAACGGTCGAATATGGGTACCCAAGATTGGGGGCAGTCGAAAGCTTCTTCTTGAAGATACCCACAAGTCCAAGTATTCCATTCATCCGGGGAGTACAAAGATGTACCGAGATTTAAAGCTACACTATTGGGGCCAGTGATGAAGCTTGATGTGGCACGTTACGTAGAGCGTTGTGTGACATGTTTGCAAGTAAAGGCTGAGCATCAACGACCGTATGGAAGCCTCCAATCCTTGGAGATCCCCGAGTAGAAATGGGAACACATTACCATGGACTTTGTGACTAAGTTGCCCAAGACTCTTCGAGGTCACGATAGCATATGGGTGATAGTTGACCGGTTGACCAAGAGCGCTCATTTCTTGGCCATACGTGAGACACTACCGATGGACAAGTTAGCAAAGCTTTACATCGATGAGGTGGTTTCGAGGCATGGAGTACCTTTGTCTATTGTATCGGATCATGACAGTCGATTCACTTCCAACTTTTGGGATGGCTTGCAGAAGGAACTTGGTACACGCGTGAAGTTGAGTACGACTTACCATCCTCAAACCGACGGTCAAAGCGAGAGAACGATCCAAATGCTTGAAGACATGCTAAGGTCTTGCGTTATCGACTTCGGGGGTAGTTGGGACTCTCACTTACCTTTGGTGGAGTTTGCTTACAATAATAGCTACCACTCGAGTATTGGAATGGCTCCGTTTGAGGCCTTATACGGGCGGAAGTGTAGAACTCCCGTATGTTGGCTTGAAGCGGGAGAGAAGCAATTCGCTGGACCTGAAATCGTTCAAGAGACGGCCGATAAGGTCAAAGGCATTCGGGAGATATTGAAAGCGACTCAAGATCGGCAAAAGAGCTATGCCGAGAAGAAGAGACGGATGATGGAATTCCAAGTGGGCGACCGTGTGATGCTAAAGGTGTCGCCATGGAAGGGAATTATCAGGTTCGGAAAACGCGGGAAGTTAAGTCCCCGTTTCCTTGGACTATTTAAAGTGCTTAAGCATGTGGGTTTGCAAGCTTACCAATTGGAACTTCCTCCAGAAATGAACGGGATCCACAACACATTCCATATATGTTACCTTCGGAAGTGTTTGGCGGAGAAGGAAAACGTTATCCCTATTTTCGAGATTAGAGTGGACGAGGGTAACCGTTGTGTTGAAGAACCCGATGCTATTCTAGAGAAAAAGTCCAAGAAACTTCGCCACAAGGAAGTCACTATGGTCAAAGTGCAATGAAAGCATCATCGCGGTGCCAATGTGACGTGGGAGGCTGAGGAAGATATGAAGCGAAGGTATCCTCACCTGTTCAAGTAGTTGGGATTTCGGGGACGAAATCATTTCCAAGTTGGGGAGGATTGTAACACCCGAAAATTTCGTTAAGAGTCTCGAAGACTCCCTTAACGTTCATATTTAGATTTAATCTTTTACGAAAGTCTAAACTTGAAACCCAAGGTGAAACGAGTGCCTTCCGTACGTGAAATGGCAAGTTTCGGGGCCCGAGGGAGTGCTGGGCGACATTAACCAGCGACTGTGACATGGTCACTGTCGCCGTGTCATAGTCACACCAAACCACCAGAAGGTGGGTTGGCTAGTGCGACATTGACCAGTGACAATGACCATGTCATTGTCTCATGGTCATAGTCGTCGATACCCAGCGGGTATTTACTGCCCAACTCCAATTTTTAGGCCATTTGGCTCTTATTTTGGTTATTTGGGGAACTCATTTTCTCTGCAGATTTTGGGTAAGGAAGCAACATCCATCATCTCTCATCTTTAACTTCCTCAACAACCTCATTCATACTTCATTTATAGTGATTACTCTAGGTGATCTAAGGTGTCTTTGGTGAAGATTCTCCTTTCTCAAGAGCTTGTGTCATCTCCTCTACATCTAGAGTTTTGCTAGGGTTTAGACTTAAACCCCATTGTGAGTTCATACTCCCTTTTATTAAACTTTATACATATCAAAATGCATTTTTGGCTTCTAAGTATCTCCTTGTTTACATATTCCTTCTTGATGAGATTTTGACCTAACTTGGTATTTTGGAGATTTTTAGGGTTTCTTACCATTTTGCAAAAATAATGAAACAATCCATGTTTAGAAACTACATTATGGGTGTTTTCACATTTTGATGAATAAATGTTCAACATATGGTATTTTAGCCAAGTTTATATTTTAAGCATATTATGGGTATTTTGGTTGAAAGTGTTATTTTGTGAAAAGGAAATAAATGGTTTAAATCTTGAGGAAATCCATGTTATATCAAAATGGTTTTTACACTTGAAAGGTTTACTTGGTAAGGAAACATATTTGGAAAATGAGAAGATGGCCTTATGATTCATGTTTGGGCCTTATATTTCTTATCAGCAGTTAACCATAGAAATATGATTTAGGGAATGAATGGTGTTATGAACTATATGTTTGATTATAGTTGGTCACAAATGAACTTGTGACAAGTCTAGACTATTACTAGTGGATCCATAGGTATAGAGTCGACTTATTATTGGGGATAACTCTAGTTTGTAGCTAGTTGATACATTGGACCCTAGGGTGGCAACTTGGTACGGTTATGTGGGACCGGATACTAGCCGTGGGTAGTAAATGTAAATCCTAGCGAATGAGCATGACTAGGGATCATTGGGTGTCATCCCCCACATCTTAGTACGAGCCGGCGTGTTCGTGGCCTTGTTCCTAGTATTATGAGCTCAATAACTTGGAAAGTGGCTTACTTTGTGTTTCGTCACAATCCTTGAAAATTCGGGTCTTCCCGTTATCGCACGATGTAATTTGGATTGCAAGGTCATTATGTGTTTATCAAATCATTTACAAAGGCGATTGGTGAAAACGGTTTACTTATGTTGTATTTAAATTTCTTACTAAATTATCATATAAACTGTATGTTCTCACTAGGCTTTAAGCCTAACACTTTTTCTCAAATGATGTGTATAACAGATTCCCTTAGCGGCTGGTCGTCAAAGGGTTGAGTGAAGAGCATGGTCTCTTGAGAGCATTTTTGGATGATAGATATTTTGGAGTCTTGTCGTTTAAAACAATTTATTCTTTTTTGGAATTGGGTTGACAACCTATGTAATCTAGATAGAAATGGTTTAGATTAGTTTGTTGTCGATTTCCCATGCATCTTATATAGGTTTTGTAAACGCATACACTTATACCCTTTTTGGGTGGTTTGCTCCAAATACAGATGTCGTATTACCGAATTTTCAAATTTTAAAATAACCCGGATTTTTAGGGTGTTACACCTGTTTCGGGTTCTCACAGTCATTGGAATCAGAATTTTCCTCACATTCATCTTCATCAGACTCAGAAACTATCACCTTCTTCTTCTTCTTCTAGCTTACTGACCTCTTATCTTTCTTCTTTACCACTAATGCAATCGGATCAGCGACCACTTTTTCAGTTTTCTTTTTCTCATCTTTAATCTCTTCTACCTCTTCTTCGTTCTGACTGAGAATCTCATATACCTCATGAAGTGGTATCTCGTTCAAATCCTTCATCTGCTTTATCTGTCTTGTAAATCTTTTCCACTTGGGCTGAAGTATACTTAGGAATTTGACATTCAGTTCTATTTGAGACTTCTTGACCTTATTCTTGCTAATCTCGTTCAGAAGGGTCACAAACCTATCATAGGTAGCTTCCAGACATTCACCTTCCTTTGCTTTAAATTCTTCGCAATTGTTCAGGCAGTTAGACACTTTCAGCTGGTTACCGATCTTGGACCTAAGCATCATTTTCTCAAGTTGATCCCATATTTCTTTCCCTGTAGCATTATAGCTATCTATTTTGACGTATATCTCATTGGGAATCCCTTGTAGAATGAATGACCTTGCTAATCTGTCAGCTTTAAGTCTTTTCCTCTGTTCGTCAGTGTAGTCTTTAAGTGGCAATGGGTACTCTTTGTTTATTATCTCCTCACCATTTTCTCTTTCAGTAGACAGAGTCTTGGTAGGAGGTTTCATCACTCCTTCTTTTAATGATATTCTGATATAATCTCCCAAGTCGTTCCGGTCAATGAAATCTAGAAACCTATCCTTCCACTGTTCGTATTCGCCCTTAAACAGAACTGGTGGCTTCACGTCAGTACCAATTGCTAGAGCCTCTCTAGAAGTCATCTTTGACAAGCACTGAGATAAACTGATCTTAAAAAATTCAGAAACAAACTGTACTAAGAAAGTCAAACTTGGTCAATTCTGAAAACACAGAAAAATTTCTAAGTACGAAACTTGCAAACCACAGAAACTTGAACTTCGCGCAAAATATTTTGTGCGCGTTTGAGGTTTGCGTACGCCGAAGAAAATAAAAACAAGCTTCGTGCACACAAGGTCGTGCGTGTTTCAGCTTCACGCAAAGACCTACGTGTGAGTTCTTGCTTCTCGCTAATCAAAGCTTGCACGTTTCTCCAAAAGCACTTAGCGCAATGTCGTTGCGCGTTTTAACACTTTGAGAATATTTCTACTTTTTACTTCGCGCACACAAAGCACTTCTCGCAAAACAAGGCTTCTCGCAGAACACATAAACAAATAACACAAGCACGCACGCAGTAACTTGCGTGTTTCCACTTCTCACACGACACTCCTTGCGAGTTCTTCACCTTTAGCGAGTTCCAAGCCTTTGCGTGTTCTTCATTTGCGCGTTCTTTGGATCTTGCGTGTTCTTCAGTTTTCGAACAAAAACTTGATTTTTTAAACCGAAATTGAACCAAAACTTCACCAAGCAATCTGAAATTTTGCAGAAATACTTTAGAACAAATCACGAACAAATTACAATGACTTGATTACAATCAAATACACCAAGATTACAACTTCGATCTAAAATACAGTACGTATCAAAACTTGAACTGAAATCTTACAAAAATCACAATTCACATTAAAACGATGTGAATTAGACAAAATATTCCAAACCAAATTTGTTCTAGATGTTAAATCACCTCTAAAACAAACAAATACAAATCCAAAACAACACTGAATCGTAAAATCGAATCTGAACAGAAAGTTTGCGAGTTCTTTAAAATGTCGACCAAGAATCTTGAAAAATTAAACCATGTTTCTGAATCTCTCTACGCTCTGATACCAATTGTGTGTCCCACAATCAGTGCAAATAATCTAAGATGACTCAATTCAATCAAGAAATTTTTTATTTCAAACTCAGGAATCGATACAGTATGATCTTACAATTTCTCTCTCTAGCACAATACACGTTTAACTCAACTTCCATAATGTAGTCATATACCTATTTAGAAAAACTATTTATACAAACACTCACACAACTAAAATACTTACAACACATAACTTTCTTTTCTTTATTACAATGACTTTGACTTAGAATGAGAGTTTTACTTGAGCTTTGACTTGTTTTTGACTTTAGTATTCATGATCTTGTATCCAACATATTTATGCACTAACAGTTGTGAAACACCTGTACAGTAAGTTGTTGTTAGGATGAGGAAGCGACCGTTAGTCAAGCGGGGTACCAATGATAACTGTGGGGGTGCGGCGGTTGACCTAGACTGAGTGAATAGCTTTCAGTTGCAAGTTGAGTTTCATGCATCGAGTCTATAAGAGTAGTACAAGAGTTTTATTTTCATGATTAAAAAAAATAGACACATACATGACGAATTTCATGTTTTGAAAATAATTTGACGCAGGCAAGTCTGTGTTTAAAGAAGTAAGACAAACCTATTTTCGTTGCATAATAAAATTTTTGAACATAGTGATTTGCAAATTATATCATTTTTTTGTATTGAGATAAACTTCGTTACGAAAATTTAAAAAAAAAATTGACGGCAAGCCTTTATAACTGAAGTGAGTTTTGACATGTTGATATCTTATAAATGAGTGCCAGGGGCGACTACTTTACTTCGTGAAAATGATTTCGCTCCGAACTTTTCTAGTCGTATATGAAAGGTTTCTTTCCATATTTCAGTTGTAGCGACATCATTTTAGTGGTCAAGGTTGTGTTTCGTCGAAAGGTTGCGTATAAACGATTCTGTTTCATAAAGGACTTTTCGAAGATTACTCGACCGTTGTGTTGTTTGCTACAAAAGGACGTGGACTTCCACTTTGATGGAGCGTGCAAGAAAGCATTCGATGAGCTGAAAGATAAGTTGACTTTTGCTGAAATTATTCAGCCCCCAAATTGGGATCTCCCTTTTGAGATCATGTGCGACGCGAGTAATTACGCGGTTGGGGTTGTTTTGGGACAAAAGTTTGGTAGGGACCCACACGTCATATACTATGCTTCTCGCACGTTGGATAGTGCTCAAAGCAACTATTCAACGACCGAGAAGGAGCTTTTAGCCATAGTATTTGCTTTAGAGAAATTTCGTTCATATCTACTTGGTACTAAAGTGATATTCTTTTCTGATCATGCAGCTCTTAAATATTTGATGAAGAAGAAGGACGCCAAACCACGCCTTATCCGCTGGATGTTGCTTCTACAAGAGTTCAACCTTGAAATCCGGGAAAAGAGTGGATCAGAGAACTTAGTAGCTAATCACTTAAGTCAACTGTTAAATGGTGAAGATCCTTCTACCTTGAAGGATGAGCTTCCCGACGAGCACCTTCTAGCCATACAAGAGATCACGCCCTGGTATGCTGATATAGTGAATTACTTGGTTACAAACACCTTACCAGGTACGTTGACTAGGAATGAAAATGATAGAATTAAAAGTCATGCTAAGTTTTATGTTTGGGATGATCCTTACCTTTGGAAGCATTGTTCTAATCAAATCATCAGGCGATGTGTCCCCCAACATGAAGTACAAAGTGTACTTCAATTTTGTCATGAATATGCTTGTGGGGGGCATTTTGGTCCAAAGCGTACGACCCATAAAGTCTTAGATTGTGGACTATTTTGGCCTTCCATTTTTAAAGATGCATATCTGTTTTGTAAGAGTTGTGATAGGTGCCAAAGGATGGGGAATATCGGACCACGTAATCAAATGCCCCAAAACCCAATTTTAGTTTGTGAAATCTTTGACGGGTGGGGCATAGATTTCATGTGACCATTCTCCGTCTCTTCAGGTTTTACCTACATCTTATTATGTGTCGATTATGTTTCCAAATGGGTGGAATCCAAGGCCACCCGAACTGACGATGCTCGTACTGTTTCATATTTTCTTAGATCTAACATTTTCGCCAGGTTTGGGACACCGAGGGCCATCATAAGTGATCGGGGAACAAACTTTTGCAACAAGGTGATTGAGGCACTTCTCAATAAGTATCATGTGACCCACCGGATTTCAACCGCATACCATCCCTAATCCAATGGGCAAGCCGAGGTTTCTAACCAGGAGATCAAGTCAATTCTAGAGAAGTCCATGAATCCTAACCGTAAGGATTGGAACAAGCGTTTGGACGATGCTTTGTGGGCCTACCGTACGACCTACAAAACACCTATAGGTATCATCTCCCAGTTGAATTAGAGCACAGGGCTTACTAGGCGGTCAAAAAGTGCAATATGTGGATGGATGATGTGGGAGTTCTAAGGAAGCTACAATTACAAGAGCTTGAAGAGATCAGAAATGACGCATACGAGAGCTCCAAGATCTACAAAGAACAGACCAAAGCTTTTAACTAGAAGCTAATCTCCCGGAAAGAGATTGTGGTCGGGCAAAAGGTTTTACTTTTTCATTCATGCCTAAAGCTATTTCCCGGTAAGCTTAGATCACGGTGGGTTGGTCCTTTTATAGTTGTTAAAGTGTATGCTCATGGAGCGGTAGATATTAAAAGCCTAAAGACGGGTAAGTCATTTAAAGTAAACGGGCATAGACTGAAACCTTTTTATGAAGATTTTCAATCTAAAAACATTGATGTTATGGCTCTTGAGCCACCACCCGTAATTGTTTAGCTTGGATAGTGTCGAGCCAATGACGTTAAAAAAAGGCGTTGATTGGGAGGCAACCCAATTTTACTGCTTTATTTCCATTCCTAGTGTAGTTGTTTTCATTGATGAGTGATTGTTTCCAGGTTCCACCACTTTCAAGCTTGGATCATACCCCCCCCCCCCGGTGCACGAAGGCAACCACCTACATCAAGAACCATATATCGCGCACACGTCATCAAATCAGGGGAGATTTCTTGTTCCCTTTGTTCTTTTAATTGATTTTAGACTTGTGCTTCATCATGCATATATTGAGGACAATATATGGTTTAAGTGTGGGGATGGAATAAATGTGGGGATTGCATGAGGAGGGGCTAAAATTTTCGAATTTTGGCTATTTTTGGGCATATTTTGAGTGATACACATGAGCTGTTTGCTTTTCTTGTCATTACATGAACACCATGTCATGGATGATTATGTGTTTTACATGAGTAGTTTTAATTGACAAACTTGAGACGGCCTTTGTGAGATTTGCTAATTTTATAGACTAAATATGCACCCATGAGATGTTTGAGCCATGATTGAACATTATTTTCAATCTTACTTCTTTTGTGTGTGCATTGCATCTTCCATGTTTATTTCACTCTAGAACTTGTGTTAGGGCTCTTCAAGAATGTATTTAGGAAATACTAGTGTGGAAATGAAAAAGGCCATCTTTGATGTTATTTTCTAAACCATTTAGCCTAAAAGTCAACCCTTATGTATGTATTCCTTTTTTCACCCACTTTGAGCCTAATTACCCAATTTTGTTGTCATTACACCACATATTAACCCCTTAGCCAAACACTTCCCCTACCGGACTTTTGGGAATGAACTTGTGCATTTTTTTGTTAGTTAGACTCCTTCTAAGCAAGAAATATAGCCCAAAGCAAAAGAAAAAGACAAAAAAAGGCACAAAGCAAAAAGGAAGAAAAAATATATGAGAGAATAAAAGAGAGAGAGAGAGAGAGAGAATAATTTGGAGACCAATATTGTTACGAAAAATAGATGTCTCCGTAATGTGCCTAGCTAAATAAGAGCTCAATGAAGCAAAATCTCATAGTTTGGGTGTGTAAAGTGGAGGAGTAAACATTATTGTGCATAGTTTTATTTCCAAAGTCCAACTTTTAGTCACTTGACCAAAATTTTCCCCACCTTGACCCTTAGCTAAGTTACAACCCGATTAAAAAGTCCTTTTGATCCGCACTTAGGGGGCGTTTAGTTCGCAGAATGTTTTTTGATGGAATGGAATTTGTCAAAAGACTTTGACTTTGAAGGAATTGGAATAGAATGTTATCAGGTTTGACTACTTGTTTGGTTGACAGACATTGGAATGGAATTTGTTAAAGGAATTGGAATCTGACTGTTTGGTTCACATAATGTAGCTTTGGAATTGGAATGAATATTAGTAAATGACCAAAATACCCTTTTTGAAACTTTTGAAATCGAAATCCAACTATTGTGGTTCAAATCGGTGGTGGTTAGCGGTGGATCAGATCGGTGGTGGACGGTGACGGTTCAGATCGGTGGTGGTCGACAGCGGTTCAGAACAATGGTTTAGATCGGTGGCGGTTCAGAACGATGGTTTAGATCGGTGGCGGTTTAGAACGGTGGTGGTCGGCGGCGGTTCAGATTAGTGGTGGTCAGCGGCGGTTTAGAACGGTGGTGGTCGAGCGGTTCAGATCGGTGAAGGTCGACGGTGGTTCAAAACGGTAAGGGTCAACAGCGGTTCAGAACGGTGAGGGTCGGCAGCGGTTCAGAACGGTGAGGGTCGGCGGCGGTTCAGAACGATGGTGGTCGGCAGCAGTTCAGATCGGTGTTGGTCGGCGGTAGTTCAGATCAGTGATGGTTGGCGGTGGTTCAAAACGGCGGTTCAGATCGGTGGTGGTCAGCGGTTCAGATTGGTGGCCGTTCACAACGGTAGTGGTCGGTGGCGGTTCAGATCGGTGGTGGTCGGCGGCGGTTCAGAACGGTGGTGGTCGACGGCAGTTCAGAATGGTCGGTGGTCGTTCAGAACGGTGGTGGTCGGTGGTCGTTCAGATCGATGGTGGTCGGCGGTGGTTCAGATCGACGGTAGTCGGCATAGGTTCATATAGGCTTGGGTAAATCAAGTAGGGAAGATAAGGGTAGTTTTGTCTTTTTGAGAAAATGGGATGGAATGTAATTGAATTCCTTCTCAATTGTGATGGAATGACCAAATCCATGAATAGTGGAATGTGTGGAATTCAATTCCATTCCATAGGTAACCAAACGCCTGAATGGAATTTGGTCAATGGAATTGATCATTCCAATTCCTTCAGATTCCATCGGAATCCTGCAAACCAAACGCCCCCTTAGTGTTGACCATTAACAATGGAGAATCGAGATCTAATTCAAGCTTATGGTAGTGTATGTGCATGTGAATTTGATGCCAAGAGTGTAGACACTTACCCTTTAGAGTGAATTGAGCGAATATAATAGTTTTATATCTTTCGTGAGGGGTTTGTGAAATGAGCTTGTCTTCATCTTGGGCTTGTCTTGTATGTCAATTAATACTTACCGGTTTAACTGCATTCTCATGAAATGCTATGAATACTTTTGAAAGTTTGCATTCAACTCATGAGTATGGTATTGTGCCAAATTCTTAGTATTTTCCCGAGGACGGTCAAAGCTCTAAGTGTAGGGATATTTGATAAGTGATTATTTAGGCTATTTGATAAGTGATTTTTTTAATGCCTAAATTACCTAGAAATTCACGTTAGTTGGATGATTAAAATCCCGTATTGACTTGAGGTTATTATTTAATTGGTTGTTATATTTTAAAATGTAAAGAAAAAGGCTTTTGCATGTGTTTATATATATATGTCTTGTATGCAGCCAATAAAAAAAGGAGCCTTTAGTTGGTTTGGAGTATGGTGGGCTTGCATATCAAAGCAAAGAAAAAGAAAGCCCATTTTCCAAGTGCAGCCCACGTGAAAAGAAATCAAATGAGAGAAGCCCAACACGCATAAGGGAAGAGGAAATCAGGAACCAAGAATCTCATGCATGCGACTTCCAAGCGACCAAATTAGCCGTAAACCCGCCTTCTACACTGTTGTTTCCCAAAATTCCAGACCCGAACGCGACTTCTATGCGACTAAAGTTGCCTAAAACTCGCACAGGGCACTGTGGTATGTCGATTTGGGAAACGCATGTGACTCCTCGTGCGGGTAAACCCGCACCAAACTCGCGATTTGCAACAATTACGGACCAATTCTGATTTTCTTTGATTTTGAGCGACGGTTTCTTGATGGGAGTGATATAAATACTCCTAGTAACTGTCCCTGGAAGGGGGGAATCAATTTTTGGGAGCGAAAATCAGAAAATGCAGCAGCAAGCAAGTGAATTTGGGAGCAAATCTTCATCAATTTCTCATCCATTTTGGTAATTTCTTGCTTTTGAAACCTAGTTTAGCCATGTGTGGCTAATTTCTCAATTCCAGCAATAGTTAAACTTTTTATTTAGATGCAATTTGCTTTGAGATTCCATTGTAGTTGATTGGGATAAGTTTATTTGTTGGATTTCTTTGTTTAATGTCAATTTTACTTGAATATTGAGCGATTTGGCCAATTTCTCATTGTTCATGTGAATGTATGTTAGCAAATTCTCTAAATACATAATTGTTTAGAGAATTTGGTAAAGTGACAATTGAACCTACTTTATTTCAATAAGGTTTTCGAGATGGGTTCATGAAATCTAACAATCAAGGTAATTTTAAGCCGAGCTTGCGAGCTTATAACCTTATATTAGTGTTTTTCTCATCCGGTAAAGCTAGTTGCACCTAGGAGTTTAAGAGCTTGTTTATTCTCCTATTTGAGATTATGATTCGATTAAAGAGCTTGTTTTAATTGATGTTTAGTAAGAAAAAGCTTGAATTGTCAGAGCTTATTGGCAATTTTTTTACCAATTTGAACTTGTGTGTTTCGTTACAATTCCGGAATCGATGATAGGGGTTGCCTCTTTATCAAAGTAGGCTATTGTTGGACGTTTAATATATTGTTTTTCTAATCCTTTTTAATCGCATGTTAGTTTTTAAATCAAATCCACCCCCTACGTTTTTATTTTTAGTTGTACGTTCTTGTACTTGAATTTTGAGGCTATAATAAGTTATAACCGAGTCTCTATGAATTCGATCTGACTTACCGCTATTACAATTTTGGTTGTAATTAGTCGATAATTGAAACTTATTATTTGGTGGACTCGACATCCGTCAAATTTTGGGCGCCGTTGCCGGGGACTCGGTATTTCTAACGACTTATGCGTAGATCTTCACGTACAGGTACACCTATTCCTATAAACTCTGAAATCGAACGGACCGCAAAAAGACTAAGGAAACAAGCCAAGCTTCGAAAGAAGTTAGGTGAGGGGCCTTCATCACCAGGGATAAATATCTGGAAATATATTAACCTGTCAAGCGATTCGGACGAAGAGAAAGAAGAAAACCCAAAAATAGAAGTCGAGGAGCCGAAGACGGAATCTATCGAGTGCAAACTCTACAGAGGTGTGATTGGGTCTTTGCTATACTTAGCTGCAAGTAGGCTAGATATAATGTTTGCTACATGCCTCTGTGCAAGATTTCAAGCTAACCCCAAAGAATCTCATCTCTTAGTTGTAAAGAGAATCTTCATACACTTAAAGGGAACCAAGAATCTTGGCCTTTGGTATCCGAAGAACTCTGGCTTTTGATGATTCTGATTTCTCATCATTCATCAAAAAGGGGGAGATATTTAAAGATTTCAAAGTCAGATTAAAGTTGATTTTATCAGAAAGGGACGATGTTTCAAAGTTTAATTTCAAAGAGAAAGCAAAGTCAAAAGAAAGTTGTAAAGTTGAAGAAATTCAAATTTCAAATCTGAGCAAATTCTGATGTTTGATGTGTTGATGAGATTTTGTGAAAGATTGTTGCATTTTATAACAAGTGGAGGATATTGTTGAAGATGTTAAAGTGTTGAAGATTTCAAAGGTTGTAAAGTAAGGTAAAGTGTTCAAGATTTGAAGCTGATAAAGAAATTATGCTGAAGATTTTACAACAAGACGACGGCCTAAAGATTATTATCAATTTTTTTTTAATCTTGAATCCAAAGGGGAGATTGTTAGGTCAATATTGTATTCAAGATTAAAATGAGGGTCAAAAGTGTAAACTTTCTAAAGTGTAAGGGTTTTGGTTGTAAAGTCATAATGTTTGAGTTGTAAAGTCAACTTATGTTGACTATGTATAAATAGGTTTTGTCATTGTGTTTTTATACATGCACTTATAGAACACACACAGAGAGATACAAATATTAGAGAGAGCTTACAGTGAGATTGCACAAAATAGGTATATGAGTTTATGGGATTGATGTAATAATTTCTATATCAATAAAGATCAATTCCTACATAATTGTGTAATGATTTAGAGAGCTTGGAACTGGAACATGACCTTCATCGGCATTCTCTTTCTGAGGGCCCGATTGATGTATGATAGCCTGCTCAGGTTGAGATGTGGAACCCACATGATACATGGCAGTAGCAGCCTGGGATTCCACAACCTCTGGTCTAGAAGATTGACCCATGTCTGTTTCCCTCTCAAGATTACTTCCCGTTCAATTACCCCGTGGTAGATTGAACCCTCGTTGACACCGCTCACCTAGGGATTGAGCCTGGGGTAGGGGCAATTGGTTTTGATCATCCCATAGACTCTCTATAAGCTTTAACACTCTTGGAGTTCGGATCAACATAAGCAAGTAATGCTTCAGGAACTGGCATCGAATAGTTGAAATATTTCTTTTGCTTCTGTAGGTACCTCATCCCAAACTCAGGTCCTACTTCATGATTGTTCCTCTTTGGAATATCTCTGTTTGATCTAATCATGCTCCTGATAATGAGTTGTAGAAATCTTTGATATGGTACAAAGATTGGCTTCTTTGAAGTTTTCTTCATCTGAACTTTCTCATACAACTTTGTCCAGAATGCAATAGAGTAGTTCACGTGCAGATCGTACACAATGGCATGGAATAATCTAAGCATGTGCATACTAGTGTTGTCTATGCCGGTGTGCTTTGCAGTGAAACACTTGTTGATGATAGAGAACATCTGATACCAGAAAGGTGGTAGATTGCTCTTCTTGAATTGATTGATCTTTGTCAACTCTCCAACATAACCTAAGGCTCAGATGCCTTCAAATACTTCAGAGTCAACTGGATATGAGTCAAAGTTGTTTCTGCCTTCTCTTGCATTTTTTCCGGAAGATCAAGAATAAGTCTCAATCTTTGATAATTCAAAATTGATGTAAAGTGATCAATTCTAATCTCAAAGTGCCTATTGTTGTTGTCATTCACAAAAAAAATAGTCTTCCACGCTTGTTGAAGGTTGATCAGAGGCACAGTAGAAGTAGCAGTCAATGCATAGTAAAGGGGATGGCCTCTTAAGATATCCAACACCAAAGGGTTGATGTTGAGATTATCAAAGTCAACATGGTGGTTATTTGGATACAACAACAAGTAATCAGCTGGATGGATTAGAGGAAGATCAAGGTTTTCACCAACAGCAGATTGGTAATGTGATCTGGATGATGGAATAGGTGTCTCCTTGGAAACATTTGGATCATTCTCATCCATTTTGCACAAAGGGATCAGCTGAATTAACACTGGCCATGATATTTCCAGAAAAGTTGAAGTATTGGATATGGATCCAATATGTCAATAAAATCCCAGAAATTGATTTTTCAGAAAAAAAAACTTTTTGAAAATTTTTCTAAGTCCAGAAGTCTTAGACTAAGGACTAGAAAACTTGTCTGAAAGTACTGAATCAAAGTACTTGTCGCAAAAAGAATAAAATTTGGCAAGTTGTCGCAGAACACAATTGCAACAATATACTTGAATTTTTTTTACTCATGAAAGAAATCGCAGAAACTCAGAATTATGAACTTGTCGTGAAATAACATGAATTAACCCCAAGAACTCGCAAGTTGAAAACCAAGAACTCGCAGAGTTCAATACTTGTATTATTTTTGAATTTCAGAAAATCAAATCACTTAGAAACCCTTAAATATCCATAATGTTGATTCATTGGAGTTCGATTATTATTATTGACAAAGATTTAAGACTTTAATTTGGTTAAATGTCATGATTTATGTTCATTAAAGTCCAAAACAATGTTCATAGAAATCGAACAGTCCATAAGTCCAAAAATCAGAATTTGATGTCTAGGAAAGTGATTTCAGATTGCAATCAAGTGTTAAAGTGATCGATTACCAAAACCCAACAATAATAACATGATTATAAAGTGATTTAATCGATAAATTTCAGTCCAAGGTTCAATATTTCAGAGTTCGGCTTGAAGGGTTTAGACAAAAGATGAACAGTCACGACAAAAACCCTAAATCGATTTTGAAACCTGGAAACAGTCAAAGAAATACATATACAAGATACAATCGAACAAGGAAACATAAATCAAAAACATAAACCTACACTGAATCAATCACAATGATCTGAAATAGAGAAGTCGTGAACTGGAAGTCGAGAGCAAGAACACTAAATGCAAAAGTCGCAAAATGGTTTGAAATGACAAAGTGGGAAAGTTAGAAACTTCGACGTGTATATATACTCAAGATTTGGGTTGACATGTGGCACGATCAGATTGGACCTCCTACTTGTCGCAAACCACTGAAAGATGGAACTTGTCGCAAAGAATGACAAGTCATGTGTGAACTTGTCTCAAGAATCGATTTGCGACAAGTTGTGCCAAGGTTAGAAGTCGCAAAGTATGTCATACGAGTTCTAGGAAGTCGCAAGTCGAAGGATAAAAATTCTTCACTTGTCGCAGGCTTTGGTTGGAGTCAGGTAACTTGTCGCAGACCATTGCTTGCGTCAAGTATAGAAGTCGTAGACAATGGCTTGCGTCAAGTTACTTGTCGCATATCAAAGCTTGCGTCAAGTCACTTGTCGCAGACCGAAGCTTGCGAGTTCTGGACTTTGAAAAAATTTGAAAATTTTCCAAAAATGGAAATTTTGACTTTTTGACTTTCCAAAAATAGCAACTTTGCAAAAATTCACTTTAAAGCTCAATAACAACAACTCTCACTTGAAATTTTTTCAGATATTCAAAAACTTTTGAACACACACACACTTACACACTTACAGACTTTTATCTGATACTCCCCCTTGAAATGTGCATAGATGTGTACTCCCCCTAGGGTTATGCATTCAGCTCATCATACTGAAATATGAGTCATGATCTGAGTTGATCAGAAGTCAATGTCCATGATATTTATTTGACAATATTTCATGAAACTTTCATACCTACAAAACAGATAGAACCTTGGTCCTCATTAAACATGAGTCCCCTTTGGTTAGATGTATCAGACTTAGAAAATATTATTCAACCAAAACACTTACACAAACAAGTAGACACTCCCCCTCAACTCAAGATAGCAAACTATATTCATGCATTTAGATTTAACATTCCAAGCTTGCTGACTAAGAAATTAAATCTCTTTTCATTAAGAGGTTTTGTAAATAGGTCAGCAACCTCAAAATCAGTTGAGACAAAATGCATTTCTATAGCACCTTTTTCTACGTGATCTTTAATGAGATGATACCTGATATCAATGTGTTTGGTCTTAGAATGTTGCACCGGATTTGCCGTTATTGCTATGACACTTTTAGAATCACAATAAATGGGTACTTTATTCAAAGTAAATCCATAGTCTTTGAGTTGTGTCTTCATCCACAAGAACTGTGAACAACAGCTAGCAACTGCGACATATTATGCTTCAGCCGTAGATGTTGAAACACAATTCTGCTTTTTAGAAGACCAGTTTTTCTCCCAAAAACTGACAGGCTCTTGACGTGCTTTTTCTTTCTAACTTATTACCTGCATGATCTTGGTCTGTATAAGCAATTAGTTCAAACTGAGAATCTTTCGGATACCAAAGACCTAGATTTGATGTGCCTTTAAGGTACCGTAAGATTCTTTTAACCGCAACAACATGGGATTCCTTGGGATTCGCTTGATATCGTGAGCAAAAGCAAGTAGCAAACATTATATCTGGCTTACTTGATGTCAAATAAAGAAGATATCCTATCATATTTATGTAAGTCCATTGATCTACTGATTTTCCGGAGATATCAGCGTCCAACAAACTTCCACATTGCATGGGAGTCTTCATGAGTGTTGAATCAGTCATATTAAATTTTTTTAACATATCTTTAATATATTTTGACTGGTTAATGAAAATCCCTTCTAGGGTTTGTTTAACTTGTAAACCTAAGAAAAAGTTCAACTCACCCATCATTGACATCTGAAACCTACTCTTCATGATGTCGCAAATATATTTTGACTAGTTAATCAAGATATAGAAAAACAAATCAAAAAGGGGTCCTTGCGAGTTCGTGAGCAAATGTCGCAAAGAACACAAAAACAATAAAAGCCTTCAGTCTACGAGTTCTTGAGTCTGCAAGTTCTTCAGATGAATCTTGCAGATCTTGCGAGTTCTTCATCGAAACTTGCAATTTTTGCCATTTTGGATTCAATTCCTGCAATTATGATTTGAAACATTACATGGTTGTTCGAAAATTACAATAGAACAAATCTTTAGTACAAAGATTTATCATGCAACAACAAAATTGAACAATTTGATCCTAATACAGTGAGCCCGGACAAACTTTCAAGAAAAATACAAAAATCCAAAACTCACAAGGATACAGAGTGAATTTGAATCTGTGTTTCAAACAAGAAATGTTCCAAACACTCAAGTGATCACCATTGAATCAATTTCACACTCTAATTTCAACCAATTTAATACTTTTGAATCCAATAGCTACTTCCAAATACGTTATGCGAGTTCTTCCAAAAATGGAAGGTTTTCCAATGATTTTTTTTTACCAAAAACAGTATCAATCCATGTTTGAATTACTTTGGTTTGCTCTGATACCAATCGTTAGTCCAAGATTTCAAGCAATTAATCAAGTAAGATCAATCAATTAAGAACATATTTGAGAGAGTTTCTAGAGAGAGAAAGTCTATGTCATATATCTCACTTAGTCACAAGTTACACTTACTCACATGCTTATAAAACACAAAGGAACAAAGCTTATATATGGGTCAAACATGCCTTGACCTCATACAAAGAATGATTGGATAAAAGTCAAACATTGACATTACAAATGATCTAAACTCAATACACTAAGAACGACTTCTTCTAGTCGATAGTCGTAGGTAGTTTCAAGATTGGCCTGGTTCTGTAATTGCTATATGCTTTGTTTTCTAGGATTCATGGATATTTTTTAACACTCGCGAGCAATTTTCTACTCACTCTTGATCTCTTAGACACTCCAAGTTGTCAGAAACTTGATCGTCCGATGGTACGTTGAGGGTACGACCTTCATGTCGTGTATCCAAGGTCGTCCTAGGATAGCATTGTATGCTGACGAACAATCGATAACGTTGAATTTGTTCTGCTTATTGACCCCTTTGGCGAATACTGGGAGAATAATTTCTCCGATGGCGTTAGCCATGTCGCCATTGAAGCCTACAAGGACCGTCGAACGTCGTATGATCTCAGACTTGTCAATCCCCATAGCTTTGATCGTGTCGAGGAAGATTCTATTTGTGGAGCAATTACCAATCGTGAGTTGTATGATCAGACCGTCGTGATTTTTCTTCCATTGATCAATGAGATCCTCTTGATCGAAAGTGATGGGCATGGCTTCTAGTTCCAACTCATGTTTAGGTCACGACATTCGTGGAATAAGGAGTTCTTTTGGTCGTCAACTAGCATGTCGCTTTGCTGCTGAGTATGTTAATCCACAGACATCAGATCCTCCGGTCACACAATTAACGACCTTTGTATGTTCAGGCGAGGCTGGCGTGCGTTCGTATCTAGTAAATCTTGCAAATGGCCTTTTGGCATGAGCCAAGCCAATTATCGTCGTAAGGCGATGCAATCGTCAGTCAAGTGGCCATGATTGTTATGAAATCCGCACCATTTGGATTTGTCTTTCTTAGTGTCGTCTTTCTCCCTCTTCGGAGGCTATTTAACGTTGGTTTGGACGCTCTTGAGAGCTTAGACCACATCTTTGGATGTTCCCTTGAACCCGTAAGATGAAATCTTAGGATGTTGGGGGAATTTGCTTGTTGGAGCAGTTTTCTTCTTATCAAATCTCACGTTCAAGACTTGTTTAAATGTCTCGACGCGAGTGGTCGACCTAGCCTTGAAGTCCGACTTCTTGACGCTCAGTGCTTTTTTGTCATCGAGTGCTTGCGATGGAAGGCCGCATCATCCTCGACCCGCATGTAGGCTAGCGTTCAAGCTCGTATGTCTTCAAAGTTTTCTGACGGATACTTCGTCAAGTCTATATAAAGATCAGAACTGTCGTCGAAACCTCGCTTATAAGCTTCGATTGCGGTTCGAACATGCAGTTTCGTACACTGATCATGTCAGAGTTAAAGAGATTGAAATAGTTTCGAACCAACTCGCCTATCCTCTAAGTGATATAATAGAGATCATTGGTTTGCTTTTCTATCTTGCGACTACTAGCGAACTGCTAAAAGAATTGGTTGACTAACTCCGCAAAACTGCCGATGGACTTAGGTCGCAAGTTGATCAATCATTGAAGTGCATCATTTGTGAGGGTTGCACCAAAGCTCTTACACGTGCAGACTTCTTGATACTGGTGAGGTAGCGACAGATTCCACATCAATTGTTTGTATTGTGCGATATGCTCCATTGGATCGCTGATTCCAGAGTAGTTCGACGTGAATGTCGAGATGTTGTATTTCTTTGGGACGTCGACCATGGAAATATCATCAACAAAGGGTGAAGCTTGGAACCCAGTCCTTGGTTCATCGTCCACTGTACATCAGCTCCTAGTAGCTTTGCAAGTAACGACAACATCTTTTCATTCTGTTCCTCTAATTGCTTCAAGCGTCGTGCGACAGGATCGTCCAGATTGACATCATTGCTAGTTGGAAGCAATGTTGGCACTCACCCAGAATCTTGAGACGTGACACCTATATTGGGAAAGAATCCATTGTGCTGCTATGTCTCTCCAGTGTATCTATTCATTGGTGCACGCATGTAAGGCATGGTCACCAATGGAAACACTGTCGTCGGAGGTGGCATTGTTGGAATCGTCGACATAGAGAAAGTAGTGACTCCAATGGTTGCTCCTATACCTTGAGTTGGCCTAGGGTATGGATGTGGTGGAGGTGGAACACCTGCAAAAGGCATATGAAAAGGTGGTCTTGGATCATATTGAGGTCCAAATTGGTTACCCATGTTTTGATTCCCCATTGTTGGATTTCTCATGGCTAAGAGTTCTTCATTTTCTCTTAGAGTTCCATGTGCATTTGAGCAATGATGTGAGCTTGAGTTCCCTGTGCTGCCATGATCTTGATAATCAAAAAAGCTGCACTAAAATCGTTAGTAGATCGCACTCTCTGTCGAAGATGTTACTGTAGTTGGGGCCCCATCGTGTGCGTCAAACTGTTAATGCCAAAAATCATCCAAAAGAAGATCTAAGGTCGGTGTGGAGCTTTAACAACTAAAGTAAGCAATCGATCGACAAACCGCACGATAAAGATGAAAGTAAATAAGACACAGAGAATTTGGTGATGCGGAAAACCCCGTCGAGGGTAAAAACCGCGGACGATAGCAGAGATCGTCAAGTGCACTATGGACGTCAAACTGGGACGTCGTCCTTTAGAAGAAATGATTACAAGTACGAATGACAATATTACAGTAGAGAATAAATAATCGTGTGATTGAGCTGTAAGTCGGGTGATAGAACACTTCGGTTGAGAGATTCTGCTTGAGTGAATTCTTGAGAGTTGTATTTTGCATTTGTTTTCTAGATATCAATTGATTGTCTTGCATAGTTCTTCAGGCTTGTATATATATCTTTGGTCGCTATAAATGAGCATTGAATGTCCAACGGTCTTGATATTAAGTGGTCTTGATGGTGCTTGTCCGTTATATCCGTTAGTCATTATGTGCATTAAACCTGCAATGAAAAATTCACAGAAGAAAAACAGTTGTATGCAAATGATCATTAGTAATGTTACATAAGCCGTGAGATACAAGCTTGTCAAGAGATTCTTGTTAGTCGTGGACGTGAGAAACTCTCGACGGTCGTCATCGGGGACGACGATGTCCTCTGACGTGTGTGATCATCAGGATCTTATTTTAATACAAGAATGGTCCTTAGTCTGGAGACGTTTGGTTTTCTTGCCTCGGTAGAGACATGTAAAATTTTACCCAAATAGTTCCATGTACGAGTTCTAGGTTGTCGCAAATCGAAGGATGCGAATTCTTCACTTGTCGCACGCTTTGGTTTGCGTCAAGTAACTTGTCACAGACCATTGTTTGCGTCAAGTTTAGAAGTCGCATGCAGTGGCTTGCGTCAAGTAGCTTGTCGCAGGCTATTGCTTGTGTCAAATCACTTGTCTCAGAGCACTGTTTGCGATAACTAGACTTAGAATTTTTTTGGCAACTTTCCGAAAATAGAAACTTTGGAACTTTGACTTTTGACTTTCCAAAAATAGCAAATTTGCAAGTTTTCTCTTCAAAGCTCAAAAACAACATCTCTCACTTGAAAACTTTCAGATTTTCAAAACTTTGAATACACACACACACTTACACACTTTTATCTGTTGCTCTCCCTTAAAGTGTGCACAGATATTTACTCCCCTTGGATTTGTGCATTCAACTCATCATACTGAAGTATGAGTCCTGATCTGAGTTAATCAGTAGTCAATGTCAAATTTCCTGATAGATAAGTATTTCATGAAACTGTCAGACCTGCAAAACAAATTATAAACTTGGTCCTCATTGAACATGAGTCCACTTGGATTAGATGTATCAGACTTAGAAAATATCAATCAACCAAAAACACTTACACATTCAAAACATAAGAACACACTCAAAGCAAGATAGGAAACTATTGTCATGCATTCAAGAGGTTTTGTAAACAGGTCAGCAACCTCAAAATCAGTAGAAACCAAATGCATTTCAATAGTACTTTTTTTTTCTACGTGATCTTTTATAAAATGATACCCGATATCTATGTGTTTTGTTTTCGAATGTTGCATCGGATTTGCCGTTATTGCTATTGAACCTTTAGAATCATAGTAGATAGGAACTTTGTTTAAAGTGTAATCGTAGTCTTTGAGTTACGTCTTCATCCATAATACTTGTGAATAACAACTAGCAGTTGCTACATATTTTGCTTCGGTCGTAGATGTTGAAACACAATTCTGTTTCTTGGAAGACCAACTGACTAACTTTTCTCCCAAAAACTGGCAGGCTCCTGACGTGCTTTTTCTGTCTAATTTATTACCTGCATGGTCTGCATCTGTGTAGGCTATTAGTTCAAACGTAGAATCTTTCGGATACCAAAGACCCAAATTTGGTGTGCCTTTAAGGTACCGTAAGATTCGTTTAACCGCAACAAGATGGGATTCCTTTGGATTCTCTTGATATCGGGCACAAAAGCATGTAGCAAACATTATGTCAGGCCTACTTGATGTCAAATAAAGAAGAGATCCTATCATGCTTCTGTATATCTTTTGGTCTACTGATTTTCCAGAGATATCAGCATCTAACAGACTTCCAGATTGAATGGGAGTCTTCATGGGAGTTGAATTAGTCATATTAAATTTCTTAAGCATATCTTTTATATACTTTGATTGGTTAATGAAATTCCCTTTCGGGGTTTGTTTAACTTGTAATCCCAAGAAAAAGTTCAACACTTGCATCATTGACATCTGAAAACTACTCTTCATCATGTATTGAAATTCTTCACAAAGTTTAGGATTCGTAGAGCCAAAAATAATATCGTCTACATAAATTTGCACAAGAATAAAATCCTCACCTTTTTTCTTCAAGAACTAAGTTGTATCGATAGTACCTTTGCGGAATCCAGATTCGGAAAGAAAAACCGGCAATGTCTCATACCACGTACGCGGTGCCTGCTTCAGTCCGTAAGGAGCTTTATCAAGCACGTACACGTGATCTGGATATTTTGGATCGGTGAAACCTTCTAGCTGGCTTACATATACCTCTTCATGTAGGATACCGTTCAGAAATGCTGATTTAATGTCCATCTGGTATGCTTTGATGTTCCTGTGAGCGACATATGCAAGAAAAATCCTTATGGCTTCAATCCGAGAAACTGGTGCATAAGTCTCATCGTAGTCTATACCCTTTTGTTGGTTATAACCTTTTGCAACCAATCTTTCCTTGTTATTGACGATTATACTTGCCTCAGCCTTCTTATTCCGGAAAACCCATTTAGTTCCGACAATTGTTTTATCTTTGGGTCTTGGTACCAATCTCCACACTTGGTTCTATTTGAATTCATTTAGTTCGTCCTGCATTGCATTATTCCAATCTGGATCTTTCAGTGCTTTAGACGACTTCTTAGGATCCATGTTGCTTAAAAAATTGACGAACATGCAATAATTTGCAGATGCAGATCTGGTTGTAACTTTTGAATTCAGATCACCAATGATATTTGTTGGATGATGTGCCTTGGTCCATCTATGTGTTCTCGGTAGATGTTCAATGTCTGTTTGATTATTCATCATCAAGTAGACCGGATATAATGTTCGCTACTTGTTTTTGTGCACGGTATCAGGCCAATCCTAAGTAATCTCATTTGGCTGCTGTGAAAAGAATCTTCGAATATCTCAAAGGCACACCAAATCTGGGCCTTTGGTATCCGAAAGATTCTCGTTTTGAATTGATTGCATATACAGATGCAGATCATGCAGGAAACAAATTGGATAGAAATAGCACCTCCAGAGCATGCCAGTTCTTGGGAGAAAAGTTGGTAAGTTGGTCTTCCAAGAAACATAATTGTGTTTCCACATCTACAGCTGAGGCAGAATATGTTGCAGTTGCTAGTTGTTGTTCACAAGTTATGTGGATGAAGACTCAACTAAAAGACTATGGATATACACTCAACAAAGTTCCCATTTACTGCGATTCAAATAGTGCAATTGCTATCACATCAAATCCGGTACAACATTTAAAGACCAAACACATAGACATCAGGTATCATTTCATTAAGGACCATGTTGAGAAAGGTTCTATAGAGATGCATTTTGTGTCAACTGATTTTGAGGTTGCTGACTTATTCACAAAACCTCTTAATGAAAGGAGATTTAATTTCTTGGTCAGTAAACTTGGAATGTTGAACCTGAATGCATAGTTGTAGTATTTTATCTGATGTTGAGGGGGAGTGTGTTTGTAAGTGTGTTGATATATATAGTTTTTCTAAGCCTGATACAGTTAACAGATGTGGACTCATGTTCTATGAGGACCAAAGTTTAATCTGTTTTGTAGGTCTAACAGTTTCTTGCAGAATTATCAAGTCAATATTGTGGTCATTGACTTCTGATCACATCAGATCAGGACTCATTCTTCAGTATGTTGAGCTGAATGCAAAATTCAAGGGGGAGTATTCAGATACGTGCACACTTCAAAGGGGAGCTCACTGTAAATGTTTGTAAGCGTGTGTGTGTGTGTGTGTGTGTATGTATGTGTTAAAATGTTTTTAAATTTGAAAAGATTTTCAAGAGAAAAATGTGAAGTTTTGTGCTTAACATGATTTTTATGGAAAGTTGCTATTTTTGGAAAGTGGGAGGTTTATTTTGGAAAGTTTCCATTTTTGGAAAATATCCAAAAAATTTCTAAGTACAGAACGCGCACCATGTGGTCTGCGAGTTATTACTTCGTGCAAACCTAAGGTTGCGCTAAGTGAAGAACACGCATGCTTCGTTCTACGAGTTCTCACTTTGCACACACCAAAGGCTACACTAAGTAAAGAACGCGCACACAGTGGTCTGCGTGTTCTGACTTCGCGCATGATATGCTATGCGAGTTCTTTTCTGAATCACCACTTCACGCAAATAGCTTCTTGTGCGAAGTGCACACACAACTTGTCATTCTTTTTGCGACAAGTTCCTACTTCATTCGATCTGTGATAAGTGGGACACCCACTCTATTCGTGCCACCTGTCCACCCCTATCCTGAGTATAAATTTGAGTGTTTCTCATTTTTTACTCTCACTTGTCTCAGACCTCTTTTGCGCTTTCTACACTTAGACATTTTTCTCTCAATATTCCTTGCGACTTTCAGACTTCTACATTTCAAATTCGATTCAGTGTAGGTTTCGAGTTTTAATGTTCATATTACTGTTTGCATTCATCTTATTTGTGATTGTATTGTTGTTTCTCAGTGTTTGTTTGTTCGAATTTAGGGTTTTGTTCATATTGACTGTTCATCTTCTTAAACCCATGTCGAACCGACCTTTGTGAACAATGGACTGATAAATGTTGATAATATCTCGATTATAACTTGATTTTGTGTTTGGGATTTCAAAATCGAATCCATATATACAATTATTATCTTGTTTACAAGTTTACCTTGACTTGGGATATCGATTTCTTGGAATGTTGAACTTCGAATGACTCATGGACTGTTGAACTAATTTTGGAATTGAAATCTTATTAAAATGTTCAAATTCATATATTAAATCAGTATAATACACTAAATCGAACTCATATCAATTTAAATTCTTAAGCTTACAAGTAAAATAATTGGATTTGAAGTTTTGAAATTTCAAAATTTTTGAACAGTGCACTTTGAGAGTTCTTGGCATGAACAGTAGGTTGGTGCGTGTTCTTGATTTGAACTCTAAGAGTTTTGAACTCTGCGAGTTCTTGCCAAGAACAATTACACTTTGCGTGTTCTTGACAATGAATTCTGAGTGTTCTTGGTTTTTGAGAGTTCTTGAGATATATTAATCATTTTGAGGCCCAATTCAAATCCACATGGGTTTTTGCTATTCTTTGATGTGTCAATATTTTTCAAGTATTTTTGTTGCATTTGTATTATGCAACAAATTGTACCTTCTTTGTGTGGTGCTTAAAGTACATCTTTCTGTACTTCATAAATTTTTTCTAGTCCTTTAGTCTAAGACTTCTGTACTTAGAAATTTTTTCAAATGTTTATGAAAAACAAGGTTTTTGGATTTTAACTGACATATTGGATTTCAATCCAATACTTTTGATCTTTTTCAGGTATTCTCATGACCAGTGAAAATTCCTTTGATCCAATTGTTCAAATGGATGAGAATAACCCTAATGTCTCCAAAGACACTCCTATGCCATCTTCTAGATCACACTTTTAGTCAGCCATTGGTGGAGATCTTGACCTTGCACTGATCAACCCTTCTGAGTATCTGTTGCTGTATCCAAATAATCACCATGTGGATCTTGATAACCTCAATATCAATCCCTTGGTTTTGGACATTCTGAAAGGCCATCCAATTTTCTATGCACTGACTGCCACTGCAAATGTGACTCTCATTTATCTGCAACAAGCATGGAAGACCATTGACTATGTGGTGGACAACAACAACCACAAATACTTTGATATCCGGATTGACAACTTCACATCCATTCTGACCTACCGAAGGCTCAGACTCATACTTGATCTTCCAGAAGCAAATTCCAGAGAAGGGAGAACTAGCTTTGACCCATATCCAATTGATTTTGAAATATTTGAAGGCATCCGAGCCTTAGGATATGTGGGTCAACTCACAAAGATCAGTGAGTTCAAAAAGACAAATTTACCACCATTCTACTATCAACTCTTTTCCATCATCAACCAGTGTATTAATTCAAGACATTCTGGGTTAGACAACACCAACATGCATACACTCAGACTATTTCATGCCATTGTGTACGATATGCACGTGGATTATTTTGTTGCCTTTTGGACTGAGTTGTATGACAAAGTGTTGATCAAGAGAACATCAAAGAAGCCTATATATGTGCCCTACCAGAGATTTCTCCAACTCATCATCCGAAGTATGATCAGATCCAACAGAGACATTCCCAAAAGACTCAATCATACGGTTGGACCTGAATTCTGCATGAGATATTTACAGAAGCAAAAGCAGTCCTTCAACTTCTCAATGCCGGTACCCGAGGCTCTACATGCTTATGCTGATCTGAACTTCAAGAGTGTTAGGGAGTATAGAGAGTCTATGGGATTACCAGATCCGGTTATCCCTGCCCATGAATCAATCCTTAGGAGAAAGGAGTCAACAAGGGTTCAATCTACCGGGGTGGTAATTGAACGGGGAGAGCAGAGGGAAAATTCCGATAAGGGAAATGAAGGGGGTCAGTCTTCAAGACCAGAGGTTGTAGAGACTCAAGCTGCTAATGCCATACATCAAGCAGTCTCTACATTTCAACCTAAGCAGGTCATCATTCAACAATTGGGCCATCAGGAAAAGAATGCCAATAAAGCCTTGAATTCTGAAACTGAGTCGGATCAGGCAGCAAGTTCTTCACGCGACACAGTTCCATCTGCTACATCTGGTCCAAATGATGATGATGATAATATGGGCCACAACTTTTGATTCTAAGATGATGTTTCTTTACATGATGATGCCATGGAAATCGATATGGATGCTGTTGATACCACTGTAAATAATATGGTCGGTTATATAAGGCGGACTGAGGGAGATATAGTTGAAAATAATGAAAATGTGAGGATGAGAGTGATTGAAGAAAATTAATATGGGGAGCGTGTGTGTACCCAAACCTACATATCTAGAAGGGCAGCCGTATCTACCACCTCGCCGCATGTGTTGCGAGCAGGTGTTGAAAAAGACGTTAGTAGCCCACTAACGCATTTGCACACCCAATCAACCCATTATATTGCCTCACAACAGGCTTTACTCTCAAATATACACGGGGATATAGCACAAACGCTATCTAGCTTTCACTCGGAAAGTATAGATATTAAAAATAGAGATCATCAGCCCCAGATCTCACTTCCTTTGCATGCACAATCGAGTCTAGCGCCAATTGTTTTTCCATCACTTATTCCTAGGACACTAATACAATCTGCCACCATCGGAAGTCTGTGTGCTCCATCGGAACATCCATAGTAGCACCACAATCTGGTCTACGAGGATTGGATGGAAGTCCTGTCACAATTAACACCATGTCAACTGTGAACACAAGCCACACTGTTGATTCTTCAACTGTTGTGCCAACGGTGAGATTGAGTAGCCCCGGTGTTAGTTTCCCGGACTTTGTGTCCAAGGAGCAATTTGACAGTGCCTTAAAAACTATGGAAGACCATTTATTTGATCGCATTCAACAGGATATTGGTGATGTTAAGAGGATGATGAAGGGTAAAAATCCAGTAACTGAGGAACCGGTTCAACCACCACCACCTCCACCTCCATATGTTTAGCTGGTAGATATGTCAGTGGAGGAGTTGAAATCTTTGTTATATGCCAAGTTGTTATCCCAAACTCCCGTTGATCAGACAGAAGCTGATTTGATTGGGTTATTGAGGTCTCAGCAATCTCAACCTGTTGCTCCTGCTGTTCCACAAGATGTTACCATTTATGAGTTTAAGGCTTTCAAGGAAGAGGTATTCAAGAATATTCAGGACTTAACAAAGGTTGTTCAACAATCTTGCAAGTCTCAAGTAGTTTTGAGAAAAAGACATGATCATGATTCTGATCAAGATCATGAGGGGGGATGAACAAGAGACATAAAACTGCTGGAGATTCTGATGTTGCTCAAGTTGTGAATGTGGAAGAAGAAAATCAGAATTCTCAAGAGAATGTAGACAGACAGAATGAGCAAGCTGATGTTAGTGAAGCCAGAGAGTTAATTCTGTATGTGAATCAAGATGTAGAACCAATGGTTGAAAAGCCTAAGGTTGCGACAAGGGAGGAAATTTTGTTGGTTAGAGGTCTTAATGATGATGATATTATAGATCTTTCTTCTGATGAGGATGAGGAAGCAAATGAAAAGTATGAAAGGTTTTGGAGGATTAAAGAGGTAGAGAAGGAAAATTTGATGAATGAAAATGAAGATGATTTTTCAGCTGATGAAGCTAATGTCCTAGATATGTTACTGGAATCTCCTGATGACATTCAGCTAAGCCCTGTTCATAACGATATTTCTGAAGCTACAAATGAAGCTCCTGTTATCCCGACCTTTAAAGAAATAAAATTTCCTGAAACTTCTAAAATTCATAGAATGCCAAGTCCAACAAGGATTCCTAGCCCAGTGCAAGATGTTTAACATGTTCAAAGCCCAGAGCACAATGTCCAATTTCTTCAAGATGTCCTAAATGAAGGTGAAGGTGGAAAAGCCAGATGATGAAGGTGTTCATGTTCCAATTATGCCTGAAGAAGAGGCAGGTCCTTCAAATGTTGTTGAAGAACCTCTTGTGCCTACTGAAGCTGAAATCAGACACATGAGACATGCTCTCAGAGTTCCATTTTTGGAGGAGCAGATGAAGAGAATTTTTGTTCACAGAGTGAGGGCAATGAACAAGTACAAAGTTTTGGGTGTTCAGAATCAGCCAAAAGAATATCAGGAAGAATATGCAAATATGATGAACTGGCTAAGACAAACAGAGCGTACTGTAAAGAACAAATATGGTATTGTCACTGTCAGAGAAGTCAGATTTAAGAAGTTCAAGCACATCTGAAATATGGTCACAAGGAGAGAGAACATCGTCTTTGCGCTGGAATCCATTAAAAGATTCATGAGGAGGCATATCTTCTATACCTACTGTTATGATTTTCAGTTGGGTATTGAAACAAATCAGAAGAAGGTCAACATGATCAAGCCAAATCTGACCTTATCTGATATTGACAGCTATGATCTTTTCACAGTGCTTGAAGAACCTGAGTTGGGGGTAGTCTATAAGAATGGTGAAAATGAAAAGAAGTTCTTCAGAGTAACTGAGATTGCTAAGTTCTCTAATGGAACTCTCAAAGTAATTATACTACAGCTTGATTCAAGGTATAAAGAAAGTGAAAGACAAAGACATCATGGTGAAGATCACATGCCAAGAAGAGTAAAGCTTGTAATACTGAGAATTCTTGAAGTTATTGATGATAGACATGAGTTCAAAAGAGGAATCAGGAGGTTTGAATAAATTCTGGGGATAAGGAAAACAACTACAGGAAGATGGGGCAGATGAAGCTTCTCAATTTGATCTAAAAGGGGGAGATTGTTAATGTAATATTTAGATCAAATAGGTCTTTTGAATATGTTGACTTTTGTATTGTTCTTGTGTAGAGGTCAAGGAATGTTTGACCCTATATAAGGTTGTTATTTCCTTTATGCTTTGTAAGTAAGATCTTGAACCATTAAACTCAAGTGAGATATATGACATATTGATTCTCTCTCTACACTCTCTCTCTAGTTCTATCATAATCTTGATCGTATTTGTGATTTTCTTGAATCTTGGACTTACAAGGGATGCAAATTCCTTCAATTCGCATAAGGAAGGATGCAGATTCTAAACTTTTCGCACAACACTTCTTATCTGTGATGCGAATTCTTCCCTTAGAAAATTTTCCAGCCTCAAACAATCCATATATATGCGGATTCTTGACTTAGAAAAATTTTCAACTTTATGATGCGAATCCTTGAACTTCTCGTATAATGGTTGATGCGAATTCCTTGAAATTTGTATACTGAAGGATGCGAATCCCTTGAGTTTCATATCTTTTGAGATGCGAATTCCTGCCTTAGGGAAATTTGACAATCATCAACATGCGAATTCCTATTGAATCTTCAAGATGCGAGTTCTTCATGCGAGTTCTTCATGAAGGATGCAAAATTTTCAGATCTTGATTATTTTCAACTTGATTTTCACTGTTTTCCACCAAATTATTCAAATTAGATCACCAAACTTCGAGAATTTGCTCAGATTATGATCTTGAACAACCCTTGAGCATTGATTACATAAAAAACAAACATGATCAAGGAAATTGATCAATGTACAGTGCGTAAACAGTAAACTTTCAATACTTACTATTTTGATCTAATTGACAATGATTTGTTGTGATTTAGTGATTACATTGTGTATAAGAAATGTTCTATGCTATAATGCGATTACAATGCAACCAAAATCACATCAAACTCACCACAAAAACATAAAAACACCAATGGAACAGTGATACGCATGAACAGTGAACTTTCCAATTTTGGAAATTGAATTTCTTCCAAATGTTTGCAAGTTGATCTTTCCAACAATTTGATTCAATTCCGATACCAATTGTGATCCCAGATTTCAAGCATATTGACAATTAAAGAACAAAGATTAAAGATAGGATCTAGAGAGAAAGTAGTCACAAGTCTCATGTATTGATATGAAAGTCACACGGTTACAAGACTTACAAACATGACTTAGAACGCTTACATGACTTACTTACATTACTTACAAAGACAAAAGACAAGGGTATTTATATTAGTTACACAAGCCATAACCTCATACAAACACAAAGATAGAAAGTCAAACAACAACTTACAAAAAGTCAAACTTACAATACAAATTGATTCAAACTTATCTAACACATCTTCATTTGGAAGATGTGGATATTGAAACAGAAGGATGTCTGCCCCACCTTCGACCTTCGATCATGCACAATTGAGTATGTGTATTACTATTGTTGTCTCAATAGTTTACACATTTTGAGCCTATTTAAAAAGCATATGTAGCTTCAATCATTCTACACTATGCACGAACACATAAGGAATACGTTTTCTTGTTTTAACATTGATAGAAAAATTCTTTGTGATTTTTCAATGATTGAATGGAAGCCTTGGAGGAGGGAACATCAAAAAGCTCCTTTCCAATGTGCATTCGTCGTATAAAGTGGATCTATGCTACTTACATGCATTTTAACTGATTCATTTGTTGATTCAGGTTTTCACCCTTATTTATCTGAATTTGAAAAGATTCGGATGAATACATTATGCATTAATGGATGGTTCGATATTCTTGCAGAAAGATCAGATACTGAAAGAGGTCAGAAAATGGTACATGGCATTTCTTAAAGAAGTTTTGATGATTTCTATGCTCTATATCATCAAAAAGGGGAGAAATATTTTCAAGAAATGTTGTATGGTGAATAGTTTGTAATAGTCTTGAGGGGATTGTATAGTTTGGAAAGAGAAAGTTCAATGAATTCAGAAAGCTTGTTGAAAATTTGCTGAATATTTCTTTGAAGATTATTTGCTGAAGCAAAGTGAGTTAAATCTGAAGATAATTTCGCTTCTGAAGTCTGAAAGAAATTTTTATTACCTTAGAGGAGATGGTTATAATTCTTGAAAAAGACATTCACAAACTTTAGAGAAGAATATTGTAATTCTGAAGATTGTTTGTCAAGACATAAAGAGAGTGGTTATTCGTTGAATCTGAAATTCTTGTTGATTACAATTGAGAAGTTTGAATGCTTATCCTTGTGAAGATGTTAAAGGTGGAAATTGATTTCGTTAAAGATCAAACAAGAGGGCAGATTCTTCGTTAGTGTTGAATTGCTTTTTGAATCCAAAGGGGGAGTTGACTAGCTCGTTTTTGTGAAGATGATCTTGAATCCAAAGGGGGAGATTGTTAGTGCTCAAGTCAATCCTTAAAGCAAAGTCAAAGTCAAAGCTTCTAAGTCCAAAAAATCAAAGTCTTTGTTTTGTGTTAGTTGTTAGTTTAATTTCCTTTGTAATTGTAAGGAGTATAAATAGATTTTTGTTTGTAGAATCATTAAGCATCTTGAGAGAACTTATCATAGACAGAGAAATATTGTATTGAGAGCACTCTGTATCGTGAGAATTTGAGATTGAAATAATATGGAGCATTTGGATTGATTTGTTGTTATCATCTTGATTTACACATAGATTGGGACACACAGTGGAAGTAAGAGGTTGTTTGGGAGATGTGTGTACCTGGCATACTGTTGGATCACCTTGTGTGGGCCTAACGAAAATGCAAGACCACTAGTGTGGGCAGGTGATTTCCTATGAAGTTTTGATGGTTCGTATAAGAGTGATGTATTTAGCACAACTGATCGAGAGCATGTTGGGTGAATTATATTTTATTGTTTATTCAGGTTCGAGGAAGACCAAGTCGTGAAATGACTTTATTTCGAATATTAGTGTTATGGTTAGTAGGAAGGGGGTGGTATCTAGTATGTGTACAAATTAATCGTGAAGATCTTGACTGTAGTGTGAAGATGTGGGGTGATGATTGTTGTGTGGATGAGTTAGTGATATATACGCCAAATTAGGTGTGCAAGTCTTTGGTGTGGTATGGAGTTTCTTGAGAATAAGTAGTGGGCTCATGTCGTTGATCTAGAATGAGCGTAGGTGGTAATCCTTGTCGGAGATTTCTGACAAGCTATTCAAAAGTGATGAGTGTGTTGTTGAGATGTATGGGTGTTTGGTTGTTATTGTGGTATTGCTAATTTTAGAATAAATTGTTCGAGTGATAGTTGGTGTCTACCTAAAAGAGGAACCATGTGTTCATGAGTTGCGATTGTTGGGTGAATTTATCTTATTCCACTAAGATATTGATGGAAATGTCGAATTGATTAGTTCATGATGTTTGCTAGTAGTTATGGTAATCCATAGGAATGTCGAAGTATCCATTGGGTGTGAAGGAACTCTAGCAGATAGAACAACCCTGTTAGGAGAGCGAGAGATGCGCGGTGCTTTCAAGCTTTGGGTATTGTTTTTGGGAGGGCTTGGTTGGATATCTCGAGTAAGAGTTGTAGGAAATCGTTTGGCTAAGCATTGTAATGTAAATGTGCCTTCAAGACATTTGGGATTGTCAGAAAATGGAGTAGTTAATGTTGGGTTAACAGTGTTCCATGCAAGCATGAAGAGGGAGAAGATAATATGTCTGAATAAATGAGTAACTAGAGAGTAAGAAGTTGGCAAGTGACACAGAAATGTGGAGCTATGTTTTCAGATTTTCCATTAGAGGGTTTATGAACTTCTAGTGAGGGTGTGAGAAGGAGATTATGGTGTATGTTATGGTTGTAGTGTTGAGAAAACAAAATCGTGTGGCTGGTCTAAAACTTTCACCTATAAGTGAGCCGAGCTTTGGAAGTCTGTTAGAGGTTTTCGAGAAAAAGAAGGAAAAAGGTTCATGGACGAAGTGCTCAGAATGAAATACATTTGTGTCAGACTTGGTATTGTGTGGAAAAGGTTCCAAGTGAACCTTTAGTCCAGTGTTAAGCAATTTGGATTAGTTTTTGGTGAGCATGGTCATTCCCTGTTGCGCGAGTAAAGGTTGAATTTATTACAAATTTGATCGGACGATTGCTGGATGCGATGAGAAAATGAAGTGGGTGTCATTATGTTTCGTTCAATTGGAGCTAGTGGACTATGAAGGTGATGAAATGTGGAATTTCCTTTCATTTATGTGGGAATGGGGTGATGATCTTTGGGGCGATGTATGTATATTGCGTATGAGTTGGGTAACACTGTTGGTTCTGATCAGTGTGGTTCGGGAAAGAAAGTTCTTTTGCATCAGACGAATGCCATACTGAGAGAAGTTACTTTGCAATGGAAGGTTATCGGATGAAGAAACTCATAACAGTGAGATTATTGTGATAACTAGTGTTGACTATATGTTATGTTCGCGAGTTGAGTGGTTATTATTTTAGTCAGGAATGCATGTGGTCTCGGAGGAGTTGACTCTGGTAAAATTCATTCTTTTATGAAGTGAAATTGTATGTGAAAACCTTTATGTGATGTGTTTTAAAAATCGGTAGTCCAGCTGTGTGGCCGAAACATAAAATAAATGGTTTAGTTGTTTGGAGACGTTATAAGTATGTTAGACGAATCCTTTCCGACATAAGAAAGTTGTTGGTAATCGAGGGGTAATCCGATGGATATGTTACGACTATAAAATTGATCAAAATGGCTTGGGTGACGGAGTGGAGTTAAGTTGATTAGATTGAAAAGTATGAGTCTTGAGTTCCAAGTGGGGGACATGGTAATGTTAAAAGTCTTGCCTTGGAAGGATGTGGATCATTCTAGGAAGAAAGGAAGGTTGAGGCCTAGGTGTGTTGGGCCTTACGCTACAATAACACGAGTGGGAAAGGTGGCCTATAGACTGGATTTACCCGAGGAGTTGCAAGGTGTCCACCCTACTTTCCATGTGTCGAATTTGAAGAAGTGTCTTGTAGTGACCGATGTGGTGGTACCATTGGATGACTTTCGCGTGGATGAGAAGTTGAGTTACGTAGAGGGTCGGTGACCATCTTGGACCACAAAGTGAAGAAGCTAAGGACTAAGAAGATTCGCCTTGTGAAAGTTCAATGGCGATTTTATGATGAGCAAGAGGCAACGTGGGAGGTGGAAGCGGACATGAGGTCCCAATACCCCAGTTTGTTCAGCGATGGAATTCCGGGGACGAAATTCTTTTGAGGGGGAGATATTGTAATAATTGTGACCAATGTTTTAAAGTTAGGACTTTGGGTGAATGTTTGCTTAAAATCTAAAGTGAGGGGAGCTAGTTGTAAATATGAATAAAAAGGGAAGTTAACCCTAAGGGGGCGTTTGGTTCGCAGATTCTGATGGAATCTGATGGAATTGGAATGTCCAATTCCTTTGACCAAATTCAATTCCCTTGTTTGGTTCATTATTTTCAATGGAAGGAATGTGTGAATTCCACCAAATTCCACAAATGAAGAATTTGAACATTCCATCCTAAAACCCAAGGATTTCAATGGAATGGAATCTTATATTTTGATAATTCCAAATTTACCCTTTACTCCAAACTAAACCCTACTAATATTGATTATCAGCAAACACCAACTATCTCTCTCATCTCTATCTCCCTCTCTCTCCTCTCTCCTCTCTCCTCTCTCTGCTCTCGCTATCTCTCTCTCCTCTCTCTCTCTCTTCCCTCTCTCTCTCTCATCTCTCTCTCCTCTCTTCATCTCTACTCTCTCTCCTCCCTCTCTTCCCTCTCTCTATCTCTCCCTATATCCTCTATCTCTCCTCCACTCTCTCTCTTCTCTCTCTCTCCCTCTCTCCTCTCTCCTCTCTCTTTCTCTTCCCTCTCTCTCTCTCTCTCCTCTCTTTCTCTCTCCTCTCTCTCTCTCCTCCACTCTATCCTCTCGCTCTTCTCTCTCTCTCTCCTCCACTCTCTCCTCTCTCCTCTCTCTCTCTTCCCTCTCTCTCCTCTCTCTATCTCTCTCTCCTCTCTCTCCCTCTATCCTCTATCTCTCCCCTCCACTCTCTCCTCTCCCTCTCTCCTCCTCTCTCTCTCCCTCTCCCTCTCTCTCCTCACTCTCTCGACATCATTCATGTGCTAAAATAATAAAAACAATTTTTGTTAAAAATTAAACTATTTAATGACTATTTTATTAAAGTAATTTTTGTTTAAAAAATTAAAATAATCAAAAAGGGTATTTTGGTCATTTACCAAAATTCCATTCCAATTCCGAAGCTACAATCTGTGAAACAAACAGAAATATTCCAATTCATTTAACAGATTTCATTCCAATTCTGTCAACCAAACAGGTGGTCAAACCTGACAACATTTCATTCCAATTCCATCAAAGTCAAATTCCTTTGACAGATTCCATTCCATCCAAAAACATTCTGCGAACCAAACGCCCCCTAAAACTCTCATTCTAGAATTCATTTCCTTTTTGGAGGCGGCTAAGAGTTATCAGAGAAATTTGGAGGGTGAAAGCAAATTGGGTGAAATTGAAGAAGAAGGAAAGCATTGAAGGGGTTTCTTGTCACTTGTTCTTTAAGGTAATCCCTAACCCTTCTATTGCCAACCACTATTTGAGATTTGAAGCTTTGTTTAATCTGTATTGGAGTTTTATTGGTGGATTTAGACCTTGCACCTTTTTGTGATTTAACTCTCATCTATGGTCTTTGATTGGGGAAAATCAGGCGTGCGTAGGGGGTGGATAAACCCGTCATCAGAGATCGTATCCCGATCGATAACGAATCTAGGATTCAGCCAAGCCGGGAGACCCGGGAGGGGTGAAGCCCAGAGAGGTGGGGTACCTAGGTGGAACCCGGGAGTCGAGAGCCCAGGTGGGACGGGAGCAGCCCGGGAGTCGGGCTGAAGGGAGACCCGAGAGTCGGGTGGACCCGAGGGGACCTGGGAGTGGGTGATCCGGGTAACGGATTTGAGCAAGCCAAGCCCGAAAGGGGGAGGCCCTAGGTGTGTGTGTTAATCAGGTAAGTAGGCTTTGGGGGAAGTGTCAGGCGAGTTTCGAGAGAGTTTCTGTAGTAGTATAATTTGTAGCCTTACCACCCCAACTTTCGTGTTCTTAGGTGCTTGAGTTAAGGAAGCGAGTCCGAGTTCAAAGGAGGTAAAGTTCAAGCGGCAAGTGAGTTTTTCTAACGAAAATGTGTTGACTTGTGTTTTATATTAACACGCGTGAGATATTATGAAACTGATTCATTTGTTGATTCAGGATTACATTCTTATTTGTCTGAATTTGAAAAGATTCAGATGAATACATTATGAATTGACATATGTTCAGTGGCTCATTTTCAAAAGATCATTGGTTAGAAAAATATTCATGATATTTCTTGGAGACAATTTTGATGATTCTTGTGCTCTACATCATCAAAAAGGGGGAGATGATCAAGAAATGTTTGAATTTGAGGAAGTTACATGTTGGGAATATGGGAAAGAATTATATTCAAGAAATGATATGATCAAGAAATGTTTGAATTTGAGGAAGTTACATGTTTGGAATATGGGAGAGAATTATATTCAAGAAATGACAAAGTTTGAAAGATTTATTGTCCGAATTATGGGGAGAATGGTCAGAATAATAAGGAAGGTTCAAGGAATTCTGAAAGCTTGATGAATACTTGCTGAAAGTTTCTTTGAAGATTATTTACTGAAGAAAAATGAGCTAAATCTGAAGATAATTTCTTTTCTGAAGTCTGAAAGTGGTTTTATTATCTTCGGAGAGTTTGTTAAAGATTCTTGAAGAGTACATTCACAGACTTTGGGGGAGAATACTGTAATTTTGAAGATTGTTTGTCAAGATATAAAGAAGAAAGGGGGAAATTGACTTTGATTGTTTTGTTCAAAGAAAAGGGAGATGAAATGTTTATCTTTGTGAAGAAGTTTAAAGGAAGATATTGAATTTGTCAAAAATCAAATAAACGAGAAGATTGTTCGTGAATGCTGAAATTTGCTTTTGCTTATCCAAAAGGGGAGATCATTTTTTCTGATTAAAAGAGGGAGTTTCAATGCTTATTATTTTTTGAGATGATCTTGAATCCAAAGGGGGAGATTGTTAGTGCTCAAATATATTGGATCCAAGATCATGGGAGTTGAAAGTCAATGCTCAAGTCAAAGCCTCTAAAAGCAAAAGTCAAAGTCTAGCATAATAAAGTCAAAGTCAACTACTTTAGTTTTTGTCTTTGTAAGCTTGTTGGTATAAAAACTTTTCTTTTCTTTGTAATCTTGTAGCACCAACACGTAGCACCAAATTGAAAGATTTATGTTTAGAGAGAGAAATATTTCGTAGAGCGAGCATCTTGTAAAAAATTGAATTGATATCAATAATATGGAGCATTTGGATTGAATTCGTTGTTAATCTTGATTGATTGGACATCATTGGGACACACTGCATGTTTCGATATGTTGTTATTGTTGAGATATTATGTATGCATACATTTGGGAGGGTGTGTGTAATGGCTAAGTAAGAGGGTGTGTTCCGCCATTGCTCATGTCGGGGGGTGTCCCGTTTATGCCATGGAGAGTGTGTTCCAATTAAGGCAGCGTGAGACTGACACGTTGTCACAGGTAGCATGACTTCAGTGTGCCAATTACGTATGTAGTCTGTGATTGAAATTTTATCTGTTTTAAAGTGGAGAATTTTTTATGAATGCTTTTAAACTGTTTTAAATGTTTTGCGGTGCGAATGTTGTTGCTAGAGGGAACTCACTAGACCTCATGGTCTAACTCTCGCTTTTCAAAACAAAAACCTTTTCAGGTAAGGGTTTGGTTAGAAGTTCGTTCAAGGGATTCGCAGGAGGCGGTGTCGTGATAGGGACTTGGAGGAATCTCGAGGTTCCGATAGACCTAGATTATCTCAATTGTAGTCATATATATTACCATTTAGGTTTTAATGCTTTATTTGTTAGTTGTTTTTGGATAGGAAGAGTACTTCGGGACACATCCAATTCTTGGGAGATAAACTCGTGAGTTGGGCTTCAAAAAAACAACTGTGTGTATCTACTTCAACAGCCGAAGTAGAATACGTATTTGCCGCTAGCTGCTGTTCTCTGGTGTTATGGATGCAGACGCAACTTCGAGATTATGGCTTCCATTTCAACAAAATCCCGATTTACTGCGATTCAAAGAACGCTATCGCTATTTCGGCAAAACCCTATCCAACATACAAAAACGAAGCACATTGACGTGCGATATCATTTTATCAAGGATAATGTCGAAAAAGTTATGATTGAACTTTACTTTATAAACAAGGATTATCAGCTTGCTGATCTTTTCACCAAGCCATTGGACGAAAAGAGATTTAGTTTTCTCATTTCGAAATTAGGCATGCGGAATCTCAAAACGTAATGTTTACATAATCCGTTTTTACCTCGTATGGTTTGATTTATAATTTTTATTCATGTTTTTATTTTTAATCTGAATGATATCTGCACTGAAGGTTGTTCAAGATATCAGGGGGAGTGACTCCTAAGAAAATATGATCATTATTCAAGGGGGAGTTACAATTACAGTTAGGTATTTGGCATATGATTTGTATTGACCCATTTCTCTCAATGCATATTTTCAGGGGGAGTAAGAATGATGATTTCTGATCAATTCAGATCTGGACTCGTTCTTCAATGTTTTATTTTCAATGTTTTACTTTCAATAAAAATTTTGAATAAGACTTTGCTATTATTTGACGAATTTATGACTTTTTGCAGTTTTTGAGGGGGAGCTTACAAGATTTCAATCAATCATGACTTTGAGGCGATTTTATGAGATTTAAGCTAAGCGTAAGGATTTTTCTAATCCTAATATCACAAGTGTTTGAAAGATGGACGGCCTTCAATAATGAAAACATGTTTCTAAATGTTCAAACCACTTCTCGATTCTGAACAAGATTTTAATGAATTTAGAAGTGTGATTTTTTTAAATGTTTTCGTTTTATGAGCTTTTAATGTTTAACTAACCGTGTGTTTCCAAAGATATATACTTGTGTATTATCTTTTCCATATACTGTCAAATATTCACACACACCAGTTTAGTATTTCTTATTGATTTTGTTATTACCATGTCTCAAAATGAAACAATTTTTCGATGGTAATACACATCGTTTGAATTTCCATGTGGCTGAGCATTAAACTCATGCAAAACCAAGCAATTCTTTCAAGAATTGTCTATATTTGTCCATATAGACAAATTCAAATTCTTTCATGACCTAAGCTTTAAATGATCATCATTCATATTTGATCTTTCAATACATTGTCTGATTCTCAAACAAATTTCTTGTATTCATTTCACTCATTCAATATACTTGTTGTGAGAAATCTTCAAAGTTCAAAATGCTCAAATCTTCATTATAAATTTGTGGAGCATACATGTATCTGACATTGTATTTCATATTTCTGAGCTTTAAATGTTCATGTTAAACTGTTGAACATTATTCTTTTTAGGACAAAATTTTCATGTGATCAGTGTGAGAACTTTAAAAGACTTCTATAGATTCACGTTCACCAGTGTTTCCTACCCAAGAAGTTATCCTGAGTGATCGAGAGGCGAGGGGTCAATATCAAAGAGTCGAGGAGGAATTTGATACGGTTGAACAACCTCATTGTGCTGAGTGGAAAAATGGAATAGAGAGTTAGGTTAGAAGTGAGCAAAATGATGAAAAGAAAGAGGGTGTGAGAACAGAGTTAAAAGAATATGAGAACTCTGCACCAACTACTTTCTGAGCCGGGCAGCCATATTACTGATTGTTTCACAATTCGGTTTTGAACATCATTGAAACATGCAATGATCCAATCATGCCAACTCATAACAGTACTCAAGTCAAACCCACTTGATCTAAACAATGCATTAACAATATCTCTGATTGTTTGAAAGAATAACAACTTTCGAACATGAAAAATGTTTTTTTAAATGTTCAAACCACTTCTCTATTCTCAAATGATTTCATGAATTTAGAAGTGTGATTTTTAAATGTTTTTCATACTAGAGCTTAATGTTTACCTGACCGTGTGTTTCCAAAGATCAATACTTGTATATTATCATGTCTATATATTGTCAAGTATTCACACACACCGGTTCAGTACTTCATTTGAATTAGTTATTACCATGTCTTTAAACGAAACATTTTTCGATGGTAATACCCTCGTTTCATTTTACTGTTTTTGAGCATCAGTCATCAATTCAATCTTTGAGCGATCATTGCTAAATTGTTTATATTCGTTCATATAAACAAACTATCAAGTTCTTTGATACCCCAACCATTTCATGTCCATATTCATGATATTTGATCTGATTGATACATTGTCAGATTCTCAAAACAATTCTCTGGATTTCATTTCATTCATTCAATTTCTTTGTTTTAAGAGATCTTCAAAGTTCAAATGCTCAAATGTCATTCATATCCTTGATGAGCATACCTTTATATGGCAATGTTATCATGTGCTTAATTATTCAAATTAAACTGTTGAGTAACTATTCTTTTTAGGACAAAATTACATGGGATTCATGTGAGAACTTAAACAGAACTTCCATGGATTCACGTTAACCAGTGTTTCCTACCCCGGAAGTAATCCTAGAGTGATTGAGGGGTGAGGGGTCTTAAATCAAAGAGTGAGGGAGATAACTCATCCGGTTGAGTTTTTCTCATTGTGCTGAGCGGAAAAATGGAATTGAGAGTTTGGTTAGAAGTGAGCTTAAATGTTCAAAAGCAAGAGGGTGTGAGAACATAGTTAAAAGAATATCAAAACTTTGCACCAACTTTTTTTGAGACGGGAAGCCACATCTACTGTTGGTTCACATTCTTTGGTGACCATCGTTGAAACATGCACTAGCCCATGCCAACTCTTGCAATTACCCCCACCAACCACTCATTTATTTCCCGACAAAGAAATGTTTCAAATTTTCTTGGGGACGCAACACATCTGCTATCTGGTCTTCACTCGGAGTATTTAGATATTGAAAAAGAAGGAAAGTTGCCCCACCTTCGCACCTCTTTGTTGGGAATTGAGAATTGCACAAGTATGGTTAATACTGCTAACCAAGATTACTACTGCTTGATGAAGTTACTATTGCTAAGCAAAGTTAGTACTGCTAGTAGTTAGTACTGCTAGTAGTTAGTACTGCTGAAGTTAGTACTGCCAGATCAAAGTTAATACTGCTGAGCACAGTTACTACTGCTGAAGAAGATTAATACTGCTCAGAGTGTTAATACTGCTACAACTTAATGCTGCTTAAGAGATAATCAAGATACGTGCAGATCAAGACTGAAGATAATCATGGAAAGCTTGGAGATAACTATGGAAAATTATACTGAAGATCTTTTATAATTTGTAATTATCTTTTATCTTTAGTATATGTATAGAATTATTAGGAATAGTTTAGAACATCAAGTTAGACAATATTCTGAGTTTTTGCTTTCATAGAGAGAATCAACCTCAAGGTTTATAATCCTAATTCTAGAGAAGTAGAATTCGTATTTGTGAGCCTGTTCATCAATATTGAGGTTGTGTGTGAAATCTTGTAGCTTTAAATCATTCAATAAAGTTTACAAGTTGAGATTTTGATTCACTGTTTCATTGATCTTTGAATATTAAAGTGTTATTCCGCAAATTCCTTTGATATTGTTTCTGAGTGTTTATTCTTGTTAAGAATTAGATCCTGACAAGTGGTATCAGAGCGAGTATTCTCAGAAACCTTTATTCATCATGGAAAACACAGTTGAATCAAACAGTACTCTTGTCTCAAAGGTTCCAATGCTCAGATCTAATGAGTTTGACATGTGGAAGATAAGGATCAAGCAATACATTCTCCTCACAGATTACTCTATGTGGGACATCATTGAGAATGACCCATCTGATGAAGGAAAAATTGGTGCAGATGGAAAAAGAACTCCACCAAAGACTCATGCAGAAAAGAAGATAAGACAGACAGAGATGAAAGCCTTGAGTACACTTCTCTTGGCTATTCCCAATGAATATCAACACCAATTCTTCAATTGCACTGATGCACAGATGCTTTGGAATGCTCTAGAGAAGAGATTCTCTGGTACCAAAAGTACCAAGAGAAATCAGAAGGCAATACTGAAGCAATTGTATGAAAACTTTATGTCAACTAAGAATGAGTCCATGACTCAAACTTTTGACAGGTTTAACAAGCTGATTGGTGAACTAGCTACTATGGGAGTACAGATTGATCAAGATGATGTAAACAGAAAGTTCTTAAGGTCCCTTGGAGATGAATGGACCATGTATACTGTTTCATTCAGACAGAATGAACAATTGGAAGAAAAAGAACTTGATGATCTGTACAATGACCTTAGAGTGTTTGAAACTAAGGTGGAGGCAAAGAAGAAGCCTTCTGGATATGTTCATAATGCTGCACTCCTATCAGCGTCAATTGATTCTACTGCTAACCCTGAATCAGTTAATGCTGCTAATGGAGCAAATCAAGAAAAAGGCACTGAGTCTATTTTTGAAGCCTTTCTCTGCAGCCATGGAAACTCTTCTTTAATCAATGATGATTTGGAACAACTTCATCCTGATGATCTTGAAGAGATGGATATTAAATGGCAGATGGCCATGCTTTCCATGAGAGTAAAGAATTTCATCAAGAGGACAGGGAGGAATAACTTCTCCCAAAGAAAAGAAGATGGAGCAGGCTTTGACAAGTCAAAGGTAGAATGCTATAAATGTCATATGAAGGGACACTTTGCCAGGGAATGTAGAAGTGGAGTGTCTCACAATAACCAACAACAAGCTCAGACTGGTAGCTTCAACCAGAACAGAAACTCTGCTCAAGCCCTTGTTTCTCAACAAGGAATGGGGTTTGACTGGAGTGATCAAGCAAAAGAGGCTATTCAAAATCAAGCTCTCATGGCAGAGGTATCTGATCTCCCAACTGAGGTAAGTTCTAATCTCTGTTCTAAAACTTGCATAGACACTGTTAAAAGGTACAGGGATCACAACCAGAATATGAGTGATGACCTAAAGAGGTTAGCAAAAGATATAAAAGACTATGTGAGAATTGTAGAGAGGTTTGAGGAACAAATTAAAGGTTTCCAAGCCAATGAACTTCAACACTCATATGACACAAACTACTGGAAGTGGGAGAAAAAGGATCTAGAACTCCAACTGATAAAGTCTAAAGAGGAGAATGAAAAGTTGAGAGGAGAGCTAGCCAAAGTTAAGCTAGATGTAGAAAAGTTTTCCAATGCTTCTAAAGCAATGGACTCTTTACTACAAACTCAGATTCATGACAAGCTGAGAAGAGGAATTGGGTACAAAACCACACCACCACCATACAACAACAACTACATCCCTCCTACATCAGACTTGCTAGAAACCAAACATAGGAAGGCTTGCCTGAGGGAGCCACTGAGATAGATCCTTTAGATGAAGTAGTTGTTGAGGACAAAACTGAGAAAGAAGCTGGTAAGAGTAAGGAGAACAATGTGGGTGGTGAGATTTCCTTAGAGAATAACATAATCACCAATGAGGACTGTGGAAGGGCTTGGATCAAATCCAATGACATAGAGAAGACTGAGGGAAAGTCTAGAAAGGTCCATTACAAGCAGACCACAATTGTGAATCTTGTTCCTTGCAAACAGTGTACATGTAACAAGTCTGAGCCCCTTAAACATAATAAAAAGAGGGGAAATCAAAAGAATTGGAATAATCAGTGGGCTCAGAAACAAGGAGTTGATCTGAGTAAAATCATCAGACCAAAACCTTGTTTCATATGTGGCAAATTGAATCATCTTGCCAAGCACTGTTACTTCAATCCTATGAACCAAAGGATGAATTTTCAAAGATCTGTGCAAAAACCCTTTGGTTATAGGAAGAATGAAAGGAACCATGTGGCTAAGAAATCTGTTAAATCTAAAAGCCACATGAAGAAAAAGACTGTTGAGGAGAGTGTCAAAATGTGGATTCCTAAAAGCACTAAAACTGTTAGTACTGCTACCACAAATAGTGCTGCTGACAAAGTTAGTGTTGCTGAGAGCAATACTACTGCTATCAATGTTAGTGCTGCTAACATTGTTAGTACCTCTTCAAATATTAATACTGCTAACTCTGTTAGTGCTGCTAACAAGGTTAGTACTGCTAAACCTGTTAGTGCTGCTAACTCTGTTAGTACTTCCAAAGTTTGTACTGCTTCTAGTGTGTGTGCTGCTAAGCCAATTATCTTGACAAAGTACTCCAGTAAAGAGTGCTCTGATTTTAAAAATCTCATCAAAAATGAATGTAAATACTTTGATGAGAAAGGGAGACCCAAGACCACTTTGGCTTGGTTTCCCAATCAGTACTAATTGTTTTATCTTTTGTGCAGGGCAACCAACAGCTCAAGGGAAAGAGCCTTTGGCATGTTGATAGTGGTTGCTCTAGGCACATGACAGGGAACATGGCTTGCCTCAATAATTTCAAGAAAATTGATGGAGGACATGTTGCCTTTGGAAATACTCTAGATGGAGGTAAGATCAGTGGTAAAGGTGATGTAACAAAAGGTAAGATGACCTTTGAAGATGTATTCTATGTTGAGCAATTAAGGTACAACCTGTTAAGTGTATCACAGGTTTGTGACAAAAAGCATAGCATATTATTTACTGATTCTGAATGCATTATCCTTGCTCCTGGATTCAAGGTAGTTGATGAAAAGATGATACTACTAAGAACTCCCAGAAAGGATAATGTATATTGTTTGGATATGGACAATGTTTCAACTAATTCATCCCTAAATTGTCTTGTTTCAAAAGCATCTTTGGATGAATCATCACTTTGGCACAGAAGGATGTGTCACATGAATTTTAAAACAATGAATAAACTTGTTAAAAACAACCTTGTAAGAGGTTTACCTGCAAAAGTCTTTTCATGTGATGATCATTGTGTTGCCTGTCTCAAAGGCAAACAACACAAAACTTCTCATAAGTCCAAAGAGTTGAACACTATCTCTAATTCTCTTCAGTTGTTGCATATGGATCTGTTTGGGCATACAAATGTTATGAGTATAGGTAAGAAATCATACTGCTTAGTTATTGTTGATTGTTAAGTCTAAATATTGTATCCAAGATTTAATAGGAAAGTCAAATGTGTAAAAGTCAACTTTGACCTTGTAATAGTTAGTCTAAGTAATGTTTAGTTTACTTTGTCATTAAGTCTTTGTATTAGTTGTATGGTATAAATAGGGTTTGTCTTCTAATCATGTGAAGAAGATCTAGAGCTTTTGCATTCATTGTAATAATATAGAGTTGTGATATTCAAGACCTACTTTCTCTCTCTAGATTCTCTCTCTAGTTCTTGAGCTTTATTAGATAAATCTTGAGTAATTAGCTTGATAGATTGGGATTTATGATTATCATTGATGATTACCCTAGATTTACTTGGGTATATTTTCTAAGGACTAAGGATGAGACAAGTGGACTGATCAAATCCTTTATTCTAAGAATTGAAAACCAAACAAATCAAAAGGTAAAAGTCATTAGGTCAGACAATGGTACTGAATTTAAAAATCATGACCTAAACACCTTTTGTGAGGAAAAAGGAATTGAGAGGCAATACAGTGCTCCTAGGACTCCACAACAAAATGGTGTTGCTGAGAGAAGGAATAGGACACTGATTGAAGCTGCTAGATCTCTGTTAGCTGATTCAAAACTTCCAATTACTTTATGGGCTGAAGCAGTTAATACTGCTTGCTATGTCCAAAACAGAGTTCTAGTAGTCAAGCCTAAAAACAAGACACCTTATGAGCTTTTAAATAAAAGAAAACCATTTATTGGTTTTTTCAAACCTTTTGGGTGTCCTTGTACCATTCTCAATACCAAAACTCACTTAGGAAAGTTTGATAGCAAGGAAGATGATGGTTTTCTTGTTGGTTACTCGTCTCAGAGTAAGGCTTACAGAGTGTTTAATTCTTCTTCTAGAATAATTGAGGAAAGTGACAATGTTAAATGCAATGAGAACACACCAAATCCTATTGGTTCAGGTCCTCAGTGGTTGTTTGACATTGATTCACTCACTAACTCTTTGGGTTTCAGTAGTGATGAGCATGCAGGTTCAGGAAGTGGAGGATCAGGGAATGTACAAGTACAAGACATTATTCCTCAGTCTGTGATCTTTCCATTACCAACAATAGACCCTGTTGATTTCTGTGAAAAGGAGACTATGACTGAACCAATTCAGAGTGAAGAAGAAAGAAGAGATAAGGAAAATCAAGTGCATGAAGAGCCAGAAGCAGCTGATGAGATCACCTCAGCTGACTTAAATGATTCCAATCTAGATGTGGGAATGAATGAAGAACCTATTCATCAGACTAGAACTCAAAAGAACCATCCTCCAGAGCTGGTCATAGGAGACATTTCTTCTCCTATGATAACAAGGAATCAAAGTAGACTTTAAGAGTTGCAGGATCAGCAACACACAGTACTCTCTTGCTTTCTATCTCAGATTGAGCCTAAGAAGGTTTATGATGCAATGAAAGACTCCAGTTGGATAGAAGTCATGCAAGAAGAGTTGCTACAGTTTAAGTTGCAAGATGTTTGGGACTTGGTGGACCTTCCAAAAGGTCATAGAGCTATTGTCACCAAGTGGATTTTCAGGAATAAAAAGGATGAGAGAGGAATAGTCATCAGAAACAAAGCAAGGCTAGTGGCACAAGGGTACACTCAGGAAGAAGGCATAGACTATGATGAAGTCTTTGCTCCTGTTGCAAGGGTAGAGGCAATTAGGCTATTTCTAGCATATGCTTCATTTATGCAGTTCAAGGTATACCAGATGGATGTAAAGAGTGCCTTTCTTTATGGAACAATTGATGAAGAAGTATATGTCTGTCAGCCCCCTGGATTTGAAAATCCATCATATCCTGACAGAGTATACAAACTGAAGAAAGCTCTCTATGGTCTGCATCAAGCCCCAAGAGCATGGTATGATACTATGTCTACCTATCTCTTGGAAAATGGGTTTGAAAGAGGTATAATTGACAAAACCCTTTTCATCAAAAGAAGAAAGAAGGACATCCTACTTGTTCAGATCTATGTGGATCACATCATCTTTGGATCCACAAAAGATCAGATGTGTAGAGACTTTGAAGAGTTGATGCACAAGAGCTTTAAAATGAGTTCAATGGGTGAACTTACTTTCTTCCTTGGGCTTCAAGTGAAACAGCAGAAAGATGGAATCTTCATAAGCCAATCAAAATATGTGAAAGACATCCTGGACAAATATGGTTTATCAGACTTAAAGCCAGCAAGCACACCTATGGAAACACACAAACAGATCATTGCTGATCTTGAGGAGGAGGATGTTGATGTCCATCTTTATAGATCAATGATTGGATCTCTCATGTATCTCACAGGCTCAAGACCAGATATTATGTTTCCAGTGTGTGTTTGTGCTAGATTCCAAGTCAAGCCAAAGCAATCACATCTTCAAGCTGTTAAGAGGATTTTCAGATACTTAAGAGGGCAACCTAGATTAGGTCTTTGGTATTCGTATGAATCCAACTTTGACTTGATTGCATATTTAGATAGTGACTTGGGAGGTGCTAATATGGACAGAAAGTCTACTTCAGGGGGATGTCAACTTTTGGATGCAAGACTAGTATCTTGGCAGTGTAAGAAGCAAACCACAGTGTCCTTATCTACAACAGAAGTTGAGTACATTGTTGCTGCAAGTTGCTGCTCTCAGGTTCTATGGATTCAGAATCAAATGATGGACTATGGGGTAACCTTTCTTCACACTCCAATCTTCATTGACAATAGCAGTGCTATAAGCATTGTTAACAATCCAATCAAGCACTCCAAAACAAAGCACATTGAGATCAGATATCACTTTATTAGAGATTGTAATGAAAAGAAGCTTATTCAAGTTGCTAAAGTTCATACTGACAACCAGTTTGCTGATCTATTCACTAAAGCTTTTGATGTGGGTAGATTCACCTTCTTGGTCACAAGTGTGGGCATGATCAACTCTGAATGAGCTCATATTTAAAAAGTGGTTGTATACCTGTTATTTGGTTGTTTTTGTTGTTACTAATCATCTTTCTCAGGAAGTATATTGCCTTGTTCAAGACCAACCCAAGCTTCAAGAGTCTAAGTATAGTTAATGCTGCCAGTGCAGTCTTACTACTGCTAGTTAGTTAATACTGCTAGTGGTTAATACTGCTCTCAGTTAATACTGCTAGTTAGTTAATACTGCTCTCAGTTAATACTGGTAGATAGTTAATACTGCTAGTGGTTAATACTGCTCTTAGTTAATACTGCTAGTAGTTAATATTGCTCTCAGTTAATACTGTTAGATAGTTAATACTGCTAGTGGTTAATACTACTCTCAGTTAATACTGCTAGTTAGTTAATACTGCTAGTGGTTAATACTCTTTATGTCCCGGATCGTATAAATACCCTTTTTGCCCGCCTAAAAGTTCATAACGACTCTTTGATTACTATTCATCTGCTCTCTAACCCTTTTTCTCTCAAGCTCATAGTAAGTTTCAGGCAAGAACTCTCAAGCTCAATGGCATCCATGGCATTCATTGATGAGCACAACGAAATCACGATGCTACAAAAGCCGAAGCAGGCTGATGGATTTCACTAGATAGTCGATTTTCTCAAGACAAGCCATATTGCGTATGCTCTTACAGTGTCTCCAACAATCTACATAGAGCATCAGAGACAATTTTGGGCAAATGCCACCATTGTTACTGAAAATGGTGTGCAAGTTATCAAGACAAGGGTGTGTGACAAACCCTTGACAGTTTCTGAAGAGGTAATTCGTATTAGTCTACGTCTAAACGATGCCTCAGGTATCTCATCTATCTCTAATGATGAACTGTTTTCTACTCTTCCTAGAATGGGGTATGGAGGCCCATTGGGTGTTTTTAAGTTCTCAAAAGCCAAATTTTCTCCCCAATGGCGGTTCTTTGTCCATACCCTGATGCACTGTATTTCTAAAAAGACTACTGGATGGAGTGAGTTTAGCAGTACCATTGCTTATGCTTTGGTCTGCTTGGCCACTGCCAGAATGTACAATTTTTCTAAAATGATTTTCAATGACCTTGTGTCAAACTTGGGAAACAAAAAGAGTTTTTATATGTACCCAAGATTTGTACAGGTAGTTATAACCAATGAATTGACGGATATGCCTCATATTGATGAGGTATATGTACCCAAAATCCCCAAAGGTAAGGTCTTTTTAAATATGAAGAGATCTCCATTGGACTCGGAAGGAGTTGACACCCCATTGTTCTCTACAATGATGGTGGTGTCCCACAAAGAAGAAGGTATGGCTTCAGGGTCAAGGCCCTCATTAGACCATCCCACTGAAAGCCAATCCCAACCTTCAATCAGCATATCAATCCCTCAGTCCCTTATTTAAAAACCAACTTCTCCAATCACCAATACTTACATCAGGAAAAAGGTAAATAAGGCTCCTTCCTTTCTTGTACCTTCACCCTCAAAGCCTTTAATCCCTCTAATGGAGAATTCTCCATTAGAGAATAACTATAGGGAAACCACAGGGGTGTCTCCCAACCCCAAGGAGGTGCTCACTGAGGAGATGTTTGAGCATATGGGTGAGCAGGCTGCCACTACTCCTGCTAGCACAGAGGAGGACAGTGGTAGCATCAATAAGACCTCCCCTATGGCAACTTTGAATGAGCAATCATTCAAAGGTCCCAGGTGCCAAGAAACCAAGGGGGTGGAGGGTGCTTCTGCTAGGCAGAAGACTTCCACTACTAAAAGATCCCATGATCCTTCAAAAGGGGGTAACACTCCTGGAGAAGGTGAGGACAGATATGACTATAATGAATTGATGGAAACTATGGGCAACATCAATATGGATGTAATCAAGCAAGGCAAAGACATAGAAGAGCTGAAAATGGTAATTCTGTCTCAACAAGTACAGATTACCAAATTGAAGAAAATGGTGAAGAGATTGGTCCAGAAAAAGAGAAGGAAACAGTTTGTGCTCAGAAGAAGGACACCAGTGGATGATGCTCCCAAAAAGGGGGAGTCAGAAGCTGATGAAAACATGGAAGATGCTAAAGATAAGGGGGAGAAATTTGATTTTGAGGGGGAGCAAGCAGTAGAAACAGAATCAGAATTTGTACAAGCAGCTGAAATAGAACAAGCAGCAGTAACAGTTAATGTTGCTGAAACAAGCAAAGCAGCAGAAACTGTTAATGCTGCTGAATTGAATGAAGCAGCAGAAATGGTTCAAGAGGTATTAACAGACCTTCTTAGCAGCAATGTGGAAGAACTTGAGACAGCTGAAGCATTAATCAAAGCTAAACATGATACTCCTAAGGTCACTTCAAAGACCAAAGGAGTTGTCATCAAAGACAATGTTGAAGTTATCAAGAAAGTTAGTGCTGATATAGTAATAAGCAAGGACAAAGGCAAAGCTAAGATGGTGGAAACTGATCAACCAATTAAAAAGCAAAAGTTGGTTGAGTCAGATGAAGCATTGGCCAAAAAGATTCAGGCTGAACTTGAGCAAGAAGAAAAGGTTCAAGTGGAAAAAGACAGGGAGATGGCAAAAGCTCTGGCTGTAGAACTCAATGAAGCTTATCAAAAGAGTCTTGCAACAGAAATAGCAAAGAAGAAAGCTACAACTCTAAAGAAGCATGGAATGATTAGAATGGGTGCAAAGAAGAGACAACCTTCACAGACCTTCCTTGGCACTCAAGAGAGAAACAAGATGATTACTTTTCTCAAAGGTGTTGTGGGAGTTAAAAAGGAAATGTTCACAAAGATGTCTTTTGAACAAATCAAAGGTTTGTATGAAGCTGAGATGACCAAATTACAAGGAAATGACAGAGCAAGAGTTGGAGCAGAAAAGAAGATGAAAGAAAGACATGATCTTCTAATTCAAAAACCCTTCCCTGATGAGCAAGAAACACCAAGGAAGGAAGCTACTCTAGGTGATAGTTTGAGGAAGTTAAAAAGAACTAAAATGATGGCAAGAAGAAAACTAGCCAAGAAGCCTATAGTAGAAGAAGCTGAGAAAGAACAGAAAGAAGCTGAAGAAGAAGGAGCATCTAAGTCTGTTGAACAGGAAGAACCATCAAGTACTGCTGATGTGAATCTGTACATGGTAGTGATGGACAAAGTGCCTGAACCTATATCAGCTGAACCTGTTGGTGTTAAACCTCCAGAGATCATTCACTGGGATACAATGGAAGTTGATGGAAAAGAGTATATAAGGCTGAAGAGGAAAGATGAGAAGTATGAAGTATATCATACTTGGGCCAAGATTGTCATAACATGTTCCAGATCTGATCTAGAGGAGATGTTTGAAGTAGGAATGGAATTGTATGCTGATCAACTGAAAGCTCCAGGGATATCAATCACAAAACTTGTGATGGAGTATCTATGTATGTTGTTCAAGCCAGAAGAAGTGAAGGATATTATCATAAATATGTTTCAAACAGTTAACAACTGGACTTTATATGAAACTAGTAGAGTATATGCACTGACTATGGATATAAATCACATAGAATACTTCCTAGTGGATATAGTTTACAACCACAGCAGACTGAAGCTGCATGCCATGTTGAAGAAAAAGCTTGGTTGTGCACCAGATTTAGAAATGGCAAGGTATTTGATCCAAAGAACAATTAATCAAAGTTTGGGGTTGAATGCTGATACAGGGATATGAATAATGGAGTTTTGGGAGCATCTGAAGAACTTGACTTCTCTTCCTAAAAGTCAAGTTAGGGGGAGATTGTTGGGAATTGAGAATTGCACAAGTATGGTTAATATTGCTAACCAAGATTACTACTACTTGATGAAGTTACTACTGCTAAGCAAAGTTAGTACTGCTAGTAGTTAGTACTGCTGAAGTTAGTACTGCCAGATCAAAGTTAATACTGCTGAGCACAGTTACTACTGCTGAAGAAGATTAATACTGCTCAGTGTGTTAATACTGCTACAACTTAATGTTGCTTAAGAGATAATCAAGATACGTACAGATCAAGACTGAAGATAATCATGAAAAGCTTGGAGATAACTATGGAAGATTATACTGAAGATCTTTTATAATTTGTAATTATCTTTTATCTTTAGTATATGTATAGAATTATTGTGAATAGTTTAGAACATCAAGTTAGACAATATTCTGAGTTTTTGCTTTCATTGAGAGAATCAACCTCAAGGTTTATAATCCTAATTCTAGAGAAGTAGAATTCGTATTGGTGAGCCTGTTCATCAATATTGGGGTTGTGTGTGAAATCTTGTAGCTTTAAATCATTCAATAAAGTTTACAAGTTGAGATTCTGATTCACTGTTTCATTGATCTTTGAATATTAAAATGTTATTCCGCAAACTCCTTTAATATTGTTTCTGAGTGTTTATTCTTGTTAAGAACTAGATCCTGACACTCTTTCATGCACATTGAGTCCGTGTAATACTTGTTGTCTCAACACTTTACACATTTTGAGGCTGAAATAGCTTAAGTAGCTTCAATCATTCCTACACTTTCACGTACACACAAGGAATATGTTTTATTGTCATAACATTCATAGAAAATTCCTTTGTGGCTTTTCAATGATTGAATCGAAGCCCTGGGAAGTAAACATCATAAAAACTCCTTTCCAATGTACATATGTTGTACAAAGTGGATTTATGCTACTTACTGGCATACTAACTATATCATTTGTTGATTCAGGTTTACAACTCTTATTATATCCGAATTTGAAAAGATTCGGGCATATACATCTTATGAATTGACGAATACTCAGATCAAAAGGGTAGAGATTGTTATTTTATCATAAAGGGGAAGATTGTTTTTCAAAGACAGTGTTGAAATTGAAAAGTTTTGATGATCATGATGCTCACAATCATAAAAAAGGGGAGATAATCTGGAATTTCAAGTCAGATGAATGTTTTCAAGTCAGAATGTTTTGAAAGTTATTTCAAGAGTTATTCTGGAAAAGAGATGAACTCATCAAAAAGGGGGAGGTTCAAAAGTGTTGGATCGATAATTGTATTCAAGATTAAATTGTAAAAGGGGTCTAGTTTGTAATAGTGTTTAATACCTTAGGGGGTATTTTAGCTGATATCTAGAAATTGATTAGGTCATGTTGACCTACGTATAAAAGGTATTATTCTTCTAGTTTTCGGTAGAACAGTATTGGTGTAGCTAGAGGGAGCCGTATACTCTGAATTATACACACAAGAGGTATCAGTACACCAAGAACACACACACGTATTCATCTGATTAATCAAGAGATCTGTGGTATATTGTTTTGATTTATATTCATCTCTTGTTCTTATTGTGTTGTGATTGTTTATCAACTATAATCTGGGTTTAACAAGTGGTATCAGAGCCAAAGAATCAAGCTTTTTGGATTAAACAGTATTTTTCGAAAATTCTACTATGTGAAAATCAATTTCAAAGGTTTGTGTGTTTTTGAAGCTGAAAATCATTGGAATAGGTGCGTTTACTGTTATAGAACATCACTAGATTGCCCTATTGCAGTTAAAAACACATATTGATTGGTTTTTGAAGATTTTTGAAGTTTTTGTTCATGAACAAGTCGAGTACTGTTCCATCTTATTTTAAGCATAAAAGTTGTTTTTAATCATTGATTTGATTGGGGTTCATTCATAGTATGTTTGTGGATGATTTGTGTGAATTTTACACTGTGTATTGACCGTTTGAAGTGTTTGCTGGATTGAAAATCGAGTACAGGGTCGAACAGTTGAAGAACTTGCAAAACACCCAACTCTCGCAGGGTGTTAATTTTTACTTAAGTATAAGTTTCGCAGGGTGCTATGTTGCGAATTGAAAAGAATTCATAGGACTGAGCATAAGTGTGACTTGCGAAAGCTTTAGGATTCGTAGGTATTGCTTGTGAATTCTAGGTGTCTGGATTACATTTTGCGCCACTCCCCATAGCGAGTTTCTGAGTTTTCGCCAGCTTCACTTAGCGTAAAGTGTCTTTTGCGCTACTGCCTTTGGCGCATTTCTGAGTTTTGCGCCAGCCACTGTCCCTAGCGAGTTTCTGAATTCTTGCCAAGAATACGCAGGATTCTTAAAGAGTTTTGTGAAGGCTTCGTAGAAGTTCATATTAGAATTCGCATTGTACTTTGATTTCTGAATTTTCTTTAAGTATAGAACTCTCAAGTCTATGCTCTGCGAATTCTTACTTATGAAAATTTGTTTTCTAATTTTTCTCTAAGGATAGGATTCGCTAGCTACTACTTCGAGAATTGTCAAGGTTTCGCAGGTTGTGTGTTTGCGAATTCCAAGTTTCTTAATTCTTTAGTCTGCGAATTCTACTCCTTTCTGCTTGCGGATTTTGGAAGGTTTTTCTATCTTTTGCGAATTCCTTTGTGATTTCTACTGTTTGCGAATTCTACATTTGATTATTTTTGGAAATTTATTTTTCTGAAAAATTTTGAGTGTAGTTTTTATCTGATTCTTGATTCTAAGATCTTATTAGTTGATTTAAGTGGTAGAGATATCATCATGCCTTACATAGACGAGAAGGGAAATACAGTGCTGACCATGAGATATTGTGCCTTAGCATATATGCCAGAAATTCCAGCATTAGAAGCTGAGAATAAAGATCTGAAAATTCAAAACTCATCTCTTCCAGAACAGATTGACAGATTGAAAAATGATAACGACTCGGAGAAAGATTTTGTTTGCTCAGAATGCATTAATGATTCTAAAAATGATTTTGCAGGAATAATTGAGTCTAAAGAAAAAGAGATCTTAAATCTTCAAGCAAAGCTGAAAAGATCTGAAAGTCTTAATTCTAGCTCAAGCTGGTCAAAGAAGGAATCAATGCAAAGAGAGCTAGATGAACTGAGAAGAAGGGCGAACATTGCTTGTGAGACATCTGATGGGCTGAGAAAAATGAATTCTCGAATTTATGCTAAAAGAGACTCTTTGAAAGATAAAGTCTTCAGTCTTGAGGTTGAGATTAATATGATAAAAGAAAGAGCAACTCAAGAGGGAGACCAATAAAAATCCCAAGATGAGATAATGAAGATTAAGAAAGAAAGAAAAGAATTTGCTAAGAAATTCTCTGATTTCTCAAGAAAAAACTTTGAAGAGAAGAAATCATTAGAGCTTAAATGTGTTAAACTTTCTCAACAAGTGTCAGATTTTGAGAAAGTTCTCATTCTTGAGAGAGACAAGGTTGAGAAAGAAAAGAAGATAAGTGAGAAGAAGAATGTAAATAAAGGCTTGTCTAAAGAAAAGAAAGTTCTAGAGACTGAGATAGCTAACCTGACAAGAGAGTTATATGAGCTATCAACAAACATTCTGAAGGAAAAGAAGACGAAATCTGAATTGCAAAAGAAGTTTGATCTGATTGCAAAGGAAAGAAATAGTTTGTCGTCAAAGATAAAGGAACTTGAAGAGATCGTATTCAAGGTGAAGCTGACTGAGCACAAAACGCCAGAGTTAATAGCTCAATCACCGAGAGATGATCTAATTGCATTTGAGTGCTCATTCAATTCAACAGCAAGTTCAATTTTTACTAATGTTTCTAATAATCCTTTGTTTGATGTAATTGATAATCATACTTCTGAACACAAAGATCAGATTCGTCCTTCTAACCTTTTCTTTGACAAAAATGTTGATGGATCAGGTAACTTCAAGAAGAACAAGTCTCGGAAGAAAAGGTTCTGGAGAAGGGAAGATGAAGAAAAAGACAGAGAAAATTGGATCTGGAGAATTAAAGGATCTTCAGAGGAAAAGAAGAAAGAAGAATCATTTATGCATACATTCAATGCTCAAAGGAACAATGCTCCTAAAGGTAAAACTTTTGGCAAACCTGATATGGTCTGCACTATCAATCAATTGATCAGGTTAGCACAAAAGAAAATTAGTTGTTCCTATTGTGGTACAAATGATTTTGTAAGAAAAGATTATGTGAATAACTGGTATGGTTCTTACTTTATATCTCCCACTAGAACTGCAACTAACCCATTAGGACCCAATTGCCAGTGGGTACCAAAAGTTAAATCTGTGTTGCAGGCACCCAATGTTTAAGGGGGAGAAAGAACAATGACTTCTAAGTACAACAACTTAGGACTCGATCTTCAATGACAAGAATGTTGACTTCTAGACAATACAGTCTAGGACTCGGACTTCTGGACACAACTGTTCAGAACTCGGACTCAAGAACAAAGCTTCTATTCAATCCGGAATAGAACCAGTGTCTAAAGCGTCTACTTCCTCTACCACTAACTCTATCACATCTGAGTTAGATTTGTTGTTTATTGATTCCTTCGATGAAATTTGTGCAGACTTTGACAAAGGCATATCAACATCAACACCAAGCTCGGAGGTCCCCACTCATTCTGAAGACATGTCTGGACCGTCCGAAGAAGTCACTGAAACTGCATCTCCATCAGGTACAACTAAACCGTTAGTTTCTGACTCTACTAATGTTGAATCTGTCTCTGTAGATATTCCTTCTGGAAATGAAGCCGCGAGTACTTCAGCTGTTATTCCAGAAGCTTCAGTATCAGAAACTCCTGTACAAGATGTCCCGAGCACATCTGTGGATCTACCTTCAATTCATGATGAATACAATGCATCAAATACGCAACAAACAGTTGAATTCTTGCCAAGCACACATCGATGGACTAAGGATCATCCCCCGCATAATGTGATAGGTGACGTACAATCTGGTGTCACGACATGGTCTGCATCAGCTAATTTATGCATGTTTTCAAGTTTCCTTAGTTCCCTAGAACCAAAGAAAGCATCAGAAGCTCTACGTGATCCCTTCTGGATTTCTGCTATGCAAGACGAGCTTCTACAATTCGAACAGAACAAGGTTTGGCGCTTGATCCCACTACCTCAAGGTAAAACTGTTATTAGAACTAAGTGGGTATTCAGAAACAAGAAAGACGAAGCTGGAGTTGTTGTGAGAAACAAAGCTCGATTGGTTGAAAAAGGGTATTGTCAACAGGGGGCATTGACTATGACGAAACGTTCGCCCCTGTTGCGAGGATCGAAGCCATCAGAATCTTCTTAGCATATGAAGGACACAAAAACTTTACAGTCTATCAGATGGACGTAAAGTCAGCTTTCCTAAATGGCGTTCTACATGAGGAGGTCTATGTGGCACAACCTGAAGGTTTCTTTGATCCTCATCACCCTGATCATGTCTACGTGTTAGACAAAGCGTTGTATGGTCTCAAACAAGCACCACGAGCCTGGCATGAAACTCTTACCAAATTTCTTCTTGCTTCTGGTTTCAAGAAAGGTACGGTTGAGACTACCTTATTTCTCAAAAGGCAAGGTGAGGACTTGATTCTCATTCAGATTTATGTTGACGACATAATATTTGGGTCGACAAATCAAAAATTTTGCAAGAACTTTTCTAAAATCATGGAAACAAAGTTTGAAATGTCGATGATGGGTGAATTAAATTTCTTTCTTGGTTTACAAGTAAAGCAATTACCCGAAGGCATTTTCATTAATCAAGCCAAATACATAAAAGACATGTTAAGAAAGTTCAATATGTCAGACAGTTCAGTCATGAAAACACCAATGGCTACTCATACACTCTTAGATGCAGATTTATCTGCTAAACCTGCAGATCAAAAGGTGTATCGTAGCATGATTGGTTCTTTACTTTATCTGACTGCCAGTCGCCCAGATATAATGTTTGCCACATGTTTTTGTGCGAGATATCAATCTAATCCTAAAGAGTCGCACTTTAATGTTGTTAAGCTAATCCTTAGATATCTCAAAGGCACTCCTAATTTAGGCATTTGGTATCTAAAGGATTCTCGTTTTGATCTAATTGCCTTTACAGATGCTGACCATGCAGGATGTAAGCTAGACCGGAAAAGCAGCTCTGGATCATGTCAATTTATAGGTGACAAACTTGTAAGTTGGACCTCAAAGAAACAAAACTGTGTTTCAACGTCCACTGCTGAGGCAGAATATGTAGCTACTGCTAGCTGTTGTTCGCAAGTCCTTTGGATGAAGACACAGTTAAGGGACTTTGGGTACAACTACAAATGCGTGCCTATTTATTGTGATTCCAATAGCACAATCGCCATAACAGCTAACCTGGTTCAGCATTCAAAGACCAAACATATAGATGTACGATATCACTTCATCAAAGATCATGTAGAAAAAGGTGATATCGAAATGCACTTTGTTCAAACTGACTTCCAGTTAGCTGACCTTTTCACCAAGCCGTTGGATGAAAAGAGGTTCCAGTTTCTAATCAGCAAACTTGGAATGTTGAACATGTCTTCTTAGACCTTACTCATGAGTCGAAGGGGAGTATTCTGAATCTTAATCTTGCGATTTATATATTGATTCTTCAATTGTTGCTAACGATAGAGGAATCATTTTTACAAATGATTACCACATTTTCTTTTGTGTGCAGGATAATTCAAGTGACAATGGCTTCTAATCACATCTGATTAGAACCCGCACTCCAGTGCTTTGTTTTCTTTTTGATTTATTAAAAAATATATATGTATTTTAAGTTGAGGGGGAGCTTAATTGTCAAACACTTTTTGTTTTGAGGGGGAGAATTGTATTGTCAAACACAAATGTCTTTGACTTCTCCAAAAGTTTTATTCTTCATGTATAAATGTGCTCCTTTGTGCATTCATGTACAAAAGACTGTTGAACAACACATTCTTTTAGGAAAATACATGGGATTTGATGTGTGAGCTTAACTGTACTTCCATGGATTCACGATAACCAGTTTTTCCTACCCCGGAATTATTCCCTGAGTGATTAAGGGGAGAGGGGTCAAAAGATTTGAGTGTTGGTGTGAGAAGAGGTAAAATGGAAAAGAGAGATTGGTTAGAAGTGAGATTTAACGTTTAAAAGAAAGAGGGTGAGAGATCAGAGTAAAAGAATATCAGACTCAACACCAAACTTATTTCTGAGCTGGGCAGCCACATTATATGATTGGTTTACATTCTTTGGTGACCATCATTGAAAAAGGCAACTAGCCCATTCCAACTCTTGATAAAACCCCACCAGCTACTCATTCTTTTCTCAAAAAGAGAATGTTTCACATTTTCTGGGGACGCAACACATACGCTATTGGTTCTTCACTTGGAAGATACTAATATTGAAAAAGAAGGAAAGTTGCCCCACCTTCGATCATTTCTCATGCACAATGAGTTCTTGTATACTTTGTTGTTGTCTCAACAAGTTTACATACTTTGAGCCTACATTGAAAAGCAATCATCTGTGCTTAATTTCTTTCATACACATGCACGAGCACACAGAAATTTATTTTTTGTCAGAACATTCATAGATAACCATGTGTTATTCGATTATTGAATGGAAGTCCTAGGGAGCCTACATCAAAACTAGCTCCTTATATAGTAACTTTGTGTTACTCAGTAACTGTGTGTTACTGACAGGCATTCCAAACTGAGTCATTTGTTGATTCAGGGTTACCACTCATTACCTATTTGAATCTGCAAAGATTGAAATAATCACGCTCTCTATCTGGGGGAGATTGCTTTTATTTCCACACATGGCTCTATACATGAAGACTACGCTTATTTGTTGATTTAGGAGAGAAAATTCCTAGTTTGTTTTATAATGTTTTGATGATGCTGATTCTCACCACTCATCAAAAAGGGGGAGAATACAAAAAGGAGGAATATACAAGTTTTCAAAGATGTCAAAGTGTCTGAACCTATCCGATTTATCAAAAGCCTGACTGAAGATGATCGTCAGAAGGACAAGGACACTTCATTTAAAGAAAGAGGAAGATATATGTTTCCTTAAAGTTGTGAAGATTGTGTAAAGCTACAAGCTTTGAAGCTTTTAACGTCATATTTGCTACAGTTTTCAAGAGAAGTGAAGACCCGAAGATAATTGAAATTTTTTTAATCTTGAATCCAAAGGGGGAGATTGTTGGATCAATAATTGTATTCAAGATTAAATTGTAAAAGGGGTCTAGTTTGTAATAGTGTTTAATACCTTAGGGGGTATTTTAGCTGATATCTAGAAATTGATTAGGTCATGTTGACCTACGTATAAAAGGTATTATTCTTCTAGTTTTCGGTAGAACAATATTGGTGTAGCTAGAGGGAGCCGTGTACTCTGAATTATACACACAAGAGGTATCAGTAGACCAAGAACACACACACGTATTCATCTGATTAATCAAGAGATCTATGGTATATTGTTTTGATTTATATTCATCTCTTGTTCTTATTGTGTTGTGATTATTTATCAACTATAATCTGGGTTTAACAAAAAGAATGCTGAAGAAAATGTTCCGAGATGAGTTAACATAGTTTGTTTTTTCAAAGACTGATCAGAGACCAAAGACTGAAGATATAAGCATTGAAAGATTCCTCAAAGCTGCAAAGTTTATGAAGTTTCAAGGATGTTCAAAGATTTCAAATCCTTGTTAAAGACTTGATGACTTTACAAAGCAAAGTGATTGACTTTTCAAGATTCTTCAAAGCATCAGAGTTTAAAGACTGTCAGAGCTTCAATGTTCAAAGCTATTAGAGTTTTGAGTGTTGAAGAATCAAGAGCTGAAGACTAATGTCAAATTGTTTTTAAATCTTGAATACAAAGGGGGACATTGTTAGTGTATTGTTGTATCCAAGATTTAATGTGTAAATGTCAAAGCCTGTAAAGTCAAACATAGTCAAAGTCGTGTTTAGTCAAGATTAGTTTGCTTGTAATTGTACATGGTCCTTTGACCATATAAATACCTTAAGAAGTGAGGAGAGTAAAGGTATGAAAGTGATGTATTGTGAGAGTTTTGAGCTTAACCATTGTATGAGAGATCATTCCTTGTAAGACTTGTGACTAATAGAAATGGCATTCTCTCTCTAGATTCTCTCTCTACAATCTTGTGCTAAATTGTGTGAATTGATTGTGTCTTGCTTGAATCTTAGACTTACATTCTTTTTTGATTTAAGGGCTACATCTTGTAATATTGAATTATGAAATAAGTTATTACAAGCTAACTCCTATTTATAGTCCACAACTATCACTACCCTTGTTACAACAATTAAGCCCAAGCCCATCTTAAACATTAAAGCCCAGTATGCCCAAAGCCTTTACAATACAAAACTTTCCAATTTACTTTACAAAACTTTCATACACTAACATTCTCCCCCTAAAGAACAATTGTACAGAATGTGATGGGAGATATAAGGCGAAATGAGGGAGATTTAGTTGAAAATCAAGATAATGTGAGGCTAAGTGTTATTGAAGCAAAAAAATATGGGGAGCGTGTGTACCCAAACCTACATTTCTAGAAGGGCAGCCACATCTACCACCTCGCCGCCTGTATTGTGAGCAGGTGTTGAAAAATACGTTAGTCGCCCACTAACGCAATCGCATACCCAAGCCACCCATTTTGTTGCCTCACAACAGGCAATAGTCTCATATATGCATGGGGATTTTGCACAAACGTTATCTAGCTTTCACTCGGAAAGTATAAATATTGAAACTAGAGTTCATCAGTCCCATAACTCAATTCCTTTTTGTGCACAATCGAGTCTAGCGCCACTTGAATTACCAATTTCCATTCCTAGGTCACTGATACAAACTACTACCATCAGAAGTCTGTGTGCTCCGATCGGAACATCCATAGTAGCACCACAATCTGCTCTTTAAGGATTGGATGGAAGTCCTATCACAGTCACCACCATGCCAGCTGTTAACACAGGCCACACTGTTGAATCTTCAACTATTGTGAGAACGGAGAGCTTGAGTAGCCCCGGTGTAATATTACCTAACTTCGTGTCAAAAGAATCTCTCGACGGAGCCTTAAAGGCTGTTGAAAACCGTATGTCAAAGAAGTTTGAGGAAGAACTGGAGAAATTAAAGAACTTGTTAAAAGGGAAAGGTCCGGTAGTAAAGGAACCTGTTCAGCCACCTCCACCACCTTCAGTATAGCCATTTGATATGTCAGTGGAGGAGATGAAGTCTTTATTATATGCAAAGTTATTATCACCGGCCCCTACTGATCAAACAAAAGTGGATCTTGTTAGTATTTTAAGGTCACAACAATCTCAATCTGTTGTTCCTCAAACACCTTCAGATGTTGTCATTGTCTCTGAATTCAATTCTTTCAAGTCTGAGGTGTTAAAGAGTATTCAAGAGTTAACAAAGGAAGTTCAAAGTTCATGTAAGGCTCAAGAAGTTTCTAAAAGAAGACATGATCCTGATTCCGATCAAGATCATGAGGGGGAGATGAGCAAGAGACAGAAAACTGTTGGAGACTCTACTGTTGACAAAGTTGTGAATGTGGAAGAGCAAGAAACTGAGGTAGTTGGTGATAGATAAGGTGAGCAAGTTGATGAAAGTACTGACTTGATTTTGTATGTGAATGAAGAGGTAGAACCGAGGGTTGCAAAACTTAAGGTTGCTACTAAGGAGGAAATATTGTTGCTGACTAGATGGATGTAGTAAACATTATTGATCTATCATCTGATGAAGAGGAGCTTAAAGAAATGAAGATGATTTACTTTCCAAAACTTTAGGGGGAGAATGTTAGTGTATGAAAGTTTTGTAAAGTAAGTTGGAAAGTTTTGTATTGTAAAGGCTTTGGGCCTATTGGGCTTTAATGTTTAAGATGGGCTTGGGCTTAATTGTTGTAACAAGGGTAGTGATAGTTGTGGACTATAAATAGGAGTTAGCTTGTAATAATTCATTTCATAATTCAATATTACAAGATGTAGCCCTTAAATCATTCTCTCTCTCTAGATTAGATTTACTTTCTCTATCTAGAATAAATAGTCCTCTCCCATTCTATCTAGTTACATAATCTTCAGATGTTGTAGATCTAGGACCTAACAAGTGGTATCAGAGCCAAACGATGAAATTTTTATCGAAACGGTTATCGGATCTCGACATTTCAAGTGATTTTGCCCGATCTACATGTAAGTATGTTCATAACTCTTATGTTGTTGAAGATTTGCTCTTGAAGATTTTCTCATGATACGATTTCAGATCTCCTACAATTTTTAGATTCGAAGATCGACAAGTTTTTTATTTTTTCGATTTTTTTTCGAAATTTTCGGTGTTCTTCGCGTTCATTCTTAAGTGTCAGGATCGAATTCTTAACAAGAATTAATGCTCAGAAACTAATATCAAAGAAGTTGCGGAATAACACTTTGATATTTGATAAAACAGTAAACAGAACAGTATATGATTAACAAACTGTAAACTTGTATTGAATGCTTGAAGCTACAAGATTACACACTCAACCTCAATATTGATGAACAGGCTCACCAATACGAATTCTACTTCTCTAGAATTAGGAACTACGCCTTGAGGTTGATTCTCTCTATCACTAAGAATTAATAATTCTAAAAACAAAAGTTAATTCTATCTATACTATACATTCTATACATATACTGATCGAAAGATAATTACAAAGAATAAACAAATCTGCAGTATATCTTCCATGTATATCTTCTATGTAAATCTTCAGTATATCTTGAATATATCCAGCTGTCATACTTTCCATCCGGATCTCTTTAGCAGCATTAATTATGCTCAGCAGTAGTAACTTCCTCTAGCAGCATTAACTACTAAGCAGTACTAACTACTAGCAGTACTAACTAGTTAAGCAGTACTAACTTTGTTCAAGCAGCACTAACTTTGTTCAAGCAGTAGTAATTCTACTAGCAGTAGTAATACTCAGCAGTATTATCCTTCAAAGTGCTCTGGCAGTAGTAACCACACTTGTACTAGCAGTAGTAACCACACTTATTAGAATCTTCAGTTCCCAACATTAAGATCCGAAAATTTTTGTGCATGAGTTGATATAACTTTCCTAAATCTGTTCATTATTGAATTTCAAGCATTCTACAATTTTTAGAATCGAAAAACGTCGAAAGTTGAGTGAGGTATGAGTTCCGAAAGGTTGTTCGCCGGAAAAACGCATCTGATCGGAATTTTGGCCAGAAAATCGAGGTTGAACTGTGATATTGTTAGATTTTCATTACAAATCTGTTCTAAATTAATGTTAATATCAATCTATTGTACGTTGTTTGATGGAATTACAAGCAAGAAATTGAGATCTATGATTTGTTGAAATCACCTCGCCATAAAAACGACCTCACCGGAGTCTGAACTGTTCATCGCCGGAAATTCGAGGTTGAGCCGTGATACTGTCAAATTTTCGTACAGATCTATTCTATAATGTTTATCTCGATCTCTTATCTCTTGATTGATGGAATTTGAGCATGAAAATCGAGATCTATGGCCTGTGAAAATAAGCCTCGCCGGAAAAACGAATTCACCGGAAAACACACTATTTGGCCAGAATTTTTCTGCTACTTCGCACAGATCTTGTTTGTTTGTTCATGTTGATTATATTTGCAATATTATTACACAATTTCCAGCAAGAAACAAAAGTTTTTTTGGTGTTTGAAAGACTTCGCCGGAAAATTCAATTATCTCACCGGACTTTGTATGTTACATCACCGGTTGAAATTTTCACGATGCATGGTTGTCTTTGTTGCTGAAAAACAGTCATTTGATGACTAATAAGTCATTTTGATGCAACAAGAAGTTGTTTGATTGTGATTTTGAAGCAATTTGAAGAAGAAAAAAGGAATAGTTCGTGAGTTTCATTTGGAAATGACAATGAATAGTGATTTAACGGACTTCCGTTAGTTTCGTTAGTTTTCTAACAGTTTTGGTCCAAAATCCGTTAATTTGGCCAAAAATTGTTCCTAGACCCTACCTTGTAGTGTGTGCCTTTATTGTTCCTCCTTCACGCGAAATGTTTACGACTCTTAAGCCGAATTCCTACTCGACTCGCGGTTATTTGACGGATTCTTTGTTTTAAACTAAGAATGCACTTGGTTTGTCACGTGAAACTCACTCGTTATCATTCTTGTGGGCTTATCGAAACGAGTTGAGTTTCTACATTTCGAGATGATGTTCGTGCACTTAGTTGAGGTTACGATGTACATTGGATCCGATTTTAAAGTTGAAACGTAAAGAGTAAGAGAAACTTTCAAGTGGGAGCCGAGCCTACAATTGAAGATGCATCACTAAAGTTTTTTCAAGAAAATCTAGGGGGAGAAGAGCTTAAAGAATTGAAGATGATTTACTTTCCAACACTTAGAATGTTAGTGTATGAAGGTTTTGTAAAGTAAATTGGAAAGTTTTGTATTTTAAAGGCTTTGGGCCTATTGGGCTTTAATTTTTAAGATGGGCTTGGGCTTAATTGTTGTAACAAAGGTAGTGATAGTTGTGGACTATAAATAGGAGTTAACTTGTAATAATTCATTTCATAACTCAATATTACAAGATGTAGCCCTTAAATCATTCTCTCTCTCTAGATTAGATTTACTTTCTCTCTCTAGAATAAATAGTCCTCTCCTATTCTATCTAGTTACATAATCTTGAGATGATATAGATCTTGGACCTAACACTATTCTCACCGGAAAATACGTGACGATGGCTTCTGAATACTTTGGTTCAGAACCCACTTTCAACTGTTTTTCTTCTTCAGGATGCTGATTAGATAATATCTTTCAAAGGAGTTTTTACTGTTGATTTGAGGGGAGCTTATAAGATTTTTACTATTCTATTTTTAAGGGGGAGAAGAACAAAGAATATTATACTTTCATTGTCATATTTGTCTAATAATTTGACTTTTTACAGGTACTGAGGGGGAGTATCTGAAGCTTTGTCAAGGATGCTTAAAAGATAATATTCATTTTAGGGGGAGTTAAGATTTATACATTGAAGGTATATCATTCTAAATTTTAATCTCTTACATATCATGAAAGAAGAACGACTTTCATATATGAAAAATGGTTTCCTAAATGTTCAAACCACTTCTTATTCTTAAAATGTTTTCATTAATTGAGAAGTGCGATTTGAAATGTGATTTCATATCAATACTTTGATGACTATCTGACTGTGTGTTTCTAAAAGGCTAATACTTGTGTATTATCTTGTCTATATACTGTCAAGTATTCTTACACACATCGGTTCAGTACATTCTTATTGACTTTGTTATTACCATGACTCAAAAGAAAAATCTTTCGATGGTAATACTCTCGTTTGAAATTCTATGTTATTTGAAATCAGACGTCATTTCTACATGAAATGTGCTTTCATTGCTAAATTATTTATATCTTGTTCATATAAACAACTTTCGCTCTTTGATATCCCTTATTATTTTTCTTCATGATGATCGATTTGATTGAATCATTGTCAGATTCTCAAAACAATGAAATTGAATGATAATAAATGTTCAAAATTTTGAGAGATCTTAAATGTTCAAATTGCTCAAATTTCATTCTTATCTTTAATGAGCATACATTTTCTGATAATGATATCTTCTGCTTATCTGTCAAAATAACTGTTGAGCAACAAATTCTTTTATGGATAAAATACATGGGATTCAGTGTGGGTGCTTAAAAGACTTCCATGGATTCACGTTAACTAGTGTTTCCTACCCCGGAAGTAATCCTTGAGTGATTGAGGGGAGAGGGATCAAAAAAGATAGAGAGTGGGTGTGTGCTGAGGTAAAATGTAAAAGAGAGATTGCTTAGAAGCGAGCTCAAATGTTAAAAAGAAAGAGGGTTAGAGATTAGAGTAAAAGAATATCAAACTCTGCACCAAACTTTTTCTGAGTCGGGCAGCTCCAAAATCTGTTGGTTCACATTCTTTGGTGACCTTCATTGAAAAAGGCAACTAGCCCATGTCAACTCTTGCATATAACCCCACCAGCTACTCATTCTTTTCTCAACAATAGAATTTTTCATATTTTATGGGGAAGCAACACATTATCTATCAAATATTCATTTGGAAGATGTTGATATTGAAAAAGAAGGAATGTTGCCCCACCTTCGACCCTTTCTCATGCACATTGAGTCTGTGTATAACTATTGATGTCTCAATAGTTTACATAATTTTGAGCCTTATTAAAAGCAATCATTATGCTTAATTCTTTCATACACAAGCACGAAAACACAGAAAATTTGTTTTTCTGTCAGAACGTTCATAGATTAACCTTGTGTTATTCGATGATTGAATGGAAGTCCTAGGGGGTGAACATCAACCAAGCTCCTTATACAATACATTCGTTGTACTAAGTAACTTTGTGTTACTTACAGGCATTTTAACTGTTTCATATGTTGATTCAAGGTAACCATTCTTAATTTGTCTGAATTTTTTAAGATTCAGATAAATACATTTTATTAATTGACGGCACACTATCAGCTCAGACGGAGACTGTTCATAAAATTCTTTGGTGGTGATTGTCTATTTTTCTACATGGGGGAGATTGTTTCTGTTACTCATGAAGATTGTGCTTATATTGATAATTGGGGGAGATATTTCAAAGACAGTGCTGACATTGAAATGTTTTGATGATTCTGATTCTCACAGTTCATCAAAAAGGGGGAGATAATTCAAGATTTCAAAGTCAAATGATTGATTAGTTACAATGGGGAGAGTATAAGGAGGAGAAAGTAAAGTCAGAATTGTTGATTATTCAAAAGGAAAAGAAATTTGTCAAAGTAATGATTCAAAGAAGAAGTTAGTGTCAAGAGAAAATTGAAAAGTTGAAGATGTTTGTATTTCAAAGTTTGCTGTGTTAAAGAGATTTTATGAAGAGCTTATTGCATGTTAAAATCAAAGGGGGAGACTGAAGAAATTGCTAAAGTTGTTAAGATATCCAAAGGGGGAGATTTACTTAAAACGCTATCAAAGTGACAAAGATTTGAAGATTTTATAGTTGTGAAAGATTATTTGTTGAAGATTTTTCAAGAAAGAGAAGACCTGAAGATGAGTGTCAATTTTTTTTAATCTTGAATCCAAAGGGGGAGATTATTAGAGTTAAATTGTATGCAAGATTAAAATGAGGGTCTTGTTTGTATTTGTTGTAAAGTGTGAGTGTTTATCTTGTAATAATTGTAAGTGTAGTTGACCAAGTGCTAAGGTCATGTTAACCATATATAAAGCAGGTCATAGTGTTATAGATTCATAAGATTACACACATACGCGTAATTCTGGTAAGAACACTGTGAAAACACACACACGCGCGTATTTCTGGTAAGAGAGCATCATAGAAACACACACAGAGAGCTAATTGTAAAAAGCACTAAATAGGTATATGGATTGATTTAGATTGTGTGAATCAATAAAGAAAGTGTTTCTAAATCATTTGTGTAGCAATTGATAGCTAGAATCTGGAACAACACACAGGACCTGGGGAAGTCCCGCAAGGATCTTCTCTTCCACAGCAAGTCATAAGTCCTTTCGACCATGACTTTACAGAATTCCTATGTAGCAAACAGTTGGATGCTACTCTATACCGTTCAAGTACTTCATTTTCCATAACCCCTTATTTTTCGGTTACTGATTTGAGCTCTCTTTTGCTCACTACACTAACCATCTTTTAGGTCCTACATTGGATGGCATTGAAGAGGCTGTCAAGGAGGGAGCTGTCAACCAAAGTAACATCTGCAACTGCTGACATCTCAACCATCCAGGCCAACGTCGATGTCTTTTAGACTTATTTTTAGGGGTTGAAAGATGATCTTGAAACCAATACCAACACTGAAGTTGTCACCTATCTCCAACCTGAGGTTCAACAACATTTAAATATCGTCCTTGCCAACAACACTGCAGCAATCTAAGAGCTTCAGAGATCAGTCTCAGCGATCTATGATGCTGTAAACAACAAGCTGACCCAGAAGAGTTACTAAAGAATATTCTGGTTGTGGTTCACCAAACTGCTCCAGCTCCCCTACCCTCCTTCACTGAAGACCATCGGCTCACACTCAACATGGTTGCTGAATTTAGCACTTTAATGACCAAGTATTTTAAAGGCCTAGAGAAAAATGTGTAGGCCCTCCGATATGTAATTTCTCCCCCCCCCCCCCAGCTGATGATAACAAATAGGGGGAGAAGAACATTGAAAAAATGTCAACAATATCTGAAATGGAGCAACCTCAGCATTCCATAGCTAGGGAAAGAGTTGATGATGGTGATGATGTTCAGGAAGACGATGCTATCTTCTTCCCACAACCACCACCCATCTCCTCAACGGCTCCACTGACTGAACCAGCTCACACAACTGATGGCGCTAAAGTTGATGAAGAAGAAGAAGAAGATGAAGAGGACAATGAAACGCCAGAGATCCCTGATCAAGAGGGTGATGGCAAGGATGATGTTGATGATGAGGACGAGGACGAGGACGATGATGGCTTCGTATTCCAGTGCATCCCTTGTCCATCAAAAGGGGATAGTAATAAAGGAGCCCCCAGCTCAAGGGGAGAGGACCTTTCAGCAAACACATCAAGAAAATCTTCAGATCATGTGCCAGACTAAGGGGAGTTCCTAAGACAAGAGGTAAGCACTACTCCTTTCATTACCTTCCAATGTACCTTACATTGTAGACTTACCTATTTCCCCCATAAATTCTTCCAGCTCATCCTCTCCTTTGCTTGAGTACCCGCCAAGGCACGTGTTCCAAGCCGAAGACTTCATTCCAGCTTATTAGCTAGAGTTGGATGAACAACATCATGACACTGACCTCAGGCCAAGAATAACAAGTCAATTTCTCTCATGACACTGACCTCTACGAGCTTAGAAAATATGGAGGAATCTTTCATACAAGCATTAGAAGAGAGTTGCACGAGAGTTGCACGAGATAAGGAAGGATGGTGAAATAGTTAGTGATTTCATAAGTTTTGATGATCTATAGTTGGTAGGTGCCATGTATTTTTTTTCTTATACCTATTAGTTTAAAAATCTTTCAGTTATGTACTTATCACTATACTTGTAATTTCATTTTACCCTTTTTAATCTTTTACGTATTAATGAAATTTCTGTGAAGTACTCTACTCCATCTTAGTACTGAAAAAATATCTCTCAAAATAGTAAATGGGACAAGTACTTTATAAGTCCCATATTCCTTACTATTTAACTTAAGCAATTTTCTTTATGTTGCTTTGTCATCATCAAATAGGGGGAGATTGCTGATCCAAACTCTCTTAGTGATTTGATGATGATTCTTATACTTACTGAAAATCACTTAGGATCTGCTTTTGTTTAAGTTGTTTCAGTTTCAGTGATCAACACTGAATATGTTCAGTGATCGCTTGTAACACCCCAAATTTCGTTATGTAACCTTGGTATTCTAGTGTTAAGATTTTGTCATTAGCACCGCGTTTGGTTCCGAGTTTGAGTTTGGATTTTGGTGGTTTTGGACAAACCACAGTGATCTACACGAGTTGCACCGCGACTTGAGGTCGCGGCACAACCCGTGAAACCCTTTGGATGGGTTTGGTTTTGTGTAAGCGGGCGAGTTATGCCACGGGTTGAGGTCGCGACATAACCCGCGAAAGTCCCTGGACCGACTTAAGGGTTTCAGTTTCCAAAATATCTCATTCTCTCAATCTCTAACTCTCTCTTCAAATTTATCTCTCTCTCTCTAAGTTTGGTTGGTATTCTTTGGATCTTCGAGCTTCTATTAATCGCTAGTATTAAGTGCATTGTTCGGGGTTTCGGTGTAGGAAGCTTCGTCTTCGCAAGGGGGTCGATATCTGGATCTTCGGGTTTTCGTATAAACCTATTGGGTGAGTTCCTACTATCATTTTAAACTTTATACATATCAAAAGTTACCTTTTAGAACTCCTATATATCTCAATGGTTTTAGATTTAAGTTTTCTACATATTTGATATAACTTAAGTTTGGGGAGATTTTAGGGTTCCCGATCATTTGTGTTTAATAAAATGATGGATTTTATCTTATTGAAGTAAAATGATGTTTTACTTGCACATTATGTGAATTTGTGAAAAGAATGTTTAAGGACTCGTTTTTAATGATTTTCATTCTTACCAAAAGTTGAACTGGAAATGACATTTTGTTTATAAAATGTGTTTATACCATATGTTTATTTATGGTTGCTCACATATGTTGTTGTGACGAGTCTGTACCATTACTAGCGGATCCCTAGGTTTTGAGTCGACTGATATTATTTGGTGGTTACCAAGTAAAGAAAATATAGAGCTACATGTGCATTAAATTGTGAGGCTCTGGCCGTTAACAAATAAGAACTACATGTGCATTAAATTGTGAGGTTCTGGCCGTTAACGACTTATTGTTGGGATGTCACATTCCCCATTTTGTAGCTATGGATGCATATGATCCTCAGGGGCAACTTGGTACGGTTATGTGAGGCTGGATACTAGCCATGGTTCATAGTGATTCTAGTGAAAGAGTATACATTGGTTTTGCTTGGGGCTAGATCTCACGTTGTAGCACGGACTTATGTGTTCGTATCCTCGGATTCCAATTGTTTAGCTCATAACTCGGATTTGTGGTCTACTTTGTGTTACACCACAATCCTTGGTAAAATGGTTCTTTTGTCATCGTATGATGAGTTTTGGACCGAAAAGGCCCGGTTGTGGCGAAATGTTATCTTTTATAAAATAAACCTTTATGAAAAGATTTCCTTATGATACTGATGTTTATATCTCTGATTTTGAATAAACTGTATGTTCTCACTAGGCTTTAAGCCTAACACTTTTTCTCAAATGATGTGTATAACAGGTTTCCCTTAGCGGTGGGTTGCACAGGGTCTTTGAGAGTCGAGCGTGGACTCGAGGCATATTTTGAGATGTCTAGTATTTTGGTGTTGGGCATTTTTTAAGTCCCATCTTTTAGTGAATTTTGGTTCGTCAAGTGTTGTAGTCTAGACGGTTATGTTTAGATTAGTATTGTTGATAAATCCTATATCCGTATGAGTTTTTGTATAGTCTTAAGGACTTATCCCCTTTATGGGAAGTTTATATCATTACAGATGTCTTGTTGCCATATTTCCATGTTTTAATTTACTCTGAATTTTAGAGTGTTGCAAGTTGGTATCAGAGCTCTAGTTTAATCGAACTAGGCATGAATGTAAGATGTCTAGACTTAGACTGAGTTTGATAGGCATTGATTGTGAGATTGGGTAGAACTTCTTAGATGGGTTAGTCTTAGAATCGACGGAGGTTATGTTAATCAAGCGTTGTGATGATGGTAACAAGAACCCTTATGTGTTATATGTTCATAATCTCACTTAGCTAATGTGATTATGAGGATATTTTACATGAGTGTAATTGGTTTGCTAATGTTATGACAATTGGTAGATGTAGCGGTACGTTTCTTTCGTGCGTGTTTCAGTTAAACTCTTCCTTACCCTTTCTCGTGCTTAAGTTTACCTGCTCTACCTTGGTATGTTGACCGTTAGAGTAGTGCGAAAGTTTCTAAGCGAGTAACCCAAGGAATGATTGTTGTTTATAGCAATGTCTCTTTGGGATGATAGTAAGTGCGTTGAACGCATTAAGTTAATCATCTTGAGCCAGATTCGTTGGTGGAATTAGAACTATATCTTGTTAGATCGATTCTATTTCGAGAAGATTTGTAAGTTAATTAATGGGATGGTTGCCCTATGATGCCTGAGGCATCCGGTTGATTATAGTACGTCGGGATGTTGGGAAGCGTAGTATTAAGATGTGAGTGCCGACCGAATTCATGCATTAGATTTATTTCTAAAATAAGGTTGCATAAATTGCTTTTCTTGATCGCCAACCATAAAGTAAATTACCTTATAGCGTTTTGGCAAAACATTTAGCAATCAGCATATTTTAAACTATGAGCATAAGCATGCTTAAAATGGTTAGTTGCACCTGATTTCAAATTGTTATCAAAACTCTCTTTATTCACGTCTTGTGTTTAAATGTTATTTTTGGATGTCGAAATATCTGTGTTTTAACGCTTTTTGAGTTAATGGGCAAGTAGCTGTGGAATTTTGACCTTGACATTGGATCTCTTCCACGTATGTCAATGGTTTTAAAGGAAGAGTTATTCCCATGCTTTTGAGTAGGAGTTTTTTGGGAATTTTTAGTTGTGTGAGTTTTGTTGAATTCTTGGAGTTTTGTTTTACGGATTCTTTTGTCGCATGTGTATATTTTGTGATGCGTGAGTTTAATTTCATTGCGTGCAAGTTATGAGTTCTTTGGGCGTCGTGTTTCATCCAAAAATCTTGTCAAAATGGTCGCCTTATCTTGTGTTGCAAAATGGAAATTTGGACACCACTTGATTTTTAGCATTAAGGAGTTTTATGAAAATCCAGTTGAATTATGGTGTCTCATCTTACGACTTTTGTGTCGCGTAAATAATTTCAGGAACATGTGCATATGCATCATTGGGTGCGTTAATTTCAGGGTTTTGTTAACAAATGTCAACCGTCGTGTACTATGTGCATTGGATTTAAGTATAACGTTGGTGTGAATGATTGCATAAACGATTTATGTTATTTTTAAAAACAGGACTTTCGTTCTGATCGTATTTCCATCATTAACTCTTACTGTTAAAATTTCCGCAAAGCATTTAGTGAGTTAGCGGTATTTTGTCGTTGTAGTTTCTATTTTATCAAATGTGTTTATCTTTACAACGTGAAGCTTTAAACTCGATTTGAAATTTTATTTGCATCCCCGTTATATTACCGCCCTTTGGGGAATGAATTGTTGCAGATGGGGTGAGTTGAAAATTCTTTTGCTGCAACGCCTCTTGGTTATAGAGGAGGAATTTTAAAGATAAAATTGTGATTTTTCCTTTGGAGTTGTACAAACAATTGTTGCACATGTTGAAGTGCAAGAACCTATTTTCACGTTTATAGTGTAAACTATTGCGTATGTTTTACTCGGTATTTCTCAGGGTGCGAGTATTTTGTTAAGTTTTCGTATTCGGTAACTTGGATTGTTTTAACATCATAAATTGCTCATGTCGAGCTTGAATATTTCAACAAGTAAATAGCGCGATTTACATATTCTGGGTGATTTTGTACACGTAAAATCTACATTATGATTTATGCATCTTTGATGATTTTGTGCAAACAAAAGTCTATTTCATGACATATGCATCTTAGTATATTTGCATTCATAAAACCTTTGGAAAATCTTTGGTCCCAATACGTGTTGAATTTTGAGAAAGCATGTATTTGTGGTGTGGGTTTTCATAAGCATTGTTTAAAGACATTTCATTATTTGGGGAAAACCGTTAAATGTCGGTTAATTGTGTTTTAAGGTTTACGAGACTTTCGTTGGAAATTTACGTGAAGTGTCCGGCCTTTGGCTCGGGTTTTGACTGAATGAATCGTGTGGACATTTGTCCGGATTTATAACCGCAATGAAAGATTTTAGTATGATGGAGTTTAATTGTGTTTTTGGTGAGTTAAAGTTGATTTGTGAAAGCGGTGTACATGCCAAAATGTTTATTTTAAAGTGTTTGTGTTTTACATTAAATTGTTAACTGCTGATAAGTTTTGGTTATTTTGAAATGTTTAGTTTTATGAACATGTTGAGACACCCATTTTGGGATCTTTGGTTATTTTGGTAAATAAATCATGTTGAAGTGTTTCTTTGATGATTTTACATATATAATTGGAGTTCAATTGACGTAAGTGTCATTTGGTGTATTTGATCTTATAAACCTTTTCAGAAAATGCATATTATTGTGTTATGAGGCATTTTGAAAACATAAGGGTATGAGTTCATTTGGAAAACGGTTTGTTTCAACCAACGACGAGATTTGAGTTAATTATACTTTTGGTCGTGTTTGCATAATAGTTGGTCAAACGTGTTTCAATATTTATATCGGCTTTCATTTGGGTATTTACGTAAATTGTTGGGTCGTTGGCTCAGTTTTGACTAAATGGAGTCTTGAGAACATTTGTACGGTTTAAAAACAGTTGTGAAATTTTTGGAGTATGATGGCGATTATTTCATGCCATTGGGAGTTACATGTTTTGGGAACTTTGTTTTTTTTTCAGTTGGAGTCATGTAATGTTAGACAGTGCTGTAGATCCATATACAGTCTGTCTGTTTTGTAAAGCCTGAGGTTTTGGGTTACACTTAGTGACCGCTCGGGTTGGCTAGCGAGTAGACAATAGGTGGCACGAGCTGCTGAGTTGGAACTCGTCTAGATTGGATAGGCACCCGTGTCCGTAAGCCCTTGAGGTGGAACTCGACGGGGTATGGCTAGAGGCAATAAACGGTTTGAAGTTGTGATGTCTGGTATGGCATGGGAACTAAGATCGGGATACGTGGTGAAATCCAATAACATCACGGGTGGCCCCATTCATTTGTTCTCGCCACCCAAGATGGAAACGTTTAGAGGTCATGCGAGGAAGTTGTATGGGCGGCCTACTTGCGTGTCCTTCTATTATCTTTGTGTAAGGGTCTCTCCGTCGTAGACCCGGGGTATTTTAAACACTAATATCATATTTTTACCAACTTTGGTTATGTGGAGTCGACGGTAAATGATGGCTTTAATATTGGGTTCTCCCCACGTATATTAAGGTTTGAATGAAATGTGTTATTCCTGCATATTGATGTTTAGTTTTCTTTCGTTTTTGGTCGTGTGAGTATTGGGCCTAGTGTCCATGTTTTCGGACGTACGATGTGTAACACCTCAAAAATCAGAGTAAATTAAAACCTGGAAACCTGACAATATAACGAATGTACAACCATAACTTTTCATAAATGGGATCAGTTCTCAAGACTATACAATCCTATACAAGGATTTCATCAAAAGAATGGGACTTAACAATGCCCAGTAACAATACTAATCAACTCCAAAAACCTCGAGACTCAAAACTCGTCTCTCCAAAAACCCTGGCAACCCACCGCTAATGGAAACCTGATACACATACCATTTGAGAAAAAGTGTCAGACTTAAAGCCTGGTGAGAACATACAGTTTATGAAGCTCAAAAGATAAAACATTTGCATCAAGATAACATTTCTAAAGAGATTAAGTTTACACAATAGGTCCTTGCCACAAACGGGCTTTTTCATTATAAACACGCCATAAAAGGACCGAAGCAAAACATTTTACCAAGGATTGTGGCGTAACACAAAGTTAGGCCAACAGTCCGAGTTACGAGCTAAACCAATTGGAGTCCGTGGATACGAATCACGAAGTTCGTGCTACAATGTGAGATCAAGCCCCAAGCGCAAAACCAAGGTATACTCCTTCGCTAGGATCACTATGAACCATGGCTAGTATCCGGCCTCACATAACCGTACCAAGTTGCCCTCAAGGAACAAGTGATCCCTAGCTACAATTCTGGGGAATGTAACATCCCAACAATACAGTCTACTCAAAACCTAGGGATCCCACTAGTAATGGTAAGGACTCGTCACAACAACGTATGTGACCAACCATAAATAAACATATGGTTACAAACACATTTTTATAGACAAAATGCTATTCTCAGTTCAACTTCTGGTAAGAATGAAAATCATTTAAAAGAAGTTCCGTTGAATATTTCTTTCGCATAAACGCACAGGTAAAACATCATTTTACTTTTAAAATAAGATAAGATCAAAAAGGTAACTTTTGATATGTATACAGTTTAAAATGATAGTAGGAACTCACCTATGTTTCCTTCTTCTTAACGAGCGCTACCTATGATAACACCGAAAGAATCGGTAAGTCGAAATACAGATAAACCTCTCGTTACTTGAATAGGACTCAAAGACACAAAAGCTAACAACTTAACAGAACCTAAACTGGTCAAAGGACCACACCGGTCGAACAACTACCCCGGTCGGACGACCCCCGGTCGAGCACAACCATTCGGTCGAACACAACCATTCGGTCGACCACCCTCGATCGAACAGGCTTCGGTCGAACACAACCATTCGGTCGAACACCCTCGATCGAACAGGCTTCGGTCGAACACAACCATTCGGTCGAACGACCACCCGGTCGAACGACCATCCGGTCGAACAACCTCTGGTCGATCGACCATCGCCTTGTTCATCAAGAACAACGATGCAGAACCCAGATTCAACCCAGATCCAAATGAGAAAATACTCAGATCTCAAAATGGAACGGTTCAAAACCTTCACAACGAGATTCTACACGGCTAAAAGCATTCAGATCAAAGCATTAAGCTAGATTCGTACCTCGATTTGCCCGAAATGATCGACCCAAGAAAACCAAGCTTCTCCTGCTCTTCTCCTCTTTTCCCTAGCTTCTCCAACACAACAGATCAAAATGAGATATTAAGAAATATCTCAGATTTGATCTGTATATATATAGCTCAAGTTACATTATACCCCCTTGAACTTTGGGTGAAAGTCAACTTCTCACCCAATCCCAAAATTCAGGGTGTTACACGATGTGGATGGTGTTACTAATGTTTCATACCTCGAGTTAGTACAAGTTGTGTCAATTTATAAAGTATCGTTGAAATGAAGGATCCATCTTTGAAATTGCATAACTTTGAAAAGGAGTTGTTCCATGTTTTAAAATTCATTATTTGAAAGGTTCTGTTTTAAAGAGAAGTTCATCAATTTAATTGCTTTTACTTATGAAAAACTCTTGAGCTCTCTAGGCGTTAAGCCTAATCCTTTTTATTTTTCAGCATGTGCATCAAATTCCTGTTGTAGGTTTTATTAGCGCCCGTCCTTTATAGTCTGAATGTATAGATTAGTGGTATGTTTAGAGGTTAATCTTTATAATGTGGTTGTAGACGAAGTATTTATGGAAGTATTAAGAAATTTGAATAAGGGCTACTTCCAGATTTGGAGTTGGATCGGAGTTGAGTGATAACAGAATCTGTGTTAACCGATCGCCGGAAAGACGCATTAGTGCGCCTTGTAAGAATATCTTTATCGATATTAGGAATGGATCAGTGAAATCTGAGAGTTTTGGGAAGATTAGCGTCGACCGTTGGATTTGAGTTCAGAACCGTGCAGTTAGAAAGAAATTGGTAGATGGAAAGTTGAGGTCGCTAATTTCCTGGAGGTAGTAATTGTCACCTAAGGTTGGGAGGCAGCCGTAACCTTGGGAGTAAAGGTTACTTTGAAGTGTTTAGTGTTCATTCGGTTAGGTGTGAATTGTGCCTAAGAAGGGTAGCTCATGTGGATGTCGGTATTAGGATCTCGTTAATGATTCTGGCATTTGGGTTTGTGACAATCTTCTCTGCGGACAGTGTTCTATTGAGAAGAGTAGATTTCGAGGACGAAATCATTCTAAGGTTGGGAGAATTGTAACACCCCGAATTTCGTTATGTAACCTTGGTATTCTAGTGTTAAGCTTTTGTCGTTAGCACCGCGTTTGGTTCCGAGTTTGAGTTTGGCTTTTGGTGGTTTTGGGCAAACCACAGTGATCTACGCGAGTTGCACCGCGACTTGAGGTCACGGCACAACCCGCGAAACCCTCTGGATGGGTTTGGTTTTGTGTAAGCGGGCGAGTTATGCCGCGGGTTGAGGTCGCGACATAACCCGTGAAAGTCCCTGGACCGACTTAAGGGTTTCAGTTTCCAAAATATCTCATTCTCTCAATCTCTAACTCTCTCTATTCTCTCTCTTCAAATTTATCTCTCTCTCTCTCTAAGTTTGTTTGGTATTCTTTGGATCTTCGAGCTTCTGTTAATCGCTAGTATTAAGTGCATTGTTCGGGGTTTCGGTGTAGGAAGCTTCGTCTTCGCAAGGGGGTCGATATCTGGATCTTCGGGTTTTCGTATAAACCTATTGGGTGAGTTCCTACTATCATTTTAAACTTTATACATATCAAAAGTTACCTTTTGGAACTCCTATATATCTCAATGGTTTTAGATTTAAGTTTTCTACATATTTGATATAACTTAAGTTTTGGGAGATTTTAGGGTTCCCGATCATTTGTGTTTACTAAAATGATGGATTTTATCTTATTGAAGTAAAATGATGTTTTACTTGCACATTATGTGAATTTGTGAAAAGAATGTTTAAGGACTCGTTTTTAATGATTTTCATTCTTACCAGAAGTTGAACTGGAAATGACATTTTGTTTATAAAATGTGTTTATACCATATGTTTATTTATGGTTGGTCACATATGTTGTTGTGACGAGTCTGTACCATTACTAGCGGATCCCTAGGTTTTGAGTCGACTGATATTATTTGGTGGTTACCAAGTAAAGAAAATATAGAGCTACATGTGCATTAAATTGTGAGGCTCTGGCCGTTAACAAATAAGAACTACACGTGCATTAAATTGTGAGGTTCTGGCCGTTAACGACTTATTGTTGGGATGTCACATTCCCCATTTTGTAGCTATGGATGCATATGATCCTCGGGGGCAACTTGGTACGGTTATGTGAGGCCGGATACTAGCCATGGTTCATAGTGATCCTAGTGAAGGATTATACATTGGTTTTGCTTGGGGCTAGATCTCACGTTGTAGCATGGACTTATGTGTTCGTATCCTCGGATTCCAATTGTTTAGCTCATAACTCGGATTTGTGGTCTACTTTGTGTTACACCACAATCCTTGGTAAAATGGTTCTTTTGTCATCGTATGATGAGTTTTGGACCGAAAAGGCCCGGTTGTGGCGAAATGTTATCTTTTATAAAATAAACCTTTATGAAAAGATTTCCTTATGATACTGATGTTTATATCTCTGATTTTGAATAAACTGTATGTTCTCACTAGGCTTTAAGCCTAACACTTTTTCTCAAATGATGTGTATAACAGGTTTCCCTTAGCGGTGGGTTGCACAGGGTCTTTGAGAGTCGAGCGTGGACTCGAGGCATATTTTGAGATGTCTAGTATTTTGGTGTTGGGCATTGTTTAAGTCCCATCTTTTAGTGAATTTTGGTTCGTCAAGTGTTGTAGTCTAGACGGTTATGTTTAGATTAGTATTGTTGATAAATCCTATATCTGTATGAGTTTTTGTATAGTCTTAAGAACTTATCCCCTTTATGGGAAGTTTATATCATTACGGATGTCTTGTTGCCATATTTCCAGGTTTTAATTTACTCTGAATTTTAGAGTGTTGCATCGCTGAACATGTGTTGTAACAGTTAACTGAGTGATACCTTAAGACAAGGCTTCGCGCTAACAAGAACATTCAGCAATATCGAAGACAGAGCTGAAGAAAAAGATAGTCTAGTAATGATCTGAAACGTCATTCAGTGAAACCAAGACTCATCTACTAGGCGTGAGGATCCAACCATAACTCAGAGATAGCTGAAAAGCTTCTCAACTATTCAAGCCATCACCAATCAACAGGGTCAGTCCTAGGGTTTTTGATGTCGTGTGTGAAAATGCAAAAAAATGCCCCTATGTCTATTTTTTTAAGCAAATGAAATGACAAAACATATGATTTTTAAAGGTTTTGGAACCTAGTTAAGTTAGGTGGCTCATCCTCACGTTGATTTTTGTTAATTATAATTAAAAAAAATAAAAAAAGGGGACATAAAAACCGAAACCCCGAATTACAAAATATAGAATGATAAAAGGATAAACATGATTTAAGATTGTGCTTCCTTCTTTTCCTGTTTTCCCTTTTCCAAATTGAAATTGACACAATAGAACATTTACTTCAATATACAGAACTTTAAACTAAAAGATAAGGAAAACTATAGTTAGTTTTTAACTAATATAAAAAATTACTATGCTATTGCAAAAAAAAAAGTGTCCAATAACGCAATATCAAAATATGTTATAGTTGTACAACATGCTCCAAGTGTGCTGATACATTGATGTGCTCATGTGCATTGCTAATTCAATATGCAAAACAAACCGAAAGAACACGAACGGAGGTTTGTTCGTGTTCGTTCATTTAACTTAACCGAACAAATATTTGAAGACAAACGATAAACGAACGAAACTTTTTGTGTTCTTGTTCATTTATTTAACTTAACCGAATAAACGAACAGTAAAGAGAAAGATCTCAAATATCTGGAGTTTTTCTTTGTATATTATAGGGATGATCCGATCTACAACGAAATCTTTTGTATTCTTATTCATACATAAAGAAAATGTGTTCGTTAATGTTCGTTTGTTAAGATGCTAAACCAACGAACGTAAACAAACTAAAATTTTTGTGATCATATTCGTTCATTAAGAAATTTTGTTTGTTCATGTTTGTTCGTTAAGAGATAAATAAAAATCAACTTGAGTTGTTGAAATGTTGGCTTTCACCCGTTCATGATGCGCATTTAGTATCCAGCACTACCGGGCCTTAGTCTGTTTTTAAAGTTAAAGCTCAGTCGTCTAATTCCTGAATTATTAAACCCTAAACTAGTAATAGATGACAACTTAATGCCCCCTAGGCTCTGATGTCCTGTGCAATTGCACGGGCTGCACAGGGCCAGGGTATGGCCTGGCAATCAAGAGTCTTGCTCTACATGATTGGAGTTTGTCTTATCCTATTTTGCACAAAAGGATGAAGGTACATAGTACGATTGTCTTCTTGTCTACAATCGTGCTTACCAACTCTATGCCACCTTCTTACACATGCGGCTCAAAACATGCTCAAGAAAGTAGAAAATGACATGCATCCACTATCCTCTTGACACGTGGATTGTACCTTCTGACTTGCATTAAATGCACTGTATAAATAGTATGGAAGACCCTCTACCATGTTAAGTTTTCTTTTTGTCTTCATTCTTCTTCTTTCCTTTCTAATCTTATTCTTGTGGAAAAGAACTTAGTGATTCTCAAGATTGTTTCATAATAGGTTTTACCTTTTCAATTTCTGCAAGCAATATGTAAATTCTGTTTGATTTACTCATAATCAATTAAAGAATTTAAAAAGAAAAATTGGGGTGTTTGTATTCATACCCCCCCCCCTCTTCTACAAACTGTTTAACTCTTGTAGCCCCTCTTTCTCGTTTCTCTCTCTCTCACTATATATATATATATATATATATATATATATATATAGGGTAGGGTAGGGTTCATGTAACAATTTCTAAATTGTTGGATGGTTTGATTTTTTATCTAACAGCTAAAAACATCTCCCACCTTTAATTACTATGGTGTATGGACTTTTTTTTTGTTTTATTAATTTACATACCACCTCGGTTGATTGATAACCAAAAATACGGATCTACAGTTACACTACATTCATTAACTTTAATCTTCACATTCACTCACCTTCACGAACTTCTACATACTTTCTTGCACTTTCACATGGATGAATTTGTTAAAATTTCAGTTATGATGTTAAAAATAAGTCTATGAAGGTAATTGAAGGTAGAAGTAATTCATGATGTTAGAAATGAGAACAATGACCATAAAAGGAAACACGAGAACGGTGGAATAACATGTGACTTTTTACACTATATTCACATGTAAAATCAAACAGGACGCGCCCGACCTTGGCCGCGATTTGAGGTCGTGCATGCATATTCTTGCGTGGCGCACTTTTGGGAGATGTAGTGGAATATCTCATCTACCTACGGTTCACATCCAGGCGCTATCAAAAGCCCTTATGGCCATAGAGGTTCACTTGCGATGACTCTAGGCCATTGTGGTCATCCGGGGATAAGTCGGTGCTCGTAAGCTGGCCCGGAAACACGGTTACCCAAAAAAAACGTGTTTTATAATCGCATTAATTCACATATGATTTGATTGTTCTTGCATTTTATAATTTTAATCATTTTTCATATATTTTTGTTTATATGTAATAATGAAATTGTTTTATGTATTTCTCATTTTAATGAAATTTGTTTCATATATTCTTGATTAATCAACCCTCATGATTCTTGATGAAATTGTTTCATATATTCTTGACTAATCAACTCTCGTAATTAAGAAAAAGTGGAAAAAATGAAAATTATGATTCGTTGAATGTGGTTTGTACGGTTTGTTAGATTTCACTGGTTTGTAAAATAACCGGTTATTTTACAAACCAGTGAAATCTAACAAACCGTGGTTTTCCTTATTTAATTGAATGAATTTATTTCATGAATGTGTTTAATATGGTGAATTTGTTTCATATAATTTTTTTTTGATGAAACTGTTTCATATATTTTTGTTTATATATAATAATGAAATTGTTTCATTTATTTCTCATTTTAATGAAATTTGTTTCATATATTCTTGATTTATCAACCCTCATGTATTATTGATGAAATTGTTTCATATATTTTTGATTAATTAACCCTTGTAATTAAGAAAAAGTGAAAAAAATGAAAATTATTGATTGGTTGAATGCGGTTTATACGGTTTGTTAGATTTCACTGATTTGTAAAATAACCGGACCCTATATATATTTTATATATATGTATAGAGAGAGGGGGTGATTCCATGAGTTTCGTATTATTTAATAATATGTAGCAAATTGGGAATAACTCTAATCTGAAATTAAAAAAAAAAAAATTGTTCACATGTGAAGATCAATCAACGTCCAGCCAAAGTCTACTCTTTCCTTTTCATGCCAACCATCATCCCCCAATTAAAAATAAATTAAAAAAAGATACCAAGAAAAAAGTAAAATGATATTTAAACACTTTAAAAAATACCCACCTTTTCACGATCATTTCAGCCATCATTTACATGTAATGTATAATTAAGTATCATCCTTTATTTATTAATATTTTATTAATTATAAAATTATATCCATACCAAACTTATTTGACACCGTGCGTTGCACGATGACGATAATCTTTTAGAAAGTACTGAAGTTAAATGGACGATAATCATATATCAAATATTAAACTAACATAAATCAATATTACCCTGGATATGAAGTTGTTTCATCATACTCGATAGTTTCTTTCGATATACATAATTAATTAATAAGTTCTACATCATCAAATTTGTAATTGGGTCAAAATGTAAAAGAAATGTGTGAGACTAATGATTATAATCATGAGGTGTTTAATGAGAATTGTTTTGTTCATAAGTCATAATATATTTATTTATATCCTCTACGTATATTACCATAAAATATTTGATTTACCATGCACATGTGATGTTACCTAGTTTTGCATAATTGCGAGACATTTTGATAATTTCCTTACATTTGTTGTAATGTACTCGTATTCAGATTTGGCCAAAAACCTCATCGAAATCCTCCTTTTTCCCAAACCTACGATTGCACGAAGAGTAACAGTAGTCATCAGTATTGTCACCACTTCGACTCTAGGCAAGTCCGATTGAGTTGTTAATTTTTCATTTCATCTATTCGAGTTTTTTTCGATATGCTCGATAATGTTTCTTCATAGTTTGGTTTCTCGGTAATTTTATTTGAAAAAAAAATAGATTTTAATCATTTTGTGTAAAATGAAAGATATTATATTGATTATAATATATATATATATATATTGTTTGATTTCAATTTAAACTAAAAAATGAAACCAGATAATTTATATATTAATACTTGTAAGTTATTATTTCTAATTTTATATATTTGGTTATTTTAATTTAATCTTTGTATATTGCTTTTTTCGTCATCTTTTATACATATTGACTCTAATAAGTTTTGGTTATGATTATAATTATAATTATAATTATATATATATATATATATATATATATATATATATATATTGATTCTAGATTTCTTATTTTATTTTATGTATTGATCATAATTAGTGATATTAAATATAAAAGTATGTAATAGGTATTTTATTTATTAATGAGATGAATAATAATAAGTATTTAATTATATATTGATTATAATTAGTAATATTAAATGTAATAAATATTGCATTTATTAATGAAGAGGTTAATAATATGTATTTAATTATATATTGATTCTAATATATATATATATATATATATATATATATATGGGTGAGTTCAAATGAAAACTTATCTTTCATTGTGTACATGAGGACAAATCTTAACCATTGATCAAAATTTAGAAAACTAATCAATGATTAATATATAATAAGGTTAATTGAGAAGTGATTAAGGACAAAATTGGAAATTTGAATCACCGTCTACCTTGTTTGACTTTTTATTTTATTTTTTAATTAAATTTTTTTACCACCTTAAAGTCAGAAATTCACTTTTGGTCTATTTTTTGTGTTTCTTAGCCCAAACTAGTCCCTCCTTGTAACACCGTTAAAGTTGGATCCATTAAATCAGTCATGTGCCCCTCACCAGGGGTATTTTTGTCTTTGTATCTTTTTTTCTGATATATCTTTAAAAGTAAATTGTATTAATATTTTTATTATAAATTAAGCAATAAATATACATTATGATGGGTTCTCCCTGTGTGGTTGTCCCTTACCGAGAGACCCTCTACCACCACCAAAAACCCACCTTCAATCATTCACCACCATTGATGCCCCTTCTCCACCCTACATCGCCGACACCACCTAGTGCAACTACCGTCGACAACCACCTGATGTAACAATCTTTTTCTTCTGGTGCTCTCTTGTTCAAGCACGTATCGTTGTCCACCAACTCGACCACCACTTCCACTATTAAAACCCCCAAGATCTAATCAAACCCTCCCCTCCGCCGAACACCTTCAAATAATCGTAATTTAGGGTTTTGATTTTTTATGTATTAAAAGTCTCATGAATGGATCCGATATTTTTTATGATATTTTTTGTATGAATCTGATATGTTTTGGGTTTGAATCTAAATTATATTTGAACGTTTTCATATAATTTTTTTTGTTTTGAATCTGATTTAATTAGGTTTGAATATTTTTGTAACGAATGCCTGGAATATTTTATGGGCTTGAATCTGATTTTGGTTTCAGGTTTTAATGTTAAATGGGTGGTCAATGGTGGCGTAGGGTGGCCGGTAGAGGTACTCATGGGTTGGGTTGATCGGGTTGAAGACATTTGAACAACTCAACTCAATCCAAACAAAAGTGCAAACCCAACCTAACCCGTTCGGGTTGGTCGGTTTAGTCGGGTAGTCTTTAAACAAAGTAAAATCAACATTGGCAACATAAAAATAAAGGAAACTTAACAATCATTTGAAATACGATCAATCATTCAAAAGAGTATACAAGTTCATCAAATATTTAGGTATTACATATAACTTTCCAATAATATTCTCTTATGAGTTTTATGGCACGTTGTTATCGAGTCGTTTTTGGTAACCTATACATATTAAAGAGAAATAAAAATAATTTTTGAGAAACCGCTAAAACTTTCATCGTCTTATCGGGTTAGTCGGGTTTGTTTTGGGCTAACCCAATTTCAACTAAATAGATTCGGTTTGCGCTAATGTTATATCGATTTTGTGGCACGTTACTTCGGGTTGTCTTTTTCGGGTCGGGTTAGTGTTGTTGATTGTTTATTTTAGCACCCCTAGTGGCCGGTGGTGAATGTTATTGAGGCAGAAGAAAAGAGGGTAAAAAGAGTAAATACCCCTCATACGAGGGATACATGACTCATTTAACGAAGCCAACTCTAACTTGTTAAGGGGAGGGACTAATTTAGAATTTGAAACACGAAAAATAGACTAAACATGTACTTTACGAAATTGATAGAATGAAAACCAAAAAGCAGTTATAGACAAGGGACAAAAAATGTAATTTACTCTAAAAATAAAGAAAATCTATGAATGTTCCAAAACTTGATGGTTTATTTGATCCATTTATTTAAGAAGGATAATATGGATTTTAAATTCTAAGTTTTCCTTCTTAATATTTAAAAAAAAATAGAATAAAATTATTATAAACATTCAAATATTTCGTATCCATTATTGACTTTTATTTAAATTTTAATAATTGTATTTGTGAAAAATTAAAAAAATATATTAATAATAAAAACTTAAATATTGTATAATAATTCACATATGTATAAATGTATGTATGTATGAGAGCAACCATAATATAATAATATATGTAGCTATTTATAAATAAACACCTTCATCATCCATAATGTTAACACAAAGCTAGAGAAAAGGAAAGCAAAATGAAGACGCAAATGCTATGTGTGTTTGTGCTCTCTTTCTTTGTCGTTTCATCTTATGCTCAACTCAGACAAAATTTCTACCAAACCACTTGCCCTAATGTTGAATCAATAGTCCGATCAGCCGTCAACAAGAAATTCCAACAGACTTTCGTCACCATTCCGGCCACTCTCCGCCTCTTCTTTCATGATTGCTTCGTTCGGGTTCGTCTCATTAATTTCATTGATCTTACCCACAAATTATTTTACGATATTGCTTTAATTTCAATCTGTAACTTATCCATATATATATAGGGTTGTGATGCTTCCGTTCTTCTCGCAAATGCAAACGCTGAGAAGGACCATCCTGACAACTTATCACTCGCCGGAGATGGATTTGACACCGTCATCAAAGCCAAGGCCGCCCTTGACAGCAACCCCAGTTGCCGGAATAAAGTTTCTTGTGCAGATATATTAGCTCTTGCCACCAGAGATGTCGTAGCCTTGGTATGAACTCAATCACCATCTTTTATCTACAGATTTCACCATGATTATTTCTATTTCTATAAAACAATACTACAACAAAACCGGATCTATAAAATGTCATAAATGTCTAAGTGTGATAGTAGGCTGCTATATATATATATATATATATATATATATATATATATATATAACTTAACTTTATATGACAAATGATATTTATCCTAGGTAAAAGTGTTGCAATAAGTTTATAATACGTTTTTGGACATTTTGTCTTAACAAATTTTGAAGGACCTTTTTAATTAAAATAAGGCGTCGTATTAAATTTTTCATGTAATATTATTTGAAAAGATGTCTTTTCAAAACAAATGGCCGGTAAAAAGTGTGTTCGTAAGACCTTCGCTAAAAGCTAATACGATATTTTATTTTAGCAGTGTCGTAAGATATTTGTTAAAACGTTCTATAAATTTATTACAACACTCTTACATAGAACGTATAACTGTTTAATCCTATAAATGTAAGTCCTATATTGTAGTTTATTAAAACATATAAACATTTTTGGCATACTATAAACCCAATGTTGTTGGAGCAATTTTAATGTATATTTAGTATATTTAAATTATAACCTATATATTTTTGGTTTGTCGATCTAAATATATACACAGGCCGGTGGCCCATCCTACAATGTAGAATTGGGAAGGAGAGATGGCAGAATTTCTACAATAGCAAGTGTTCAGCATCGTCTTCCACATCCAGATTTTAAGTTGGACCAACTTAACACCATGTTTGCAGCTCATGGGCTATCTCAAACCGATATGATTGCACTTTCAGGTGAATAAGTTGGATCCAATTGTCTTACTTATTTTTACAAAAACTTGTACTTATAAAGGGGTTTCATTTATTCGTTATGAATTGTATTTATTCATTCTCTAGGTGCACATACACTTGGATTCTCTCATTGTGGCCGATTTTCGGGCCGCATTTATTCGAAGAAGGGAATAGACCCGACCCTAAACAGGCAATACGCTCTTCAGCTTAGACAGATGTGCCCGCTCAATGTGGACCCTAGGATTGCGATTAACATGGACCCCACCACACCTCGAACTTTTGACAATGCGTATTTCCAAAACCTCCAACAAGGAAAGGGTTTGTTTGTCTCTGACCAAATCTTGTTCACGGACAGTAGGTCAAAGCCGACGGTCAACCAATTTGCATCTAGCAATAGTGCTTTCAACCAGGCGTTTGTGAACGCGATCACCAAGCTCGGCCGTGTTGGGGTTTTGACCGGAAATAACGGCGAGATCAGACGTGTGTGCACAAGTACTAACTGAAAACCGAAGATCTTACTATCATTTGTTATTAATTTAAATTCAAATTGTACATTGAACTTTTAAATAAGTAGCTACAATTGTTCAAACGCATGTAGCTTTCAAATAAAAGATCATGTTGGTTGGTTTGGTTAAGTTATAAATACTCCTTTGAAATATTTGTCCTTTGAGTTTGTAAATGATTATTAAGTCATTAAATTATCAATGATATAATAATATAATATTAAAAACTATGCATTTTATTTTGTATGTCATTTACCGATAAAAATGCATTGGTAAGATAAGGACAAAAGGAAAGGTCAACACTAAGTTGGAATAATGGAGGGCGGCGTTGGAACGCAATGAGGGGTAGAAGTCGACATTAGAGAATAAATGGTTCATTAAAACGACATTTTTAAGTATATAGACTCCACGATTCACAATGAATTTGAGTTTGTAAATGATCACCGAGTCATCAAATTTTCAATGATATAATAGTGTAATGAAAAAAGGTATGTATTTTATTTTGTATGTTATTTACCGATAAAAATGCATTGGTAACTTAGACAAAGGTTAACACTAAGTTGGAACAGTGGAGGGTAACATTGGAGCGTGATGATGGGTAGAAGTCATTAGAGAGCAAATGGTATACTAAAAGGACAATTTCAAAGTTTTAGGCTCCGTAATTCGGAATGAGAGAGAGAGAGAGATCAAGAACGACGTCACACACAACATAAAGGCAACACGGTTAAAGTATAGCGTTGTCACGAGAATGTTGTGTGCAATAAGTTCCCTTTAAAGGCAACACGGTTAAAGTATAGCTTCTCTGAAAACTTTCCAAAATTTCATCACAAGTTGTGGTCTTGCCAGAACAATCTATCTACTCCTAGGTAGAAGTAGATGAAAATATGCATTCATCCTACTCTCTTCAAATTCTCCATCCAAATGAGATATAATAAATTGGTTTTGACCGGTTTTTATGATCAAAATTTGTTATAATTTTTTAATAAAAAAGGTATAACTTTAAAATTATCTACTAAGAATAATATTGTTATATATGGAAGTCAGCTTACTTTACAAGATTTATCTAATAGGCGTTGGATCATGTGAGAAGTGTCGTTTTTGGTGAGAAGTGTGAGAAGTGTGTCGTTTTAATCTAAAAACCCTCTCATAAATTGTAGTTTAGAAAGAAATTGATCTTGTGCATCTTATCTCGGTGCATCTCATTTTAATGTACGTCCATTTCTCATCCAACGGTCGATAACCACTTCTCACCATTAACTCAACTTTTCACCGAAACCCAACCCTATATCTAATAATACCTATTGTGAGGTACTTTTCCAAAAGTACAATTACAAAAACCGTCCTGCAATGTTCCTTCCTTATTGAAACAAGTTTTAGACTGAAACCCGATTTGGATAGGGATTTCTAACACTAGTTTCTCTACGCTCTTCTCATTTATGGAACTTAAAATTTAGTATTATCATAAAAAAATCATCGAATTTAAAATTTAGTATTATCATAAAAAATCATCGAAAGATCATATCTTACAGTATATCATGAACGGACCCTAGAATTTTTTTCATACAGTGACACCATATAATATAGACAAAAATAATTACAAAAAACATGGCTTTTATCGACGTGTCTTCATTTTTTTCTGACGTTCAATATTGTCTGATGTGTTTTTAGCGTAATTCCACCATTTCGAGAGATTTCTAAAGTTTTTTGCTTGATTTCGAGGGACTTTTAAGTTTTTTTTTATCGATTTCGAAGGATTTTTTCGGTTTTTTTGGTTGATTTTGAGAGTTTTTTTCCGGTTTTTTGGTTGATTTTTCAAGAGTTTTTTTTTAGTTTTTTTATTACGAGGTACGGTTGCACCTTCTTGAAGTTTGCAAAATAATACGATAGCACCTTCAAAACGATACGGTTGCACCTTTAACGATTCTAAAATTTTTTTACCTTTCGCCGGAGAAATAATACGGTGACACGTGCCACCGTAGCCACCCATACAAGTCCGTCCATGCAGTATACTAAAAACAAAATTTGAATCCTATATTGTCAATACACAAAAAGGATAAGGATCCAAAAACTTAGGTAACTTATGGCACATAAAGGTATCAAAAAAATTAGAAACCGAATAACCAAACGAAACTAAATAACAATAATTTATTCGGTTATTTTATATATATATATATATATATATATATATATATATATATTTATATATATATATATATATATTTATTTTTTACTATTTTGATTAAACAAATAGCAGATTAAACTATTATTTTATATATTTTATTATATTGATTAAAACAAAACAAGTGAACATATTACACATTTAAAAAAATCGAGTGATTAATAATAAATCAGATGTAACACCCCCTTCCCGAGGTGGAAAACGAGGTTACGTTCAACTTAAAACAAACTGCTAACACAAGCACACCGAGCACTATTAAGTCACATTTAAAATAAATACCATCAAATATAACAATTGTCTCGAACGATACATTTTTTTTCTTCCAATACTTGCTTCAAAACATTTACAAAACCTACAAATTCTTACCAACAAACCTCTTAGATATGAGGATACTTTGGATCCCTTACTCCTTAGATTCTCTTTAAATATCTACCGCGAAGAAAGAAATGCGGCTGAGCAAAACGCTCAGTGCACAGATACAATAGACAACCAATGAATAATCGATCCCAATACCGAATATAATAAAAATCAGAACTTTGGACAAAAAAATCAAATTTTTAAGTGTTCGTGAAAGTTAGATTAAGGTGTCGTTTGTTTTTTAAGAGATCTAAAGTCTGAAGTCTTATTTTAGTTATGATTAATAAGAGGTGGTGTGTAAAAATGTCTTAACGATTCAGACTTAAGAGTCATTAAGAGGTTTTTTAGAAAAAACAAACATCCCCTAAGTATAATTCATTCCACATCGAACTTCAACAATAGATCGAAATACCCCAAAACAAAGAAAATGAAATCAAAAGAAGTTAAGACCAAATAACTCAATTTAATTGCTTAATCAAAAGTTATAACAAAATGAATATATCCAAATTCATTATTATCGAGACAGTAAATCTTGTCAAAGATGGGACTGTCAAATCAAAACAAATATTGACAACCAATTACCAAACGAATCTGAGAAGCTTAAATCAAAATCATAAAATGAGATTGTACGTCGGACATAAGCCACACAAGCACGTACGTCGGACATCCTCATCCAACTGTACTAAATACGTGAGATTTAGTGTTGGGCACTACGCCACCATCCACCCTACAAACAAATTAAATATGCTAGGGCCGACCCATACACCTCCTGAATAATATCACCAATCACACCATGGCTAGCTCTCATCAGAGCACAAAATAAACCTAAAGGAGTGGACTAATCACACCGCCACGGGTGGTGTCACGCCATCACTGCCACAATGACGTGCCTATGGTACCCCCATAGGTGGTTAGTAGCTTGGTATACCTTAACGAATAAACTTCAAAAGTATGTCACAACATATGTGATCACACTAGATGAGTATCAAATCATACTAATTACAAAACAAAATAAAAAAAAGTATTTGACAATACAAAAATACTGACCGCTCCCGTTAAAACTTTATAATTTTGAACACAAATTTGGAACGACTTAGGAGTCAAAAAGGAGTTTAAATGACATGAGTTTTATTAAACCATTAACATAACTATATGAATGAAATCTTACAAAATATTTAAAAAACAAAAACATATGGCAAACCAAAACCATAAGTAGGGTAGGAACTTCACACTCACAGTTTTCAAAATCGAGTCATACATGTTTCAGTACTTTACATGTTTAAAAATCCCACCTTTTATCATACTTCCGTTAGGTTTTCGGAAACTATATTTAAACAAAAGTTTTACATAAACGTCTTTTGATTCCAAAGAATCAATAATGAACTGAACGGATTTAAAATTGATTTTATACGAATTTTTTAAAACAGTCGCGCTGTTCTGGCCTAAAACGAAACCAGTTTTGGAAAACCCAGATTTTAGACACCTTGGCGTAAAAATTACAGTTTGTTCGTGTGATAGTAAATCGTAGACGACATCTCCATCTTTTCAAAAACATATTGTATGCCTTAATTCGATAAAAGAGTTATTTGTTATGATTTTTACAAATAACACGAATTTTTCTGAATAAAAAATCAGCATACCATATATAGATTTTGATGTTTCTAGAATATTCAGATCTCGATTTATTATATGTAAAACCGAAAGAAGAAACACCCGAGAATACACATAAACAAACGGTCAACTAAATGAATGGAAATGCAAAATAACTTTGATGGAAGTAAAAACACATATCGAAAGAAAAACAAAGAAACTATACACGTATTCAACGAATCAAACAAACACGTTTCGAAAGGAATTTGCACACATATACAATGGATCAAATAAACATAAACAAGGGGAACATAAAGAATCCGTACCTTTAACTAATATCTGAAAATCTCTAAATTTCTTCAACGAATCTTTCGAAATTATGATCAAACTCCAATCTCGAACCCAACCTTAAGTTAATATCCAATTATTAAAACCTCACGACCAACAACTAATAAGTATTTTTAAATTTTGATGCAACATATGTATTGATCCCAATCAACCATCATCAAACCAAACCAAAAAAAATTCACATAGATATGCCATAGCAGAAGCTTGCTAATAGATCTTTTTATTCCATAAGACAAAAACAAATCCACCTCCAAATGGACCAAATCCCTTTTAGATGACAAAAACAAACAACAATTTTCCTCCTTATACTACCTATATTATAAACAAAGACTTCAATCTTTCTGAAGCCTCGATCATCATTCCCACATTCTCCAGCAATAACTGTACATATGAAGAATCAAGAACAGATATAAAGCAAAGAAGATGACTGTGTCCAAGAAATAATCTGAACACATAACAACAACAAAAAAACACTTTTTTCCTTAAAAATATCACTGACTTTATACACCATTAAGGATAATTGATGAAACTAATCCACCGAAAAAGAATATATCTTTTGTTCAGAGGAGATAACAGTCTTAACAAAGCAGCAACAGTTAACCAAAATTCAATGCGGACCAGAATACATCTTGGGTACAAAGAGGAATCAACATAGGCATCACCATGGTAACACCTACATAAAACCCATATCAATATTCCCACCATTTTCACACCCTGAAATATTCAAAAATGTTAAAAAGACCAACAATTTTCATGGTTAAACACATTTTTGTAGATTCTCATGTGATTATGCCCCTTCTTCTAACTCACATTATTCAAATAGTGGAGATTGCTTAAGAATGGGGGATTGAGATTTGAAAATAAGAAGTTGTCGAAGATAGCTTCTAGGAGTACTCGAGCACCGAATCAAGTTAGTTCCGGTGAGATTGGTCGGCCACTGAATCAACTTGAGTGACCCAAAACAAAATTTTACTCGTTCCTCTTTATCAATTACTAACAAGATATTGGAAAAGAAAACTAAGTGATAAAACAGACCAATTTATATCATCAAAATTATTTGATCAAACAATATGGAACCTACCCAAGAACATTACAAGAGCTTACAATAGCATATAAATTAGCAAAAAAGAAGATAAAAGAATAATAAATAGATGCAATTTGAGCATCAAATCCAAGAATCCAATTATAGAAACGAATGAGCTTGCATTCATATGACTGCCCGGAGAAAAACTAACCTTAGAACGCATATTTCAATCTCTCCAAGGTGAAGAATGGGCTTCGGAATCCAGCTCAGTAGTTCACTATTCTCACCAATAAAACTTCACCAAGATCACCAAGAATGGGCTTCAGAATTCAGTAAATATACAATCTAACAACATAAACCATAGGCAACAACTTCTGCTTTTGATGGATGATCATGAACATATTAAGAATTAGTAGGACACATCCTAATTTAGACTTAAGTTAGCAAAGTAGTAGGATATATCCTACTTTAGACTCAAGTAAAGTTCTTCATGGCTACAAAGACAAGACATATTTATTGGTTAAATATTAAAACATGTCGAGTATAATTAGATCAAAACTCCATATATAAAAATCTTTTAATGTCACAAGCACAACCAAGTTAAATGATCCTTTGCAAAGCCTTAGTCAAACCACTGTTTCATGATGTTGTAACTCTATGTATTCCCTAATTTATATACAAGACAAAAACAAGGTAATTAGTTCATGAATCAAGTTAAATGGATGAAGGAAGAAACCCAAGTAACTAACGTTAAACAACATGTCTTTTATTGTGGTTAGAGCGATCGACACGACTACTATTTCTGCCACTACACTAAAAATCATAGGGCTCACTTCCATACCTGTGAAAAAACCGGTCAACAAATAGATCACGAACACCCAAAAGCTATTCAAGTAAAAGAATGTATCTTGACTATAAACATATAAACACTAAAAACCGCTGGCAAACCAAACTCAAGTGATACAACTACATTTGCATCATAATAGCTGTGAGGAAGGAAACCAAATAAGTTGAATGCTGCTGAATTTGAATTTAAATTTGAATATCTTATACTTGGTTTGTTTTCTTGTCAAATCAAGCACAATTAATATCTATTGTACTGTGTATTCATGTTTATTCTCCTTCATATAAATAATTCCAAAGCCCTAACCCTATAAAATTACAATTTGAAATGAGATAATGCATTCACTTATGTTACTATGTTAGCATCATAATTATGATTTTGGGATGTTTGACATCAATGCCAATTCATAGCAAAAAATTTAAAAAATTGCAGTTGTTTGACATCATAATTATGTACAGTGCTCATTTTCTATGTGCAAAAGGGAGATTGAGATGTATAAACATTCAGACATGAGTGATTGTCTACAAAGACAAATTATAGCAGTTCCAAGTTTTATGCATTAGTGTTTGGAGAAAGCATATTACTTGGTTATAACTTGTAATATGGAAGAAATCATGGTATTCCTGTCTCTCCAACAGAACCACACATCTTATCTAAAATGAACTTTCTAATATACTTTTTCTTATGCAGTTCCTATGTTGTTGGTTATTTTAAGATGCATGAAAATCCCAACCCTAACCCGACCCGCCTAACCCGTATAACATTTATGAAACTAAATTTAAAAATCGAAATTCACAAAAAAAATACAAATACAAAATTCAAATGAAAGCATTAGAAATCCTAATTTTATAGTTCAAACTTATAAATTCTGACCCAAACTAAAACATTAAAAATCCAAAACATTAAAAAGAAAACTTATTATATATATCTATATACTACCTTAATATTGGTTTACACCAAATGTCTTAAAGACAACTTCTAAAGCACATGGTACATCCATTTTATGCTAAGAATTTCAAAAAAACTCTTAATTACAAGTTTATATGCATAAGGTACAACATTTTTAAGCATAAAATTTGAAAATCAATCTACACGGCCCATACCCTTACCAAACCTCTCATACGGCCCATACCCTTACCAAACCTCTCAACCTGCTTAATTATCAGAGACTCAGACCATACCTGTTTCACTTACCTCACACGCTTTCTTCATAAGCTTTCTTCATAGAGTATGGCTTCTTTCAGAAAGCATGGCTTCTTCCACCTACTTCTGACCTCCCCTTCTACCTCTTCACGTCTCACCCAACGTTCTTATCTTCATATAAACAATGTGAAGCGGAGAAAGAGTGAGACCACCCATTCATCATCTCTTCACAAATTGAACCTGGACAATTACCGATTGAAATCGAAGAAAGAGCGTTTTCTCATCTGATTCTCCACGATCGTCTCATCTGACTCTCATCTTCTCATCACCGTCCATCGTCTCCACTTAGGTATGTCTTTACTCAATCGATTGAACCATATCTTGAGTTGGGTTTTGGTTGGCTACAGCAAATCCTGGATTAATACTGACGCAGCGTAGGTTTGCGGAAGGATCGACAAGCGTCTAAACCCTTTAACGGTTGAGAATTACGATGTGTAAAACTCAAAATTAAGAGAAAACTCTCTAAAAAAACTAAGCTTTATTGATTGAAACTTGATTGAATTGATTAACAATGAAACCTAGCTACCCTATTTATAGCTAAACTAACTAAGAAATAAATATGGAAATTAGAACTATCCTAATTATAAACTAACTAGGAAGCTATTTAAATAACTAATAAAAGGAAACTAAATAATCCTAAATTACTAGCTAATATAATTATTTAATTAACTAAAACTAATAAAAACAAAAGGACTTAGAATTGTAATGGAATAAGGAAATTAATTAACAAAAAGGCTTTTGATTATGTTTTAGATTTACGATTTGCTCTTCGATTTCCGTCGCCATTCTCTCTATATCAGTCTCTTCCACTTCTGAAGAACTCGACCCCGAGTTCTCTTCTAAAGGAATTGACTCGTCTTTGTAATACTCATATATATCGGCCACGTTAAAGGTGTTCGATATATGTAACGAATCGGGAAGAGCAACGACGTAAGCATTGTCGTTAATCTTCTTTGTGATCTTGAACGGTCCGTATTTCCTGGGTTGGAGTTTCCCGTAAGTACCGATAGGAAATCGTTCTTTCCGTAGGAAAACCATTACTTCATCTCCCTCATTGAAAACCTTCTTCCGGCGGTGTTTATCGGCCGCCGCTTTATTCTTTAAACCGATAGCTTCAAGACGTGACTTGACGGCATCTTTCGTTGCTTGTAATTCTTTAGCCATGTTACCCGCTGCGATGCTAACTCCCGGATCTCTCGGTAGCTTAATTAAATCGACCACGTGTCTCGGGGATGATGTATAGACCAAGGAAAAGGGAGAGCAACCGGTGGCAGTGTGGACGGCACTATTGTAAGCGAACTCGATCTGTGCTAAGGCCACATCCTATTGTTTCGGTTTGTCACCACATACGCTTCGAAGCATATTTCCCAAAGTCCGGTTAGTAACTTCCGTTTGGCCGTCGGTTTGGGGGTGAGCGGTGCTACTTTTATTGAGGGTCGTTCCGAACATTCGCCACAGTGTGATCCAAAAGTGGCTAAGAAACTTTGTGTCTCGATCGGAAGTGATCGTTTTCGGAACACCATGTAAACGTACTACTTCTTTGAAAAACAGTCTTGCGATGTTACTTGCATCGGCGGTTTTCTTGCAAGCGATAAAGTGGCTCATTTTTGAGAAACGGTCAACCACGACAAAAATAAAGTCCACCCCCCTTTGAGTACGGGGAAGACCCAACACGAAGTCCATCGAGAGGTCTTGCCAAATGTCTTCGGGAATCGGGAGAGGGGTGTAGAGGCCGGTGTTTTGAGACCGTCCTTTTGCGGTTTGGCAAGTATAGCATTTTCTAACAATCGAACTTGCGTCCCTCTTTAAATGTGGCCAATAATATCGTTCCTCCAAGCTAGCAACGGTTTTATCCCGTCCGAGGTGACCGCTTAATCCTCCCCCGTACATGTCTCGAATCAATTTTTCCCGTAATGAAGAGTCGGGAATGCATAGTTGGTTGCCCTTAAAAAGGTAACCGTCTCGGATATAGAAATCGCCGCAAGGGGTGCCGCTATCGCACTTTTCCCACATATCTTTGAAGTCACCATCTTCACTATAAAGTTCTTTTAACGCCTCAAAACCAACAATTTCGTGTGATAAAGTGATGAGCAAATTGGCTCGTCGGCTAAGGGCATCGGCCACTTTGTTGAGATTGCCGGATTTATGTTTGATGACAAAAGGAAATTTTTGCATAAAACTTACCCAACGAGCGTGCATCTTGTTAATCGTTTTCTGACTGCTGATAAATTTTAAGGCTTGATGATCGGTAAACAAAACGAACTCCTTTTGAACCAAATAGTGCTCCCATTGCCGTAAAGCTCGAACCACCGCATAGAATTCTTGGTCGTATGTGCTCCACTTTTTTCGGGCTTCGCTAAGTTTTTCGCTAAAATAAGCAACCGGTCTTTTTTCTTGACTTAGGACAGCACCGATTCCAATGCCACTCGCGTCACATTCAACTTCAAAAACTTTCTCGAAATCGGGTAATGCTAGAACGGGCGCGGTACTAAGTTTCTCTTTGATTAAGGAAAAACTTTCGTCTTGCTCGGGACCCCACTGAAACTTGCCTTTCTTTAGACATTCCGTGATTGGGGCGGTGACGGTACTAAAATTCCGGACAAACCTCCGATAAAAGGTTGCTAGGCCATGAAAGCTACGGACATCGGTGACCGTCTTGGGCGTTGGCCACTCTCGAATGGCTTTTACCTTTTCTTCATCTACTTCAATACCGTTTTCTCCGACGATGAAACCAAGAAATAAAAGCTTGTCGGTGCAGAAAGTGCACTTTTTCAAATTGACATAGAGCTTATTTTCTTGTAGTGCCGTTAAGACTTGTCGGAGATGATTGAGGTGATCAGCCCTTCCTCGGCTATAGATGAGGATATCGTCAAAGTAAACGACTACAAAAGTTCCAATGAAATGGCGTAATACCTGATTCATAGTCCTCATGAAGGTGCTTGGTGCGTTAGATGTGCCGAAAGACATAACCAACCATTCGTAGAGTCCGAACGGTGTTTTGAATGCGGTCTTCCATTCATCGCCCGGTCGAATACGAATTTGATGATAGCCGCTTCTAAGATCAATCTTGGAGGATATGGTGGAGTCGGACAATTCATCAAGCATATCTTCCAATCGTGGAATGGGGAACCGGTACTTGATAGTGATTTTGTTGATGGCCCTACTATCAATGCACATCCTCCATTGATTATTCTTTTTCGGCACTAGGAGTACGGGTACAGCACACGGGCTCATGCTTTCTCGTATAAAGCCCTTCTTTAGCAAGTCTTCAACTTGCTCTCTTAGAATCTCGTTCTCTTTGGGACTCATCCGATAATGAGGTAAGTTCGGTAGACTAGCTCCCGGAATCAAATCGATTTGGTGCTGAATGTCCCTCATGGGTGGTAATTCGGGAGGCAAATCATCCGCAACTAATTCTTTGAAATCTTCTAGCATCTCGTTCACTTCTTTCGGAATTTCAGCCTCGACTTTTTCTGCACTCATTAGTCCTTTGACAACGATAGGGCAAAAGACTTCAACTTTCTTCGCATCTTCTTCCATCTCTTGCTCGCTATTAGTCATGATGAGAAAGTTGTCGCTTTTCTTGTCGGGGGTCTTTTCGAAGCTACTAACGGGTGCCATAGCAATCTTTCGGTCGCCCCAACAGAACAACATGACATTGTCTCGCCCTTTATAAGTGACATCGTTGTCAAATTGCCAAGGTCGGCCCAATAGGATATGGCATGCATCCATATCGAGAACGTCACATGTAACATCTTCTTGGTAATACTTTCCGATTGATATGGGTACCCGACAAGTTTGTGTGACCCTAACTTGCGGGCCTTTCTTGATCCATCCGAGAGAATAGGGAGCCTCATGAGGTTGAGTAGGTAGATTAAGATGCTCTACCAACTTTCGAGATACTAGATTTTCACAACTCCCGTTGTCAATGATGAGGATACATACCTTTTTATTAACGGAGCAATGAGATCGGAAAAGGTTCTTTCTTTGGCCTTCTTCCTTCGACGAGAAGAGAACTCGTTGGAGCACGGTATTGATCTTCTCTTCAGACTCTTCTTCAGCAAATTGGAACCCCTCATATGTGTCGTCTTCACCGCTTTCCTCCCCGTCTATTAATGCTGTCGTTCTCCGGTTAGTGCACTCGTTGGATCGATGTCCCGGTTGGCCGCATCGGTAACACTTTGAACTCATCGGCTTAGCATACGGATTGGGGGTCTTGGAAGGCGTAGGCTTTCCTTGCGGTCCACCACTAGGATTGCCGGTATTAACTTTGTGAGGAAGGTTAGTGTCTTGCGTGGAGCTCTTTCCTTTATCAACGGCGGTGCTTGAGTTCTCGTTGGACCCTTGAAATCGACGATAAGAATTGGAGGTGCGAGCGGACTTCTCCATTAATTCAGCTTTTAAGGCCAAACTCGAGGCTTCGGTTACGGTCCACACGTTTTGGAGTCCGATCTTGTCTTGGATCGAGGTCTTCAAGCCACTGATGTACCGGGCTACTTTTTGGCCTTCGGATTCTCCGATTTCATTACGATCGGTTAACCGTAAGAACTCGGTGGTGTAGTCGGTTACGGATCTTGGACCTTGGTTACAACCGAGATACATCTTGTAGAGGATTTGTTCGTAATCTTCGGGTAGAAACCGTTCTATCATCAATTGTTTCATCCGACGCCATGATCGAATCGGACCTCTTCGTTGTCGTTGTCGTTGGACCACTAGCTTGTCCCACCATACTGCGGCGGTGCTTTTAAGACGAAAAGCAACCATCTTTATCTGTTTATGCTCGGGTACTTCCATTATGTCGAAGAATCGATCGACTTCGATCTGCCAGTCTAGGAACTCTTCAACTCCCATAGTTCCGTAGAAGAACGGGATGTCTGCTTTCATCCGATAATCGTGCTCATTCCTTCCGAAGTTGACCGGTTCTTCTTCCTCCTCCTCCTCTTCGGATTCGGAACTCAAAACATTGACCCGGTTACGATTGCCATTGTGTGGCCTCATAACTGGTTCTTCAAGCCTGTCCCTTCTCCGGCGATTGTTGTTGGCGAAGTCGGGTTGAAGCCTGTTAACAGCCGCCGTCAGATCAGCGAGTGCCGCGGTAAAGGCCGTGTTCATCTCGGCTAAATCTGCTTTGGTAGCGGGTTGTTGATCTGCCATGGTTAGTGAAAAGACAGGCGAATCCTGCTCTGATACCAACTGACGCAGCGTAGGTTTGCGGAAGGATCGACAAGCGTCTAAACCCTTTAACGGTTGAGAATTACGATGTGTAAAACTCAAAATTAAGAGAAAACTCTCTAAAAAAACTAAGCTTTATTGATTGAAACTTGATTGAATTGATTAACAATGAAACCTAGCTACCCTATTTATAGCTAAACTAACTAAGAAATAAATATGGAAATTAGAACTATCCTAATTATAAACTAACTAGGAAGCTATTTAAATAACTAATAAAAGGAAACTAAATAATCCTAAATTACTAGCTAATATAATTATTTAATTAGCTAAAACTAATAAAAACAAAAGGACTTAGAATTGTAATGGAATAAGGAAATTAATTAACAAAAAGGCTTTTGATTATGTTTTAGATTTACGATTTGCTCTTCGATTTCCGTCGCCATTCTCTCTATATCAAATACTCATTGGTTTCAATTGTGGATTGACTTGGGACATTATATCCACTATGATCTTATCATCTTTGGTTGCTATCTGTTGAATGCCAAAATGGTATTTCAAACTTTGCTCCCTATCTATTTGTTTGGTCTATCCCACCTGATACCTTTGGCCTGTGGCCATTTTCTATGTTTGTTGAATGCCATAATGGTCTTTCAACCTTTGTTCTCTATCCCCCCCCCCCCCCCTCTTTGGTCTTTTCACTCCTTATGTAATTTGGCCTCTGGCCATTATTGTGTTTAAAGTGGATATCTTTGGATATATGGCTTTTCTCCAATTTGTTGGCCTATATTTGGGTGATTATCATTTAAATTATCTTTCATCTCTTTGTTCCTATCTCTTTCTTTGGTCTGTTCTCTAGATGAATACCATAACGGCCTTTCATCACTTAGTTCCTACCTTCTCTTGTGGTCTCTCTTATATCATATCAATGGCCATAGGCCAAATTGGCTTACTTTTTTGGTTTGCTATCCTCTCTCTTTATAGCTCTCTTGTTTGTAGAAACCAGTGGTTTTGGCCCTTACTGCATGGATTGGTCTTTACCAATTTTTTTGTTTATTTAGTGATTGACTCCAAATCTGAGTGTTGGGGTTTGGTGAATTTTAAAGAAAGGTTGGATTTTCAACAATTGGCCCTTACTATTGAGTTTATTGCCTAGCATCTGATTCGAAAGTGGTTCTCTTTTACTTGGATTTTGGATCCTTGGTGGAGGATGATTAATGGTGGAATATGGTGGATGTGGAAAAAGGAGAAAGGAGAAAGGAGAAGCAGAATGAAGTTTGGGGAAAGGCTAAGTTCATAGATAAAAAAATAACTTTGGATTGGAGAAAAGGCTAAAAGCACCTTTGCAGTCTCAACCTTGGTGTGTCAAAATCAGGAGTTGAAAATTTCTAATATTCATTTTTATTGGAGAAAAGCACCTTTGAATAGGGTGTTGATCTAAATATCACTTTCTGCATTTTTTATGTGACCTCTGCTCCTGATACTATCTTACTTCTCATCAAGAAATGTAATCCACATGAAAAATGGAACAATAAAAAATGAAAAATGGAACAATAAAAGACTTGTATATATTCCTTTGATTGAAGTACAATCATCACAGATAATTTTTTTGGTTTGACCTCATCTTTACAGCTTTTTGTAGAAACTGTACTCTAGCGCTCTTGAATGCCCACGGTCTTATGATATATTGTGGTTCGATCCCTGGTATGTTTTGAAAAACTTTAAAGCTCTTATTTGTTTCTTGATTCTTTTTGTTTGTAATCTAGATGCATCATGGTTCCATTATATCTACTGATATGTATGCAGTTTAATTGCCACTGATTTTCAGCTAAGTTGGATGATAACTTCGAATTCTATCAATCCATGATGGCACTTGATTTCTTGATCATAGACAAGTGTTTTTCCCTTTACGGTTGCACTACACCAATAATCAACATTAAAATTAAGCAGCTATGTCTAACTTGTCAATGAACTAAACTGGGCATATAGTTAACTGATGAGATTTAGACAACAGTTGGTGTGAAGCTGGAGTGATTGATAATCCATTACAACATCATAAGCTTTTAGATGAAGTACAAGTAAAACAAGGTAGATGAGTGCAGTTTTATCTATGTAAAGTGTGGTTGAAATATGGGCCTTAGAGTATTACTGCTACATGAGCTCATAGAACTAGAAATCAAGGTGACTGAAAGGTGGGTGTGGCAATGAGAATATCACTTAAGATAGTTTTGTCATATCATAAACTGGCCTTTAGTGCACTTGGAAGAAGTGAAATTTACAAAGATGAGAGCTTGAGACAAGGTAAGGTAGATTGGGAAAAAAAATTGGGTGTTACTTATTTTATATTTAGTTGAGTGGCATTAATTATTTTATATTTATATCTTCAAAATTCTTTAGCTCTTAAAATACAATATGTAGATAATATAAGATATCATACATGTTACTGCATGTTCCATGTTTGTTGGTTTAAAACTTAAATAGATTTATATGCAAGTTTCTAAATTACATAGTTCATTGTTCTTGTGCGGCAAACCAAATTGCAGGTTATTGGCAACTCATGATGAGTTGACGACTATGGGGTTGTTTGTTTTTTTATAAAACCTCTTAATGGCTCTTAAGTCTGAATTGTTTAGACCTTTTTACACACCACCTCTTATTAATCATAACTAAAATAAGACTTCAGACGTTAGACCTCTTAAAAAACAAACGTCACCTATAACATTATTGTCCAAGTTGCCCCGGCATCAGCAGTAACTATAACACCCTACTTCTTAGTTAGTTAAATTTCAATGTCTTAAGCCTTAAACACAACAATTATGATTCAATTAAGTACATCAAAAGTTCCAACATCTGTAGCCTTTATTAAATAAACATATTATCAAGGATAAGTGGCTTACAAGTGTCCTACAAGGCAAAGTATGAGAAAACAAATCTACATAGATGACAAAGCAAGCCTAATAAGTATTCTCACACGGTCAACTTTACGTGGCCTAACCACAAGGGTTGTGACGTACTGGTTAAGGCCCTGGGGATGTGGTGGAATATCACATCTGCCCACGGTTCGAATGCAAATCCAGGCGTACACAAAAATTGTGGCCACTGAGGTTTAATCAGGGATGATGTCTTACGGTCGTAATTTGCCAAGGGATTTGTCTAGGCATAGCCTAGGACACCCTTCCCAAAAAAAAACTTTACGTGGCGTTGTCCAGAGAGATGTCATGGGGCAATAGGAAGGTGTTAGTGAAGCTTGCAACAAAATTCAATCGTGCCGGAGTCTACACCTCAAACGTCGTTTATCAAGAAGTTTTACGTGATGAAAAAGTAATCAACAATTATATTATTACACATTTGCTACCATGTTTCTATTAAAATCATTGTCCGTTTTTTGCAGGAAATATTTACGGATGAGTGCATCACGAAAACTAAACAATATTCTGGATATACGGATGAGTATTATTTACAAATGATTGTATTTCTTTGTTCAGTCATGAATTTCAAGTTTTGTAATGAATTCTGAGTATATGTGCACGTGTGCAATTATTTTTCCATTTGATCTTGCTAATACAACATATTAACCTTCAACTTGATATATTAGTTGATTTGCAAATTAACCACGCAAACTCATGAAATAAAATTGAAAGTATACTGGAAATGATTCAGGGCTAAACTAATGTTTCAGAATTGTGATTCACCCGTGCTGCATCGCGCGGGTACACCATATATATATATATATATATATATATATATATATATATATATATATATATATATATATACACACATACATATATATACTACTTTAATATGCATTTACATCAAAGTCTTAAAGACAACTTCTAAAGCACAAGGTACTTCTCTTTAAAGCATAAAACTTGAAAAACTCTTAATTACTAATTTTAATGCATAATGTACAACCCAGTGATACAAGAAATTTAAAACCGGTCCAATACAGTACATCCCAAGCCATGCTTTATGATATCTCCCTCTTCCACATTACCCTGTTTGGAAGATTTCTTCCTCTTGCTTCACGTCTCTCAAACCTACCAATTACAACCATGCTTGACATCCCCTTCTTCCTCTTACTTCACATCTCTCATACCTTACCCTCTTTGGAAGATTTCTTGAAGATTTCTTCCTCTTAAAATTTAAATTTCAAAATCTTAAAATTCAAATTTCAAAATCTTCTACCTGCTACGCCTCTCCCATCTCCCATCCCTTTTTGAGAGATGTATATAATGGTTTACACTTCAAAATTCAATGGCAAGATCAAAAGCGAAATAGCAGTAATAGCAGAGTTCGTGTTAGTGTATTGTTGTATCCAAGATTTAATAGGAAAAGTCAAGTCAAGATAAGTCAACAAAGTCAAAGTGTGTTTAGTCAATATGAGGTTACTTAGTCATTAAGCTTGTTGTTTTAGTCCTTGGTATAAATACCATGTTGTTTTGTAAATCATGTAACTAGAACATTCACTGTCATATCAATATCAGATTACTCTCTCTGAAAGATCGTTCCCAAACAGTTCAGAACAGTTTAACTGAAAATCAAACTTATATCAGCACAAAAAAAATATCAGATAAACTCAAAAACGACATAAAACGGACTAAAAATGAAAGAAAATATGAAAATAAGGACTAACATCGACAAAATATGAAACTAATACGAAAAACGAGGACTAAAATGATAAAAACACAAAAATATAAAATCTAGAGGCTAAAAATGTAAAAACACGAAAGATTGAAAACTAGAAGGACTAAAAATGACAAAGAATGAAACTACAACTATAGGGACTAAAACTGACAGCTTCTAAAAGTTACAACTCAAGGGACCTAAACTGCCAAAATACTAAAATAAGCTAGAGGGACTAAAGCTGCAAATATCAAAAACTACTTAACATGACTAACGAACTTAACAGAAATAGGACTTAAATTGTAAAGAATCTAACGGAAAAACTAACAAAACTAACAACAAGGACTAAAAATGCAAACTTTTAAAACACACTAACTGAACTAACAGCAAACAAACGAAATTGGACCAAAAAGTAAGAAAATCTAACAAACTAACGGAGCAAGGATCAAATTTGTTAACAAACTAACAGAACTAACGGAGTTCCGTTAGTACTGTTCATCATCTTGTTAAATCGAGAACTGCAGATTTCAACTTGTGATATCTTCTTTAAAACTCAACCAAAACACATGAAATTTGATGCAAAATGTTCCTTGATCACTCATCAATCGATCCCAACGAAAAAATCCGAATCATGAACTAAGATATAAGCTGTAGATTGAAGGGAAAGAGCTCCGACAAAGTGAATTTTCCATGAACTCCGGCGATGATTTTTTCCTCGATTAGTAGCTGTAAACACCTGAAACTCGCAAACCATGGAACTTGAAGATGCTTGTTTGGATTAGAACTCGCAGGCTAAACTTCAAGAACTTTGTGTGTTCTTCCAAGAATTCACGGATTTGATTCAAACTATTCTAAAACCTGCAAGACAGATTCTCAAAACTAAAACAGTATGATCGATTATTGAAATTAAAAACTTTCTAATCCATCAATAATGATCAAATCAAAATCAAAGATTTTCAACAACTGCATCACATATTACAAAGAACTCGTGAGTTTTCTTCAATCAATCGAGATCTTCGTTTGGAGAAAGTAACATGCCAATTGATCTTGTTCTCAATTTTTCTTCAAAATAACCCTTCAAAATAAAGTATTCATACACACATGTTCAGTACTTCATTTGATTTTGTTATTACCATGTCTCATAACGAACAAATTTTTCGATGGTAATACTCCCGTTTGCTTTCAAATGTTGTTCAGCATCAATCATCATTTCTATTCTTGTGCTTTCATTGCAAAATTGTTTATATTCGTTCATATAAACAAACCATCAATTCTTTGATACCCTAACCATTTCATTTGATCTGATTGATACATTGTCAGATTCTCAAAACAATTCTCTTGATTTCATTTCATTCATTTAATATCCTTGTTTTGAGAGATCTTCATTGTTTAAATGCTCAAATTTCATTCATATCTTTAATGAGCTTACATTTTGACAGTGTTATCTTATCTGTGCTTAACTGTTCAAGTTAAAATGTTGAGCAACCATTATTTATAGGATTTATATGGGATCAATGTGAGAACTTAAACAAAACTTCCATGGATTCACGTAAACCAGTGTTTCCTACCCAAGAAGTTATCCTAGAGTGATTGAGGGGTGAGGGGTCAAAATCAAAGAGTGGGGGAGATAACTCATTCGGTTGAGTTTTTCTCATTGTGTGGAGCGGTAAAATGGAAAAGAGAGTTTGGTTAGAAGTGAGCATCATGTCAAAAAAAAATAGGGTGTGAGAACAGAGTTAAAAGAATATCAAAACTCTGCACCAACCACTTTCTGAGCCCGGCAGCCACAAAATCTGATTGGTTCACATTCTTTGGTGACCATCATTGAAACAGGCAGTAAGCCCATGCCAAATCTTGCTATAACCCCACCAGCCACTCGTTTCTTTCTTAACAAAGAAATGTTTCATTTTCTTTGGGGACGCAGCATATCTGATATCTAGTCTTCACTCGGAAGATTTAGATATTGAAAAAGAAGGAAAGTTGCCCCACCTTCGCACCTCTTTCATGCACATTGAGTCCGTGTAATACCTGTTGCTGTCTCAACAGTTTACACATTTTGAACCTTATGAAACACAATCATTATGCTAAATTCTTTCATAACACAAGCACGAGCACACAAAAAATTTGTTTTTCTGTCAGAACATTCATATAATTACCTTGTGTTTTTCAATGATTGAATGGAAGTCCTGGGAAGTCATCATCAAACCAGCTCCTTAAATTGTACATTCGTTGTACACAGTAACTCCATGTTACTGACAGGCACTTCTAACTGTTTCATTTGTTGAATCAGGGTTACCAAGTTCATTATATCTGAATTTGAAAAGATTCAGGTATATACAGTTCATGATTCAGCTATTCAGATCAAAGGGAAGAAAATGTCAAATGTATCTCAAAGGGGGAGAATATTTGAAAAAGAGGGAGATTCAAAAAAAGTGCTGAAATTGAGAAAGTTTTGATGATCATGATGCTCACAATCATCAAAAGGGGGAAGAATGTTCTTACAAAGGGGGAGAATATTTGTAAAAGGGGGATATTCAAAGAAGATGCTAAAATTGAGAAAGTTTTGATGATTATGATGCCCACAATCATCAAAAAGGGTGAGATATCTACAAAGATCAATTTCAAAGACAAATGGTGAAGATAATCCTGAAGAGATAATTCTGAAAGTTAAAGACAATTCATATGCTTACTATGTTTCAGAGACAGATTCTGAAGATGATTCGTGAAAGTCTGTTTTTCTGAAGATGGTCCAGAGATCAAAGAGATGAAGATACATAGTTTTTCAAAGATTCCTCAAAGTTCCAAAGTTTTTCATAGTTTTCAAAGATTTGTTCAAGACTTGTTGACTCTACAGAGATGCAATGTGAAAGACTTTTCAAGCTTATCTGAAGATTCTTCAAAGACTGAAAGACTGAAGATTGTTAAAGCTTCAAAGTTCAAGACTGTCAAAAATAAAAGTTGAAGAATCAAGCGCTGAAGACAATTGTCAATTTTTTTTAAAATCTTGAATACAAAGGGGGAGAATGTTAGTGCATTAATTGTATACAATATTTAATTAGGAAAGTCTTGTAAAAAGCTTTGTAATAGAATAGTCAAAGGGAGTCAATGAAAGTCAAATAGTGAGAAAGTCAACATAAGTCTTAGAAGGGTTTTAAGTACTTAGAGTGTTTTAAATACTTGAGAGTTTAGTTGGATTACTTGAGAGTTTCTAGTTCATATAAATAGGTTTAATTCTTGTAATTTTGTAAGAGCTTACATTGTAATATCAAGTTTTACTTTCTCTCTCTACTCTCTCTCTACAATAAACATTGTTACATCTTGAGTGAGAGTGTTTGAATTGCTTGATTGATCTGGGATTACAATTTCAGTTCGTCATTCAAGGAAAGGTTAATCTCTCTATATCAAGGTTCTAAATGGCGTGAGGCGTGGCGTGGCGGCGAGGCCAAACCTCAAGCCTTAGGAGCCATGGCGTCTTCATGGCGTGACTTATGGCGTCAAATTTATAATTCATATATAATATTATATATAAAAACGTATGTTTTGTAGTGTTACTCAATGAGTCAATAGTAATAAGCAAGTTAAATTAGGTTATATGTTAAAAACTTGCAAATAATACATTAAAAACATAAAGAAAAATCAAATATCTCATTACGATAACTGCGCATTAGGCCATGGCGTGCCATGGGCATAACGTGGCGTGACATACAAGCCTTGGTGCCATGGCGCGCCATGGTGGCTGTGCGGCGAGTTTTTTAGAACAATGCTCTATATTGAACTCTCTACCATCAAACCTCCTGATTTCTGCAGAAAGGTTAATCTCTACAACGAAATCGTTGCTTATGCTAAATAATTCTCCCAAAAACCTGTGATGTTTGCCATTTGGCGGTTTTGGAAGTCGATACATTGTTGAAAAATCGTGATAATTAGGTATTGCTCTTCTGTAAGAGTTTGTAAATTTTGGCATACAATTCATCACATATTTTTCTTTGTTTGGTGCTCATCATATTTGTTGGGTTATTATTCAGTTGGAAATCCTAGAGTTACTTCTTACAACAATGCAAAATTGTGAAGAAGTACAAACCAAAGGTTTGATCAAGTTCATAACTTTTTATTTATATAAAATTGTCTTCTTTTCTTTAGTTTGTGTTCTCACATACACAATCGATTGTTTTCTATCGATTTTTCTATCGATTGTTTTCTATCGATTTTTCTATCGATTGTTTTAGGATTTATGTGTTCAAAATGAAGGTTTTTATTTTTGGATTTATGTGTTCTTTTCTTTCAAATCAAGGAATGCTCTTTTCAGTTTCTATGCAAAAGATTGTTTTTGATTAAGCTAAAACAGTCAGTTTGGATGAACAAAATGGATAATGACACCTCATGTAATGTGTGTTATGATCAGCTTGTTCTTGAAAGATACTGTTTTTTTTCTCTTTGTTGGGGATAAGTTCATTACCTTTTCTTGGCATTTTGTACCAGTGGCTTAAAGTCTTTTTTGTTAACTTTTAATAAAGTAAGTAGAATCTGTTCACCTTGTCAAATACAAAATCTGTTTGGTAAGGCCCAAACACTAATTATAGTATAACCCTTGTTCTTGACAAGAATTAATGTTGTGATTGTGTTGGATATTTGTTTGAGATTCTCTAATGCTATGTGTTGTGAGTTCCTTTAGCAAATTGTTTGTATGCTTGGATTTTTCATTTTATCGGGTCCTTGGGTGTATAAAATCGATTCAAATTTTCTAGATTGCTTTAATTTGAAGTTCAATTGATAGATGGGAGAAGAAATGGACAAACTATTGATACAGCAGCTTGCAAAGCCAACCGACAGTTGTGTTACTGAGAATAGTGTTTCATTCTTTGATCCTCAAGTCGTATGCCTTCTCAATGATGTTATTGTTGCGGTATTTCTTGTGATTTTTAACCATCATTTTTCAGTAGTCGGATCTGCATTTGAACTAACAGATGATTTGCAGCAGAATACGTCAACTCAACCATTAGATAGACAACTCAACCATTAGATAGATGATTTGCAGCAGATTTGCAGCATTTGTATTAATAGATGATTTGTAGCAGATGATATTTAATACACCTTAGGCTAATGCGTCAACTCTACCATTAGATACTCGGTGGGTGTGGCACAATTTTGTTGTTTTTACTTGCTTTAATTGGCTTGAAGTGGTATGAGTATTTCTTTTGAGATTTGTATGAACGGTTAAAAGACATTGTTGTCATTTCAAGAATTTGCTTTCATATTTTGAATGTGAAAGGTTTTACAGACTGCATGCTATCTAGAATGCTTGATTTCACAATGCTATGTCGGGGTGCTCACAGGTTGGGTTGATCGGGTTGAAACATTTCAACAACCCAACCCAATGTTGGCGGTTTGAGAATTTTCAACCCAACCAAACCCAAAGAAAAGTGAAACCCAACCCGATATATCAAGATAAATCAGATGATTATTCTGATTTTGATTTAGCTTGCCTTGAATACTTTGTTCTGATTTTGGTAAATGTTTTGATCGGTTCTTGCCCTGTTTAATTAAACCCTCAAAATACATAGAGAGGTAAACCTAATTCTTATCCGATAGATGGGATCCCAAAAGATGGGGTTCTAGGGGATTTGGTGTTGTTTCATTTCAAAGTCAACAGGTAAGTAAAGTACATGTTAAAATGCTAACTACAATTTACTTGACTTACTTTTTTCAATGGAATCCCGAAGTCTAATCAATGATGTAAAATGGTGAGGTTTTTTTAGTGTATTTGTTAAGTTTGGTTTTTCTTTTGTATTTCCTCTCCTGTACATTTTTTTTTGTTAAATTCAACCAATGAGAGGTATGATTGGGGAAGGAAAGGTGCAATGGTGGTCTGGACTGTTGCAGACACCATATATATGTAATTTTCGTGCTAAATGCAAACCCCTCTATTTTGTCATCATTGAGGATATTTTAGTTATCTTACCTATGGTCAAATGAATCAAGAGAAAAAAAACAATAAAACTTCCAAAGTTAATACTTTTTAAAGGAATATAGATTTATATAACTGGTTTGTATTATAAATTACGTTTGTCTTTAGGTTAAAAGCAAATGTTGTAGAGGCCAAAGGACTTGGTGGTCGATGTGCTAGAACCTGGCAAAGCACTTCTATCTTCAACATGTATCTATGTATGCTCTCATATGTTATCACCAAAATTTGAAACACCTATTTACGGTAAGCACTTGCCGGTAGGATTTGACACTAACCAGGTAAGATTATAGTCCATGAAAATGGTATTGTAAGCACTTACCGATAGGATTTGACACTCTAACTTACTTTACCGGGTTAGCGTTTAGTAAACGGTCCCTTTTTTTCTTTCAGTTTTTGTCGTTATCTAGCATTTTGGATCTTCATTAGAAGCCAGAAATAGCTATTTCTGAACATTGGTTTTAATCTCTTTTGTTTCTTAGCAACTTGAAAACATCATCTTAAAGCCAAAGTCAAGTTTTTTTATTTTTGTCCGTTTTGGGTAACATTAGGTGTCGACTGTCTAGGCCAGCTTGCACCCATCTCATGGGGCCTAGAAGATACCAGCTTGGGAGGTGACCATGAGAGGCTTGAACTAGCGACCCATGGGGAGGATCAAGATTAAAGAGAATGGCCAGTATTGGTTCTTTGGTGGAGATGGATGGATGCAATTTTAGTAAGTTACAACTTTCACTTTCTTTCTTGATGCTCTGAATCATGGTTGATCGATGGTGAAACTAATAATTAAACTTTAATTGAACATTTTCTCAAACCATACCTTTACCATTTTTTATCTGCATTATGTGAGTTGATTCTCAGTTTACATTAGTCTCCACTTCTTGCCCTTTTGCCAAGTGCAATGGAGGTCACCAACCTATACATAACCATGTTCCTTTTTTTAACCGAATATATGGATTACAAAGGTGGTTCCATTAGCTCCAAAAATAATCTTGTTGATGGAATAATGGGTGCATTGTGAATCTAATGTCTCCTATTGCTTGTGATTTACTGAAGTATTTCTTTTGAAATAGGAATTCTAATGAGATGAAGCTTTAATTCACTATGTAGATGGTTGAAGTGAAAACTGTTTGATAATTTATTCTTCAATGCAGGAAGTCATTTGGTCCACAATTTCTGATGGTGGGTGGTTCATGGATGTTAGAAGATGAATATGGTTGAAGGAGACGATGAATATGTTGAAGGTTTGAAACCTCGATATATTGATTGAGAGAAAACGTACAATACGAAAAGTAAATAATGAGTTATCTAACCTAGACTACAAGATACAACATATTTATACATAGACTAAAAGGTCTTGGGCCCTATACTAACATGGGCTTTGGTCCTCTACACATATACATTAACAATGGATGTGCACAAAACATGAATCACTTCAACAATAGAATTTGAAGGGCTTTCTCTTGACAAGCTCACGGGAATTTGAGAAACACCTTTGTTGATTATAGTTGTACATACATGGGGTGAGGTGCTCCTTGTGCCTATGCGTGTGATAATAGTTGTGGCAACTTATTTTAACTTTCAATGGTAACATAAAATTTCTTGCATGTTTCTTTGTCATATGTTGTTGGGAATTCTAAATTTTCCTTGTTTGTCCCACTACTGGTTGATTATATAGGATTTTGATAAGAATGAGGTAATTAGTTTTCCGGTTTGCATTTCTGAATAATTATTTTGGATTATGTCTATTTTTCTACTCTACTGGAATGGATTTTGTACCTATGCAATAATTGATTTTACATCATTTAGTATCATCGATCAACGGAGTTGCCTTCCTTGCTCCCTGTTTTTGTTGGTCTCTTTGATGCATTGTATGTGTATTTGTGCCACTGGTGCTTCAAAAACTTCCCATAGAAGAACATGTCTGGATGTGTCTCGTGCACAAAAAGATGAACACATTCTCGAACTTAAATTCAAAACTCAAACTCAAATAATACTTGCAATTAAGGGGTCGTTTATTAAATACTTACTCGGGTAAGCGCTTACGGGTATCATCTACTTTATGTTTCTTACCTATTGAGGATGAAAACTACCGAGAATCTTACCCGGTAAGAGCCATAACAAAGACCGAGAATCTTACCCGGTAAGAGCCATAACAAAGACCGAGAATCCTACCCGGTAACCACTTATGGGGTTTAAGACGTCCACCAACAATTATTTTTGATGGCCGAGAATGTTATACGATATGGCAAGTGATGGTAATGTTCTTGCCAGTAAGCGCTTACCCAACTAATCTATTGTTTTAGACCTTGGTTGCCATTACACAACATGCATTGACTCTGTTGCTTTTGAATTTCCGAGTTCTAATTTTCCAGTAGGTAAGTTTACAAGTATCAAAATTTGTAGTCTGTTCATTACATTTAATTTGTTTCCAGTGGGTATGATCTGCATATTTGCATTCTTTTCTCTTGCTCTAAAAGTGAGCGAATCAAATAAGATTGTTATCTTCAACTACATTGCATCATCTACTCGGTACCAACTGTTGTTGTTGTTGTGTAGCATGGTGTAAGTGCAGTTTTGATGTATGATAAATCAACTTTTATGTGTATTATCTATCCTCTTTAGCCTTCCCTATGCACTTGTTGGTTAAACAATGGATGTTAATTTTGTGGGTTCTTTTTGGTGTGGATATATATATATATATATATATATATATATATATATATTTATTTATATTTTATTTTTGTTGCAGCGTCTCGGCTTGAGATTTGTTACACATCAACATGAGCAGTTGCATTAAGTTTTTAATTTTGGATTTGCAAGAAGTTATGCACTCCGCCGCATTGCGCGGGTACACTACTAGTATATATATATATAGGGGTAGGATATTTTGCAACCCTTGAAAAGGTTGTAACCCTTGCAACCCACATCTTAACCGTCGGATTCATGATCGACGGTTACAACAGATATGGGGCCCAATATTTTTAATTAAAAAAAAATAAAAATAAAAATAAAATAACCGTCGATCATGAATCCGACGGTTAAGATGTGGGTTGCAAGGGTTGCAACCTTTTCAAGAGTTGCAAAATATTCTTCCACTATATATATATATATATATATAAACTGGTTATTTGGGTCATTTTCGAGTTGAAATTTTTGACTTTGACCTTACCCGTTTAATTTTTGTGTAGTGTCGTGTCAACCCGTTTACTTAAACGGGTTGAAATGTATTACCCAAACCCATTTATTTCGTGTTGGGTTAGCGTGTCGTGTCATTTTTTGCCAGGTCTACTATTTATCCTTTAAATTAGACAATCATGAATCAGCTGTATTGTGGACTGTTTTAATTGTTTCTTAGCAATTTGTATGAAGAACTACGATCAACATCAAAGATTTCCTACATTCGTGTCGATTCAAATTTGGAAGAATAGTTTTGCAGTCAATTTTTATTTAGTACTTAGTTGTAATTATAGTTTGTCAGTTCTTAAGATTAGCTAAAGGATTATATGGTGTCCATGGACTTTGTTTTGTTATGCTAACTTGTTTGTGCATGTTGTTATGTTCCAGATCGAATCGGCCCTTCCAACCTTGGCAAGGCCAATCATGTCTTTGGATGCCAATGAAGATGTTGTAGTGGGGGCCTGAAGCAGAGTTTGGTAATATTATCTTTAATGACTATAATGTGATGGATTCTTAAAATGAACAAATTCCAATGTGAAGTTCTTGTATCATCTCACCAAAATTTGTATTATAGTTTATGATGAAAGCCACATTCTTATAAATCATCATATAAGAAAATATCTTAACCAGATATGTTATTCACGAGGAGGTGTAACTGTTTAAGGATAGCATCCATAAACCATTATGAAACAAAGAACTTAAAAATGGAATTATATGAGCATCAATGCAAATTTCAACACTAAAGGTCCTTGGATTAAGTACTTATGTAGAAATCGATTCACCATAGAAGTACATCCACAACCAAATAGCCCAACTATTTATCAAAGGATTCAAGACTACAAAACCTAATGAAATCTGATGTAACTAAACAAACACAGGTCCTACATTTCGTTTCAGCATAATTAAATACTACAATTTGGTGTGTATTACAGAATCAACCTGAAAGTTTAATTACCCAAGACAACACTAAAATAATAATAGTTTTATGAACCTGATGACATAAATCTAAGAAATATATATATATATATATGAGAACATACCAAATACCAAGGTTAAGATTGCTTTCAACCCATATCTCTCCCTTCCTTTCAAAATCCACATCTGTTTTGCAAATTAAACAAAAACAAATTAATAAGAAACGAAAGCAATACCCAGATGAAAACCTACCTAAATGAGTTCACCTTTATAGAGAAAGAAGTTTGTTCTTGTTAAAATCCAAATTTGACATAAAACTCAACTATACCAATCTATAAGGGAACTAAAATATCATATATACTAAAAACGAACCCTTGTATGTAAGAAACAACCATCAAATTCAAGAGTTTCCATAACTAAATATGACAAGTTAGAACTGGAATTGAAGATGACAACCTTTTCACTTCCAAATTTGGCAACAAGATTTCACACCCAAATTATATATATATATATATATATATATAGAGAGAGAGAGAGAGAGAGAGAGAGGTCATTCTTTTGTTAACCCAAATTTTAGTGTTAACTTTGTTAATCATTTTAGACCAATAGGATTGCAGAGAAGTTTTTGGTTTGTTAATCATAACAGATTTATAGTAAGGGTAGATATGTAATTTGGAAATTTAAAATTTTCTTATATTTTATTTTTTTCTTCAAAAAACGTGGAGATATATATGGAGAGTGAGATTTTTTAGAGATTTTTTAAACCATTTTTATTATCTGATTGATTTTATTTGATTTTTTCATTATATCAATCGTCTTCGACCACAAGTTTTTTACCTATTGATACACGTACCATTGAGGAAGTTAGGTTTGTGTTATACTAGAAGCGTACTCGCGCAATACAGCGAGATAGATCACGATTTTAATGTTTCATTTTATTTTTTTGTCGATTTACATTACTATTTTGGATGGTTTTGAGAAAGTGATAATGATTTTTTTATAAATTTGTTTAATTTAGGCTTAATAATATAATGTTTTTTATATAAAAAAATTAAGTATTTTGTTAGAATTCAATGATTATCTTATATATTTTAATGACATCTAGAAAAAATAACCAATTACATATTTAATAATATAATTAAAACAAAATTATAGTAATATAATATATTAATTAATAGTGATACATGGAAAGATCTGCATAAAAGGAAGACTCTACACATACCAAATTGGTGGGTGTTAGAAGCCTGCAGTATTAATATGTATCTTGTGCTTTGATACTTGTAAATTAAGAGATTTTTAAAATCTTGCATAAAATGATGGTACATTGTGCCTAATAATTTGTATTTAAGAGTTTTTTATCCTTGTTTTATAATATATTATAGATTAGTTGAAGTAATAGATAAATTTCTAATAAAATATACTTGCCTTTTGTAGTTGTCGAACATTGATCTTTTTTCCTTTTCCTAGATGATTTAGCTGTATCAAGTGTCACAAGAGGAAAAATGTTAAAAATGTATTAACAGAACTATAATAGTTTCCTACATTTACACATATGCAGAACACACAGAGTGTATTTATGCACATAAGTCACATTGTTTAACATATATGAACATAAAACCATAAATCCACCCTTGAAGAAGTATCTCTTATATTAACATATATGAACCCAAAACCATAAGCCCAACCTTCTAGATTTATCTAATATATGAACTAAAAAACATATACAACACTTGTACAATTTTATCATATATGAACAGAAAACCATAATCCCACCCTTGAAAACTGTTTTAACATATATGAACAAAAAACTATGATCCCACCCATTAGAAATTTCACATATATGAACCAAAATCCCACCCTTGAAAACTATAATCACAACCTTATATAAATTTCACATATGTGAACCCAAAACCAAAAACCCATCCTTCTAATATTTTCATATATATGAACCCACACTTCTAGAATGGTTACATATATGAACAAAAAACCATTTATCATCAACTTCGACAATTTGAACATATATGAACAAACAACTATTAACCAACACTTGAACATTTTTCTCATTTATGATCATCAGAAGCATAAACCCACACATATATGAATAAGAACCATAAACCAACCCTTCTAAAATCTTCACATATATGAACAAAAAACCGTATGTGTGTTCATATCTGCCCAAATAAATAAAATCTTCCAAGGAAAAGGGAAGTAAAAAAAAGTTGAAAATCCAAATTGGATATGAACATGAATTAAACAGAAAACCATAATACAACACTTGAACATGATTACATATATGAACCCAAAACCATAAACCCAATCTTGTATGATTTTAACATATATGAACAAAAATTAGAAACCCACAATTGAAAAAGATTCGCATATATGAACAGAAACCATAAACCCAATATTCTTAACTGTCACATATATGAACATCAAACGATAAACCCCCAATTAATAATTTTTAACATATATGAACCCAAAACCATAAAACCACTCTTATAAGGTTTTCACATATATGAACAAAAAGTATAAACCCACACTTTGAAAAATTACACATATATGTACCCAAAACCATAAACCCACTCTTGTATGATTGTCACATATATGAACAGAAATCCATAAACCCACAATTGAAAAAGATTCACATATATGAACAGAAACCATAAACCCACACTTCGAAAAATTACACATATATGTACCAAAACCGTAATACTCTTTAACGCAATAAGCTCATAAAAACCCCAAATATTGTTAACATTACCTTCTATGGCAACAGCTTTCTTGGCAATCTCTTCGAGTTTTCGTTGTTCCTATGCTTCCACATCTACCACAGTATCCATTGTATTTTTGTAATTGGAAAACGAGGTTCTTAAAGCTATCCTCTCACTTTTTTTTCGAACTGAACAAAGAATCATCAAGGAATTTGTGAAAGTTGTGTTCTTCAAATCCGTATTTAAACCCTAGATTTCGAGAACTTTTACCTCGAATTAAATTGTACGCGCCTTCAATTTCCGCCATTTTTTTTGATCGATTACGTTAATCAAGTCGATGAAATCGCTAACCCTATCTCGATTTGAAGATTTTGTTGATCGTGTAACCGAGATTTGAGGAAGCAGGATGTTTAATTTCTATAGAAATCCCGTGAAATGGGGTTTAGTTTCTTATCTACCATGTTTAAACAATATGCAAAATGACACATATACCCCTGTTCATATATGAATCTGGTTAAATAATCTATTTTATCATTTAATTAATAAAAAAGATAAATAATTTTAATCCACGCCCTTATTAAAAAAATGGAAGGCTCAGATTGGTTAACAAAGTTAACACTAAATGTTTGGTTAACAAAAGAAGGAGACCCTATATATATATATATATATATATATATATATATATATATATATATATAACCCTAATTTTAATCCTAACCCTAATTGTCTACCTGGGTTATGTTTCAAATGAGCATAATCAAACCCAATTTTCTGTATAGTCTCAAGAGATGATAGATTGGTATAGTTTCAAAAGGAAAATTGAATTCAAATATCGAGAATTTTTTAATAGAAACCGAATGAACAAAACATACAACCTAGGATGAACTGATGGCAAAAATGCACACGTGTAGAATGTGTCACAATAATGGTGCAAGTATACACCACGTATTGCGTTCGTTTCTCAAGTAATATAATGGTAAGGACCAAATATCGTATCCACAGGGATTGGACTTAACTAAGAATCAGAGATTTTCACGAACTTCCGGTGCAAAGTTAAGGATTTATAAAAGTTGATTGGTTGGTTTAGAGTGAGATATTAAATATTAACTTTAACAAATGATAAAAAGCGGGTACGGGTGTAAGTTTTCCCCGAGAGTATTTTTATAACTTAAATGGTTAACAAGACCGGTCACAATGAAGTCCCACACGATTTCCTCCTCTCGAAGCTACGTCGTATAGGTTGCGATAACGGTATTATTATAAAATTACCACACTAACTAACTTTCGGTTTACCAACCTCACTAAGTATATCTCGAAGATCTTAGCCCCGTTAGTATGGAGAGATGCGCATATCTCTATGACACACCAACTCGACCAACATTTTTGTAACACCCTCAAATCTGGAAATAGCAACTTATTTAAAATTTTCTAAATACATCAATAAATGAATCATTTACAACCACGAATTCAGATTTAGCTACAAAGCACACCTTCTATCTATACATACAGTAAACCATAAGGACGGGTGTTACTAAAACCCAAAACATGTCACTATCTCCAACTCGCGGAAGACTTCACCAATTACTTACTTTGATAAGGCTAAGGGGCTGTTCGGCAGTTGCTGAATGGTTGAGTGCAGAATAGTTAAGAGGTCAGAATGGTTGAGAGGCTCTGTATGATTTAGTGCAGAATGAAATATGGTTGTTTGGTAACGGCTCTGAATGGACAGTCTGAATGACAACAAATTACCATTTTAACCCTCTGAATGATTTAGTTCTGAATGGCAGATAACTGTTTGGCAGATAACTGAATAAAACAATTATTTTGCAAATATAACTACATAATCAATTTTATTAATTTTTCATGTTCCAGCAAACTTGAATCAACATGATGAATCAAAATCAACAGTAGCAAACTAGGAAACAAACTTTGGATCTTGTATAAAAAGAAAAATCAACAGTAGCAAACATGGAAACCAACTTTAGATCTTGTACAAAAAGAAAATCAACAATAGCAACAATTTTGTTAAATGGGGGGCTGTCGATAGGGCTGTGGAGTGAAAAATCAACAATACTTTGATGAACATACAGGGCTGTCGAGTGAGGGGGTTGTTAACAATAGCAACGATTTTGTTAACACAGCCCTATAAGTTGGTATATCAAAAACAACTCCAACGATTTTGAGTGAGGGCTGTTGGGTGAGGGGCTGTCGAGTGAGGAGGGTTGTCGAGTGAGGGGATTAAACACACACGATTTTGAGAGTTTGGGAGAAGGATGGAAGATACCTGGAGTGATGGAGACGACAGCCGGAGAAGGATGGAGACGACCGCCGGTGAGGGGCTGTCGAGTGTGTCGACTGAAGTGATGGAGACGATCGAGTGTGAGGGGATTAAACACACACACGATTTTGAGAGTTTGGGAGAAGGATGGAAGATACCTGGAGTGATGGAGACGACCGCCGGAGAAGGATGGAGACGACCGCCGGTGAGGGGCTGTCGAGTGTGTCGACTGAAGTGATGGAGACGATCGAGTGTGTAGACTGTGAAGGGAGAGAGGCGTGTGATAGAGTGGGAAGGGTAAAAGTGGAACAATCCAAACTCTGAACCATTTAGTGTAACCTTAGGCTCAAAATGGTTAAGAGGTAATTGTAACCATTAAGAGGTCAAATTTTTTTTGCCAAACAGACTCTACCTCTTACCGATTAAGAGGTAAGCTCTTAATGGTTACATTAAGAGCCAAACAAACAGCCCCTAAGGCTCAACTCTTCATAGCACCGCTAGAACTGAACCCCCCGCTAGGAACCTGATGCACATGCCGACAAATAAAAAGCTTAGGCTTAACGCCTAGTGAGCTCAAGAGTGTTAACATGAACGAATATATCTTTAAAAGAAAGGAAATCAGTTTAAATCAAGATCCTTCGAAATATTATACTTAAAAATGGAAACGACACATTTTCCCATGATATACACTTTTAAAGACAATGCTCCCAAAACACATGTTTCTTATAAAATGGTGCAACGCATAACTCACCCAAACGGGATCATGGTTCGACACTTATTTAGTAAAAACATGAATAACCATTTATACCCCAAAGTACCCAAAACATGGGCGGGACAGAGTGCCCGACCCATAAATCGCTATCAAAACCACATATACCGTACGTCCGAAAACATGGACACTTGGTCCAATACTCACGCGACCGTAAGGAACCAATGACAATAAAATAAGACGTTCTTATATTTAAAATACTGATAGCCAACAACGGGGGAAACCCGTATCCGTTGAGGGTGGAGGGAACACAAGAGTATACCACCCAAACAACGTTAATCGCATGACACCTCCCGACATCCCAGCCCGGTGTCCCTACGACTTCTTTACAAGTGTCACCCCAAGTCAGTTGACCTTGATGGATCATTCCGAAGAACTCCATCCCGAAGGCCCGACACACTTAAAGACTACCTCCCAGGCATTACTTCAGCGGGGGAGGTCCTAGTGCCTACTACTCCGGTAGCACTAGCCGACTCAACCCTCCTAGCGATCACTTGTAAAGTTTCCGGTCATAGAACATGGGTACCGAAGTTCAACCCCGCAATACCCAATTGACCATCCCAAAACAGACTGACTCACGTGCCTATGGATCCATTACACACTGTCTAACGTTACCGGACTACACACGAATGACTTAAGCACCCGAGCCCGTAACCAACCTTAATACGCAACACAGTGTCTTAGTACGTACGTCATAAACGGACTCTACATTGAGCCATATAAAACCGGACCCTCAAAACTCCTTTAAACGATATCGAGCCTAAATTGCTCAAAACCTCTTTTGACCCACGATCACATTTTTCAATATAATAAACACACTCGACCCATACCGTGAAATTACACGCTCCCAAAATGCTTGGATGGATTCCAACACAGTTTAAGTCGGTACAAAAAGGTTTTCCAAACTAGACTTGTGAACCCAAATACACCAATTTACGTATGTCATGAATAAGACCTCATTTGTACAAAATCACCAAGAATGCATAAGTCATGAAATGGACTCTATTTGTACCAAAACCCTAAAATGCACAAATCATGCTATTACTTATCAAGATGTTCAAATCCCAAATATGAGCATTTTATGGAACTAAAATATACCAAGTTCATCAAATATGAAAACTCATTAAAATACTCACACTTTGACAAATAGCAAGTAAAATACGTTTTTACTTCAAAATACTCCAAACTTATCAGCAGTTAACCATTTCATGTAAAACACTTTAAAATAACCATTTTGGCATGTACACCGTTTTCACAAATCAACTTGAACTCATCTTGCTAGATTTAGGCTAAATCTAGATTTCACCCAACAAACTCTTTTGAAGGCCGCTCGAATCCTCAAGCTGGAAACTTCCAAAACCTAGATCCATACAATCCAAACCATAAATAACCATATCCGACCATGTAGAAACATTCCCCTAACAATATACCAAGAAACCCCAAATAATAACAAAACCCTAGTTTCTCCAAAACTACCAAATCCGAGATTTGAGAAACCAAACACTAAGAAACCATCAAGGGAGCATTTATTACCTTAATACAAGAAAACTTACCCTTGAAGACGATGAGACTTCCGAGAACACTCGATCCAACACTTCAACCCGAGCTCCCAACCGTTGAACTTGATGAGGAAGATGAAGGTGGAGCTTCTAATCTTTGTTGGGTGGGGGAGAACACTTGGAACATGATAGGTTTGGTGCCATGGATACATAGAAACCGATTTTAGGGTTTGGGTTCGGTTTCTAGGGATAAGAGGGTGAAATGGGGGAAGGTTGGAATGAAAGAGGGCTGAAGTTCGCAATTTTAAACAGGTCTGCACCCGCCGGCGATAGTGTCACGCGACTATGCCCTTGGCATAGTCGTCGGGCATAGTCGCCCGAAGGGGGGTGCCCGTGGTACGTTTCTCGCGACAGTGCCCCGCGATAGTGACACCCTGTAACAATCGCGGGCACAATCGCCCAAGACGTACCGAGCATCAAACTTCCGACTTTTCAATGCCAAAACTTCCGATACTCCGAGGGACTTTAAACAATGCAATTCCCGACAAAACCCCACTGGTTATAAGTCACAGAATTGTCCCGGTGACATTTACTTATCGAAAATTACGGGTGTTACAATCCTCCCAACCTTAGAATGATTTCGTCCTCGAAATCTAGGTTCCCATGAAATCTCGCCCGCAGGAAGATTGACTTTAACCCGTTGCTAGCACTACCAACACGTCCCTTACACCGATACTAACATTGTTGCCCCTCTTGGGCACAATATACCCATAACCGAGCATACACTTAACTCTCCAAAATAACCTTTTACTCACAAGATTATGGTCGTCTCCCAACCTTGGGTGACAATTACTACCTCCAGGTAGTTAGTGACCCCAAATTCTCGCCGACCAAACTTTCCTTCGGATCTAAACGATCCCGGACCCAACATCAAAGATCATAACCACACTTCCAAATCCTTTGATTTCACTGATCCATTCCTAATATTTATAAAGACATTCTTCCAAGGCGCACCAAAATGTCTTTCATGCAACCGGTTAAGACAGATTCGGTTGTCCCTCAACTCCGATTCAACACCAATCTCACAACATTCCTAAAGTAACATCCTTATCACCACAGGAATGCTTGGGTACCTCGATACTCAATCCTCAATACCCAAACTCCTTTCAAAATCCATTACCGAAAGGTTACTATTTTCCATAATCCAACCGGGTTACATCCATCCATTCCAAGATCCATTGACCTCAAGAAAACGAGTCGACGCCTAGGACTAAACGGTGACCTTGAAGATGTGGACATCTCGTCCAAAATCCCATTCCAGACGGGTTGTCGCACTAAGGTTGACACCTAATCAAAGAGCTAAAATTTCAAATCTTACAACTCTACCAGACAGATTACCAAAATTTCCTTTAATCGTGGAACCCGCTAAGACGGTACACCAACCACATAAGCCATGGTGTCACGCCGACGAGCAAATCACCAAAACGAAACCCAATCTGATTGCCAATAATTACCTAACACTTCAACCCGCATGATCATCGGAGCATAAAATTGCCCCTTAAATAACCGGGAAGACTTAAGTCTACTAATTCCATTAATACAAACGAGCGCAGATTCAAAAACCCAAGTCCAAAATCCAAGACTGACCGCAAGTCAGATCATCCGATGCTTCAACTCCTAAGGACTCCCTTAGCCCCTTAATTGCAACTCCTTTCCACGACAGGGGTTAAACCTATAGGCCTAATGAGTTCAAGATTTTTCAAATAATATGCCAATTTAAAGTTTTATAAAACTTTCAAATGCACAAGTTTTATAACAATTAAACATGTGGCAAAATACACTACCGTTCATTCGATAGGTTTCAAAATTGCCCATTAACACCACGCATACGAACCATTTCCAAAACTCATTTGTTCAATACTTACGATAGCAAGGTCAATAAATAAACATGCGCAACAAAATTTTCAAACGGACTACCATGGTCCTAGTAATGCGTCAATTTATACTATGCATATGGAAGGTAACTTTCCGCACTATAACATGTGCAATAAAAGTTTGTACAATTCTCAAAAGAGACATTCACAATTTAACTTTAAAATTCTGACTTCCCAATCCAAAAATCATTGCGACATAAAATTGTTAACGACTCCATATGCAACAGTTTATTCTCCAAAGTTCGGTGAAATGATAAGAATGCAAATAATTCTCAAATCGAGTTTAAAACTTTAAGTCGCCTCGATAAAACACATTTGACCAATATGGTAACTACAACGATATGCAATTCGAAAATTCATTTCATGTATTGCGGAAAATTTATAACAGCAAGGTCAACAAGCGAAGCATGCTTAGATTAAAATTTAATATAAGGCAACATGAATATTTCGCATATTTACTCACGCGAGTGAAAGTTGGATTCAACCCAAAAGTATGCACATATATTCGTGTGAAACTTAAGATGCAATCATGCGACATTAAGATTTTCATGGTGCCTCTTACGGTTGCAAAAGTGTAGATACAAGACTCGCATGAAGCAAGGTATTAAACAAAACTCGTAAATTAACGCACACAATAATGCAAGTCTACATGTTTCAAAAATCCCTTTTTATTACGCGGTTCGAATGGTCATAAAATGAAACGCCATTAACCCAACTAGACTTTCATAAACTCAACGACGGCAAGATCAAGCGGTGACAAAATCTCTGTTTCCCAACACAAAAGCGTAAAACGACTATAAGTCTAAAAAGGTTAAAAAAAATTAAAACCACCACGTAAGATAAAGTGACCCCTTTCAACAAAACTCTCATGGGATACGACACTCAAAAGCTCGTAAATTATACGACATAAAGTTAAAACTCACGCATCTCAAAATACACTTACGAACCCAAGAAGATTGCAAAACTATACCCCATAAAATTAAACACGACTCATACAGACTAAAATTACACCGAAAATCCCGACTCAAGAACAGTGGGACAACTCTTCCTTTAAAACCTTAACATACGTGGAGGAGATCCAATGTCAAGGTTAAAAATTCTACAGTCACTTGCCCAATACCACATGTGGTATTAAAATACGGATTTTAAGATGTCCAAAGATAGCGTTAAACACAAAACAGGGACGAAGAGATTTTCAATATAAATTGCAACCACGTGCAACAAAACTATTTCATGCAAGATTAAGCTCACAGTTTAAAATCTGATGAGGGCTAAATGTTTTACTAAAACTTTATAATCCAAAACACTTTAAGTTTGACGAACATGAGAAACAAGTTATGCAAACTCATTTTAGAAATAACTTTAGTGCATGAATTTGGTCGGTATTCACCCCTCTGGACTACGCTTCTCAAAAACCCGACATACTGATGTCATCCGGGTGTATCAAGCATCTTAGGACAACAATCTCAATTTCCTACTGTTGTCATCCGGATACTCCACATCTTAAAGCAACACTCGGATATTTCGTCGTTTCACCTTACAATCTCTCCTCGTATAACGTCAATTCCATAAGCTCAAGGTTCTACTCCAACCAATTATTCTTACTCAAGACGATCAACTTAATGAATTCAACGCACTTAACTATTACTTCAACGTGACATTGCTATAGACATCAACGTTTCCTTAGATTACTCACTTAGAAACCTTCTCACTACCCCAACGGTAATAATACCAAGGTAGTTCAAGTATACACATGTAGTATGTAGGTTCACCATAACACTGGCCAGGTGCCATTATGAACGTACCGTACATGCTCATCCTTGCGACCCTCGACAAGTTTCCCGTTTCTAGTGACTCGATCAACTCCATAATATCCTATCTTAAGGTTCCTAATGTGCAACTTCACTTACAATCACTTATAAAGACGCTAGTTTGAGTCTAGGCATCCTACAATCAATACCTAATTCTCTCAAACTTATGCTCTGATACCAACTTGTAACACCCTCAAATCTGGAAATAGCAACTTATTTAAAATTTTCTAAATACATCAATAAATGAATCATTTACAACCACGAATTCAGATTTAGCTACAAAGCACACCTTCTATCTATACATACAGTAAACCATAAGGACGGGTGTTACTAAAACCCAAAACATGTCACTATCTCCAACTCGCGGAAGACTTCACCAATTACTTACTTTTGTAAGGCTAAGGCTCAACTCTTCATAGCACCGCTAGAACTGAACCCCCCGCTAGGAACCTGATGCACATGCCGACAAATAAAAAGCTTAGGCTTAACGCCTAGTGAGCTCAAGAGTGTTAACATGAACGAATATATCTTTAAAAGAAAGGAAATCAGTTTAAATCAAGATCCTTCGAAATATTATACTTAAAAATGGAAACGACACATTTTCCCATGATATACACTTTTAAAGACAATGCTCCCAAAACACATGTGTTATAAAATGGTGCAACGCATAACTCACCCAAACGGGATCATGGTTCGACACTTATTTAGTAAAAACATGAATAACCATTTATACCCCAAAGTACCCAAAACATGGGCGGGACAGAGTGCCCGACCCATAAATCGCTATCAAAACCACATATACCGTACGTCCGAAAACATGGACACTTGGTCCAATACTCACGCGACCGTAAAGAACCAATGACAATAAAATAAGATGTTCTTATATTTAAAATACCGATAGCCAACAACGGGGGAAACCCGTATCCGTTGAGGGTGGAGGGAACACAAGAGTATACCACCCAAACAACGTTAATCGCATGACACCTCCCGACATCCCAGCCCGGTGTCCCTACGACTTCTTTACAAGTGTCACCCCAAGTCAGTTGACCTTGATGGATCATTCCGAAGAACTCCATCCCGAAGGCCCGGCACACTTAAAGACTACCTCCCAGGCATTACTTCAGCGGCGGAGGTCCTAGTGCCTACTACTCCGGTAGCACTAGCCGACTCAACCCTCCTAGCGATCACTTGTAAAGTTTCCGGTCATAGAACATGGGTACCGAAGTTCAACCCCGCAATACCCAATTGACCATCCCAAAACAGACTGACTCACGTGCCTATGGATCCATTACACACTGTCTAACGTTACCGGACTACACACGAATGACTTAAGCACCCGAGCCCGTAACCAACCTTAATACGCAACACAGTGCCTTAGTACGTACGTCATAAACGGACTCTACATTGAGCCATATAAAACCGGACCCTCAAAACTCCTTTAAACGATATCGAGCCTAAATTGCTCAAAACCTCTTTTGACCCACGATCACATTTTTCAATATAATAAACACACTCGACCCATACCGTGAAATTACACGCTCCCAAAATGCTTGGATGGATTCCAACACAGTTTAAGTCGGTACAAAAAGGTTTTCCAAACTAGACTTGTGAACCCAAATACACCAATTTACGTATGTCATGAATAAGACCTCATTTGTACAAAATCACCAAGAATGCATAAGTCATGAAATGGACTCTATTTGTACCAAATCCCTAAAATGCACAAATCATGCTATTACTTATCAAGATGTTCAAATCCCAAATATGAGCATTTTATGGAACTAAAATATACCAAGTTCATCAAATATGAAAACTCATTAAAATACTCACACTTTGACAAATAGCAAGTAAAATACGTTTTTACTTCAAAATACTCCAAACTTATCAGCAGTTAACCATTTCATGTAAAACACTTTAAAATAACCATTTTGGCATGTACACCGTTTTCACAAATCAACTTGAACTCATCTTGCTAGATTTAGGCTAAATCTAGATTTCACCCAACAAACTCTTTTGAAGGCCGCTCGAATCCTCAAGCTGGAAACTTCCAAAACCTAGATCCATACAATCCAAACCATAAATAACCATATCCGACCATGTAGAAACATTCCCCTAACAATATACCAAGAAACCCCAAATAATAACAAAACCCTAGTTTCTCCAAAACTACCAAATCCGAGATTTGAGAAACCAAACACTAAGAAACCATCAAGGGAGCATTTATTACCTTAATACAAGAAAACTTACCCTTGAAGACGATGAGACTTCCGAGAACACTCGATCCAACACTTCAACCCGAGCTCCCAACCGTTGAACTTGATGAGGAAGATGAAGGTGGAGCTTCTAATCTTTGTTGGGTGGGGGAGAACACTTGGAACATGATAGGTTTGGTGCCATGGATACATAGAAACCGATTTTAGGGTTTGGGTTCGGTTTCTAGGGATAAGAGGGTGAAATGGGGGAAGGTTGGAATGAAAGAGGGCTGAAGTTCGCGATTTTAAACAGGTCTGCACCCGCCGGCGATAGTGTCACGCGACTATGCCCTTGGCATAGTCGTCGGGCATAGTCGCCCGAAGGGGGGTGCCCGTGGTACGTTTCTCGCGACAGTGCCCCGCGATAGTGACACCCTGTAACAATCGCGGGCACAATCGCCCAAGACGTACCGAGCATCAAACTTCCGACTTTTCAATGCCAAAACTTCCGATACTCCGAGGGACTTTAAACAATGCAATTCCCGACAAAACCCCACTGGTTATAAGTCACAGAATTGTCCCGGTGACATTTACTTATCGAAAATTACGGGTGTTACAATTTTGGACCCTAGTTCGATTATGCAAAAATCCATATCTCTATGTGATTATTAAAGATTTTCTCAAACCTTCTTGCATCACCCAAGCCGTATTCGGGTCCGCCCCTCTCGGGATCTAATACCTAATATTAACACACACAAGTGATCGACTTGTCCGCGTTGAGATGAAGATTCAACTTGGATGACCAAACCGAGAAGCTAGCCAAATGCGGTAACACCCAAGTGTTACATTTTAACCTCTCGGGTTTGGCTTACACCCGCACCCAAAGGGGGGTTTAGCTACTGGACATAATTAAATACATAATAGAAGAAAAGAAGTGCTGGAAATTAAACTGCATTAAACTGAAAAACTGTCACTGTGGTCACAGACTTACCACAGTAGCGACGAAATGTAAACTGCAGAATTAAAATCTAACTAACAATACAAGAACAACTAGATAAGAACTTAAAAATTAAAGACTTGGAGAATCTCAGGGAGCTCCAAGGGAGTGCTTTGTAAAACTTGAGTAGTGAATGATGCCTCATCAATGTCAACCCAAAGCCCATTTTTATAGTCAAAAAGGGTGAATAGTGTTTAAAAGGATGAATAGTGATTTTTCTTAAGCATGCTTTCTTTTTTGTCTTCACCCTCTTCTATTCCATGCAAGATTTCAGCTTTTGACTCATTTCCAACCTGCAATTCTCTTTCACAAACTGGGAAATAAAATCTGCAGAAAAATTTCCAGCTGCTGCACTGCTGTGGCGACTTGCCACAACGGTCCCAAACGTCCAGAACTTGATTTTTAAACTATTTCATGACTTTTTGGATACTTTGGACCAAAGAAAGAGAAAATGCTCAAATGGGTCTTTGGGATGATAGAAATAAGGTAAAAATGTAAAAAAAAGAGAGACAAATAACCCTAAGATATGAGGGTTATCATGAACAAAACAGTTACCCTAATCAACAGCCTATGCATTGCGTTCCTCCTTGAGGCAGAAGAAATCTTCCATTCCCCGTGTGATTTATATTCCTAAAATCTTTGGAGCCATCAAGTAGCAGGTAGAAGAAATCTTCCATTCCCGTATTGTTGTACTGATCAGTATGGTCTGGGTCTGTGAGGCGTGAAACAAGAAGAGGAAGCGTGTGGTATTCAAAATATGGGCTGAGAAGAAGGGGCAGGTCGTTGTGTAAGAAAAAACAAAAGGCGATTCACTTGTACATCATGCATAATAAGTTGTAATTAAGAGTTTTTTTAAATTTTAGCATAAAATTGTTGTAATTTGTGCTTTGAAGATAGTATTGAAGACTTTTATTTATTTATTTATTTATTTTTGAAAAAGGATTTAAGACTTTTAGTTAGAATGCATATTAAGGTAGTATGGATATATATATATATATATATATATATATATGTGTGTGTGTATATATTGTATAGGCAAATGATCGTGTGAGAAGTTGAGTTAACGTGAGAAGCATGAGAAGTGGATCTGAACCATTGATTACTAATCTCAAACCCACCCATGAATCGCGTTTCATAAGGGAATTGATCTGATGCATCTTGGTGCATCTTAGCCTAATGTGCATCCAACGGTTGACAACCGTTTCTCACGTTTCTCAGTTAACTCAACTTCTCACCTAAACCCAACCTTATATGTATATAGGTGAAGAATCGTGTTAGTTAAGGTTAAGATGAGAAGTGGATCTAAACCGTTGATCACTTTTAATCAAATGTTTTCCCATGAATTGCGGTTTAGAAGGGATTTGATTTAGTGCATCTCATCCTAATGTGCATTTATTTCTCATCCAACGGTTGATAACCACTTTCCACGTTTCTCACGTTAACCTCAACTTCTCACCGAAACCCAACCCTATATATATATATATATATATATATATATATAGTGTTTGGTTCATTTGAGAAATGGTAAATATATGAGAAATAGAGAAGTAATCCTAGCCATTCATATGGTCAAGATCGGATTTAACTAGTCAAATATTGCGGCTTTGACTGGTCAAAAGTTACGGCTTTGACTGGTCAAAAGTTGCGGCTATCCAAAAAATAGAAAGATAATTTCGTAAATTTTACAAAACACACGAGCTGTGTTCATATATGAACATTTATAATTCACATATGAACTATATGTTCATATATGAACCAGTGCAATTCACAACTGAACTCTTTTAACTGATTCATATATGAACATTTGTGATTCATATATGAATCAGTTGAACTAACTAACAGATTCATATATGAACCTTTGTGATTCATATATGAACCTTTGTGATTCATATATGAACATTTGTGAATCACAAAGATTCATATATGAATCTGTATGAATCACAAAGATTCATATATGAATCAGTTGAACTAATTAACAGATTCATATATGAATCTTTGTGATTCATACATATTCATATATGAACTCATCCCGTGTATTTTACGAAATTACCCCTCTACCTTCTATAGAGCACACAAGGAATTATCCGGTGCTTTGCAGTCAAAGGCGCAAATGTTGACCAGATGAATGACTAAGATTACTTCTCTATTTCTCATATATTTATCATTTCTCAAATGAACTTCTCCCTATATATATATATATATATATATATATATATATATATATATATATATATATATATATATATGTGTGTGTGTGTGTGTGTGTGTGTTTGTGTGTATATGCACACACTCATAAACGTAGCAACTTGTCTATATCATAAATTCATATCCGTATCCTTGCAAAAAATACATTATACCAACTTTGTGTACTTCTTATTAGTTACATTTGTGTATTTTTGAAAGGAAATTACATCTGTGTACTTCTTATCTATACTATATTATAAATTACGGATAAAAAATTATTAAAAACAAATGTTAAAGTTTAATATATCGTTATTTAATGTTAATTACTTAAAATCTCTTAAAAACAACTGTTAAAACATTATGTACTACATTTAATGTTATTTATTTAATTTCAATCATCATCTCTAACCACTTTAATTCCCCTAAAATCACTCCCCACTTCAATCTCCTAAAATCATTCCTCTGCATAATTAAATACATGATAAAAATCAAATTTTAAATATAAAAAATATAAAATATAATTAAGAAAATCTAACAGAATATTTAATGTTTATTTAAAAAAAAACATTATAGTATTAAATCTAAAAACTCTTAAAAATAAACTTTTATGTATTAAGTATTGTTTGTTGATACACATTACTTAAAATTTAAGATTACAAGTTATGATGCATGAGTACAAATTTTTTAGGTTATATGTTTGAATTCATAACTAACTAATAAAAATAATAAAAACATGATAAACATTTCAATTTAAATATAAATAATTTAAAATATATAAGATAATCATTGAATTTTAACAAAATACTTATTTTTTTATATAAAAAACATTATTATTATTAAGTCTAAATTAAACAAATTTATAAAAAAAAAACCATTATCTTTCTCTCAAAACCATCCAAAATCGTACCGTAAATCGACAAAAAAAATAAAATGAAACATTAAAATCATGATGCCTAAATTAAACAAATTTATTATAAAAAAATTATCACTCTATCATAATCATCCAAAATCGTAGCATAAATCGACAAAAAACAAAATGAAATATTAAAATCATGATGTATCTCGCTGCATTTTGCGATGACACTTCTAGTCTCTTTTAACATGTGAAAAGGATTTTTAAGGAATCAACTTTGTTTCTTGTTCTTGAATAGAAAACAAGTTAACGTACAACTCAACCCAATCCCACCTTAGTGGATTTGGAATAAAGTGAGACTCTTTGTTTTGGTTTGGTTTATCATATTTAAACGAGAATTGTACATATTTTGAGAATCTAAAAACCAACTATTTATAATCAGTTATATATATATATATATATATATATATATATATATATATATATATGGTGCGTTTTATTTGAAAACCAAACAATTCGTAGAAACTTTGCAAACCACTATTTTAGGAAACATTTTGTTAAGTTTCCTAATCTAAAGTCATAATTTTAATAAATGAATCTTATCATCTTCCATATATATCACAATCATTATTAATGAATCATAATAGTTTTCCATAAATATATATATTGTTTCCTGAAACAATGGTTTGCAGAGTTTCCACGAATTGATTGTTTTCAAATGAAACGCACCTTATATATATATATATATGGGGGAGCGATCAAATGAAAACCATTCTAATTTTGTAAACCGTGGATACCCTCGATTTCATTGGTTAAGTTAATGAAATTGTTTCATTAAACTGTTTAATTTGATGAAATTGTTTCATATAATTCTTTTATTGATGAGATTGTTCCATATATTTGTGTTTTTTATATAAAAATGAAAAAGTTTCATCAGACTGCGAAAATACATAAAACAAATTCATCAGAATTAAAAAAATAGATGAAACTACATAAAAAACACAAATATATGGAACAATTTCATCAATAAAAGAATTATATGAAACAACTTGATCATATTAAACAACTTTAAGAACCAATTTCATTAATTTAACCAATGAAATCGACGGTTTCCACGGTTTTCAGTCTAATATGGTTTCCAATTGAAACCACCTCTTTATATATATATATATAGGGACATAATCAAATGAGAACTCAGTAGTTTGTGATAACTGTGAGATCCAATTCATTTTATTATATTAAGTTTATTTATTTAATTAATAGATAAGGGTGTATAAGTAATTTGATTAATTATTATTTAAATATTAATTGTTTTCTTTGACAGTTATCAAACTAAGATAGTTTCCTTCATTATCTCAACAAATTGATTTGTGATTATCCATTACTATATATAGTTGATTAGCATCCTGTCCAACTTAAACCCTTTGAATAATGACTCCATTAATTACAACGACGACACCAATGTTAAAGAAAGCTGACTTTGAGAGCATGCATCGTCCTTCTCGAATCATCTTGACCCATTTCCAGATGAACGTGATGATAAATTGGATGGCAGTAGGTATCACAAGAAGTATCATAGTGGTATCACACAAGTTCTTGGGTATCACAATAGTAATGAACGTGATAATAAATTGGATGGCAGTAGGTATCACAAGAAGTATCATAGTGGTATCACACAAGTTCTTGGGTATCACAATAGTAATGAACGTGATATTAAATTGGATGGCAGTAGGTATCACAAGAAGTATCATAGTGGTATCACACAAGTTCTTGGGTATCACAATAGTAATGAATGTGATGATGAATTGGATGGCAATAGGCATCACAGTGGTATCACATAAGTTATTGGGTATCACAATAGGTATCACGGTGATGTACACCGGAATAAGTTTGGTCGGAGTAATGGAGGAGAGAGAGAGAGAGATTTACAAAAAGACTAATTTACCCCTAAATATTATCCATAAATTTATTTATTTTTTAAATTAATAGATAATTACCAAAATTAAATTTTTTAATAATACCCATTGATTATTAATAATGTGTGGTTGAGATTGGATCTCACGGTTATCACAAATAACCGAGTTCTCCCTTGAATGGCCCCCTATATATATATATATATATATATATATATATATATATATATATATATATATTAGACGCACAATCCTTTACAAATCTAAATAAATTGTAAAAACTTATAAACCAATTTCAACACGTATGAAAAGACAATATTTATAAAGTATTATTTCACAAGTGAAACTTTCTGTTTTCTGTATGGAAAAAATGTGTAAGGAAAAAATCAATCATGAACTGTATTCTCAACATGTTTCATATCTGAAACAATACATGAAAATTGGGTTTGTTAATTTGTATAAATGACTCTTATTTACAACAACAAATATTTCTAATAAAAAAAATCATAATATTTACCATGAAAAAATTTTTATTAATAGTAGGGTTATTCTTCATGAAATAAACTGCTATCAATTGAAGATGCCTCTCTATCATGTTAATATGTCAGACTTTAATAAATCATGCCAAATTTTGAAAGAGGGAGTATAAATAACAATGCAACCAAGAACATATATATCTCATTAATTAATTAAATATTATTACCATAGTTCCCCACAAACAAACAGATGACCCTAATAATGTAAAAATCCAATAACACAGCTGAAAACAACCCAATTGTCTACTCCAGATCTATTACAAGTAGAAAATAAAATTGGCACATATCTTGCTTGTATTAGAGTTTCTGGATCACCACCGAATTGGCTAGCCCGGCCTCTTCGATCGTCTGCTTCAAATCGTTGAGCTGCTTTGGAGGAAATCCCATCGTCAGTAGCTGATAAGCCCGTGGCCCTCCAGGCCTTGATGCATCAATGAAAGACCGGATATCACTGATCGTGTGATGGAAATTGAAGCGTGAAACCATACGGGTCCCATCAACCAATCGAAGTTGAATAGAGGTGGAAGGCAATGTGTCGTCCACAACCAGGCCTAAGGATGGGGCTGGAGCAGCGGTCGAGGCCGGGACTGAGGTGGTGGAAGCCGTGTCCTCAGAAGACGTGGTGGCGCCTAGAGTTCTACCCACACCCACAAAGGCAGTGCGCCGTTGTTTCTGGACCTGCACGTATGTAAGAATGAGAAAATCTGGCAGTTGCTGAATGGTTTGGTACAAAATGATTAAGAGACTCTTATGATATAGTGTAAAATGAAAAATGGTTGTTTGCTAATTGTTCAGAATGAAATTAGGACGGGATACAAAATCATTCAGAGGGTTTTGGAACAATTAAGAAGCATACCTTTTTTTTTGCCAAACAAGATTCACCTCTTAGTGATTCAGAGGTTGTCTCTTAATGGAACCATTAAGAGGTAAACAAGCAACCCCAAATATTCGGAAATTTCTAAAAGATGGGGAAATACTCACAGGGTAGTCCTCCAACTTCCTCACAAGACTAACATGGACCGGAGCTCTTTCTTTTGCAGGCCTAAGTTCTTCTGGACACTCGGACTTCCTTATGCTCTGCATCACAAAGAAATACATCATATTGTATAAGAAGAGAAGAATTCCAAAAAGTTAGCATAAAGTGTCACTGAGAAGTGAAACAAACAACCATATCAGCAAATATTCAAATATGAACCAAGGGTAAAAGAATTTGGTAAAGCACAAAATGAAGGTGCATGTGATTATTGAAGTTGCAATACAAGTGTGTGAAGAACAAGCATATGTATGGGAACAAGTGTTTTGGCAATTGAAAGATGAATGGTATTATAATAACACATTGGTTCTTTAGGTCGCATTTGATACACAGACAGAACCGGACAGTACTAGATGGGATGGACCAGCAAGAGTGAGGTAGGCAAAGTGAGAAAATTGTGGAAGGTTTTAAGGTTCTAATTTGATATGGGTAGTTTAGTAATTTACCTATCTTGTCTAGGCATAGTATGAATTGTGGAAGGTTTTAAGATTTTAATTTGATACAGGTAGTTTAGTAATTTACCTATCTTGTCTCGTATCCTTGATTTTTATGTCACCTATTTTGGTGGGATTTAAAACTACATTTTTGTCCCACTCAGTCTAATCCTACCCCAGTCTAACTGTCACTCCAAACTTGGGACAAGTTTTTGTTTTGTCTAGTCCCATCATTTTTTGTGTACCAAACGCTCCCTTAACTACAAAGGCTATAGAGTATAGTCAACCAGTCAACTATCACTTAGATGATAGATGCAGACTAACCCATTGGTTTTAAAAGACGGTACATGGATGTAGTAGACACAGACCATCCATGAGATACCACATCAAGGCTTCACAAGATAGTTGACACCGAGACTTTTAATTTAAAAAAATGAAATTTATAAACCTTTACTTGCACTACTGCTAAGCAAGCACTTTCTATTTTGTTAATAAATGAAGAGGAACCTGACTTCCAATGAGAACACTGGATACAAGCCAAAAATGGGAAATTATTTTACCTCCAAGAAAGATGCATTTTGAGGGTCATCCAGCCTCCTCAAAGGACCATCATCTACAGTGAAACCATTGGTCCAGAAAGTGATGGTGTGCGTGTGAACATCAGGTTCAGACTGCTGAGGAGGAGCTGATGTTGTCTCTCCAGATAGTAGCCTTCCTCTTCCAGCAAAGCTTCTGGAGCTTGAAGATGGTTGGAGTTGATCAAGAGTTCCTTCTTCGGCTCCTGCTCGTCTAGCTTGGTTAAACAATGATTCCACATCATTCACCTTTGATGGATCCTGAACGAGCATTCCACTGCAATCATTGACAAATGTCAGATTACATTTACAACATTATAATGAGATATTGTTTGTGCATTGATGAACATTTAAACATTCCTGAAATACACACATCAAAATTACGAATTATCACCAGCAAAATAATGCCAAAAACACTGCATTTGTTGCTTTTTTATAAGATAAGAAACATGTCAGGCCAAATGCAGCAATCAGACAAATCCATATACCAAAACAGTAATATGACAAGGTCGCGTGGTACCACGAAGATAGCATTAAATGATGTACACTGGACCGTATATATATATATATATATATAGCTATAAGTTGAATCTTGTTTATTGACATACAAACTCAATTATAGCCATGTACAACACTAGCAAGAAGATGAGCATATTAAGGAGCACACTAGCCAATATCATGATGTAAATTGTCCATTATTCATTCAATTTATCCTTTTAAACTACTTGATGGTTAATCTTTTAAAACAAGTGACATATACCTCCATTCCCCAAAATAATCCCAAGCAGAAGAAAGGAACCCAAATTTTGAAAAGGAAACATAAACATTAACTACTACAAGAACCTTAAAAACTATGTTGGATGATTCTCTCTTTTGAGGCCTATATCAAGTGGGACTAATTGCTAGAAATCATATACTTCTGCTCATCAATGGCCTTTGTAATCAATCTTCATTAAAATGTGCTTAAAGCTAATGCAAGAATATACTTTTCTTCAGTCAGACTCAATAATCTACAAGGCAGAACTTCCCCAAAAAAACAATTCTATCAATGGCAGAGAGATTCTAATATCAATTAAAACATCATAAGTTAATCTGCATGATTACTCGATTAGAAAATATCATCTTCGATTATGAATCATCCTCTAAAATAGGGTATCCGAAATCGTGTTCATCAAGCAATTAAATCTATAAAGAAATCACATTAGCGAACAGATCTTCCTATTTGCACTAATTTCCTCATCAATCAAAGCATGAACGAAAACCTAATAAACAAAAAACGAAACCCTACATTATTACCTCTTTTCACCACCGGTATAATACTCCTGAGGTTCATCTGAATCGCTTCCCGAACCATCACCCGATCGATTCAGATCTGACAAAGTCCGTATCCGTCCAGTGGACCGACTACCGGACGGCTTCTTATCCGTAGCGGTATTCCTAGATCGTAGATTGTACGGATTAACACCGGCGAGTTGTTGTAATCCGAGAGAAGGCGGTGGGGATGCTGATCGAGAACGGGACGGTGAAGACGACGGAGAAAAGGCAGGGGAATGAGTATCAGAAGGGTTAGGGTTTCGGCCAGGTGGAGCAGACACGGGAGCGTCTTCGTCGACGGCGGCAGCGGTGGTTTCAAAGAAGGTGGAGACGGCGGAATCGAGATCGAAATTATGTGATTCGAGGAAGAAGATGGCTTCTTCTTTGGAAGCTGAAGTTATCTCTGAGAATGCTGTGATCATGTCCGGGTGAGAATCGCCGCCGGCGACGAGATTGGTCGCAGGTGTGTCTTCCATTGTTGTTTTTCTTGCGTGAGAGTTCACATGACCTCGCCGGGTATATATGGTGACAGCCGGGCGGTAATGGACCCCGGGCGGGGCTATCCCACATGGGCCGGACCCTGTTAAATAGATTGAAATCCAATGGATTCAGGTGTTCCACATAATTAAATTATCAATTAGGGATTGTTTGACAGGTATTAATGATTTTGTGTAGAATGATTAAGTGGTCAGAATGATTAAGAGACTAAACCCCACTTAAGGGTATCCGGGTTCCCACTTAAGGGTGTCACCCGACTAATCCCCGTCGACCACAGCCCGGCCCAATTAAGGGGAACACTAGGCCCATGATCTGGATATCGCCACATGCTCACCGCGGGATTCAAACCCTGGTAGTCATGGATACCATCCACTGACCCCCCAAGGATGTTACCTTACCACTGGACTAGACATAATGTTTAACCAATCCACATTTTCAACCAACTATTTATATATTTTTTTAAGTTGTTAAAAAACATTGCATATAAATATCAAGTAAAAGAACAATATCGTAAAATATTAATAATTATATATGGCTATTAATTGGATGGTAGTTGGATTGGTAATTGGATGGCCTTTGGATTGGAATGGTTCGGTTGTATTCGATGTTGGATTGTCTTCTAAGAACCGATCGCTCCAATTTGGATGTTGAAAAATTGGATCCAATCTAATCCAGTTACAATTTGATATTCGATTATAGTCGATTGTTTCTAATTGGATCAATCGGTTTATACTGGATCGGATGATTTTATGCCCGTCCTTACTTACCGTTTTACTTCCACCAGGAGTGTAATCACGATTATCTTGATTCCAAGTTAATTCTTATTTTATGGTTATAAAAAAGATATAGAGTTTTCGGTTGGTTTTTTTATGACATATTTTGGTGTATTAATATGTATCTTGTATTTAAATATCTTTATAAATCTGATACCCGTTATTTTTATGAAGTTTAAGTGTAAAGGATAAGTTGTGTATATGTAGTGATACGTTGTAAATCATTTATAGAATAAAATGCGTGAAATAACAACGTACTTTCATAAATTTTCTTACTATAACATTGTACTTTCACGTTTTATTGTTATAGCAATGTACTTTCAAGTTGTTTTTGTATTAAGACATTATTTTTTGAAAATTTACACATTATAGCATTGATTACCTTGTTACCTTTTAAACCGTTTTCCCTCGTTGACGAGTCATGCCTAAAATGATGTGAATGACACATATAATATGCTTACATTGCATTAAAAGGAAAAATCTCTTCCAAAAAAAAACCTTCCCTCCCTCCCTCCCAGTGGTTCTAGCCATTTCTCATACTAAATCTTGAACTGTATCAAATATTATCTAACACATTTGCTTACATGACTCTTCCTTTTGATTTGACCATAGTTTCTAAAATGCCTCCTTCAAACTTTCTTACATGTTGAAAGTGCAACTGCAGTTAGGGTGTCAGTTTTGTATCAAGACAAATCAATCAATACCAATCTAATTGGTTGGTAGTACCGTATCAACTATCTAAGTTTGGTTGGTACAAGTTTTCAAAGTCGTGTATCATGGTAATACCGTACCGTACTAAATTATTTTCAGTTATTTCTTAATTAAAGTTTAATTCGTCATACAACATATTTTGATTTTTAATCTTACTTCGGTCATGCAAAATTATAATGTGGATGGATATTGGATATACATATCTTGATTGAATTTATTCGCATAACCCTAACAACATTAGTAACTCGTCCAGACCTCCACATTCCATCATCCCACCTTAATGGTCTATTGTATTAGACTATTAGTGAATTCTTGTATCATATAAAAATTATGTGAATGCTTGTATAGGCGATGATAAGTGGAACAACACATATGTAGTACCCCAAAAATTGGGATAAACAAAAATTTCCAAAAATGGAAATGTGGTACATAAATGTCAAGACATGAGCCTTCCCAAAAAGGACAACAATACACACCTGTTTAATTACAAGTTTGTAATTTAACGGTAAAAGATAACAACCTCTTAATCTAATCCATATCAAGAAATAATATTACAAATGATTGTCATGTATTGCACAAAATAAAGTTCTTCAAGAATGGCATCCCAAAAATTATTCCCAAAGCTAACTCCTATAGTCTGTCTAGCTCTTATTGGCGACCACGTCGCTAGAACTTGAGATACATGTCGACACCAATAAGTGTTAGGCCAAAAAGCCTAGTGAGTTTGAACAAATATATAAACCGCAATTAGAGTGAGAGATAAACAATATGCAATAATGGGCCAAACAAGGAATCAATGGGGGAGACTCAAAACACCAAACAAGTTTCACCTCAAGAGTTGATACACATTGATGTTCACCCATTAGGGCAACATCACAAAGGCCTGACACATTGGGGGCTACCTCCAAGACATTACCCCAAATGGCGAGATCTAAGCGCATACCTCCAAGGTGGGGCCCAATACTATATCCTCCTAGTGCCTACTTGATTGTTCATCCCATTTGCAATATGTCAATAATACAAACTTACTCCACGCAAGGTGTACCAAGATTTATGGTCCAACCACTTTAATAACCCAATAAGCTTTACATGAAATACTAAGGATTTCCATAATTAGCCAAATGAGCATATAACTCTCCATATAAACATTCCAAGGCATAAAATCTACTCATTATGCATATAAAGGCACAAGTTCACCTTTTGTAAGCACTTAATACCAATAGTCCCACTTAGGGTCAAAATCCATGTTAGGTCATAATCATAAAATACATATAATTCTCTGAAAGGTCAAATGTTATTACTTATCTTTAAAAACATGATTATTATAGTTTCCAAGATGCCAATAAATATTTTTCTCACATAAAACCCAAAAACCTTCAATGTTAAGATTTATGCACATTTCATCATCTAAGTAGAGATTTCACCAACAAATGCAAAGATAGAGATGGGAAACACACATATTGACATGCACCTAGTTTTGACAAAGTTGAGAAACTCACCACTTAGGTTTTTTTGTAAGAAAACCTAAAAACTTAGCAAACCCTAGAAGTTGGGAGGAGATGAGTTTTGAGACTTGACCAACTTCAATCTTTTCCTTAAATGACTCTCAATGTGTCTTTAATGTTGCCTTTCAAAAAAAAATGTGTCTTTAATGCTCCACACCAAGAATCCCACAAATTCTAATGAGTATTTAATGAAGGTAGGGTTTGGGAGACAATAAAATCATTCCCCTAGGTCTGGAAATCATGCCTCTACTGATTTTAGACAATAAAATGCTTCCCAAATTGATTTGCCAACTAATATAAGTTGAGAGGACCCGGGAGACTAAGACCAGGCAACAATACCCAGGGCACTGTCCCGGTTCATTCTCGCGCTCGGTGTACCGAGGCTCGACCTAAGGGAGCGATTATGACTTGGCGATTATGCCCTTGTCACTCTCGCCGGTCATTCTCACTTGGGAGGTACTGAAGCCTTCCCTCGGTCTGCGACTTTGACAAACGACTATGACAACTGTCATTGTCGCTGACACTCTCGCCCAAACTGCCAGGACCCGACTTTCTTTGACGATTCCGACCCGAGATCTCACGCTTAAGGTTTAGAATTCAAAGCTCGGCCATTTGTGTTGAAGGATTTAAACTTTAATCTTTAACAAAGATTGAGAATTAAAGAAATCTAAATGTTACTTACTAGGATTTTTCGGGTGTTACACATATCAATATGTTATTTGAATTCTCAATCGTTTTAGGGCATCTAAATCTAGTTGGTAAACATGTCAATATAAATAAGTTTGTAACTTCAACTTTTGCGATGTTGGTACGACAAATGAAAAAAGTTGGTATCAATTTAGTTGGTATAAAGTATAGTTGGTTGGCACATGGTATAAAATTTTATGTACCAATTAAAATTGTTTCGTACACAATATATGGAAAAAGAACAAGACATCATACCATGTTCACCCCTAATTGTAGTTCTGAACTACAGTGGTGCAGTGTTGGGATCTGTAGGGATTTAAAATCTGTTATAACCGTAAATGCAGCGAAATATTTAATCTTTTGGTTACAAACTTTATAGAATATTTTTCTAAATATAAAACCTTATCGGATCCAGTGACAATTTAATACGAATATTAAAACAACACACCATAGGGTGTTTAGAATTGTACCGTTCAGATTTGCTTAGTAAGTTAAGCTACAATTTTATAGTTCAATGTTGTCATAAGTGTCAAATTTATTGTTTAAAATGTATTTTTCATTACCGTTTTAAAATAAAAATTGATAACTTACTAGAGACCCAAATACCGTATATCTAACAAATTATATAAACTAAAAACTACAATATCATCAAACTGGTAAACATATGAACATAACAATGGAGGAACTTACAAAACCCCCACTTTTTGTTTTTGTTTTTGCCATATCATCGTTAAACTTGACAAAAACTGACACGACTCGCTAACCCGACATGAAATAAATGGATTTTGGTAATATATTTCAGCCCGTTTAAGTAAACGTGTTGACACGACACAACACGAAGACTAAACAGGTAAGGTCAGGGTCAAAAATCTCAACTCAAAAATGACCCGAATAATCTGTTTATATATACTAGTTGTGTACCCGCGCAATGCAGTGGGAACCGTAAATGTAAACGATTTTAAAGCTTTGGTGGTTGAAGCTATCCATGTGTAAAGTACAACTATTTCAGAAAACCAACTTATGATTCAAAAATTTTAAGTTGTAAAGTTGCGAAGTTTTGCAATCGATCAGATTTTGGTAGCCATGGCTTTTCAATGAAACCGCTTCCAAGATAACTCTTCATGTAACACCCATAAATTCATGTTTGTGAAAGTCAATCATTTGAGAGATCCTTGTTTCTTATCGTAGAATTTCATCCCTTATGTCTTACCTGCTAAGCCTTATCGCGTCGTGGGTGCTCCGAGTGAAAATTGGGAAGGAAAGAGATTCGGTACACTCTGGGCGAGAGTGCCCCGCAAGAGTGACATTGGTCACAATCGCGAGGCACAATCGTTAGTGGGGGAGTGTCCGTGGTACTTTTTGAGCTAGAGTGCCCTGGGCACAATCGCCAGGCACTATCGCGAGCGGCCCCAGACCCGTTTAAAACATGGATTTCAGCCCCATTACATTTGTTACTCTCCCAACTCATTTTCTCCTTCCCTCTAAACGAAACCTTTTCTCTTAAAGATTGATTTTGAGGTATCCAATACCTCCATTTTGAAGATCTAAAGTGATCCTTCACCTCTTGACTAAGTTTTGGAAGCAAGTCGGGATTCTTTATCTCATCGCCCATCTTTTATAGGGTTTTAAGGTTCTATCAAATCTCTCCAAACCCTTTTCCCATTCTTTTGATGATTTGGAATTTGAGGTCATAGTGGTGACCCAGAAGAGTGTTGTTGATGGATTCAAACTTTGGTAAAGGTAATATGCTTTTCTCTTCAACTATGGAAATTAGGGTTTTGGGATAATATGAGATATTCATGTAAAATGTTTAGAGAACAATTCTATATGGATTAAATATGATTATTTATGGTTGGAAACTTGTGGATCTAGGTTTTGGAGGTTTTGGCTTTGAGGATTCAAGTTTCTTCAAGGGAGCTCTAAGTAGGGGTAAAATCTAGATTTAGCCTAAATCTAGCAAGGTGAGTTAAGTTGATTTGTGAAAACGTTGTACATGCCAAAATGTCCATTTTAAAGTATTTATGTGTTTTACATGAAATTGTCAACTGTTGAGTTATTTGGTAACTTTTGATTATTTGAAGTGTTTGGCTTATTAAACTTTGTAAAACACCCACATTTGGGATTTTCAGGCATTTTGATAAATGTGTCATAAAAGAATGTGTTTTGATGATTTATTGCATAAATAGATATTTGGTCAAAAATGCACTTTTAGTGTTTGTCGGGTTTTATGCATCATTCATGAAATGAGATGTTTCCGTTGGTTTTGGTCATTCCCGACCTTGGGAACATTTTATAAATAGTAAACATGTTTGGGTTTTGGGCCGAAGGCCAATTGTAATTTGAGAAACAAAGATTTTGGGAAAAGATGTATTTGGGTTATACAACCATATTGGCTCGCGTATTTTAGCCGAACGTCTATTATGCCTTTTGGGGCTTGATTTATACTCAGATGAGTTTTGGAACATTTGTTCAGTTTTGGTAGCTCGATAAGGAGCCTTTGACGTATGGTGTACTTAGTTGCATCTTATTTGAGAGTTACATGTTTTGAATGTGTTAGTTCATTTGTTTGCGTCATGTAACGTTTTAAACTGTAATGCATTGGATCTATAGGCATATAAGTCAGTCGGTTGGTTTAGTTGGGGACTTTATCCTCGTTTTGGGACTAGAAATTGTTTATGGCAAGCGGGAGCTCGAGGTATAGATCGTGGGTGGTTGAAATCGATAACCGTGTAACCTTTAGTAAAGGGCTCAAGGTGTAGATCGTGGGTGGTTGAACTCGATGCTCGTTTTGAGTCCAATCTGGTTATTCATCGTGGAATTTAGTTTCCGCATTTGAAGTATAGTGAGTGGTCCCCAAGTCATGTTTTTATGTAAGCTTGTGGTGGTGCTCTACAAAGCCGTATACGAAGCTAAGTCTTGCGGTGGTGCTCATTGTGAGCCAGATACGGGAACTTGTGGCTTTTGTGGTGACACTCATCTAGAGGTCGAGTAGACACTAGGGCCATTTGGGTATCTTGCAGTGGTTGCTCGGTAGGGAGCCGTATACAGGGATCCATGACTCTATGTGAAGCTCGATAACATCGAGAAGTGGCTTAACTTTGTGTGTCAGCCACTTTCGATGGAATTTGGGTCTCCCCCATCACCAAAGGGTGTTGTTTTTTGTATTGAGTTTTATTATCCGTGTTTTCGGTGATGTTTTGTTTATATGGGTTTTTATCCATGGTTTATGGGTTGAGTATTATGCCCCACCCGTGTTTGGGTGTTTCGGGATATAGAGTTTATCCGCATTTCATAAATTGGGAGTCCACTTTCTATTCTCCTTTGAATGAGTTTTGGGTTGAAATTAATTTACGAAGGAACGTGTTACATTGGGATCTTAGTCCTTAAAACAGTTTGGTTTGGAAAATGTTTATATTAGTGTTCCTACGCCTAAAATGCATATTATTGGAAAACGAGTCGTTTTCATATTTGAAGCATATCATTATGACAGATGACGATTTCAATTGCATTCTTCCTTTTTAACGATATATTTATTAATGTTGAAAACTCTTGAACTCACTAGGCGTTAGCCTAACCTTTTTATTTGTCGGCATGTGCAACATGCTTCGTTGGGAATAGTTCTAGTGATACTGTGAAGAGAGGAGTGCTAGTTGCGTGCTCGGAGAGTTTTTAGCTTGTTGAAGTCTTCCGCATTTGTTTTGGGAAGAGCAACTTGTGTTTGGGGTTAAGTAACACCCGACTTCGGTTTAGTATCTGTATATTATTGGAGTTTATATATTTGTTGAGGTTAGTTATAGAATTTTTAACTTGAGGTATACTGAGTTTTGAATTGTATGAGAAAGTTTTGTTCCTTATGTTGATATTATACCGAAATTTTAATTAGTTGCTCTTACCAAATTTGAGGGTGTTACACTTCATTACATGAAAACAAAAGTTACTCTAAATAACCCTTCAGATTGTCAAACAACCTCACATTGAAGACCAAAATTTACTCTAACTAAACTCAAAACCTACACCAGATTGATCCTCACCATCAAAATTTAGGAAAAAGTCATATCATAAAAAGAAGTAGCTTGTGCACTACAAGAATTGAAGCCCATCCTATCATCAAAGAGTGTATAATGCATTCAGGTAGCTGCTAAAAAACAAAATAAATAAGGTTGGTCGAAGGAAACCCAAAAACAGTGTGTAACATTGTTGATCTTCATATTCAGCATCTCCTGAAAATGGTCTCTAAGAGGCCGTTTACCCAAATGCTTACTCGGTAAACACTTACTGGTGAAAATCTACCCTATTATTTAACTTATCGGGTAAGATTCTAGTCAATCGGAACAACATCATTTGCAATAATTAATTTAGTAAACGCTGACCGGGTAAGAGTCGTCACCCTCACTTACCAGGTAAGACTCTCGGTTTTTATCATGGCTCTTACCGGGTAAGATTCTACGTCATTGCCATGTACATTCGGTAAGGTAATTGACCCGGTAAACATTTGGTAAACAACCCCTAAGCCTTAACAAAAAAAACAAATGAAAGCGAGAAGAGGCTGGCCACTATAGTTGTAAACAACATACCATAAACCAAGGGTACACCAACAATCGCATAATCAGGATACTAAGAAAATGAGATGATCACCAAGAAACGTTATGAAATTAAAATATGCATGGACAGAAGGAGATGGAAAGCCAACCTAAACCATATATCAAGAAATAGATTATCATCATAAAAACAAGAAAACAACAGCCAACAATTACTATTACATCAATTACAACAACTAAATGGGAATGGACAAATTTAGATGCTATATATACGTAGTGATACATACTGCCTTGTTGTTGTGAAGGAACACGATTATTTGTATGATTAATGATTACGAACTGAAATCAAACTCATTGGAAGAGAAAAGATGATAAACCGCAATTTAAGTGTATGAAGTACTCCAAATACAAAATGTAGAATCTATATGCATAACATGAGATACAAAAGATCAACCTTATAGGTATCAACACTTGTGCATCAATTCACTACTCTATGTGATAACCTCAAGTACCAATGCATGAAAACTACATTCGAGGCTGAAAAAGTCATACATGTCTAAATAACTAATTTCACATACAAAAAAACCATTACTATTGAAGGCATACCTGAACTAAGAGTTTAACCGAAAGGATGAGGTAAATCTGATAGATTTGAGTGAGTATGAAACCATAGATGAGCTGATTTGCTATTGAACTGCAGAAGAGAGGAAAATCCGGTTGCCAACAGAACATAAATGTCTTGGACTTGCAAATTAAAACCAACAAAAAATATTGAACTAATTTGAAATCAAAATTATATCTGTGTTCAAGGCACTTGACTTAACAAAAATGGACAACATACAACAACTTACAGATACATGGAAAATTTGTGAAAGCTTCTGCTTTGTATTTTCCAACAATGGCTGCAACAATGGCTTTGTATTCCCCCTATTTTATTGTTGCCCAATGAGGCTTCACATATTCAGCCTGAGAAATTGTGCAATACCCGTAATTTTCGATAAGTAAAGGTCACCCGGATGTTTTTGCAACTTGTAAATGGTGGGATTTATGTTGGGAAAACATTACTTTAAGTCCCTATGGGTTTCAGGAGTGTTGGCATAGAAAAAGTCGAGTTTTGGGGCTTGGTACGAGTTCGGCTACAATGCCCGGCGACTATGACAATGTCATAGTCGCAAGCAAGTTTTAGCCCACGGTACATATTGAGCGACAATGCCATGGCAAAGTCGCATGGCATTGCAGCACAGTGGTACCACTCAGCTTAAAAGTAGCGATTTTCAGCATTCATCTTCATTTCTTCATATCTTTCATTTCTACTCCGTTTTTTGGTGATTCAAGTTGCTATGGTTTCGTTTTTGAGAGTTTTTCAAGGATAGATTGTTAGTTTTGGGAAGATCCAAGAGTATTTGGTGGTGGAGTGGAAACAAAGATCAAGAGCTTGTCATCATCACCTCCATCTTCGGGAAATTTAGGGTTTTCTAGGTTTTTATCAAAACCTAAGTGGTAAGTTCATCCCCTCCATTTCCAAACTTCTTTATGAGTTAAAAATGCCCCATTTATGACTCCCTAGTGTTTTATTTCTCCAATTACGGTTTGGAAGATTTTGAGAAAAGTTAGGTTAAATTGGGGTTTTGGGTCAAAATGAAGATTTTGATGTAATATGTTTGGGTGAACGATTCTAAGTGGTTGGATATGTATATTTATGGTTGGAAACTTGTAGATCTAGGTTTTTAGAAGTTTTGGCTTAAGGATCCAAGTCTCTTCAAAGGAGCTAAAGTTGGGGAAATTCTAGATTTAGCCTAAATCTAACAAGGTGAGTTCAAGTTGATTTGTGAAAACGTTGTACATGCCAAAAATGTCAATTTTAAAGTGTTTTTGTGTTTTACTTGGAAATTATCAAACGTTGGATTATTTTATGAAATTTACTTATTTGGGATATTTGATTAAATAAATCTTGTGAAACACCCATCTTTAGGATTTCTGGGAAATTTGATAAAGGAATCATAATGAAAACGTTTTGATGATTTATTGCATAAATGGAGATTATTTGGTAAAAAAGCATTTTAATGTTTGTTGGAAATATGCGTATTTTGTGTTATGGAATGTTTTGAACATACCAACGTGTGGGTCATTGGAGTTTGGTCATTCCCAACCTTGCGAACATTTCGGAAATCGTAAACCTTTGGTATTTTTGGAAATATGTATTTCAAGTATTTTGATGAGTAAATCTTTGGTAGAAACTTGTTTGGAAAATGATTTGTCTCAATCTAAATTGTGTTGAAGTTTATTCATGTATTTTGGAGCATGTGTTTGCATAAACGTTGGTCAATTGCATTTTATTGCATTTTATGGGTTTTAGCATATGGTCATTTGATTGGTTGAGCTTAAGGCTCAGTTTTCGTCTTTATCAGGTCGTGGGTACATTCATCCGGTTTTAATAACTTAATATGGAGCTTTTGGTATGAGTTGCATTTATCGCACCTTATGTTGGAAAATACATGTTTTGAGTGTGTATGACGTTCATTTGGAGTCGTGTATTTTAGATTGTAATGCATTGGATCCATAGACATGTAAGTCAGTCGTATTTAATGGTGAGGAGTTTTGACATTCTCACTTTGGGAAATATACCGTGTTGGCATTGTTGTTGTCCCAATTTTGTGGAGATGAACCTTTATAGGTTGTACTCCGGAACCATGGTTTTTGTGGTTTAGATGCTCTAACTCTTGTGCACGAGGGTTAAACATCTTAGGGTCATCAAGTAAGGGGTTTGAAACCCCTATCTTGAATGCTAGTAAGTATGTATTAAAGGTCTATTTGGGAACCTTGAGGTTGTAACTTAGTAGAAGATGAACATGCAATAAGATCGTGTATCCTTGAGGTATAGCTTGGCAAAGCAGGAAATAAAGGATACGGTGTACTTGGGGACTTGAGGTGTAGCTTTTTAAAGCAGGCAATAAAGTCCAACTTGAGGTGTAACTTTTTTTAAAGCAACCAATAAAGTCACGATCTGAGGTGTAGTTCGACAACATAGTTATGTGGCTTAACTTTGTGTTCCGCCACGTACAATGGAATCGGGTCTCCCCCGTCACCGAAAGGTGTTGTTTGGGTATTTGATTTTATTATCCATATTTTCAGTGATGTTTTATATATATATATATATATATATATATAGCCTTAGGTTCATTTGAGAAATGATAAACATATGAGAAATAGAGAATTAATCCTAGTCATTCAAATGGTCAAGATCGGATTTGACTGGTCAAATATTTCGGCTTTGACTGGTCAAAAGTTGCGGCTTTGACTGGTCAAAAGTTGCGACTATTCCAAAACTAGAAGGACACTTTCGTAATTTTTACAAAATACACGGGTTGTGTTCATATTAACTTGTATAATTCACATATGAACTATATGTTCATATGTGAATCAGTGTAATTCATATCTGAACTCTTTTAACTGATTCATATATGAACCTTTGTGATTCATATATGAACTAATTAACTGAGTCACATATGAACTAATTAACTGTAAGTTCATATATGAATCAATTGAACTAATTAACAAATTCATATATGAACTTTTGTGATTCATATATGAACTAATTAATTGATTCTCATATGAACTAATTAACTGATTCACATATGAACGTATAGTTCATATGTGAATCATATAGGTTCATATATGAACTCATCCCGCGTATTTTACGAAACTACCCCTCTACCTTCTATAGACCATGCAAAGAATTATCCGGTGCTTCACGGTCAAAGCCGCAAATGTTGACTAGATGAATGGCTAAGATTACTTTTCTATTTCTCATACATTTACCATTTCTCAAATGAACCTCTCCCTATATATATATATATATATATATATATATATATATATATATATATATAGGGTGCGTTTCTTTTGCAAACCAAGCAGTTTGTACAAACTATGCAAACCACTATATTAGGAAACAATAGATATATTTATGGATAATGATTATGATTCATTAATAATGATTGTGATATATATGGGAAATGTTAAGTTTATTCATTATAATCATGATTTTAAATTAGGAAATATTAAGTTTATTCATTATAATCATGATTTTAAATTAGGAAACATAATAAAATAATATATTCATTAGACTTGATGAACGGCTAAGATTGGTTTGCATAGTTTGTACAAATTGCTTGGTTTGCAAAAGAAACACACCCTATATATATATATATATATATATATATATATGGATTTGCATCCATAATTTATGGGTTGAGTATTATGCCCCACCCGTGTTTTGGGTGTTTCGAGAAATAAAGTTTTACCTGCGTTTTTATAGATTGGGGGTTCAATTTCTATTCACGTTTTGGGTTGAATTTACTTTACGAAGGAATGTTCTATGTTGGTGTACTCGTCTTTAAAAATGTGTGTTATGGGAAAGCGGGTCGTTTAATATTTAAAGTAAATCATTTTGGAAGATTATGATTTAAACTGCATTCTTTCCTTTTAACAATATATTTATTCATGTTGAAAACTCTTGAACTCACTAGGCGTTAGCCTAACCTTTTTATTTGTCGGCATGTGCATCAGGTTCCGGTCGGGGAATGGTTCTAGCGTTACTATGAAGAGACGAGTGCTAGATATATGCACAAGAGAGAGTAGCTTGGGTGAAACCTTCCGCACTTTGGAGATAACGACTGTCATTGGGTTTTAGTAACACCCGTCCTTTAACTAGTCTTCGTGTAAGACTTTATTTATTTTGTTGTTAGTTAAATTTAGAATTGTACATTCAAGTATGGACCTCTCGTAAGAGAGTTTATTCTACTTGGAGATATTATTGAAAATTTTAAATTAGTCGTTCTTTCCAAATTTGGGGGTGTTACAAATTGGCTCCGATCGTTTTGTTGTCGGTTGGGTCTTGGTTGCTTACTAAAAAACTTCCATAAATGAGCCTCAACACGCGACCTTCTCACAGATAATAGCCCTCAGGACTACAGATCATGGGACGAGAGAAGTAGTAAGGAACTTATCAGAATAAATATAAAAATCCACGTGCATCTAAATCAAATATTTCAATATCATAATAAAGAATTGTGCATCTAAAGCAAATATTTCATTGTTTTTTATGATTATAACATTTCTATAAACTATATGTGAGAATGAAACAGACCCCCACTCTCATGGACAACAATATAATGCTTTCCTGGAATTCATGTTACAAGCTTGGCTAAGCCTTCTGTTAAGACACAGTCTCATTAGATTCAAGATCATCCAAACTGAAGATCGCAATCTGAAGCTAAAGTCGGAACGTCGACTCTCGATATTAAAGTCTATGTCTATTTGTAATAAATGTCAATGTAATTGTTTTAGTTTACTTAGATTTAATATCTAAGTTATAATATTGTAATAGTTAGATAAAGTTAACTTAGTTTGTTTCTAAGTAACTTTCTAGTTTGTTAGATATTATCTAGTATAATATCTAGATTTTAATCTAGATATTATGCTTAGGTAGTGTGTTGAACACACTAGTTTTGTAAAGTGTATTTCTCTACTCTCACACAATCAGATATAGAACAGACACACACAAACACACACTAAAAGGTGAAAAAGAGAGAAAAACATAGAGAACATATCAAGAACTTAATCGATCAACCTTGTAATAGTTTGATATATTCAATACAGGTTGGTAATCATTATTGTGTTGTTGTTTCTATAAAACTTGATAGTAGTAGTATTGTTAAAGGACCGACAATTGGTATCAGAGCCTGATTAAGATCAAGACAAGTTTTAAGAAAAACGTCTCTGTGTTCTTCAAGAAAATTTGAGTTTGTGATTTAAACTGTTTTAGGTGTTAGAATCGATCAGAGTGTGATCGTACTACATGCTAGATCGAGTTGTTGCTATTTAATTTCATTTTTAAGCTTAAATCGAGTTCCAATTTGTGGATTTTGAGTGAAAACAGTCGAAGTGGGTAAGTCACTGTGCGATCAGATTAAATTCTAAAAAGAGTGTTTTAGTGAGATCGAGTGCTTACATTCAGTTCTAGAAGTAATTCTAGACATATTGGTAGAGTTTGGTATTGCTAAATCGTTTCAGGATCAAGATTCAGCCAATTTTCAGAAGTACAGGACGAACACCCGCACAACAGAGGAAGAATAACCCGCATACCTTACTGTGCGCGTCTCAAAGGAAACGCATATTCTATTGTGCGCGTCCCAAAGGAAACGCATTCCTTACTTCTCGGGTTCCAAAGCACACGCATACCTCAGACACGCATACCTCAAGACATCAAGTTCATCCAAGTCAACCTTGCGTGTCCCATTTGAATCGCATATCTCAATTGTGCGGTTCCCTCTTGAAACACACAACTCCATTGTGCGCGTCCAACAAGACCCGCACACCTCAATTGTGCGCTCCTAACCAGACCCGCACAACTCCATTGTGCGCGTCCAACTAGACCCGCACACCTCAATTGTGCGCTTCCCACTAGACCCGCACACCTCAGTGTGCGCTCCTCACTAGACCCGCAAACCTTCTCAAACGCATAGCTTCAATCCATACTTAGAATATTTTTTCTGAGAATTTTTCGAAACTGCAATAGGGTCTTTAATTGTCATAAATTAGCGGGACCCCCGTGCTAAGTCTGCCTAGGGGGACAAAATTTCTTGTGTGATCAAATTTTATTTGGATTAACGATCATATCTGTCAAGTTCTTTACATACAGGAATCATGGATGATGATTACTTTGATGAACCTCCTAGACAGAAAAGTTTGTCTCAGAAACTTTCAGATCTTCAGGAACAGTATAAACTAGACCAGATGTCTATTTCGAAAGAATTTTTATCAACTGCATCTGATATGAAACCTACTGTTCTAGAAAGAGGACAATATGAGCAGTGGAAACATCATTTCTTAGACTTTATTGACAAACATAAATTGAATACTTATATCAGATTATCTTTGCAGGAAGGAATGATGAAAATTCCAACAAAGGTCAATCCATATCAAAGAGCTTATGGAAATTTGGCAGGAAAAGAGGTTCCAATATACCTTAATGAATACACAGATGATCAGCAAATGAGACATGAAGCTGATAAATTTGCCAAAGTTCTTCTCTTGAAAGGAATTTCAGAAGAGATAACTATTAAAATGTATGATTGCAAATGGGCTTCAGCAAAACTGATATGGGATCAACTTGAAGCTTTATCATAGTTGTCTCCAACAGAAAAGGTAAAGGTATTGAAAGCTGAGAACTCTGAGCTTCAAAAGAAAATATCAGATTTTGAAAAGAAGTTCTCAGACCTTTCCAAGAAGAGTGTTGAAGAGAAGAAGACACTCGAGCTTAAATGTTTAATGCTTTCTTAAAAAGTTGAAGACTTTGAGAAAGTAATCATTGTGGAAAGAGATCAGTTTGCCAAGGAGAGGAAGGCAAATGATCAGAAGGGTGCTAAGAAGGGATTCGAAGAAGAAAGAAGCATCCTTGAAGCAAAGCTAAAGAAGCTTATCGAGAAGCTATCTGAATTATCTAAGAGTGTACTGACAGAGAAGAAAAAGAAGTCTGCATTTGAGAAGAAGATTGATCTCCTTATCAAAGAACGAGACAGTTATTCTTCAAAGGTAAAAGAGCTTCAAGATATTATTTCAACGACGGTGGTGGTGACTTAGCGAACGACTCCAGAGTCAAAAATCCACTCACCTAGAAATAATTCAGTTGGTTCTAACAAACTAGCCGCAAGCTCACATCAGAAAACTGCTCTTTTCAAAAGGTCAGTTAAATCTTCTAATCAGATTCATTCTACTAATCTTTTCTATGACAGGAATATAGATTGTTCAGGTACACAAAGAAGGAGAAGAAGCTTCCAGGAAGAAGCTAAACTGGTCTGGAACAGGAAACCAGTTAAAGAAGAGCTGAAATGTAAAAGCTCATGTGTACATACTCAGAATGCCAAGAAGAACAATGCGCTGAAAAGTAAACCTGATTTTGTTTACTCAAGAGATAAATTAATCAGTATGTCAGGTTAGAAATTCTATTGTTCTTATTGTCATACACATGATCCTGTTCGCAGGACAAGTGACCATTACTGGTATGGTTCTTACTCAGTTACCCCCATACGAACTGCAACTAACACCCATGGTCCCAAATACCAGTGGGTACCAAAGAAAACTAAACCTGTGTTGCAGGCACCTACTGTCAAGGGGGAGTAGGAAGAATAATGGCTTTTGAACACATCAGTTCAAACCCGTACTTCAACGAAGTTTGACTTCTAAACACAACAGTTTAGGACTCACACTTCAATGATCAAAAGACCTTACTCCATGCTGAAAAAGAGATTGTACTCCGATACTCGAATGAGGAAATCAACCATCAAGGGGGAGTATAAAAAGGATATGAGTTCTGATTACTTCTGATCAAGACTCGTACTTTAAAAAGTTTTACTGCTTTTTGTCTTTTCAATTTAAGTGAATAAATTTTACTTTGACTTGACATAAGACTTTTGCAGAATTTTTGAGAGAAGCTTACAAGTTCATATGTTTATGACTTAAAGCTTAGCTTCATGAGATGGAAGATCGTACGTAAAGATATAATTCTATATCTTCATCTCATATATGGTTGAAAGAAGGACACCTTTCAATCATAGAAAACATTGTTTTTAATGTTAAACCACTTCCCGATTTTTCAACAGATTTTATATTTTGGAAGTGTATTTTAAATGTTTTCATGATCTAAATTGTACTTTAACTAAAATAATTAAACCAATCTGAGCATCACGTGCATCTAGGAAAACAAAGAATCATTGTGCTAGGAATTAACACAACTTCTATGGATTCACCTTAACCAGTGATTTCTACCCAAGAAGTTAATCCTTAGTGATTGAGTGTGCAAATAGACAAGAAATGAGTGTGATTAGAGAAAGAAAAAAGTTTAAAAGAAAGAGCATGTGAGAACAGAGTTAAAAGAATATCACAACTCTGCACCAACTTTTTCTGAGCCGGGTAGCCACCATTCTAGTGATTCACAATTCTTTGGTGATCATTATTGAAACAGGCAACTAACCCATGCCAACTCTTGATCAAACCTTACTATCTACTCATTTTCTTCTCAAAAAGAAAATGTTTCATTTTCTAAGGGGATGCAGCACATTTGCTATCTGATTTTCATTTGGAAAATCTGGATAATGAAAAGAAGGAAGTCTGCCCCACTTGCGCACTTCAATCATGCACATTGAGTCTGTGTTTAACTTACTGTTGTCTCAGTGGTTTACACAATTTTGAGCCAATAAGCAATCATCTGTGCTTAATTCTTTCACACACAAGCACGAACACACAAGGAATTTGTTTCTTTGTCATAACGTTTATAGAAATAACCTTTGTGGTGTTTCGATGATTAGATGGAAGCCCTGGGGGAGTCAACATCAAAACAGCTCCTTTCCAATGTGTATTCGTTACACTCAGTGACTTAGTGTTACTGACAGGCATTCTAACTGATTCATTAGTTGATTCAGGTGTTACACATCTAATTTGTCTGGATTTGCAAAGATCTGGATGAATATCTTATAAATTGACGAATCAGGGGCTCTAACCGCAGGATTGACATTTCTTACCACTAATTTTGATGAAGTCGTTGCACTAAACATCAAAAAGGGGGAGAATGACTACAAGAAGAAATGGCAAAGATCACATGTTTCAAGAATCACGTCCACTCTTCAAAATTAGATTGAAGACATGCTGATTTCAGAGCTAGAGAAAAAGATTGCATCTTCTTCTGTGTTGAAAGAGAAGATTGTATTGCTAAATGACTTTCGTAATGATCTTGATCCAAAGGGGGAGATTGTTAAGACACAGTCTCATTGGATTCAAGATCATCCAAACTGAAGATCGCAATCTGAAGCTAAAGCCGGAACGTTGACTCTCGATATTAAAGTCTATGTCTATTTGTAATAAATGTCAATGTAATTGTTTTAGTTTACTTAGATTTAATATCTAAGTTATAATATTGTAATAGTTAGATAAAGTTAACTTAGTTTGTTTCTAAGTAACTTTCTAGTTTGTTAGATATTATCTAGTATAATATCTAGATTTTAATCTAGATATTATGTTTAGGTAGTGTGTTGAACACACTAGTTTTGTAAAGTGTATCTCTCTACTCTCACACAATCAGATATAGAACAGACACACACAAACACACACTAAAAGGTGAAAAAGAGAGAAAAACATAGAGAACACATCAAGAACTTAATCGATCAACCTTGTAATCGTTTGATATATTCAATACAGGTTGGTAATCGTTATTGTGTTGTTGTTTCTATACAACTTGATAGTAGTAGTATTGTTAAAGGACCGACACCTTCTTTGTTTGACATGCCTCTGTTGCCAAAGTCCAAACTAACATCTATATGCCATTTATTGCTAATTTTACCTCCATTTCATACCAAATATACCATTTCCATATACTCCATCCAAGCACTATATTCCTAATGATTTAAGGTAGCTTAGACTTGATCTAATTGCAATCTGGCCAAAGGCCATTGCAAACAAAAAACTATATACCATCACTCCAAACCTGATCTAATGTATATAATAGGCAGATGTAAACCTCATAATCAACATTATTTTCCAGAAAAAATCAATCTGATGCATTTTATACCCAGAATTAGAAGCGAACAGATTGAGTAAACCATTACAGGACCAATCTTTAAAACAATTACCATTGGACCAAACAATGACATTAGAACTAAAGAAAAGCTCCAAGACTACAAACTAACAGGTCCAAGCTATAAAATTCTTAGTCCCCATATTAGCTCCCATCAGATCCAACCAGCAAAGTTAAAAATAGGTGCCAACAGTAAGAAAAATACCAATCCCAGCAAAAAACCATCCTAGTTTATCATATTCTTGCCATCTCTTACGAGAATCAAAAAGAAATATGAGAAATATGTCCCTGGAGAAAGCCAAAGATGGAGAAAAAGGTAAGATTGGTGTTCCAGTTATAAGAAGCAAAAAAAAAATCAACCAATTGCTTTCCATCCTAGAAAACATTTCGAGTTGATAATGCCCAAAATGGATCTTATTAAGTTTGTAAAATACTTTGGTTTACACTTTTGTTATGAGTCTGGTTGAACGTGGATTATGAAGTTTGTAAAACACAAGGAATTCCATTGGCATCTGTTACCATATATACATATCACATTTGTCGATGGTTCATAATGACAAGAAGATGAAATATGACTCATAAAATGGATTGATCTTCTTAGAGTCACCACCAAGCCTGTTCATAGCATCTCGCACACAATCAATGTCAACTACAGTCCAAACTCTAGTAAAATACTAAAGAAATATCATGCATTTTTTTAAATGAGCAAATGATTGCAAACTAATATATTTCCCATTTACCTTTAAGAGAATGCAAGCAGGTTTAAATGGAATCTCCACTTGCTTCGATGAAGTACTTCCCCAATCAATGATCTTTTCAACATCATGCTAATTGGTAACTTGAAAATTATCACAATTGTGTATAGCAGACTCCAAAAGAATGCTGATAGAATACGAGAGCTAACATGCAACCACGTAGAGAAAAAAAAAGGTGCCAACACATGAATGAATGAGGCAATTTGACAAAGGACTCGGTGAGAAGTTAGGAAATCTGTTAGAAGCTATGCATATACAAAAAAATAAAAATAAATAAATTAGAGAGTACCTTGACGTATAGAGATGGAGAATGAAGCAAACATGGAGATGAGAAATCCATTATAGAATTTGGGACACGGGTGCAATAACTTATAGCCAACAAATTTCAAAATTTACCTGGATTCAAACCAAAATTTCATATTTGCACATCAATGGTGGAAATTCTAGGGTTATCTATATGTAGGAGAAAACAACCCTTACCTGCATATTTGACTGTGAGTCGTCGTATTGGGATTGTATATATATATATATATATATATATATATATATGTATGTATGTAGACTGTAGTAAAATATCCAGAAATCAATTGAAGATGGAAAATCATACATTTGATTTGGCTAAATCCTCATGAACTCATTCAACTTCCAAACACGCACCTCAATCACGCAGTCTAGACAACACAAGTTGAATTGGTTAGGAGAAAGATTGTGAAAAAGAAGCCTAACGTACCTGAGAAACACCCCCCCTTAAAGAACCGATTGAGAGAAGCATAACCCTAACCTAGAACCCTGGTCGTCGGCGATTGAGAGAAGCAAAAATCAGAAATCAATGAATAACTAACTTAGAAGATTGAGAGAAAGAGTTGAATCGATTGAGAAAAAGAGTTTGATACGTTGCCCAAATAATCAAACATGTCATGTAATCAAAACATAAAAAAGCACAACAATAATCATACCAAAGATTGAGAGATGGTCTAACTTGTAACTGATTTGAAGAAAAAATATACATGTTACACCCAAAAATTCGGTAAGAACCCTTCCTTATATAATTACATTATTTTTACATGGGACTTCGCCCCTTAGACCTTATTTGTCGAGTTGGTAAATGTTGACTTTGAAATCCATGAGTATCGTGAGCACACATGGTCGAAATTGGAACTTTTCAGAGCACGGCACACCCGGGGCGACAATGCCCGGAGACTGTGACGAATGTCACTATCGCAGGGCAAAGTCACGGAGAGGAAGGACCTCTTGGTGTTGATCCCAAATATGATGTTCTAAACTTGATTTACTTTTAGCTACACAAAAACTGATGAATAAGAGTGCGAAAGCGTTTTTAAAGTGTAGATAAAATAGAACTTGAAAGGTAGTAGACACGCTAGCAAACAATGAACAGAAACATAAAATGCAATAAGATGAATACTGAAGAAACTGTTTCATTGATTTGCTCAAGAACACCAAGAACACACATTGTTGTGTGATAAAAAGCTCTCAGGAAATACAAGGTGCTCTTTGCTCAGTGTGTGCTCGCTTGATACAAACAAATGTGGTGCTCCTATAATATACAAGGAGGATGCACCCTGTAGTACAAGACAAAGGTTGACATTCCATAAATGAAATGCCACCTGGAAAGGTAAACAATCGTGCACCGCATAAATGATTTGGAAATCTTCGTACAGCAGGCTTCACGTGTTCTTCACGTGGTGTTGTCTTGAACTATTGATACAAAATCATTCATCTTTCATCTCCAGAGTTAGCCATCATAGAGGCTATGTGAGTGATCACAGAGGCTCTGTGATCTTAGATCGATCAGGTGAGATTCCTCGGGTAGATGGTCAACAGAGTCCTCTGAGCTTGTGTCTTCTGGGTGAGCTTGGATGTTCTGATCAGTCTTCAGCGGTTCCTATACTTAGCCTATTTTTCAATACTTCTATACATATAAGTTGGAGCTAACAATCTCGCCCTAAGTATTGAAAAATAAAGATTTGAAATGTTGAGGATTGGCTAAGATAGAAACTAAAAGGGGTGAAAGGAACTCATCCTCTGAACACTAAAACTTTCATTCAAAAAGAAATGCCAGAAGGCAAGTTGAATGGAAAGTTATTCCTTTACACGGATCACCTAGGGAAATCATCTATCGGATTGGTGAAGCTTTCAGCTAAAGTCTTTTTCATCGATAAAATGAGCCCCCTTACTTGATTTGAGCATCTATCATCTCAATCATCTTCTCTGCAGGCCCGCTTGTACAGTTTCAGATCCCTTTTTCTTAGAATCGTGTACTTGATTTTCAGCATAGTACTGTTCGATATTTGTGACTTTGATCGGGCTTGAACATCTTCTTGCTCCATCATCGTCTCTGTAGATGAATCCGAATACAGGCTCTATGACTAGTGAGTTTGATGGTACATCTTCGATTCTAGGGAACTTGTCATCTGGCTTTGTTATCGATAGCTTATCGACTTCGAGCTGTAGAGCCACCTCGAAGTCCATTTTACTATGATATCTGACGTGTTCGCGCATTACCTCCTTGATCCTGCCATTTGCTATCATGTAATCCTTCCTCTTCTCAAGTCTTTGTTCAGTGAAAGCATGTAGTTGAGGAAGATCATAGGCGCAGAGGTTCCTTAGATCAGCATATGTGAAGGTGTATTGCCACCCATCTTTTCTCTCGACCAGATACTTAGCGTACATAATTGACTTGTTGGCAAAGGAGTGCAGAGAGATCCTCATCACAATCTTTATATCCTCTATGGAAAACACCTCATTCTTTTCTTGGGCCGTTTGCTCGAACCTTCTCTTGATGTCTTCTTTGATTAGAGGATGTAGATTCGGAGCGATGAAGACGACCTCAGGTTCTGCGCTGTAGAGGTAGGTGTGAATGTTTTCATCAAATTTTAGTTCTTTCGATAGGGGCCTTGGGATGGGAACCCTCATGGCGTCCATCGATTGAACTATTTGTTTCACCCTGTCCTCTTGTTCTTTTTGCTCAGAGGGTTTCTTCTTTTGCGGTTCAGAGGATTTCTTTTTCGGGCTCTGTGGAGGGGTCTCTGTGGCATTCACCAGATCAAGGCTCTGAAACTGGACTTTGGGGGTTGGTGCAGTGGGCATTTGCTCAGGACTAGAGGGTTCAACAAATTTTGCAAGTCCTTCTGCGATTTCTTCAGAGCCGACACTAACCTTTCCCTTCTGTAGCTCTGCAGAGGTTCTGACTTTGAAAAATGCTTCATCTTTGTTTATTTCTTCAGAGGCACAGGATTTGTACTTTTGAGTTTGTTGAGCCTCTGAAGATTGTAGGGGTAGGGCTCGAAGAGGAGTGACGGCTATAGGGGCAGAGCCTTTGTTCTTTTGAGCCATCTCCCCCTCATGATGGCCAGGGCCAGAGGCATCTGGATCCTGATCATCATGGTTGGCCCTTTTCTGCGTTGCCTCTGCCTGTAAAGCCGCAGGTGCCTTCCTTTTCCTTCTGCAAAGGTGGCTATCTGTGTGTTTGGTGATCTTGGTCATCACATCCTCTATAGCAATGGAGAGTTTGTTGACCTCGTAATCGGATTTGAACTTGATGGTCACTACGGTCTTCTTTAGTTCCTCTGCCACAATTTTTCCTTCCTTGGATATATCTGATCCTATAAGGTTTAGATCCCTCAGAAGCATCCAACCCATGGTCTGGAGATCTTCTTTGGTTACCAGGGCGGATGTGTTTGTGGCAGAAGGGGGCGGTGGAGGTGTAGAGGTTGATCCGGTAGCTGGAATTGGGATCATGACACTGCGAGTCATGTCCTTGATCTCCTCTTTCAATTTGGTCAACTTATCTACCCCTGATGCAGTGACTGTGGCTGCAAACTTTCCCATTTCTTCCATGCAGATATCCCCAAGGTCCTTGATGACGTCAGTTTGGATATTGATGGTTTGGGCACAGTTGTTAAATTCGTTCTTGGTGGCGTTTGAAGATGAGGCATCCAACAATATCTTGAGATTTGCAGAATTCTGATTTGAAATTTGCTGAAGTGCCTTCAGAGCTTCTGTCTGAGCTTCTACAGCAGCGATGAGTTTTCAAAAGTCTTCCTTGGAGACAGAGGATTCTTTCAGCTTTGTTAGCTCTAGGGCATTTGCCAAGGAGACATTCTTTGAGGTTCTGCTGTCATCCTCAATGGTAGTGAGGGTCTTAAAGGAGACTTCGGGAATTTGGTTTCCCAATTCCTCGAGTCTTTCGAACACTTTGTCGACAAAGGTTTGAAACTCCTTCTTTGTGACGTAGGTGCTAGGGGTAACCTCTGGATCGACACATGATCCATATTTGGACAAGGAGAATTTGGCACCTACAGAGCTTGTGGTGATGATGGGCTATGTAGGATTTCCCTTCAATCCTGACACTCCTTTGAGGAGTCGTCTATGAAGGTTCTGTCAATGATTCTCTTGGGAGAAGATCCAGAGTCTTTCCCAAGATCCTTATTGAGTGAACTATGTGGATGTACTAGGTCCACAGAGTTATCGTGTGTTCTCACCACCATCTCTGAAATGGTTTTGGTTGGTCACTCAGGTGGAGCAGAGGCAACACATGCCTCTGCAGGGATGAGTGACATGTTCTGGGGCGAATGAACACTTATTTCAGCACATCCATCCTTTTGAGAGGATGAATTGGATTGGGCTGCCCCTGTTAAAAATTGGCACAAAGGATGAAGGAATATCCTCTGTCCGGCTAGTTGGGTCAGGGTTCAGACTGTGTGGTCCTTCTTCAATATTCTTCTGTACTAGTACTGCAGGAATAGACATGTGGCTTGCACTGGGAGGTGGGTTAGGTATTGTGCCTAAGGCATCTTTTGCACCAATCTCCTCCATCGATTTTTCTTCTTTTCTCTCTTTCTCACCCTCAGAGCTAGAGAGCCCTGTCAACTCCTCTATTTCTATATTGACTCGCTCCCCTATGTCCTCACCGCCATTTCTTTGGCTATCTCTGTGGCCACTTGTAGAGGACTGGGGGGGGGTTTTCTTCAAAGCTTTCTACAACCTGGGCCTTTCTTTTTCTCCTCTGCAGAGGTTCTTCTACCCCCTCTGCATGTTCCTCCCTTGTTTGCCCAATAGGTTCAGAAGTTGCCATTTTGATGAGCCTCCTTTTTGTTGGCTTCTTAGGGGGTTCTACAGTAGTAGCTTCTGTTGTAGTCACTACCCCCTTTGAGACCGTTTTGGCCTTCTTTTTCTTTGGCTTGGCAACCTCTGTAGGGGATTTTGGGGTCTCTTCAACTTCAACCCTCTTTTTGGTTTTCTTTTTCTTTTTCTCCTTTATGGGTTTTTCACTCCCCACCCCACTCTTAGGCTCTAATCTCTCAGATATTACCTGTGCCTCTGCGGCCACATCCACCTCTACTTTCTCTGTGTTCTCGTCTCTCAAGTAAATAGCAATCTCACCCACTTGGAATCCTACACGTGGGGGGTTGTAGGATTCGGTGCAGGAGTCATGTGCCTACGAATGTAAGTCCTAACACCCTCTTCACTACCCAACTATTGCAGAAGTCTTGCTGGTAGAGGTAGAGCGTTCGGGTATCCAGTCTTCAGAGTTGTGGGTTTGTAAGATTTCATCTCGTATATCTTGATGGTTTTCCCTTCTGTGGGCAGCTTGACCTCTCCAATCATGTAATCCCCAAGTAAAACTGCAAAGAACCTGCTAAACACCAAGTTTTTGGGATCTGTCCCTCTATCCTAATCCTGTTGTTTGGCAATAAACATTTCGAATTTCCTTGAAGATCAACCCAGCGTAGTCCAGAGTGAGATCATAGTAGATCCCATACATTATGGCCAGAATGGTGTGGCTCGATTGATCAAGACTTCCCACTTTACATGTGAGGCATCTGTTCAGGATAGAGAAGAGGACATTCCACAAAAGGGGAAGATTTTGCCTTCGGAAATCTGTCCTTTTGGAAATTGGAACTGTATATCCTATGAAGCGTAGAAATTCCAAGATTTCATCCTCTGTGGGTTCGTCAGAAAACTTCTTAAGGTTCAAGTCATCTTTAGTAGGAAGTTCAAAGATGTCGGACAAGCGTTTTCGGTTAATTCCCAAGTCCAAAATTTTGTCAGTTGAGGGATGTGTTGCATAACCCATAATACAGTACCCATATCCTTCCATCTTGACACGCCTTACACTCAACCTGAATTGTTGAATGTAGGTCTCAGGGATATCATCCCTCTTCATGGTTAGGGCTTTGATGAGGAAATGGTTTTTCAGGATCTTGATTAGGAGTTCAGCTTCAGTAGGAAATCCAGTTGGGTTTAGGGTGACAAAAGGATTGTTTGGTTTGATGTTCATGTTACTGAGATGGTAATCATATCTGGTGAAAGATAGCATTCAACTAGTTAACACTTGCTCTTGTTCAACAGAGTGAGAGTCGGTTTTTTGAGTTGCGGAATGTTGAGAATGGTTTGACGCCTTGGAGTCTTGGGAGTTGTTCTCTGATGAAACTTGAGAAGCCATTGCAGAAAGTAGGAGAAGAGGAGAGCAGATTTTGCTTTTAGGGTTCTTGAGAGAAAATTGCAGGTAAATAAAAATGGGTAAAGAGTGAGAAAGGGGTATATATACTGTGAGAGGATGAATATTTAGGCGGTAAAAAATAAAGATTTGAAATCCGTAATAAGTACATATGGATAAAGATCCGTTTCTGAAAAACGACGGTACAGATACGGACCAATGAGATTTTGCCACGTCAGAATGGGCGATGCACGATCGAGTACGTGCGCCTCCTCCTATTCTCACGCACGTGGCATTTGTTATACCCAAATGACAGTGAATTTCATAAATAACCCGCACTGAATGACCATATGGTAAAAAATTTCAAGTGATGAAGATGGAAGAAGCTATGTGGGTTGAGAGCTTCTGTGGTCATGATCAAGGTTCTGAACACATAGTTAACCAAAATATTTTCGAAAGAACAAAGAGATAATCGAGTACAATCCAAATATCAGCTCAAACGCCAAAAGATCCCCTTTATGAGGTGCAGGGGCTCTGTGATGGGTCACAGAGGCTCTGTGGAGGACCTCAGAGGCTCTGAGATTTCTAAATAAGGAAAGATTTGAAAGTATCGATCACTCAAAGTTTTGAAAGGATTGGAAGGGCAGAGAAAGGCATGTTTGAAAAATAATGTCAAGCTCCCCCTTGAACTGTCAAGGTCTCCTATTTTAGCTCCCCCTTGATCTGTGCTTGGATCTTTGGAAATAAGCATTAGACAAGACACAGAGCAAGAGAGCTTTGAGAAAGAAAAAACATTTACAGGAGAGGAACAGTACAAACTGAATTAAAAGACAACAAAAGTAAAAACAGAAAATATTTACAACAGAGGCTCTGTGATTCAACTCATGTTAAGCATACCAATCTTGCCAACAAGAAAAGTGGATCTTTTCTCATCCAAAGCCTTCGTGAAAAGGTCAGCAAGCTGGTAATCTGTGGGAACAAAGTACATCTCTATAGTCCCATGCTCCACATGATGCTTCAGAAAGTAGTACCTGATATCGATGTGTTTGGTTTTAGAGTGCTGAACTGGGTTGGCAGAGATCGCGATGGCACTTTTGGAGTCACAGAGGATGGATATTTTCTCAATGTCAAATCCGTATTCTCTGAGTTGGGTTCTCATCCACAGAACTTGTGAACAACAACTGGCGGCAACAACGTATTCTGCTTCTGCCATAGAAGTTGAAACACAGTTCTGTTTCTTAGAAGTCCAACTGACTAGTTTTCCTACAAGGAATTGACAACTCCCAGAGGTGCTTTTTCTGTCTAGCTTGCATCCTCCGTAATCTGAATCTGTATAAGCCACAAGATCAAAGCCAGAGTTCTCTGGATACCAAAGACCAATATTCTTGGTCCCTTTTAAGTATCTAAAGATCCTCTTGACAGCATGAAGATGAGATTCTTTGGGGTTAGCTTGAAATCTTGCGCAGAGGCATGTGGCAAACATTATATCGGGTCTACTTGCAGTTAAGTACAACAGAGACCCTATCATTCCTCTGTAGAGTTTACACTCCACATATTTGCCCTCTGTGTCTGCATAGATCTTAGATCCAGTGGCCATAGGGGTTTTCATTGGTGAAGAGTCAGAGAGCTTGTATTTTTCAAGTATGTCAGAGACATATTTTGATTGATTTAAGAAAATGCTCTCTTTTTTTTGTTTGACTTGCAATCCTAGGAATAATGTGAGTTCTCCCATTATGCTCATCTCAAACTCACTCTTCATCAATGACTCAAACTTTTTACAATATGACTCATTAGTAGATCCAAAGATAATGTCGTCAACATAAAACTGAACAAGTAGAATCTCACCTTTTCTCTTCTTATAAAATAAGGTAGTATCAGTTGTACCTCTTTCGAAACCATTTGCAAGAAGGAAGTTTGAAAGTCTGTCGTACCAGACTCTGGGGGCTTGCTTTAGTATGCAAAGAGCCTTGTCCAAGAAATATACATGATTAGGGTAATTAGAGCTTTCAAAACCTGGTGGTTGCTGGACATATACTTCTTCTTGAATCTGCCCATTTAAGAAGGTTGACTTTACATCCATCTGGAACACCTTAAAACCTCTGTGGGCTGCAAAGGCAAGAAATATTCTTATTGCCTCGAGCCTTGCCAGAGGGGCAAAGGTTTCTTCATAGTCAATTCCCTCTTCTTGGCAATATCCCTTGGCCACCAGTCTTGATTTGTTCCTGACCACCACACCATCCTCGTCCTTCTTGTTCCTGAAGACCCATTTGGTCCCTATTGCCGTTTTGCCTTTTGGCAGAGGCACTAGGGTCCATACTTCGTTTCTTTCAAACTGCAGAAGCTCCTCTTGCAATGCTTCTACCCAGTTTGGGTCTTCAAGAGCTTCAAAGAACTTTTTGGGCTCGATAATACTTACAAAATTTGTATAGTAACAAAAGTTTGCAGTACTAGATCGAGTCCTCACTTTGTTAGAGGGGTCACCTATGATTTGGCTCTATGGGTGACTTCTGGTCCATTTTGTCATGCGAGGTAGGTGATCATTGGAACCTTTTAAGAGTATTGGAGCATGTTCATCATGATGTTGATCACCCTCTGTCGGAGAGAGATGATCATTTGTACTTGCCACAGAGGTTGATTGATCATTTTGAGTTGATATGATGAGCTCTGTGGTGCCTTGTTCAGAGTTCTCTGATTGTTCTGGTGTTGACCCTTCAGTATTGGCCTCTGAATGCTCCCCCTCGACGTTTGCACCTACAAAAGTAGTGGAAGAGGGTGAAGTATTGCTAGGACCAGTTAAAGATGTACCTGTTTGGTCTTCAGAGGCCTCAGCTCCAGAGGCTCTGTGGTCATTCTCAGAGGGTCCATCATCATTGAACATCTCTTCAAACAGATGATGAAGATCATTTGCTCTAGATGAATCACCAGATTCGTTATCCTGTAGTTTAAGTCCTGTGCTAATTTGCTTAGAAGTCATCTGAAAAGAGTCATCAAAAGAAACATTAATACTTTCAATTATATGTTTTGATTTGAGCACATAGACTATGTATGCCTTAGAGGTTGATGAATAGCCAACGAATTTGGCTTCATCAGCTTTTGGGCTGAATTTCCCTATTTGTTCTCTGTCGTTCAACACAAAACATCTGCAGCCGAAGATGTGAAAGTACTTGATGTTTGGCTTCCTCTGGTTAAGAAAATGGTATGGGGTTTTTGCATGCCTCTTTACTATCAATGATCGATTTTGAGTGAAGCATGCAGTTGAAATGGCTTCTGCCCAAAAGGAAATCGGAAGTCCTGAGGCAGTGAGCATAGTTCTGGCGGTTTCCACTAGTGTTCTGTTCTTTCGTTCAACAACATCGTTTTGTTGTGGAGTCCTTGCAGCAGAGAAGTTCGGTGAGATGCCTTCTGTCGTAAGATAGGCTTCGATGGTTGAGTTCTTGAACTCTGTGCCATTGTCACTTCGAATTCTCTGAATCATGCAATCATGAAGAACTTGCATTCTCTTAAGGAGATTGATTAGTACCTCAGGAACATCTGATTTCTTTCGAACAAATTCCACCCAAGTGTATCTAGAAAATTCATCTATGAGTACAAGGATGTACTTCTTGCCACCAAGACTTTGAACATATATAGGACCACAAAGGTCTACATGAAGCATTTGCAGAGGTTTAGTGCAAGAAATGTCTGTTTTGGTCTTGTGGGCAGCTCTTTTGAGTTTGCCCATTTCACAAGCAAAGCATAGATGATCTCTGTCAAACTTAATACTTGGTAACCCTCTTACCAGGTCTAATTTCTCAAGTTTGTCTAGAGGGTGAAAGTTTAAGTGACAGAACATGTTATGCCAGAGCCAAGCTTCCTCATTCTTACTTGAGACCAGACAAAGCTTTTCCTCTTTGTTGATCGACTTGAAGTTCATGAGGTACAGATCACCTCGTCTTTTGGCTCGCAGAAGTTCTGTGGATGTATCTTCCTTCAATAGAGAGCAATATTGCTTCTTAAACATCACATCTAGTCCATTATCACAGAGTTGGCTAACACTTAGTAGGTTATGCTTAAGGCCATCCACATAAGCCACTCTGTTGACATCGATGTCTCCTTTGGCAATCACTCCATAGCCTTTAATTTGTCCCTTTTTGTTGTCTCCGAAGGTCACAGAACCACCTCCATGTTTTTTTTTTGTAAGAGGAGAGCAACCCTCTGTCACCAGTCATGTGCCTTGAATACCCAGAGTCTAGGTACCAAGATGGGCACATGATGTTTCATCTGCGGACAAATCAAGAAGATTTAGGTACCCATTTCCAAATGGGTCCAGGTTTGTTAGGAGTCTTTAAAGATGCCTTAGCACCTTTGATTTTGGCTTTATCCTCTTTAACAGAGATACCAGTTTGTCCTTTCTCACCTTTGAATTTGGCATTCTTGGGCTTGGGGTGAGATATAAGACAGGAAGGCCTAGAGAAATGTTGGTTAAGAGCATGCATAAGATCAAAACATTTACAGTGAGAGACTCCAGAAGCAAATTTCTTAAACATTTCATTAAATTTGTCAAAGGAGGGTACAGAGCATTCTTTACAACAACCCTTTTTAGATTTGGGTTTCTTTTCACAGAGAACTTTGTCTAATCTAGGTTGAGGTTTGTCAAAAATTTCTCTTGGCTGGCTCTATGATTGTACTCTCCCTTGTTGACCTCCCTTTCATGCGTTCACTGCCGCAGAAGTATTAATTTTATCAAATTTGGGCCACTTTCCCTTCTGCTGCCAAGTGAGTTTTTCTTGAAATGGTTTTATGGGTTTTGGAGCTTTAGTTTGGTGAGAGATCTGGATTTTTTGCTTGTTTAACTTCTCAAGCTCGAGAGATGTCTTAACTTGCAGACACATATCTATAAAGTCAGTGCAAATGGGTACTCCTGTAGTTCTCCTTTTGGGAGAGATTATTCGGTTAAGAATGCCAGAAGGAAGTTTATTTTCCTCTGGACTACAGGGGACTATCTCTAGTTCCACAAAACTAGTCTCTTCATCGATAGAGGATGACTCAGATTCTGACTCAGAGTCCAAATCGAGAAAGTCTCTGTGGATGAGGGCATGACCTTCTGGATATGTATTGCTTTGTCCTCTAACAGTGTCCTTTGAAATGTTTAAATTTTTTAGAATGCATGGAATCACATTAGGGACGTGTAACACCCTCAATACTGAAAATAACAACTAATTTACAATTTTCTAAATACATCGATAATTGCTTCATCTACAATCACAATTTAAGATTTAACCTTAATATACACGTATCATTCTATACATACAATCTATAATAAGGACGGGTGTTACTAAAACCCAATAATAGTTACTATCTCCAAGCCGCGGAAGACTTCACCAACTACTTACACTTGTGTTGCTAGAATCCAAACCCCTAACTGGAACCTGATGCACATGCCGACAAATAAAAAGGTTAGGCTTAACGTCTAGTGAGCTCACGAGTTTTAACATGAATGAATATATCTTTAAAGAAAGGAATTCAGTTCAAATCTAGATCTTTTGAAATGGTTTACTTTAGAAATGGAAACGACTCGTTTTCCCCATAATATGCATCTTTAAAGACAACACTCCAAAACAAACATTCTTTATAAAACGATGCAGCCCATAACTCACCCAAAACGGGATTATAATTCAACCCCCAATTTGTAAAAACGTGAATGACACTTCATATCCCAGAACACCCAAAATCCGGGCGGGGTATAATACTCGACCCATAAATAAAGGAAAACAAACCATATAGGTATGATACGTCATCGAAAGTATGGAACTGAAACTTAATACTCTCGCGACTATAAAATGGAATGAAATCCAAACATTTAAGTAAGGACAATTAAATATCCAAAATACTACGGGCCGACAGCGGGGGATACCCACATCCGTTGAGAGTGGAGGAACACAAAAGTATGCCACTCATACAACGTTAATCGTATGACACTTCATGACACACAAGCCCAAGTGTCCCTACGACTTCCTTTAAGCTACACCAAAAGAGACAGTTGACCTTAGCGAATATTATCAAGAATATCACCAAAGGCTCGGCAGGGGGATACAACCATGGCATTGCCCCGACGTGGCAGAGGCCCCAAACGCCCATCATGACCTACTCATTGTCACAATAGCACAACCGGACTCAGCCCCCTTAGTGTACACCTGAAAGGACAAGGTCATAAGACATGAGTCCCGGAGTCCAACCCCGTACCACCCACTTGACCATCAAATAAGACTGACTTACGTGCCTATGGATCCAATGCAAAACAGTCTAAGATTACATGACTACACATGAATGACTAAAGCACTCTAGCCTGTAATTATCATAAATATGCAATAAAATGCATTAGTATGTAACTCATAGATTGGACTCTACATCGAGCCATTAAAACCGGACAAATGTCCTCAAGACTCTTTTAAGTCAACGTCGAGCTAAAATGCTCAAAATCCATTTGACCAATAAACAATGGACCCCCATATAATGAAGTGCCTTTAAACGACGTTTATGCATACACATGACCCAAAGACATGATTAACCCAAAACTCGCCACGTATTGGAACCAAGGATTTTCCCAAACGGTTTATGAACTCCAATACATCAAAATACCGAACATCATGAATTAGACTTCATTTGTACAAAAATCACCGAAGATGCATAAATCATAAAATGGACTTTATTTGTACAAAATCACCAAGAATACATAAGTCATGCTAGTTACTTGTTGAAATATTCAAAATCTGAATATGAGCATTTCACGAGATTAAAATAACCCAAGTTTATCGAATATGAAAACTTATCAAAGTACCCACACTTTGACAATTACTAAGCAAAATATATTTTTACTTCAAAATACTCATTTTGGCATGTACATAGTTTTCACAAAGCAACTTGAACTCACCTTGCTAGATTTAGGCTAAATCTAGGTTTTACCCCCAAAACTTGAACCACCATTTATGAAGGCTTGAAATCTCCAAGCAATATACCTAGATATAAGATCCAACACATCTACAAGATCACCTTCACCACACAAATCATCAAAATCAAACCCAAGATGAAGGATGAAAGGAAAAAGGGTGAAACCATCAAACCCTAGCTTAACATTGAGAGAGATAAGTAACTTACCACCACAAAATACCCTTGGATATTCCAATAGACTTCTAATCTCTTGCTAAATCCTTTTAGATCTCTCAAAAATGAAACCATGGCAACTTGAATCACCAAAATCGGAGTTGTGGAGCAAAAGTTATGAAGAAATGAAGTTGTAGGGCTGAAAATCGGGTTTTATGCTCGACCAGGGGATTTCGCGACTTACCACGCGACCATAAGTCGCGGAATAAGTCTCCCGCTTCCTCTAAGGTGCGGCGTAAGTCCTAAGTCATGGCATAAGTCGCGAGATGCACTGTTTGTCCGGTTTTCTTCTCGTTCACTGTTTTGGCCATAACTTCTTCGTTATAGCTCCGATTTTGCTCCGGAAAGAACCGTTAGACTCGTAATTGAATCCTTCATCAAAAAATACTATAAAATATAGGATTCAATTCCAAAATCCTATATCTTATTTTTCTTTTAAAATTACCGATTGTTGTATTAACTTGAAACGATACATTTTCGAAATCGGAGTGTACAGGACGCTTAGACACTCGAGCAGATCTTCTTCAAAGATTTCACTTACTTCAGAGGCTATATCAGGATGACTTAGAAAGTGATTCTCATATTTTTTTTCTCAAGTCACTTTCCAAAAAACTTTTAAAAAACTTTTCTTCCACAAAGGGAGGGACAAACTCTGGTGTATCAGAGGACAATTCCTTTTCAGGGATCATCATGCACACGAATGACATCTGAGTTTGTGATTCTGGATGACCAAATCTGAAGATTTCTATCTGTTTTTGAGACAGATATTTCCTTGGAATGGATTTTCTCTTTTCAGAGAGTGAAGATGACAAATCATTGTTTTCATACCATACATTTGTCATCTGCAGATGTTTCCTCAGATGTGGTCCTTCAGAATTTTTGCGCCTTTTAAATATGGAAATCAGATTTGGAAGACTTGGTTTCAAAAATTGTCCAGGGCAGAAGATGTTTTTAAGAGATTTGTTTCTTTTGTTTCCGGTGTAGTGGTCTGTATCATCGAACCCTGAACCTCTTCTGCCAATCTGGGTACTCACCTTTTCATGTACCTTCTGTGCATCCTGATATTTCTTAATTAAAAGATCTTTGTCGAGCAGATCTTGATGGAGGATTTCTCTTTCTTTTTGGAAAAAGTTTTTCAGTGAAATAGCATTCAACCTATCACTCTCACTAGACTTTAGCTCCTTAACCTTTTCTTTTAGCAATTGATGTAGTTTGGAAACTCTTTCTTTTAATTTTTTTCCTATCAGAGATATGCTCAGAGACAAGCGATTTTCTTTCAAGATATAGTTTTTCCTTCTCTTAAGTGAGAATTTTTGTTTCTCTCTCAAAGAAGGTTAGCTTTTTTTCTCTAGCTCTGAGCATGTATTTTTGCAAGAGAGAAACTCGCTCTGTAATTCAAGAAATTTGTTTTTAGAGTCTATGGAGGATGAGTTAGAATTAGATACCTCACTGTCGCCGTCAGAGGTTTGGACTTCTACCATTACACAGAAGAGTGCATTATCCCCTTCGTCAGAGGATTCATCGGTCACAAGATTTTCTTGTTCCGCCATCAAGGATCTTTGAGTGTAATACTCTGCCTTCTTCTTATAGAAGGAGACATCTCTAGCAGGCTTTCCTCTGATGACGTTGGACCTGCACTCAGCTACGTAATGTCCTGGCTTCCCACATTTGAAACAACCTTCGTTCTGTTGAGGAGTCTTGTCCCCACCTCTGTCGTCATTCTTTTGTCTGGATCTCCTTTCATCAGAATTCTGATCTCCTTCTCTCTCAAACTTTCTCATTTCCCTATAACATCTTTCTCTATCATCTCTCTCCTCTCTTCCTCTGTATGTTGGCTTTTTCTTAAGACCCCTGTTGAATTGTCGGGTCATAAGAGCAAGCGTTTTGGCCAGGGCAGCCATATCGATCTCCTCCTCTGAGCTTTCTTCACTGTCACTCTCTGCCATCAATACCTTTTTCTTCTTCTTCTGTGCATCCTCTGTGACCTTCTCCTTCTTTCCTTTGTCTTAACCTTCTGTGTCACTTCCCACTAACGCCAGAGGTCCACCGACAGGGGTCACCAGCTTTGAAATTCGGTTCTCTTGCCTAATTAATGTCCCAAAAAGGTCAAAAATAGACCAGACATCAAGATCTATGGTTGCTTGCATGTACATGGTCAGATGAAGCCATTCGTCATTGAGACTCTGAAGAAATCAGACATTGTTCTCCTCAGAAGTTCTGTGGATACCATACCTCTTACACTTGTTGATCAATGAGTTGTATTTGTTGTAGGTGCTTTGAATGGATTCATCTGGCAGAGCCTTAAATGCAAGGTATTCGTTAATGCATAAGGCTCTGTTGTTCTTTAGGGTTTTAGCACCACCTTCGAGCTGTTTTTCAAGCTCCAACCACGGATTTTTTGATGTTTCACAGGAGTCAAGGGACTGAAAGATGTCATTTGGAATGGCAATTATGAGTAGCCTTTTGGCTTTCTTTGAAAGTTCATGCAGGGCACTCTCTTGTCCAATCCACTCAACCATGGGTTTGGGATGCTTGTATTCAGGTATTTCTGATGTATTTGCAGTAGCAGGAACACGAGGAATAGTGGTCATAGGAATGTATGGAGGATTATGAAGAAACTCAACCAGTCCAGGATCCACACCTTCAAGAAAGTGTACCATCCTGATTTTCCACTGAGGATATTCATCCCTAAGTAGAGTAGGAGGTTTTGATTGAGATCCTACACTGAAATAGTTGACTGTGTTCGCCATTTTCAGTTGGAGAGTATAGAACAAGAAAAACAGAGTATGATATGAACTATAAGTGGGATGAGAATGTGCTCAATGATTATGAGTATTTGGTAAGGGAGAACTAATAGCCAACAAATAAGCTTTGAATCTGTCTTTAGTGGGTTAAGCACACTTGCCTTTGGATCTATATCAAACTGGTTGAAATAGTTCCAGAAAACAGAGCGTGTTTATGAATGAAGTTCAAAGTAAAGAACAGACTCAAACTACTACCTAAAACACATAAATCAAGTATAGAACAAGATCCTTTGATATTAAGAATCAAAGTCTGCTCTGATACCAATTGTTTATCCCAAATATGATGTTCTAAACTTGATTTACTTTTAGCTACACAAAAACTGATGAATAAGAGTGCGGAAGCATTTTTAAAGTGTAGATAAAATAGAACTTGAAAGGTAGTAGACACACTAGCAAATAATGAACAGAAACATAAAATGCAATAAAATGATTAGTGAAGAAACTGTTTCATTGATTTGCTCACGAACACCAAGAACACGCACTACTGTGTGATAAAAAACTCTCAGAAAATACAAGGTGCTCTATGCTCAGTGTGTGCTCGCTTGATACAAATAAAGGTGATGCTTCTATAATATACAAGGAGGATGCACACCGTAGTACAAGACAAAGACTGACATTCCATAAACGAAATGCCATCGGGAAAGGTAAACAATTGTGCGCCGCGTAAATGATTTGGAAATCTTCGTACATCAGGCTTCACGTGTTCTACATGTGGTGTTGTCTTGAACTATTGATACGAAATCATTCATCTTTCATCTGCAGAGGTTAGCCATCACAGAGGCTCTGTGAGTGATCACAGAGGCTCTGTGATCTAAGATTGATCAGGTGAGATTCCTCGGGTAGATGGACGACAGAATCCTCTGAGCTTGCGACTTATGCGGTGAGCTTGGATGTTCTGAGCAGTCTTCAGCGGTTCTTATACTTAGCCTATTTTTTAATACTTCTATACATGTGAGTTGGAGCTAACACTTGGTATATCCAGGGCGACAGTGCCCGACGACCTTGCCAGGGTCACTGTCGCAGGTCATAATCGCGGAAGGCTTACCGTGAGGGGCCGGGAGCGGGCGACTATGCCCCACGACTATGCCAGTGGCATAGTCATCGTGTCAATGTCGCGAGCAAGGCCTGGGGTATGAAATGAGGGCAACATTGATTTATTTCATTATCTGGTTTTGGTGAAGGCTGCTAGGTCGTTTTTCTCTGCAATAATTGGTAAGAACTTCTTCCCCAACCTCCCTCTTCATTTACTTCCCTAGTCATAATGTTCTTAAACATTTATGGTTCTCTCTTAGGTTGTTGAGAGCATTAAGTGTGAAAGGTGGTTAGTCTCTAAGAGCTCAAGTGTTCATCCTCTAAGGTTTGGGTTTTTCTACAAAACCTAAGAAGGTGAGTTCATTCACTTTTACAAACTTTATACATGTTAAAATATGGATTTTAACCTTCTAAACATCTCCACTTTGATTTCTTGATTTGGGTGAGTTTTCACCAAAACCTAATTTTGGAGATTTTAGGGTTTACTTGGATGGGTATGATTTCAAAGTTAAGGAACCTATATCTTGGGTTAATTGTGATTTATCTACATGTGAAACATGTTTTCCTCCAATCCCAAGTTTAAACACTTTGAATAAAAAACTATGGTTTTGGAATATTGATATACTTATTGAATGAGAACTTGGGGAATTTAATTTGGTGAGTGGGAATATTATTCCAAAAATTATATTGGAACCTTTCAGGAACTATATGAGGATTATTATGAATTCTTGATTTGCACCTTTGATGGTACCTTAATTGTTTAGAGATATTGGTTGATTTTGCTTATATGGGATTGGTTATTTGGTTGTATTTGGTTGTATTTGGGTGTCATGACCCCATAATCATTTGCATCATTACGTCCGATGATGGAACGCTAGTTTTCCACATTGAGGCACAGTTAGGCATCAACGTTATGGTGTAAGTCCTACGTGCTAGTATACGTTATTGGATTAGGAACTCAACGTAAGGACTCTATGTGGTTGAAGTTGACATTCCGTAGGTGTACGTTTAAAACTACCGAGCCCGACATCCAATGCGTGTATTTTTATTATGTGTTTGGTTTTACTAACATGGCAAGCGGCTTACTTTTGTGTTCCGTCACTTGTGTTAGTAAGCGGGTCTCCCCCGTCAACCCAAGAGGTATTTGCATTAAAGTAATGTTTTATTTCGTTTACTCCACCGACTTTCTCTATTTATCTCATTTAAGAACTTACCGTTTTCCAAGTATAACTGTTTGTTCTCACTAGGCTTTAGCCTAACACTTTTTCTTAAAATGACATGTATAACAGACCATTCTAGCGATGTGACTCCTTGGGTTTGAGTGGAGAGCCTTGAAGAGAAGTAGCATTTTTGGAGTCACATAGAGGCGTACATTTGGTACAGTGATAGTATATTCTTGGAAGTGAGATGACAACACCCATCTATAATCTGGATTTAGTTGATTTAGATTAGTAGGTTATTGGGTTCCATTTCATTTGGTTAATTGAAATGTAAACGCCATACAATTATTCCCCTTTTTGGGTGATTTGGTTATGTTAGTCTTGTTTATTCCGCAATTATTTCAGGTTTAAATTAACCCCTATTTTTAGGACGTTACAATACCCAAAGAAATCGATGGTGAAATCTTTGAAGAAACAGAGAAACGTTGGTGAGAAATCGTACCTGAGAATCAAAGAGCATTTGGTGATTTAAGGAAACCATGAAAAGAGAATCAATGGATTTCAATAGCATAAAAAGGCATATTTCTGTCTTAGAGGCGTATTAGAGGACGAACCATATCGGGAAAGGAGTTGTAACCTGATACGTATTAAGTGATGGGGTTGTGGATTACATGCATCATTGGTGGTGTACTTTAAGAAGGAAAAGTTGTAAAGTTGATAATTAAGTAAACATGCAATAAAGGGTGGTACATAAGGCTTAAAAGTGTTGTATTTAAGAAAAGTAACCCAAATGCTTTATAAAGTAGTGTGTGTGTGTGTGTGTGTATATATATATATATATAGAGAGAGAGAGAGAGGGGGGGGGGGAGGTTCAGGGGAAAACCTCAAAAAACAGAAAACTAAGGAACACTCTGGTAGTCCTTCATCTGAATGGTATCACTTGTGCATACAAGTAAATTAAGTTGTTTTTAATTTTTGTGCACGTGTGCATTATGCATTTGTGCATATGCACGTGTGCATGTTATAAATTACTTGTATGCACAAATGCATACCGTTTAGATGAAGGACTATCAGGTTGTTCCTCAGTTTTCCCCTTTTTTTGAGGTTTTCCCCTGAACCTGATCCTATATATACATAATAAGCTTTTTTTTTTAATTTTTTTTGCTAATTTACGATTTACCTTTTGGGCAGTTGGGCTAGATAAATCATTAATTTGGCAGCTCAAAAACGGGTTAGCGAAAATTTGGATTTGTAATTTTTTGTGAGTTTTCTTAATTTTTAATTTTATAAATGCTAAACATGTTAAACGGGTTAAATGGATTAGCAGACGGGTCAAATGGTTTAGCAGGTTTAATGAGTTAAGAGGATAAACGGATTAATCCGGTCGTGTCGGGTTAGGCGGGTTAAATTAGGTTGGGATTTTCTGACCCATGTATTAAACGGGTCGTGTTCGGGTTAAGCACTTTCAACCCGTTTAACTTTGAACCCGACACAAACCCGACCCGATATGATATGTTTGCCATGTCTAATCATCGTACCTAAATAAAATAAGAATTTCAATAAAACTCCATAATGGATGTTCTTAATATATGAACCTCACTATCCACTTTTTATATTTATAAAATATAACTTTATTTACTTATGATTATATTAATTTAATATATGTATATTATATAAAACTATTAAAACAAAAATCAAAATATATTTATAAATTTATAAATTTTTTAAACATATTTGAAAAACAATTAAAACATAAACATAATTTTATATTGCAATTAAAAAAATGCAAAATTACACAAATACTAATTTTAATAAAAGTAACATTAAATAATAAATAATAATATAATTGGAGATTGAGCAACATTTGGAAAATTTTGAGTATATTGTGAAGTGTAAAATTTTTTAGATAAAGTGTTGGTTTTGGAGATTTTTACTTTTTAGAGATCTGCAATGACAAAAGATAGTATGACACTGGAAGACCTTGAAAGTATATTTCTCTAAATAGAAATTGAAATAACCTACGTTATTTTTTATGTAATTTGCCCTATATTTACAATAGAGTAAATTACAAATTCCGTCCCTATGGTTATTGAAAATTTAGATTGGGTCCCTCAAATGAAATAATTACATGTATAGTCACCATTAGGGGTGAGCAAAGGCAGGTACCCGCCTAAAATTCTCGGAACCGGAACCGGATGTTCCTAGAATGAAGGAACTGGAACCAGTTTACATCGGTTCTTTATATTTGGGAACCGGTCCAAGAACCACCGGTTCCAATACCGGGTACCCGTTGTCTAATTTTTAATTTTTTCAATCATTCAAATTATAAAAAGGTAAATATTAATATATTACAAAGTCCAAACGTAAAGAAATAAATACCACAAACGTGAAAACTAATATGATAAAAAACTAAAAACTAATAAATGCTACAAACGATGCTTACAAAACAAACAAATATTATAAACGGTGCTTTCAAAATAAATAAATACTACAAACGGTGTTTCCAAAACACTTCACGTCAGTAAAATTAATTGATGTTAATAAATACTACAAAAGGTGTTTCCCTTAAAGATAGTTTATTAAATATTTATAAATAAATAAAATATATTTTATTAAAAAAATAGCGGGTACCCGTTGGTTCCGGTTCTGGGTACTCAGCGGAACTGGGTACCCGGTCCCGGCGGGTAACGGTTCCAAAAAATGAGAACCGGAACCGGAACCAGTCCCGATTGGTTCCATATTTTAGGAATCGGAACCAATCACATCGGGTCTGGTTCAGTAACCGACAGGTTCGAAGTGGTTCCGGTTCCAAAGACGGGTACCCGCTTCCGATGCTCACCCCTAGTCACCATGGTTTCACTTTTGTTATGGATTGAGTCCCTTGTCTTAACTCCGCTAACAGTTGCTCTGTTAAGCCAAGATTAATATTGTCTTTTCACAATTTTCTTCTATTTTCCTTTTTAAAATTACCATTATTATATTTAATATTATAAATTTTATATACATATAGACATCGTCCTTGTCATTGTCATTAGGAACCCCCCACCCAAGCGCCGATGATCGTCGACTCCCCCCTTGGCCACATTTGCTACCACTGGTTTCTTCTCTCCGACGATCTCCACCTCCAAGAACTTTCAACATCGTTTTGCATAGTTTTTCGTTGATGGCCTCTAGCCAAACTTCAAGCATTGACATTTGACGGTCACCTGTGGTAGCCATTGGTTTTCTTCACAAGTCATAATATATATAGATATAATGAACTAAAGGAAGTGTTTTGGAAACACCGTTATATATATATATATATATATATATATATATATATATATATATATATATATATATATATAGTGTTTTAGTTTAGGGGTTTGACAAATCTGGTCCATCAAGTTCTAACTTTGAAAAGTTTTCACTTTTAGCCCCTGTAGTTTTTTTTTCTTTTAGGTTTTTACATTTTCAGTCCCTCTAGTATTTAGTTTGTTCTTTTGTCATTTTTAGTCCGTCTAGTTTTATAAGTTGTGTGTTTTTTACATTTTTAGCCCCTAGATTTTATATTTTGTCTTTTTGTCTTTTTGAGTTCTCGTTTTTTCGTCAAGTCTTAGTATTTTCTTTCAATTTTAGTCCTCGTTTTTCGTATTAGTTTCGTTTTTAAGAGTTTTTTTTTGTGCTGATCTGAGTTTGACTTTCGGTCAAATTCTTCTGAATTGTTTGGGAACGATCATTTTTTTTATCAAGTTGTTTCTCATTCAAAGTTTTCTGAGAGAGAAGAAAATTTTAGTTTGTCCGTATTTTTGTTTTTGAATTCATTTCTACTCACGATAATTTTGTCAAATTCTTTTTGAAACAGGATGAGTTCTCTAATTTTGCTCAGAGGAAGATACGAACAGTGGAAAACCGATTTTTTCAACTTTGTAGATACACATGAGCTGAGTTGTTATATCAGGTTGTCATTAACTGAAGGAGAGATGAAATCTCATACTCCAACAGAAGATTGTACTGAGGATCGAGAGAAAAGAAAGAATGCTGATAATATGGCTCGAACTTTTCTGTTGAATAGTATTCGTCATGAGATTAATGGTCACATGTTGTCAGGAAAAGATTTATACAAGTCAACAGGAAAGGAGATATGGGACTATCTTGAATGGACGATGTTAAGGCCAACGGTTGTGTCTGAGCTAAAAGGAAAGATTTCTGAGTTGAAAGCTACAATTCAGGAGACAGTCTCTGTTGAGAGCAATGAGCATAAAGTTAAGAAATTGGAATCTGAGAACGTTGAGCTGAAAAAGAATTTATCTGATTTGGAAAAACAACTTGATGCAAATAAAGCTGATTTTGAAAGTGAAAAGAAAATTTTTTCAAAGAAGTTCTCAGATTTCTCAAAGAAGTGCTTTGAAGAGAAGAAGTCGTTGGAGCTTAAAGACTTAAAACTTTCTCAACAAATCTACGATTTCGAGAAAGTACTGATTTTAGAAAGAGAGAAGTTTGAAAAAGAGAAGAAGGCCATAGAAAAGAAGAATGTAGGAGTCTTCAAAGAGTTATCCGGCCAGAGAAATGAGTCAGAAAAAGGATTTGAGGAAGAAAGATCCATTTTTGAAAATGAAATTAAGAAGCTGACTTCTAAGTTGTCTGAACTGTCTGCAGCTGCGCTGAAAGAGCAGAAGATGAAATCTGAGTTCTCAAAGAAAATAGACCAGCTTGTGAAAGAAAGAGATATCTTTGAATCAAAGATCAAAGAACTTGAAAAATATGTTTCAAGTTCAAAACAGAAATTCATCTCTTCAAACAGGTTAGTCAAATACTTTAATCAAATTCGTCGCACTAACCTTTTCTACGATGAATTTTTAGATGGTTCAGATACTTATCCAAGAAGAAAAAGTTTTAAGAAAGAGAAACTGGTTTGGCAAAAGAAACCAATCAAAGAGGATAAGGAAAAAGAGCTGAAAGAGAAGAAATCATGTGTACCTGCACACAAGGCAAAGAAGAACAAAGAATCTAACGGTAAGAAATTTTATTATTCTATTTGCTGTAGACATGATCTTTTTCATAAAACAACTGATCATTTCTGGTATGGTTCTTACTCCATAACCCCCACACGCACTGCAACTAACATTTCTGAACCCAAATACCAGTGGGTACCAAAGAAGAAAATTGATTCTGTGTTGCAGACACCTCAATCCAAGGGGGAGTAAGAGAACGATGGCTTTTGAACACATCAGTTCAAAACCCGCACCTCAATGTCAAGATTATGGCTTCTAAGCACATCAGCTTAGGACCCGTTCTTCAAAGGAGTTATGACTTCTAAACACAACAGTTTAGAACTCGGACCTCAACGATCAAAAAGACCTTACTCCTGTATGCTTGCATCCGATGGATATTGATGGTCTTCATCCCAAGAGAATTGATCTGATCTCTATCCTATACTTTTTCTTTGCTAGATTTTTCTGATATTGATGGTCTAACAATTCAAAAGGGAGTGTTTGATCTCTATCCTGTTTTACTTGTAATATTTCAGATGCTTAATTTAAGGGGGAGTAAAGGTGATGGCTTCTGATCACATGACAGATCAGGACCCGTTCATCAATAATCAAAGACGGATATTGTGCTAATATCCAAGGGGAGCTTAAAAGATTAAAATCTTTATATCTTGATTTGAGGGGGAGCTGAAAAGGTAAAAATCTTCTGATCTAGATCTCAGATTGTTTGAAAGAAGGACAACTTTCGAACATGAAAAACAATTTCTGAAAAGTTCAAACCACTTCTTATTCTCAAAAGTTTTATGAATTTAGAAGTGTGCTTTTAAATGTTTTTCTAATTTTTTTTGAGCTTATTGTTTAACTGACCATGTGTTTTCAAAGATCAATACTTGTGTATTATATTGTCCATATACTGTCAAGTATTCATACACACCGGTTCAGTATTTTATTTGAAATTGTTATTACCATGTCTCAAATTCAAACAATTTTTCGATGGTAATACCCCCGTTTGAAGTTCAAAGTTGATGAGCATCATTCATCTTTTTCATATTTGTGCTTTCATTGATAAATTGTTTATATTTGTTCATATAAACAAATTTCCAATTCTTTGATACCCTAACCTTTTGATTTGATCTGATTGATTCATTGTCAGATTCTCAAAACAATTCTCTTGATTTCATTTCATTCATTCAATATCATTGTTTTGAGAAATCTTTATTGTTCAATTGCTCAAATCTCACGAGCATACATATTGACAATGGTATCATATATCTTGTGCTAAACTGTTTCAGTTAAATTGTTGAGCAACCGTTCTTCATAGGAAATTTCATGGGATTCGTGTGTGAGCTTAAATAGAACTTCCATGGATTCACGCAACCTGTGTTTCCTACCCAGGAAGTTATCCTTGAGTGATTGAGGGGTAAGGGGTCAAAATCAAAGAGTGGGGGAGATAACTCATCCGGTTGAGTTATTCTCATTGTGTGGAGCGGAAAAATGGAAATGAGAGTTTGGTTAGAAGTAAGCAAAATGATAAAAAGAAAGAGGGTGTGAGAACAGAGTTAAAAGAATATTAGAACTCTGCACCTACCACTTTCTGAGCCGGGCAGCCACATCTACTGATTGGTTCACATTCTTTGGTGACCATCATTGAAACAGGCAGTGAGCCCATGCCAACTCTTGCTATTACCCCACCAACCACTCGTTTCTTTCTCGAAAAAGAAATGTTTCATTTTCTTGGGGACGCAACACATATGCTATCTAATCTTCACTCGGAAGATTTAGATATTGAAAAAGAAGGAAAGTTGCCCCACCTTCGCACCTCTTTCATGCACATTGAGTTCGTGTATTATCTGTTGCTGTCTCAACAGTTTACACAATTTGAGCCTGAATGAAACACAATCATTGTGCTAAAATTCTTTCATACACAAGCACGAGCACACAGAAAATCAGTTTTTCTGTCAGAACATTCATATAATTACCTTGTGTTTTTCAATGATTGAATGGAAGTCCTGGGGAGTCAACATCAAACCAACTCCTTATATTGTACATTCGTTGTACACAGTGACTCCGTGTTACTGACAGGCACTTCTAACTGTTTCATTTGTTGATTCAGGGTTACCTCGTTCATTATGTCTGAATTTGAAAAGATTCAGATATATACCTTTCATGAATTGACAGTTATTCAGATCAATGGGCGGAGACTGTCAAAGGGGAGATTGTTATTTGTTCTCAAAGGGGGAAATCAAAGACTGTGCTGAAATTGAAGATGTTTTAATGATCATGATGCTCACATCATCAAAAAGGGGGGGACATTTTATAAAGATTCAATTTCAGATTTAAGTCAGAATTTCAAATGCATTTCAAAATGCTTCCGCTGATACAAAATCAAAAGATTTTGAAGAAATTTTATTCAAAGATAAATCAAGATGATTTGTGAAAGTTTGTTTCTCTGAAGACTGTCAAGAGATCAAAGAGATGAAGATTCATTATCAGAGATTCCTCAAAGCTGTTTCATTGTTCAAAGACAGTTTTCAAAGAACGTTCCAAAGTTTTTCGAAGAACGTTCCAAAGTTTTTCAAAGATGTTTCAAAGTTCATTGTTTCAGAAGTTTCAAGAATTCTATTTCTTGTTCATGACATGTTGACTTTCAAAGCTTCAAAGTGAAAAAGAATTTTCAAGATTCTTCAAAGGCTGAAAGTGTTTCAAAGTTCAAATTTATCAGAGACAAAAGCTGAAGATTCAAGAGTTGAAGACTAACGTCAAATTTTTATTAAATCTTGAATACAAAGGGGGAGATTGTTAAGTCAAAATATTGTATCCAAGATTTATTTAGAAAAGTCAAAATGTAAAAGTCAACAATGTCAAAGTCAAAGTTTATTTTGTCAAAGTCTTGATAAGTCAATGTTGTTTAGTTTTGCTTAGTTGTTAAGTTTTAGTTTAGTTAGGTGATATAAATACGTTTAGTTGTCTTGTAATTGGGTAAGAACTTAATTGTAAACATTCTGATAAGTGAGATATATGACAAGAGCTTTCAAGATCTACTTTCTCTCTCTACTCTCTCTCTAGACCTTAATTGTTAATTCATTGTTTTGATTGAGAATTGCTTGATAATATGGGATAACATATATATAATAATAATATATATATATATATATATATATATATATATATATATATATAATGAACTAAAGAAAGCTTCACAAGCTTCATAGCCATTGACATTAATGAACTAAAGGAAGCTCCAGATCCATATTTCGTTAGGGTTGTAAATGAACCGAACGAACACGAACGAATGTTTGTTCGTGTTCGTTCGTTTAACTTAACCGAACAAACGAACGAATATGAACGGTAAACGAACGAAATTTTTTGTGTTCATGTTCGTTCGTTAAAAAAATATGTGTGTTCGTGTTCGTTTATGTTGGTTCATTAAGAGCTAAACGAACGAACATAAATGAACATAAACGAACACAAATGAATAAAAAACAACCACCATTACTCATCATTTCGTTCGTAAAAAATAATATAACAAAATAAAAAAACGGATAAACTTAGGAGGTGAATTTTAAAAAAATAATTTAATTAATGCTTTGACACATTAATGTCATAATATATATAAAAATATATTTATATATATAAACAACTATAAACGAACATAAACAAACGTAAACGAACGAACATAAATGAACGAACGTTCACGAACGTAAATGAACGAACAAAAAAATGTGTTCATGTTCGTTCATTTATTAAATAAACGAACATAAACAAACTTCCCGCCGAACAGTTCACGAACGGTTCGCTGAACGTTCGGTTCGTTTACAGCCCTATATTTCGTTGATGAAGGAATCGAAAAGAGAAAAGGAATAAAGAAGAAAAGAACCTGAGGTGGTGGTGGCCAGAGATGGCCTTCATCGGAGAGACGATGGGATTTGGCCGATGAGGGGATTCTTGGGAGGGACGATTTGAGACAATGATATATATATATATATATATATACTAGTCATATACCCGTGCGCGATGCGGCGCGAGTGTGAAACTTTCTTGTAAATTGTGATTGAAAAGTTAATACAATTATTTATAGAAACACCAAATATAGAACATTTCAACCGAGTCAAATAACTTCTTTTGATCTTTAGCTTTACATATAAGCTAGGCAAAGCATTACCAATGCATATATATCTATACAAAAACTAAGACCGAGAACAACATACATTAATTAAACTCGTTTGGATTTAATTTTTTTCGTTTGTATGAGAAGTTGAACTCAATTGACATCGTAATTAGGTCCTAAAGGCTTAGAATTCATTAGAAGTCTATGATTCATTATCAAGAAACTTAAGAGAAGTATCATTAATGAGAATGAATATGTTATGGAAATTGATCTTATTCTTGATGCTTGAAAATAATAAATAAAAATGTAAAACACCCATCTAAAATGAAACTACAAAAATTAAAATGTAAAATCAAACAAACCCACATTGAACTGCATAAATTAAAAGGAAACCTGATACATGTGTTCTTATAAGACTTTAATTAAATTAGGTTATAGTAATTAGTTATTTATTTAGAAATTAGGTTTAACATAATATCAAAAGTATGAAAGCTTTTCTAGCATGATGCATATAATATAGAATTTCCAAAATTTGGTGATGATATCTAGAATTTCCACAAACCCAAATCGATTTTTTGTAATTTACTATATATTAAACTCAACGCAATACTTAAACAATTTAGAGTTCATAATTTACATATAAAATAGAAAGATGGTAAGAAGCAGAGTTGATTGTTTAAATTGGCATCAAGATTAGAGGTATAAAAGGTTAGAAGAATAACACTTCCATGCATGTCTAAGCTTTGAAAGGAGTCTCAATATAGCAATCTTCTGTGAATCGCGAACATCTTTCGATTTCATCACCGGTTCCCATAGCTCCGGCAGAGCTTCCCTGTGTTATGGATTGGATGTTCTCTAATGCGTAGTCCACGCCTTTTTACGCTCCAATGACCCTATCTATTGGAAAACACCAACAACTTTCAGCAAACAACATCTATCAACATTTTACGTTCCCAGGAGAGTCTACTTACCAACACAGTGTCGAGGCCCGTGACTTTTGCAATCTGTATATTGCATATATTGTCATCAAAGAAAATCTGAAATCGAAAATTTAAATTGTTGACGAATAATTAACACACAAAAATGGGAGATGGATTTCCCAAGTTAGCCCCTCTTCAAGCATCTCAGTTGCATTTGACATTATAGAGAAGTTGCATTATTTGCCAATACAATCCCAGTTTGAAACTCTACCACCCCATAAAGTGAGATTTCTTGGACAATACTCTTTTGACCAATTTCATCTCACTTGATCATTTTCTTAGGGCCAAAAAAAAATCCAACACATTTGTTTGGATGAGGTGGTCAACCCTACATAATTTCCTTAGTTTGCAGAAGCTGCAAAAATACCTAATGGGGCAGCAAAACACATAAAAAAAACCCCACAGGGGAAAGTGTTGATCTAAATTTGAATCTATAAAAGGATCTGATTGTTGCTTTATTGTTATTGCTTAATGTCTCCTTTAACGTGTTATAAGGACATATTAGTCTTTCTAAAAAGATTTGATGAATGTAATTAAAATTCCTTATTACACCAAAAGAACTTAAATTCATTATTATTAGCTTATAGAATGAACCAAAAGAATGAATCAAATTTGGTCAATGGAATTAACTATTTCAATTCCTTCATATTCCATCAAATCAAATGCCAACTAAATTGGATTCTCACATTTTAGCCTAGTTACATCCTTTTTCATTCCAATTTAATTTATGTTCTCCTTTTCATGAATGTTCCTATATGGTAGACCTAAAAGACCAATATATCAGTATATTAACATTATCATACATAAACAACAAAGTCGTTAAAAACACCAATATATCAATATATTAATGACCTTAAGGCATGTTTGTTAGTAGCTTAACGAGCTTAATGAAACAACTTATTCGGTCAGCTATACATGAGTATTTGGTAGTGGTTTATTATATAGAAAGTGGCTTATTTAGTAAGCTTCTAGAAGGAAACTGTATGCAGAAAGCCAAGTTTTTCTAAACCTGCTCCTCCCAATTTAAAAACATGTTCCTTCCATTTATGAAGGAAAAACTCTCTCAAACAAAAATCTTCTCGGTCTATACTGACAAATTAATTTTATCCATACATGGCTTAATGGAAACACAACCAAAAAGCCCCCAACTATAACACAAATATGCTTAATGATTCTAAAGCCAAACCAAATCAAACATAAGCAGTTCCATTCTAATAAATATAGAACCAGAAGCATCCTTTTGATTAATTTGTTTCAAAATCCTAGAATCAATACCTAATATTCCCATAACATAAACAGAAAACCAGATGAACAAATCTAGTTCTCACAAGCACAATGAAACAAAATTTAACGCAAGAACTTGAAACAAGCTTTAAACTTAGTATCCGCCCTTGAGATCGTTAACGACATCTTATGGAATGGGGTTACGGTCTCTAGAGTCGTACCTTCAACCATGAACCCTGGTTTGGGTCCCAACAGTTGCCTCTTGGTGCTGGTCACCTCACCTCTAGCCTTCGCCTCCACCTTTAGTTGATCGTTCTTCTTAACCCTCTGCTTGAACTCTTCTGTGCACCTCAAAGGCGTCACATGTTCAATATGGACATGAATCCTTTTCTTGATGATTCTGTTACCAACCTGCAACACAGAAATATGGAATGGGCATGTTAAATACAACATTTATCCGCAGTTACACATGAAATTTTAAAAATATATATATGATGCATAATCAGCAAAAAGTAGAATTTATGACTTTATAAGCTCAGTTTCATGCTTCCTTAGTACTCACGACTCAGAAATCAGCATCACATTGTAGAGGGATGGCTTGTAGGGTCCACAAAAGTGGGCCACGGGGCCTTGGGTCCCCGCCAATAAACCTTTTTTTTTAGTACTCAAGATTCAGAAAGCAAAAAGGGGATAAACATTTAATTCGTGTGAAACTTTAGTTAGAAAAGATCGGTGCAAAAATCAAGTAATCAACAATACTCAACAAATAGGGAAACGCCTCTAGGATGGTGAATATATTAAATTCCAAAGATACAGAAAGGTTGCAAATAATAAAAAAAAATTGTCATGAAATTAAGATTGTATTGTCCATCGAATAGATTAATCATAGTGGACAATGCATAGATAACATGCTTCTTGACATCAAATGCACCCCTACCCACAATCATCAACTTTGGAGGGAGGTGAAAAAGTATGCCACTAACGTGACCTATATTCCCTCGGGGAAGATATTCGACTAAACAAAATCGAAATGTAAACTTAAAATAACTATGATTTTTTTTTTAAATACAATGGGCATATACAATACATCAATTGGCAAACAGAGAAAACCACCCTACTCAACCTCCTCTTTCAGCAAATACTAATGGCCACCACACAAGCATATAAAAAGAACTTGCAAAATAAATACTCCTACCATACTATACTTTCAATGTAATAAGACACCAAGATTTAAGAAAAAAAGGGAAAAAAACATTTGCTGGAAGTAAAGCAAGCAATCAAGAAAATTCAGACAAAAAACAAACATTCAAACGCTACTTTGATCATTGCAATCAAAACCTTATTCTCCATAATTAAAATATGGATGTCATTACAAATGAAGAGCTAATCATGAACACCAATGCACAAGCTCCTTACCTTTGCAAGAGTTGGCAAAAAGAATTCTTGCATTCATCCTTTCCTAGCAAAGAGATTGCGTTCATGACTTAATTTGGAGTTCAGATAAGCCCATTCAAAATCAATAAGTGTAACATATATATATTTAGAAAATATGGAGCACTAAAATAAAAAATTCTTCATATTTGGCTTTCGATTGCAAACAAAATTATTATGCTGATAAAATAAAGCAATCCTAGATTAAAAATAATCTAAAATGCCATGATGTTTTCATAACAACTTAGCAAAATTTGTCCAACACTGAAAACAATAGTGTGCTTTTGGCAATTTTGTATCCAAAAAATCAATCACCAGGACAATAACAAGTTGCCACAGATTCCAGGAAAATAGTTCAACCAAATTTATAGCGTTCAAGTATATGTAGATAAAAATAAACAAATTGTAACTTGCTCAAATAAGACGAAAGAGGCAGAACATCTTCCATTAAATAATTAAACAAAAAAATAAAACTATTACCCGGTAGTCATACAAAATTTATGATCAACAAAGTTATAATGCACAAAACAACAGAGAGGTGAGTATACCCAAATGATGCATTTCGTTGACCTCATTGATGATCGATTGGAACTTCTTGGAAGTAGGAGTTGTTATCTCATATCTTTTGTCTAACAAATGATATTCAAAATTAAGGTAACTCATGAATAAACATAATCAACAAAGACCGAAGGATGAGGAGGCACAAATACCTACAAAAATTCAGAAAACAAAATGTAACCAATTTCAATCAAATCATCAAATCAAGATGGTAATGGAGAACAATAACATAAAATCAAAGAAATGGGTGTTTTTCTTACCAGCATTCTACTATCCAAAGGTGGTTTCTTTCCCGTAGTTGCTTGCGTCTTTAATGGCACGAAGCTTGTACGTCTAGTAGACCAAGAAAACTGTGAAGCAAAACAACAATTAGGGTTTTAATTAAACAAATGTGCAGAAAAAAACAGAAATTGGGATTAAAGAAATGAGGGAAATTGAAAGAAAAGAAAAGGGCATTACGTTGTTGGAAAGGGAAGGTGAGAGAAAATTGCGGGGTGGGGTGGGGTGGGTTGGGGAAAAAAGGAGGTGAGGTGTGAGTGTCCAATTGAGAAATATGGTCTTCCATGCCTGAACATTGGTACCTGGAAAACAAAACAAAAAATCCAACCAAACAATTCGAATCATCCAAAACTCATAAATTAAACACGTATAATAGAAGGAATTCATGTTCGCCACCGGAAAATCTCGTTTCTCAAACCTTTTATACCCAATTTGAGAACACATTTGTGGATTTGGCGGTGTCTGATCATTTGAGGGACAGTATACTCAGGAAGGATGTCAGAAGCCGATATTGTATCTGGATTAATCCAGAACTTCTTCGGCACCTCTGATAGGGTTTTGGAGATAGAAAACGGTAGAGAAGAAAGTAGCCATGGCTACGTCTGTTCTGCTTCTGACTTATGAAGTCAAACCTATTAAATTCAAGTTAATTCCTCAATGGTACCTGATTCATGGAGCGATATAAGAAAAGATGGGATAACAAAAAAAAAACCTAAATGGATGGAACCTGATTCATGTCTTCGTAGAGAGGAGTGATAGAAGAAAAGCATAGACTTCTCTTCCTTCATCTAGAGAAGAGATACTGTGAGGGAGTGATTGATACGAAACGTGAGAGGAAATGCCAATTCGTAGAAGCGATATGAGGGGGAGAGGGAAAGGACGTGGCCTGCAATAGTGGGCTACAAAACTGACTTTTCAAAAACTGTTTTCCAAAAACCACCTTTTTCAAGAACGGTAATACAATTTTAATAATATCTATATCTATACTATATAATGAAAAGTCTAATACGGTTATTGTACAAACTATTATACAATTATATTTATCACCCTTAATCTTTTATACAATAACATTTACTACCCTTATAATGTTACATTTATCACCCTTACAATTACTTATTTAATTTATTTTGTATCCCTTACTTTTTCATTTTACATTTTACACCGTTATCATATTAACACAAATAATCGTATATGAACAAAAATGCAATGAAAAAATACGTTCATTTTTTTACAAATTATACCATTATAATCGTCTCGTCAATACCTTCAAAACGAGCCCAATATTGAATATTTTTAAATTTAACCATACTATTAAATATCAGAATATATACGAATTATCTATACTACTAAAACGGTTATTGTACAAACGGTTATTGTACAAACTTTTGTATAATTACATTTATCACCCTTACATTGTTACATTTATCATCCTTATAATTACTTATTTAATTTACTTTATATCCCTTATTTTTTTCATTTTACACATATTAACACAAATAATTATATATTAACAAAAATGCAATGAAAAAATACGTTCATTTTTCTACAAATTATATCATTATAAGCGTCTCCTCAATATCTTCAAAACGAGCCAAATATTGAATATTTTTTAATTTAACCGTACTGTTAAATATCATGAATATCTACGAAATAATTTGTTTTTCTGTCCATACGTTTTATTTTTTTTCCACCGTTAGCACGTTAAAAATACATAATCGTAAAATACGTTTCATTCTTATTATAAATAATATCATTATAATTTTTTTCGTCAATAATTGTAATATAAACTAATTATTGAATATCTTTATGGCTTTAGGTTTCATAAGTTGTGATTTTTAGGTCATGGTTGATTATTGATGAAATGTATATAAGGAAATAGCATTAATTGTTCGTTCTTTACTTACATTCCGCTGCATCGCGCGGGTATATGCCTAGTAGTATAGATATATACATACATACATATAATTTTTTAAGTTTTAAAAGAAAAAAGTAAAATGACAAAATTATCCCTGATTTAACGAAACAATGGTTAGTGGAGTTAGGTTGAGGACCCAATAAAGTGAAACCACAATGATCATACACGTTAATTCTTTTGTTTGAGGGACTTAATCCAAAAAATTTATTAACCACATAGACGATATTTGTAATTTATTCTTTAAAATATTTATTATTTAAATAAAAAAAAGAGATATGAACCATTAACAAATCTAAATTAGGCCTACTTTCAAGTTATAAGACTGAGTTTAATCAAGAAAAAATCACAAAAATTCAATAACCGCCTTATCTATGGTTTTAATAATGTTGCAAAAGTCATAACTTTGTATTGCTCGCTACATATTAAAAACATTGAATTATAAAAAAATCATTACAGTTGTAAAAAGTTTTAATTAAGCTATCAAATAATAATAAAAATTAAGAAGAGATGGTCCATTTTCATATTGATATTATTTTCACCAAATTGACAAAAACAAGGGTATAAAATGAAAAAACAAGGAATTGAAAGTAAATTAAATAATTAATTGTAAGGTGATAAATGTAAAATTTAACTTTCCAAAAACCGTTTTTCAATAACCAACTTTTTCAAGAACGGTAATAGAACTTTTATAATATAGTATAGATATAGATAATGGTATATATTTATGCTATTTTAAAATATTATAAAACCCATAAAAATATTCAATAATGAGTTTATATTAAAATTATTGACGAAAAAATTATAATGATATAATTTATAATAAGAATGAAACATAATGTATTTTAGTTGATATACGATTATTTTAATATGTTAAAGGTGAAAAAAATAAAGTTTAAGGATATAAAATAAATTAATTCGTAGATATTCATGAAAAACAAATTAACTGCGGAAATAAAATTTCGAAGAAACAATTCGGCAATAGACTAACTTGCGGAATAAGGTGTGACAATTTCATTACACAAACAACCCAACGGGTATAGAGTAGCCAATATTTAGGTAGATAACTGAAGTATAAAACGACATCCTATTAATCTACAAAATATCTAGATTAGGGACGGGTGTCGCTATACTTCCAAAATGAATTTTCAAAAGAATCTCTCACGACCCCAAGGTCGCTCCCTCAGTCCCGACGAGCCCCACTGCTAAGATAACCTGCCAACATGACAACCAAGAACAAGCGTTAGGCTAACGCCTAGTGAGAACAAGCTAAATAAAAGAGAGTACTAAACCCAATTGGTGCCACGCGGTAGTATAGCCATGAGCTAAGTCAAGAAATCCAATAAACCATTAGTGATTAAACATGGTATAAGTAATACCCACAAATCACATAACGAGCTCAACCCCTCTAGATCTGTTGCTCAAAACATTCAAGTCAACCCCTCTGGATCTATCCTTGAGAGTTCCCAAAACAGGGGGAACTCAAGCACATAATGGGATTTCACCTTACTGCACCATGAAACGTTGCCCGACCGTATAGGCCCACACCTTACTTATCATGGCAACCCGATGCCTATCCCGTGCTAAAACGTGAATCAAATGCCCAAAACAGGGGACATAGGAACACAGTGCCTATGGATCCATTGCACTAAGACTCAAAGCCAAAGCATGTCATTTCAGAGCATACTCAATTAAATCAGCTTTACAGGCAATTCATATGAACAACAGTTCAATTCTATAAATTGTGATTCTTGAAAATGTGAGATCTTTAGAAGGTATTTCCCAACGACAATATGTCACTTTGAAACCAGGTTTTCCACATTTCAAATAATACATTTATCACATAGCATTCGTAATACAAACCGATTTAGCTTAAAGGACTCACCTCAGATTTTTCCTGATTAAAGACTGCTTCTTACGATTGCTACCTATGACAACACCGATAAGTCGGTAAGTCGAAACACAGATAACTTTCTCACATAAAACTTAAAGACAATAGAGCCTAACAACTACCAGAAACTAGTCCGGTCGAAATGACAACACCGGTCGAACCCGACCTCGGTCGAACACGACCTCCGGTCGAACACGACCTCGGTCGAACATGAGCGTCTTGTTCATCAAGATCCTCAAGAACAGATCGATTTGCAGAACCCAGATCCAAAATGAGAAATACTCAGATCTCACAATGGAACGGTTTAAAACCTTCACAACGAGATTCTACGCGGCTAAAAGCATTCAGATCAAAGCATTAAGCTAGATTCGTACCTTGATTTGGAGAAAAACCCGAAGACCTCTTTCTCCTGCTTCTCTTCTCTCTCTCTCTGATTCTCAAAAACAGATATTTGTGATATTTTTAAAATATCTAAAATCTGATTTCTATTTATATAACCCAAGTTACATTTTACCCCCTTGAACTTTGGGTAAAAGTCAACTTTTCACCCAACCCCAAAATAGCGGGTGTTACAATCCTCCCCAACTTGGAGAAGATTTCGTCCTCAAAATCTCGGCTATGGGAAGAGGTGAGGGTACCTCCGCCTCAAGTCCTCTTCCGCTTCCCAAGTCACATTGGCACCTCGATGGTGCTTCCACTGAACCTTGATCATTGTGACTTCCCGGTGACGAAGCTTCTTCGTATTCCTTTCTAAAATCGCCTCAGGTTCTTCAACGCAACGATTTCCCCCATCCACTCTGATCTCGGAGAGTGGAATGACACTCTCCTCCTTTGCTAGACACTTTCGTAGATAGCACACGTGGAACGTGTTATGAATTCCCTTCATCTCCGGAGGAAGTTCCAGCTGATAAGCTTGAAGTCCTACCCGCTTAGTCACAGAGAACGGTCCAAGGAAACGGGGGCTCAACTTCCCACGCTTCCCAAATCTAATAATTCCCTTCCAAGGGGACACCTTTAACATAACTCGATCTCCCACTTGGAATTCCATTGGCCGTCTTTTCTTATCGGCGTAGCTTTTCTGTCGATCTTGGGCCGCCTTCAAACGTTCGCGGATGCCCTTGACCTTGTCCGCCGTTTTTTGTACAACTTCCGGTCCGACGAACTGCTTTTCCCCGGCCTCGAGCCAACATACGGGAGTTCGACACTTGCGACCGTATAACGCTTCAAACGGTGCCATCCCTATACTTGAGTGGTAGCTATTATTGTATGCGAACTCTACCAAAGGCAGATGCGTATCCCAACTACCCCCAAAGTCGATCACGCATGATCTTAACATATCTTCTAGCGTCTGGATTGTCCTCTCGCTTTGTCCGTCGGTTTGAGGATGGTAGGTCGTGCTCAACTTCACACGTGTACCCAATTCCTTTTGTAAGCCATCCCAAAAATGCGACGTGAACCGACTATCCCGATCAGAGACTATAGATAGCGGCACGCCGTGCCGGGAAATTACTTCATCGATGTACAACTTCGCCAATTTATCCATTGGTAACGTCTCCCGCATGGCCAAGAAGTGAGCGCTTTTGGTCAAGCGGTCAACTATAACCCAAATGGCGTCGTGACCTTTCAAGGTCTTTGGTAGCTTCGTCACGAAATCCATCGTGATGTGTTCCCATTTCCATTCCGGAATTTCCAAGGATTGCAAACTTCCGTAGGGTCTTTGGTGCTCAGCCTTCACTTGCAAACAAGCCACACACTGCTCCACATAGCGCGTCACATCGAGCTTCATGACTGGCCACCAATAAAGCAATTTCAAATCTCTATACATTTTCGTGCTTCCCGGGTGAATGGAGTATTTTGACTTGTGGGCATCTTCGAGAAGAAGTTCTCTATTACCCCCAATCTTGGGCACCCAGACTCGCCCATTGAAAAGCTTCACCCCTCGACTATCTTCAGTCAACAAAAGATGTTGTTTTGCCATGACTTCTCCTTTGAGGTTTTCCTCTAGCAGGGCTTCGGCTTGCGATTCCTTGATTCTATCAATAAGCGTTGAAGTTACTTCAATCCGTGCAAAGGTAGCACGAGAATTTCCTCCGCAGACTTTCCGACTCAAGGCGTCGGCAACCACGTTTGCCTTACCCGGATGGTAGAGCAACTCGCACTCATAATCCTTCAACAACTCCAACCATCTTCGTTGCCTCATGTTTAGCTCTTTCTGATTGAAAATATGCTTCAGACTCTTGTGATCCGTATAAAGAGTGCACTTCGTACCGTAAAGGTAGTGCCGCCACAACTTCAGTGCAAACACCACAGCTGCCAATTCCAAGTCATGAGTAGGGTAGTTGACTTCATGCACTTTAAGTTGCCTTGATGCGTAAGCGATCACCTTCCCTCTTTGCATCAGGACACAAACCAAACCCATCTTCGACGCATCGCTGTACACCACAAAGTCTTCCGTCCCGTCTGGTAAGGATAGGATAGGAGCTTCACAAAGCTTCTTCTGTAAGGTGCGGAACGCCTCTTCTTGCTTCTCGGTCCACACAAATTTCACGTTCTTCCGGGTCAAGATAGTCAACGACGAGGCTATCTTCGAGAAATCTTGAATGAATCTCCGGTAGTATCCTACCAAACCTAGGAAGCTTCGGATTTCAGACGGATTCTTGGGAGGTTTCCAATTCGTCATTGCCTCAATCTTTGCGGGATCCACCTTGACTCCTTCCTTTGAAACTATATGTCCCAAAAATTGAACTTCTGGAAGCCAAAAGTCGCACTTTGAAAACTTTGCGTAGAGTCTTTCTCCTCTTAACACCTCCAATACTTCACAGAGATGTTGCCCGTGCTCTTCTTCGTTCTTGGAGTAAACTAGGATGTCGTCGATGAACACGATTACTGATCTGTCGAGGAACGGTCGACACACTTGATTCATCAAGTCCATAAATATCGTCGGTGCGTTGGTTAAGCCGAATGGCATCACCAGAAACTCGTAGTGCCCATAGCGAGTTCTAAATGCCGTATTCGGAATGTCGCTCTTTGCTACCTTCACTTGGTGATACCCCGATCGAAGATCAATCTTTGAGAAGCAACCCGCTCCTTGAAGCTGATCGAACAGGTCGTCGATTCTTGGAAGTGGATACCTGTTCTTCACCGTCACTTTGTTTAGTTCCCTGTAGTCGATACACATTCTCAATGCACCGTCCTTTTTCTTGACAAATAGAACCGGAGCTCCCCACGGTGACGAGCTCGGTCTGATGAAACCTTTCTCGAGAAGGTCTCGAAGTTGAACCACCATCTCTTGCATTTCGGTAGGAGCTAAACGATAAGGAGCTCGAGCAATCGGAGCCGCTCCAGGAATGAGGTCAATACGAAAGTCCACAACACGATCGGGCGGCAACCCGGGCAAGTCCTCCGGAAACACATCGGGAAACTCGCGCACCACCCTAACATCTTCCAATTTCCGTTGGTCGAGTTTGGTATCGATGGCATACGCTAAGAAAGATACGTATCCTTTCGCCAAACACTTCCTAGCTTTGATTACTGAAATAATCGCCACATCGCTTTTCCTTCCTTCGCCGTAGATTATAGTCGCTTCTCCGTTTGCCACAGGTAAACGGATCATTTTCTTGGAACATACAATTTCGGCCTGGTTCTTAGATAACCAGTCCATACCTACCACCACGTCGAATCCGCCAATTTGCATTGGTAATAGGTTAATGGGAAATTTCTTCCCCTTAAGCTCTAAGATGCAATCCTTAAGGATATTATGAATTAGAACTTGACCTCCATTTGCTATTTCTACCACAACAGCAATCTCTAGCATACTTTTAGACATAGCAAGCCTTTGACAGAACAAATCAGATATGAACGAGTAGCTAGCACCAGAATCAAATAGCACACGCGTAGGTACGAAATTTAGAAGAAACGTACCCGACACTACATCGGTCGATGCTTTAGCTTCCTCTGATGACATCTGGAACGCCCTTCCAGTCGACCGCGACGGTTCCATCTTCTTCCTGCTAAATCCCCCAGTCTTGAGCTTCGGGCATTCCGCCCTTACGTGCCCCGGTTCCCTACACTCAAAACATACCTGTCCCTTGAGAGGGCAATCTCGGAACGTGTGACCCGTCTTCCCGCATTTGTAGCACGTCCCGGGAACAAAGTTGCAAGGGCCGAAATGCTTGCTTCGGCACTTGGAACACCACCTAGCATCACGTCTAGGATCAGCTCCTCGCTGAGTGCTGCTGTTGGCATAAAAGGGTTTCTTTGAGGGCATTGAACTTCCCTCCCACTTCCTCTTCTCGACTTGGCGACCACCCTGATCCCTGCCGAGACTGTAATCATCCTCCATGCGTTGAGCTTCTTCCATTGCCTCCCGAAGGGTGGAGGTCTTCGTCACACGAACCATCGACATCATGTCCGATGGAAGACCCTTGATGTAAGCCTTGATCTTATCTTTCTCTGTCGGGACCAGATGTCCCACAAAGCCTAGCTTGTCCATGAAGAGATGGCTGTATTCCCTCACAGACATACCTCCCTTCTTCAAATTCTGGAATTCATCCTTGATTCGGTCCAGCGAACGCTCGTTACAGTACTCCTCTAGCAGTTTCTCCTTGAAGGTAGACCAAGACAATTGGTCTAGAACAGTTGGCTCCAGCGAAGCAGAGTACACATCCCACCAGGTAAGAGCTATTCCCCGCAGCATTCGGGAACCAAATATCACCCTTTGTTCTTCCCCACATTCGCTTGAGCGAAAAGCTTGCTCCATCTCTCGAACCCAGGCCATACAATCTAAGGGATTGTCCGAGCCTTTAAATTCTGGTGGTCGGCAACCCAGAAAAGCCTTAAACGTGCAAGTCCGTGTCGTTCGATTGACGCCTAGGGTTGCAGTCACCACGGGGGAAATTACAGGTCCGGTACCCCCGGATCCAGCAACAATCACATTCTCGCCAACCGTTTCGGGCCTACGGTTGTTAGTGTCTCGATCCTCGAGGAGTTTCAAGAACACTTCCTGTTGTTGCGCCATGGCCCTATTCATGGCCAACATCATACGATCCATCATTCTCGTTTCGGCCGTCACTTCTTATATAATAGGCTCATTAGCCTCTAAATTTCGTCGAGGAATATGCTCGGGTCCTCCACCCAGCACATTACTCACACGTACAGTTTCCCCCACTACGGTCGCCAGCGGATGGTCGGCCGTAGGTATGTCGGCCTCCTGGCCTTCCGGATGACTCCTGGTATTAACCATGGTTCTGCTGAACGCAAACATGCAAAAGAACGGGATAAGGATTACGGAAAACACAGAGAACGTACTTCTACACTTATCAATCGTTATAACAACAGTAATCTAAGTATGCTCACGTAAGACATTTTCATAATAACGTTAGCTAAGTGAAATTATGAACGTATAATACGCAAGAGTGCTTATTACCATCGTTACAACTTTCAACTTGTGCACTTTTTCGTTGACCCTAAGACCATCCTATCTTACAAGATCTACCCCATCTCACGAGTCGTAACTTAATAGTCTCAGCTTAAGTCTAGGCATCTTATAGTCATACCTAGTTCACTTAAACCAAGGCTCTGATACCAACTTGTAACACCCTAGAAACTGCGAAAATAAAATTTCGAAGAAACAATTCGGCAATAGACTAACTTGCGGAATAAGGTGTGACAATTTCATTACATAAACAACCCAACGGGTATAGAGTAGCCAATATTTAGGTAGATAACTGAAGTATAAAACGACATCCTATTAATCTACAAAATATCTAGATTAGGGACGGGTGTCGCTATACTTCCAAAATGAATCTTCAAAAGAATCTCTCACGACCCCAAGGTCGCTCCCTCAGTCCCGACGAGCCCCACTGCTAAGATAACCTGCCAACATGACAACCAAGAGCAAGCGTTAGGCTAACGCCTAGTGAGAACAAGCTAAATAAAAGAGAGTACTAAACCCAATTGGTGCCACGCGGTAGTATAGCCATGAGCTAAGTCAAGAAATCCAATAAACCATTAGTGATTAAACATGGTATAAGTAATACCCACAAATCACATAACGAGCTCAACCCCTCTAGATCTGTTGCTCAAAACATTCAAGTCAACCCCTCTGGATCTATCCTTGAGAGTTCCCAAAACAGGGGGAACTCAAACACATAATGGGATTTCACCTTACTGCACCATGAGACGTTGCCCGACCGTATAGGCCCACACCTTACTTATCATGGCAACCTGATGCCTATCCCGTGCTAAAACGTGAACCAAATGCCCAAAACAGGGGACATAGGAACACAGTGCCTATGGATCCATTGCACTAAGACTCAAAGCCAAAGCATGTCATTTCAGAGCATACTCAATTAAATCAGCTTTACAGGCAATTCATATGAACAACAGTTCAATTTTATAAATCGTGATTCTTGAAAATGTGAGATCTTTAGAAGGTATTTCCCAACGACAATATGTCACTTTGAAACCAGGTTTTCCACATTTCAAATAATACATTTATCACATAGCATTCGTAATACAAACCGATTTAGCTTAAAGGACTCACCTCAGATTTCTTCCTGATTAAAGACTGCTTCTTACGATTGCTACCTCTGACAACACCGATAAGTCGGTAAGTCGAAACACAGATAACTTTCTCACATAAAACTTAAAGACAATAGAGCCTAACAACTACCAGAAACTAGTCCGGTCGAAATGACAACACCGGTCGAACCCGACCTCGGTCGAACACGACCTTCGGTCGAACACGACCTCCGGTCGAACATGACCTCGGTCGAACATGAGCGTCTTGTTCATCAAGATCCTCAAGAACAGATCGATTTGCAGAACCCAGATCCAAAATGAGAAATACTCAGATCTCACAATGGAACGGTTTAAAACCTTCACAACGAGATTCTACGCGGCTAAAAGCATTCAGATCAAAGCATTAAGCTAGATTCGTACCTTGATTTGGAGAAAAACCCGAAGACCTCTTTCTCCTGCTTCTCTTCTCTCTCTCTCTGATTCTCAAAAACAGATATTTGTGATATTTTAAAAATATCTAAAATCTGATTTCTATTTATATAACCCAAGTTACATTTTACCCCCTTGAACTTTGGGTAAAAGTCAACTTTTCACCCAACCCCAAAATAGCGGGTGTTACAATATTTAATATTGAGTTCATTTTGAATGTATTGACAATACGATTATAATGTTATAATTTGTATAAAGAAAAACGTATTTTTTAATTGCATTTTTGTTCATATACGATAATATGTGTTATATGATAAATGTGTAAAATGAAAAATGAAAAAGTAAGAGATATAAAATAAATTAAATAACTAATTATAAAGGTGATAAATGTAAACTTGAATATTGAAAATAACTTACTTTAAGGAGTTGTACAATTGACATATAGAGTTGTATAATAAAGAAGTATTAAATAAAAAGTAAAAGACCAAAATACCCCTTATTTAACAGAGGTTTTTAACGGAAGTTAGCTTCAAAAATCTCATCCCTAACGGAAATGAAACCACAGGGATCCTAACCATGAATTTCTGAGTTCAGGGACCCTCGTTGTAATCAACATCAAACTATACGGACAAAATTTGTAATTTACTCCTCTTTATGTTAAGATGCAACTTCTGAAACAGTCAGAGGTATGTTGTAAAGAAAACCCTACGTCTTAACGGTTCCAAAAACCCTGTGAGCGATTTTGTATACAGGGTCTCTGCGGACCGCCCTAATTTTTTCAGTTTTGCTCTTTCAAGCATACTCACGACTCGAACCTGCCACGTTCTTCAGGTATGTCTCTCACGAAAGAATCTGTTCATCTCTCAAAATCTATCTGTTTCTCTGTTCGATTCATAAACATCTGTTCTATTTGCATCGTTTCATAAACTATCGATTTGTATCTGTTTTAAACCATCAATTTGCATTTTTCAGACCGCTAGGGGTTTTGTTACTAATTTGGTTGAAACGTTTTCAATGAAGTATTTGATTTTGCATATATTGAAATCAAAGATATAGTTTTGTTTTGAACTGCTCACATATGTTTTTGCTTCTGGTTTGTTCTGTTTTTGTCTATGGGTTGTTTCTTCACAACTCACAAGTGCTATATATGTTTATGGTTTATCATAATATGTTGATTTTTTCAATTATTTGCCATGTTTTATTTCTGATTTAATTTGACCATCTAGTTGTCATTTTTTGTATGAATTTGTTTGGACTAGGTATGGAATTAGTTGGTGAATCTTCACACGAAAAGAAACATAGGGTTACATGGAAAAGAATGCGTGGTTCATACATTTCAGGCATGATGTCGTGTTATAAAAGGATAAATACTGCAAACATTATCATAACTGCTACAGATCGACCAACAGTGCTAGTTCAATTCAACAAACCAAAGTTACAGATCACTCGTTCAAAATGAAAATCTAACATTCAAATTGGTTACTTTTCTGATATTTGGAGTCTAATCACATTCATACTCATATTTCTTTCAGATGTTGAACCAACACAAATCCCAATTGCAAAAAGTTTCTACCAACAGATTTTTGTTCATGATTGTTTGCATTAGGTTCAATGATGTTAATTGAAACTTCACCCAGCAGTCAGGTATATTTTTGATGCTGGCATAACACAATAAATCAAATACCTAGCTTACGAACCATGAAATATTTAACCTGGATTTGAAACAATCATAATACTATAAAGGAATGATAAATCCTAAATATGAAATAAGGAAACAGTTGAAATGTAATCTCGATAGACCATGACGGATACCAACCGGCCACAACAAATAACATAAGAAACCAAATGGAGCAGAAAATCAGCGAGAGGGAGAGAAGAACACGTGAGAGGCAAAGTGGTCTGCGTAGTTGGATGAGCCGCTGCCGATCGAACAATCTGTGCTCGTTAGGGCTATTTATGGTGCTGCTGCAGTGATTAACTGCATCTCTTTATATGACCCATATTTCATTTTATGAAAAGAGATAATGTTGATAATGTTTGAAGTGCTTATCCTTTATATAACACTTTCTCACTCCCTGAGATATTTGTCTCATGTTATCATGTATAGGCAGTATAGCGAATCACTAAATCTGTATGGTGGTTAAGGAATTCGTGTTATCATGTTATCACCAAAATGCTTACCGGGTAAGCAGTTACCGGCAAGGACATTACCCCCACTTACCTCATCGTATAACATTCCCAACCATCAAAATTCATTGTTGGTAAGCGTCTTAAACCCGGTAAGCACTTACCGGGTAAGAGTCATTTCTCTCACTTACTGGGTAAGACTCTAGGTCCTTGTTATGGCTCTTACCGGGTAAGATTCTAGGTAGTTTCTATGCTCAACAGGTAAGGATAGGTAAGTGATACCGGTAAGCGCTTACCCGGATAAGTATTTTATAAACGGCCCCTAAGTTTGTTTGATGTGACTTCAGGTGTCGGAAGACAGAAGGATGAATGCTTACAAGGCTTACAAAGCATGTGTCCCAATAGCATGGAGTCCCAATCTATACATAACCCTGGTGAGGGGAATTCCAGGAACCAGGAAACTTCATAGGCGCACCTTAGAAGCTTTGCGTCTAGGGAAGTGCAATCGAACCGTCATGCGATGGAATACTCCTACTGTCAGAGGAATGCTTCAACAGGTTGTCAAACTGTGCATTTGCAATGGGGTAGTTTATCTGGTTTCAGTAGATTAATCTATTTAATGTGCTACCCAGGTTAAAAGATTGGTTGTAATCGAGACTGAAGAAATGTTCAAGGCACGTAAAGAAAAGGAAGCAAAACACCGTGCATTTCGTCCACCTTTGGTTGTGAGCCATCTCCCTGCTTCTGCAAGTGATTTGTCTCAACAGGCTGCCTAATAATTTTGTGTAAGTGACTTTGTCCTCGGATATTATTGTGTGCTGTACATATAGATGATCTACCATCGACAGTTGCACAAACCTTTCATGATTAGCCATTTTTAATGCAACTATAGAGGTATTGATCTGCATACCCCTAGCAATCCGGAAAATGGCTGAGTTGAATCAAGTCATCAACCTGTATCCCAACATATTGATCTTTTATAATCATGTGACATAAGTGGAACACTCAGCTATTACACTATTTATGTGTTTAATTTTATCTCATTTAGTGGTATGTGTTGGAATAGACTTGTTAATCTCAGGATAGCCAAATATGAAGCAATAGTTTTCTTAACTTGACAACCTAGTTACCTAGAAAGCGAAGCTGTATCTTGCTGGTATTAATACCAAATCAACAATTACAAGCTGCACATATGATTTTCTACTCTGCATTCGTTGTTAGAATGAAGTGATGAATATCTAACTTAAAGTTCTATTGTACAAGCTATCCAATGTTAGTTGGTTGCTACTCTGATTTTATTATAAATGGGTTCAAAGTTTAGCCTACTATCATCAGTATTATGTTACCGTTAAATGGACCTCATAGTTTAGTGTTTAAAGGTAAGTGGAAAATTTACATGACAACATGTTTGAGTTAATTGATTTGAATACCATAGGTCAAAGATTTGTCGTATAGACATGTGATGCCACTGCCAGTCAGAAAAGTATTCTGTTGTGTCTTTGTATGGTGAGAATCTATAGGTTTCACATTGTTTTTGTGCTTGACACTATCCTTTTTTGTTTCATTATGTCTGCGTATACTTATTTTTTTTTTCTTTCTGATCTATCAATTTAGGATTTCAGACATGCATCTAGAGCTGATGTGGGAAGGGCACTTCAGGTTCCTCTTTTGATAAAGCACCAATATCATGTAGTTGAGGCATGCATTATATAAGGTTTGCTGATCATTCAATTTAGTTGAGACATGCATTATGTGGAGGAAGATTACTTGTTTCTTGAAGATACATAGATTTGTAATTTTCTAGTCATAAACTTGTTCATGATATTGTTAGCAGGTCGTGAGTTCTTATTTCAGTGTTCACTTTGTGTGAGTCCAGAAGTGAATGCTTCGTTTTTTTTTGTTGGAATGAAATGCTAAGCTAAACGAATACGAGGCAGTGTCAATATGTCATATTAATTAGCACTTTGCCTATGTAAGAAGATCATCTAATTTACATTTTTTTGGTCATGAAATGCTAATTCTTCAAACAATAATAGTTGGTTCTGTTGGGTGGACATTAGGGGTGCAGATTAAGCGAATACATAATCAATTGCAGTATCTATATTCAAATCTACATCCAAAAATGGTCAACAAAGTTATATCCATGTTTAGTGGATATGTGAATACACAAAATTAACATAAATTCATCGGTAAATTTGAAAACACAACAAGTTGATTGATTATAAAAATCAAGACATAAAAAATAATTAAATTTATGAATCATATAATCTTTTTCTAAATTTTTAAATAAATAGTGGGATGTGCTCTGCTGGGCATCTAAATTGTGTGTGAAATCTGAAGTCCAAGCCATGCCAGCGCAGAGGCCTGATAGAAAATGGAGCAGTCTAGTATCATACATATATACTTATATTTGATAAAGCTGGTGATGAAATTGATGGTGAAAAGTGATAGTGGGTGATGAATTGATTTCAAAATATACACACATGCCCTGCGGACATGCACATGTGTATATATATATGTACACATGCATGGTACAAGTCAATTTATGCACACAAAGGGGTTGCTCATGGAAGGATATGTGCAACTGCAGCATATTCCGTTTTCTCATAAATAGGTGACAACAATAAAAGTATCGGTAAACCTAACAAACATTCAGAAAACGACAAACTAACAAAATTGTGCAAATGTTATTTAAGCATGATAAAATCAGTTGGTTCATTTAATTTGGTCAAGTATCGAAATGTAATCACATTTTAACTTCATTTTTTGTATTCAAATACTTGCCAGATGCGAATGAATCGCAGCCAATATGATATATGGGAATATATGAAATACTCTTTGGGTGTTGGATACTTGTGAATATGGATACGATGATATCCACATTTGCATTTGCTTATGAAAAATGTGGACAAAGATAATTTATATTTTCTGATTGGAATATCAGACATTGTGACCAAATATGGATTCAAACATATTATCAAATTCTCGGATATGCACTTACAACTAAATTGGTTGTTCATAGAGAACTAACTTTACATCACGGTTCACACGAGGCTGAAAATTGGTTCAAATTTTTGTGCAAGTTAGCACAATGAATGTTCTAGGAGTATTTCATTTATAGGAATGCTGCAGGGCATGAAAATTACAAAGAAAGAGAATGTATTAATATTTCACATATCAACAAACTGAACAAAGCATATAGAAAGAACTCAAAAGTAACACCAAACATCTAGCACCAAAATATACTAGTGTATCTAGAAAGGCATGCCTAAGCTTCTTCCTTCCTGCCAATGCTTGCCTTCTTTGCCTCTATGTCATCAACCATCTCAATATTCCAATTCTCAATCTCTTTCTCCTGACCATTATTAGGTCTATTATAGTTTTGCACTTTATACTGGTGTTTTGATGCTAAAACTAGAAAGCACAGAAAGTTTATTGCTCCCAGAATCGCAAGCAACCAATAGAAATTCTCCAACCTGCCTTTATTCAAGTTATTTCTAAGCCAGCTCCCATTGGTTGCCATGTCTGTCAACGACACTAATACACTGCTCATAAAATACCCCATAGCTAAAGTACTTAGGAATAGCCCTGTGCTCATGGACTTCATCCTCTCTGGTGCTTCTCTAATGAAAAATTCAAGCTGGCCAACATAAGCAAAAGCTTCACCAGCACCGACCAAGAAAAATTGAGGGACTAGCCAGAAAGCTGAAATTTCGGTCATTTGATTGTGATGCATATCCCTTCTTCTCTTCTCAACTATAGCAGAAGCAATCATCCCTACCACAGAGAGGACAAGGCCAATTCCAACTCGTTGAAGACTTCTGAGTCCTTTTGGATCATGGGTGATCTTTCGAGCTATGCGAACAATTACCCTTTCATTAAGGGAGGTAAATAGGAGAATTGATATGAAGAGGAAAACGGAGAAAGAGCCTGCAGGGATACTAAAGCCAGCAACCTTTCGGTTCATGAGGGTGGCTTGTTCAATAGTGAACGTGTTCATTTGAGAGTAAACTGTCCAGAAGAGGATACATGTGGACCATATAGGGATGAGACTTACAACCATTTTCACCTCTTCAACTTGTGTTACAGTTGAAACTATCCATGGATTGCTTCTGTTTTCTTCTGAAGCTGCATAATCATCTAGTATTGCAGCCTTGTCAAGACTCCTGTATCACCAATTGTATAGAAGTCAGTTGGTTTCCATGAAATAGTATTATAACGTGTAGGTAGTTAGTATGCCACATCAGGTTATTTTCTGTTTTTTTGCTTTTCTATAAAACTGCCTAAAATGTGTTATATGATAGGGTAGCGCAGGTTTTTCTTCGGAATGTTATTCCAAGTTTCCAACTCTAATTGGATTTCATATTCCTTCCATTTCATCCATTTGTCCCCCAAATTGTGATAGTGGGTGATTGCGTAAATGAGTTGTAGGAAAAGGCCAGCCTTTTAGCATCACCATCACCATTTTATACAGTATAAATATGTGTATGTATCTACATGTGCATATTCCCTAAACTCCTTTTAAAATTATAGTAGGGCACTTCTGCAGCTGGCTTGTGATGTTTTGATATATCATATATGAAGCAGATTCAAGAAACAACTCTCTGGGGATCTTTCGCCTGATTATTATTGCTTCGTCTAATTGCATTTTCATTACTCGAGTTGTATTAGTTCTATACTTCTATGAAAGTACCAGCCGTTTGACATCAGTAATATATATGTTTGCTTCCATAAAAAGTTGCTTAAATCCACATGCTTTTATATGAAGTGCGTGTATAAACACATGATAGGAAAAGTAGTATAGTTAGGCTGCAATATATACCTGAGTTTCTTTGTGTGTGGAACTTTTGAGTTGTTATAGTCGTTCAGGAGGGCAGGGTTCTCAGGATGAGGTTGACTTCTGTTTTTAATGGCCAAAAACACCACTCTCCATATGACAGTTAGTGGGCTCCCTTGGGGTTTCTTGAACCTATACAGAGTTGTCCCACAGAGCAGCACAAGGACAGCTATAATCATAGTCCCTGCCGATATTCCGTACCCCCATCCTCTGCCCACGTTGTCTTGTATATACACCAATACTGTTACTGCAAAAAGAGAGCCAAGACTGATGCAGAAGTAGAACCTATTGAAGAAGTAGACCATTGCCTTCTCCTCCTTAGGGTCTGAAGTGTCAAATTGGTCGGACCCAAATCCTGAAACGTTGGATTTTATGCCGCCACCACCTAGTGCTATGGTGTAAAGAGCTGCGTAAAGCAGTGCTAGTTGACTTCCACTGGCTTCTATGCAATGTTGTTTCCTGGGGTTCTCACAGTGAGGAGGCTTCATGCTAGGGATGGTTGTTGCCAGTGTCAATAGTGTCACCCCCTGTTTCACCAATTAAAAACTTAGGGGTCGTTTACCCAAATACTTACCCGGTAAGCACTTATCGATTAAATTCAATGCTATCACTTACCTTGTCGGGTAAGATTTTAGTCCATTCAAACGGCATCGTAGGCAAAAATTTACCCTGTAAGCGCTAATCGGGTAAGAGCCGTCGCACTCACTTACCGGGTAAGACTCTCAACCATTGCTTTCGCTCTTACTGGGTAAGATTATTGGTCATTGTTCTATTCATCGGTGAAGGTAATATAACTTGGTAAGTGCTTACCCGGGTAAGCGTTTGGTAAACGGTCCCTTAGGGGCTGTTTATTACCTGCTGACCGCCTCTTACTGGGTAAGAGGTGCTGACCCGGTAAGAAGTGATGCTGGTTGCCAACACACTCTGACCCACAAATATGCTGACTGGGATGCTGACCTAGTAAGGAGGGGGTCGCTTTCTTACTTGGTCAGTGGTTCCGTCAGCGCTTATCCAGTCCAAACACTTGGTACACAACCGTTTAGGGATACTTCCAATTATTAGTTTCTTTCACTTTTTGATAAGGCAAAAGTGAAGAAAAAAGAGATGGCTATCACAAGAGTAGGAAGAAATATGAAATCCCCCCTTTTCAGCCTAATTTAGGCAAAACAGTTTCTTTTTCTTTGTATTTGATACTGCTTCTAATAGTTGCATCTAACTTTTTACTGAAAATGGGTTAGATGGGTACAAAGAATGAACCACAAATGATGGGATACTTACCAGAGCACATATAGATGCAAAGATAGCAATGGTCAAGTAACGGCCAAGTTTAGCATCTGCCAAAAATCCTCCAAAAAGGGCTAAAATGTTGAGAGCTCCCATGAAATTTGTCACCGTGTTTGCAGATTTTGACGAGGAAAGATGCAAGTCTCCAACCAGGTACGTCACCAAATTCATTGATATCCCCATCACACATATTCTCTCCGAAAGCTCGGTTCCTACATCGACACAATAGGGAGTAAATACAAATATCTCGTCTTAGAACACCTAGTTCCAGTTACAGACAGTTCTCCATACATCAACTGCTGCTTCAGCTGGTATATAACTATATTATATAGAGCGAAAGGTGATATGGTACAAAAGCTAAACTAGACCAAATCCAATATATCTCACACAGAGGCAGGATCTCAGGGGTAAGATGTACGAGACATTGCCTCTTTCTCAAAGGGTAGAGAGACTTTCCATGATTACCCCCGGCTGTAATAAGGTACAATAGTGACATAGGGTCACATTAAGGGGAAAACCTAAAAAAAAAGGGAAAACTGAGGAACACCCTGATACTCCTTCATCTGGACAGTATGCACTTGTGCATACAAGTAATTTGTAACATGCACATGTGCATATGTAGAAGTGCATAATGCACACGTGCATAAAAACCAAAAAACAACTCAATTTACTTGTATGCACAAGTGTATACCGTCCAGATTAAGAGCTACCAAAGTACCAAGGTCTTCCTTAGTTTTCCTTTTTTTTTGAGCCTCCCTCTAGCGACATAATAGGTGAAAATTGTTGCCAAGTGTCTTTGGTTGTGTCTTACAGTTTGTGGTTTTATGTAACTAAAAACCAACATTCATAAGTACCTAAAATGAGCCCGGCCGCTAGCCAGCTGCCTGTTTTAGAGTTATCAACAGGGTTTCCTCGGAAATCCACGGCTGCATCGTCTTTTTCAGCGTGAGAAACCGCCAGAACCTGTTGAAAGATTTAGCATCAAAACATGAATGATATGAAGATGATGATAGCATAAAGCTTGATAATGAGAGGAAGTTGTTGAAGAGAAGAATTACCATTTCAGGAGTGTGTGTGTTGAGATAGATGGTAATGAGATGTTGAAGATATAGAGGAAATTTGTAGGACAAAAGGTAGAAGTGGAAGGTACAGTAAAAGAAGGTTGGGGGAAAAGTAGTATATATGATAAGATTTTTAGGAAAAGAAGTCTCCCAAATCTTTGGGTCTACCACTTTAGCTGTTCTCAGGTGGAGAATCCTGCTTCAAGTTCTCTAAATCTCAATAACATCAAGAAACACAAATTTAGAAAAAAAAAACTTATCTTTGAAAATGTGTTAATAGAATGCAGGTTTCGTATTCGTTTCTCTTGGTGGGTATTTAACGTTTTTATTTGATTCATTAACACACGGTCTCTATAGTTAGCTGACTCGGCCTTGCGTGAATTAAGTGGTGATCATTCGTGTTCAGTAACAGGTTGGATTTTTATTGATTGCTAGTTTGTCATGTTCCTTCTTGTGGTTTATGTTGAAAAACTTTCTTGTGGTGCCACTGATAACACCTAATCAGCAGTGTGGTCCTCTATTGCATTTGCAAATTTGGATCCAATCTCTGTGACTGGGGCCAGGCCAGCCAACCAACACAATCACTTCACCTATCTTGATTTAACATTTTGCAAATTATTTACGTACAGTAATGTGATTTGAAAATTTGTGCTTTTTGTGTGGGAATTGTCGTCTTTTGATGTTGCACTTGTCTAACTATATTTGCTAATTAACCCACTGTTCGTTTTTCGGGATGGGATACTTGTATAAACAGGTGAAGGTTCGAGTCTGGTGGTAGCTAACAGTGTGGGAGTTGCATGGGATTCTTAGGGGCTGTTTATTTACCTCTTAATGGTTCCATTAAGAGGCAACATTTGAATCGCTAAGAGGTGAATCTTGTTTGGCAAAAAAGAGTCTGCCTCTTAATCGTTATAAAACCCACTGAATGATTTTGTATCATGGACCTCTCTTAACCGTTAAGCGTCCTAATTTCAATTAAATGACAACCCTATTTCACTTTGAACTATATCATTAGTGCCTCTTAATTATTCTGCACCAAACCATTCAGCAACTGCCAAACAACCTTTTAAAATAGTCTATCTAGTGGTCCGTTGTGTACTTAACGCTACGTCCATGATTAGGTTTTGTGGAAATAAAAGGAACCATCATCAATGTATTCGTTAGCGCCCCCACCCCCTCGAGTTTGACGTCTTTTTTTTTTTGGGGGGGGGGGGGGTCTGGTGAAGAATTTCCCACATCTTTGTTGTTCCGGTCTAATGATGTCTTATTTCTTTCGCTTTGAAATGGAAATAGTGATTTGTATGATGCTCTTGAGGTGGGACAGTGTGAGCCGACTTAGATTGCCAATTACCAAAAAAATCTATGTATGCAAATCCTTTGGATTGCTCTTACTAGTCATTGATATGTATCGTTTTGAGCGTTCGTACATTGATTAGGACAATTAATATTGGTTGATGCCCGTCGAATCGTGCTACTTGATGGCATATATGCTTTATAGGTCATATAGGTAATAATTATACCAAATGTACCCGGTGAATCCTACAAGCAGTAGTATGGTGGGGTAAGGTACAGGGATGGTAAGATGTACACATTTTTTTTTACCTTTTTGAGATGTTTTCGTAAAGACTTTGTAAAAAGTTATTAAAAAGTAGAATTTTGTGATCATATAGATCATAATTATACCAAACGTACTCGGTGTATTTGGAGATGGTAAAATGTATGCAGATCTTACCTCTATCGTGAGAAGTAAGGATTGTAAAACCTCCTTGACTAGGAAAAAATAGGATTTTGTTATTATATTATATCATATAGTCAAAACAAACATACCCACCTCATCTTACAAGCAGTAGAATATGGAAATAATACGTCGTATACATGTCTTATCTTTATCTGGAAAAATAAAAAAGCCGTTTTTTTAAAAATACTAATTTAGAGCATAGAATTTTGTGATGATAGAGATCATAGCTCCACTTATTATTCTACAACCGAAACAAAACATTATTATGATGTTGATGTTAAATTGCATAAACTTGTGGTCGTTAAATTATTTTTTATTTTCTGAACACCCATAAAAGATCTTATGGACACGTATTTCACATGGTTTAAATTCGAACCTCGTAGATTTGTCTTCCAAAATATGTTTACTCGTTAACTCAAACGATTTTATTTATAGATAGTGAGATAATTGTATATTTATTTTTAAACATCATATTTTACATGATTTTTGAAATTCGATTATTTTAGGCATAAAGAAATGGAAAATTAGAAGCATTTTTTATCAAGTGGTACAAATTTTATTACTAGTTTACGGTTATGTTTTCATATTGGTTTTAACTTTAAATCTAATGAAAAGAATCATATTCATATTTGTCGATTCTTGTTTGGTGAGGCATAATTTTTTGTAGGAGTGGGTGTGTTTTCATACCTGTTTTTATTGTTATGTCTAATCAATATTCAATTAAGAATAAAACTAACAAAATCGAGCTTTATAATGAATAATTAAAAAAACAAAATGCGTTAATGCTTTTATTCGGTTTCTATTTGTATAATTTGAAAAAAAATGTTTTCTTAGAGAGTTTAAATTTTGAATAAGGCCTTATGTCACATCATCATTGGGTATCACAACTAGTGATGGCCAAAACGGGCTTCGGGCCCAAATAGTAAACCCAAAAACCGAGCCAATCGGGCTTCGGATCGGGCCGGGCTTCACCCGAATATGTGTGGCCTGTTTAATGTTGGAAAAAAACGGTTATAGGAAAACCGGGCCGTGATCGGGCCGAGCATTTTTCCGTATTTTTTTCAAAAAAAATAATTTTTTATATAATAATTAATTACTAAGCTTTAAAAAATAAAAATTGGATTGGATCACTAAAATAACTTTAAAAATGCGTTTTATTTATAATAAATCACTAAAATACACTTTAAAAATACGTTTTATGTATAATTTTAAGTTACAAACTTACAATACAAGTATTTATAGGGGTTTGGGGAGGTAAAAATACAAAAAAGGTCAAAAAAGCGTATATAAACGGTAACATAACGACTCTTTTTTTTTAAATACGAATCGGGCCGGGCTTGGCCAAAAACCGGGCCGTGAACCGGGCTTGGGCCGCCAAATCCTCCAAAAACATGAACCGGTTCATGTTTTAGGGCTCCAAACCGGTTTTCCACCGGGTCGGGCCGGGATTTCAAGCGGGTCGGGCTCGATTAACCGACCGGACCGGGTCGGGCCGGGCCGAGATGGCCATCACTAATCACAACATATATTTTCAAAGCACCTTTAAATTAGGCTTTTAAAAATACGTTTCATTAAAATAGAAACCAACTGTTGATAATTTCTGTGTGATCAATCATTTTAGTGTGATTGTGATTTATTTGAGACCAATTAGGGGATAAGTAAGTGAGTTAGGAGGTGCGAAGTGCATACTCATAAATATTTGCCTCAATGACCTTAGATCGCCATAGGACGAAGGATAAGGGGGCTTCACCCCCTTGCGGGGTCAAGGGGAGGTGGCCCCTTAGGAATTTATGATGTTTACTTAGAAATTTTAAGTTTCACGACGTTCCGTATAAAATTCAGAAAGTTGGGAACCTTCTTGAATTAGTTATGAGACTTATGGGTTGTTTACCAAATGCTTACTCAGGTAAGCACTTACCGGTAAATTCAAAACTATCACTTACTTAGAAAGATGTTAGTCCAACAAAACAATATCGTATGCGACAATTTTCCCGGTAAGCGCTAACTGTGGTAAGAGTCTTCGCCCTCACTTATCCGGTAAGACTCGATCTTTGCCTTAGCTCTTACCGAGTAAGATTCTTGGTCATTGTCATATTCATCTGGTAAGGTAATATGACTTTGTAAGCGCTTACCTGGGTAAATGTTTGATAAACAACCCTTTAGTAAGATTTTGACTAAGGGGTCGTTTAGCAAACACTTACCTGATAAGTACTTACCAGGTCACTTACCTTATTGGATAAACACGGTAAGGACCGATAATCTTACCCGGTAAGAGCGATGAAATGAACCGAGAGTCTTACCCGATAAGTGATGGTGACTACTCTTACCCGATAAGTGCTTACCTGGTAAATTGTTGCATACGATGCTGTTTTATGTGAGTAAGATATTACCTGGTAAAGTAAGTGAGAGTGTTAACTACTACCGATAAGCGCTTACTGGGTAAACGACCTATAAGTATCATAAGCCTTCAGACTCATAGCTTATAGTATTCTCCTCAGAGCTTCTGAGCCTTCTGTCTAGAGCTTTTGAGCTTTCAGCTCAGAGCTTCTGGGCCTTCTTATTCGATGCTTCTGAACTTGATGTCTCTGAACTTGGAACTTCTGAATCAGTTGTAATTGTTGTTCACTCTTATCCGTTAGGGGGCGTTTGGTTCACATAATGGAATTTGATGGAATTGGAATCCATCGAAGGAATTGAAATGGAATTTTATGGAATTTGACCATGCGTTTGGTTGGTAGGAATTCAATTTCTTCACTTAAGCCAAAGAATGATAAATTTCTTAAATTGTGGAATTCGATGAAATTGGAAGTATTCTATCACTTTCATTTCGTGAATAAAACATGCGTTTGGAATTTGGTCAATGTAATTGGTCATTCCAAAATTTCTTTAGGGGGCGTTTGGTTCGTAGATTCTGATGGAATCTGATTGAATTGGAATGTTGAATTCCGTTGATGAGATTCCATTACATCGTTTGGTTCATTTTTTTTAAGGAATTGGAATGTTGAATTCCAATGAATTCCACAAATGAAGGAATTCAACATTCTTTGGGGGGGAGGTGGTATTTCATTGGAATGGAATGTCATATTTTTTGGGACAAAATTGCCCCTCATCCTAATATGCACCACCACCTCTGGCCACCGCCACCGACCACCATTGGCCACCACCTCCGGCCACCACCTCCGGCCACCACCACCGACCACCTCCGGCCACCACCACCACCACCACCTCCGGCCACCATTGACCACCACCGACCACCTCCGGCTACCAACACCGGCCACCACCACTACCTCCGGCCACCATCGCCACCGACAACCACCACCACCGGCCACCACTACCGTTCAACATTATTAGCAGACACCAACTCTCTCTCTCCTCTCCCTCTCCTCTCTCTCTCTCAATCTATCCTCTCTCTACTCTCTCTCTCCTCTCTCCCTCCCTCTCTCCTCTATCTCTACTCTCTCTCTCCCTCCCTCTCTCCTCCCTCCCTCTCTCTACTCTCTCTCTCTCAATCTATCCTCTCCCCCTCTCTCCTCTCTCTCATCTCTCCCTCTCTCTCCTCTCTCTCCCTCTCTCTCCCTCTCTCTCCTCTCTCTCTTCTATCTCTCCTCTCCTCTCTATCTCTCTCTCTCTCATCATCATTCATGTGCTAAAATAATCAAAGCAATTTTAGTTAAAAATTAAACTATTTAATGACTATTTCATTAAAGTAATTTTTGTTGAAAAAAATTAAAATAAACAAAAAGGGTATTTTGGTCATTTACCAAAATTCCATTCCAATTCTAAAGCTACAATCTGTGAACCAAACAGAAAAATTTCAATTCATTTAACAGATTCCATTCCAATTATATCAACCAAACAGGTGGTCAAACCTGACAACATTCCATTCCAATTCCTTCAAAGTCAAATTCCTTTGACAGATTACATTCCATCCAAAAACATTTTGCGAACCAAACGCCCCCTTAAGTTCCTTCCAATTCCATGAACCAAACAGCCCCTTAGCGGTTGTAACTCTTGTGCAGTTACGTATAAACTGTCTAATCATTCGTAACCGTCGATCTCTCATATAAATATGTAAAATGTGGAATCTGAGTATATATAAAGAGTTTTCATTTTGTAATTATCCCAATACTAAATTCGTGATACCCAAGACTAATCGGGTCAAATTATTTTATTAGGAAAACAAACATTACGCGATTTAAATGATTATCCAATTTGTGTATGATAAAAACCCTTGATTTCTAACAATTACATTCTATTTTTTTTTCTGTAAATAAAAACAAATCAAAACAATACATATCTAAAGGAATAAAAAAAAAAAAGAGAATCAATGGCGAAATAATATTGGAAAGGGCCATGACATCTACAACGTGCTTTTTAGATCTTTTCAATCAACCAAAAACAATAATTGTGATTCTGTGGCCAACTCTATATAATTAAAAAAGAACGTTGCTATATGCATTCTTTTTTTTTTTTTTTTGAAAGACAACATTCGAAAGTTTTCACCCACTGGACTACGCTTTCAGGAGGTATCGGGATCCCACTTAAGGGTGCCACCCACTTATCGTTGCTATATGCATTCTATGTAAGGGTCGGTGACAGTTACAAAATCGTATTTCAAGTGATTTACGGTCCCAAAAATGATAACAATAAATCACGTGTAACTGACCCGTTACAACAAATGCGGAATCACGAGATCTAAATATTTTATATTTTGGTCTATTGATTAATACCGATCCACAAACGTAAATATAGCAGTTATCGAATATATGATAAAATATAACGAAACAACAAATAAATCGAGACAACAAGATTTAACGTGGTTCCACTATCAGTGTGATAGTGTACATCCACAAGGAGAGAGAGATCTTTATATTACCAACCGGGAGAAAATTACAACGTGTTTACGAGATACTTGGATCAACAAATCAGCCACCCAAATATATATATATATATATATATATATATATATATATATATATATATATATATATAGGGAAGCGATCAAATAGAAACCACTCTAATTTTGAAAACCGTGGAAACCCTCGATTTCATTGGTTAAATTAATCAAATTGTTTCATGAAATTGTTTAATTTGATGAAATTGTTTCATATAATTCTTTTATTGATGAAATTGTTGCATATATTTGTGTTTTTTTTATGTAAAAATGAAAAAGTTTCATCAAACTACGAAAATACATGAAACAATTTCATCAGAATGAGAAAAATAGATGAAACTACATCAAAAACACAAATATATGAAACAATTTCATTAATAAAAGAATTATATGAAACAAATTGATCATATTAAACAACTTTATGAACCAATTTCATTAATTTAACCAACGAAATTGACGGTTTCCAAAGTTTCCAATCTAATATGGTTTCCAATTGAAACCACCTCTCTCTCTCTCTATATATATATAACAAAGAGGAACAAGGAAGAAGAAGAAGAAAAATAGAAAGAAGACTTCTAATTTCTTGTTGGTGTATGTTTGGGATGGAATGAATGCATGTATATATAGGGAAGAAATGGAGGATAACAACCAAGCATATGGAAGATGACATATGGAGGATGACAACCAAGTCTTCCAATGTAAAATATGTGGTCCAAATTAAACCACACATCCATGCATCAAGCACTTGTACATAGTGTAACGCCCCGAATTTTCGTTATGTAATCTGGTTATTCTTGTGTTTAAGCTTTGTCGTTAGCACCGCGTTTGGTTGGGAGTTTGAGTTTGGATTTTGGTGGTTTTGGACGAACCACAGTGAACCACGCGAGTTGCACCGCGACTTGAGGTCGCGGCACAACCCGCGAAATCCCCTGTTTGTGTGGGTTTTGTGTTAGCGGGGGAGTTATGCCGCGAGTTGATGTCGCGGCATAACCCGCGAGGTTGCCTGGCCGACTTAAAGTGGGTCTTCACAAATATCTCATTTGGTTGGTAAATCAAATATCAAAATCTCATTTCTCTCTCTCTCTCTCTCTCTCTCAAGTCTCTCTCTTTCTTGGTTTTCGTGTTTGATTTCTTCGGTTGCCGTTTGTTGCTAGTATTAAGCGCATCTAGCAAGGGTTCGGTATAGAAAGCTTCGTCTTCTCTCGGTGGTCGATATCTGGTTTTTCGGGTTTTATTTTAAAACCTATTTGGTGAGTTCCTACTACCTTTTTCTAAACTTTATACATGTCAAAACTTACATTTTGAACTTCTATATATCTCCATGGTTTCAGATCTAAGTTTACTACATTTTGATATAACTTGAGTTTTGGGAGATTTTAGGGTTCCTGATCATTTTCGATTAAAATGATGGGTTCCATCTTATTTGAAGTAAAATGATGTTTTACTTGCACATTTATGTGGGTTACTTGAAAGAATGTTTAAAGTTCATTTTTGATGATTTTCATTCTTACCAGAAGTTAAACTTGAAAATGCATTTTTGTTTATAAATGTTATTTTATACCATATGACTATCTATGGTTGGTCACATATGTTGTTGTGACGAGTCTGTACCATTACTAGTGGATCCCTAAGTATTGAGTCGACTTATATTTGGGATGTCTTTTCCCCTCTTTGTAAATGGATGTATATGATCCTCGGGGGCCTTTTGGTACGGTTATGTGAGACCGGTTACTAGCCATGGATTATATTTTGCCTTATTTGTAGCTATGGATGCATGTGATCCTCGGGGGCCATTTGGTACGGTTATGTGAGACCGGTTACTAGCCATGGGTCATAGTGTAGTCCTAGTGAACGAGTTTTGAATTGGTTTCCTCGGGGGCCCTCCCTCACATCGTAGTACGGACCTTTGTAGTTTGTGGCCATGGATTCCAAGTGCTTCGACTCTTAACTCGGATTGTGACCTACTTTGTGTTACGCTACAATCCTTGGTAAAACTGTTATCTTTTTCATCGTATGATGAGTTTACATTTAAAATACCCGGTTGTGGCAAAGGTTTCATTTGAAAATTAAACCTTATTGAAAAGATTTCCTTATGATACAGTTGTTTATATCTCTTGAAATTTATAAACTGTATGTTCTCACAAGGCTTTAAGCCTAACACTTTTTCTCAAATGATGTGTATAACAGGTTCCCATTAGCGGTGGGTTGCCAAGGGCTTGAGTGACGAGCTTGGTCTCGGGGATTTTTGTGATGACTAGTATTGATGTTGGGCAATTGTTTAAGTCCCATTCTTTTGGTGATATTGGATTAGCAACTGATGTAATCTAGATAGTTTATGTTTAGATTAGTCTGTTGTTGAGTTCGATATCAGTATTCAGGTTTGTAAAGGTTAAGTACATTTCCCCTTTTTGGGAGATTTATACCAAGTGTTGATGCTTATTTGTCCAATTCCCGCGTTTTAAATTCACTCTGGTTTTTAAGGTGTTACAAGTTGGTATCAGAGCTCTAGTTTAAGTGAACTAGGCATGAATGTAAGATGTCTAGACTTATACTGAGTATGTTAAGCATTGATTCGTGAGCTTGGGTAGAATTTCTAAGATTGGTTGGTCTTAAAGACGACGGAAATTATAGTTATCGAACGTTGTAGCGATGATATTAAGAACCTTTATGTATTATATGTTCATAATTTCACTTAGCTAATGTTATTATGAGAATATTTATAAGTGATTGTGCTTAATGTACCGTTACTATGACAATTGGTAATGTGGTATTCGTTCTTTCGTGTTTATTCTGTTGATCTGTCTCTCATTCTATGCGTGCTTGTGTGTCAACCATTACTTAGGTATGGTGAACACACGTGGTCGTCCGTCAGACGACGGAGATCTTTGAAATGTCAGTTCGCGTGAGCTGAACCCTGTGGTTAGAGTGTCAGCAGTCGTTCCTCCGGGCATGCCACCTATATTTACTGGGGAAGTGGAGATGGGGCCAAGAGTAGATTTGGCCTCCATAGGCCCCGTTATTCAACTGGAAAACCCTCAAGCTGATATGATGGCCAGCGTCATGCAGATGGTGACGTCGACCATGGAGAAACAGCAAGAGGTTTTTCAGAAGATGTTGGAGGACCGGGATACGAGCCTCAGGAGGCATGAGGCAATGGAGGAGAATGTGTTGGTTGGCTCTGGGGGCACCGGGAACAGAGTCAGAACGGAGGAGAACAGGGTTGTGAGTGCTCCGAAAAGTGGGAAAAGTTGTTCCTACAAGTCTTTTCTAGGTTGCGGACCACCAGAGTTCTCTGGTTCCGAAGACCCAGTTGCGTGTGTTAAGTGGATCCGAGCTATCGAACAGGCCTTCGGTTCATCCGAGTGTGGGGATGACCAGAGGGTAAGATTCGGTACCCAACTGCTCAGGGATACGACACTGACGTGGTGGAATGTTATACAGTCCACCCTCTCTCCTACTGTTTTGGTCCAACTGACTTGGGGCGAATTCAAGGTAAAGCTATTAGAAGAATACTGCAACGAGAGGGCCGTGGATCGGATCGAGGCAGAGTTTCGAGCGCTGGAGAAAGGGAGTTTGACGGTGAGAGAGTATACCCGTCAGTTCATGGAGAAGCTTGGGTTAGTGGGGCATGTGGCCTCAACTGAGAAGGAGAAGATTAAGGCCTATCTGAAGGGTCTACCGTCGGACATGATGACTATGGTCCGAAACTCGAAGGCTTCTAACCTTCGGGAGACTATTGAAGAGGCGCAGTTTATGGAGGAGATTTACGCGAGGGGGAAACGGGAGAAGGTTGTGGCAGTCGTTGAGAAGAGGAAGTGGGAGAGCAGTTCAGTACCTCCCAAGAGATCCCGACCTTTTGTCGGAAACCGAAGCTTCAGCATTTATCAAGAAGCTAGGTGGTGCCAGAAGTGCAAAACCAAGCAACACGGTAACTGTAACACCACTTCCCAAACTTGTTTCAAGTGCGGGAAAGCTGATCACCTCGCCAAGGATTGCCCGGTCAGAGGGATTGTCTGTTTCGAGTGCAAGGCACCGGGGCACATGAGGAGGGATTGCCCGAAGCTCATGTCGGGTAGCGCGCCAGTAAAGAAAGAGAATCCACCTAGGGTTCCGGGTCGAGCATTTCAGATGACGGCCGATGAGGCCAAAGCATCAGCTGATGTGGTATCGGGTACATTTCTTATAAACTCAGTACCTGCTCGTGTTTTATTCGATACGGGTGCCAGTTTCTCTTTTATATCTGAGTTGTTCCGTCAAAAGATTGCTATGCCCACTACTAGTCTTGAGGATGCGTTAGTGGTTGAGATAGCAGATGGTAGTCAAGTTCTGATCCGCGATGTTCTGAAGAAGTGTATTCTAGGAATCGAAGGGAGAGATTTCCCAATCGATTTGTTGCCGATGTTAATCGGGGGTTTTGATGTTGTGGTTGACATGGATTGGTTAGCGAACAATCATGTCGAGTTCGTGTGTTCCAAGAAATTAATTCGACTTCCCAATCCCAGTGGCGAAGTTGTTGTGATTTATGGTGAGAAGAGGAAGGGAGATGTAGCAATAATCACTATGTCTAAAGCACGCAAGTGTTTGGTGAAAGGATGCTCGTCTTTCCTAGCCTACGTGATCGACGCCAAGCTAGAGAAGTTAAAGCTTGAAGATGTGAAGATTGTGCGTGAGTTTCCAGACGTCTTTCCGGACGACTTGCCCGGGTTACCACCCGATCGTCAAGTGGAGTTTCGGATTGATCTCGTACCGGGAGCGGCTCCTGTTGCTAGAGCCCCTTACCGGTTAGCGCCAGCGGAGATGCAGGAAATGATGGCTCAACTCCAAGAGCTTTTGGAGAAGGGTTTCGTAAGACCGAGCTCATCGCCGTGGGGAGCTCCAGTCTTGTTTGTCAAGAAGAAGGATGGCACAATGAGAATGTGCATCGATTATCGTGAGTTGAACAAATCTACAGTGAAGAACAAGTATCTGCTACCAAGAATCGACGACTTGTTCGATCAACTCCAAAGAGCGGGGTGCTTTTCCAAGATCGACTTACGTTCGGGTTACCATCAGATGAAGGTAAGAGAAGAAGACGTTCCGAAGACAACTTTTAGAACGCGTTACGACCATTATGAGTTTCTTGTAATGCCTTTTGGCCTAACGAACGCACCAGCGGTATTTATGGATTTAATGAATAAGGTGTGCCGACCATTCCTCGACAAGTCGGTCATCGTATTCATTGATGATATACTCGTGTACTCTAAGAGCGAGTTAGAGCACGAGCAGCACCTATGCGAAGTTCTTGATGTGTTGAGAAAAGAAAGATTGTACGCCAAGTTTTCCAAGTGCGACTTTTGGCTTGAAGAAGTGCAATTCTTGGGTCACGTTGTCACTCGAGATGGAGTGAAAGTGGATCCCTCCAAGATTGAAGCTATGATGAATTGGGAGCCTCCCAAGAGTCCGTCTGAGATCCGCAGTTTCTTGGGTCTGGCGGGGTACTACCGGAGATTTATTCAAAACTTTTCGAAGATCGCTTCTTCCTTGACCTTATTGACTCGGAAGAATGTGAAGTTTGATTGGACCGAAACACAAGAGAAGGCGTTCCGGATTCTACAAAAGAAGTTGTGCGAAGCTCCAATCTTGTCGTTGCCGGAAGGGTCAGAAGACTTCGTGGTCTATAGCGACGCTTCGAAGATGGGATTAGGATGTGTGTTGATGCAAAGAGGCAAAGTAATCGTGTTAGGGCAATTTAAATGTTAAATAGAAGTTCAGGGTGTAAATTGTAATTAGTTGAAAGTGTTATTAGCTTGTTGGGCCTAAAAGCCCATAAGCCCATTATCTTGTAAAGCCTGAGTATATAAAGGCTGTTTTAGTTTCATTATTAGTTTAGTCTCATAATTTCCAGATTACTAGTCAATAGGTTTACTTTCTCTGATCAAAAATCCTTTCTATAAACATGTAACCCTTTGATTTCATATTAATCATATGACTAGTAGTTGTGGCTTAAATACTGTTCATCATTGAATATTTGCTGTTGATTGCACTATACTGGGATCTACAATTGGTATCAGAGCAAAGAGACTGAAGGTTTGATTCAGAAAAGGTTTGTCTAATACCCCTAATCGATTATCTGTTTTATCTGTTTAATCTGCTAAATTTTTGTTCGATCTGGGTTGGTTGTTTTTTTTATCGATTAATGTTTCTGTTTTTTTTATCGATCAATTTTTGTCTTCTGGAAAAGTGGTTATCGATCGATTATTGTGATTATTTTTTTTATCGGTCTGAGTTTACTGTTTATGTATCGGTCGCTTAATTTTCTGGAAAACCCAAAATTTATCGGTCGATTATTGTGTTTATTTGAGTTTATCGGTCTGTGTTGAGTATCTGATTGAATCTGCATATTTGTTTGAGTCTGATTATTTGATTATCGAATTCAATTTCTGGGTTTGATTACGATCGAATTCCAGAATTCTTCGAATTCATCAGTCTGTTCATCGTGTTTATCGGGCTTATAGGTCTATCTTTTTATCTGTTATCAACCGATAGTTCTTGACCGATATATCATTGGACCGATATCTTTTGACCGATACATTGTCTATACCGGTCCTTTGGTTCGACCAACACTTCTTTGACCGATAATTAGATTCGACCAGTACTCTACATTACCGGTCATTCCTATCGACCGATACCTTAGTGTCCTCGACCGATACTTTGATCTATCGGTCCTTTGGTTCAACCGGTACGGTCCTTTGGTTCGATTGGTACTGTGTGTTTACCGGTCCTTTGGTTCGACCGGTACATTGTCTATACCGGTCCTTTGCTTGACCGATACAGTGTATCGACCGATACATTGTATCGACCGGTGCACTCCTCCTTGACCGATACCCTGTTTTACCGGTCCTATTCTGTTTATTTTTATAATTGTGTTTGGATCATCCTGCTTGTCTCACGATCGTTACAGTGCTTTTAAAGTTAAAAGATTTAAGATGAATTCAAGAGACGCTTTAGCTATTGGTTCGGATCAAAAGCCCTCGGTGCTCTATCGGGGAGAATATCCTCAGTGGCATGATCGCTTCATTGAAGCGAAATCAAATTATGAAGATATATACAAGTTTCTGACAGAGGGACCGCAAGACTGGCCAATGAAAGTCATACCTGGAAACCCAGCCGAAGGTCGACCAGATCGTTCAGTTCGAAAAACTGTCGGTGATTTTCTCCCTCAAGAAAAGGCTATGTATGAGGCTGAAAAGCTAGCAAAGTCGTATCTTCTACAAAGTCTACCCAACGACATCTATGCTTGCATCGACAGTTACAAAGAGTCGGCGAAGAAAATGTGGGATCAGATTGAGAAAATGATGATGGGGAGCCACATCAACAATCAGCTGAAGGTGACCGACTGCATCACCAGATATGATGGCTTCAAAGCCAGAAAAGGCGAGACACTGACAGAAACCTATGAAAGGTTCAACATGCTTCTGAATGATCTCCAGAAAAACAAGATCACGAAGACGAACACTTAGAACAACATCAAGTTCATGAACAACCTCCAGCCTGAATGGAAGCCGTTTATCTCTCATATTTGTCATACTCAGACCCGGGAGAAGCTTTATCTACATGAACTTTACAAAATGCTGCTCCAGGATGAAGAGGAAGTTATGGAGTTAATGGGGAATCAGAAAGCAGATGAAAAGCCGACAGTTGATCCGTTGGCACTTGTATCAGATAAAAGAGGTAAATCTGTCAGTCGCTCGTATGGAAAGAAACAAGTACAAAGTGATTCTGAACCCGAAGATCCTGACAGTGATTCGGATTCAGAATACACTAAGATGAAAGAAGCCATGGTGTATTTGACTCAAGCTTTTCAGAAGAGGAAGTTCTTTAACAAGTCTTCTAACAAGCAAAGATTTTCCACTCACCGTGATCATCAAGAGAAATCTGAAGGTAAGAGACGTGTTGAAGATGGAAAGAAGTCTGACAAGAGACACGAAGAAAAGCCAAAAGAGGAGCCGGTCAAATGCTACAACTGTAACAGAGCCGGAGACACAGTCTGTGGAAAAAGTTTAGGTGGGAACGGAACAGGGTTCGGGTTCTAGTACTCGACCAGAAGGGCAGGGACAAGCACGGGAACAGTGTATGGATTTAGTGCTGTATGATATTCCAAGGGTTGAAAATCCTGAGGAGTTTAATGAAGGTTCTCCGATAGTTCCTGAAGACTGGGCGTTAATTCTTGATCCTTATGAAGTTTCTGACCCAACAGAAGAATATGTCAACACTGAAAGAGCTCTGGTAGTCATGCAAGCCAAAATTGATGAGATTCTTCATCCGGACTATCAGCCAGAAGATCAAACTTCTGTCGCGGTTCCGCTTTTGACTTATCCTGTTGATCACCCTGATCTTCCTGATTCAGATATTCCCGTCAGATCTCCTCCAGCGTCACCAGTTATGGAAACAAAAAGTACTCCGCCAGTTCGTCCGTCCAAGTGGGAAAGAGTCAGAATAAAAGTGCCATTCCTGGAAGAAAGCCAAAAGAAGATCATTGCCCACTGGATTCGGAAATATGATGTGCTTCATGGTTTACAGTCAATGAAAAGCAAGGAAAAGCAGTGTGAGCTCGTATTCGTGTATAAGAATTTTCAAGACAAATACAACAAGACAAAGCTGAAGATTACATCGGTCGATCGGATTCAATCTGGTTTCTTCATGAAGGTAAAGTATTCAGACTTCATGGTAACTAGAGAAGACGGTCAGAAGTATTGTTTTTCTGAAGCTGACTTTCCGCGTCTTGAACCACAAGATCTGCTGTTCCTACTTAGAGACTTAAAGACTAGAACTATTAGACCCGGGGAAGTCATTGATGCACTCGAGACAGTAAAGAGATATATGAAGTGTGCGATGAAGCTTGCCTCGGTGGAATATTTTCAGATCGGGTTAGAAAGCGACCAACCAAAGATTAATTTGCTCAAGCCTGATTTGAAGATTCCTGTTGAAGCCTAGAGTGTACCTGCATTTTCTGTGATAAAGATTCCAGAGTTCGGCATGGATTACGTAAACAACAAAGGCATTATGCGTTTCATTCGATTCAGTCAGATTGCCAGATTCTGTGACGGTACGTTAATGTTGCTGAAAGACAAGTTGAAGCGTGCACTTGATCAAGATGAAAAGGGGGTTCAGCTTTTGGATCCTAATTACAAGCCACTTGTTCTTGAAGCACTGGGTGTCATTGAAGAGTGACTGGAGTAAAAAACAAAAATACGATACTTCGAGATCAACTTTGGTTTTCGAAAGATATATGTTCCAAACTGGCGCGATTATCAACTTCTATTTAAAGGGGGAGATTGTTAGGGCAATTTAAATGTTAAATAGAAGTTCAGGGTGTAAATTGTAATTAGTTGAAAGTGTTATTAGCTTGTTGGGCCTAAAATCCCATAAGCCCATTATCTTGTAAAGCCTAAGTATATAAAGGCTGTTTTAGTTTCATTATTAGTTTAGTCTCATAATTTCTAGATTACTAGTCAATAGGTTTACTTTCTCTGATCAGAAATCCTTTCTGTAAACCTGTAACCCTTTGATTTCATATTAATCATATGACTAGTAGTTGTGGCTTAAATACTGTTCATCATTGAATATTTGCTGTTGATTGCACTGTACTGGGATCTACAAATCGCTTACGCCTCGAGGCAACTTAAGATACACGAGAAGAACTATCCTACCCACGACTTGGAGTTAGCAGCGGTGGTGTTCGCCTTAAAGCTTTGGCGACATTACCTCTATGGCACAAGATGTACACTCTTCACAGATCATAAGAGTTTGAAGTACGTCTTTGATCAAAAGGAGCTGAACATGAGGCAAAGGCGGTGGCTCGAGTTGCTCAAGGATTACGATTGTGAATTGCTTTACCATCCCGGTAAGGCTAACGTTGTAGCCGATGCGTTAAGTCGGAAGGACTATAGCGGAAGTATTCGAGCTACCCATTCGATAATCGAGTTAGTGTCTAGTCTCGTTGAAAAGATCAAGACATCGCAGGTTGAAGCTTTGTTGGAACAAAATCTCAAAGAAGAAGTCATGACGAAGCAGCGTTCACTCTTAACGGAAGATAGCCGTGGGGTAAAACTGTTTAGCAGTCGTGTGTGGGTGCCCAAAGTTGGGGGTAACCGTGATCTATTGCTAGAGAATGCTCACAAGTCCAAGTATTCCATTCATCCGGGAAGTACAAAGATGTACAGGGACTTGAAGTTGCATTATTGGTGGCCAGTAATGAAGCTTGATGTGGCGCGTTATGTGGAGCGTTGTGTGACGTGATCGCAAGTTAAGGCCGAACATCAACGACCGTATCGGAGTCTTCAGTCCTTAGAGATTCCCGAGTGGAAGTGGGAACATATTACCATGGACTTCGTGACGAAGTTGCCTAAAACTCTTCGAGGTCACGATACCATCTGGGTAATAGTCGATATATTGACTGAGAGCGCTCACTTCTTGGCTATGCACGAGACGTTACCGATGGACAAGTTAGCGAAGCTTTACATCGATGAAGTGGTCTCGAGGCATGGAATACCCTTGTCGATCGTGTCGGATTCACTTCGAACTTTTGGGATGGGTTTCAGAAAGAGCTTGGTACGCGAGTAAAGTTGAGTACGACTGACCATCCACAAACCGACGGGCAAAGCGAGAGAATGATCCAAACGTTGGAAGACATGTTGAGGTCTTGTGTCATCGATTTCGGGGGTAGTTGGGACTCTCATCTACCTTTGGTGGAGTTTGCTTACAACAATAGCTACCACTCGAGTATTGGGATGACACCTTTTGAGGCATTGTATGGGCGGAAGTGCCGAACTCCCGTGTGTTGGCTTGAATCGGGAGAGAAGCAATTCGCCGGACCTGAAATCGTGCAAAAGACGGCCTATAAGGTCAAATGCATTCATGAAAGGTTGAAAGCGGCTCAGGATCGGCAGAAGAGCTATGCCGATAAGAAGAGGCGGCCGATGAAGTTCCAAGTGGGCGACCGTGTGTTGCTTAAGGTATCGCCATGGAAGGGCATTATCAGGTTCGGAAAACGTGGGAAGCTGAGTCCCTGTTTCCTTGGACCTTTCAAAGTGCTTAAGCGGGTAGGTTTGCAAGCCTACCAATTGGAACTGCCGCCGGAGTTGAGCAGAATCCACAACACGTTCCATATTTGTTACCTTCGGAAGTGTTTGGCGGAGGAAGAAAGCGTCATTCCCCTCTCAGAGTTAAGAGTGGACGAGGGTAACCGTTGTGTAGAAGAACCTGACGCTATCTTAGAGAGAAAGTCTAAGAAGTTGCGTCATAAAGAGGTCCCTATGGTCAAGGTGCAGTGGAAGCATCATCCGGGAGCCAACGTGACGTGGGAAGCTGAGGAGGATATGAAGCGAAGATATCCTCATCTTTTCGAGTAGTTGGATTTCGGTGACAAAATTATTCCCAAGTTGGGGAGGATTATAACACCCCGAATTTCTGTTATGTAATCTGGTTATTCTTGTGTTTAAGCTTTGTTGTTAGCACCGCGTTTGGGTGGGAGTTTGAGTTTGGATTTTAGTGGTTTTGGACGAACCACAGTGAACCACGCGAGTTGCACCGCGACTTGAGGTCACGACACAACCCGCAAAACCCCCTGTTTGTGTGAGTTTTGTGTTAGCGGGCGAGTTATGCCGCGAGTTGAAGTCGCAGCATAACCCGCGAGGTTGCCTGGCCGACTTAAAGTGGGTCTTCACAAATATGTCATTTGGTTGGTAAACCAAATATCAAAATCTCATTTCTCTCTCTCTCTCTCTCAAGTCTCTCTTTCTTGGTTTTCGTGTTTGGTTTCTTCGGTTGCTGTTTGTTGCTAGTATTAAGTGCATCTAGCAAGGGTTCGGTATAGAAAGCTTCGTCTTCTCTCGGTGGTCGTGTAACACCCTCAAATCTGGAAATAGAAACTTATTTAAAATTTTCTAGATACATCAATAAATGGATCATCTACAACCACGATTTTATATTCAACTACATCAAACATACACCATCTTATACATACGGACTATAAGGGACGGGTGCTACTAATACCCATGCATAGTCACTATCTCCATACAGCGGAAGACTTCACCGAATACTTACTTTCGGATCTATCTAAGGCTCTACTCCTCATAGGACTGCTAGAACCAACTCCCAACCTTGAATACCTGATGCACATGCCGACAAGTAAAAAGGTTAGGCTAACGCCTAGTGAGTCCAAGAGTTTTACATGAATAAATATATCTTTAAAAGAATGAACTTTACTTGAAACCGTGACTAGTTAGTTGATGTCCTTTAAAATGTGGAAACGTCTCTTTTCCCATATCATGCACTTTCAAAGGTGGACACCTTATTTCAAACATGCTTTATAAAGTAATGTAACTTAATTTAACTCGAAACATGAATCATCATCAAAACCATGCATACCATACGTTTGAAAACATGGACACTAGAACCAATACTCATGCGACCGAAACGAGCATACTTTGATTTCCAAAACACTAGGTAGACATAATTCATTCAAACCTTAATATACGAGGAGGATGGTCCAATATTAAGGTCCTCATTCACTGTCGACCATAAAGACCCAATGACCACAAAGTTAAGCATCTTATATATAGGAAAGAAATACTGATAGCTGACAACGGGGGAATCCCATATCCATTGAGGGTGGAGGTAACACAAAAGTATGCCACCCAAGCAACATTAATCGCATGACACCTCCCGACATCCCAGCCCGGTGTCCCTAAGAATTCTTTACAAGTGTCACCCCAAGTCAGTTGACCTTGATGGATCATTCCAAAGAACTCCATCCCGAAGGCCCACACACTTAAAGACTACCTCCCAGGCATTACTTCAAGCGGCGGAGGTCCTAGCGCCTACTATTCCGGTAGCACTAGCCGACTCAACCCTCCTAGCGATCACTTGTAAAGTTTCCGGTCATAAAACATGGGTACCGAAGTTCAACCCCGCAATACCCAATTGAACATCCCAAAACAGACTGACTCACGTGCCTATGGATCCATTGAAACACAGTCTAACCTTCCCGGACTAAACATGAATGACCAAAACACTCGAGTCCGTAACAACCTCAATACGCATCACAACGGATTAATACGTACGTCATAACTGGACTCCACATTGAGCCATATAAAATCAGACAAGTGTCCTCGAGACTCCTTTAAAACAACATCGAGCCAAAATGCTCAAACCTCTTTTGACCAAAGATTACGTTTTCCAATTAATGAACTCACTTAACCCATACCATGAAATCACATGCTCCAAAATACTCGAATGGACTCCAACACAGTTTAAGTCGGGTCAAAAGGTTTTCCAAATAGATTTATGCTCATTATCCTTTCAAAACGTCCCATAACACAAAGTTGAACCTTTTACCCCAAACAACATTAAAATGCCTTTTAACTAAATAATCTCATGTATTCAATAAGTTGTCAAACACACTCATTTATGACTCATTTATCAAAATGCCCAAAATCACAATAATGTGTGCTATACAGGTTTATAAAGTTAAATATTTTCAAAATAACCAAACTGATCAGCAGTTAACAATTTCATGTGAAATGTAAAATACTTTAAAATAACTATTTTGGCATGTACACCGTTTTCACAAATCAACTTGAACTCACCTCGTTAGATTTAGGCTAAATCTAGGTTTCACCCAACGAGCTCTTTTGAAGGCCACTTGAATCCTCAAACCGAGAGCTTCCAAAACCCTTTTAGATGATGCGATTTTCCAAAGACACCCAATCCATCTCTTCAATTCGAGTTCCCAAAACCTAGACCCAAACATTCCAAACCATAAATAACCATACTTAACCATTTAAAAACATTCCCCAAATATTATTAACTAAAATCCCCAACGAGATCAAAACCCTAGTTTCCCCAAAACTATCTAGTTCGAGATTTGGTAAACCAAACACTAGGGAAACATCAATGGAGCATTTATAACTTATTACAAGGTTTGGAAATGGAAAGAACATGCTTACCACTTAGGTTTTGACGAAAACCTAGAAAACTCGAAATGAACTTGTGGTTGAAGGTGAAGATGAAGCTTCTTGACCATAGCTTTCAAATCTTTGATGGGTGGAGGAGGAACAATTGGAACATAAAAGAATTGGTGTCTTGGATGCATAAAACCGATTTTAGGGTTTGGGGTTCGGTTTCTAGAGAGAAAAAGGGTGAAGGGGGTTAAGATAAATGAAGAGGGGCTGCTCAAGGCTGATTAAAAACGACCAGGGGCCATCGGCGATTGTGCACGGCGATTGTGCCCAGGGCACTATCGCCAGGGCACTATCGCCCAGAGTGTACCAAAGCTCAATTCTTCCCATTTTCCACACAGACCACCCACGACGCGATAAGGCTTAATGGGTAAGATGTAGGGGATGAAGTTCTACGATAAGAAACAAGAATTTCTCAAAGGGTTAATTTCACAAGCAGAGATTTACGAGTCTTACAGGTCGATATCTGGTTTTTCGGGTTTTATTCTAAAACCTATTTGGTGAGTTCCTACTACCTTTTTCTAAACTTTATACATGTCAAAACTTACATTTTGATCTTCTATATATCTCCATGGTTTCAGATCTAAGTTTAATACATTTTGATATAACTTGAGTTTTGGGAGATTTTAGGGTTCCTGATCATTTTCGATTAAAATGATGGGTTCCATCTTATTTGAAGTAAAAGGATGTTTTACTTGCACATTTATGTGGGTTACTTGAAAGAATGTTTAAAGTTCATTTTTGATGATTTTCATTCTTACCAGAAGTTAAACTTGAAAATGCATTTTTGTTTATAAATGTTATTTTATATCATATGACTATCTATGGTTGGTCACATATGTTGTTGTGACGAGTCTGTACCATTACTAGTGGATCCCTAGGTATTGAGTCGACTTATATTTGGGATGTCTTTTCCCCTCTTTGTAAATGGATGTATATGATCCTCGGGGGCCTTTTGGTACGGTTATGTGAGACCGGTTACTAGCCATGGATCATATTTTCCCTTATTTGTAGCTATGGATGCATGTGATCCTCGGGGGCCATTTGGTACGGTTATGTGAGACCGGTTACTAGGCATGGGTCATACTGTAGTCCTAGTGAACGAGTTTTGAATTGGTTTCCTCGGGGGCCCTCCCTCACATCGTAGTACGGACCTTTGTAGTTCATGGCCATGGATTCCAAGTGCTTCGACTCTTAACTCGGATTGTGACCTACTTTGTGTTACACTACAATCCTTGGTAAAACTGGTTATCTTTGTCATCGTATGATGAGTTTACATTTAAAATGCCCGGTTGTGGCAAAGGTTTCATTTGAAAATTAAACCTTATTGAAAAGATTTCCTTATGATACAATTGTTTATATCTCTTGAAATTTATAAACTGTATATTCTCACTAGGCTTTAAGCCTAACACTTTTTCTCAAATGATGTGTATAACAGGTTCCCATTAGCGGTGGGTTGCCAAGGGCTTGAGTGATGAGCTTGGTCTCGGGGATTTTTGTGATGACTAGTATTGATGTTGGGCAATTGTTTAAGTCCCATTCTTTTGGTGATATTGGATTAGCAACTGATGTAATCTAGATAGTTTATGTTTAGATTAGTCTGTTGTTGAGTTCAATATCAGTATTCAGGTTTGTAAAGGTTAAGTACATTTCCTCTTTTTGGGAGATTTATACCAAGTGTTGATGCTTATTTGTCCAATTCCCGCGTTTTAAATTCACTCTGGTTTTTAGGGTGTTACACATAGTGCTTGGTGAGTTGCACAACACCAATAAAAACTTATCTGATTTAAGTTTTTCAACACTCCACCGTGATGTGCAAATCACCCGACGAAACCAAAGCACAAACCAATCCCCTGAATACGTACAAATAGCTGATAGAGATTGACACGAGGTAACATAATGCATTTTGACCGTGACGAGCTTTGGCTCGACCATCACCCGTCAAAATCAAAAGCAAAAAACCTCAAGTGAGCAATATCAATAGACGAACTAGTTAAGCAACCTAAAAACACGTAACAAGTAATAACTCCCCAAAGATGTCGCTATGTCACATGTAACAATATTCTCATCTCTCCCACAAGGTGCCAAACGGCACTAACACAATCTGAGCTGGATCAAATTCGAGCAATGCTCGATCGCGGCTGACGGTAACGACTTGGTGAACATATCGGCAACATTATCTTCAGATAATATTTTCTTCAAGTACACAACCTTTGCGTCGTGTAAAGCTACCAGAAATGCATCACGCACATTAATGTGCTTCGTTCGAGAGCTGAACGCCAAATTTGTTGCCAAGTGAATAGCAGTATGGCTATCACAATTAATACGGACAGTAGTCTGCTTTAGGCCCAATCCAAACAAGAGTTCCTGTAAATGAACTGCTTCTTTAGCAGACTCGACCGCTGCAATGAGTTCAACTTCGGTAGTCGATAATGCAACAACAGACTGTAATCGAGATCTCCAACTGACAACTGTTCCACCTAATGTAAAAACATAACCAGAAGTGGATTTCCAACTGACACGATCACCTGCGTAATCTGAATCACAGTAACCAAGAATATCACAATTGTTTTGCATACCATAAATCAGGCCGTGAGTTTCCATACCTTTCAAGTAACGAAATACAGTTTTTACTGCATTCCAATGTGACTTACCCGGGTTTGATAGAAACCGACTAATCACACCAACGGAATGTGCAAGATCGGGACGGGTGCATACCATAGCATACATGAGGCTCCCGACTGCACTGGCATACGGAATCTTTTCCATCTCAGCCTTTTCCAATATCGTCTACCGGACAATCGTCTCTTGTAATCTTGATGTGTCTTGGAAGTGGCGTAGATACCGACTTTGCTCCATCAAGATTAAACCGCTTCAGAATCTTCTGAATATAGCCTTTCTCTGTTAACCTGAGAGTACGGGACTTTCTGTCCCGAACAATTTCCATGCCGAGAATAACACGAGCTTCACCGAGATCTTTCATTTCAAATTCTGATTTCAACCTATCTTTCAAATGGTTGATTTAAGAACGATCCCTGCAAGCTATCAACATGTCATCAACATAAAGAAGTAGATGAATAGAAATGCCACCGCTTGATCTATGATAGACACAAACGTCTTTCTCACTACGCTCAAAACCCAACGAGAGCATAAATAAATCAAACTTCTTGTACCACTGTCGAGGCGATTGTTTGAGTCCATACAAGGAATTTTTCAATCTACAAACCCAATCAGGTTTGTTGTCGGAGATGAAACCTTCTGGTTGCTTCATATAGATGGTTTCTTCAAGATCTCCGTGAAGAAAAGTTGTTTTCACATCTAATTGTTCGAGCTCCATATCAAGAATTTCCACAAGGGCCAGAAGGACCCGGATAGATGTGTGTCGAACCACAGGCGCGAAGATATCGTCATACTCGATACCATTCTGCTGTGCAAAGCCTTTCGCAACCAGGAGAGCTTTATAACGCTTATTGTCTTTGACTTTATAGACCCATTTGCAGCCAATTGCATGACTGCCTTTCGGTAATGGACAAAGCTCCCAAGTGTTATTTTTAGATAGAGCTTTCATTTCCTCATGCATAGCTCCTAACGACTTATCACAGTGGCTCGAAGCTAGGCCTCCGAATAGTCAAATGGCTCATCCTGTACAACATGCAAAGCATACTCAAGATGGTCAGTAAAACTCATATTTGCAAAATCCCAATCACCATACCTATTAGGAGGACGGATAGTTCTCTGGCTCTGCCTCGCAGGTACTGATACTGGAATTGTATCGCCTTGACCTCCACCATCATTTAGAATTTCTTCCTGAACTGAGCTAACTGGATCAGAAGTAGATGTATCTGGTGGACTAACATCTTCTTCAGATTCTGATCCCAAAATAAAACCACGAGCAGATGAGCTGGGTACAATATGACTGACAATTATCTCATCTCCATCGGTTGTTGGAGAAACAAAGGAGATAATTTCCGGTTCTGGAACAGGCTGTCGATTATGATTAGGCTTGAACAAAATCGACTCATCGAAGGATACTTGTCGAGAATGAATCACTTTTCGGGTGACCGGGTTCCAAATCCGGTAACCCTTGATTCCATCTGTATAGCCGAGTAGGAATCCCTTGGTGGCTCTGGGATCAAACTTTTCCTGAACTGTCACATGAATATACACAGGACAACCAAATACACGTATGTATTTCAAACAAATAGAATCCTTACTCCTCCAAATTTCTTTCGGAATTTTTCCCCCAATTGTTAAACACGGTAACCGATTCACAATATGTACAACAGTGTGAAGTGATTCATCCCAAATCTTTTTAGGGAAACCAGATGTAACCAACATACATCATACTTTTTCTAACAAAGTCCTATTCATCCGCTCGGCGACTCCGTTTGATTGCGGATCGCCAGGTGTGGTGAAGTGTCGGTGAATACCTCTACGTGAATAAAAGTCTTTAAAGTTACCACTAGTGTATTCACCACCATTGTCAGATCTAAGCACTTTTAATTTTCTACCAGTCTCGATTTCGACTAGTGTTAACCAAGTTTTGAATATTTCAAAAACATCTGACTTTAACTTAATCACATACACCCAAAGTTTGTGCGAGAAATCATCAATAAAAGTAACATAGTACTTACCTCCATTGAGGGATTGTGTCGAAGATGGTCCCCAGACGTCGGTATGAACATAATCGAGGATCCCTTTGGTGTTGTGTTTTCCAACACCAAAGGAAACACGCGTCTGTTTACCCGAGACACATTTTGAACAAAAGTCCAGACTCGTAGGCGTATCAACTGCAATAAGTTTCCGCTTGCGCAGAATCTCCAAATTCTTCTCTGAAGTGTGTCCCAACCTAAGATGCCACAAACGCGTAGCATCTAAGTTTTTCGAACTATCCGCGTGTCGGTCCAACAATACTTATCAAGTTTATAGAAACAACAACACAATATGATTACCAACCTGTATTGATTATAACAAACGAGTTACAAGGTTGATCGATTAAGCATGAAATGTTTTCTCTATGTTTTCTCTCTTTTACACCTTCAAGTGTGTGTTTTGTATGTGTGAATTTGATCTGATCTATTTGAGAGATGTTAGAGATACACTTAATCTAGACACACTTCCTACAACTTGCAATATAAAACTATAAACCTACCTAATATCTAATCTAATAATATACATAATATCTAAGTTTAGATATTATGTAAACTAACTAAATACTAGAAACTAACCAAGTTAGATTTATCTAACTATTACAATGTTATAACTTAGATATTAAATCTAAGTAAACTAATACAATTACATTGACATTTATTACAAATAGACATAGACTTTTATATCGAGAGTCACGTTTCGGCTTTAGCTTCAGATTGCGATCTTCAGATTGGATGATCTTGAATCCAATGAGACTGTGTCTTAACAATCTCCCCCTTTGGATCAAGATCTTTACGAAAATGATTTTAGCAATTCAGTCTTCTTGTTCAGCTTTGGAAGATGCAATCTCTTTCTTTAGCTCTGAAATCAGCATGTCTTCAATATACTTTCTTTAGAAGAATTCAGTCTTTGACGTGATTCTTGAAACATGTGATATTTGCCATTTCTTTTGTAGTCATTCTCCCCCTTTTTGATGTTAAGTGCAACGAATTCATCAAAACTATTTGTAAAAAATGTCTATCTTGTGGTTAGAGCCCCTGATCCGTCAATTCATAAGAGATTCATCCAGATCTTTGCAAATCTAGACAAAGTAATCGTGTAACACCTGAATCAACTAATGAATCAGTTAACATGCCTGTCAGTAACACTAAGTCACTGTGTGTAACAAATACACATATGGAAAGGAGCTGTTTGATGTTGACTCCCCCAGGGCTTCCATTTAATCATCGAAACACCACAAAGGTTATTTCTATAAACGTTATGACAAAGAAACTAATTCCTTGTATGTTCGTGCTTGTGTTTGAAAGAAGTAAGCACTTGATGATTGCTTATTAGGCTCAAAATTGTGTAAACCACTGAGACAACAGCAAGTTAAACACAGACTCAATGTGCATGATTGAAGTGCGAAGGTGGGGCAGACTTCCTTCTTTTCAATATCCAGATTTTCCAAACGAAAATCAGATAGCAAATGTGCTGCATCCCCTTTGAAAATGTGAAACACTTTCTTGTGAAGAAGAAAATGAGTAGATAGTGAGGTTTGATCAAGAGTTGGCATGGGTTAGTTTCCTGTTTCAATAATGTTCACCAAAGAATTGTGAAACACTAGTAATGTGGCTACCCGACTCAGAAAAAAGTTGGTGCAAAGTTGTGATATTCTTTTAACTCTATTCTCACACGCTTTTTCTTTTAAACATTAACCTTTCTCTAATCATACTCATTTCTTTTTCTATTTGCACACTCAATCACTAAGGATTAACTTCTTGGGTAGAAATCACTGGTTAAGGTGATTCCATTGAAGTTGTGTTAATTCCTAGCATAATGATTCTTTGTTTTCCTATGATGCATGTGATGCTCAGATTGGTTTAACTATTTCAGTTAAAGCACAATATTGATTATGAAAACATTTAAAATACACTCCCAAAATATAAAATCTGTTGAAAAATCAGGAAGTGGTTTGAACATTAAAAACAATGTTTTCTATGACTGAAAGTTGTCCTTCTTTCAACCATATATGAGATTAAGATAAAGGATTATACCTTAACGTTTGATCTTACATCTCATGAAGCTAATGCTTAAAGTCATAAAGATATGAACTTGTAAGCTTCTCTCAAAAATTCTGCAAAAGTCTAATGTCAAGTCAAAGTAAAATTTATTTATTTAAATTGAAAAGACAAAAAGCAGTAAAACTTTTAAAGTACGAGTTCTGATCAGAAATAATCAGAAGTCATATCCGTACTCCCTTTTTGACTTGAAGAGCTCCCCCTAAAATCTTGCATTACAAAAGAAATTTGACATTAAAAAGTATATGCACAAATTTTATGAGCTCCCCTTTGAAGTAATATTGACCAGATGTCAATTTATTCTCATTGTCCCCCTTGGATCATGAACATTTGATAGAAGTGCAGATATCAATCAGAGTTAAGAATGAAGAAATGATGAAAAAGTATACAATTTAGAAAACTATGTTAGGTAACTACCGATTATATCTTAAGATTTAGCATACCAAGCTTAGAGATAAGAAAGTTAAACCTCTTTTCGTCTAAGGGTTTGGTGAACAAATCGGCAAGTTGATAATCAGTTTTTACAAAGAAAAGTTCAATTGTTCCTTTTTCAACATGATCTTTAATAAAGTGATACCTGACATCTATGTGCTTGGTCTTTGTGTGTTGAACAGGATTCGCCGTAATTGCGATGGCGCTCTTGGAGTCACAGTATATCGGGATCTTGTTGAAGTGGAAACCGTAGTCGCGTAGTTGAGTTCGCATCCATAAGACCTGAGAACAGCAGCTAGCAGCAGCTACATATTCTGCTTCGGTCGTAGACGTTGAAACACAAAGTTGCTTCTTCGATGCCCAACTAACTAGTTTGTCACCGAGGAACTGTACATGTCCTGACGTGCTCTTCCTGTCTAACATACAACCTACATGATCTGCATCTGTGTAGGCTGTTAGTTCAAAACTAGTATCTTTAGGATACCTCAGACCAAGATCTGCAGTGCCCTTTAGATACCTAAAAATGCGCTTCACAGCAGATAAATGGATTTCTTTAGGATTGGCCTGATAACTTGCACATAAGCATGTTGAAAACATTATATCTAGCCTACTCGACGTAAGATACATTAAAGAACCTATCATCCCTCGATAAGTCCTAACATCAACAGCCTTTCCCGAAGGATCGGTGCCAATCTTAGTACCTGGTGCCATTGGGGTACCAATCGGTTTTGAATTTTCCATTTGGAACTTCCGAAGAATATCCCTAATGTATTTTGATTGATTGATAAAAATACCCGATGAAAATTGTTTTACTTGTAAACCGAGAAAGAAATTCATCTCTCCCATCAAATTCATCTGAAATCTAGACACCATAAGGTTTGCAAAGTTCTTACAGTACTTCGGATTTGTAGAACCAAAGATAATATCATCTACATAGATTTGAATTAAGATGATATCGCCTTTTTCCTTTTTGATAAACAAAGTGGTATCCACCGTACCTTTTAAAAACCCAGACTTGACTAGAAAAGTGGAACGGACATCATACCAGGCTCGAGGTGCTTGTTTCAGACCATAGAGTGCTTTGTCGAGAATGTAAACATGATTCGGCTTCTCTTTATTGACAAAACCTTCTGGCTGAGAGACGTAGACTTCCTCCTTCAGAATTCCATTGAGGAATGCTGTCTTCACGTCCATTTGAAAGACTGTGAAGTTCTTGTGGGCTGCGTAGGCTAGAAACATTCTAATTGCCTCTAATCGCGCCACAGGAGCATATGTTTCGTCATAGTCTATTCCTTCCTCTTGTCTGTATCCTTTGGCTACTAGTCTTGCCTTGTTTCGGATAACGGTACCATCTTCGTCTTTCTTTATCTTGAAAACCCATTTCGTACCTATAATGGTTTTACCTTTAGGCTTTGGTCCGAGTCTCCAGACTTGAAGTGCATCGAACTGATTTAGCTCTTCTTGCATAGAGAACACATTTCATGCTTAATCGATCAACCTTGTAACTCGTTTGTTATAATCAATACAGGTTGGTAATCATATTGTGTTGTTGTTTCTATAAACTTGATAAGTATTGTTGGACCGACAATTGGTATCAAAGCCTGATTAAGATCAAAACAAGTTTTATAAAAGAAAAACGTCTCTGTGTTCTTCAAGAAAATTTGAGTTTGTGATTTAAACTGTTTTAGGTGTTAGAATCGATCAGAGTGTGATCGTACTACATGCTAGATCGATTTGTTGCTATTTAATTTCACTTTTAAGCTTAAATCGAGTTCCAATTTGTGGATTTTGAGTGAAAACAGTCGAAGTGGGTAAGTCACTGTGCGATCAGATTAAATTCTAAAAAGAGTGTTTTAGTGAGATCGAGTGCTTACATTCAGTTCTAGAAGTGATTCTAGACATATTGGTAGAGTTTGGTATTGCTAAATCGTTTCAGGAACAAGATTCAGTCGATTTTCAGAAGTACAGGACGAACACCCGCACAACAGAGGAAGAATAACCCGCATACCTTACTGTGCGCGTCTCAAAGGAAACACATATTCTATTGTGCGCGTCCCAAAGGAAACGCATTCCTTACTTCTCGGGTTCCAAAGCACACGCATACCTCAAGACATCGAGTTCATCTCTTAAAAAGAACAAGTCAACCTTGCGTGTCCCATTTGAATCGCATATCTCAATTGTGCGGTTCCCTCTTGAAACGCACAACTCCATTGTGCGCGTCCAACTAGACCCGCACACCTCAATTGTGCGCTCCCCCGTGCTAAGTCTGCCTAGGGGGACAAAAATTTCTTGTGTGATCAAATTTTATCTGGATTAACGATTATATCAATACAGTTTTTCTATATAATCAATACATAATGACATCCAGAGAAGCTCTTGCAATAGGAACTGACACCAAGCCACCAGTTCTCTTTAAAGGAGAATACGAACAGTGGAAGGATCGATTTCTGAACTTCATTGACAGACATGAGCTGGGTGATTTCATCAGAACATCTATTGAAGAAGGGGTTATGAAACCAGTCATAACGACTCGTGTAGTTGGAAATGTGCCGACTGAAGTTGAACTTAAGTTTCATGAGCTACAAGATGATAACCTTAGAAGAGCCAAAGGCGACAGATTAGCTAAGTCATACATCTTACAAGGAATCCCAAATGAAATATACGTAAAGATTGACAGCTACAAGGCCTCCGACAAAGAAATGTGGGATCAGCTTGAAAAGATGATGTTGGGTTCAAAAGTTGGAAATCAGCTGAAAATCTCCAACTGCCTAAATAACTATGAAGAATTTAGAGGCAGAGTGGGAGAAACTTTAGAAGAAACCTATGACAGGTTTGTGATTTTGTTGAACGAACTTAGCAAGAACAAAGTCCACAAATCTCAAATTGAGCTGAACGTCAAGTTCCTGAGCATTCTTCAACCAGAATGGAAAATATTTGCAAGACAGATGAAGCAGATCAAAGACTTGAATGAGATTCCACTTCACGAGGTGTATGAAACCCTCCGTCAGAATGAAGAAGAGGTGGATGAAATTCTAGCTGAGAATAGACATAGAGGAAAGACAGTTGATGACACAGTCGCTCTTGTTGTTAGGAAGAAGAAGAATAAGACGATTGTGTACGAATCAGATGAAGATGAAGCTTATGCAAACTCTGACACAGATGAAAATGATCAGCTGAAGCAAGCAATGATGATGCTGACAAATGCTTTTCAGAAAAGATTCTACAAAAAGCCAACATCAAACAGTCAGAGGTACTCATCTGGTCCGAACAACTACATCCACAAGGAAAGATTTAAAGGGAAGAGAACAGAGGAAAGGAAGCCTGAAGAAAGAAGGTATCAGCCTGAAGGGAAGAGATTAGAGGAGAGGAAACCAGAAGAGAGAAAGTTCAAAGCTGAAGGATCCAGTCAAACAGAGCCACCAACGTGCTACAACTGTGGCAAAACAGGTCATTATGCCAGAGACTGCCGAAGGCCAAAAGTCAGAAACTCCGACTACTACAAGAACAAGATGCTTCTTGCAAAGCAACAGGAGGCTGGCAAAGCACTGATGGCTGAAGATGAATACTGGCTTGATCACTCAGATGATGAAGAAGAGGATGAAGAAAAGGATGAAGCCGTCAACATGTGCTTGATGGGCCAGATAGAATCAGATGCTGAAGCTGATTCAGACAATGAAGAAGATGAGGTATGTAATCTATCAGATTTAGATTTCATGAATAAAATGCATGCCATGAGTTTAAAACAAAAAGAGTTAGAATCTAATCTTAAGCAAGAAAATGGTGTCATAACTGACAAAAACCAATTGATACAGAAATTTAGCAATGAAATTGCTGAGCAGAAAGTATTAGTTGAGATTCTTCATAGAGATAATGACACCAACGCTAAGGAAAAGACAATAATTCTTAAAGAGAATTCTGATCTTAAGTCTAAACTGCTAAAAAGTGAGATAGATATTTAAGAGCTTACAAAATGGCATGCTTCTTGTACCAAAGAAAACTTTTCTTTACTGGGAAAATTAAAAAGTTTGGAAGAGAAGTTATATAAAATGGGTCAAACTGAACAGACTATTTTTCTAAACAAACCCTAGAGGAAATAGAGAGATGGGGAATCGGTTATATGAATCCTCACTGTCTACAAAAGGGGATGTCTGAAGTGCCAGGACTTTATGATCATCTTAGTATGCAATTAGCTCGCAGAATCCCCGCGTTTAAAACTTTATGGACTAAACTGTCAAAAGAGGATGAAGCCAATGAAACGAAAAACGGATGAAATCAGCTAAAGTTCATCTTCCATTTTATTATACGAAATTGAATAATAGTTATGATGAAAACCCAATATATCAAAAGAAGAAAACTCTTTCAAGTGATTTCTTTCCAAGTTATTCTGAAAAAGAAATGGAGGCGAAGCCTATTAAAGGTAAACTATATGTCCCTCCTCTCGTTTTAGAACGTAAAATTTCTGAACTCGAGAATTCTTTATCAGATGCAAGACTTTTGATAAATATTGAGCAAAACGTTTTTTCAACCGTGTTTTCAAATTCTGTTCTTTCAAAAGCTTCAAACTCTAAGGATTTGTTTGGTTCATCAAATAAAGGATTTGAATTTTTGAACTCTAACGGTGGTTTAGATGATGGTTATAATCTTTTTGACTTTAATGCAAAACTTCCCAACCTTTCAACTTTTATTAAGAAAACGTTGAGAAAAACCAGTAAGCCTGTGAACAGTGAAAAATCAATGAAAGATTTCGTTGATAAATCAGTCTCTGTGAACGCTAAGAGTGCTAAAGGTAAGAATTTATCTCAGCATTCACAGAAACGACCACTACTGGTAATTCCAAAAAGAAGCATTCGTTTGTTGCTCCAAGGTCTAACTCACCAGCTTTACATGTTTCAGATCTGAGCAATCAAATGCCAGAAGCAAATTCTTTGTGGCAACCAAAACGGAACCTTGACAAGACTGTTTTATCGTCTAGTAGTGTTAATTGTAATAAGACTTCACTTAGTAAAGATGCTGTAATTGCTGATATTGCTGTTTTGAACCCAAAACTTGCTGTTTCTCGTAAACAATATACAATGAAGCAATTATTTCAGTTATCTTTATCTGCTGGAAAGTCTTCTTTTTATGATAAACATATTCCTATCTCTTGTCAAGATTCTGGAGATTGGTTTGGAAATTACCATGTGCATTCATCTCATATTAATTCTTCTCATACATTTCAAAAGAAAAGAGGAACCAATTTGAAATGGTTACCAAAATCTTGTGCTAACACAGCAGGACCCAAATTCCAATGGTTACCTAAGGCTAAATCTGTGTTACAGGCACACAAAGCTTAAAGAGAAAGCGACTTCTGATTATGTACTTCTGAAAATCGACTGAATCTTGTTCCTGAAACGATTTAGCAATACCAAACTCTACCAATATGTCTAGAATCACTTCTAGAACTGAATGTAAGCACTAGATCTCACTAAAACACTCTTTTTAGAATTTAATCTAATCGCACAGTGACTTACCCACTTCGACTGTTTTCACTCAAAATCCACAAATTGGAATTCGATTTAAGCTTAAAAGTGAAATTAAATAGCAACAACTCGATCTAGCATGTAGTACGATCACACTCTGATCGATTCTAACACCTAAAACAGTTTAAATCACAAACTCAAATTTTCTTGAAGAACACAGAGACGTTTTTCTTTTATAAAACTTGTTTTGATCTTAATCAGGCTCTGATACCAATTGTCGGTCCAACAATACTTATCAAGTTTATAGAAACAACAACACAATATGATTACCAACCTGTATTGATTATAACAAACGAGTTACAAGGTTGATCGATTAAGCATGAAATGTGTTCTCTATGTTTTCTCTCTTTTACACCTTCAAGTGTGTGTTTTGTATGTGTGAATTTGATCTGATCTATTTGAGAGATGTTAGAGATACACTTAATCTAACCAAGTGTGTTAGACACACTTCCTACAACTTGCAATATAAAACTATAAACCTACCTAATATCCAATCTAATAATATACATAATATCTAAGTTTAGATATTATGTAAACTAACTAAATACTAGAAACTAACCAAGTTAGCTTTATCTAACTATTACAATGTTATAACTTAGATATTAAATCTAAGTAAACTAATACAATTACATTGACATTTATTACAAATAGACATAGACTTTTATATCGAGAGTCGACGTTTCGGCTTTAGCTTCAGATTGCGATCTTCAGATTGGATGATCTTGAATCCAATGAGACCGTGTCTTAACACCGCGACACACACATCAAAACTGACTGTTTCACCTACCAAATGAAACAGGTTATTTTCTGCCTGCTCACCTTTCATCACAACAAAGTTCCCTCTGGAGATGCGCATATTCCCATTCTCTATTCGAATCTTACAGCCAAGTTTGGACAGTTGTCCAACAGAAATCAATCAATGAGTCATAGACAGTACAAATTTAACATTTGATAAAGTTCGAATAGTACCGTCAAACATTTTGATTCTGACCGAACCGATGCCCCGAGTGACACATGATGTACTGTTTCCCATATAAATATGGTTACCTTCGAACTTCTCGAAAGTAGTGAAACAGTCCCGAAATGGTGTCATATGGCATGAAGCTCCGGTATCCAACACCCAACGCCTATCGCCTTGCGGTGCAGTAACCGTTGCTGAGAAGCCTGTATCTTGTTCGGTTGCAACTGCAGAAGATTCTGCTTTGTTCTTGTCCTTATTTTTCAAACCGAGTCTTGCGCGAGACGTGTATAGCGCAAAGGTATGTTTGCGTGAGACGTTGGTTGCGCAAAGTGGGCTTTGCGTTTTACGTGGGTGGCGCAAAGTCGTGTTCAATGTGTTGCGCAAAGTGTGTCACTCAAAGTTCAATTTGCGTGAGTTCTTCCCTGTGTTTGCGCGAGTTCATCCTGTACTTCGAAAATCAACTAAAACCTGTTTCTACGTCGATTAGCAGTACCAAACTCTACCAATATGACTAAAAACACTTCTAGAACAATTTGTGACCACTTGATCTCGATAAAAATCACTTTTTCGAAGATAAAATTGATGGCACAGTTACTTTTTCAAACTCAAACTCAGACACAAAATCACCAAAATGGAACTCGATTTAAGCTTTAAATTGAAATCAAACAACAACAACTCGATCTAACAGCCTAATCGATCACAAATTGATCGATTTCCACACCTAAAACACTAAAAAACTCAAAATCGATTTTCAAATAAGAACACAGAGTCGGTTTTTGAAAAACTTGATTTTGAATCACTTATCAGGCTCTGATACCAATTGTCGGTCCACAATATATATCAAGTTCTTATCGACTCATACACATAAACGATTACCAACCTGATTAGATTAATAACAATGGTTACAAGGTTGATCGATTGAAGCTTTTCTATGTGTTCTATCTAGTTTTTCACCTTGAGTGTGTGTGTAAATGTGTTCTGATTATCTTAGTGTGTCTTGCACACTTGCTTCAACCAACATAATATCTTAACAAAGATATTATCAAAAACAATATAATAACTAGAATCTATAATATCTAGATATTATACTAAAACTAATAACTAACTAAATAGATATTAACTAATTAAATTAACTAATAACAATAACAACTAACTTTGACTATTTATTACAAACGACTTTAGACTTTATATCGAGAGTCGACTTTTCGGCATTAGCTTCAGATTGGATCTTCAGATTGGATGATCTTGAATCCAATAGATATGTGATCTAACAATCTCCCCCTTTGGATCAAAATCATTACTAAAAAGATTTTAGCAATTCAGTCTTCTTCTTCAGCTCAGAAGATGCAATCTCTTTCTCTTTCTCTAGCTCAGAATGCTTTAGCAAACTATCTTCAAAGAAAATTTATTTGAAATCAGCATGTCTTCATAATACTTTGATCTCGCATTTCTTCGTTAGCTTTTCTCTTCTCCAATGTCTTGTAATGTAATGGACTGAACATTTCTTCAAGCTTTAGATTCTCCCCCTTTTTGATGAAAAGTGCAACGACTTGATCAAAACTTTGAGTAAGAAATGTCTTTCACTTGGAGCCTCTGATCCGCCAATTCAAAAGATATTCATCCAGATCTTTGAAAATCCAGACAAAATAGTCGTGTAACACCTGAATCAACTAATGAATCAGTTAACGTTCCTGTCAGTAACACTAAGTCACTGTGTGTAACAAATACACATTGGAAAGGAGTTGTTTGATGTTGACTCCCACAAAGGTAATTTCTATAAACGTTATGACAAAGAAACAAATTCCTTGTGTGTTCATGCTTGTGATAGAAAGAATTAAGCACTTGATGATTGCTTATAAGGGTCAATATTGTGTAAACCACTGAGACAACAATAAGTTAAACACAGACTCAATGTGCATGATTGAAGTGCGAAAGTGGGGCAGACTTCCTTCTTTTCAATATCCAGATTTTCCAAATGAAAATCAGATAGCAAATGTGCTGCTTCCCCTTTGAAAATGTGAAACACTTTCTTGTTAAGAAGAAAATGAGTAGTTGGTGAGGTTTGATCAAGAGTTGGCATGGGCTACTTGCCTGTTTCAATAATGATCACCAAAGAATTGTGAAACATTAGAATTGTGGTTGTGCGACTCAGAAAAAGTTGGTGCAGAGTTGTGATATTCTTTTAACTCTGTTCTCACACGCTCTTTCTTTTAAACATTAAGCTCACTCTAATCAAACTTTCTTTCTTTGTTTGACACACTCATTTCTTTTGACATCTCACACTCAATCACTATGGATTATCTTCGTGGGTAGAAATCACTGGTTAAGGTGATTCCATAGAAGTTTTCTTAGCATAATGATTCCTTGTTTTCCTATGATGCATATGATGCTCAAAATGGTTTAACTATTTCAGTTAAAGCACAAAATTGATCTTGAAAACATTTAAAATCACACTTCCAATTCATGAAATTAGTTTAAGAATCGGGAAGTGGTTTGAACATTTAAGAACAATGTTTTCTATGATTGAAAGTTATCCTCTTTTCAACCATATATGAGATGAAGATATAGAATTATACCTTTATGTACGATCTTACATCTCATGAAGCTAAGCTTAAAGTCATAAACATATGAACTTGTAAGCATCTCTCAAAAACTCTGCAAAAGTCTTATGTCAAGTCAAAGTAAAATTTATTCACTTAAATTGAAAAGACAAAAAACAGTAAAACTGTTAAAGTACAAGTTCTGATCAGAAATAATCAGAAGTCATCACCTTTTTAATTTACTCCCCCTGAAATTATGCATTAGAAAAATTATCAGTGTAAAAAATATGCATAAAATTTCATAAAAGTATGTACTCCCCTTGATGGTAGATTTCCTCATTGGAGTATCGGAGTACAATCTCATATCAGCTCGAAAATAAGGTCTTTTGATCATTGAAGTACGAGTCCTAAACTGTTGTGTTTAGAAGTCATTCTTCGTTTGAAGTACGGGTTCTGAACTGAAGTATTCAGAAGCCTATTTGACACTGATGTCCGGGTCTTGAGCTGATTTACTCAAGAACCATATTTCTCCTAAGCACGGGTTCTGAACAGACGTGTTCAGAAACCATTGTTTTATCTTTGAAGTGCGGGTCTTGAACTGTTGTATTCAAGAACCTCGTTTCTTTGAGGAACGAGTCCTAGACTGTTTTGTCTAGAAGTCATATCCAAACTCCTTTTAAACTTTGTGTGCCTGCAACACAGATTTAGCCTTAGGTACCAACTGGAATTTGGGTCCTACTGTGTTAGCACAAGATTTTGGTACCCATTTGAAATTGGGTCCTCTTTTCATTTGAAAGTCATTTGAAGCATTATAATTAGATGAATGCACATGATAATTGCCAAACCAATCTTCAGAATCTTGACAAGAAGTAGAAACATGTTTATCATAAATAGAAGACTTTCTAGCAGATAAAGATAACTGAAATAATTGCTTCATTGTATATTGTTTACGAGAAACAACAAGTTTTGAGTTCAAAATAGCAACATCAACAATTAATACATCTTTACTAGGCGAAGTCTTACTACAATTAACACTACAAAACGATTTAACGGTCTTGTCAAGCTTCTGTTTCGGTTGCCACTGAGATTTAACTTCTGGCCTTTGCTTGCTCAGATCTGAAACATGTGAAACTCGTGAGTTAGACTGTTGAGCAACAAACAAATGCTTATTCTTCGGATGACCAGTAGTGTTCGGTTTCTGTGAATGCTTAGATATAATCTTAACTTTAGCACTCTTTGCTATCACAGAGACTGAGTTATCAACTTTCGTTGATTTTGCACTGTTAACAGGCATACTGGTTTTTCCCAAAGATTTCTTAACAAAGGATGAATGGTTAGGAAGTTTTGTATTAAAGTCAAATTGATTAAAACAATCATCTAAACCATCGTCAGAGTTCAGAAAATCAAACCCTTTATTTGCTAGACCAAACATATCCTCAGAGTTTGAAGCCTTTGAAATAATAACATTTTCAGCACGGTTGAAAAAACTTTTTGTTGAATCTCAATCAAAAGTCTTTCATCTGTTAAAGAGTTCTTGAGTTCAGAAATTTGACTTTCCAAAACAAGAGGAGGGACATAAATTTTACCTTTAATAGGCTTCGCCTCCATCTCTTTTTCAGAATAACTCTGAAAGAAATCATTTGAAAGAGATTTCTTGAGATATATTGGATTATCATTATAACTATTATTCACTTTCGCATAATAAAATGGAAGGTGAACTTTAGATGATTTCAAACGTTTTTCAGTTTCGTTGGCTTCATCCTTTTCAGACAGTCTAGTCCAGAAAACTTTAAGCTCAGGGATTCTTCGAGCTAATTTCAAAGAAAGAAGATCATAAAGTGCAGACACTTCAGATATTCCTTTTTGAAGACAGTGAAGATTCTTATAACCGATTCCCTATTTTTCTATTTCCTCTTTGGGTTTGTTTAGTTTGACCCAATTTGTATAACTTCTCTTCCAAACTTTTTAATTTTGCAATTAAAGTTTTGTTTTCTTCAGAACATGAAGAATGCATTTTCGTAAGCTAATATAAATCAAGCTCACTTTTTCTCAGTTTAGACTTGAGTTCAGATTTCTCTTTAAGAATTATTATCTTTTTCTTTGCGCCGATGTCATTATTTCTATGTAAAACCTCAACCAATACTTTCTTCTCAGTAATTTCATCGCTAAGTTTCTGTATCGATTGGTTTTTGTCAGAAATAACACCATTTTCTCGCTTAAGTTTTGACTCTAACTCTTGTTGTTTTAAATTCATGGCATGCATTTTATTTATGAAATCTGAATAAGATAAATCACATACCTCATCTGTCTCATCCTCTTCTGAATCTGCTTCAGCGTCTGATTCCTGCTTTCTCATCAAGCACATGTTGACTGTTTCATCTATCTCTTCATCCTCTTCTTCATCGTCTGAATTATCAAGCCAATACTCATCCTCTGCCATCAGTGCCTTACCCGCCTCCTGTTGCTTTGCAAGAAGCATCTTGTTCTTGTAGTAATCGGAGTTTCTGACTTTGGGTCTGCGGCAGTCTCTGGCAAAGTGACCTGTTTTGCCACAGTTGTAGCACGTTGGTGGTTCTGACTGACTGGATCTTTCAACTTGAAATCTTCTCTCTTCCAGCTTCTTCTCCTCTATTCTCTTTTCTTCAGCATGATACCTTCTCTCTTCCGGTTTTTTCTCCTCTATTCTCTTCCCTTCAAACTTCTTTCCTTCATATCTATTTCCTTCAACCCTTTCCTTGTGGACATAGTTGTTAGGACCAGAAGAATACCTCTGATTGTTTGAACTTGGCTTCTTGTAAAACTTTTTCTGAAAAGCATTTGTTAGCAAGAGCATAGCCTGCTTCAGTTGTTCATTTTCATCCGTGTCGGAGTTTGCATAAGCTTCATTTTCTTCTGATTCATACACATTCGTCTTGTTCTTCTTCTTCTTGACAACAAGAGCCACTGTGTCTTCAACTGTCTTTACTTTCTGCCTCTTTTCATCTAGAATTTCATCCACCTCTTCTTCATTTTGTTTGAGGGTTTCATACACCTCATGAAGTGGAATCTCATTCAGATCCTTGATTTGCTTCATCTGTCTGGCAAATCTCTTCCATTCCGGCTGTAGAATACTTAGGAATTTGACGTTCAGCTCGATTTGAGATTTGGTGACCTTGTTCTTGCTTAGTTCGTTTAGCAAGGTCACGAATCTGTCATAAGTTCCTTCTATAGACTCTCCACTTCTGCCTTTAAATTCTTCATAATTGTTTAGGCAGTTGGAAAGTTTGAGCTGATTCCCAACCTTTGAACCCAGCATCATCTTCTCTAGCTGATCCCACATCTCTTTGCCCGAGGCTTTATAGCTGTCAATCTTTACATAGATTTCGTTTGGAATTCCTTGTAGAATGTATGACTTTGCTAATTTATCACCTTTTGCTCTCTTTAAGTTATCATCTTCGAGCTCATGATACTTAAGTTCAATCTGTGTTGGCACAGTTCCAACCATACGAGTCGTCATAACTGGTTTCGTAACCCCTTCTTCTATCGATTGCCTGATGAAATCACCCAACTCATGTCTGTCAACAAAGTTCAGGAACCGATCTTTCCACTGTTCGTATTCTCCTTTAAAGAGAACTGGTGGCTTGGTGTCAGTTCCGATTGCAAGGGCTTCTCTAGATGTCATTTTGAATAAAAAGATCGAAGTCTGGAAAACTTTGCGTTTTTAGAAGGTAGTGCAAATGAGGTTTGCGTGAAGAGTGGGTCGCGCAAATTGAAGCTTTGCTTTTCAAGTTGATCGCGCGAATTGAAGTTTGTGTGAGCTGTACGTAGCGCGAAGTAGAGCTTTGCGTTTCAAGGAGTTGGCGCAAAGTGAAGTTGTGCTTTTCGTGAGGAGTTGATCACGCGAACTGAGGTTTGCGTGATGTGTTGGTCGCGAGAGTTGAGGTTTGCGTTTCAAGTGAGTTGCGCAAACTGATGTTTGCGTTTGCAGTTGGTGGCGAGAACCGAGTCTTGCGCGAGACGTGTATAGCGCAAAGGTATGTTTCCGTGAGACGTTGGTTGCGCAAAGTGGGCTTTGCATTTTACGTGGGTGGCGCAAAGTAGACTTTGCGTGTTCAGTGTGTTGCGCAAAGTGTGTCACGCAAAGTTCAATTTGCGTGAGTTCTTCCCTGTGTTTGCGCGAGTTCGTCCTGTACTTCGAAAATCAACTAAAACCTGTTTCTACGTTGATTAGCAGTACCAAACTCTACCAATATGACTAAAAACACTTCTAGAACAATTTGTGACCACTTGATCTCGATAAAAACCACTTTTTCGAAGATAAAATTGATGGCACAGTAACTTTTTCAAACTCGAACTCAGACACAAAATCACCAAAATGGAACTCGATTTAAGCTTTAAATTGAAATCAAACAACAACAACTCGATCTAACAGCCTAATCGATCACAAACTGATCGATTTCCACACCTAAAACACTCAAAAACTCGAAATCGATTTTCAAATAAGAACACATAGTCGGTTTTTGAAAAACTTGATTTTGAATCACTTATCAGGCTCTGATACCAATTGTCGTCCCCACAACATATATCAAGTTCTTATCGACTCATACACATAAACGATTACCAACCTGATTAGATTAATAACAATGGTTACAAGGTTGATCGATTGAAGCTTTTCTGTGTGTTCTCTCTAGTTTTTCACCTTGAGTGTGTGTGTAAATGTGTTCTGATTATCTTAGTGTGTCTTGCACACTTGCTTCAACCAACATAATATCTTAACAAAGATATTATCAAAAAGAATATAATAACTAGAATCTATAATATCTAGATATTACACTAAAACTAATAACTAACTAAATAGATATTAACTAATTAAATTAACTAATAACAATAACAACTAACTTTGACTATTTATTACAAACGACTTTAGACTTTATATCGAGAGTCGACTTTCCGGCATTAGCTTCAGATTGGATCTTCAGATTGGATGATCTTGAATCTAATAGATATGTGATCTAACAAATACCAATTGTAAGGGTCGGTGGTAGTTACAAAATCGTATTTCAAGTGATTTATGGTCCCAAAAATGATAACAATAAATCACGTGCAACTGACCCGTTACAACAAATGCGGAATGACGAGATCTAAATATTGTTTATTTTGGTTTATTGATTCATACCGATCCACAAACATAAATATAACAATTATCGAATATACGATAAAATGTAACGAAACAACAAATAAATCAAGACAACAAGATTTAACGTGGTTCCACTATCAGTGTGATAGTGTACATCCACAGGGAGAGAGAGATATTTATATTACCAACTGGGAGAAAATTACAACGTGTTTACGAGATCCTTGGATCAACAAATCAACCACCCAAATGTTCCTCCAAAAACAAGATATATATATATATATATATATATATATATATATATATATATATATCAACAAAGAGGAACAAGGAAGAAGAAGAAAAATAGAAAGAAGACTTCTAATTTATTGTTGGTGTATGTTTGGGATGGAATGGATGCATGTATATAGGGAAGAAATGGAGGATAACAACCAAGCATATGGAGGATGACATATGGAGGATGACAACCAAGTCTTTCAATGTAAAATATGTGGTCCAAATTAAACCACACATCCATGCATCAAGCACTTGTACATAGTGATTGGTGAGTTGCACAACACCAATAAAAACTTATCTGATTTAAGTTTTTCAACATTCTATTTGTGTCAGAATGAAGTTAAATCACACATTTTATAAATGTAAAAAGTGAGTCTTGATATTGATATATGTTGGAAGGAAATTAGTAAGTATGGATGTAACTAGCAATATATAGAGATTCATTTAACCCACCCAATAAAAATATATCAGAAGTCTTCTTACTATTTCATATTATATCAACCATATTATAAATTTGCAAATTGATGATACCAGATTCCATAGTGGAGATTCGCGGGTCAATAGTATCAAAATATGGACAAATTCGGAGAATCGAGTTTCATATCATCGAAAAAATAAGACTAGCCGTTAAAACTGCATCAGGTATTGATTCCAGATGATGTACTTCGATGATTATATAAATAAGAGTAAACTATAATTATCGTCCCTGTGGTTTACAAATTATAATTTTCATCCCTATAGTTTGCAAATGTACTGCTATTTTTCTCCCTAGACTAATTCCTACCCTTAAGCATAAGTGACTAAAATAGTAAAGAATTGTAACCACATGGATCAAAACAACAAGAAATTGTAAATTATAAGGATGAAAATAACAATGAATTATAAACAATAGGAACGAAAACCATAATTTCTAAACCACAAAGACTATAAACCATAGGGACGAAAACCATAATTTCTAAACCACGATGATGGTAAACGTAATTTACTCTATAAATAAATATATTTGAAGAATAAATGTAAACAATTTAAATGCGTTGGATGAATTTTCATAGACAATGCTTCGTATTTATAAATAAAGTATCAAGGACATGGATATGGGCGAAGCCAAGATATAGAATAAGGGGGAGCATCAACATAAATAACTACAATTGATAAAAAATAATATCAATTTTCTAAAAATGACAAACACAAAGAAATTACATTAATGAAATGATATATTAAAAAACTAGGTTCGACCATGCGTATTACACGGGGTAATTTAAAAAAATTAAATCATGCCAGAAAACTTATCATACAGATATGAATGATCATCGAAAATACGATGTTATTTTTCCAAATTTTTTTTCCTTCAAAGTTGTTTTTTACAGCTGGTCACAAAATGTCCTTGTTTTATGCAGTTTTCACAAATGATGTTTTGCAAAAAATTAAAAAAAAATATGAATAAATATTAAGAATTTATAAAACAAAATTTATAATAGAACAAAAATGAAATTATGGAAAAGTACATAGTTAAAATATTAATAAAATAAGAATCACATATCATAAATTATCAAATACTTCTTTATATACAACATTCTTTGTTTTATTGCTAATTATACCTTCATCATCTATAATTAATATTTTTAAACTCTGCCTACTTTTTACTCTAGATAAAGCAACATACAGCTACCATTGGTGAAGATTGGTTGTCTCAGAAACAAACCAACCTTCGATAATGACTGTCCCTGACTTTTATTTATGGTCATGACAAAACATATAACAATTAAAAATTGTCTTCTTTGAAACTTGAACGAAATTCTTTTGTTTGTAGGTGTCAAAGACATTCTTGGAGTAAAAGTTTGGCTTCCAATATTGCTTCCATACATGATCTCTGCTTCTATAACCCGATTTCCAAAAGATAACACTCGTAGTCTAGTTCCATTACATAACCCAGATTTCTGATCAATATTCCTTAGTAACATAACTGGAACATCGACTTTTAGTACTATCTTATGGTTTGACAAACCTGATAATATAAGACAATTTAAGACATCAGGTGAGTACAAAGTTTCATCAAACTGTTTGTGAAGATGCTCTGAATTCTGATTCACACAAACTATCTGAATTTAGGTACTCCTTTTCGTTTCCTGGAAACAATGATAGCAAACGATCATTTATTTCTTGAACGACTTCATGCTTGGGTGCAAGTATTACTCTTTCCTGAAAATAGGATGAATTCTTGACATTTACAAGAATAGAAAGATAAATAAATTCAATTAATGCAGATATAGGATCCGTTGAATCGGTAATCGATAAGGTCGGTATTTAATCATTCACAAATTAGCACAAATACATAAAAATGCTTGATTAAGGTGTCGTTTACCCGAACACTTACCCGTTAAATTATAGTCCATTTGTAAAAATAAATAAATATTTTCTATTTACCGTAAAACATCTCTTGCATCTTTAATAGTAGTTTTTGTAAAAAAAACCTAATTTTTATGAGTTTCATTGATTTTTTCAATGTCAATAATCAATAATCTATACTTATATATAAGTAAAATATACTAAATATCATAATGTCAAGAAAATAAAATTAAAAATTAAAAATGTTATTTTATAAAACTTCATGATAAAAATCAAAATTCTTGAATAAAAATTTTAAGAGGATGAAGTTTTATAACAAAACTGTTGAAGTAAAAATTGATATGAAATAGCCAAGAGAAAATTAAGACAATTTTGTGATTATTTGTATCAAATTCTATACCAAATTTCAACAAATCTCATACTAATCACGACACATTAATTCGTATATATTTATGATATTTAATAATATAATTAAATCTAAAAATATTCAATATTGGACTTATTTAGAAGGAATTGACGAAGCGATTACAATGATATAATTTATAAAAAATAAAGATGTTTTTTTTAATACATTTTGGTTCATATACATTATTTATGTTTATATGATAAGAGTCTAAAATAAAAAATAAAAAAGTAAGAGATTAAAAGTAAATTACATATCTAATTATAAGGATAGTAAATGTAAGGTATAAATTAAAAAAATTGAATTAAGGAAAGATTTAAGGAGAAATGAATGTGAATGTGCTAAATGAACTTATAATGTAAAATGTGTCCAGATACATGTTTAGACGGGAAAATAAAAAAATGAGTTCACCAGAAAGCGACACGTGTCCTAGTTACTTATTTATTATATGTATAGATATATGCAGACACTCAATTATTTTATAAGAGTAGAACACCAAGGTTCATTTTTGGTACATTTTACCATTTTTACCATCAACCCCAGCAAAAACATAATTTTCAATAACTCAACAATCTTCAATGTCTAACTCAATTGACAAAAGGGTGGTTGCCCAAATACAAGATAGGTCACAGGTTCAATCCTAGACTCCCCGCTAGCCTCAACACTGAGTGAGCTAAAAATATGTCCCCTCACATTAGTGTCCTTGAAGGCGGATTTCGTGTGAGGCCGGTTGGAGTTGCTAGTAATCAACTTTTTGCCTAATCCCAACAATCATTCATCCATTGATTTCATATTCTATTTTAAAGTATATTCTTCACAATGTTTATAGCTGAAAATGTCTTGTCATCTATTATCGTCCCAACATGTATTATGTGAGAAGATTAAAGAGAAAAAGAATTACTAAAGTGTCCTAACCTAATAATATATTTTGTACATACTAATGAAGGTGTAATTACATTTTCGATTTTGTTTTTTGGTTTAAAAATGCAAGGTCAAAATGATGGAAAATGACAAGTTTAGTGTTTTTTTTGTAGTTTACAGCTTGATTTTTTTAGAATTTCAAAAAAACAAAATACTAATAATCTTAACATTATAAACAATGATCATAAACAAATAAAAACATTAAATTTTCCACCCACTTTAGTATATATCAATATAAAAAATTAAAATTAAAGGAAAAAAATATAGGGGAGCACCTCCGGTGCCTATGTGGCTCCGCCCTTGGACATGGACATGCACGACAATTCAAATCTTTTTGGAGGTTTTATTATATTTATATTAAAAGTATAGATCTTCTGAAATTAATAATAAATAAAATAAAATATAAAATTTCATATCATATTAAAATCTTATATATTAAAACAAAAATGTTTAAAATGAAAAACTGAGAAGAATATCAAACAGTCGTTTTTGTTTTCGATCGACAAATTCTGATTAAATAGTCATTTTTAATTATCAAAGAAATTATATAGGCCTTTATTAAGGTGAGTTCACAGGTAGAACTATATAAATCCGGTCCTCAAACCCAAGTAAAATTGGGTCTCTGTTGAAAAACAAGAATTTAACATTCTAATAGACAACCTTGGGGACATGCTATTTCACGTGTCAAGAGCTTGATATTTTGCACAATGTCCTCTGGAATGCAAAACATGACAATTTTCGAATTACTTTATGACGTAACCTATCTCTCAATATGTCCTTTATGGTTCGATCTATTTCGGATCATCATTATAAACTATAATCATGAGGAATAACTTAAAGAATATTATTTAATTATTTATTTAAATAAAAACTATTATCAATGACATTTTAATTTTTTACACAATATGATTTTTATTCAAATTTTAATTAAACGAATAAATAAGAGATATAAGAAAATACGAGGAAAAATAATTTGACAAATGAATTTTATCTCTCCATTTGTCATTGATGATTTGTGTTAACTAATTTTGATTTAAAATGATGTAAATATATGTATTTCATAAGTTCTTTTTATTCGAATATGTAGCTAAAAAAAGAATGATATTATGCAAAACAGAAAGATGATTTAAGTATGCAAAATGTATCGAGTCATACCACTTAAAACTCAGATATATTCGAGATGACAAAATGAGCTAGTTGTGTGTAATATTCGTGTTCAAAGTTGCTAAATTTTAGAGTTTGGGAGAAAATGAATAAGCCCAAAGTTCAAGGGGGTTAGGTGTAAATTGAGATTTAAAAGGAGTCTTAACCTAGGGATTCTTCCCATTTTGCATTTGGCGGCTGCATTAGAGAAGAACAGGGAGCAGGTCTTGGGGAGATTGAAGAAGAGTAAGAATTTAAGGGATTGACATTTTAGCTTCATCAAGGTAAAGTTTCTAATTTGTATTGTTCCTATTATGATTTGAAGTTTGAGCAAGACTCCTCTAAAAGGAGTGGAGTCTGATGTATGTTCATAGGGATGGATTAGATATGGTTGGAAACCCTCTTTTGCTCCTTAGAAATCATACTAGTGATTTGGGATGTTTTTGGGTTGATTATTGTTGTTTGGAGTCCAAATCCTACTTAGTTTGGTATTTGAATCGATGGGAATAAGGGTTGGGGTTTTCCGTCGAAGCCTAGGTTTCGTGCATAACCCTTAATCGCCTGCGACCGGTGTTGAGTTCCGGGCAGAGTGTGTCGGGTGATTCCGGGGATGTGTGACCCCGGGCCGTGACCCCGGGAGTCGGGGAAGGCCGGGGGAGGCGTTTGACCTCGGGAGACGGGGGAGCCCGGGAGGGGGGTCGGTGTGAACCCGGGAAGGGGACCCCGGGAGACGGGGCGCCCGGGGGAGAAGAGGTGCCTGGAGAGGCGTGAACCCGAGCGGGGGAACCCCGGGAGACGGGGCGCCCGAGGGAAGAAGGACCGACAGTCGGTCGGTGGTGGCTCCGGGCGGGACCCCGGGAGTCGGGGCTCCCGGGGAATTAGTGTCCGGGCAGTGGGTAGATAGGGAAGTCTAGAGGGTTTCTTCTTAGCAGGTTCCTTCTTTTGCACCTAATACTTCGTATTCTTAGGTGATCGGGTAGGAGTTAAACTGTAAGGGAGCGTAAGGAAGTTCTTGCTATCAGGTGAGTTTTTCTAAACTAAATGCTTTTGTGATTAAGTGGTTAAAGACTTGTGAATGTCATTTAATGTACTGTTGGTTATGTTGTTTAACACTTATGAAGTTATCTGTTGGGTGCTCATAAATGTTGTTATTCTAAATGTGTATACATCATTGTGGGAATTGCGCAATTATCGGGGGTGTGTCTCGCTTGTAGTAATTATCGGGGGGGTGTCCCGCTTGTGGTAATAACGGGGGTGTGTCTCGTCTAAACTCATACCGGGGTGTGTGTCCCGTGTATGCCAGATGGGGGTGTGTCCCAGTTAAGGCAGTATGAGTTGGTTACGCCGTTATCGATAAGTAACGATAGTGTGTGCCAGATATGTGTAGTAACATCAGCATTGTTTCCTTTTATCTGAATAGGTTATTTATATGAAGTATTTCTTTCTTTACATCTTGGCTGTTGATAAATGTTATAGAGAGGACTCACTAGACCTTTGGTCTAACCCTCGCTCTTTCAAAAACTAAAAACCTTTTCAGGTAGACGGGAAGTAGGCGGATCTGCTAGGGGTAAAGAGAAGGTGTGAGCAGCATCTGATATTAGAAGACTCCTTTGTAGTTGTTTTCGTTATTCTCAGTTATGTAATAGGTTTCCGTTGCAAACCTTGAAATTAAATTGTGGACTTGGGGCCGTTTTGAGCATGGAATATTATATTATTATTAAATGTCTTGAGTGGGTTGTTACAATTGGTATCAGAGCCATAGTTTAAGAGATATGAGTGACCGGACGAGCCTGGACTTAAACTAGGGGAGTAGAAGCATAGCTGAGAATTAGGATGACCATAGGAAGACGAGTGATAGGGTAGTGAGGACTAACATGTAAGGTAAATTTGTAATTACATCTGGCCAGTGTAATTGTGAATTTACAGGTACATGTGTGTGCTTAACTTGCCTTATTGCGTTGCACCTTTGTGCTGAATGTTGTATGTTTCCATGCTATCAGTATTCATGTCTGAGCGTGTGACGAGGAGGAGATCGGTGCCGGTAGTTGCGGCAATGCCGGTTAATGAAGTCGTTGTGAATGAGCCAATAGTCCCTCCTCGACCGGCCGCCACTCGAGGAAAGGGTCGTGGTATACCAAAAGGGAAGGGAAAGACGACCAGAAAGGCGGCTACTTAAGTAGATGAGCCCGAGAAGGGGATTCAAGGGAGGGAGGCGGTACGCGCTGCTCGTCAAACAAGGAATGTGGAAGTGATGACAGAACAAGAACCCTCTCTTCAAGAGAGTTCAACTGCAGTTAGAGGAAGGGGACCGGCGAAGAATCGTGGTGGAGATCGGACCCAAGCCTTCAAAACGCAAGAGACCTTCATTGCTAAGATGGGAAAACTCCAAGAAACTCTGTGAGCCTTGTTGGCTCATCAGACTAAGGAAGCATCGGAAAGTCAAGGAAGAAGTGAAGAGAGGGAGATGCCCAAGATCACTAACTCACCAATGACTGTGATGGGCAGTCACTCTCAGACAACTCCGGATCTGGCAGTCAAAGCGGTTACCGAAAATGGACGTAGTTACAAGGCATTCACTACTTGCAATCCCCCCACCTTCAAGGGGGAATGCGACCCGATAGTTGTGATCAAGTAGATTGGGAACATGGAACTGGCTTTCGATACCTGCATGTGTGCTGAAGAATATAAGGTTGTGTTTGCATTGTCTATGCTGAGAGACGATGTTGTGTTCTGGTGGGAAGCAGAAACCGGAGGTAAGAGTTCAAAAGCGGCAAGAGGTATGGATTGGGAAACTTTTGTTGTCAAATTCAAGCGTCAGTTCTGTCCATTAGCAGCTGTTAAGAAACTGGAAGAGGAATTTTTGAATTTAGAGCTAGGGTAGATGACGGTTCGGGAATATACTACGAAGTTCCTCGAGAGAGCCCGTTTTGCTGAAGTCTATGTGCCGAACGAAGAACGTCAAGTTGATAGGTATTTATTTGGGTTAAGAAATAATATTCGAGAGTTGGCAGCCGCACGAGAACCGACTACCTTTCAAGCGGCCGTTAACGCGGATGAGATGACTGAGAAGGATAAAGCGCGCCAAGCGTCTGAGAGGCGCAGTGAGAAGAGGAAGTGGGAAGGGGTGGTTCGTGACTTAAAGAAGTTCAAGGGTGGCAGAGTTGATCAGCGAGCGATGCCAAGAATGGAGAGTAAGCCGAGTAGTAAATGTAACCGGGTGCACAAAGGGGATTGTGTTATGAGTCGTGATGGTTGTTTTAAGTGTGGAAAGGCGGGTCATATGGCTCGGGATTGTCTAGGACCAAGGTCCTGCTATCAATGTGGGTCTCCAGACCACCTCAAGACCGACTGCCCACAACTGAAGAAGAAAGCGGTCGGAGGGTTTGGAGGAAGGGAAGGAGAGAGAAAGGCGGAGCCGGCTCGGGCAAGGCCTAGAGCGTTCAATATGACAGCGGAGGAGGCGGTGGAAACGCCAGATGTGGTGACAAGTATTTTCCCTATAGACTCGACATATGCTAATGTGTTGTTTGACTCGGGCGCAAACCGTTCGTTTGTGTCACCGAACTTTTTTCATAACTTGCATGCGAGACCCGAGAAGCTTAATAGGGTGTTCGAAGTAGAAGTAACGAATGATAGTCGAGTCTTAGTGGGGGAAGTTTATGAGGGGTGTAGAATTGACATTGACGGTCATTCATTCCCATTGCGTTTATACCCGATGGGTATGAGGGAATTTGACGTCATTGTGGGGATGGACTGGTTGGCGTTCAATGATGCCAACATAGTGTGCAATAAGAAGTTGATTCGTATAGCTCGGCCTGGGGATGAAGAGGTGGTGGTTTATGGTGATCGGTGGGATAGGAAATCATGCTTGATCTCCATGATCAAAGCTAGGCGATGTTTAGTGAAGGGGTGTGAGGGATTCCTAGCATACAACCTAGACTCTAAGAAAGAGATAAAGGGGTTAGAGTCAGTTCCTGTAGTAAATGAGTACCCGGAAGTGTTTCCGGACAATCTAACCACTTTGCCCCTGTATCGGCAAGTGGAATTTCGAATAGATCTATTGCCCGGCGCAACACCTATTGCAAGAGTACCCTATCGTTTGGCCCCTACTGAAATGAATGAAATGATGATGCAACTGCAAGAGATGGTTGACAAGGGTTTTATTCATCCCAGTACCTCACCGTGGGGAGTGCCAATGTTATTCGTTAAAAAAAGGATGGGTCTATGCGAATGTGTATAGACTATCGCGTGCTCAACAAAGTAACAGTCAAGAATAAGTACCCGCTTCCCAGAATTGATTATCTTTTCGATCAATTGCAAGGAGCGAGTTACTTCTCGAAGATAGAATTGCGATCGGGCTACCATCAATTGAAGGTGAGAGAAGAGGATGTGCCAAAGACGGCTTTTCGTACAAGATATGGGCACTATGAATTTTTAGTCATGCCCTTTGGATTGACTAACGCTCCAGCATTATTCTTGGACTTGATGAATAGGGTGTGTAGTCCACTTTTGGACAAGTGTGTCATCGTCTTTATTGATGACATACTGATTTATTCACGATCCATGAGTGAGCATGAGCCACACTTGCGAGCAGTGTTAGAACTACTCAAACGCGAGAAATTGTACGCCAAATTCTTAAAATGTGAATTTTAGTTAAGGGAGGTACAATTTATAGGGCACATAGTATCGGAGCATGGAATTAAGGTTGACCCAGCTAAGATCGAAGCTATTAAAGGATGGGAAGCGCCGAAATCACCGACAGAAGTAAGAAGTTTCCTTGGGTTGGCGGGCTATTATAGAAAGTTTATTCAGGACTTTTCAAGGATAGTCACTCCGTTAACAGCGCTAACAAGGAAAAACGTTAAATTTGTGTGGACGGAGGCTCAAGAAGATGCGTTCAATAAATTAAAGGAAAGCTTGAGTAGCGCACCGATATTATCTCTACCCAACGGAACAGAAGGAGTTGTGATCTACAGCGATGCCTCGAAATTAGGACTAGGGTGTGTATTGATGCAAGAGGGGAGAGTGATCGCTTATGCATCACGACAGTTAAAAGAGCACGAGAAGAACTACCTGACACATGATCTGGAGTTGGCAGCAGTAGTCTTCGCGTTAAAATTATGGAGACATTATTTGTATGGGGTTAAGTGTCAGATTTATAGTGACCATAAAAGCCTCCAGCATCTGTTCAATCAGAAAGAATTGAATATGAGGAAACGGAGATGGATGGAGATATTAAGCGATTATGATTGCGAGATTCTTTACCATCCGGGTAAAGCCAATGTAGTGGTCGGCGCCTTGAGTCGGAAAGAGTATGGAGATCCAACAAGAGTAGTGGCATTTCGAGTGGAGGCAACTTCCACCTTCTTGGAGGAAGTCAAGAGTCTCCAAAATGAAACACGCTTAGAGGAGAACTTGAAGAGTGAAAGAATAGTCGAATTTGTAAATTCGTTAACGACGGACAGTCGGGGGGTGAAATGTTTTGGAGATCGAGTGTGGATTCCGAAACGGGGTGATCTTCGGAAGAAAGTGTTGGAGGAAGCACATAAGTCACGTTATTCTATTCACCCGGGAACCAACAAAATGTATCGAGATCTGAGGCAAAGCTACTGGTGGTCGGGTTTGAAGAAAGATATCGCGTATTTCGTTGAGCAATGTTTAACGTGCCTAAAGGTGAAAACGGAACATCAACGACCTTACGAAGAGCTTCAGCCGTTGGACATACCGGTATGGAAGTGGGACAATATCACGATGGACTTTGTTACTGGATTACCGCGATCACCTAAGGGTCACGATGCCATATGGGTGATAGTGGATAGACTCACAAAATCAACCCATTTTCTACCAATTAAGGAGACGTGCCCCTTAGAAAAATTGGCTAAGCTGTATTTGGATGAGATAGTATCTAGTAGGGGTGTTCGCGATGCGGTTTAGGGCAAAACCGCAAACCGCACCGCATATGTGGTTTGAGCATTTTTCCAAACCGCAAACCGCACCAAACCGCACCGCATTTTGCGGTGCGGTGCAGTTTATGCGGTTTGTACCTTACACATTTTACACCTACAATTCAATAATTATAAGTTCAAAACTTCATTTTAAAATCAACGATAGTGTGATCGTAGTCCCTAAAAATAAAAATATTCAATACGTCCGATTCTAAAATACATATTATATAAATATTGCAATTATTCTATATATACACATATGTGTGTTTAATATATAAAATTAAAAAAAATATACATATATATAATGTGCGGTGCGGTGCGGTTTGAACCGCGGTTTGATAACTCAAAACCGCAAACCGCACCGCATAGTGCGGTTTGGTATAAATTCAAACCGCAAACCGCACCGCGGACGTTCTAAACCGTACTTTGCGGTGTGGTGCGGTGCGGTGTTGGCGGTTTGTGCGGTTTGGCGATTTAGATGAACACACTAGTGCCTAGGCATGGGGTACCGATATCTATCGTGTCAGATCGGGATGGTCGATTCACGTCAACTTTTTGGAAGAGTCTTCAAAGGGAACTGGGAACGCAACTCAAGCTGAGTACTGCATATCGCCTACAAACAGATGGCTAAAGCGGAAGGACCATCCAAACGTTGGAAGACATGCTTCGAGCATGCGCGATTGACTTCAAAGGCTCATGGGAAGTTCATTTACCATTGATAGAATTCTCATATAACAACATTTATCACGCCAGTATTCAAGCAGCACCATTTGAAGTGTTGTACGGTCGTAAGTGCAGAACGCTCTTGTGTTGGAATGAGGTGGGAGAACGACAATTGGCGGGTCCAGAAATAGTACAAGTGATAACCGATAAGGTGAATCAGATCCGATAAAGACTAAATACGGCGCAAGATCGTCAGAAAATGTACGCGAATAAGCGGAGGAAGCCAATTGAAGTCTGTAACACCCCAATTTCGAAATGTATCATTTCAAGTTAATTCAGAAATCGATAATATTAAAGAAAATATAAGATATAGGATTTTGGACATGAATCCTAAATTTTACAGTCTTGATGGATGAAGGATTCAATTACAAGCCCAACGATTCTTTCCGGAGCAAAATCGGAGCTATAACGAAGAAGTTACGGCTAAAGCAGTGAACAAGAAGAAAACCAGACAAACAGTGCACTACGTGACTTGTGCCGCGACTTAGAGCCACCCCCACGCGACTTAAGAGGAAACGGGCGACTTATGCCGCGACTTAAGGTCGCGGCATAACCCGCGAAATACCCTGTCGAGCTAAAACTCGATTTTCAGCCATCCATCTTCATTTCTCACAACAAAACCCTAAATCTCTTCCCCTTTTCTCTCCCAAACCGACCCCCAACCTCTAAAATCGAACCTTAACCCATTTTTAGGGTTTTTCCTCCTTAAACCTCATGATTCTTCATCATCTAGCTAGTTGAGATCATGAACCACCTTCATCTTCATCTTCTTCACCAAGTTCTTGGGGGTTTCATCTAACCCTTTTCATCATTTGAAGATTAGAAGTTTATGGTTCATTTTGGTGACCTACAAGTGTTTGGTTGGTGGATTCAAGCTATTGGTTGAGGTAATCTTCTCTTTCTTCAAGTATGGAAAATTAGGGTTTTTAGTATAAGATAAAAAGTTCATGTGTATACTTGGGGAGCATTTCTAAAGGGTTGAATATGATTATTTACGGTTGGAAATGTTTGTATCTAGGTTCTTGGAGGTTTTGGCTTGTAGGATTCAAGTTTCGTCAAGAAAGCTCAAAGTGGGGTAAAATCTAGATTTAGCCTAAATCTAGCAATGTGAGTTCAAGTTGATTTGTGAAAATGGTGTACATGCCAAAATGTTCATTTTAAAGTGTTTTGTGTTTTACATGAAATCGTTAACTTCTGATCACCTGATAAGTTTTGGCTATTTTGAAATGTTTAGTTTTATAAACATGGTGAAACACCCATTTTGGGAATTTTGGTAAATAAATCATGTAATATGCTTCATTGATGATTTTACATATATAACTGGTGTTCATTTGATGTAAGTGTCATTTTGTGTATTTGATCTTATAAACCCTTTTGGAAAATGCATATTTGTGTTATGAGGCATTTTGGAAATATAAGGGTAAAGAGTCCATTTGGAAAATGGTTTGCCTTGAATTGGAGTAAATTCCCTTTTTGGTCGTGGTGTTTGCATAATTGTTGATCAAACGTGTTTCGATGTCTCTACTGACTTTCATTTGGTATTTACGTAAATTGTTGGGCCTTTGGCTCAGTTTTGACTAAATTGAGTCTTGATGACGTTTGTCCGGTTTATTAACCGTTGTGGGGTTTTGAGTATGATGGCGCATTTTCGTGTCATTGGAGAGTTGTATGTTTTGGGAGCTTTGGTCTTTCAATTGGAGTCATGTAACGTTAGACAGTGTTGTAATGGATCCATAGGAACGTAAGTCTGTCTGGTTTGTACGACCTAAGGTTTTGGGTTACATTTAGTGACCGCTTGGGTTTGCTAGCGAGTAGGCAATAGGAGGGCTCGAGCCTTCGGGTTATAACTCGTCTAGATTGGATAGGCATCCATGTCCGTAAGACCTTGGGGTGTTACTCGACGGAGTATGGCAAGAGGCAACAAACGGTCTAAGGATTGTGATGTCTTGCATGGCATGGGAACTAGGATCGGGATATGTGGTGAAATCCAATAACATCACGGGTGGCCCCATTTACGTGTTCTCGCCACCCACAATGGAAACGTTTAGATGACATGCGAGGAAGTTGTATGGGCGACCTACTTGCATGTTCCTCTATTCTCAATGTGTGCGAGTCTCTCTATCGTAGATCCGTGGTATTTTAAAATGTTAATGTCATATTTAACCAACTTTGGTTTGTGTGGTCGACGGTAAATGATGACCTTAATATTGGGTGTTCCCCACGTATATTAAGGTTTGAATTAAATGCATCGTTTCCACGTTTCGGTATTTGATTTCATTCATTTTATGGTCGCGTGAGTTTTGGGTCTAATGTCCATGTTCATGACAATATTTATTTATATAGATTTTTATCTATGGTTTAAGAGTTGTGTATCATGTTTTCATGTTCCACCCGTGTTGGGTATTTCGAGGGATAACGTTTTTACCTGCATTTTATAAAATTGGGAGTTCTCTCTCTATTATCATTTTGAGCAAGTTTTGGGTTAAATCTAAGTTTACGAAAGGACGTTATATATTGGGATCTTAGTCGGTAAAACAGTTTGGTTTGGTTAACGATTAGCTTGGTGTCTCTTTCGTTTAAAATGCATATTTATTGGTAAACGACTCGTTTTCATAAGCGAAACATATCATTTTGAAAGATTGTGATTTTAACCGCATTCTTCCATTTTAAACGATTTATTTATATATGTTGAAAACTCTTGAGCTCGCTAGGCGTTAAGCCTAACCCTTTTTATTTGTCGGCATGTGCATCAGGTTCCAGTTGGGGGTGTGGCACTAGCAGTACTAAAGAGATGTGCTTTAGTTTTCTCAAGTGTAAGTATTTGGTGAAGTCTTCCGCAGTTTGGAGATAGTGATTATTATTGGGTTTTAGTAGCACCCGTCCTTGTCATAGATTATATGTAGAGAGTGAATTGTGTAAGTTGAGGTTAAACCTTATCTTGTGGTTGTATATGAATCATTTATGGGTGTATTTAGAAAATTTTAAATTAATTGCTATTTCCAGATTTGAGGGTGTTACAAATTCCAAGTGGGAGACAGGGTTATGTTAAAAGTCTCGCCTTGGAAGGGAGTAGTTCGCTTTGGAAAGAAGGCGAAATTGAGACCAAGATTTGTTGGACCGTTTGTTATAGTAGAACGTGTTGGAGAGGCTGCATACAAATTGGAGTTACCAACGGACTTGCGAGGAATTCACCCTACGTTCCACGTGTCGAATCTGAAGAAATGTTTGGCAGAAACTGATATAGTAGTACCGTTGGAGGATATCCACGTGGATGAAAAGTTGAGTTATATCGAAGAACCGGTGGCCATTTTGGATCACAAAGTCAAGAAGCTAAGGAATAAAGAAATCCGATTAGTAAAGGTGCAATGGAAGTTTCACAAGGGACACGCGTCAACGTGGGAAGTGGAGACGGACATGAGGTCCCAGTATCCCAACCTGTTCAACGAAGGAATTTCGGGGACGGAATTCTGTTGAGGGGGGATATTGTAATATTCGTGTTCGAAGTTGCTAAATTTTAGAGTTCGGGAGAAAATGAATAAGACCCAAAGTTCAAGGGGGGTTAGGTGTAAATTGAGATTTAAAAGGAGTCTTAACCTAGGGATTTTTCCCATTTTGCATTTGGCAGCTGGATTAGAGAAGAATAGGAAGCAGGTCTTGGGGAGATTGAAGAAGAGTAAAAATTTAAGGGATTGACATTTTAGCTTCATCAAGGTAAAGTTTCTAATTTGTATTGTTCCTATTATGATTTGAAGTTTGAGCAAGACTCCTCTCAAAGGAGTGGAGTCTGATGTATGTTCATAGGGATGGATTAGATATGGTTGGAAACCCTCTTTTGCTCCTTATAAATCATACTAGTGATTTGGGATGTTTTTGGGTTGATTATTGTTGTTTGGAGTCCAAATTCTACTTAGTTTGGTATTTGAATCAATGGGATTAAGGGTTGGGGTGTTCCGTCGAGGCCTAGGTTTCGTACTGTAACACCCTAAAAATCAGAGTAAATTAAAACCTGAAAAACTTGGCAACATGACATCCGTATTGATAATAAACTCCCAAGAAGGGGATCAGTCCTTAAGACTTTACAAAAACCTGTATCGATATAGAGTTTGTCAACAAACTAATCTAGACACCTATATCAAGATTACATCAGTTGACAATCCATAATGTACCAAAAGAATGGGACTTAACAAATGTCCTGAAATAATACTAGTCATCTCAAAATGCCTCGAGACCAAAACCGTCTCTCAAAACCCCGGTAACCCACCGCTAAGGGAAACCTGTTATACACATCATTTGAGAAAAAGTGTCAAACTTAAAGCCTGGCGAGAACATACAGTTTATAAAGCTCAAAAGATATAAACATCAGTATCATAAGTAAATCTTTCCATAAAGGTTTAGTTTATAAAGATAACATTTCGCCACAACTGGGCCTTTTCAGTCCAAAACTCATTAAACGATGACAAAAGAACCATTTTACCAAGGATTGTGGTGTAACACAAAGTAGACCACCAAATCCGAGTTATGAGCTAAATACATGGAACCATGGCCACGAACTCTTCGGTCCGTACTACGATGTGAGGGAGGGCCCCCAAGGAACCATGTCATACTCGTTCATTAGACTACATTTGACCCATGGCTAGGATCCAGTCTCACATAACCATACCTAAGTTGCCTCGAGGATCAAATGTAACTAACTACAACGGAAGGGGCATATCCTTCCCAGTCATAATAACGGAAGGGGCATATCCTTCCCAGCCATAAGCAGACTCGATACCTAGGGATACACTAGTACAGTCATGACTTGTCACAATATTTCATGTGACCAACAAAGCTAGATAAATAGCTATCAACACATTTATATTCCAAAATACCATTTTCCAGACCAACTGCTGGTAAGAAAGATAATCATAAAAAATGAGTTCTTAAACAATCTTTTCACATAACCACATAATGTGCAAGTAAAACATCATTTTACTTCAATAAGGCGGAACCCGTCATTTTGGTCAAAACTGATCGGGAACCCCGAAAATTTCCAAAACTTCATTTATAACAAAATGTAGAGAACATGAAATCATACGTAGAAATACTTCGGATTTCGCAAATAAGAGTTTTGACATGTATAAAGTTTGTAAAATGGTAGTAGGAACTCACCGGTAGGTTTTCAGAATAAAACCCGGAAAACCAGATAACGATCACGACGTAGAGGTGAAGCTTAAAACACCGACCCCTTGCTAGAAACACCGCAAACTAGCAACCAAACGAGACATGAAGATCGAAAGAAGAAAAAGGAGAAAAGAGAAAGAGAGAGACTGAGATCTTGAGAAAAACAGAAATCCAAACCAAAATGAGATAGTTATCAAAATATCTCACTCTTCCCAACACAGCGCACGACCCGTGCGTTTTCAAAGAAGGGAGGGCGCACGACCCGTGCGAAAGCCACTGCCGGCCCCTGACCCTTGCGCACGACCCGTGCGTTTTCTCTGAAGGAGGGCGCACGACCCGTGCGCTCTGTAGACAGAAACAAAAACCTCAATTTCCTTAACATATCTTCGTAAAACCAAACGAAGTTTGGGGTGTTACAATCCTCCCCAACTTGGGAACGATTTCGTCCCCGAAATCCCAACTACACAAAAAGGTGAGGATATCTTTGATTCATATCCTCCTCGGCTTCCCACGTCACATTTGCTCCCCGGTGATGCTTCCACTGCACCTTGACCAAATGACTTCTTTGTGACGCAACTTCTTAGACTTTCTCTCTAAGATGGCGTCAGGTTCTTCCATACAACGGTTACCTTCGTCTACCCTTAACTCTGAAAGGGGAATGACGTTGTCTTCTACCGCTAAGCATTTCCGGAGGTAGCAAACATGAAACGTGTTGTGTATTCTGCTCAACTCCGGTGGCAGTTCCAACTGGTAGGCTTGCAATACCACCCGTTTAAGCACCTTGAAAGGTCCGAGGAAACGGGGACTCAGCTTCCCACGTTTTCCGAACCTAATAATGCCCTTCCACGGTGACACCTTAAGCATAACGCGGTCGCCTACTTGGAATTCCATCGGTCTCCTCTTCTTATCGGCATAGCTTTTCTGACGATCCTGAGCCGCTTTCATTCTTTCACGAATGCACTTGACCTTATCGGCAGTCTCTTGCACAATATCAGGTTCAGCGAACTGCTTTTCTCCTACTTCAAGCCAGCACACGGGAGTCCGACACTTTCGCCCATACAAAGCCTCAAAAGGTGCCATTCCGATACTCGAGTGGTAGCTATTGTTGTAAGCAAACTCCACCAAAGGCAGGTGAGAGTCCCAGCTACCCCCGAAATCGATGACACAAGACCTCAACATGTCTTCCAAAGTCTGGATCGTTCGCTCGCTCTGCCCGTCGGTCTGTGGATGGTAAGTCGTATTTAACTTAACTCGTGTACCAAGCTCTTTCTGAAACCCATCCCAGAAGTTCGAAGTGAACCGACTGTCGCGATCTGACACGATCGACAATGGTATCCTATGCCTCGAGACCACCTCATCGATATAAAGCTTCGCCAACTTATCCATCGGTAAAGTCTCGCGCATAGGCACGAAGTGAGCGCTCTTTGTCAATCTGTCAACTATCACCCAAACGGTATCGTGACCTCGAAGAGTTTTAGGCAACTTCGTCACGAAGTCCATGGTAATATGCTCCCACTTCCATTCGGGAATCTCTAAAGACTGTAGACTCCCATATGGTCGCTGATGTTCGGCCTTAACTTGCGAATACGTCACACAACGTTGAACGTAACGCGCCACATCAAGTTTCATTACCGGCCACCAACAGTGAAGCTTCAAGTCCCTGTACATCATTGTATTTCCCGGATGAATGGAATACTTGGACTTGTGAGCATCCTCTAGCAACAGATCACGGTTACCCCCAAGCTTGGGTACCCACACACGACCGTTGAACAGTTTTACTCCACGGCTATCTTCCGTTAAGAGTAAACGCTGCTTCGTCATGACTTCATCTTTTAGATTCTCTTCTAACAGTGCTTCCACCTGCGATGTCTTGATCTTCTCAACAAGACTAGACACTAGCTCGATCCTCGAATGGGTAGCTCGAATACTTCCGCTATAGTCCTTTCGACTTAACGCATCGGCCACCACGTTCGCCTTACCGGGATGGTAAAGCAATTCACAGTCGTAATCTTTGAGCAACTCGAGCCACCGCCTTTGCCTCATATTCAGCTCTTTCTGATCAAAGACATATTTCAGGCTCTTGTGATCTGTGTAAAGAGTACATTTCGTGTCGTACAGGTAATGTCGCTAAAGCTTCAAAGCGAATACCACCGCTGCTAACTCCAAATCATGAGTTGGGTAATTCTGCTCGTGTATTTTAAGCTGCCTCGAGGCATAAGCGATTACCTTGCCTCGTTGCATCAACACACATCCCAGTCCTATCTTTGAAGCGTCGCTGTATACCACGAAATCTTCCGACCCTTCAGGTAACGTCAAGATCGGAGCTTCACACAACTTCTTTTGAAGGATACGGAACGCCTTCTCTTGGGCTTCAGTCCATTCAAACTTCACATTCTTCCGAGTCAGAACCGTCAAGGAAGAAGCGATCTTTGAAAAGTCTTGGATAAATCTCCTGTAGTATCCCGCCAGACCCAAGAAACTTCGGATCTCGGACGGACTCTTAGGAGGCTCCCAATTCATCATAGATTCAATCTTGGAGGGGTCTACTTTCACTCCGACCCGAGTGACTACGTGACCCAGAAACTGTACTTCTTTAAGCCAAAAGTCGCACTTGGAAAACTTGTCGTACAACCTTTCTTTTCTCAATACCTCCAGAACTTCACGTAAATGTTGCTCGTGCTCTGACTCACTCTTGGAGTACACGAGTATGTCATCGATGAATATAATGACCGACTTGTCGAGGAATGGTCGGCATACTCTATTCATTAAATCCATAAACACAGTTGATGCGTTCGTTAGACCAAAAGGCATTACAAGAAATTCGTAATGGCCGTAACGCGTTCTGAAAGTTGTCTTCGGAACATCATCTTCTCTTACCTTCACTTGGTGATAACCAGAACGTAAGTCGATTTTGGAAAAATAACCCGCTCCTTGAAGTTGATAGAATAAGTCGTCTATTCTCGGAAGCGGATATCTGTTCTTTACTGTAGCTTTATTCAACTCACGGTAGTCAATGCACATTCTCATTGTACCATCTTTCTTTTTGACGAATAAGACCGGAGCTCCCCAAGGTGACGAACTCGGTCTTATAAAGCCCTTCTCCAAAAGCTCTTGGAGTTGTGCCATCATTTCTTGCATATCTGACGGCGCTAAACGGTAAGGAGCTTTAGCAATTGGTGCTGCTCCAGGCACAAGATCAATCCGAAACTCTACCTGATGATCGGGTGGTAACCCGGGCAAGTCATCCGGAAAGACGTCTGGAAACTCACGCACGATCTTCACATCTTCCAGCTTTGATTTCTTTAACTTGGCATCGATCACATAGGCTAGGAAAGACGAACATCCCTTTACTAAGCACTTGCGTGCCTTTGCCATTGTGATTATTTCCACTTCACCCTTCCTCTTTTCACCATAGATGACAACGACTTCGCCAGAGTGGTTGGGAAGTCGAATCAACTTCTTGGAACATACGATCTCGGCATGATTATTTGACAACCAATCCATGCCGACCACAACATCGAAACCCCCGATTAACATTGGCAATAGATCGATTGAGAATTCTCTCCCCTCGATACTAAGTGTACACTGCTTCAGGACCTCGTGGATCAGAACTTGACTACCATCGGCTATTTCTACCACTAATGCATCCTCAAGACTAGTAGTGGGCATAGAAATTTTCTGACGGAACAATTCAGATACGAAAGAGAAACTAGCACCCGTATCGAATAAAATACGAGCAGGTACAGAGTTTATGAGAAAAGTACCCGATACCACATCAGCGGATGCCCTGTCCTCTTCGGCCGTCATCTGGAAAGCTCGACCCGGAACCCTCGGAGGGTTCTCCTTCCTTGCCGCCGCACTACCCGACTTGAGCTTCGGGCAATCTCTCTTCACATGCCCCAGTGCCTTACACTCGAAGCAGACCATCCCCACGACAGAACAGTCGCGGGTGGTGTGATCATTCTTACCACACTTGTAGCAGAATTTAGAAGTAGAGTTACAGTTACCATGGTGCTTGGTTCGACGCTTCGGGCACCACTTTGCTTCCTGATAACTGCTGAAGTTGCGGTTTCCGACAAAAGGTCAGACCCGTTTGGGAGGTACTGAACTGCTCTCCCACTTTATTTTATCGGACACCACCACTGCTTTCTCAGATTTTCTTTTCGCGAACATTTCTTCCATGTACCGAGCTTCCTCGACCGTCTCTCGGAGGTTGGAAGCTTTGGAATTGTGGACCATAGATTGCATGTCCGCTGGTAAGCCATTGAGATATGCTTTCATCTTGTCTTTCTCCGTTGGGGCAGCGTGCCCCACCAGACCAAGCTTCTCCATGAACTGACGGGTATACTCCCTCACCGTCAGGCTTCCATTTTCCAGAGACCGGAATTCTTTCTCAATTCGGTCCATTGTTCTTTCGTTGCAGAATTCTTCTAACAACTTCTTCTTGAACTCGGCCCAAGACAACTGAGCCAACACTGCAGGAGTTAGGGTGTATTGGATGACATTCCACCAAATGAGTGCAGTATCCCTCAGCAGTTGGGTACCGAACCGCACCCTTTGATCATCTCCGCACTCGGAAGAGCCAAAAGCTTGCTCAACCGCTCGGATCCACTTTACACACAAGGTCGGGTCATCAGAACCAAAGAATTCTGGCGGTCCGCAGCCCAAGAAGGATTTGTAGGAACAACTCTTCTTATTTCCCGGAGCACCAACAATCCTGTTTTCCTCAGCCCTGACCCCTGTACCAACGCCTCCAGAACCTGCTACAATGTTTTCCACAACCGTCTCACTTCTCCGATTGTTCACATCGCGGTCCTCAATCACTTTCAGCAGAAACTCTTGCTACTTTGCCATCTCTTCCCTCATTGCCAACATCATGCTGGCCATCAACTCAGACGGGAAACTAGCATCCCTGATTACTGGGTGGGACGAAGCCAGGTCTACATGCGGAATGACCTCTGACCCCCACCTAGTATTTGTGGAATAGGTGGACGCACAACAACCTCAACTCCTTTCGGCTGATCAGCAGTGGAGGTTGTCGCTTCCAGACCATCAACACGCGTACGCGGCCTACCACGCGTATTCACCATACTGAACTGCTTCACAGAACAGAGAAAGAGATAAGAGAGAGAGAGAGAGAGAGAGAATAAACATAAAGGAAACGTACTACCACATTACCAATCGTTATAGCAATAGAAATTCAAGCACGCTTACGTACGATATCTTCATAATAACATTAGCTAAGTGAGATTATGAACATATAACACATAAAGGTTCTCGTCACGATCACCACAACGCCTGATAAACGCACTTTCCGTTGACTCTAAGACTAACCCATCTTAGAAGCTCTACCCAATCTCGCAGATCAATTCTTAGCATACTCAGTCTAAGTCTAGACATCTTACATTCATGCCTAATTCGCTTAAACTAGAGCTCTGATACCAACCTGTAACATCCTAAAAATCAGAGTAAATTAAAACCTGAAAAACTTGGCAACCTGACATTCGTATTGATAATAAACTCCCACGAAGGGGATCAGTCCTTAAGACTTTACAACAACCTATATCGATATAGAGTTTGTCAACAAACTAATCTAGACACCTATATCAAGATTACATCAGTTGTCAATCCATAATGTACCAAAAGAATGGGACTTAACAAATGTCCTGAAACAATACTAGTCATCTCAAAATGCCTCGAGACTAAACCCGTCTCTCAAAACCCCGGCAACCCACCGCTAAGGGAAACCTGTTATACACATCATTTGAGAAAAATTGTCAGACTTAAAGCCTGGTGAGAACATACAATTTATAAAGCTCAAAAGATATAAACATCAGTATCATAAGGAAATCTTTCCATAAAGGTTTAGTTTATAAAGATAACATTTCGCCACAATCGGGCCTTTTCGGTCCAAAACTCATTAAACGATGACAAAAAGACCATTTTACCAAGGATTGTGGTGTAACACAAATTAGACCACCAAATCCGAGTTATGAGCTAAATACATGGAACCATGGACACGAACTCTTCGGTCTGTACTACGATGTGAGGGAGGGCCCCCAAGGAACCATGTCATACTCGTTCATTAGACTACATTTGACCCATGGCTAGGATCCGGTCTCACATAACCATACCTAAGTTGCCCCCGAGGATCAAATGTAACTAACTACAACGGAAGGGGCATATCCTTCCCATCCATAACAACAGAAGGGGCATATCCTTCCCAGCCATAAGCAGACTCGATACCTAGGGATCCACTAGTACAGTCATGATGTCACAATATTTCATGTGACCAACAAAGCTAGATAAATAGCTATCAACACATTTATATTTCAAAATACCATTTTTCCAGACCAACTGCTGGTAAGAAAGATAATCATAAAAAATGAGTTCTTAAACAATCTTTTCACATAACCACATAATGTGCAAGTAAAACATCATTTTACTTCAATAAGGCGGAACCCGTCATTTTGGTCAAAACTGATCGGGAACCCCAAAAATTTCCAAAACTTCATTTATAACAACACCGACCCCTTGCTAGAAACACCGCAAACTAGCAACCAAACGAGACTTGAAGATCGAAAGAAGAAAAAGGAGAAAAGAGAAAGAGAGAGACTGAGATCTTGAGAAAAACAGAAATCCAAACCAAAATGAGATATTTATCAAAATATCTCACTCTTCCCAACACAGCGCACGGCCCGTGCGTTTTCAAAGAAGGGAGGGCGCACGGCCCGTGCGAAAGCCACTGCCGGCCCCTGACCCTTGCGCACGACCCGTGCGTTTTCTCTGAAGGAGGGCGCACGACCCGTGCGCCCTGTAGACAGAAACAGAAACCTCAATTTCCTTAACATATCTTCGCAAAACCAAACGAAATTTGGGGTGTTACACGTACAGAACCCTTAATCGCCTACGCCCGGTGTTGAGTTCCGGGCGGAGTGTGTCGGGTAATTTCGGGGATGTGTGACCCCGGGAAGGCTGGGGGAGGCGTTTGACCCCGGGTCGTGACCCCGGGAAACGGGGGAGCCCCGGGGGGTCAGTGTGAACCCAGGCGCGGGACCCCGGAAGATGGGGCGCCCGAGGGAGAAGAGGTGTCGGGAGCGGCGTGAACCCGGGCGGGGGAAACCTCGGGAGACGGGGCGTCCGGGGGAAGAAGGACCGACAGTCGGTCGGTGGTGGCTCCGGGCGGGACCCCGGGAGTCGAGGCGCCCGGGGAATTAGTACCCGGGCAGTGGGTAGACAGGGAAGTCTAAAGGATTTCTTCTTAGCAGGTTCCTTCTTTTGCACCTAATACTTCGTATTCTTAGGTGATCGGGTAGGAGTTGAACCGTAAGGGAGCGTAAGGAAGTTCTTGCTATCAGGTGAGTTTTTCTAAACTAAATGCTTTTGTGATTAAGTGGTTAAAGACTTGTTAATGTCATTTAATGTACTGCTGATTATGTTGTTTAACACTTATGAAGTTATCTGTTGGGTGCTCATAAATGTTGTTATTCTAAATATGTATACATCATTGTGGGAATTGCGCAATTATCTGGGAGGGGTCCCGCTTGTAGTAATTATCGGGGGGTGTCCCGCTTGTGGTAATAACGGGGGGGGGGGGGGGGTGTCCCGTCTAAACTCATACCGGGGGTGGGGGTTGGTGGGTGTCCCGTATATGCCAGATGGGGGGGTGTCCCAGTTAAGGCAGTATGAGTTGGTTACGTCGTTATCGATAGGTAACGGTAGTGTGTGCCAGATATGTGTAGTAACTTCAGCATTGTTTCCTTTTATCTGAATGGGTTATTTATATGAAGTATTTCTTTCTTTACATCTTGGTTGTTGATAAATGTTATAGAGAGGACTCACTAGACCTTTGGTCTAACCCCCGCTCTTTTAAAAACTAAAAACCTTTTCAGGTAGACAGGAAGTAGGCAGATCTGTTAGGGGTAAAGAGAAGGTGTGAGCAACATCCGATATTAGAAGACTCCTTTGTAGTTGTTTTCGTTATTCTCAGTTACGTAATAGGTTGTCGTTGCAAACCTTGAAATTAAATTGTAGACTTGGGGCCGTTTTGAGTATGAAATATTATATTATTATTAAATGCCTTGAGTGGGTTGTTACATTGTGTAACATATCATAACAATTTTTTAGTATAGATCAAATCAGTTGGATTCGTTAACATTTTTTATTTTTTTGTTTATCTCTTATTTATAAATAAATTAAGTAATTAAAAATTATTACAAAACTTATTGTATTTAGATAGTGATATATTTTTAGTAAATCAAATTAGAATGTTGTAAGAGTGACCATGGGTTAGTTTACCAAACGTCTATTTATCAATAAGAATCGTTATCTTCACTTATCTTATCGGGTAATATTTTTGGCTATTAAAAAAGATTGTTGGTAAGCGTCTTTTACCCGGATAAAAGTCTTCTCCCTCACTTATCAGGTAAGATTATTAATTTTTATTATGCCTTTTACCGGGTAATATTCTCAGTCTTTGCTATACTCGGTGAGGTGAGTAACACTCGGTAAACGCTTATGCAATAAGAGTTTTGTAAACAACTCCTAAATGTTCCGTTTGATCCATTTTTTGTTTAGCTAAAATTTTCATTTTTACACATTAATTAGCATTTTGTTTTTAGATATAAGGTATAACTCAAATCAACAAAAATATTTTTTAAATATATTTGGGCAAAAAGTTGATTACCTGCAATCTTAACCAGTCCACACGAAACCCGTCTCCAACGACAATGTAAGAGGGCATTTTTTGGCTCACTCAGCGGCTGACTAGCCGGGGGGGTCCAAGATCGAACCCCGGGGACCTGTCTTGTATTTGAGAAAAGTCAACCCACCTTTTACCAACCGAGCTACATGTCAGAGGCTATACTTTATATATATATATATATATATATATATATATATATATATATATATATATTTTAATATTTCTTAGATATTGTTTCCTATTAAATCAAAGAATAACCGATTATTCTTTAGTCAACTAATAACAGGTTGCACAACTTTCGTAAGATTTAAATTTGAAACAATGCAATTTAAAGAACGATTTGGTAAGCATCATTCCTTTTTCACGAGCACATGGTCCTAAAATTGACTCGAATTTGATACTTTCTTAACATTGGTCATATAAAGAAGCCTTAAAAAGGTGATCATATCGCATTCATGTTTTATGGTAAAGCATCGTCTTTTTACTATTTTTGGACATTTTGAAAATGCCCAAATTCCGATCAAGTTGAACTCGGATAAAACGACAATAGATCGTCGATAGCTTGTGAAACAAGTATGACTCGATGCTGAGTCTATGCATGGATAAAGTTTGTCGTACTTTTGTTTAGGTTTCAGAAGACACGTTAAAGGAATTTCATGTCTTGATGAAAAGGATACATGGGATATTACGTCGAAAATTACGAGTTTTTCATTTGTAGGAAAATGTTTGTTGTAACTATCATATAATATTTTGATTTAACAAAAATATTCAAGTATTTATCAAATCTTAAAATATCTTTTGAGTAAACTACGATTTTCGTCCCTGTGGTTTGATATATTACAAACAGTAAAAATCATTTTTGGTCCCTATTTTTTTTCCTTGGTTTTGGTCTATAGAATTTAGTTAATGCAAATTTGCCATCACTGTTTTTTAATTTGCTTGGTTTTGATCCCTTTCACTAACGTCAGTTAAAAAAAACTCGTTAACTCAAGGGTATCCACACGCTCTAAATCAACTCTAACCACCAAAACTCAAAATCAAATTCAGAAGTAACCCATGAAAATCAAAATCAGAAGTAAACCCATAAAAAAAAAACATTAAATCCAAACCCATCGGGACAAAAAAAAACACAAGTTACGAGTTTTCAGGCATCAAACTCGACCATCACCATCAAACACCCTAATTTTTTTTTCCTGATAATTATAAAACATCGATCTTATCTATTGTTAAATCACATAGCAAAGATAATATGTTTTTGCTATAATTTAGTTGATACTTTGATGAAAACAAACACAAGGATGCTCAAATATGCAAACCAGAAGCATTGATGAAATAAAAATAATATCCGACCTATATCTCTTACGTTCAAAGTAGAAACTAAGGGGTCGTTTACCAAACGCTTACCCGGGTAAGTGCTTACCAAGTCATATTACCTTATGGATGAAGATGACAATGACCAAAAATCTTACCCGGTAAGAGCTAAGGTAAACCACAAGGGCTGTGGTGTGGTGGTAAAGGCTTGGGGAGTTTATAACACTCAACCCGGGTTCGAGCCCCACTAGCAGCACTTGTGGCCACTGAGGATAAACTCAGGGCTACACGCTTTAGTAGCTGGGCCAAAGGCCCTAATTGCCAGGGATTAGTCTGGGTCATAGGCCCAGGATACCCTTTCCACAAAAAAAAAAAAAAAAAAAAAAAAAAGAGCTAAGGCAATGATCAAGAGTCTTAACCTGGTAAGTAATGGCGAAGACTCTTACCACAGTTAGCATTTACGGGAAAATTGTTGCATACGATACCGTTTTGGTGGACTAAAATCTTACCCGGTAAGTAAGTGATAGTGTTAAATTTTACCGGTAAGCGCTTATCGGGAAAATTGTTGCATACGATAATGTTTTGGTGGACTAAAATCTTACCCGCTAAGTAAGTGATAGTGTTAAATTTTATTGGTAAACGCTTATCCGGGTAAGCGTTTGGTAAACGACCCCCAAGACTAATAGAAAGTAGAACATATATCCTAACCGATCGAATCTATACTAAAATCGTAACCCATCAAGCAATTGTACTTGAACCTCAAACTCTAACTCCAAATTTTCCACCAGATGTAGTGAGGGAGACTGGTTGGTCTCGACTGGTAGACGCCTAACAAAAGCAAAAATCAATAAGGAAGCCACTGTCGTTGGCGTTGTATCGATTTTCATGCTCGTTGGAGTTGTATTAATTATTTTTAGTTTTTCTTTAAGAAGACAAAAAAGGATATAAAAAGACCAAAAGACCCTTGGAGTTAACTAGACTTATATAATCCTTCAAGATGAGGGACCAAAACCAAATAAAATCATACATAGTGATTGCAAATTTGTATTAAATGTATTCCAAGAACCAAAAACAAAAAAATTGGAAAAAAAGTATAGTGACAAAAAATAATGTATACTCTATTATAAACTATGTTACATTTTTTGCCACTGAGTATTCACATTTCTTTTTTCCACATGCGTGAAGATAATGTGGCAAAATTAAAGGGTTATTTTAAGTAATTCTTTGATACAGATTAGATCAATTTTCATCGATCCAATCACCGATTAACATTTTTGACCCTTTTTCGGGTTTTTTACACAAATAATGTGAAATATGAGTATAAAATAAGATACTTTTTTATTAAAATAAATTTAAAAGTTCTAAGCATTTGGATATATATATATATATATATAGATGATTTTGTCTAGCAATTTGATCCATTTTATTTTTGTAGCTAAGTTTTAAAAATTTGTGAATTTCACTTCTTAAACTAAAATATAAAATAAATCAATCCATTTTCAGTTAATAAATCGAAATTGTCACCGTTAGTGTGAACACAATATCAATAACTTATTTTTATTGAAGTTCTTTAAATTTAGACTTTCCCCATAGTCCCTCGTGCGAATCCCACATTAGATTCAATACAAGTCTCTTTTGAATAACAAATTTTAACTAATTCATCCTAAAACTACACGTCATAAACATCTTGTTTTTGTATGTTTAAGGGACTTGCACTAGACATAGGAATGTTCGAATAAAATACAACCAATAGATTTGGTCTTAGAGTGGGCCAATAGACTAAAAAAGATTATCTATGCCTTTTGATAGATGCTTTCACGACCAAACAAATAAAAACGTGATAGACCGTATATTGTCAGCTTTTTTAAAGGAATAAAACGTCTTTTTGGTTGTATGTTACGTGCCTCTTCCGAGCTCGCATGATTATCCCATTATTTGGGTTATTGACTTCAATTTCAATCATCGACATTGAAAATTATTAGAAGTTAGTTATAAAGACGAATTAATGACTTATAAAACCATAGCTATGCATTTGCATTCTATTTAAACAACTTCTATATATAAATTTTAACTGTATAAACCTACATTTGTGCATAAGTTTTGTAATTTATAACTCTCGAGTGCTGACAACCCCCCTAAGTGCTTAAGAGCCCAATACTCAAGGAGATCAGTCCATAAAAAGAATTGTGTTAGGATCAAGCCCTTACCACTACGCCAAAAGCAAATGTTGATGGAGAAGACACAACTTTATTTCCTTATAGCGTAGCAGCCAGCACCACGTTTCGATTTAGGAAGATGTTGGTCAATGACCCAACAAATTGTAATTCACATATTGTTATTGCCAGACTTGAGCCCTCGTCTTTTTCTATAGCACTACACCATAGAGGCAAGACTACATCTGTTTGGAGGTAAATCTGATTCCTCTTTAAAATAGGTATGATGAAATTTAACGTAAAACAATATTTTATAGGGCTTATTTTTATACTGATTTATCATCAATTTTAGCAATATTTAACTATCATGACCATGAGCATCATACTCAGTATTACCATAAGATTCCGATTACACTTCTAGTGCCCTTAAGTATTTATAAAGTTTGTCGACCTAACATTGTCTAATATTTTGTGGATTAATCTTTTCATTCGTTGAATGTTTCACTTAATTATATGTTTTTTTAAATTTAAAGAAATTAGTAGTTGAAAAGACAAATTGCAATATAATAAAAATTAATTATTCAAAAATTAACAAATTCCATCATTTTGGTTTTTACATTTTAAAGGTTGTGTAACGAAAAAATATAAATAATTCTTATAAAAATGTAATATATTTTCATCTTCACCATAATATTAATTTATTAATACAATAATAAAATATATTCACCACAAGAGCTTAGAACATCTCCAACAACTTCTCCATTTTAGAGAAAATGAAGAAAATGGAGATTTTTGGTGTAAAATGAGGGGGCGTTTGGTTCGCAGAATAATTTCTGAAAGAATGGAATATGTCAAAGGAATTGGAATCTGGAATGAATTGGAATGAAATGTTATCAGGTTTGACCAAGTGTTTGGTTGGTAGGAATGGAATGTAATCAGTCAAATGGATTGGAATCTATCTGTTTGGTTTGCAAATGAATTGGAATGGAATTATGAAAATTGACAAAAATACCCTTTATTTAATATATATTTTTTTAGTTTTTTTAAGTATAGATAATAATAATAATAATAATAATAATAATAATAATAATAATAATAATAATAATAATAATAATAATAATAACAATAACATTTAATTAACAAAAAAAAAAGCAAATTATTATTGTTTCCATAAATTTCTTTTAAATTTTGGTAATTAATGATATAAATTGTTTATAATTTTGTTTCCATGAATTTATCCCCTTCCCCTTCCCCCTCCCCCTCTTCTCTTTTTTTGACCTAGAATGTTTTACCCCTGCCTCCCATACACAACCTCCTTCTTCTCTGCAAATCGAAGAACAAGAAATTGATACCCATCGATACTAGAGGCAAGAAATCGATACCAAGTAAACAACGAAGAAGATAAAATCCCCAAATCGTATACCAGTAAACAACGAAGAAGACAAAATCGATACCCAAATCGTATACCAAAATCGATACTATGGAGTCGACGTTGTTACAGTCGAGAATGGAGTCGACGAAGAAGACGAACCATAGGAAAGAATAAGACATTACAATCGAGAATGAAGAAGACGTTACAATCGAAGTTGTTAAAGTTGAAGAAGAAGACGTTACAGATGAAGTTGATGCAGGAAGACGAAGCATAGGAAAGATAAAGAAGACGAACCATAGACGATTCTAGGGTTAGGGTTGAAGTCGACTATGCTTTGGGTTAGGGTTGCAATCGGCAGTTGAAGAAGAAGACGTTACATAGGGTATTTTTGTCATTTGCAAAATATTGGATGGAATGGAATTCAATTCCATCACTTTTGTGAAGGAATGACCAAATCCATATTTGAAGGAATTCATGGAATTCAATTCAATTTCATTCCATGGGTAACCAAACATCATGATGGAATTTGGTCAATGAAATTGACCATTCCAATTACATCAGATTCCGGCGGAATCCAACGAACCAAACGCCCCTGAGTTCCAACAGCTTCCCCAAAACTTTCTCCAAAATGGAGAAAGTAGGAGAGAGAATACATTTTTTTCCAAATTTGGAGATGTCCCAAAAAATGATTACCAAGAGAGATAAATTATTTTTTATTACGTTCCACCAATGAGAAACTTTAAAATGAATTGTTTAGGTTAGAGAACTAATATTTTATTAAATATATAGAATATTTTAATAATATAATCAATGATTTATCTCTAAAATGGGGAAACTGTTGGAGATGGTTGTAATTTTTTTTGGAGATTTTGACTTTTAATTCTTCATTTTGGAGAAATTTTGGGGAAGCTGTTGGAGATGCTCTTATATTTTTTAAAGAGTCAACTACTATTTTGGTCATTGTGGTTTACACCTAATTGCGAACGTCTCTTGACTTTCCTAAGCAATAATGGTCACTCTCGTTTGTATTTTGCTTTGGAAATAGGCTCTCTATTTAACTCTATTAATATTTTTAATTTAAGTTAGAGGTATTTTTGTCTTTTTACTTTTTTTTATCTTTTCTTATTTTATCTTATACCCATTAATATTATTTTTTTATAATATTTTTTCATATTATATATGTTAGAGTAAACTACAAATTTGGTCCCTATGGTTTATCGGTTATAACACTTTTGATCTCTACAGTTCAAATTAAATTATGACCATCATGGTTTGCAAAATCGACCGGATTTGATCCCTCCTCTAACGAAGATTAAAATAATCCGTTAGATGAGTGGCTTTTTAGTCTTGTTGCACTTTTCCTTTACTTTTTCTTAAAAATAAATTACTAATAAATTTATACACAAACTTTATATATATATATATATAGGCGAATGATCGTGTAAGAATTTAGGATTAACGTGAGAAGCATGAGAAGTGGATCTGAACTGTTGATTACTTTTAATCAAATGCCTTCTCATGAACTACGGCTTAGAAGGGAATTGATCTGGTGCATCTCGATGCATCTCATCCTAATGTGTAACACCCTAAAAATAGGCATAACAAAAATCCGAAAAACGGACAAATGGTATACGAAAATTTGCCATAGCAAGAGCCTCCCAAAAATGGGGAAATATAAACCTGTTTAATTACAGTTGTAATTTAACGGAAATAAACAACAACCAACTAATCTAATTCCTAAAATAGAAAATAGATTACAAAAAGGGTGTCGCCTATAATCCAAACAATGCCATCACAAAAGTGAGCCCCAAAGCACCTTCCCCAAGCTCTCACCAAGGACCGACTAAGCCTGCTTAGAAGCGGCGCCACTAGAACCTGAGATACACATCGACACCAAACAAGTGTTAGGCCAAAAGAGCCTAGTGAGTTTGTACAAGAAATAGCATATGAATCCAAGCATAATTTTTATCAACAGTTAACCAAAGTTCATTAAATGTGGAGTCAATAGGGGAGACACATAGCACCAATCAAGTTCCACCCAAAGAGTCGATATACCTTAATGCCAACTACCATGAGTGACATCCAAAAGGCCCGTCACATCCGAGGACTACAACCTTGTCATTACCCCGAATGGCGGAGGTCTAGGTACATACCATTACAATGGTACCCAAGACTACATCCTCCTAGTGTCTAATGACTTGGTTCTTCCAACATAATTAATAGTAGGCCTCAAGGCACATTGTGACCAATAATATTTTCAATACCAACCATGGGTACACTATTACTATCCCAATTAATATATTGTCCATAACAAGACTAGTATGGTCACAATCTAAATCATGTAGTTGCAATTCCACCAAATGGTGTCTCAAGTAATAAATCGTCTCAATATCAAGATATGTATTCCATCAAGTCATAACAAGTCACATATAAACATGTATTCATAAGAAAACCCCGAGAAATCAATCATTTAGAATGAACAACCCAAGTTAATATGCAAGATAATAGAAAGTAGTAGATTATGATGTGTATCTAGTTTTAACAAAGGATTAGTAAACTCACAATCTAGGTTTTGGTTAAAACCTAGGAAATAGAAAACCCTAGATGTAGATGGAAGGGAGACTTGAAGTCTTGAGATTCTTGATGAAACTACTCCAATAAATGGCCCTCGAGGTAGATTGAAGCTCAATAAATGTTGTGTAACCACCCAAGGCATGCAATAAATGATCTAAGGTAGAAAGAGGAAGAAAATCGCCCAAGAACCCTAAAAATCGTTGTTCAAAACGAGTAGGAGTGCTATTGTGTTTCAAAATCAGGCAAAATGGGGTTTTAGGGACATGCAGGTAGCCCCGCGGCTTTAGCCGCGACCTGGAGGCCGCGACATAAGTCGCACGTGTGCCCTGAGGGCTTGCACTCCAGTGGGTTACGAGGCTTGTGCCGCGGCTTGGAACCCACACAGCAGCCCGCGCAACTCTCTGCTTCAAGGTGCTGATTAAGGCTTCCAATTCAACACCAAATATAAGACCTTAAATAAGAGTAGCAATTAACAAATATGTCCTACTTCATTTGGCACATAAATATAAGATTAAAGAAGCTTCTATACTTTCCTGAAATTCCGAGTGTTACATAATGTGCATTCATTTCTCATCCAACGGTTGATAACCACTTCTCACGCTTCTCAGGTTAACCTCAACCTCTCACCGGGAACCAATCATCTCTCTCTCTCTCTCTCTCTCTCTATATATATATATATATATATATATATATATATATATATATATATATATATATATATATATATATATATATAATACCATCTACGTAGATGAAACCCAACAATGAAGAAACCCTTACCCATCTGACGAACCCTTCATTCTTGCCACCAAACTCGAGCATCCCAACACTGCTCACCACTCACCTCCCCTCACGATCGAAAACCCTCCATTACTACACCCTCTACACTGAATTGTACCCTTCTCACCTCCATCCTATTCTCCTTTTCTCCTTGACCAAAAAATCAACCCTTTTAAGAAGACAAAACATAATACAACGAAAAGAGAAGTTTTTTTGTCGGTGAAGGTTCAGCAGAACAAACCCCTCCTTCCTCTACTGGCGGCACAATTGTCCCAGCGCCCCTTTCCTTATCAAGCACCCCTCCTTACCTCTTCTTCTCAAACAAACCTGGCCCTCCCCTTCTCGAACAACTCAGTCCAGGATCAACATCTAACCCATTGGTTCATGCTATTGGCAAGGGATTTAGGGTTGGATCGAAGTCGTCGATGTTTTCTTTCTAGATATTCATTAAACTTTTGTTTTTTTTATTATTAGAACACAAGATCAGTGATCCCAAGGTGAGAAATACCCTAAAATTTATCAGATGTTGGAAGCAATGTCACCTACATATCAGATGTAGAAGCAATACCCTAAAATGTATCATATTACAATTATTCGTTCGTGGATGAATTGAATGAATTATTGGGATATGATGCATGTGCTTCAATTTAGGTTTTAATTTGGATTTTTGTTTCAGTGGTGGTGGGGTTCTATTTATGGTGGGTAGTGGTAGTAAGAGGAGATGACAGTGGTTTGCCGGAGGTGCAAAAGGGCAAGGGAAAGAGGAGAGGGGTGTTAGGGTGAGCTGGCATGGGTTATAACCATATAAAAATGTTTAATAAAATTGGTAGGAGAAAGATAAAAATAATTGAAAAGACTAAATTACCCCTTATAATAGTATTAGGAATGGCAATGGGCCGAATTTTAGTGTCCCTGTCCCCGAAACCGATAACCATACCAATCCCCATAACCGTACCGATCCCCGTTACGGATCTTATCGGGGATCCCCATCGGGTCCCCGCGGTTTCCCCGATCCCCATTGGGGAACCGTTAAGGACAAAAAATCTTAACCATCGTTACCCATTGGTTATACCCGAACCCGAACCCGAAACCGAACCCGAAACCGAAAAAATTGGGTTTACTGTTTACATCTCTATACATATGGATTTTCATTTTCATCATTAATAACTATAAACCTCTAATAAACATGGATTTTCATTAGATACTGAGATTTCAACACTTATCGACGAGTAGCACCGAGCTTGAGTGAAGATTGAAGATAGAGGCGACGACTGATTGAAGACAGAGGACTGAGTGACTGCAATAAACCGTCGACCAGGTTGCCGATTGACTATAGTAAACCGCCGACCGAGAGTGAACTGACCGCCGACCAGGATAAACGACTGACGATATGTGTATCGATGTCGACGATGTTATGAACTGAGGATTGACATTTGAGATTGACGATGTGTTCGATTGACTGCAGTAAACCTCTTTAGGGTTTTGGGTTTGAATTTAGGTTTGGGCTTCTAATATATATTTGGGTTATTTGTTTGAAGTTTAAGGTAAATGGACTTTTAATATAAAGGCCCGATGAATTATAAAGTTTGAAATATATATATACAATAATACATATATATATATATATATATATATATATAGGTTCAGGCCGGTGAGTATCATCCCCGTCCCCGTCCCCGTTAAAATCCTCGATACCATCCCCGATACCCGAAATGTTCGGTTTTTGGTTTTCACCGTTGGTTTCGGGTTTTTTTGCCATCCCTAAATAGTATTATATATTAATTAAATGTAATTTTAAAGGATAATTGTAAAGAAAAGTGCAAAAAGACTAAAAATCCCTCATCTAGCGGATTCTTTTAACAGTCGTTAGAGAGAGGGACCAAACTCGGTCGATTTTGCAAACCGCCATGGCCATATTGTAACTTCGAAGCTGTATGACCAAAAGTGTTATAATCAACAAACCACAAGGAATAAATTTGTAGTTTACTCTACATGTTAACAATATTATATCTATAATATAGTACAAGAGGTGACGTCCCCCCTACGTCGATTACCCTTATCCCTAACATTTCGACGACCATTGCCAACTTCCACCCTCCACATAACGTACACATAGACACCTAATACAACACACACGTCACTTATACACACTCATAACACTTGCAAGTCACATATACCCACCTGCAACATATTATATATATACACACACACATACATACACACACACTGTAACATCCTGAATTTTATCCCAATTGAAGAATAGTGTTGAACCGGGTGAATCAGTAAAGGAAGAGCCATATTTGGAGTACAGCTAAAGTGTCATGTGGTTGTGACACTTGTCATAATAGCACCAATAATACTGAGAGTATGGTTGTCTTGGCTAAAGTGTCATGTGGTTGTGACACTTGTCACAATAGCACCAATAATACTGAGAGTATGGTCGTCTTGGCTAAAGTGCCATGTCGTTGTAACACTTGTCACAATAGCATCAATGGTATAGAGAGTATGGTCGTCTCGGCTAAAGTGCCATGTGGTTGTGACATCTGTCACAATAGCACCAATGGTATTGAAAGTATGGTAGTCCCGGCTATAGTGCCATGTAGTTGTGACATTTGTCACAATAGCACCGGTGTTACCGAGTGTTTGGTCGTCCCGACTAATATGACGTTCAATTGTGACAATGGAACGATAAATGTACCAAGAAGTTGGTACATACGGCGCAACTATGACATGCGATTATGACAATGACATTATAGCGGACACAATAGCAACATCTAGTACGATTATGCCATGCGATTGTGACACTGTCACAATCGTCAGGCACTATAGCATAGGGTGTACCGTGATCTGGTGCATTCGGTAGATTGTTCCATGCGATTGTGACACTGTCACAATCGCAGGGCACTATAGCAAGTGGGTACCAGTGCCTTAAAATCCGATTTTTCAAGGCTTTCTTCATTTGGTCACAATTTCTTCATTTTTCATCCATTTTGGGCGATTCTTAAGGCTATGGTTTCGTATTTTGAAGCTTGTCAAGATGGAAACTAAGATGATTAATGATTCCTTGATGATTTTGGGGTTCATAGAAGTTGAAAAGTAAGTCGCTAATCTACCATCTTTTAACCTAGGGTTTTGATCTCTTTGCACCCACAACCACAAATCATTCCTTATGGTATATGTTGGTGTTTTGGAAGTAAATGAAGTATTTTCGGAGCTCTACATCTTGGCTTGAGGGTCGGTTCAAAGGATTACCTCTCTTCACAAAAGGGAGCTCAAGTTTTGGGGTAAAACCTAGATTTAGCTTAAATCTAGCAAGGTGAGTTGAAGTTTCTTTGTGAAAACTTTGTACATGCCAAAAATGTCCATTTTGATGTATTTATGTGTTTTACTTGATGATCATAAATGTTGGATTATTTGATGAGTTTTGCATATTTGGTACATTTGATTATTAAAACTTGTGAAATACACATATTTGGGGGTTTTGGACATTTTGATAAATAAATCTTGAGAGAGTGTCATTTTAATGATTTATTTCACGAATGGAGATTATTTGACGTAAATGCTCTCTTAGTGTATTTGGCTTTATAAACCATATGGAAACTACACCTTATGGTGTTATAAAGTATTTTGGAGATACACATAGTAAGATTCCATTTGGAAAAAGGTCAATGGTGAGTTTTTAGGTTAATCATACTTTTGGAGGATGTGTTGCATAAACTTTGGTTAAATACGCTTTTATCGCTTATGATGACTTTTATTGAACAGTCATTGAGTTTTTGAGTTTTTGGCTCGGTTTCAACCATGTTGGGTCTTGAGGACATTTGTCCGGATTTAATAGCTCGATGTGGAGCTTTGGGTATAATTTGCATTTATTGCTTTTTATTTGAGAAGTACATGTTTCAAGTGTGTAGGTCATTCAATTTGGAGTCATGTAATTTAAACTATAATGCAATGGATCCATAGGCATAGAAATCGGTTTATTGTGTAAATGTGGGATAAGATTACCCAAGTTGTAATTTGGACATAGGCATTGATTATATGATGTAATTTCTAAGTGAACAAGTTTGTCTTGGATGGTGAGATCCAAAGGTAAAGACCCGGATAAAGTTGAACTTGGTGATTCTTTAAGTAAAAGACTTGGATAGAGTTAAACTCATTATCGTATTGGACTAAAGACTTGGATAGGGTTGATGTCCATAATGACTAAAGACCTGGATAGGGTTGATGTCTACCATGACTAAAGACATGGATAAGATTGATGTCATTGATTGTCCATCCTTGAAACATGCTTATAACATAGATACGTGACATAATTTTTTGTTCCCGCCACGTTCAATGGAAACGGGTCTCCCCCGTCGTCGAAAGGTGTTGTTTTAGGTATTGAGTTTTATCCACGTTTTCGGTGACGTTTTGAATATGGAGTGTTCTCCATCAGTTATGATTTTTGTAACACCCTCAATCTGGAAATAGCAACTTAATTAAAATTTTCTAAATACATCAATAACTGAATCATTTACAACCACAATTCAGATTCAATTTCAATACTCATACACCATCTATACAACAATCTATGGAAAAGACGGGTGCTACTAAACCCATGGATAGACACTATCTCCAATCTGCGGAAGACTTCACCAAATACTTACTCTAGCTCAAGGCTAAAGCTCGACTCCTCAAAGCACTGCTAGAACCGAACCCCCAACAGGAACCTGATGCACATGCCGACAAATAAAAAGGGTTAGGCTTAACGCCTAGTGAGCTCAAGAGGTTTAACATGGGTGAATAAACCTTTAAAAGAAAGAATGCAGTTTAAAGCAAGGTCTTTCGAAATAATATACTTCAAAATAGAAACGACACATTTTCCCATAACATACGCTTTTAAAGATAATGCTCCCAAACATACACTTCATGCATAAAGACGCAATCCGGAACTCACCCAAAATGGGGTCATAGTTCGATATTTCAATTATGAACTTGAAAATAATGCCTTATATCCCAAAACACCCAAAGCACGGGCGGGACATAATACTCGACCCTTAAACACGGAAAACAATTCATATACAACTGATACGTCGATGAAACCTGTAACTTGGATTAATACTCACACGACCATAAAATATAATGAAATCCGTATATTAAAGAATGGACAATTAAATATCCAAAATACAGCGGGCCGACGACGGGGGATACCCGTATCCGTTGAGAGCGGAGGAACACAAAAGTATGCCACTCTAACAACGTTGATCGCATGACACTTCACGACTCTCAAGCCCAAGTGCACCTACGACCTCTTGACGAGTTTCACCCAAAGAGATAGCTGACCTTAGCGAACAACACCGGAATTACCGCCAAAGGCTCGGCCCACGGGGGATACAACGAAGGCATTGCCCCACATGGCGAAGGTTCCAACGCCCATCAGAGGACTACCCCCTAGTCATAATAGCTCAACCGGAACTCAACCACTCTTAGTGCCTACTCGTAAAGACAAAGTCATATCCCATGAGTCCCGGAGTCCAACCCCGTACCACCCAAATGACAATAAAATAAGACTGACTTACGTGCCTATGGATCCAATGCAACACAGTCTAAGATTACACGACTACTCATGAATGACTAAAGCACTCGAGCCTGTAGCTACCAATAACATGCAATATAATGCATTAAGATGTAAACCATGAAATGGAACTCTACATCGAGCCATTAAACCCGGACAATTGTCCACAAGACTCTTTTAAGCCAATCCCGAGCTAAAATGCTCAAAATCCATTTGACCAATAACTAATGGTTCTCCAAATGATGAAATGTCTTTTACAACGTTTATGAAGACACATATCTCAAAGACGAGATTAACCCAAACTCCACATGAAATGGGACTAACGATTTTCCAAAGGTTTTATAAAATGCAAATGTACCAAAATGCGTATAACACGAAATAGACTTCATTTGTACGATCAATGGTGCATAAATCATAAGAATAACTTTTACTCGTACAAAATCACCATGAATGTGAAAAGCATGCTATTTACTCGTTAGAACATTCAAAACCCAAATATAAGCATTTTATGAAGTTAACGCAACCCAAGTTCACCAAATGTGAAAAGTTATCAAAATACTCACTCTTCGACAAATAACCAAGTAAAACATATTTTACTTCAAAATACTCCAAACTTATCAGCAGTTAACCATTTCGTATAAAACACTTTAAAATAACCATTTTGGCATGTACACCGTTTTCACAAATCAACTTGAACTCACCTTGCTAGATTTAGGCTAAATCTAGATTTTACCCAACGAGCTCCCTTTTGAAGGCCGCTTGAATCCTCAAGCCGAGAACTTCCAAAACCTAGATCCATACAATCCAAACCATTTAGAAACATTCCCCAAACATTATACACCGAAATCCCTAAACGAGATTAAAACCCTAATTTCTCCAAAATCATCAAATCCGAGATTTGAGATACCAAACACTAAGAAACCATCAATGGAGCATTTATAACCTTAATTCAAGAAAACTTACCCTTGAAGACAAAGAGGCTTCCGAGAACACCCAATCCAACATTTCAACCCGAGCTCCCAACCGTTGAACTTGATGAGGAAGATGAAGATGAAGGTTTTGTGGTTCAAGCTCCCAACTAGCTAGATGATTGAGAATCATGAGGTTTGGGGAGAGAAAAACCCCCAAAATAGGTTAGGGTTCGGTTTTGGTGTTTGGGAGAGAAAAGGGAAGAAGATAGAAGTGAGAGTGAGGGAAATGGTTGAGAATCGCGACTCTTAAAAGACCTGGGGGCCGACCGCGATTGTGCCCGGCGATTGTGCCAGGGCACTATCGCCAGGGCACTATCGCCCCACATGTACCGCGGGCACACCCCCGCTGGCGATTGTGCCCAGGGCACTATCGCCAGGGCACTATCGCCCAGAGTGCACTGAGGCTCGATTCTTCCCATTTTCCGTACAGACCACTCATGACGCGATTGGCTTTCACAGACAGGAATTTACGGGTGTTACAATTTTAAGTGTTGAGTTTACTATATTTTGGTATTTGGATAATAATGTTTTATCTAAATTTCAGTATTTGACCATTGATCATTATTCACGTTTTGGATGAGTATTGGATTTCGAGTTCATATTTGAAGGAATGTTTTGTATTGGGGTTTTCATCACGAAAATGGTGGGTTTTGAAAAAATGTTGCTTTCATATTTTATATATACTCTATTTTAGAAATCGTGATTTAAATAGCATTCTTTTAGTTTACCGTTTTATATAAACAATGAAAACTCTTGAACTCACTAGGCGTTAAGCCTAACCCTTTTTATTTGTCGGCATGTGCATCAGGTCCTTGTTGGGGAAATGGTACTAGCAACACACTAAAGAGTTGAGTGCTAGTTAGATGCACGAGAAGGATATAGTTATTTGGTGATGTCTTCCGCGCTTTGGAGATAACGACTGTTATTGGTTTTTTAGTAACACCCGGCCTTAATCTAGTCTTTATGTAAGGCTTGATTTATCTATTGTTAATGGTAAATCTAAATTTGCTATTCGAGGAAATCAAGTATTGAATTATAGGGAGGTATTTATCCTTTATTTGATGTTCTGTTGGAAAATTTAAATTAGTCGCTCTTTCAAAATTTGAGGGTGTTACATACGCATAGACGCATCAATGATGAATACGGTGGTTGGTGTTTGGAGGTCGTGGGTATTGTATTTGCAATGAGGTAAAGGAGAGGTGGGAGGTTGCAGATGGCTCTGTGAATGCACAAATAATGCAAATGGCATTAGGGGGAAGGGAGATGGGTAATGACGGGGAGAACGAGGGGTAGGATGTTAGAGGTGGCATCTTCATAGTCGGAGATGCCATATGGGTTTCCAGAGTTTCTGTGTGTGTGTGTGTGTATATATATATATATATAGAGAGAGAGAGAGAGAGAGAGAGAGACAGAGACAGAGACAGAGAAAGAGAGGGAGGGAGGTTCAAGGGAAAACCTCAAAAAAATGGAAAACTGAAGAACACTGTAATACCGTCCAGATGGAAGGCTACCAGGGTGTTCCTCAGTTTTTCGCTTTTTTGAGGTTTTCCCCTGAACCTAACCCTATAATATATATATATATATATATATATATATATATATATATATATATATATATATATATATATATATATATATAGAATAAACTACAAATTTGGTGCATGTGGTTTATCAAAAATAACACTTGTTGTCCCTGCAATTTCGAAATTATAATATGGCCATCGTGGTTTGCAAAAACGTCTGAATTTGGTCTCTCCATTTAACGGCCTTTAAAGAATCCCGCTAGATAAGGGGTATTTTAGTCTTTTTATACTTTTATCACGTTTTTCATTAATAAATAAATATGTAAATTATAGGGACCAAAAATGTAATTTAGATATATAACATAATATACACATATATAATACATCACAAGAAACACTCCTCCCCCAAACCTATTTCTCCTCCTACGGTGACCTCAAGGAATTCTCCTCCGACCACCCTTTAGGAACTCCTCCGACAACGTTCTACTCCTGTTCCTCCACCCTGCTTTACCAAACCCATCACCTGCAGTTGCACCTCAGGGACTCTTTCGATGAAGCCATGACCCAATGAACTCCTCCCCCTTGGTCTATCGCTTGACCCATATCCAAAAACTTGGGTTATGTTATGTACAACTCGTCGCCTCCCTCAAGCCAAATCCAGAACAATTGAGGTTTCAGACCCATAAAAGGTCGAGTTCCACCTTACACATTGAATAGATCAAGGATTTGATTCAAGGATCGGGGGTTCAAGGTTTAATTCAATACAAATAAATGGTTAGGGTTCTTGTTTTTGTGATTTGATTCAAGGATCTGGAACATTGTGTAACACCCTAAAAATTCGGGTAATTTCGAAAATTGAAAATATGGCAATATAACATTTGTAATTGGAGTGAACCACCCAAAAGGGTAAAAGAGTATGCGTTTACAAAACCTGAATATGCATGGGAAATCGACAACAAACTAATCTAACCCAATTCTATCTAGATTACATAGGTTGTCATCCCAATACTAAAAATATGAATAAATTGTTCCAACGCCAAAACTCCAAAATATCTAATCAACCAAAAATTGCCCTCAAGAGTCCACTGTAACACCCTAAAATCTCGGGTAATTTTGAAAATTTAAAATTTAGCAATATAACATTTATAAATAGGGCAAACCACCCATAAAGGGTAAAAGCGTAAGCATTTACAAAAAACTGTAAGGAAGTAGGGGGAAACGACAACAAACTAATCTAAACCACAACTAGCTAGATTACATAGGTTATCAACCCAATACCCAAATGGAATAATTGTTTTAAATGCTAAAGCTTCCAAAAATAACTATCATCCAAAAATGCCCTCAAGAGACCACGCTCTTCTCTCAACCCCTTGACGACCCGCCGCTAAGGGAACCTGTTTTACACATCATTTGAGAAAAAGTGTTAGGCTTAAAGCCTAGTGAGAACATACAGTTTATATGAAAGATAACAAGAAGAATTAATTGCAACATGAATAAACTGTTTTCGTAAATGGTTTGATAAGCACATAGTGACCTTCCGGCCCAGACTTCATCTTGCGATGACGGGAAGAACCCGAATTCCAAGGATCGTGGCAAAACACAAAGTAAGCCATTTTCCAAGTTTTGAGCTCACCATACTAGGATCAAGGCCACAAACATGCCGACTCGTACTAAGATGTGGGGTAGGGCACCCAATGATCCCTAGTCATGCTCATTCACTAGGATTTACATTTACGACCCACGACTAGTAACCGGTCCCACATAACCGTACCAAGTTGCCCTCTAGGGTCCAATGTCTCAACTAGCTACATACGGGAGTTATCCCTAAATAATAAGTCGACTTTATACCTATGGATCCACTTGTAATAGTCTAGACTTGTCACAATAACACTTTTGACCAACTATAATCAAACATATAGTTCATAATACCATTTAGTTCCCAAATCACATTTTAGGGTTAACTACTGATAAGAATACAAAGTCCATACATAAAACATGAGACCATCTTCTCTTTTCCCAAATATGATTCCTTATCGAATAAATCTTTCAAGTGTAGAACCATTTAAATGTAAACATGGATTTCCTCAAATAAATCTTTATTTCCTTTTCCCGAAATACAACTTTCAATCAAAATACCCATAGTATGTTTAAAACATAAACTTGGCCAAAAGCCATAAGTTGAACGTTTACTCATCCAATGTGACAACAATCATATTTGTAGTTCCAAAACATGGGTTGTATCTATATTTTACAAAATAATAAGAAAACCTAAAATTTCCCAAAACACCAAGTTAGGTCAAAATTTCATCAACAATGGAAATGTAAACAAGGAGATATTTAGAAGTTAAAAATGCATTTTGATGTGTATAAAGTTTAATAAGATGGAAGTATGTACTCACAATATGGGTTTTATCAAACCCCTAGCAAAACTCTAGGATGGAGTAGATGACACTAGTTTTGGAGGAGGATAAATCTTTACAAGGAGCTTAAGATCACCTACACAACCACCATTAATGAGGAATAGGGAGGTTGATGGAGTAATAAATGTGGAGGGAAGATTTAGGGTTTAGGACTTACCAAAACTGTAGAGAGAAAAACGACCTAGCTTCTTCCAAAAATCAGATAAAATGACTTATTTTCGAAGCTGGTCTAAATAAGGTCACTGTGCCCGCTCACGATAGTGACACGCGATAGTGACATTGTCACTATCACGGGGCACAATCGCGCCAATTGTACCGTAGGTCGAAAGACCTTCGCGATAGTGCCCTAGCGATAGTGACATTGTCACTATCGCGTGGCACAATCACGCCAGGGGTACTGAAGTCCGAAAACCCGCGATTTCAAACCTACGACATGCGTGACGACTAAAAGGGATAGATACAACGTAAAGGAGTATAACGATACGCATAAAAGTCGCAAAAACGGAAAAGTTGGGAAATCTAGACTTACGTGAATTTACGGGTGTTACATCCACGCTCTTCTCTCAACACCTCGACGACCTGCCGCTAAGGGAACCTGTTATACACATCATTTGAGAAAAAGTGTTAGGCTTAAAGCCTAGTGAGAACATACAGTTTATATGAATGATAGAAAGAAGAATTAATTGCAACATAAATAAATTGTTTTTGTCAACCGATTTTGCAAAGGATTTGATAAGCACATAGTGACCTTCCGGCCCAGACTTCATCTTGCGATGACGGGAAAAACCCGAATTCCAAGGATTGTGGCGAAACACAAAGTAAGCCACTTTCCGAGTTTTGAGCTCACCATACTAGGATCAAGGCCACAAACACGTCGACTCATACTAAGATGTGGGGGAGGGAACCCGATGATCCCTAGTCATGCTCATTCACTAGGATTTACATTTACGACCCACGACTAGTATCCGGTCCCACATAACCGTACCAAGTTGCCCTCTAGGGTCCAATGTCTCAACTAGCTACATACGGGAATTACCCCCAAATAATAAGTCGACTCTATACCTATGGATCCACTAGTAATAGTCTAGACTTGTCACAATAACACTTGTGACCAACTATAATCAAACATATAGTTCATAGTACCACTTAGTTCCCAAATCACATTTTTATGGTAACTGTTGATATGAAAATACAAAGCTCAAACATGAAGCATAAAGCTATTTTCTCATTTCCAAATATATGTAAAACCATCTTAATGTAAACATGGACTTCCTCAATATAAACCATTTATTTCTTTTTTTACGAAATACCACTTTCAACTAAAATACTCATAATATGCTTTAAACATAATCATGGCTAAAAGGCCATAGGTTGAACATTTACTCATCAAAATATGAAAACATCCATATTTATAGTTTCAAGACATAGAATACTTATTTACTTTACAAAATGGTAAGACAACCTAGAAATCCCCAAAATACCAAGTTAGGTCAAAATCTCATCAACAATGGAAATGTAAGCAAGGGGATATCTAGGAGTCAAAAATGCATTTTTATGTGTATAAAGTTTGATAAAAAGGGAGTATGAACTCACCGAGTGGGTTTTTGAAGAAAACCCAAAACCCTAGGTTTTGACTCTTTGGAGAAGATGAAGATGGAGATGGTGATCGAAAGATTCCAAACACGAATCTTTTGATAAAACTCCCAACTACTAGCAATAAGTGTGGTAGATAGGGTTTTGAAGAAACCCTAAGATGATTTAATGAGGAGGGAGAAGTTGAGAGAGAAAAATCAATGGAGGAAAGTAATGAGAATGAAAACATTGGGCTGAAATCTCATTTTAGACGTCAGGGGTCGCGCGCGACTGGCGGCGCGGGTGGACTTGCGCGGGTAACCGCGCGAAACAATGGAGTCGCGAAGGGCAGAGCCCCGCGCGGGTGGTGGCGCGGCTCCATCCGCGTGGAGCACTGGCCAAAGACTCCACTTTTTCGGCTACAACACAAAACTTCCAAACAAGACAAGATTCTAGGCAACAACCAAGGCTAAGGTTTTGCCACACAAGATAAACGGATAAAAGGAATGCTTTGTTTACCCGAAAATTTGGGGTGTTACATATTGGTTTCAGTTTTACACTGATCGACGAGTCTGATTTCACTTTCTATATTAGTTGATAGGGTTCTGATAGCAGAAAATCGTATAGGTCCACAGAAGTGGCCACCTGTGTTGCCACAGTGGCGGTGCAAGTGCACACCAAACACTATGATCGTTATAAGTTTCGAGTAGTAGGTTGAGAAAACAATGGTTTCAATTAGAGAAGAAGAAAATATCTTTGAGCGAGATTGGTGCTTTTAACAATTAACAAATAATTTAAAGAAAAGGGTATGGGTGTAGGATTTATCTAAGACATTTGTAGTAACCTCGTAGTCAGAATCAATGTGTCACAATAACATCTATAAAAATCCCTTTCTCTCGAAAATGAGTTTCCACAGAAAGTGGCCACTTGCACCCACAAAGTTGCCACTATTGCCGACTCAAGACTTGCCGATTTAACTAAGTAAACCTCTAAGGATTTTTGTTCCACCAGTATGGATATAGAAGCCCAAATATCTTTGTGACACCTATATCGACCAACATTTTGAACCCTAGTTAAAATCATGCAAAAACCCGTATCTCTACGTGGTTATAAAAGAATTTCTCAAATCTTCTTTGCATCACTCAAGTCGTATTTCCGGATCCGCCCATCTCTGGGTCTAAGATCAAATATTAACACTAACAAGTGATCGGCTTGTCCGCGTTGAGTTGAAGTCCCGACTCAAATGACCAAGTCTAAAAGCTAGCAACTATGGCAACACCCAAGTGTTGCCTACTAGTCTTAGATTTGGCACACACCCACACCCACACCCACACCCAAATGGGTGTTTAGCTCATAATAAAAAGATAAGACATGATAGAAAAAGAAGAATACATAAAATTACTTACATTAAAAATAAAGTACAATTTGTGGCCACTGTGTCGCCACAGTGCTGGAAATTAAATACTAGAAAATAAATGACAACTACAACTACAACTATAACTACCTAGGAAAATAAAAAAGAGAATAGATCAATGGCTGAATTATTCTACATTGTTGGAGCTCTCCTTCAACTGACATCTCAAGGCCTCAATTTATAGTGGATGATGAAAAGGGTGGTGGAGGGTTTTACCCACAAAGTCTTTCAATGAGTTCAAGTCTTCTTTGACCCAAAGGCTCCTTGTTTTCTTCATCTATTTTTTCATGAAAGCTCATATATTACTTTATCTTCCTTAAGCTTTTTAGATAGACATTTTTGGCATTGATATCTTTCCACCAAGATTTTTCTTTTGTCTTTTATCTTCTCTTCATCCCCTTGGTTTCTAAAGCTTAGTCTTTAATAATGCCATTATCCAGCTAAAATGGACAGAATAATACATGCAAAAAATGATTTTTTTCAACTGTCCTCGGATTTACGTCATTTACCACAGTGGCGACAAAGTGGCCACTTTCTGCAGTCCAATATTTAGCCCAAAAATGATGCTTTCAACCATCAAAACACAAACTTTTATCCTCAACAACTCCAAATGAAAATAAATAAATAAATAAGAGAAACATGAAGATGTAAAGGGAAAACACACACTAAAATCAAAGAAAAGCACACACAAACAATGTGTAAATAACACTCAAAATGAGAGTTATCAGGTTCTTGTTTCAGTGATTTAAATTTAGATTTTAGGGTTAGATTTTTTGTGGTGGATAATGGTGGGCGTCGGTGGTGGCAGCCGGAGGAGATGGGTGACGTAGTTGGAGAGGTGCGATCATTAATAATAAAAGACAAAAATAATCAAGAAGACCAAATAAAAAGACAAAAATCTAAAAGGGTAAATTACAATTTTGATCCTTGTGGTTTTGATTGGGTAGAAGATAAAAAATAGTAAAATGATGAAAATGCCCCTTTAGTGGCCGTTAAAGGGAGAGACCATATCTGGACATTTTTGCAAACCACGATTGTCATCTTGTAATTTTGAAACTGCAAGGATGAAAAATGTTATTTTTGACAAACCGCATAGACCAAATTTGTAGCTTACTCTATATAATATCAAGAGTAAACTACAGTTTTGGTCCCTGTGGTTTGATATTTATAACGATTTTCATCCCTGGTCTTTCAAAACTGTTTTTTTAGTCCCTATGGTTTCTATTTGCTTCCATTTTCGTCCCTCCATCTAATTTTATTAAAATTAAGTGTTAATTCATTTAAAAATTGAATAAGCAAATTACATATTTGGTTCTTGTGGTATATAAATTTTTACATTTTTATCCTAGTTTACATTTTTTTTATTTTTCCTTTATTTATTGTATTTCATCAAGACATTTATTTTTCTATTAATTATATTGTATATTTTCATAATTATTATAACTTTAATTATAAAAATTGTTAAACAATTTCATTAAAAATAGTGATAAATACATTATATTTTTTTCAAAGCTTTAGGTTTAAATCTTTTAAAATTAAGGGGGTGTTTGGTTGGGGGTATTAGAAGACAAGGAATGAGAATGATATTCATTATATGTGTTCTGTAGAACTCACCGACAAAGACTGTCGCCTCTCCTTTTCTGCAAAACTCGCCCGAGGGTTTGATAGATTTGGTTTAATCAAGAAAGAGACGGTTTGATAGATCTGGTTCTTCATTTTGATATGTTGTTCGATTGTTTATGTTTGATTAGCTCGTTTTTTTTCTTCATCAGAAACCTCGATTTTTTTGTTGGATTTAATTTCTTCTTTTGTTTTATGTTGATTGTTTTTTGAGTAAACTACAATTTTGGTCCCTGTGGTTTACCGAAAAATATGAAAGTGGTCCCTGATCTTCAATAAGTGCAGATTTCATCCCTGAGGTTTCAATTTTTCTATGAAAGTAGTCCCTCATGGCGTTAGCTCCGTTAAATTGTCCGTTAACTCAGGGGTAATTTCGTCCTTTTACACGCTTCTTGTGTAACATCCTAAAAATTATGGTGAATTTAAAACTTAAAAATTTGGCTATATAACGTCTATAAATGGTAGAAACCAACCTACCCAAAAAGGGAGATCCAATAACCTGTAAGATAAGATTATAACAATCTAAACCAATGCACGTCAACCCAACACGGGGAACCAAGTATGGCTATTACAACCCAAGAACAAATAAAGAATACAATTCAACAACCTAGTAATCTAACTTGTGCAAACAAGATTAATGCCAGGTGTCGCTATTCTACCAAAAGGTATAATCTCTATACTTCAAATATTGGTCACTAAGTCATCAAAAAGACCGCTCTCGACCCCAAGGTCGTCCTCTCAATCCCGACGAGTCCCACCGCTAGAGTGACCTGCCATACATGACAATCAAACAAGTGTTAGCCTAAAGCCTAGTGAGAATATATAAGCGGAAAATAACTTAAACAATAAACCCAATTGAAGTCATATAGCCGATATAGTCGTGAGCTAAATCAAAACAAATCCAATAAACCATTAGCATTCAATAAATACTCAAAACAGTTCAAACCACATAGCGAGCTCAACTACTCCAAGTCAATTGCTCGAAAACATCAAGTCAACCACTCCAGGTCTATTCTTGAGAGTTCCAAAACAGGGGAACTCAAGCACATTGGGATTACACCATACTGTCTATGGGACGCTGCCCGACCGTATAGGCCCACACCCTACTTACCATGGAGCCCGATGCCTATCCCGTGCCAAGGGTAACCAAATGTCCGGACGAGACATTGGAATACCGTGTCTATGGATCCATTGCACTAACACCAAATACCAAAACATGCTAATACAACCATATTAATCATGCATGTAATTCATGAAACCAAATCCCAAATATGTGAGTTACTAACATGGGCTTATCTCACATTGATTAAGGAACCTTCGTAACCACAACCCCATCAATGATAATACAATAAATTCTGTTTCAAAAGCCAACATATCCAATAATTGGTCTAATACATAAAATATTCCCAAAACCCTAGTTTTCACTTTAGGTGTTATCAAAATTCCAAGTAACAATTATTAGTTATCAAAAGAGTGGGTAAACATGGAAATCATTAATTTCTTTAAAACACCATCCATGAAAACCTTGTTTAGACCAAACCATAATATCTCAAAAATCCATAATTAGGTCAAAACACAACAAAACCCAAAGGTGATTAGGAGACAAGAATAAGTTCATAAACACATAACCCTAGCATTTATATTAGAGGAATGATTAAGAAAACTCACCTTAGATGATTTCAAGGAAACCCTAGGTTACAACACTTGAGGGTAGAATGTAGAAGACGACTTGGTGATTCAACCACAAGATTCTCAATCACCTTCAACAACCTAACCACACCCAATAAATGCAAATGATGATCTCCTCTTAGAGCAATAAATGAACAGAGATGAAACCCTACCTTTTCCTCTCTTCAAAATCGGCTCTCCAAAGCTCCCAAATGTTAGAAATTAGCTAAAAAATCGCGAAAATGGCATTTAAGTGATCTGGGGCCGACCGCGATAGTGACTCGCGATAGTGACATGTCACAATTGCGTGTCACAATCGCCCGAACTGTGGGATTCGCGGTATAATCCCCGCGATAGTGACACTTGTCACAATCGTTGGTCATTATCGTGCCAAGCCATCAACTCTCGGTACAAACCCCACGAGAGTGCCCCGCGAGAGTGACGTTTGTCACAATCGCGGGCACTGTCGTCCCAGTTGTACCGAACCCAAAATCACCCGATTTTGACCTGAATGTGCGCGTGATCAAATGTACGGATTAATAAATTAATTTATGATCAAAATAAATGCATACCAAAATCGAGGGTGTTACAATCCTCCCCAACTTGGAGGAGATTTCGTCCTTGACATCTTGACTAGGTGAAGAGGTGAGGATATCTTCGCTTCAAATCCTCCTCGGCCTCCCATGTCACATTAGCACCGCGGTGGTGCTTCCATTGGACTTTTACCATCGTGACCTCTTTGTGACGAAGCTTCTTCTTCTTTTTCTCCAATATTGCCTCCGGTTCTTCTATGCAACGTGAAAGGTGTTGTGAACTCTCCTCCTCCCCTAGACATTTACGGAGGTAACATACGTGAAAGGTGTTGTGAATTCTGCTCATGTCTGGAGGAAGTTCTAACTGGTAAGCTTGATGCCCTACTCGTTTAAGCACGGTGAAGGGCCCAAGGAAACGGGGACTCAACTTCCCACGCTTCCCAAATCGTATAATCCCCTTCCAAGGGGACATCTTCAGCATAACACGGTCTCCCACTTGAAACTCTATCGGTCTCCGCTTCTTGTCGGCATAACTTTTCAGTCGATCTTGAGCCGCTTTTAAGCGTTCACGTATATCTTTCACCTTATCCGCCGTCTCTTGTACAATTTCAGGTCCGGCGCATTGCTTCTCCCCCGCTTCCATCCAGCACACGGGAGTTCAGCACTTGCGACCGTATAAAGCTTCAAACGGTGCCATCCCAATACTCGAGTGGTAGTTATTGTTGTATGCGAACTCCACCAAAGGTAGGTGCGAGTCCCAACTACCCCCAAAGTCGATTACACAAGATCTCAACATATATTCTAGCATCTGGATTGTCCTCTCGCTTTGACCGTCGGTTTGAGGATGGTAGGTCATGCTCAGCTTCACACGCGTGCCCAATTCCTTTTGCAACCCATCCCAAAAATGCGACGTGAACCGACTATCATGATCAGAGACAATAGATAGCGGTACACCATGACGAGATATCACCTCATCGATATACAACTTTGCCAGCTTGTCCATTGGTAAAGTCTCCCGCATGGCCAAGAAATGAGCGCTCTTGATCAAACGGTCCACTACCACCCAAATGGTGTCATGACCGCGCAAAGTCTTTGGCAATTTCGTCACGAAGTCCATCGTGATGTGTTCCCATTTCCATTCTAGAATCTCTAAAGATTGCAAGTTGTCGTAAGGTCGCTAGTGCTCGGCTTTCACTTGTAAGCAAGTCACACATCGCTCCACATAATGTGCAACATCGAGTTTCATAACTGGCCACCAATAGTGTAACATTAAATCCCGGTACATCTTCGAGCTCCCCGGGTGGATAGAATACTTCGATTTGTGGGAATCCTCGAGGAGAAGTTCTCGATTGCCCCCGATCTTAGACACCCATACTCGTCTATTGAAAAGCTTTACTCCTCGACCATCCTCCGTCAAGAGTAGATGTTGCTTTGACATGACCTCTTCCTTAAGGTTCTCCTCTAATAAGGCTTCTATTTGTGACGCTTTAATTCGATCGATGAGTGTCGACGTCAACTCGATCCCCGTGAAAGTAGCTTTGAAATTTCCCCCATAGTCCTTTTGACTAAGAGCATCGGCAACAACGTTTGCCTTACCCGGATGGTAAAGCAACTCGCAGTCGTAATCCTTTAATAGCTCCAACCACCTTCGTTGCCTCATGTTTAATTCCTTTTGATCAAAAATGTGCCTCAGACTCTTGTGATCCGTATAAAGGGTGCACTTCGTACCATAAAGGTAGTGTCACCACAACTTTAAGGCAAACACCACTGCCGCTAACTCCAAATCGTGGGTTGGGTAGTTGACTTCATGAACTTTGAGTTATCGTGACGCGTAGGCGATCACTTTACCCCTTTGCATTAGAACGCAACCCAAACCCATCTTCGACGCATCGCTATAAACCACAAAATCTTCCGTCCCATCGGGTAGAGATAAAATGGGAGCTTCGCAAAGCTTCCTCTGCAGAGTTCGAAACGTCTTATCTTGACTCTCGGTCCACACAAATTTCACGTTCTTTCGGGTTAAGGTCGTCAACGTTGAGGCTATCTTAGAAAAGTCTTGGATGAATCTTCGGTAGTACCCCGCCAATCCTAGAAAACTTCGGATTTTTGACGGGCTCTTGGGTGGTTCCCAGTTCATCATGGCCTCGATTTTCGCGGGATCCACTTTCACTCCTTCCCTTGTAACTACGTGCCCCAAAAACTGCACCTCTTGAATCCAAAAGTCACACATTGAAAACTTTGCGTAAAGCTTTTCTCGTCTTAGAACCTCTAACACCTCCCCGAAGGTGTTGTTCATGGCTATCTTCGTCTTTGGAGTAAACCAAGATATCATCGATGAACACAATCACCGATTTATCGAGGAATGGTCGGCACACTCGGTTCATCAAGTCCATGAATATAGTCGGCATGTTGGTTAAACCGAACGGCATCACTAAGAACTCGTAGTGACCGTAACGCGTCCTAAACGTCGTCTTTGGGATGTCGCCCTTTGCCACCTTCACTTGATGGTATCCCGACCGAAGGTCGATCTTTGAAAAGCAACCCGCACCTTGTAGTTGGTCAAACAAGTCGTCAATCCTCGGAAGTGGATACTTGTTCTTTACCGTTACCTTGTTCACTTCTCTGTAGTCGATACACATCCTCATTGAGCCATCCTTCTTCTTGACGAACAAAACCGGTGCTCCCCAAGGTGACGAACTCGGTCGAATGAAACCCTTCTCAAGAAGGTTTTGGAGTTGAGTCATCATCTCTTTCATCTCGGTAGGGGGCTCGGGCAATCGGGGTCGCCCCCGGAACGAGATCAATTCTGAACTCCACCAGTCGATCGTGTGGCAAATCGAGAAAGTCTTCCGGGAACACATTGGGAAACTCGCGTACCACCCTTACTTCTTCTAGCTTCCTTTTCTCGAGTTTGGTGTCGATAGCATAGGCCAAGAAGGATGAGCATCCTTTCGCCAAAAAAATTCGCGCTTTGATTATTGAGATAGTCGCCACTTCGCCTTTCCTCCTTTCACCATAAATGATTGGCATCCCTCCGTTTGCTACGGATAAACGGATCATCTTCTTGGAACACACAATCTCGGCGTGATTCTCCGATAACCAATCCATCCCTATTACTACATCGAACCCGCCGATTTGCATAGGCATCAAACTAACCGAAAATTTTCTGCCATCAAACTTAAAAGTGCAATCTCTTACTACATCCCAAATTATCACTTGACCCCCGTTAGCTATTTCTACCACAATGGCTTCTTCTAAGCTACTCATAGGTATGGCAAACTTTTGACAATACGCATCGGATATAAAAGAGAAGCTAGCACCCGAATCAAACAATACACGTGTAGGCACGGAATTTAGGAGAAACGTACCCGACACCACATCAGTAGAGGCATTGGCTTCCTTGGAAGACATTTGAAAAGCCCTTCTGGCCACGCTTGGAGGATCCGTCTTCTTCCCGCCACTTCCTCCGGTCTTTAATTTCGGGCATTCGTCTCTAACATGTCCCGGCTCTTTTCACTCGTAACACAAGCGTCCCTTGATGGGACAATACTTATAAGCATGCCCGAGCTTTTTGCACTTAAAATAAGCCCCGGGAACGAAGTTGCATGGGCTGAAATGTTTGCTTCGGCACTTGGAACACCACTTAGCCTCGGTCCTAGAGTCGGCTCCCCGGTGGTAGCTGTTGTTGTTGAACGGTCTTGGTTTCTTGGAGGCTAGGGAGTTTCCCTCCCATTTTCTCTTCTCAACTTGACGGGAACCTTCTTCCTTTCTTAAGGTATAAGCATCCTCCATTAATTATGCTTCCTCTATCGCCTCTCGGAGTGTAGAAGTCTTCGACACTCTAACCAACGACATCATGTCGGACGGAAGCCCCTTAATATAGGCTTTGATCTTCTCCTTCTCTGTCGGGACCAGGTGTCCCACCAATCCCATCTTGTCCATAAATAGCCGGGTGTACTCCTTCACTGACCGGTTACCCATCTTCAAGTTCTGAAACTCTTCCTTTATTCGGTCCATCGACCTCTCGTTACAGTAATCTTCGAGTAGCTTCTCTTTGAACGTTACCCAAGACAATTGGGCCAAGACAGTCACCTCAAAGGAATCGGAATACACATTCCACCAAGTGAGGGTCGTCCCTCTCAACATTTGCGAACCAAAAATTGCTTTTTGTCCTTCACCATACTCGCTCGAACGGAAAGCTTGCTTCATCTCCCGAATCCAACCCACACAGACTGACGGGTCGTCTGAACCTTTAAACTCCGGTGCTCGTAAACCCAGAAAGGCCTTGAATGTGCAAGTTTTCGTCGCTTTCTCAACCCTCGGGGTTGTGGTATCATCAGTAGGGAATACAGGTCCGGTACCCCCGGATCCCGCTACGACGATGTTCTCGTCCACCGTTTCATGCCTACGGTTGTTGTGGTTGTCCCGGTTCTCTAGGAGTTTTAAGAATAATTCCTGTTGTTGCACCATAGCTCGGTTCATGGCTATCATCATTATGTTCATCATCCTCGTCTCCACCGTCACCTCTTCCAAAATGGGCTCTCTTGATTCTAAATTGCGTCGGGGAATGTGTTCGGGTCCCCCGCCTAACACATTAACCGGACATGAGGGTTCTTCCACCACGGTCACCCGTGGTTGATTGGCCGTGGATGCCGTGGCGTCTTGCCCTTCCTGTCTATTCCTGGTGGTAACCATTACCTGCCACACAAGGCCAGATATAGAATGAGAGGTGAACCGCACGAATAATATAAGGAAACGTACTACTACATTCACCAATTATCATAACAACAGTAGATCAAGTATGCTCACGTAAAACATATTCATAATAACATTAGATAAGTGAAATTATGAATATTTGATACGTACGAGTTCTCATCACTATCGTTACAACTTTCAATTCACGTAAGTTCCGTCGACTTTGAAGCCATCCTATCTTAGGAGTTCTACCCCAATCTCACAAGTCATGACTTAATAATCTCAGTTTAAGTCTAGACATCTTACCATCATACCTAGTTCCCTTAAACTAATGCTCTGATACCAACTTGTAACATCCTAAAAATTAGGGTGAATTTAAAACTTAAAAATTTGGCTATATAACGTCTATAAATGGTAGAAACCAACCTACCCAAAAAGGGAGATCTAATAACCTGTAAGATAAGATTATAACAATCTAAACCAATGCACGTCAACCCAACACGGGGAACCAAGTATGGCTATTACAATCTAAGAACAAATAAAGAATACAATTCAACAACCTAGTAATCTAACTTGTGCAAGCAAGATTAATGTTGGGTGTCGCTATTCTTCCAAAAGGTATAATCTCTATACTTCAACTATTGGTCACTAAGTCATCAAAAAGACCGCTCTCGACCCCAAATCCGTCCTCTCAATCCCGACGAGTCCCACCGCTAGAGTGACCTGCCATACATGACAATCAAACAAGTGTTAAGCTAAAGCCTAGTGAGAATATATAAGCGGAAAATAACTTAAACAATAAACCCGATTGAAGTCATGTAGCCGATCTAGCCGTGAGCTAAATCAAAACAAATCCAATAAACCATTAGAATTCAATAAATACTAACAACAGTTCAAACCACATAGCGAGCTCAACTACTCCAAGTCTATTGCTCGAAAACATCAAGTCAATCATTCCAGGTCTATTCTTGAGAGTTCCAAAATAGGGGAACTCAAGCACATTGGGATTACACCATACTATCCATGGGACGCTGCCCGACCGTATAGGCCCACACCCTACTTACCATGGAGCCCGATGCCTATCTCGTGCCACGGGTAACCAAATGTCCGAACGAGACATTGGAATATCGTGCCTATGGATCCATTGCACTAACACCAAATACCAAAACATGTTAATACAACCATATTAATCATGCATGTAATTCATGAAACCAAATCCCAAATATGTGAGTTACTAACATGGGCTTATCTCACATTGATTAAGGAACCTTCGTAACCACAACCCCATCAATGATAATACAATAAATTCCGTTTCAAAAGCCAACATATCCAATAATTGGTCTAATACATAAAATATTCCCAAAACCCTACTTTTCACTTTAGGTGTTATCAAAATTCCAAGTAACAATTATTAGTTATCAAAAGAGTGGGTAAACATGGAAATCATTAATTTCTTTAAAACACCATCCATGAAAACCTTGTTTAGACCAAACCATAATATCTCTAAAATCCATAGTTAGGTCAAAACACAACAAAACCCAAAGGTGATTAGGAGACAAGGATAAGTTCATAAACACATAACCCTAGCATTTATATTAGAGGAATGATTAAGAAAACTCACCTCAGATGATTTCAAGGAAACCCTAGATTACAACACTTGAGGGTAGAATGTAGAAGACGACTTGGTGATTCAACCACAAGATTCTCAATCACCTTCAACAACCTAACCACACCCAATAAATGCAAATGATGATCTCCTTTTAGAGCAATAAATGAAAAGAGATGAAACCCTACCTTTTTCTCTCTTCAAAATCGGCCCTCCAAAGCTCCCAAATGTTAGAAATGAGCTAAAAATCGTGAAAATGGCATTTAAGTGATCTGGGGCCGACCGCGATAGTGACTCGCGATAGTGACATTGTCATAATCGCGTGTCACAATCGCCCGAACTGTGGGCTTCGCGGTACAATCCCCGCGATAGTGACACTTGTCACAATCACTGGTCACTATCGTGCCAAGCCATCAACTCTCGATACAAACCCCGTGAGAGTGACTTCTGTCACAATCGCGGGCACTGTCGCCCTAGTTGTACCGAACCCAAAATCACCCGATTTTGACCCGAATGCGCGCGTGATCAAATGTACGGATTAATAAATGAATTTATGATCAAAATAAATGCATACCGAAATCTAGGGTGTTACATCTTGAATCTTCATCTTCAACCTCATGAACACCAAGAACATGATGAATATTCATCTTCTACCTCAAGAACATCAACAATTTAAAACTCATATCAAACTCAAAAACCAAAAATTTAAATCAAATCCATGTCTAAAAACCAAATCCTAAATCAAATCCAAAGTTTAGAAACCTAAATCACACCTACATTTAAAAATCAAAAACCAAAATTAATTTGATGTTTTGATATTAGAAGTCTTGAACATGAATAAGAGGATCCATTATTGCTAATGCAATAGATCCATCCTTATGTGTAAAATTTAATTTTTAAAGATGTGTAATTTCTTTGGTTTCTTTTTTAAGTAATTTTTCGAATTGGGTTTTAGGATTTTTGCATCATTTATGTATCTCTTTGTAACATGTATTCTCCATAAATTACTTAATTTGAGTCTCAGAGCTTTTAGAATTATTTTATGAGCATCTCAGTAAAATTTAGATACTCAGGATCAATTTTTGTTAGTGTCGTTATATTTTGAGGCAAAAAAGAGAAAAGTCTGAGAAGTTTTTGTGCCAACGGGGACCGAGTGACTTACCATGTGGCTAACGCCGCGATAAAAATTGGCCTAAACACTGAGGTGTGGTCATTGAGAGCTGGTCGAGGATGAAGCAAATAGTGGTCGAAGTTGCTCACTATGCGACTTATGCCGCGTAAAAACTCGCCCGAAGCATGGGGTTGTGTGAGTCATCAGGTGCAAGCGACTTTGGGCTCCTAAATGTGCGTCATAAGCCGCGTCGTGTATCAGGCGCCTAAACCCAACATGTTTTCCCCTTCTTTCGTCATTGAATTCATTCTTCATTCTCATTTACTCCCAAAACCCTTATCTTTCTTCATTAAGTTCGTTGGGAGCTTTTCTAAGGCAGATTTTGGGAAGACTTCAAGATATTTATTGACATCTTGATTAAAGGAGCAAGTAATGGCCAAAGATTCAAAGTATTATCCCTATTTATAGGGTTTTGCTAAGTTTCTAGGTTTTCTCTAAAAACCTAGCAAATGAATTTATAGGGCTTTAACGTCGGATTGAGTAACAAAGTTAGGACTAGGGACCGGTTTTAAAACAAAATGCATATCTTGATGATTATTTTTGTAGTTTTTTTTTCAACATAGGGACACTTTCGTATTTTTGAACAAACCACAAGGACCATTTTTGTAGTTTAATAATTATAATTTCTTTTTAATAAAAGTAGCTATTAGGTGTACCCGACGACAGAAAAATGTCAATAACTATAAAGTAAAGGAAAAATCTCACTATGTATGAAAAATCTCAAATAAAAACAACAATAACAATATTTCATTTTAAAAATTAGGGGTCTTTAAAAAATCGTTAGAATCCAAACCAATGAAACTAATTAGTTTTTGACGATCTGAAAAATAGTTAAACCACTCGTTCCGATCTAAAATACGATCTGAACGTTTTTTTGAACGGTCTAGAGAGAACCAACTGCGAAAACTACACATGTATTATTTATATTCATTTTTCATGTTGTAGGCTCTATTTTTATGGCCCAATTAAAATTTTCCATCTAAAACATTATGTTTTTAGTTTTCATTTCTCAATTGACCATGTTATCCAAAATTCCAGATCGTACTTCGACTTACTCAATATTTGTCCAAAATTCAAACATTGTTTGTGCACTTGTTTAACTTTTTTTCACCTTGATCAATGTTTTTTTTTAATTCTAGAGATAGACGTTTCTTTTATAATTCGGTATATTATTTTAATAATGGTTTATCAGTAGAAATTTCATTTTGGATATAGATGTTATGTTTTTTTTGTTTAAAACTCATAAAAGGCCCAACCCACCTAAATCAGTGAGATGAGAGCGACTTTTCGTAGTTTGGTTTGACCGGTTTAGTCACTTGCTTCCAAAACGCTCGGTTTGGAGTAGTTTGGGAGGTTAAACCGCTCAAATTAGATCACGAACACCTCTACTAAAAATAATACTAAGTTTTCATTTCAAAATTCACACAACATTTAAATAATGGGTAGTGTTATACATTGAAAATGTAAAAAATAAGTTTTGATATTGACGTGTGTGAAGAGAAAATCAAGAAGTATGAGTGCATTTAACCCACCTCTTAATAATACAAAAACTCAACCACCTATGGAAGAGTAAAATAAGAATTTGAATCTTATTTTTTTTAATAAAAATTAAGAAAATATGTAGTATAGTAAACGAGATTGACTAGACAAAAGGTTAGAATCTCGCCTAACTTCCTATCTTCGTCTATCGTTCTTCTTCTTAGAAACATTCATTTGCCTACTTTTCCCCTAACCAGGCAACAATCTTTTTGAAAATCAAATGGTCAGTGACGAAAAACTTTAAAAAACCGTTCTAAATATCTTTTTTCGGTTTGTAAGGAATAGAGATCTTATACGACAAAAGTTTAGGTGCAAATTCAAAAGGATTAACTTTGTTTTCTGTTTACGTTTTGTATAGCATAGTGTAAAAATGAAGTTTTTATCAATCATTTCTTTATGACAAAATTACGTATAAAAATATCAACCACAAGGGTTGTGGTGTGGTGGTAAAGGTTTAGGGAGTTCATAGCGCTCAACCCGGGTTCGAGCCCCACTAGCAGCACTTATGACCACTGAGGATAAACTCAGGGCTGCACACTTTAGCAGCTGGGCCAAATACCCTAATTGCTAGGGATTAGTCTGGACTATAGGCCCAGGATACCCTTTCAAAAAAAAAATATCATTATACCTTTAGAACTTTAAATAACATATTGAACAAATTAATTTTTCCAGTACCATCTTTCAAATTAATTATTTCAATGTTAGTTAATTCAATTATAATATAACAAAAATATTGTAATTAATAAGATTATCATTTGATTATAAATGAACAATAAAATAAATCCAGAAGAATTTCAAACTTATAAAAACATAATAATACATACATCTTTGGTATCAAGAAAACAGAATTTTGGGCTTCACCATTAAATTTAAGCCACTAAAAAAACTCACATACCATTAAAAATATTATACATGAATCATTCTATAAGCTTTTGACTAATAAGAAGCATGTAAAATTGTATTCTCTAAATAATTTAACTTTGCAAAAATCCCGACAAGTGGTGCCGTGTTATACGTACACGCTTCTGTCTGCATATAATTTCCTCTTTTGTCACTAAACTCATCGTTATGGTTGGGTCCACCAACCAACGCCCCAACCACAATGTTCGGGTTCGGGTTTCTGGACCCGTACCAATTGTCATAGCCTTGAGTGCACCCAATGAACCCTTTGTTCTCTCTATAGGACACAATCGATGCACCTCTATGGTGAACCCTAGTAGGGAACCTTGGGCCAAAGCCCACTAGATAACTCATGTTCAATGGATTAGAGCCCAAAATATAATCCACTTGGGATTTTGAAAATTGAAGTAGCTCTTGAGGTGTTACCTCTCCTCCATGGCATTTTAGCTCTTTTCGGTTTAATTTTCGGAGTAAATCCGAGTACACTAATACCAAAAATGACCCTGAAGAAACGTACTGCATGTTGTTCCACTGTCGAATGTATATGAGGCCTCCAGGGGTAAAACCGACATTGTGATTGGTACCGTTGTTTTTGTTCAGGCATGAACAGATGTAGTACTCGGCTTTCGTTTGGTATTGTTCTAGTATGCCTTTGTGCTTCATGTGCTTTTCTTTAGTAAGCAGCTGCATAAATGAGAAATTTTAATTAAAAATAGTGTAATCGTTAACAAAACTTAAAACACATGTTGAACTAAAAAGAAAACAAATATATTTGTAAAAATGTACCTATTTGCAACATGGAATTTTCATGCCAATCATAGAGAAAAACAAAAAGGGAGTAATAATTCTTACGAGGACTACACTACATACCATATGGGTATGTCTCGACTTCTAACTTCAATCAAAATAATTAGTTCGTTCCTCACAAAGACTACACACACACACACACACACATATATATATATATATATATATGGGTTGGGTTGGGTTCCGGTGAGAAATGTGAGAAATGATTATCAACTGTTGGATGAGAAATGGACGCACATTAGTACAAGATGCACCGAGATAAGATGCACCAGATCAATTCTCTTCTAAGACGCAATTCATGGGAGGACTTGAGATTAAAAGAGATCAACGGTTCAAATCCACTTCTATCGTTTCTCACCGTTAACTCAACTTCTCACACGATTATTCACCTATATATATATACATAGGGGTTGTTTCATTTGCAACCCTTAAAAAGGTTGCAAACCTTGCAACCCACATCTTAACCGTCGGATTCATGATCATTGATTAAAAAGATCAATGGTTTTAATTTGGTTTCCAAAGTTTTCAATGAAATTTGGTTTCCAATTGAAACCACCCCTATATATATATATATATACTTGGGATCACGTGAAACTAGCATGTTTTCATAAGACACATGAGACCATATTTTTATACTTGAAACTTCACAACAAAACACTGTGAAAGTAACCTTCACAGTTTTTTGCAGTGAAGATTCAGATTTTTTGTTACCTTCACAATGTTTTGTTGTGAAGATTCAAGTGAAAATATGGTCTAACAGGTCTCACGAAAACAAGTTAGTCTCACGTGAACCCAACTCTCTCTCTCTCTCTCTCTCTCTCTCTCTCTCTATATATATATATATATATATATGCAAAAGAGTAAGAAGAAAATGTTCATATGTGAATCATTATTCATTTGAAGATGCAATCCATATAAATAATTTGTCTATCCGTTTACATATGCATGTTCAAATAGATTTTTTAATAATTCACATATGAACATTATTTTCTTACTTTCTCATGATATTTAACCTTTTTATTTGAACAGATATATAAGAATATATATATATATATATATATATATATATATATTCTTATTGTTTCTCGATATTATAATTCTACATCGACTAGATTTTAGACCATTTATCTTTCATATATGTTGAAACTTCTTCCTCTACTTAAGGACTTATTAGAAAGTAATCTAAGGAGCTTCTATATAAGCCCAAACTCGATATGGTATTTCATTCTATGCATTGTAAAGTTCGAAAATTTTCATTCTAGTGACGTAATTGCAAGGCATCAAACCTCCATTTTACATATGTAGAGCAACCAAAGTTTATGCCTTAAGAACTTATTTAAATACTATATGTTAACAACTTGATTATAAACATGAATTTAGCATGTTGAAAGGTAAAAATGGTTTGAAGAAAAGATATGGTAATCATGAAAAAGGTGTGTGAAAATTAAAAAGAGTGGAATGGGTAGAGAGGGAGTGGAGCATAAATAGGTGAAGCTAGAAGCTTAGCCACAGCCTACCATAGTTATTTGACATTTGGCAAAGACAATTCTCCCTTAAAAAGCATCACCCCCCATGTGCCCTTCCCTTGTATGACCCCCCATATTTGTACTCTTTCCTTCCTTATAAATTAGATGCCTTCCTTACTCTATTTACAATCCATCAAATTTTCCCTTTTTTTTCTAATCTTAATAACAAATCTTACTGTATAATACGACTTAATCAGTAAATTAACGTTTGATTATTACGTCACTAAGGGGCAGTTTACTAAATGCTTATCCGGTAAATGTTTACCGGGTCATTTACCTTAACATATGAACATTGCTAGGTTTGAAAATCTTACCCGATAAGAACGATGATAATGATGGATAGTTTTACCTGGTAAGTGAATGTGAGGACTCTTACTCGGTAAGCGCTTATCGAGTAAATTGATGTATATGATACCGTTTTTATGTACTACAATCTTATCACTAAAGTAAGTTAGAGTATCAAGACTCTTTCTCGTAAGCGTTTACCAGATAAATGTTTAGGTAACAACCAAGTCTATTTAGTTTGTATCTAGTCAAAGGTTTTTCTAATCTTAATAACAAATCTTACGACTTATCGCTTATGTATGTTTGTTTACAACTTAATAAATAAGTCATTAGGTCTATTTGTTACCTATCCAATCAAACTTTTTTTGATATACCATTTGTATTTTATTTATATCCCTTCCTATAAAAGATAGGTGAGTGACAAAAATGATAAGAAATGAGGTGAGTAATAACACCCAAAATGATAAATGTCTACATCAATTTTAATATTCGAAATTAAGTAATCAAATTGTAATCATGTTTATAAGTAGTTTTGTGTTGAAAAGTTGAATCTTAAAATGAGTATGTATTAATGTGTCAAATAATATAAAGAGAAAGAGAATCCTATTCTAAAGTGACTATTCAAATCTATGCTTTGATTTGAATGAAATCCTAAGTCATAAAAAGATACAAGACACCTATATATATATATATATATTTGAATGTTCCAAAATAAAATCCTCCATCTATTTCGTTATAAAATATTTATGTGACAAAAATTTCGAATGACATCATACATTATTAGTCATTTTTCAACTATTTCTTCTAGTGTTTTTACAAGGACGAAATTTCATACTAGACCAAACTATTTAACACCATAAGAAAGGTTTTGAAAGAATTGTAGAAAGTTTCAAGGTTTTAATTTGACATAAAAAGTTTAGTAATTTGTCAATCTTCTACAATCTTTTTAATTTTTGTTCCGCCTATTTTGAAGGAACAAAAAAAATGCATTTGCCCACTTAGAGCATCTCTAACAACTATGCAAAAATAGAGATTTAAAAAATATTTTTACTCCAACAACAATGCTATAAATGTATGCTAAAATAAAGAAAAGAAGAGAAGATTATTCGAAATAGAGATTTTTGCTCCAACAAATTATCCAAAATGCAGAATGTAAAAGAAAGATAATAAAAATCTCTAAATTTAAAGAATTCTAAAAAAAGGTTACATAGAAAAGAGAAATAATTTTTTTCCTAACAATCAAAATCCAAATTAAATGTTTAGAGAAAATGATAAATCCCCCCCCCCCCCAAATTCCCCAAACCAATATTTTGACTTTTAATTCTCTATTTTGAACAATCTATTGGAAATGTTCAAAGATTATCTTCTCCCACTTTAAACTATGTTCGGCAAACTAGCTTATAAGCTAGCTTGTAGCTGATAAGCTAGCTTTTCAAAACGTTACTTTGAGTAAACATTTCAATAAGCTAGTTTATGGTCATTCGAACGTGTACCAGGAAAAAAAAAACATAACCTAACAATAAAACACTAAAAATGGTGGGTACATTGAACACTAAAATAAATCAACTTCAACCACACACTAAAAACTATCTTTAATTAATAATATAATAATAATAAACATCTTAATATATTAAAAACTATTAAAACTTAATCAATATATCTATAAATATGTATATGTAAAGCGTTGTTCAATTGCAACGCATTTACATGATGTAACACATGCAATCCTAAATATGACCTCTAAATATAGATGCCAACAATTTTTCCTTTATTTTTTATTAGTATTTTAGTGTTGAGTTTGAGATGAAAGCGCCTCAATTTTTGTGTTTTTATTGTAGGACGGGAGATGACCTAAGGTGTCCGTCGCATCAAACGTAACACAACAAATATGTGGTTACTGTCTTAAATAAAAAATTAATACTATTATTAGACATGCATATGCATATGCATATAAATACTAGTTTTTTATCTTATTTTATTTTTCGCATCGAGCCTTGCGTTTCCATTTTTAAAACTTTGATTCAATCTATTTTCAAAATTTTACTTTTCAAACTCTGTATTGTCATTTCAAGGGTCTTGACTCTTGTTATCACCAACAGTACAACAAATTAAACAATGGAGATCAAATTCATCAACAATGGCAGAAAACCGATATGTAAACAACTGTACCTGAGATGCAAGCACTTGAATACCAGCGAATTTAACATCCCAACTGAATTCAGTAATCGACCAACCGATTCCACCGAACGATTCGCCATTATCGATCACATAATTCAAGTAACGGTGGTTGTCGGTGGCTCTGTACAACCACATCGCGGCCCACAGCAGTTCGTCCTTGTAACCACTCACTGATGTGTAGTAATTCTTCGCCACTCCAATGTTTTCGTCGTATTTCCCTCTGTACTTGTCCCCAAATTCGAATAACTAACAAAATATCAAATCGATTAATATCTTCTCAGTTTACCACAAATGTTTTGATGTACAAATTAGGTACGATCAAATATGGAGAATAAGAGATCGAATCATTTTTGAGTACCTGTTGTGCATGATGCAATAACAGATGAGAATAATGTGGATTTGATTTTTTGAAAACAACGGAGGCCGCGGCCATAGCGGCGGCGGTTTCTCCGGCGAGATCTGATCCAGGATTGTTTTCGTCGATCTTATACGCTTGCCGTGACGTCGTCATGTCCTCCGGCCGTTGCCAACAGTAGTGATCGGTGTATCCGTCACCTACCTGTCACGTTATCTGTTACACCTTAACACGTGTACAGTATCACACAGTAAACACCATAGAAATTCAGTTACCTCAGCCCATAACACGTTAGGGCTAGTGTGAGCTTTGATGAAATAATCTGTTCCCCATTTGATCGCCTCCACGGCGTGCTCTAACTCGCCGGCACCGGCGATGTACTCACCGTACTCGATAATACTCCACGACAGCATTGTGACGGTGAATGCCATCGGTAAACCGAACTTGACGTGGTCTCCGGCGTCGTAGTAACCTCCGACTAAGTCCACCTATTCGCCGGAAAATCAATAATAAGCAAAACTAAATGAAAAAGTAAAACGAAAATACACAACAATAGGTTTAATGTTGGTGACGTACGCCTTGTTCGAGACCGTCGGTGAGGCCGGAGTTATCGCGCCAGGTGACACGTTGGTTGTACGGAAGGCGGCCGGAGCGTTGAGCTTCGAAGTATAGGAGAGATTTAGTTAGGGCGTCTGCGTAATTGTGAACAGGAGTGGATCTGGAGGAGGGGAAAATGGAGAAGAGTGAGAGAATGAAGCAACAATGGTGTAAAATTGATAATGGCAGCTTCTGGTTCTGCTTCATCATCATCTTCTTCTCCATTTTTGGTGGGTTTTTTACTTTGAATTCGAAAAAAAGATGAAAATGAAAATTGGATCTCCCTCCTAAAGAGATTTTAGGAGTGAAGAAGAGGGTGTGAGAGTATCAGAGTGTTCTGTTTAGTGGTCTTCGTTTTATAAAGTGGCAAAGAAGATGAAAAATTCCATGAGATAGAGAATAATTAATGTTATTCAATGATTTTATTGTATTTCCAAAAAAAAACTTAACTTCTCCGAGACTTATTAGAAATTTTGAAGATTTAGGGTGTTTTATGTTTTTTTAAAGTGTTTATCAACTTATATGATGATAAAAATGAGTTTATAAAAAGTGTTTGAATTAAATTATTGTAGTACTAAAACATAATAAACGAATAAGTTGTTATTTAGGGGTATTTGAGATTGCTTATACATGTAAAATAATCAATAAAGTCACAAGTTGTTTCAAATAAGTTGATAAGTCACAACAAAATGACTTGTGAAAAACTCTTTGTCACCAGTTTGATATCGGTAGAATCAGTTTTTATTTTCCCCATCCAAACACTAAAATGACATATTACCGGTACCACAGTGCAATAAGTCAATAAACCTTTAAAATAAGTAATCCCAAACACCCCTTAGAATGCATGCCTTCATATATGAATGCATGCGTTCATATATGAATACGTACAAAAAAAATAGTGATATTCTACTAGCATTCATATATGAACGTCTACTAACATTCATATATGAACTTCTGTTTTTTGCATGCATTCATATATGAACACACACGGCTAAAAAAAAAGAAAAAAAAGTGATATTCATATCTGAACGTATGCGTTCATATATGAATGCGTTTGGATAATTTACAAAAATACCCTTCGAGTAATAAAAAATGTGAGGTACACGGGAGTGGACCATGGGAGCAATTATCCCCTAATTCTCGGTCAAAGCCGCCGATCTTGACCGAATTAATGGTTTAAGATCACTTCTCTATTTCTCATATATTTAGTGTTTCTCAAATGAACCTTTCCCTATATATATATATATATATATATATATATATATATATATATATATATGAATATGTATGAATCACAAAAATTCATATATGAATCAGTTGAACTAATTAACAGATTCATATATTAACTCATCATGTGTATTTTACGAAATTACCCCTCTACCTTCTATAGACCACACAAGAAATTATCCGGTGCTTCGCAGTCAAAGCCGCAAATGTTGACCAGATGAATGACTAAGCTTACTTCTTTATTTCTCATATATTTACCATTTCTCAAATGAACCTCTCCCTATATATATATATATATAGGGTCAGGTTCAGGTTCAGGAGAAAACCTAAAAAAAAAAAAAAAACTGAATAACACTCTGGTAGCCCTTCATCTGGACGATACGCACTTGTGTATACAAATAATTTATAATATGCACACGTGCATATGCACAAATGCATAATATGCACACATGCATAAAAACCAGAAAGACAACTTAATTACCTGTATGCACAAGTACATACCGTCCAGATCAAAGGCTACCAGGGTGTTCCTCAGTTTTCTATTTTTTTGAGGTTTTCCCTTGAACCTCCCGCTATATATATATAGGGGAGAGATCAAATGGAAACCACTATAATCATGCAAACCGTGAAAACCATCGATTTCGTTGTTTAAGTTAATGAAATTATTTCATATAACTCTTTTATTGATGAAATTGTTTCATATATTTGTATTTCTTTATGTAAAAATGAAATTGTTTCATGTATTTTACAAGGTTCTAAATGGCGTGAGGCGTGGCGTGACGGCGAGGTCAAACCTCAAGTCTTAGGAGTTGTGGCGAGGCCATGACGTTTTCCAAGGCGTGACTTAAGGCGGAAAATCTGTATATAATTTATATGTATATATGTGTATGTGTGTGTTTTTATCGGTGTCTTGAACAATAATGAACGAGTTATTAACAATTTAAATTCATATAAAACGATTAAAAAAAATCTAAGCTATAATTGATACTAATGAGTAAATTCCAATCGAATTTCGAAGTACACAAATTCAAAGTTGTAACGCCATGGCGCGCCATAACGAGCTCGACACCTTATCTCGACAAAAGAAAAAAGAGAAACATTAAAACCGTGATTTATCTCGATGCATTGCACGAGTACCTTTCTAGTATATATATATATATATATATATATATATATATATATATATATATATATACTTTGTTTGGTTAAAACTTAAATTTATATGTTTTAATATATACTATAAGCGTATTTGCGCAATTCAGCGAAATACATCACGATTTTAATATTTATTTTTATTTTTTGTTTTTTATTGATTTACAGTACGATTTTGGATGATTTTTATTGAGTGATAATGGTTTTTTTATATATAAATTTGTTTAATTTAGGCTTAACAATATAATGTTTTTTATATAAAAAAATTAAGTAGTTTGTTAAAATTCATTAATTATCTTATATTTTTTAAATTTTTTATATTTAAATTGAGATGTTTATCCTGTTTTGATTATGTTTATCAGAATTCAAGTTTCATAATTTTAGGATTTGGGGATTAGAGATAAGGATTTTGGGGGATAAGAATGAAATGTATTAATTATGGTTAAAATCATTTAAAAATAGTACATATTGTTTCATTAATTATTTTTTAAGAGATTTTAAGTATATTAGCATTAAATAATAGTACATAATGCTTAATACATCACGATTTTAATGTTTATTTTATTTTTTGATTTTTATTGATTTACAGTACGATTTTGGATGAGTTTTATTGAGTGATAATGGTTTTTTATATATAAATTTGTTTAATTTAGGGTTAACAATATAATGTTTTTATATAAAAAAAAATTAAGTAGTTTGTTAAAATTCATTAATTATTTTATATATTTTAAATTTTTTATATTTAAATTAAGATGTTTATCCTGTTTTGATTATGTTTATCAGAATTCAAATTTCATAATTTTAGGGTTTGGTGATTAGAGATAAAGATTTTGGGGGATAAGGATGAAATATATTAATTAGGGTTAAAAGCTTTGCAGGTAGTACATTAGGCTTTAGTAGTTATTTTTAAGAGATTTTAAGTAGATAACTTTAAATGATAGTACATAAAGCTTAATGAGTTGTAATTGAGAGTTTTTTATGTCATCTTTATAATATAGTATAGATAATAAGTAACAGAAGATAAACATCTTTTTAATTATTTTAATTGAAACCTTTTAAAATATCTTAAATATAATTAATATTTTAATTTTATAAATAACTAGAAGCGTATTTGCGCAATTCAGCGAGATACATCACGATTTTAATGTTTCATTTTATTTTTTTTGTCGATTTACAGTACGATTTTGGATGGTTTTGAGAAAGTGATAATGTTTTTTTATAAATTTGTTTAATTTAGAGCATCTCCAACAGCATCTTCAAAATTTCTCCAAAATGGAGAATTAAAAGTCAAAATCTACATAAAAATTTACATCCATCTCCAACAGATTATCCATTTTAGAGATGAAATAATTACTTATAATATTAAAATATTGTATAAATCTAATAAAATATTATTTATCTCTCATACACATCTCATTTAAAGAAATCTTATTGGTAGAATATAATAAAAAAAACATTTTATCTCTCATGGTAATCATTTTTTGAGATTTTGGAGAGTTCTCCATATTTGGAGAAAAATACATTCTCTCTCCTACTTTCTTCATTTTGGAGAAAGATTTGGAAAATTTGTTGGAGCACAAAAATGATTAAAATCTCCATTTTCTTCAAAATGGAAAAGATGTTGGAGATGCTCTTAGGCTTAATAATATAATGTTTTTTTATATAAAAAAATTAAGTATTTTGTTAGAATTCAATGATTATCTTATATATTTTAATGACATATAGAAAAAATAACCAATTACATATTTAATAATTTAATTAAAACAAAATTATAGTAATATAATATATTAGTAATTAATAGTGATACATGGAAATGTCTGCATAAAAGGAAGGTCATGTACATACCAAATTGATGGGTGTTTGAAGCTTGTAGTAGTAATATGTATATTGTGCTTTGATACTTGTAAATTAAGATATTTTTAAAATCTTGCATAAAATGATGATATCTTATGTCTAATAATTTGTATTTAAAAGTTTTTTTATACGTGTTTTATAATATAGTATAAATTAATACTTTGTCTAATAACAACATGATGTATTTTTGGGGTTCTTGTTCTTTATCTGGTTACAAATTAACAAAACATGTTCATAACCACTACTGGTAATTTTTATTTTGTTTTAATATAAATCTCATATTTTGAAATAATATTAATTACCATTTTCGGTTTACAATAAAACATTGCGTTTTATTGCATCGCACAAATATATATATAGAGAGAGAGAGAGAGAAAGAGAGAGAAAAAGGTTCAAACGAGAACGTTAACTATTTAAAAAAACAAGAAAACAGTAAATTATGTACAAAATAATATGTGATTTTACATTAACTCGAAAAAACGGACGCAAACAACTTTGGGCGCGACCTAAAGTCGCGGACAAGGTCACGTGAACCATATATGATTTTGTATTTACTCGGTTGTTCTCGTGTTTCTTAAATAAATATTGTTCTCGTATGAACCCACCTCTCTCTCTATAGAGACGATCATTTGCAAATTTTTTAAATCATGCAAACTTACAAACCCATATAGACCATCCGAATTTTTGATCAACGGTTGAGGATTTTTCGGATTTAGATTTATTTAAAAAAATAGGGAAAGGGTAGTTTGAAAATAATTTTAAATTTAAAATATATTAATTAATTTGAATTAATCTAATTATGGTTACATCATCTCCTTAATTTTCTCCATCATTACCTAATCTCTCTCCTTCTCTCTCAAAAATCCGGCCACCATTTCTCTCTTTCTCTCTTGAAAATTTGGCCATCATCTTTCTCTTTCTCTCTCGAAAATCCGGCCACCATGACATGATGAACAAAAATCCGACAACCATGATGAACAAGAAAGTGAACATCTCTTTCTCTGTGAAAAATTCCGGCTACCTTGATGAACAAGAAAGTAAACCCGAAAGGGATGTCAAACTCCGGCGAATTCTTCTAAACTCCGGTGGGTTTTCTGCATTTTCATAAATGGGTTCATATGTTTTTTCTCATATGAAACGTGAAATTTTCAAAATAATCATATACTTTTATAATTTCATATATTTTCATAAACCGTTTTCATATCCTTTTCATAAATGGTTTTATATAATTTTTCTCTAATTTTAAATAATCGGATTTTTAAGTTTCATATATTTTCTCCTATATGAATATTCAGATTTTTTTTCGAAATAATCATATATTTTCGAAGTTTCATATGTTTTTTCTCATATGAATCGTGAAAATTTCGAAGTTTCTTTATGTTTTTTCTCATATGAAACTCGTCGGAAATGGGGGAGGTCGTTGTCAGAAGTGGGATGGTGACGGTGGATCGAGAGAGAGAAAGAGGGAGAGATAATTAAGGAAGTTGGTTTTTTCCTAAAAATACGAAATATGTAAAAAGACAGAAATACCCTTGGTTTGTATAGTTTGTACTAATAAAAAGTTTCTATTTGAAAGAGTCTCTCTTTATATATATAGACGGAGGTTCAAGGGAAAACCTCAAATAAATGAAAAACTAAAAAACATCTTATCGACCGTTAGATTAGATGATCTGATGGATATGATAAAACAGACGGTTACAACAATTTTTTTTAAATTAAAAAAACTTTCACCCCCTATTTTTTATTCGAAAAAATACAAAAAATGAACAAAATTCGAGGGAAATAAATTACTCCAAATAAACGATCATATTTTTCTCGTTAATTTGACATCCATATTCATATACTTTTTCATTCGTTTTTTCGTGGTTTTTCAGTTTTCCATTTATTTAGAGTTTTCCTTAAACCTGACCCTCTCTCTCTATATATAGGCCCCATGGCAGTCGTGGCTTAATGGGCAACAGGGCCCATGAGGGCATCCAATTTTTAGTAGACTTTTTAATATGCTAGGTTCAGTTTTGAAGGCCCATATTTTTTTTAGTGTTGAAGATGGCAGACCGCTTAATCCAGCAGACCACCACCGATTAAAACTCTTGTCAGCCTTGCGATTCACTCACGACGGACACTACAGCCGAACAATCTTTCGACTCTCGCTTTCACATTTCAATTCTCAGCTCTCGTTATCGTTTTGTGACTCTGTGACTATCTCTCTCAAATTCTCCATCGGTGGATGTCCTAATCTGCTAATCGACTACTGGATCAGTGGATTGCTGCCCTAAATCGAACACTGGAAGTCTGGCCTTCTAGGGTCGTGGTTGCTGCCCTAAAACGATTAAGAGTTGTTCCTTAAATCGATTAATCAAATTACGTGTTGGCTTGTTGATCTCTTGCTAACTTCTTGCCCCCAAATCGACCACCAATCCTGCCTTAATTGGCTAGTATATATAATAAAAAGGGTATGATGGAAAAATGGTTTTAACAAAAGGATTATAATTTAAAAGGAAAAAAAGATTATAACCATAATAACTTGCCTAATACTAATTCAGTAATAATCAAGTCTTCAACAAACATTCACAACGAAACACCACGGTAGCATATTCCCTAAGTCAACATCGTGTTTATTTAAGTTTGACTCTTCATATATTTTGGGACACTCAAAGTTGACCCCTTTTAATTACAAAATAAATATTTTATTGTTTTAAAAAATGTCATATTCACCATGTTTATTTAACGATTGACGTGACTCAATAATATGGAATGTTTTAGATGAGAATGGAACCTCATATTTCTACTATACGGTGGCGTTTGATTCATAAATTTTGGAGGAATGTGATGGAATTGGAATGTTGAATTTCATTGACCAAATTTTATTCCTTCATTTGGTTCGTCATTTTTCACAAAAAGAATCTTTGAATTCCATCAAATTCCACAAACGAGGAATTTAACATTTCTTAACAACTACAAGATATTTTGATGAAATGTAATTTTTTTTTTCATAATACCACATATACCCTTAACCCAATATAACCTAATAACATAAAAACTTATTTGATTAAAGCACAACTCCATCGTTCCTTCTCCAAACGATGCCTCCATCGCAGGTTCCTCTCCATTGCAACACAGGTTCGATTTATGTTTTCTATCTTCAGGTCGATTTCTCTGGTCGCAGGTTTCTCTATGGTTATTTGATTTTTATCTTCTGTTTTTGAATTCTGTTTATGTTCGATTTATGTGTTGTTCGATTTCTGTTGGTTTGCTTCTGTTGGTCGATTTCTGTACCTTTCAAGAATCTGGTTTGGTTATGTATTGTTTGATTTCTTAATTGTAAATATTGAACACGTCCCTTTCAAGAATCTGATTTGTTTCTTGTCTTCTTGATAGAAATCAATGATTTGTCAAGAATATGTAGATTAAGCAATCTCGTCTTCTTGATAGATTAAACAATGTTTTTGTACCTATCAAATATTTAATGACTATTTTATTAAAGCATTTTTTGTTTTAAAAAAAATTAAAATTATCAAAAAAGTTAATTTAGTCATTTACCAAAAATTCATTCAAATTCCAAAGCTACATTATGTGAACCAAAACAGATGGGTTCCAATTCCTTTAACAAATTTCATTTTAATTCTGTCAACCAAACAGGTGGTCAAACCTGACAACATTCCATTTCAATTCCTTAAGTCAAATTATTTTGACATATTCCATTTCATTTAAAAACATTATGCGAACCAAACGTCACTTAAGTCTATTAGGCCTCACTCTCGAAACAAAAAACCAAATAATAAAAAATTGTATAAATTTTCTTTGATTAACGGTTTTATTTTTTTATAATCGGTTATTCATTCAAAACATTTAAAAGAACAAGTTCTTAGTTTGATTATGGATCATAATCATACTGTATCAACCTGTCTCACATGCATATAAAAGTATATTTGTGAGCTCATCATATGTATAAAATTGTGGCCACCAATAACTTACATCATGATTAACCACAAGGCTTGTACTTAGATAGGGAATTCCAACTCCCAATATTTTTCGTCATCATTCTTTTAGACGAAATGGATCTTTCCTTATATCCGACGCTTCGACCGATCATGGGAGTGCTAATCGGATGCGCTTTGTCCATATTAAATTGTCTGATTATTTTCTGGACATATGCGATCGGTGAAATAATATTTCACAAACTCGGTGTCCTAGCTCAAATATCTAGACAAAACCAAGTTTTCCCAATATATTTCCTCTCAAAATCAGATTTCAAGTAGCTTGTGGTTCCTTTTATTTCATTAAGAGTGCCTATTATGTTCATAACATTGACATATAGAGCTACTTTGAAAATCTGAAATTTGTTTTCCATAATAAATACGCAAGGGAACAGTTCATCGTTCTTATATATCATTTCCCAATCAATTATTCCATTAGTTCTTTTATATCCTTTATAGATTAGATTACTTTAATCTATAAAGTGGACGTTTTAATTTTATTGCAAACGCATTTCGTGGTTTAGAGTTACTTGATTTTGGTAATGTAATATCACCAAGCACCTTTATATATCTAAATCTAGATCCCCGTAGAGATATGTGGTAACCACATTTATGATATGCATTTCCAGTCCTTCGGAAACTACTAGAATAATTAATTAGCATAACATTATAACGTCCATCACGGGAGAGTAAGTCTTCTCGTGGTCAATCCAGGGCGTTGTGAGAAACCTTGCGCCAAAGGAGAGTCTCATATATTATGACTTAATTATTCTCATTACGCTTTACGACAAATGATTTATCTATGTGTAACACCCCAAAAGCTCGACTTTGTGATTAATTGCTCCTTAATGCCCCGTTTGTAAACTTTAGTGCTTAAACTGTTAAATCTTGGTAATTAGAACTGCATTGACAAGCATTATTATTTCGTTGCGTCCTCGCACCCATATTATTGAGCTTTGATGATATTTGGTTGCATTTCGAACTTTAGGAAACGAATTCCGGAGGCTGGGGTTTTGCGCGATAGTGTCGGCGATAGTGCCGGCGATAGTGCCATGGTCACTATCGCGAATGCCACAATCGCGAGCCATGTACCACTCTCGGTACATTTGGCGCGATAGTGCCTGGCGAGAGTGCCATGGAACTATCGTGAGTGTCACAATCGCGAGCGGGGGCACTGTTCCTCTATTTGGCCGAATTTCTCACTTAAAACACCATTTTCTCATCTTAACACTAAGTCTTCTATTTTCTCTCTAGACCTGCGATTTTTCTCCTACCTCTTCCTCACTCCATTAAATTCTTAACCTAACTCCACCCTCACCATTTATTAACCCTCAACTACCCCAAGCATCCAAACACTACCATTCTTGTGCCATTAAAGCTTCAAGGAATCTCACTTTCAACCTAGGGTTTCTTCATTTTAGGGTTTTTACTCCACGAACCCTAAAGGTGAGTTTTCTACCTATTCTTACATACTAATACTCATTTTTCATACTAGATACTCATAATTGTTGATTTGGTGATCTTAACCTAACTGCTGATAAGAATGCATATTACTCTAAAATGTGTTGTAAATGTTGTTATTAATGATGTTAATGGACCATGAAGTTATGTTAGTAGTTACAATATGGTTTCTATATGCATGTGGTAAAATGGTGTTATCCGTGATATATATATTGTGTGGGCACCCAACTCCTGTGCACAGGAGGTTGGGTGATGTTGGAAGCATGGTGTATAATTTGGGGGTGGACACTAAAGGACCATTATCCTTGAGGTGAAACCTTCTAAATCGAGGGATAGGCAATAAGGCTCGGCTATCCTTGAGGTGTAGCTCGACGGAGTGGGCACTAAAGGTAGTTTATACATTTTAGGTGACGTCGGTAACGGTGTGCACTAAAGTGTGAGCCTGAGGTGTAAACTCCCACTGATGTGGACTTGTTGTGTTTTGTGTTATAACGTGTACAGGTTGTGTATTACCCTTTATTGGACTACAATCGGATGATCCACGTGGTGCGGTATTATGGGAGTTTCCTACTACTCTTGCCTAATTTAATTATGTTAATTGTTTGAAAACTCACTAGGCTCCTTAGCCTAACACTTGATGCTATGTTTGTCCTCAGGTTCCTCTAGTGGTGTGCAAAGGACACCTTGACTTCGGGTTCAAGCTTAGGATGTTGGTGGACCGGGCTTTTGGGATTAACTTTGAGAAGAGCGTTTTGAAGACATAGCAACACCCATATTAATCTAGTTGTGTATTATGATCTAGATTGGTTAGGTTGTTGTAACATATGTCTATTATATTTTATCGCTACTATAATTGTTACAAACTACCCCGAATTCTTGGGTTTTAGTTGTTGGTTTACAGGTAAAAATGGAAATGTTGGTATTATAGACGTCATATTGCAAAAATTTTAATTATTCTAGTTTTCGGAAATTAAGGTGTTACACTATGTCTTACAGGCTTTACACTTGGTGGGTTAGCACTACCAAACCAAATACCTGTCCATTTGTCAAATAATATGATTATCTTGGATTGCTTATTTAGGCCAATTTTCTCTTTGTTGATATTTTTCAACTGAGCATGGTTCGATGTAATGTGCTTTATCATCTAATAAGTAACAATATATGCGAAATATATCATCAATGAGTATGTATGATATGTCCATCGACTCATATGCACTCTCATAATTCAATTGAGATTTATTTAATCTCTGGAATCAATATTAACTTTGGAGCGTCCTCTAGTAATGATTCATAGACATAGTTTAATCAGAGACAATCTTATGAGAAGATTATGTTTTGATGATAAATAGTTGTGCCTTACTCTTCTTTTCCTTTAGATGAGTATCTATCGAACCAAGTAGCTTCCCCCATTTCCATTTGGGAGCTATGACCTCAAGCACACCTCCACCATGTGTGATTGCAACGCACTTTTCAACGACGTTGTGCCCTTGTTTGGGGACTTTAACCTTGTGAGTGTATTTGCAGTTTGTATATGTGATTTTGTCACTTCTGGAATAACATTAGACGTATCAGGTATCGAGTCTGATTCGTTTGACTTCAACATTACGTTGTGAAGTTTTTTTGGGGATCAAAATGAGACAGAGTGGGAATATTCAATGACACTTCCTGTCGTTCCCATGGAAAATCCTTTTTCCTATCTCCCCCTAACGACGGGAAGATTGTCTCATGAAAGTGACAACCTGCAAATCTAGCGGTAAAGAGATCACTAGTCAAATAATCTAATTAGCGGATAATTGTTGGGGATTCATATCCAACATATACCAAATTGTCTTTAAGGATCCATTTCGATGCGTTGTGGGGGCGCAATTGGAACATATAATCAAGCATGCGTAAATGTAAAGTATCAGGCTTATATCCAGTTACCAACTGGTACGCATGAGGTTGGTTAGCAAGCAATGGGTCTAAAAACGAAAAAAAAACTGCATATAATAATTGCATAACCCCGGGTAGATGTGGGTAAATTGGTGTGCATTACTAATACCCTAGATGTCATCATATTCTTTTGATAACAACTTCTATGAGACCATTTTATATATACACATGGGGTATATGAAACTCTACATTGATCCTCATACATATGCAATTAACATCAAATCCTTGTGATGTAAATTCTCCAGCATTCCAAGTCATGTAGACTTGATGAACTAATCAGAGTGGTGAGCCCTTAAATGTATAGCTAGTGCTAGGAGTGCAGTATTTCATGTGGATAATGATACAACATGCATTCATCGTGTCGAAACCAGAACCATAAAGTTTTAATGGCCCGCATTCTGGATGTTTATGTCAATAAATATCACCTTGTATTCGTTGTAACAATGGAATATTTTTGTATTATGTCCTTAGCTTTATGATGATCTCATTCCTGTCTTGGCTAAGGATTAGGGTATATACAAAAGTTTTAGGTATTCGAGGGGCAATATTATGATGGCAATGTTGTTTCTTATACTGCAGAAGTCAACAGTTGCAATTTGCCTCGTTTTGCCTATCACTCGAAAGAGAACGTGTCTATGTGTATTTTGTAATACACTGATCATTATGTCATAACCATGGTGTCCTACATGGTCATATCAAAACATATATGTGTCATTTCCCTAAAGTTCTTTATTGGTGACAAAAATGTTTCGATGACTCAATAATCTACTAGCTAGTTTGACACATAGTTTCCATTATATATGATTACTCTCATATTCATTAGAACTTATGTATATATGCTCATTTTCATTATAATTTCCATTTGATACGAATATTTTTACAAGGTTCCTACTGATCTTGTACCAACAAGAAAATTACAGTTCATCGTCTAAGTATTCGGTTGAATGCATTATAAAATAAGTATTTGTCTATCATTTTAGATTGTGCGGAATATTCTACAAAAAACTCAAGTTCTCCTCGATACATTCCTATATGGAACGGAGAATATTGATAGTTTTGTTATTTATTTATTTAGATGTATTTCTTTACATCTATAATGGTTACATATTCGATTTTACTTAAGCAAAAGAAATTAAATTTGATACTTAAAATTAATTTTTAAAGAAACATATGCTTAATCAATATTGAATATTAAATTAATATGTTATATTTCATTTCCAACATGTTCCTTTTCGACAGGAACACTCTTTAGTGCATTTCTTATTTGATTGCCCAGTTTCACCTGGGGCGGTAGTTGTATCTCTATTGCAGATGTTGAAAAATCATTCCCGACTCTTACCAAGACCCTGACCCCGTTCTAGGGTTTCGTCCACATGGTGCATAAATGTCACATGTGTGAAATTGTTTTTTAACTCTCTGTTCTTTGGAGTTGTTTCCACCTTTAATGTTTTCATTATTGATCTTGATAATTTTCTTTGTCTCGACATATGTGGTGTTATTATTCGAAAAAACATTGTTATGTCTCTCAACCACTTGCAGTAGGTTGATGAGTTTGTCTAAAGGTTACTTTCTAACTTATATTAGTTAATTAATATTTTGTTATATATGAAAGGTGAAAATAATGTTAAGAGTCATGTCATCTTCTGTGAGTTCCTTGCCACAGAGATTGATACGCGTTTTGGATATAACATTTCTTTGTTGAAATCAGTTACCTTTTTGTAATCGAGTAAGTGAGTTTCATTCCACTGTACGATTAATTCGGGAAGTACATATTCATGAGTACTCCCGATTATCCCTTTCGGGACATCCCACATTTCTTTGGGGGTTTCTAGTAAAGGTATTCCTATGAAACTTAGGATTTATATGTCGTTTCAAAACATGAGGTATTTGTTTGTACCTTTTCAAGAGGTTGGTTTTAGAGTCAATTGGGAAGTTGATGGACTGTAGGTATTTTCTTGTACCTTTTCAGAATGAGGTTTATATACTCATTTATAATAGTCGGATTCTTTTGAGTTACGACGTTGATTTTATGATGGGTTGTTTCAACCATTTACATATATAAAGGATAATATATGATTTTCTTTTTGATAAGAAAATGGATTATGGTTATGAAGTTTCATTATCATAACAATATTGGATTTTTGTATGTTTATATTTTGTTGATAATACTTCATCAATATTACAATTTGTGAAAAAAAATCATTCAATCTATTGGATTTCCAGGTAGTAGGGGAATCACATGGATTTCTTAAGTCCCTACAAACCTTAGGGTTGTTTACAACCGTTTGACAAAATCCAGTCGATATCTTGTGATTTATTTAATTTAAATATAACATTGTTAATTATAGAGCATTTGACATGAGACCAAAAATTGACATGAGTTTGGCATATTAGGCCAATTTCAATGTTTTAATACCTTAATGGTATTTTGAGAGATTTTGTCATGAGACAATAAATATTGGTTTTGACATAAAGTCGATATCAAACTTTTAACATATTAATATATTTTTGGAACTTTTGGAAAAGACTAAAATATATGAATGTTGGAAGTGTAATTTCTAAAAACTTAATTATATGATTGGAATTATAAGTATGAACCTATAATTAAGGTATTCATTGAATATATTGTATGGGAGATCAAATTCAAACGAAATTAAGATCATATTGGTAATTTAGGAGCTTTTGGCTAGAAACCAAAAGAATATTACGATTTATGATCAAGACGAACTTATGTATTTAAGAACGGTTTAATATCATACATTCTAAGATTTTAATAGTTTGGGCAAAAGAGCAAAACAAGACAATATAGGGGTGGAAGTGTAACTTCCAATTAATTATGATTTATGACTAAGCAAATAAATAAATAAAATTAAACATAGATTTCAATAAACTTAAACATCTAAAATAATTTATGGCAGTGAGTCTAAATAAATAATGCAATATTTGCCTAAATAATTTTAACCAATCAAAATAACCAACAAAGTAAATATAATGTGTATGTTATCGAGATCTAATGATTTTAAAACATAACCATATTATAGTATTATTTGTTATGGAAAGAAAATCAGTTTAATAAAAAGAATAAACTATAAACTAGTTATCAATTAAGAAATAAATTTATAACAAAGAATCAAATATATCATTATTATTTATATTAAAAGGTAGATTTACAAGAAAAATAGAAAATGATTACTCATATATATAATTAGATTTTTTTTTACGAATAATGAAATATGCAATTAATAAACATAATGTTAAATAAAAATAAATTAATCCATCAATACAAATTACTCGTAAAACAAACATATTAAGGGCTAGGTTTTATTTATTTATTTATTTATTTTAGCAGTAATAAAGAAATATCATATTAACCAATCTATCTACCAATAAGTGATAAAGAAGAAAAACGAAAATTGTTGATAATAATTTAGTATTCTCGAAAAAAAACATATATATATATATATATATATGAACAATTCCATGTATTTTGTTTTAAATCGAATGCATCATGATATCACATATTATGCAATTTTTATAAGCATAAAGAAAAACAATATGTGAATTAGGATTTCATGAGATTGACAAATCATATTTACGTCTATAACATAAAGTACAGTAGAATGATAATATAGTTTAAACATATAGAGAAAAACCATATTCTTAAAAATTATCATATTTGTTCATAGCATAAAACATGATATGCTGAAGTTTTAAAACTTAGACATATAAAATTTACCTCAAATGCCGAATTTCAGCTTGATTTTGTGATTACTTTGTTGTAAGGAGCGTACATGTTGATAACGTGTTAAAGGGAAAAACAAATAGAACAACAATATGGAGAGAATAACAATAAGACAGAGAGAAGAAGTATGTAATTCTCATTAATCATAAGCCCTTTAAATAGAGACGAGTTTACAAAGAAAAGGAAACATTAATTATGGTAAATTATAATACTAGAAAAAATATTATATCAATCACTTTCTTTTGATGATGACACACAATCCTACAACAATTTTTTATTTTTTAAACTTAAAACATGGTTTTTTATTCCCACAAATTCGGTTTGAAACTGAGTCGATTCTAAATTTTGAACCAAACTTGTTTAAATCAATTTGACTTTTGATCCTATTACTTTTTTTATTTTTCCGTTCTCCTATGGTGTGTTTGGTACCTAGACAAGACATGATATGACAGAATAGAACATGACTAAACAATTATTCAATATTTGGTAAGACATGATTGGATATGACAAGACCAGTAAAATGACCAATTTACCCTAATGAGTTTTTTTATATATTTTCTAAATTTTGATTAATTTATGTAATTTATTATACTATAGCAAAATAAATACTTTTTATAACAAAATATATCATTAGAAAATTTACGTCAAGACGATCAAGTGACACCACAATATGAAGTTTATGTAATTTCCAAATTTTATTTGATACATTTTGATATTATTTTTTATTATTAATAATTTAATAAACTACATAAATTAACCAAAATATAAAAACGTATAAAAATAACATTTGAGAACAATATAGTGAAACCTTAAAAGGAATAAAACAAAACAAGATAAAAATTTAAAAAATGGATAAAATGTAATGAGGGAGACATAAGAAGATAATTAAGTTTTATTTTGATAGTATATTGGTAAAATATTGGTTTGTTTCATCTAGTTCCACCTTATTCTATGTGGTAGAGGTGGAATATGATTGTTTTGTTTTGTCATATTCAGTATACCAAACGCACCCCTAATGAAAACTATGCAACGTTCATGGGTACCATTTTAAATATACTTATTCTACATTAATTTGTTGATTTGGTATTAATATTATTTTGAATTTAATTAATAGACATGCGACCTACTTTTCAAAGGGGTCAATGTGGGTTTAGATTTAATCAACTTTTTAGTCACTAACAACAAATTTAAATGGTAAGATGGTCAAAAATACTTCTCTATCAAAGGGACCACCAAGAAATGGGAAGAGACATTTTCTTTTCCCCTTTATAATGTCAGTATATTATAATAAAATTGGGAATTTGGATATTCACAACCATTCATTATTTTGAAATAGAGACTTTGTTTGTTTTTAAAAATAAAGGTTTTAATGCTTCTTAAGTCTTAATCGTTCAGACCTTTTAAGATTTAAACTGTTTTTTTTTTCTTTCAGTTTTCAGAACCTCTTAACTCTTAAATATGTCTGAAATAAGAAGTGGTGACCTAACTTCTTAAAACTTCTTATCGCCACCTCAGTTCATATGTTATTCTTTCTCTCAAGACGTCTCCGGACATTACAAGAACATACAGTCTTGTTGTTTCAGATTTCAGGTTTCAGCACCACCTCTTTTTAATAAGAAGTAAAATAAGACTTCAGATTTTAGATCTTTAAAAAACAAACAGCGCCTTAGTACATTATAGCATATAAATTATAACGATGAACTATATAATTTAATCAACGTTAAATTTGCAAGTTCATAAGTATAAAATGTACAGAAAATTTTTGCAAAATTATTACAATTTTCTTTTGGCGACTCTGTAAGAAGATGTTCAGTATTCAACCCTTCTCATTGCCTTTTCTTCCAAAATTTGTTGAACACTTGATTCCATCTTCTGAAATGTAAACCTTAACACAACAACAAACACCAACTTTGCCACCACATATTTCTATTTTTAATATAGTTTCAAGAAATACAAGTTCATGTTAGAAATAAAACATATGCAAACTTTAAGACCCTTAATTTTAATCCACTACCTCATGATGATGGAGTCTGTCACTTGGTTACAGGATAATAACTATATATATATATATATATAAATATCAATCATTGATCTTTTTAATCAATGGTTAAGATTCATTTGAATTATATATGTTAATAAATTAATTAATTTATTAATAAAAGATAATAATAATATGTAAAAAGGGTAAATGTTTCTTTTTCTTTTGTGTTTCAAATATGGCAACAAAGATGAAATATGGTAATAAATTAATTAATTTATTAATAAAAGATAATAATTATATATGGTAATAAATTAATTAATTTATTAATAAAATATAATAACAATATATCAAGACTACCTTTTTATTACCTGTTCATCAATATGCAGTATGTAAAAACTTAATTAAGTTTCATTACCATTATTGTTTCATTACCTTTTCATTATGTTTCACTATATCAAATCTGTTTCATCAGGTTTCACTTTATTAATATTTTGTTTCACTATATCGGGTTTCACTATATTAATATTTTGTTTCATTATTTTTCCATTATGTTTCACTATATCAAATATGTTTCATCAGGTTTCACTGTATTAACATTTTATATTTCATTAGGTTTTACTATATTAATATTTTATTTCATTATATCAAATTCATTATGTTTCACTATATTAATATTTTGTGCCTGGAGGTAATTTCATATGAATACTTGAAAAATTAAATATTTATTTTTTATATTAATATTTTAATCAATCAATGATTCATCAGAATCAAAAATAGAGGATCGTATGATCAAAATTTGTTTTCCTAAATTAAATATCTCATTTTTACATTAATAAATGACTAACATTACCATATATAAAATAAATTAAAAATAAATAATTATTAATATAATAATAATAACAATTACCATATATATTATGAAATTATGTAAAAGACTAAAATAACCTTATCAATTAAAAAGAAATTAAAAAAAAGAAATTCAATGATTGGTTGATTTCGGTTTCCAAAGTTTCCAATATAATACTGGTTTCCAATTGATCTCTCCCCTATATATATTGGATTTCCAGGTAGTAGGGGAATCACATGGATTTCTTAAGTCCCTACAAACCTTAGGGTTGTTTACACCCGTTTGACAAAATCCAGTCGATATCTTGTGATTTATTTAATTTAAATATAACATTGTTAATTATAGAGCATTTGGCATGAGACCAAAAATTGACATGAGTTTGGCATATTAGGCCAATTTCAATGTTTTAATACCTTAATGGTATTTTGAGAGATTTTGTCATGAGACAATAAATTAGGGGTGTAAATAGGTCAGGTTGGGTTGGATTTGGGTTCAACCCATTTATTAATTGGGTTGAAAATCTCAACCCAACCCAACCTGTTTAATTAAATGGGTTGAGATTTTCAACCCAACCCAACCTGTTGGGTTGGTAGCGGGTTGACCTGTTTATGATTATCTCAACCCAACCTGTTAAATAAATGGGTTGAACCTGAGTTGACCCATTTAAATTTAAAATTGTAAATGAAATAAAAATGCTTAAACTGCTTCATTCCACGACCAATACACAACGACAAAGTCAATAACTATAACTGTAAACTATAACTATATAACTATATATATATATATATATATATATATATATAAGTTAAGTGAACAATGAACAATGGAACTGAAGTTGAACAATAAGTAACAATGGAACTGAAGTCGAACAATAGAACTAAACTACTGAAGTTAAGATTGTAAATATACATCAAGTTAAGAACTGAAGTCGAACAATAGAACTGAAGTCGATCAAATTAAGATTACAAGTTTACTGTGAAGTCGTGAACAATGGAACTAAACTTATCTTGGACTGATCGTCGTGAAGTCGTGGAACAAAGGGAGAGGAGTCGACGTAGAATAGATGGAGAGGAGAGGAGTCGCTGGTAAAGAGTGAGGAAGATCTGCGCCAACGGCGTATGAGGGAAGAGGGAGGAGTCGAGGAGAGGAGTCGAGGAGAGGACTGAGGAGGCTGGAGGCGTTTCAAATTAGGAATAACATTTACTGATTAAGTCGATTAGGGTTTTCATCTTTCAAATTTCAATATAGAAATTATTTTTTAATCTTTAAAAATTATATTAAAATATTAATTGTATTAAATATTGATTAATAATTAAAAATAAAATATTAGGTAATATTATAAATGGGTTATAAACAGGTTGTAAATGGGTTAGAAACAGGTTGTAAATGGGTCGAAATCAGGTTGAAAATTTCAACCCAACCCAAACCCAATTAATAAATGGGTTAGGCGGGTTGACCCATTTAACTTAAATGGGTTAAAATTCTCAACTCAACCTGCTAATTTTGGGTTGGGTTCGGGTTGGGTTGGCGGGTTAGGTCACTTTTTGCCACCCCTACAATAAATATTGGTTTTGACATAAAGTCGATATCAAACCTTTAATATATTAATATATTTTTGGAACTTTTGGAAAAGACCAAAATATATGAAGGTTGGAAGTGTAATTTCTAAAAACTTAATTATATGATTGGAATTATAAGTATGAACTTATAATTTCACAGTCTTTTGTTGTGAAGGTTTAGTGTTATTTTTATGGTCTCACGAAAATAACCTGGTCTCACATGATCTCAAATCTATATATATATATATATATATATATATATATATATATATATATATATATTTGTAATGACAAATTGGACAACCTAACAACTTGTATATTTCTATATCAAGTTATATTTTAATATACCCAAAATAGAAAATAGTTTATGAGATTTTTATGATTTTTTTTCTTGATAAATATCATGTGTTGTAGTACACTATTTTATAGATATTTAAATTAAATGCATTTATTTTCTTTAACTCAACACAAATAATACATATGGGAGCTCAACTGTTGCTTTTAGCTTTTTTCCGACCCTTTTCTTAACTGTATATCACAATTGCTTTTATTCAGGATTTTTGTATATGTTATGTACCATTTTGTGTTTTTAATAATTTTATAAGCGTATTTGCGCAATGCAGTGAGATACATCACGATTTTAATGTTTCATTTTTTTTTTTTTTTTTGTCGATTTACAGTACGATTTTGGATGGTTTTGAGAAAGTGATAATGTTTTTTCTTTTTTATAAATTTGTTTAATTTAGTCTTAATAATAAAATATTTTTTATATAAAAAAAATAAGTATTTTGTTAAAATTCAATGATTATCTTATATATTTTAATGACATCTAGAAAAAATAACCAATTACATATTTAATAATATAATTAAAACAAATTTATAGTAATATAATATATTAATTAATAGTGATACATGAAAATGTCTGCATAAAAGGAAGACTCTGCACATACCAAATTGATGAGTATTAGAATATTGTAGTAGTAATATGTATCTTGTGTTTTGATATTTGTAAATTAAGAGATTTTCAAAATCTTTAATAAAATAATGGTACCTTATGCCTAATAATTTGTATTTAAGAGCTTTTTATCGATGCTTTGTAATATAGATAGTATAAATATAGATTGACATATATATATAGTTCCTTTAAAAAGCACACACATATAGATTGCCATTTTAAGAGGAGCTGAAAAGGACATGATTTGATTACGACTTGATGCACCAATTAAACATGGGATGATACCTTAATCACCGCTTCTTGTCATAGTCACTAAACCATCAATAACAGTGATTTACAAAAAGTAATTTTAATTTTATATTAAATAACCTTAGTTTTTGTCAAAAATTATATCTAAGACTAAACTACAAATTTGGACTATGTGATTTGTCAAAAATAACACTTTTCGTCCCTAGAATTTTAAAATTACAAGATAATCATCGTAGTTTGAAAAAAAACTCAGATTTGGTCCCTCCCTCCAACGGCCATTAAAAAAAATTCCATGATCGGTATTTTATCGATTTCTTTGTCTTTTTACCTAATCAAAAATCATAGAGACCAAAATCGTAAAATCGATTTTAATTGAGTAAAAGACAAAAAGAAATTCGATTAAAGAACGAAAAGAGCTTTTATTTAGAAGAAAGGGTCTAAATACAGACTTTTTTGCAAATCATGATGATCGTTTTGTAATTTCGAAACTATAGATACAAAAAAGTGATTTTTCGACAAACCATGAGGACCAAATTTATAGTAGTGTACTTTGTATTTAAATATCGAAATTAGGCATGCGTTTCCCACTAAAAATAAAGAGGGAGGGGTTTAAATAAAGTTTAAAGTTGAAATAGGAGAAATGGGATTAAGGGCGTCGGTGGCGAGATTAGGTGGCAGCGAGTAGTGCGGTGGCGGTGAAGGTTTGAGATCCGCTTAGATTTTGTTTCTCTGGGTCTCCTCTAAATGAGGAAGAGGTCCGGTGGGCCTCCCATTGTTTCCCAGCCGACAATATCACTTCAAATTCCCCAAGATAAACCCATTACAAAATGGAATATATATATATATATATATACTTATTCATTTGTTAACCAAGTCATTGGTATTAATCGTGTTAATCAATCTTAACTATTGATAATCAAGATCAATGGCTTACAATAAAAAATCCATTCATTTATTAAAAGATTATTTATCTTTCTACATATTTATTTATAAAGTTTCCTATTGGTCCTCCCACCTAGTAATTATTTTTGGGACAATTTCCATATTTGGAGAAAAAACCATTCTCTCTCCTACTTTCTTCATTTTGGAGATAGTTTTGGGGAAGTTATTGGAGCACAATTTAGACCCAAAATCCCCATTTTCTCCAAAATGGAGAAGTTGTTGGATATACTTTAAGACATCAGTCCTAATTAAACCTCAGTTGTCACAATTGTTGTATACGTCTAGATTCGAACCCTGGACAGATGAGATATTTCACCACATCTCCCAATGTCTTAACCAGTACGCCACAACCCTTGTGGTTAAAATGAAATGTATAATTAGCTACAAATAAATAAAAGATACTTCATCTGTTTTAAAATAAGGGGTTGTTTGGTAATTGTTGAATGGTTTTGCAAAGAATGATTAAGTGGTCAAAATGACTAAGTTTTTTTTTTTAAAACCTCTTAATGACTCTTAAGTCTGAATCGTTCAGACCTTTTTACACACCATCTCTTATTAATCATAACTAAAATAAGACTTCAGATCTTAGACCTCTTAAAAAACAAACGACACCTAAGATAATTTTATGATATAGTGCAAAATGAAACATAGTTGTTTGTTAATTGTTTAAAATGAAATTAGAGCGTTGAATGGTTAAGGGAGAACCAAGATACAAAATCATTCAGAGGGTTTTGGACCATTAAGAGGCAGACTCTTTTTTGCCAAACAAGATTCACCTCTTAGCGATTCAGATGTTGCCTTTTAATGGAACCATTAAGAGGTAAACAAACAACTCCTAAGTGTCTATTTTGTTAATGTTTCGAAATTAATGTTCACTTTCTTATTTTACACTTAATTATAAGGTGGATAAAATTTCTTTCTCCAAAGTTAAGGGTAAAAATGTCCTTTTGTTAATTAAAAAACTGTAATAATTAGATTTTTTTTAAATTGTGTGTATTTTTGTTGTGGACAATTATTTTGGGATGAACAGAGTACAATTTTACAAACCAATTTATGTAGTTTTGTTTTACATGTGAAATATTCAGGACTGTTTTGTGTATGAAAAAAATAGTTATAAACGTTTTACATATAACACAACATTGTATAAACACTATATTTTCATACATGAAGTTTCATATATAAAACAATACGTGAAATCTATAAATTTATATAATTTAAATTATTAGGTTTATAAGGAAAAAGAGGGACGGGGTTCACCCGTTATATTCGTACAACTTAAAAAACAGATTTTTTTACTAAATTTAGTAATAGAAGAAAGAAAAGAATATCCAAGCATCCAACCCATCCTTCAGCTGCTGGCTCTCTCCATCTCTCCTAATACAAAAAATAAATAAATTTAGTAAATGATAAATGTAATGGATATTTTCATGATATGTTTTTTTCCCCTTCATTTTAATCGTTTTTACGTGAAATGTTATATATGTGTTATATTCACTATGAGTAGTATTTATATTTATGATGAATATTATAATAAAAATGTATATTAATGATGAAATATTAGTGATGTATGAATACTTATAATTTGTAGAATACACGTGATACATAACTATTCACGATAAATGTTATACTAAGTTGTATACTCATGATGAAATATCATACAAATATATGACTTAATGTAAACATATGAACGGGCATATATATTCATGATGAATAGTAAATAGATATACTATTTCACATAAAAAAAAGGGTAAAAAAACTATATCAAGATTAATGTAAAATCAAAGAGAATGAGTTGCTCGTTTTCTTATGTAATTTGTTTAATTAAAATAATAGTTATTTTTAAATAATTTAGTACAAAAAGAGGGTCAAAGTTTTTAATTAAAATAATAAAATAAAAAGTCAAATAAAGTATGGTTGATTCAAACTTCCATTTTTGTCCATAATATTTTCTCAATTAACCATTGATTAGTATTCTAAATTTTGATCATTGGCCAAAATTGGTCCTCACGTTTACAATGAAAATGTGATTTTCATTTGAACCTACCCCTATATATATCTATACTACTTTATAATACATTTAACACCCTCTCTCTTAAAAACAACTTCCTAAGCTTAATGTACTACCATCTTACAATTCTTTAAACATAATGTACAACACTTTTAATGCAACCCCATTACTATTACTACAACATATCATGTCGATTTAGTAATGGGTTGTTTGTTTTTTTAAAAAGACCTCTTAATGACTCTTAAGTCTGAATCGTTCAGATCTTTTGACATTCAGACTGTTTGTTTTTTTTCCGGTTTTCAGAACCTCTTGAAGGCTCTTAAATACATCTGAAATAAGAAGTGGTGACCTAACTTCTTAAAATCTCTCATCGCCGCCTCATTTCATATGCCCTCCTTTCTCTCAAGACGCCTTCAGACATTATAAAAAACAAACAATCTTATTGATTCAGATTTCAGACTTCAGACTTCAACACCACCTCTTATTAATCAGAAGTGAAATAAGACTTCAAACCTCTTAAAAAACAAATGCCACCTAAATGTCTTCCCTTTTATCAAGATGACGGTTCAGGCTTCTCCTTCTTCCAAGGTGACGCTTCGATTCAGGCTAGACCTGGCAAACATGTTGAGAGTGTCTAACCCTAACCCGGCCCGTTTAATAAACGGGTCAGGAAATCCCAACCCTAACCCGACCCGCCTAACCTGTTTAACATTTATAAAACTAAAAATTAAAAATCGAAAATTCACAAAAAAAGTACAAATCTAAAATTCAAATTAAAGCATTAGAAATCCAATTTTTTATAGTTCTAACTTATAAGTTCTAACCAAATCTAAAACGTTAAAAATTCAAAACATTAAAAGAAAACTTATAATATATATATATATATATATATATAGGCTCATTCATTTGCTAACCACGACATTGGTGCTAACCGTGCTAACCAATCCCAACCGTAGATTGATTAGATCAATGGTCCACAATTGATTGATTTTTTATTAAATTAAAATATTAAAAACGGTTTTAAAAAATACAATGCATGTATGCACAGGGGTATTTCGGTCAAAATACAATTCCTTTTAATTTGGGGAACATGCATCTACCAAATTAAAAACCCAAATAATTAGGGATTTGATTTATCCATGGATTAACGTTATTTTTGGTAATTATTATTTAATTTTCTTGTAAATTTAGAATGTGAGTCTATCCGTGGAGTGTGGATCCAACTCATGTTCTCAATATATGGTTGGAACCACGTTTTTTTAATCCAACTCCAACACGCACGAACACCCTAAAGGCGATGGACGAAGATCTGGTGGACTCGGAGGCGGAGGGAAGGCGGTGGTTATGGCCGTCAACCGGAGAGGTGTTCTGGCAAGGGATCTACGAGAAAGAAAGAATTCAATGGCGAAAATAGAGAGAAACGAAGAAGCAAAAAACACGAGCCAAGATTCAGAGGATCAAGAACCGGACTCACCAGAAAGTGATTGGAAAGTACGTGAAACTACCGCCAGAGAATGAGACGGTGGTGGCGGCGGCAAGGCATTTTCGGTGACTCTTGATAGCTAGTATTAGTTGTAGTTTTTATTAGTTCAATTTTTTTGTGAAAAAATCACTTGTTTTTTTGTTAGTTTTTGGTGGATAAAAGATGGGATGCATAGAGAGTGTTTTTGTATGTAAATGGCATCTTTTTGATGATTGATGATATTGCTGATAATGTTAATTTCACCATAGTTTCTGATGATTCAAGAAATTTGTCGTTTTCGATCTGAAGAAATCGATTTGGAGAAAACGATTTCAAGAAATCTGTTGTTTTCGATCTGAAGAAATTGTTCTACTTACCTAATGGCCTCTTTGATAGTGCATATGTGCACACTTGCATACAGTGTATATATGCATATGTTTGCTGAAATATTATATACATATGTGCACAATGGTATCTAATATGCATATGTGCATATTGAGTATATGCATATGTGCTGTAACACCCGTAAATACCTGTCTGTGAAAGCCAATCCTTTGAGAAATCCTTGATTCTGATCATGGAATTTCAGCCCTTACGCCTTACCTTTTAAGCCTTATCGCATTGTGGGTGCTCCGGATGAAAATAGAAGAAATCGGGGCTCGGGACACTCGGGGCGATAGTGCCCTGGGCACAATCGACGGGCACAATCGCCAACAGAGTGGTGCCCGCGGTACAGTTTGGGCGATAGTGCCCTGGCGAGAGTGCCTTGGGCACAATCGCCGGGTACAATCGCCTGCAGTCTCTGGTTGTTTTAAAATCGATTTTTGAGCAGCCCACCTCATTATTTCTCAACCCATTTCACCCTTTTCTCTCTAGAAACCGAACCCAAACCCTAAAAATCGGTTTTATACCTTCAAGTCACCAAATCCATGATGTTCCAAGTGTTCTCCTCCACCTAACAAAGATTAGAAGCTCCACCTTCATCTTCCTCATCAAGTTCTTCGGTTGGGAGCTAGGGTTGAAATGTTGGATTGGGTGTTCTCGGAAGTCTCTTTGTCTTCAAGGGTAAGTTTTCTTGTAATAAGTTATAAAATGCTCCATTGATGGTTTCTTAGTGATTTGGTTTCTCAAATCTCGGATTTGGTAAGTTTTGGAGAAAACTAGGGTTTTGATCTCGTTTGGGGTTTTGGTATATTGTTTGGGGGAAATGTTTCTAAATGATTGAGCATGGATATTTATGGTTTGAAATGTTTGGATCTAGGTTTTGGAAGTTTCCGGCTTGAGGATTCAAGCGGCCTTCAAAAGAGCTCGTTGGGTAAAATCTAGATTTAGCCTAAATCTAGCAAGGTGAGTTCAAGTTGATTTGTGAAAACGTTGTACATGCCAAAATGTCCATTTTAAAGCATTTATGTGTTTTACATGAAATTATCAATTGTTGGGTTATTTTGGTAACTTTTGATTAATTGAAGTGTATAGCTTATTAAATATTGTAAAACACCACATTTTTGGGATTTTCGAGATATGTTGATAAATGTGTCACATAGGAACATGTTTTGGTGGTTTATTGCATGAATGGGTTATTGGTCGAAAAAAGTACACTTCTATGTGTTTGTCAGGTTTTATGCATCATTCATGAATAGGAATATTTGGAAAATCACACATGCGTGAGTCCCTTGGTTTCGTGTCATTCCCGGCTTTGGGAAAACGCTTTAGAAATGGAAAACCTTTTGGGTTTTGGGCCGAAGGCCAATGATAATTTGAGAATCGAATATTTTGGGAAAATGTGTATTTGGGTTGTGTAACCATATTGGCTCTCGTGTTTTAGCCAAACGTTTATTAAACCTCTTGGGGCTTGATTTGTACTCGTTGGAGTCTTTGGAACATTTGTTCAGTTTTGGTAGCTCGTTAAGGAGCCTTGCCGTATGGTGTACCTAGTTGCATTCCATTTGTGAGTTACGTGTATTGGATGTGTTAGTTCATCCGTTGGAGTCATGTAACGTGTTAGGTTGTAATACAATGGATCCATAGGCATAGAGGTTGATTTTATGGTGTAAATGGGATAAGATTCCTGTGTTTTAATCTGGAAGTAGGCGTTGATGATACGATGTAAGTCCTACATAATCAAGTGTGTCAAGGATGGAGATATCCCAAGGTAAAGATCTGGATAGGGTTGAACTTGGTGATTCTTTGGAACTAAAGACTTGGATAGAGTTGATGTTCAAAGGACTAAAGACCTGGATAGGGTTGATGTCTATTATGATTAAAGACCCGGATAGGGTTGATGTCTATCCTGACTAAAGACCCGGATATGGTTGATGTCTACCGTGACTAAAGACCTGGATAGGGTTGATGTCTATTATGACTAAAGACCTGGAGAGGGTTGATGTCTATCCTGACTAAAGACTTGGATAGAGTTGATGTCTATTATGACTAAAGACCTGGAGAGGGTTGATGTCTATCCTGACTAAAGACTTGGATAGAGTTGATGTCTACCGTGACTAAAGACCTGGATAGGGTTGATGTCTACCGTGACTAAAGACCTAGATAAGGTTGATGTCAATGGTTGTTTATCCTTGAAGATACACTTATAACATACACCTGTGGTTTAACTTGTGTGCCTGCCACATTCAATGGAATCGGGTCTTCCCCGTCACCGAAAGGTGTTGTTTTGGGTACTGAGTCTTGTGTCCATGTTTTCGGTGACATATTGCATATGAGATTTATTAACCATGATTTATGGGTTGAGTGTTATGCCCCACTCGTGATGTGGGTGTTTTGGGATGTGAAGTGTTATTCACGGTATCGTAATTGGGAGTCAATTTATATTCACGTTTTGAGTGAGTTTTGGATCACATCGTTTTATAAAGAATGATTGTTTTGGAACGTTGTCTTTAATGGTGTAAACTGTGGAAAACGGGTCGTCTCTATTTCTAAAGTAAATTAGTTTGAAAGATCTTGATTTGAACTGTTTTCCTTCTTTTAAAGATATACCCATTCATGTTAAAACCCTTGAACTCACTAGGCGTTAGCCTAACCTTTTATTTGTCGGCATGTGCATCAGGTTCCAGGTGGGGGTTGGTCCTAGCGTTTCTATGAAGAGATGTGCTTAGTCTTTCGCGAGTGTAAGTTTTGGTGAAGTCTTCCGCAGTTTAGAGATAGTGACTTCTTTTGAGTTTTAGTAGCACCCGTCCGTATTGTAGACTTTATGTATGGAATGCATGTGTGTAATGAGGTTAAATCTTCGATTGTGATTGCTGATGAATCAATTATTGATGTATTTAGAATTTTTTTTAATTAGTTGCTATTTCTAATTTTGAGGGTGTTACATGTGCACATCGAACATATGCATATATGCACACTGGTATCTAATATACATATGTGCACATTGAGTATTGTGAATATGTACATGTTGTATATGTGCAAATGTACACATCAGCTGATCTATTCTGCATTCGTTAAGATACACATTGACATCTAAACATGCATATATACACACTTGAAATATGGAAATACATTAAATATTAAATATTATATTTAATATTTAGATAAGTACCATATTAATAACTACTTAAAATATGGAAATACATTAAATATTAAATATTATATTTAATATTTAGATAACTACCATATTAATAACTCCTTGAAATATGGAAATACATTAAATAGAAGTGAATTATGAAATGCCCATATTACCCTTTGAGGACATAAACTCTAGGATGATTCCGATTGGTTAAAAATTGGTTAGCACGGTTAGCAACAATGTCGTGGTTAGCAAATGAAGGGGACCCTATATATATATATATATATATATATATTTAAACGGGTTATTCGAGTCATTTTCGAGTTGAAATTTTTGACCCTGACCTTACCCATTTAATTTTCATGTCGTGTCGTGTCAACCCGTTTACTTAAACGGGTTGAAATATATTACCCAAACCCGTTTATTTCGTGTCGAGTTCGTGTCGGGTTAGCGTGTCGTGTCAGTTTTTGCCAAGTCTAATTCAGGCTACTCCCTCTTAATCCAATGCAAGGCTTAAAAATACATCACCGGCTGTTTCAGTTGGTTCACACAATCGATTCTTCTCTCAAGTTCACACAATCGATTCTTCTCTCGATCTTCGACCACTCGCAGGTATGTTCACACAATCGATTCTTCAGTTTGAATACAATTTAATTTTAGGTTTCGTTTAATTTCGATTTAGGTTTCGATATCAATGGAACAATGCATTATATTTGCTGTTATTCTGAGGCTTTCATATGCTTTTTGATTTTAAGCTTTGATAAAGTTTTGTTGTATTGCTGTGATTTTTGTTTGATTATGATTTCGATAGTATTGCAACCAAGTCGTTATACATGCTATATATGAGAAATAATGATGAATTTACATCTTCATTTGCTTCTTTAGATTTTTGCCCCCTTTTCTTATATCTATTGCTTCAATTGGGTAAACTTTTTAGAATACATCAGATGAACCAAAACAAATTGATGAATCGGTTTGGCCAGACAGGTCCAAGTAAGTGATAAAAATCCCAAACTTTTTGCAAAAGCTATCTACTTCATTCTGCCATTTTTATTTTTATTGTTACTGAACTTATGCATCTAATCCATTTTATGAGGGCATTGCTTGCCTACTCTTATCAATTCATCTTCAAGATTATACCAAGTTTACTTGTTTTATATATACAATGGTTGTAAACCTTACCATCTGTTGGTTTCTGAAATTTGTATTTGGTTTTGTTCTTCAAGATTCAAGACATATAAGAAAATATCCGGCAACCAATCAACCATCTTTCATTGCCAACAAAGGAGGTACCCTACTCCTCCTGTCTTTGATTCTTCAAATTTTTCAAGATTCTAGCCTGGTAAGAGTGATTAATTTGTTTATTTTGATCAGCTAAAAAACTATTTCTGAATACAACAAAATTTTGATGTTCCTAAGATGTCTGAATCAAAATGTTACATCACCAAGCTCATTTATAATCAATTAAATCTCCTGGATGGCAAGATCATCACATAGGTTTCTACATGTTTGAGTATCAAGGGTTCATTTGTTTTAAGACCAAACAATTGTTCCATCAATCTGTATTCAGTTGTTAGATTGTTTGATTAGATGCAACTGTAATCTATAAAAAAATATCAAACACACCATGCTCATATTAAAATTAACTTAAAAAATGTCACTGATTGTGAATTAAGAATAAACCACAAACTATTGAATATGTTTAGATTTTTGATATCTCCTCAATCAGACTCAAATGTTGTAAATCATATTCATGTGATAACTTAGGTATGCAATTAGTAAATCTTTTCTTCTTCTTCCAGGAATGCAAGTGAAAACAATATGAAAGCTCTCAATGCTCATGTTATCTATTTTGTCATGTGTAATTGGGCACAAATGAATCTTTAACTATCTGTCAAATGTCTTAAATTGCCTCTAGCACTTGAATATATCTATACTACTTTATAGAGCATTTGATCCCCAAACTCTTAAAAACAACTACTTAAGCTATATGTACCATTATCTAATGCATGTTTACTTAATTTTCAAATTTACAACTTTACATTGCTAAAGTACAATGCATCTAATGAATATTCTCTTTTATCTAGAATACATTTAATGCACCTTATTACCCTGATCGAATAATTTGATGTAGAAGAGCCTCCAAACAAGGCTTCAAATTGAAGCAACTTTGCTATTCCTTCTACCAAGACGACCATTCGCCTTCAACGTTGCCCCCTCCAAGACGAAATATCAAACACACCATGCTCATATTAAAATGCTAACAAAGCATCTTATAGGACTTATCTATTGTGCAAATTACCAGAAGGATATCCATGACAACATTATATGTATCTTGTATTCATGAATGAATTATATAATGTTTCTAATAAACCTCTTACTTGATAGCAAAGTTAACATTCTGTCTTTTCCCTTCCAAAGAACATCATTTTTTTTTACAATGTCCTATTTTATTACAATGTGTAACACCCGTGATTTTTGAAAACCCTTAACCCATACGATTGTAACCATATGACCAGTATAATGGAGATTTAATAAAGTTTACTTCCTTAATGTAGTGGAGCCATCGATGATCGAATCGGGCATGAGAATCGGAAGGAAAATGAAGGAGATGGAGCCCCGCGGCCTTGGGTCGCAACACAAGCCGCCCAGGTTGTTGTGTCGACTCCAGTGGGCATGCGCGGGATACCACGCGGCCTCAAGCCGCGGGAGTGCTCTAGGAGTTTAAGAATCAACATTTTAGGGCTTTCTCTCATTTTCCACTCCTCATCTATATTCTTCTTCTTGGGGCGATTTTGGGAGATTTAACATAAGTTTTGGGAGCATCTTGGAGTGAGTCTACCCTAAAGAGTTCAAAGATTTTGTGTTTGGAAGCTTGAGTTTGGAAAGTAGGAAGATCCCATGGGAGAGAGTTGGTTGAGAGGTTAAAGACTTGGATGTGGTAAGTTTCTTTTATATTGCAAGTTCTTATAAGAGGATGTTTGTAGATCTAAAGAGTTTTTACTTGTTGGCGGTCCATTTCCTTAGATTTGGAGAACTGGGTTATTTGGAAACCCTAGCTCATTGTGGAGGATGACTTGTTGATGGTGAAAGCTTAATTCTTAGAGGCTAAGGATTTGGGTTTGAAATCTAGGTTTAACTTAACCTAGTAATGCGAGTTCAAGTTGATTTGTGAAAACGTTGTACATGCCAAAATGTCCATTTTAAAGTGTTTATGTGTTTTACATGAAAATTATCATTTGTTGGGTTATTTGGTGTATATTGATTATTTGAAGTGTTTAACTTTATAAACCATGTAAAACACCTATATTTGGGATTTTTGAATGATTTGATAAATGAATCATAAATGAAAGTGCTTTGGTGATTTATTGTGTAAATGGAGTTATTTGGTAAAAAATGCATTTTTAGTGTTTTGGTGGAAATATGCATGGTAGTGTTATGGAATGTTTTGAAAGTACCAACGTGTGAGTCATTGAGTTTTGGTCATCCCCGACCTTGTGAACATTTCGGAAATTGTAAATCTTTTTGTATTGACATCAAAGAGGTGCTAGCCTAGTGGTAAGGCCCTGGGGGATAGTGCATGGTATGCCTATCTACCAGGGTTCGAATCCTGGGGGATGCACTTCGGCGATACCCAGATCTTGGGTCGGCCTTCGGGTCGGTTCGGGTCCAGGTTTACGGGCATACCAGTATATGGGTATGCGGGTTCGGTCTTGACCGGGCTTAGTCGTACCTGGGCGAGTCCAGTCGATTTGGGCTGGGCCGGGTCGCCGCGGATTAGTCGGTGCTGCCCAATTGGATGCCCGGATACCGCAGGCGCGTGTGTGTGTGGGCTTAGCCCAAGTTGCCGTACAAAAAAAAATCTTAGGTATTGACATTTTAAACGATATATTTTACGAGTGTAAATACCTTGGTGTAAATGCACTTTTAGTATGTGTTTTGGAGAAATGTTTAACCTTGTGTTATGAGACGTTTTGAAAGAGTCAATGGTATAAATTTGTTTGGAAAATGATCTGTCTCAATCTAAGTTGTGTTGGAGTTTATTCATGTATTTTGGAGCATGTGTTTGCATAAACGTTAGTCGATTGCATTTTATTGCATCTTATTGCTTTTGACAAATAGTCTTTTGGTTAATTGAGCTTATGGCTCGACATTTGATTACGTTGGGTTTTGGGTACATTTGTCTAGTTTTTATAGCTCAACGTAGAGCTTTGGTCATGATTTAAATCCATTTGAGATTTACGTGTTTTGAGTGCGCGTGTCATTCATTTGGAATCATTACGTCCAATGGTGGAACGCTAGTTTTCCCCATCGAGGTACGACTGGGCATCGACGGTATGGTGTAAGTCCCCCGTGCTAATAGCTTCATTACGTCCGATGTTAGAACACTAGTTTTCCACATTGAGGCACGGCTAGGCATCGGCGGTATGGTGTAAGCCCTACGTGCTAGTGCACGTCATTGGATGAGGATAACTCGATGTAAGGACCCTTTGTGGTTGAAGTTGACATTCCATGGGTGTACGTTTAAAGCTACCGAGCCTGACATCCAATGCGTGTATTTTTTATATGACTTGGTCTTAACAACATAGTATGTGGCTTACTTTGTGTTCCGCTACATTATATGGAATCGGGTCTCCCCCGTCACCGAAATGTGTTGTTTTGGGTGACGTTTTTATATTTATGGATTTCTATCCGTGATTTATGGGTTGAGTATTATGCCCCACCCGTGTTTTGGGTGTTTCGGGATATAATGTTTTATCCGCGTTTTCATAAACTGGGAGTTGATTTATATTCACGTTTTGAGTGAGTCTTGGGTTGAATTTACTTTATGAAATTATGTTTTGCATTGGGGCGTTCATCTTTGAAAATGCGTACTATTGGAAACAAGCCATGTCTTATTCAAAGTAAACCGTTTGAAAGATTATGATTTTAAGTGGTGTTCTTTCCTTCTAATGATACATTTATTCATGTTGAAAACTCTTGAACCCACGCCTAACCTTTTTAATTGTCGGCATATGCAACAGGTTTCGGTTGAGAATAGTACCAGTAACAATGTGAAGAGTGGAGTGCTAGTTAGGTGCTCGAGAAGTGAATAACTTGATGGAGTCTTCCGCATTTGTTTTGGGAAGAGCAATTTGTATTTGGGTTAAATAACACCCAACTTCGGTTTAGACCTTGTACAATACTGGAGTTTATAATTGTTGAGGTTAATTATGGAATTTTATATTTGAGGTATATTGAATTTTGATTTGTAGAAGGAAGTTTTGTCCTTTACTTGATGTTATATCGAAATTTTAAATTAGTTGCTCTTACCAAATTTGAGGGTGTAACATCCTGTTCTAGGGTGATTTGATTCATATATGCCGTCCACCAAGTAATTCAAATACCAATCCATTTCCTTATCGTCAACTTTAGTAGGAATTGGTTGTGCAAGCATGTACAATTATTAATTGCAAAGAATTTGATGATGTATGGAGATTCCATATTTCTTTGCCTCCAAATAAAGTTATTATTGTTCTTTTTTGTTCGACTTTGTTGTCTTTTTTTTGTGATTTTTGTTGTATATTAAAGACTTGGGTCCAATTCCGTTTATGGAATGCACCTTTACGTAAGTTGAGGTTTTAACGTAAACATTTGTTTTATGTTTTGGTGCATTTTAGGTTTCACACACACATATTGTATATATTTAACTGGATATTCATTTTGGTTGGCTCTTAAGAGGAGCAACTTCTCCATCTACATTTTTGATTAATTGTGCAGCCTTGTTAGAAAGCAATGATTGTATCACAGGCAGTGAGTGAATCTAAAATGAATGTATTGCATGTCTAATGGTCATGACAGTTAGGCACTTATGGAGTTATGGCCACATGTTTGTACTAGTGGCGGAACCAGGATTTGTTACGAAGGGGAGCATAAAATAAATAGAAAATAATTTTATGAAATGGTAAAGACTAAAAATACCGATCTTTACAACATGCAACTCAACCAAATGAAGATGACGGAGACTTGACCAAATTGTGCACTAAATAGTAAATACTTTTCGAGAGATCTTTATGGATTCCTTAACTTTATTTATTTCACATTAAAGAATAGGGTAATTGGGTGGCATACAATATGTATATGCGTGTTCAAACTTCTTCTAACAATTCAATTAGCAGATGATTGAGATTGTTTAAGCAATTCACAAAAGCCAACTACGAAGGTATAAGGAGGGAGTCTAGGCTAGCTTAAAGCCTAAACTAATAAACTATTGCACCTAATAGGTTATTAGATAATCATCTCGTTTTTTCAAAATGATAATTTTAGATGAAGTAAACATTTAAATATATAAATTGGGTTAAACTGTAACATTTGAACCAAACACTTGGAGAAACATTGTTCTTGAATGGACTGCAAAGGTTTGAGGAGGGAGTCCAACCTAGTTAAAAGGTTAAGTTGATAAACTATCAGACTTGTTAGGTTACTAGAATAATCATCTCATTTTTTTATGATGTCAATTTTTTAGATGAAATAAAATTTGAATATATAAAATAAATTAAATTGTAATATTTAATTTCAAAAGAGGGTTATTTTCAGAAGTTAACCAAAATATAAGGACTTTAATATAAAAATCATGACTTTTCTTTCATGTATTCCATCTCTTAGCACCTACCATGTATCTATATAAATTGCTTTTCTCATAACTTCCCCACAGCCACAATAGTACACTATATACAAAGGCTTAATATTAAATCAATTTTTTTAGGAAACTCTAGGGGGAGCAGCTGCTCCCTCTCGCTGTAGGGTAGCTCCGCCCCTGGTTTGTACTACTAAAATGCACAAGATATAAAATGAATACTAGCAGCAACTATAAACATAAGCAAATAGTTAGACCACATAACGTTTGATTTTCTTCCTGTAACTATTACTGAGTATGTTTGTTGATCGTAACAGACCCTTCTACACTAAAACACTTAGGACCCATTTACCAAACGCTTACCCGTCTAAGTACTTACCAAGTTATATTACCTTAACCGATGAATATGGCAATGACCAGTAGTCTTACCAAGTGTGGATGATGGTTCTTACCCGGTTAGCGCTTACCGGGTAAATTTTTGCCTAGGATACCATTTTAATGGATTAAAATCTTACCCGATAAGGTAAGTGATAACATTGAATATAACCGGTAAGTGCTTACTGGGTAAGTGTTTGGGTAAACGACTCCTTAGGCATAATGGGCGGGCAAGGAAAGAAGACTTTGTATGTAACACCCCGAATTTCGTTTGGTCTTTTGCGATGAAGAAAAGAGGGGAAAGGGGTTGTCTGCACTGTTCGTGCGCCCTCCTTCATAAAAGAACGCACGGGTCGTGCACAAGATCAGGGTCGAAGGCAGTGGGATTCGCACGGGTCGTGCGCTTTCCCTTCCTTGAAAACGCACGGGTCGTGCGTTATGTCAGAGTTGATATTTTGCAGCCTTAAATATCTTTTTGGTGAGATATTTTCATTTTTATCTCAAAATCTCAGTCTCTCTCTCTTTCTTTTTCCCTTATCTTCTTTCGATCCCGAGGCTTCGTTTGGTTGCTAGTTTGCGGTGTTTCTAGCAAGGGGTCGGTGTTTTAAGCTTCACCTCTACGTCGTGATCGTTATCTGGTTTTCCGGGTTTTATTCTAAAACCTACTGGTGAGTTCCTACTACCATTTTACAAACTTTATACATGTCAAAACTCTTATTTGTGAAATCCGAAGTATTTCTACGGTATGATTTCATGTTCTCTACATTTTGATATAAATGAAGTTTTTGGTGATTTTCGGGGTTCCCGATCAGTTTTGACTAAAATGACGGGTTCCGTCTTATTAGAAGTAAAATGATGTTTTACTTGCCCATATTTGTAGCTTATTGAAAGAATGTATATAAACTGGTTTTATGATTATCTTTATTACCAGCCGTTGGCTGGAAAATGGCATTTTGAAATATAAATGTGTTGAAAGCTGTTTATCTAGCTTTAAAATGGTGTGTATAACAGGTTTCCCTCAGCGGTGGGTTGCCAGGGTTTTGAGAGACGGGTTTGGTCTCGAGGCATTTTGAGATGACTAGTATTGTAACTGGGCATTTGTTAAGTCCCATTCTTTTGGTGAATTATGGATTGTCAACTGATGTAATCTTGATAGAGGTGTCTAGATTAGTTTGTTGATGAATCCTATATCTGTGCAGGTTTTGTAAAGTCTTAATGACTGATCCCCTTTATGGGAGGTTTATATCAATACGAATGTCATGTTGCCAGGTTTTCCAGGTTTTAATTTACTCTGATTTTTAGGGTGTTACAAGTTGGTATCAAAGCTCTAGTTTAAGTGAACTAGGCATGAATGTAAGATATCTAGACTTAGACCGAGTATGATAAGAATTGATCCGCGAGATTTGGTAGAGCTTCTAAGATGGGTTAGTCTTAGAGTCGACGGAAAATACGTTTATCAGGCGTTGTGGCGATGGTGACAAGAACCTTTATGTGTTATATGTTCATAATCTCAATTAGCTAATGTTATTATGAGGATATTGTACGTAAATGTGCTTGAATTTCTGTTACTGTGACAATTGGTAATGTGGTAGTACGTTTCCTTTGTGTTTATTCAATCTTTCTCTTATCTCTTTCTCTGTTTTGTGAAGCAGTTCAGTATGGTGAATACGCGTGGTAGACCGCGTACGCGTGTTGATGGTCTGGAAGCGACATCCTCCACCGCTGGTCAGCCGGAGGGAGTTGAGGTTGTTGTGCGACCACCTGTTCAGCAAGGGCTAGGTGGGGGGCCAGAGATCATTCCGCGAGTAGGCCTGGCTTCGTCCCACCCAGTCATCAGGGATGCTAGTTCCCAGTCCGAAATGATGGCTAACATGATGTTGGCAATGAAGGAAGAGATGGCAAAGCAACAAGAGTTTCTGCTGAAAGTGATTGAGGACCGCGATGTGAACAATCGGAGAAGTGAGACGGTTGTCGAAAACATTGTGCTTGGTTCTGGAGGCGCTGGCCCTGGAATCAGGACCGAGGAGCGTGTGGTTGTTAATGCTCCGGGAAGTGGGAAAAGTTGTTCCTACAAATCATTTCTGGGGTGCGGACCACCAGAGTTCTCTGGTTCCGACGACCTAATCTTGTGTGTGAAGTGGATTCGAGCGGTTGAGCAAGCTTTTGGCTCTTCCGAATGCAGAGATGATCAGAGAGTGCGGTTTGGTACCCAACTGCTGAGGGATACTGCACTCATTTGGTGGAATGTCATTCAATCCACCCTATCTCTTGCTGTGTTGGCTCAGTTGTCTTGGGCCGAGTTCAAGAAAAAGTTGTTAGAAGAGTTCTGCAATGAAAGAACAATGGACCGAATCGAGAAAGAATTTCGGTCTCTGGTAAAGGGAAGCCTGACGGTGAGGGAGTACACCCGTCAATTTATGGAGAAGCTTGATCTGGTGGGGCACGCTGCCCCAACAGAGAAGGATAAGATGAAGGCCTATCTGAATGATCTACTCACGGACATGAAATCCATGGTCCACAATTCTAAAGCTTCTAACCTCCGCGAGATGGTTGAAGAAGCTCAGTACATGGAAGAGATGTTCGCGAGGAACAAAGCTGAGAAATCTGTGGTGGTGACTGATAAGAGAAAGTGGGAGAGCAGTTCTGTACCTCCCAAGAGAACCCGACCTTTTGTCGGAAACCGCAACTTCGGCGGTTACCAAGAAGCCAGATGGTGCTCGAAGTGTCGAACAAAGCACCACGGTAACTGTAGCACCACTTCTCAAGCTTGTTTCAAGTGTGGGAAGTCTGATCACACCTCCGCGACTGTTCTATCGCGGGGATGGTCTGCTTCGAGTGCAAGGCGCCGGGGCACGTGAGAAGAAATTGCCCGAAGCTTGTGTCGGGTAGCGTGGCGGCAAAGAAGGAGAACCCTCCGAGGGTTCCGGGTCGAGCATTTCAGATGACGGCCGAAGAGGCCAAGGCATCCGCTGATGTGGTATCGGGTACTTTTCTTATAAACTCTGTACCTGCTCGTATTTTATTCGATACGGGTGCCAGTTTCTCTTTCGTATCTGAGTTGTTCTGTCAAAAGATTGTTATGCCCACTACTAGTCTTGAGGATGCGTTAGTAGTAGAGATAGCTGATGGTAGTCAAGTTCTGATCCGTGATGTTCTGAAGAAGTGTACTATCAGGATCGAGGGGAGAGAATTCTCGATAGATTTACTGCCGATGTTTATCGGAGGCTTTGATGTTGTGGTCGGTATGGATTGGTTGTCAAACAATCATGACGAGATCGTATGTTCCAAGAAATTAATACGACTTCCCAATTCCAATGGTGAAGTTGTTGTGATCTATGGTGAGAAGAGAAAGGGCGAAGTGGCGGTAATCACAATGACGAGGGCACGCAAGTGTCTGATAAAATGATGTTCGTCTTTCCTAGCCTATGTGATCAATGCCAAGTTAGAGAAATCAAAGCTTGTTGATGTGAAGATTGTGTGTGAGTTTCCAGATGTCTTTCCTGACGACTTACCCAGGTTACCACCCGATCGGCAAGTGGAGTTTCGGATTGACCTTGTGCCTGTAGCAACACCAATTGCTAAAGCTCCTTACCGTTTAGCGCCATCAGAGATGCAAGAGATTATGGCACAACTTCAAGAGCTGTTGGAGAAAGGCTTTATAAGACCGAGTTTGTCACCTTGGGGAGCTCCGGTCTTGTTTGTCAAGAAGAAAGATGGCACGCTGCGAATGTGCATCGACTATCGTGAGTTGAACAAAGCTACAGTGAAGAACAGGTATCCGCTTCCGAGAATAGACGATTTATTCGATCAACTTCAAGGAGCGGGTTGTTTTTCCAAGATCGACTTACGTTCGGGTTATCATCAGGTGAAGGTGAGAGAAGAAGACGTTCCGAAAACAGCTTTCAGAACACGTTACGGCCATTACGAATTTCTTGTAATGCCTTTTGGCCTAACGAACGCACCGGAGATATTTATGGACTTGATGAATAGAGTGTGCTGACCATTCCTCGACAAGTCGGTCATTGTATTCATTGATGACATACTCGTGTACTCCAAGAGCGAGTCAGAACACGAACAACATCTGCGGGAAGTGCTCGAAGTGTTGAGGAAGGAAAGATTGTACGCCAAGTTTTCTAAGTGTGACTTTTGGCTTAAAGAGGTACAATTTCTGGGTCACGTTGTCACTCGAGACGGAGTGAAAGTGGATCCCTCAAAGATTGAAGCTATGATGAATTGGGAATCTCCCAAGAGTCTGTCAGAGATCCGAAGTTTCTTGGGTCTGGCGGGGTACTACCGGAAATTTATCCAAGACTTTTCGAAAATCACTTCTTCCTTGACAGTTTTGACTCGGAAGAATGTGAAGTTTGAATGGACCGAAACATAATATAAGGCGTTCCGGATACTTCAAAAGAAGTTGTGTGAATCTCCGATCTTGTCGTTACCTGAAGGGTCAGAAGACTTCGTGGTTTATAGCGACGCTTCGAAAATGGGTTTGGGTTGTGTGTTGATGCAAAGGGGTAAGGTGATTGCCTACGCATCGAGAAAACTCAAGATTCACGAGAAGAATTATCCTACCCATGATCTAGAGTTAGCAGCGGTGGTGTTCGCTTTGAAACTTTGGCGACACTACCTCTACGGCACGAAATGTACACTTTTCACAGATCATAAGAGCCTGAAGTATGTCTTTGATCAAAAAGAGTTGAATATGAGGCAAAAACGGTGGCTCGAGTTACTTAAAGATTATGATTGTGAATTGCTTTACCATCCGGGTAAGGCGAACGTGGTGGCCGATGCGCTAAGTCGGAAGGACTACAGCGGAAGTATTCGGGCTACCCATTCGAGAATCGAGTTAGTGTCTAGTCTTGTTGAAAAGATCAAGGCATCACAAGTGGAAGCATTGCTGGAAGAGAATCTCAAAGAAGAAGTCATGACGAAACAGCGGTTGCTCTTAACGGAAGATAGACGTGGGGTAAAACTGTTTAGCGGTCGCGTGTGGGTACCCAAGATTGGGGGTAACCGTGATCTGTTGCTTGAAGATGCACACAAGTCTAAGTATTCCATTCATCCGGGGAGTACGAAGATGTACAGGGACTTGAAACTGCATTATTGGTGGCCAGTAATGAAACTTGATGTGGCACGTTATGTAGAGCGTTGTGTGACGTGTTCGCAAGTTAAGGCCGAACACCAACGACCGTATGGGAGTCTTCAGTCTTTAGAGATTCCTGAGTGGAAGTGGGAGCATATCACCATGGACTTCGTGACGAAGTTGCCTAAAACACTTCGAGGTCACGATACCATTTGGGTGATAGTTGATAGATTGACAAAGAGCGCTCACTTCTTGGCTATGCGCGAGACACTACCGATAGATAAATTAGCGAAACTTTATATCGAGGAGGTGGTTTCGAGGCATGGAGTACCATTGTCGATCGTGTCAGATCGCGACAGTCGGTTCACTTCGAACTTTTGGGATGGGTTTCAGAAAGAGCTTGGTACGCGAGTTAAGTTGAGTACGGCTTACCATCCACAGACCGACGAGCAAAGCGAGAGAACGATCCAAACTTTAGAAGACATGCTGAGGTCTTGTGTCATCGATTTCGGGGGTAGTTAGGACTCTCACCTGCCTTTGGTGGAGTTTGCTTACAATAATAGCTACCACTCGAGTATTGGAATGGCACCTTTTGAGGCATTGTATGGGCTAAAGTGTCGGACTCCCGTGTGCTGGCTTGAAGCGGGGGAAAAGCAGTTCGCCGGACCTGAAATAGTGCAAGAGACGTCCGATAAGGTCAAATACATTCGTGAAAGAATGAAAGCGGCTCAGGATCGGCAGAAAAACTATGCCGATAAGAAGAGACGACCGATAGAGTTCCAAGTGGGCGATCACGTGATGCTTAAGGTGTCGCCATGGAAGGGAATTATTCGGATTGGAAAACGTGGGAAGCTGAGTCCCCGTTTCCTCGGACCTTTCAAAGTGCTTAGACGGGTGGGTTTGCAAGCCTACCAGTTGGAACTGCTACCGGAGTTGAGCAGAATTCACAACACGTTTCATGTTTGTTACCTTCGAAAGTGTTTGGCTATGGAAGACAACGTTATTCCCATCTCAGAGTTAAGAGTGGACGAAGGTAATCGTTGTGTGGAAGAACCCGACGCCATCTTAGAGAGAAAGTCTAGGAAGTTGTGTCACAAAGAGGTCACTTTGGTCAAGGTGCAGTGGAAGTATCACCGGGGAGCAAATGTGACGTGGGAAGCCGAGGAGGATATGAAGCGAAGATATCCTCACCTTTTTGAGTAGTTGGGATTTCGGGGACGAAATCATTCCCAAGTTGGGGAGGATTGTAACACCCCGAATTTCGTTTGGTCTTTTGCGATGAAGAAAAGAGGGAAAAGGGGTTGTCTGCACTGTTCGTGCGCCCTCCTTCATAAAAGAACGCACGGGTCGTGCACAAGATCAGGGTCGAAGGCAGTGGGATTCGCACGGGTCGTGCGCTTTCCCTTCCTTGAAAACGCACGGGTCGTGCGTTATGTCAGAGTTGATATTTTGCAGCCTTAAATATCTTTTTGGTGAGATATTTTCATTTTTATCTCAAAATCTCAGTCTCTCTCTCTTTCTTTTTCCCTTATCTTCTTTCGATCCCGAGGCTTCGTTTGGTTGCTAGTTTGCGGTGTTTCTAGCAAGGGGTCGGTGTTTTAAGCTTCACCTCTACGTCGTGATCGTTATCTGGTTTTCCGGGTTTTATTCTAAAACCTACTGGTGAGTTCCTACTACCATTTTACAAACTTTATACATGTCAAAACTCTTATTTGCGAAATCCGAAGTATTTCTACGGTATGATTTCATGTTCTCTACATTTTGATATAAATGAAGTTTTTGGTGATTTTCGGGGTTCCCGATCAGTTTTGACTAAAATGACGGGTTCCGCCTTATTAGAAGTAAAATGATGTTTTACTTGCCCATGTTTGTAGCTTATTGAAAGAATGTATATAAACTGGTTTTATGATTATCTTTCTTACCAGTCGTTGGCTGGAAAATGGCATTTTGAAATATAAATGTGTTGAAAGCTGTTTATCTAGCTTTAAAATGGTCACATGAAATATTGCGACAAGTCATGACTATACTAGTGGATCCCTAGGTATCGAGTCGGCTTATTGTTGGGATGTTTGTACCCCTTCTATTGTAGTTAGATACATTTGATCTTCGGGGGCACTTAGTACGGTTATGTGAGACCGGTTACTAGCCATGGGTCAAATGTAGTCTAACGAAAGAGTATGACTGGTTCCTTGGGGACCTCCCTCACATCGTAGTACGGACCGAAGCGTTCGTGGCCATGGTTCCATGTATTTAGCTCATAACTCGAATTTGTGGCTTACTTTGTGTTCCACTATAATCCTTGGTAAATCGGGTAATCCCCGTCATCGGAAGATGTGTTTTGGACCGGTTGTCCGTATATTATCAAAGAACTGTATTTGCATAACTAAACCTTTGGAATGATTTACTTCGATGCATTTGATTTTATCTCTTGAGATTTATGAACTGTATGTTCTCACTAGGCTTTAAGCCTAACATTTTTTTCTCAAATGATATGTATAACAGGTTTCCCTTAGCGGTGGGTTGCCAGGGTTTTGAGAGACGGGTTTGGTCTCGAGGCATTTTGAGATGACTAAAATTGTAATTGGGCATTTGTTAAGTCCCATTCATTTGGTGAATTATGGATTGTCAACTGATGTAATCTTGATAGAGGTGTCTAGATTAGTTTGTTGATGAATCCTATATCTGTGCAGGTTTTGTAATGTCTTAAGGACTGATCCCCTTTATGGGAGGTTTATATCAATACGAATGTCATGTTGCCAGGTTTTCCAGGTTTTAATTTACTCTGATTTTTAGGGTGTTACATTGTAGGCAATACTTCACCTGCATTTTGGAAAGAGGTTCTTTTGGTGACTCCTTGAGTTTTTATTACATCAATCTTGCAGTTGATAATACAATTTTGTTCTCCCGTTTGGTTTCTGTGTTTTTTTTCTTTTTTGCTAGAACCATGTTAATAGGCAGTAAAGGAAACAAGTTGTACGTTATTTATGCCATGGTGGTGGAATAAATGAATGTATGCCAAGCTTTTGTAATATTAATCTATTAATAATAAATGGGAGTTTAGAGTAGGTCTGAGATATTTTAAGCTTTTGTAATATTAATCTACTTAAGCATCTTATAATTTATAAAATTTTGTACCACTTAAAATAACTTGACACAACTATGTAGATTTAAAGAAAACGGTCGAAGAACAACAAAAACTTTTCAACTCTTTGCTCAATCAACCATTATAAAAGTTAAAGTTTATAATGATCATAAACTTCATACTCTCAGTTTACAAAAAAGTTTGGCATCCCGCTAAGGAGAGAGAGAGATAGAGAGGTTGTTTCATTTACAAACTCAACCATTGTACAAACCATATAAACCAATCTGAACCGTTCATTTAGTCTAACGAACATCTGATTGACTGATTCAATAAATCTCTCGATTTTTTATAATAAAGCGTTGATCATAATAAATAAAATCTGATAATCTTACATAAATATCCAAATCATAATAAATAAACTCTCATCATTTCTATAAGAGTAAATTACGAATTTGGTCCATGTGGTTTTATGAAAGTTTGGATTGGGTCCCTTAAACAAGATAATTACAGATATAGTCACTGTGGTTTCATTTTTATTATGGATTGGGTCCCTTGACTTAACTCCATTAACATAAACTTTGTTTAAATGAGGACATTTTGGTCCTTTTACTAAATTTTCTTTTAAAAAAATAAAAAACAATATATATCTTATATACACACGCTATGCAGTAGCAACAGTACTGTAACACCCGTAAATTTCGGTAAGTAAATGTCACCTAGACGTTTATGTGACTTGTAAACAGTGGGTTTTGTTGGGAAATGTATTGTTTAAAGCCCCTCGGAGTATCGGGAGTTTTGGCAGTGAAAAAGTCGAGTTTCGGGGCTCCAGAATGGTCCCGCGACAATGCCCGGCGACTATGACAGTGTCATAGTCGCACTGTCACAGTCGTAGATGGGAAACAGAAGTGGAAGGGCATCATGCGACTATGACCAGCAACAATGCCCAGGGCATTGTCGCGTGGCAATGTCGCCCAGAAGGCGCAGGAGGCTGTTAAATTCGGGAAATCAGCCTTCTTTCTCATTTTCCTTTCCCAAACTCTCCCCTTTCTCTCCCAAAACGTTTTCCCTCTTCTCCCTTCAAACCCTAACTCATATTTGGCTCAAAACCCTTGTATTTTATGAAGATGAAACTCCATCAAGTGGTAAATGGAAAGCTTTGGTAAAGGATTCACCATTTCCATCTTCTTCTTCTTCAACCTCAAACTCATTGTTGGGTTTTCTAGGTTTTCGTCAAACCTAAGTGGTAAGTGTATCCCTTTCATTTCTAAACCTTAAAATAAGTTATAAATGCTTCATTGATGATTTCCTAAGTATTATATTTCTCCATTTTCGGTTTGGAAGATTTTGGAGGAGTTAGGTCAAAATTAGGGTTTTGGGTATAAGTTGAGGTTTTGATGTAAAATGTTTGGGGAATGTTTCTATATGGTTGAATATGGTTATTTATGGTTGAAAATGTTTGGATCTAGGTTTTGGAGGTTTTGGCTTGGAGGATTCAAGTTTCTTCAAGGAAGCTCAAGTTGGGGGTAAAATCTAGATTTAGCCTAAATCTAGCGAGGTGAGTTCAAGTTGATTTGTGAAAACGGTGTGCATGCCAAAATGATTATTTTAAAGTGTTTGTGTTTTACATTAAAATGTTAACTGCTGATAAGTTTGGTTATTTGGGAGTATTTAACTTGGTAAACGTATAAAACACCTATCTTGGGGATTTTTGAGTATGTTGTTAAATGCATCGAAATGAAAATGATTCTTATGACTTATTTACCTAAATGGAAAGTATTGGGTAATAATGCATTTTTGTGATTGTTGGTATTACGTGCATTTTGTATCGTGAAATGTTTTAAAAATACCACCGTGTGAGTCATGGGCGCTTGGTCATTCCCAACCTTGCAAACGTTTCTGAATTTATGAACCTTTGGTTTTAGGAGAAGAGGTAACTCAAGTATTTTATTGAGTAAACAGGTGATATTGGTATTTAAATGATTTACCGTATGGGTATAAATCTCTTGAGTAATTGTCATTTAAATGTGTGTCATGGGATGTTTTGAAAAGAGTAAATGAGATTATAAACTTGATTGGAAAATGATTTACGTTGGAGTTTATTCATGTAGTTGAAACATGTGTTTGCATAAATGTGGTCGTTGCATTTTATTGCATTTTGTAGATTTTAGCATATGGTCGTTTGACTGGTTGAGCTTAAGGCTCATTTTTCGGCTTTGTCGGGTAATGGGGACTTTCGTCCGGTTTTAATAACTTAAAGTGGAGTTTTGGGTGTGAGTTGCATTCATTGCACTTTATTTCGGGGAATACATGTTTGAGTGTGTGTGTCATTCATTTGTAGTCATGTATTTTAGACTGTAATGCATTGAATCCATAGGCATGTAAGTCAGTCGTGTTAATGGCGAGGACTCTTGGGATTCTCACTTTGGGAAAATATGTCGTGTTGGCATTGGTGTCGTCCCGATTGTTTGGCGAAAGGGAACCTTTATGGGTTGTACTTCGGGACCATGGGTTTGGTGTTGGATGTCTAATTCTTGTGCACGAGGTTAGACATCGAGAGTTATCAAGTAAGGAGTTGAGGTTCCTATCTTGAATGCTAGGGAGTAGGCACTAGGGGTCGAATGAGTACCCTGAGGATGAAACTCCGCTAGAGACCGAGCAGGCAATAAGATCGTGTATCCTTGAGGTGTAGCTCGACGGAGTAGGCAATAGGGGATATGGTGTTTGGGACTTGAAATAAAGTCCGACTGGAGGTGTAGCTCGACGGAGCAGGCAATACAGTCATGACTGTAGGTGTAGCTCGGTAGAGCAGGCAATACAACCACGATCTGAGGTGTAGTTCGACAACATGGTTATGTGGCTTAACTTTGTATCCCACCACGTACAATGGAATCGGGTCTCCGCCGTCACCGGAAGGTGTTATTTGGGTATTAAAGGGTATTATTTTATTATCCATATTTTCGGTGACGTGTTGCGTATATGGGTTTGTTTACTCAAGATTTATGGGTTGTGTATTATGCTCCGCCCACGTTTGGGGTGCTTCGAGAAGTAAAATTTTATTTCGTATTATTATAAATTGGGAGTTTTGCTTACTATTCACGTTTTGGGTGAGTTTGGGATTAAAGTGGTTTTACGAAAGGAGGTTCATGTTGGGTTCCTTGTTTTAAAGGTGTACTTTTGGAAATGGTGTCGTTTGATATTTAAAGTAAATATTTCTGAGGGTCTGTGATTTAAACTATTTTCTCTCCTTTAGCAAATATATTTATTTCATGTTGTAAACTCTTGAACTCACTAGGCGTTAGCCTAACCTTTTTATTTGTCGGCATGTGCATCAGGTTCCGGATGGGGGAAGAGGTTCTAGCTTTTTGGTGGAGTGTTGAGTGCTAAGAGTTTGTACAATGGTGAGTGGCTTGATGAAGTTTTCCGCGTTAGTCGTTGATAAGAGCAACTGTTTCTTGTGGGTTTTAGTAACACCCAACTTTGATTAGCCTTTATGCGAGACTTGACCTTTTAATTGTCGAAGTTAAATCTACTATTCTTTTGAGGTAACTCAAGTGATGATTGTAGAATAGATTATATCATTTTCTTTGTATAATTGAAAGTTTTAAATTAGTTGCTCTGTTTTTTTCGAGGGTGTTACAAGTTGGTATCAGAGCTTAAGTTTGAGAGAATTAGGTATTGATTTTCGGATGCCTATACTCAAACTAGCGTTCTTCTAAGTGACAGAAAGTGAAATTTCACCATTAGGTACCATAGGATATGATATTTTAAGGTTGATTGAGTCGCTAGAAACGGGAAACTTGTCGAGGGTAGCAAGGATAATCATGTACGGTACGTTCATAATGGCACCTGGCCAGTGTTATGGTGAACTTACATTTACATGGGTATACTTGAACTGCCTTGGGATGATGACCGTTGGGGTAGTGAGGAAGTTTCTAAGCTAGTGACCGATAGAAGAATTGATGTTTATAGCATTGCCATATCGGAGTGATGGTTAAGCATGACGAATGCATTGAGTTGACCATTTTGGATCGGAGTTGTTGGTGAAATTAGAATCATAGACTTATCGAGTTGACTTTATTTCAAGAAGAAAATTGTAAGTTAATCGAATAAGTGTGACTATTGCTTTAAGATGTTGAGCATCCGGATGACGATAGTATGACTATGACATTGGGGAGAATTTCGTATTGTTCGATATGACATCCATCTCGATATAGTTTTTTGTCGTTTTAACCGTTTTTTACGTGAAATGCTATATATGTGTTATATTCATTATGAGTATTTATGTACGTTTAAGTTTGTACAACGCCTCGACACCGTAAGTATGTAACTCGACATCACCTTCTTCAACACTTTCTTCAACGTCGTAAGGCATCACGTTTTTTCAGCACCATAACCCAACACCCATCAAGACAAATCGAGAACCTATCGAGTAATTTTGTTGTGAATCGAGGAACAAAAGAGAGCGCATCACGTCTCCACATCTTCACAGATCATTCATGTGTTATTCATTATGAATAATGTATCATTCAAGATGAATAATACAACATTCAGGGTGAATAATTCACGATTCATGAATTCGTGTATTATTCGTCATGAATGTTGTGTAATTCATCTTGAATGATATATTATTCATCATGAATAATGAATGAACGTTCATATTTGTTATTCATACTGAAGGTGGGACATCCGGGGATGCGCATACATATTCATAATGAATTAAACCAAATTTCGGTTGTGAATTGGGAAACAAAAGAGAGTGCACCATGTGTCTAGACCTTCACGGGTCATTCATATATTATTCATCATGAATAATGTATCATTCAGGATGAATAATAGAACATTCAGGGTGAATAATACATGATTCATGATAAATAATACATGAATCATGGATTCGCGTATTATTCATCCTGAATATCGTATTATTCATCCTGAATGCTGTATTATTCATCATCAATAATGAATGAACGTTCACATTTGTTATTCATACTGAATGTGGACACCCGAGGACGTGCATGCATATTCATAATGAATATAACACATATATAGAATTTCACGTAAAAAACGGTTAAAACGAAAAAAATCCTGAATATTGTATTATTCATCCTACATATGGTATTATTCATTATGAATAGTGAATGAACGTTCACCTTTGTTATTCATACTGAATGTAAATACCCGAAGACGTGCATGCATATTCATAATGAATATAACACGTATATAGAATTTCACGTAAAAAACGGTTAAAACGAAGAAAAAAAAACTATATCGAGATGGATGTCATATCGAAGAGCACGAAATTCTCGTTTTTTTGATGTAATTTGTTTGATTAAAATATTAGTAATTTTTAAGATAAATTATTTTAAAGTTTAAGGGGATAATTTTTTTTAATTAAAAATAAAAAGTTAAAGAAGGTAGGCGTTGATTCAAAATTACAATTTTATCCTTAATCACTTCCCAATTAACCTTATTATGTATTAACCATTGATTAGTTTTATAAGTTTTGATCAATAGTTAAGATTTGTTCTTATGCGCACAATGAAATATGAGTTTTCATTTGAACCCACTCCTATATATATATATATATATATATATATTAGGTTCATTTGTGAAATGCTAAAAATATGAGAAATAAATAAATGATCATAACCCTTTATCTGGTCAACATTTGCGGCTTTGACCATGAAGCACCAGATAATTCCTTGTATGGTTTGTAAAAGATAGAGGGGTAGTGGGACGAGTTCATATATGAACCTGTATGATTCACATATGAATTATATGTTCATATATGAACCAGTTTAATTGACATATGAACCCTTTTAACTGATTCATATATGAACTTTGTTAATTAGTTTATATGTGAATCACAACGGGTCATATATGAATATGTTAATTAGTTTAACTGGTTCACATATGAATCTACAATTAATTAGTTCATATGTGAATTAGTTGAACTAATTAACAGATTCACATATGAACTAATTAATTGATACATATATGAACTATAATCAATTAAAAGAGTTAATATGTGAATTATACTGTTTAATATATGAACATATAATTCATATGTGAATCATACAAGTTCATATATGAACTCGTCCCACGTATTTTACGAACTACCCCTCTATTTTCTACAGACCACATAAGGAATTATCCGGTGTTTCACGATCAAAGCAACAAATGTTGACCGGATAAAGGGCTAGGATCATTTATTTATTTATCATATTTTTAGCATTTCTCAAATTAATCTAATCCTATATATATATATATATATAGAGAGAGAGGTTCATTTGAGAAATGTTAAATATATGATAAATAGAGAAGTAATCATAGTCTTTCATTCGGTCAAGATCGGCTTTGACTGGTCAAATATTATTTGACTGGTCAACAATTACGGCTTGAACTGGTCAAAAGTTGCGGCTATTCAAAAAATAGAAAGACAACTTCGTAAATTTTACAAATACACAGGACGAGTTCATATATAAAATTGTATGATTCACATTGAACAATATGTAATATGTGAACCAGTGTAATTCACATATGAACTCTTTTAACTGATTCGTATATGAACCTTATACGTTCATATATGAATCAATTAATTAGTTTATATGTGAATATGTTAATTAGTTCAATTGATTCACATATGAACCTACAGTTAATTAGTTCATATGTGAATCAGTTAATAGAATCACAAATGTTCATATATGAATAAATTAAAAGAGTTCATATGTGTTACACTGGTTCACATATGAACATATAGTTCATATGTGAATCATACAGGTTCATATATGAACTCGTCCCGTATATTTGTAAAAATTATGAAACTAACTTTCTATTTTTGGAATAGTCGCAACTTTTGACCAGTCAAAGCCGTAATTGTTGACCAATCAAATACGCAATATTTGACCGGTCAAAACCGATCTTGACCGAATGAAAGAATATAATTACTTCTCTATTTCTCATATATTTAATATTTCTCAAACAAACCTCTCCATATATATATATATATATATATATATATATAGGCTCAATCAAATACAAACTATGATACAAAACATACAAACCAATCTCCATTGTCCATCTAGTCTAACGAATATCTGATTTTATAAATATATCAATTGTTTCCGAATATAAAACATTGATCATAATTAGAGCTCTAATAATATTTCATAAATATTTAAATCATAATAAATAAACCTTCATCATTTCCATAAATATCTTAATTGATTGGTTTGTAACTTTACATGATTGTAATTTAATTTGTTTTCTTTGTATATATTTTGATTGGGATTGATTATTTTTTTTTCCGTTTTCCAAGTATGATGGTTTGATCACCACATAACATGTTGCAATTTTTTAAAATATATAGTACTTACATACAAAAAATATTCACATAAAACTCCTTACATATTTAGTGATATTTGAACCTTTGATCTTCAAAAAAGCTACAATTTATTGGTAATATGACTACCATTGAGCCAATGACCGTTGGTATTACAAAATTTCTCGGTGAACCCATCTTCTCCGTTAAAATTTCTTTTGTTTTTAATAAGGTTGTGGAAACAACAGCCTAACAGAATCATAAAATTTATTAAAGGATGCAAAATTTAAATATTAATTATAAATTTTATTTGGAAGAAGAACCCTATAATTTGTGGTTTTATATTAAAATTTGTACACACCTCTATTAATTATACAAACCGAAGGAAGACGACTGCACATGCAAGTTTGTCAATGACTATGCTACCGGGCCATGGTACCAACACATTGGGTTCTCATAAATCATAATCCATTAGGTTCATCCACCAACAAGAAATTCATATAGAAACGCTTGGAGAGTTTCAGATTTCCAGTGTTTAACGGTGCATTTTGCATCACAAAATCACACATAATCTTGGTGGACCATTTTCGTTGCACGTGGTATAGTGGAAGTACACGTCATTGTTAACAATTGAGAATTCGACAACACAACTTAGCAACGTATCTAGTAAAATACAATTACCAACACATTATTGCGTCGTAAAACGTTTATTTAAAAAACCAAAAAAAATATAATTTATATATTTTTCTTGATTTATTATAAGTGACTTATTGGCTATGAAGGTTGAATAAGGGGTGACCTACACAAGGGTATAAGCCTATAGAGTGATTGTGATTCTAATGATGTTAGGTGCAACCAATGACCTCTCTATTTGTCCATTCATTTACTTCCATTCTATTATTTTGCTTCAAACTACATGTATAATGACACATTTACCCTTGTATTAATTGATGCAAATAAGTCATTACATTTCGGTGATGTTTGTTTTTTAAGAGGTCTAAAGTCTGAAGTTTTATTTTACTTCTAATTAATAAGAGGTGGTGTTGAAGTCTGAAATCTGAATCAACAAGATTGTATGTTTCTGTAACGTTTGGAGGCATCTTGAGAGAAAGAAGATCATATGAACTGAGGTGACGATAAGAGGTTTGAAGAAGTTAGGTCACTACTTCTTATTCAGACGTATCTAAGAGTTAAGAGGTTCTGGAAACTCGAAAAAAACAAACAGTCTAAATGTAAAAAGATTTGAACGATTCAGACTTAAGAGTCATTAAGAGATTTTTTTAATAAAAACAAACAACCCCTTCATCATGATGTTTGCTAAAATGAAAAAAAAAATTCACATATGTTGTTTGATACGTACAAAAATATATATGGATTAAATGAAAAGTTTGACTGTACTACTAGAGATTATATAAAGCCTATAAACTTAGTTTGAGTTTTCCTTTTTGATGCATGAGTCCAAAACCGAGCATATTTGTCATAACTTACTTTCCTAGGGATTTAGTATCGATTAAACAACTAAATTTATAAATAATAACTTAAAGATTCTATAACCATTAATAACGAAAAACTTAAACAATTGAACAAATACTTAAACAGAGTGAAGAGTCTGGTACTACAATCTATTACAAACTAGAATATTGATATTTGTCATAAAGATAGAAAATACATAGTTTGAGGGTATAACCCCTCATCCTAACCATCCCCCCTCTTTACGATTTGAATAAATACCATCTGATCTAACCGCTCAACTTTAACTTTCACTAAATTTAGTCCCTAGGCTCTGCCCTCACATTATTTTGAGTGTTACAATACCAAATTTCTAAGAGTAAAGCAAATTTAGTTTCCACATTATCAAGTCAAACTTACTTAGAAAAAATGTAAAGATATTGGATAGGCGTTTATCTGGTCACTTACTTTACGGGGTGAGTATGGAAAGGACAGTGTATCAACCGAATCTTACCCACTAAGAGGCAAGACAATGATTGACAATCTTACTCGGTAAGTGAAGGCGGTGACTTTACCCCACTAGCGCTTACCAAGTAAGAAATGCTAACAAAAACTCTTGTTATGCCATTTTGATGGCCAAGAATTTTACCTCGTAGGATAAGTGAGAACGATGACTTTTACTGGTAAGCGCTTACGCTATAGCCATTAGGTGTATGGCGATGCTATGTGAGACGTGCATGATCAATATGGAATATTGTCTCTCTTGCATGACAAGAGTGATGTATCCTGGTTCTTTGATAAAATGAGATTAAAGAAATGCATACATACTCAGATAGTTGATACATGATACCAATATAACTATTTATTCAATTTTATTCGGAGATCAAGAAACAGAAAACAATATTTAACGATAATGACATGAAACGGGATATAGACAAATAGGCACACTTATACATCATGATGAGCACAAGAGATAAATTTAAAACACCTGATCTATATGACTATGACTGTATTATTTGATTAGGGTCCTCGGTATGGTTATGGTTATGCTTATGATTATGCTTCGTGTATGTGTTCCATAACCCAACAAATTTAAGGATCTATAGTTTTTTAAATAGTTTATAGTTTGAAAATGTAGAAAACTGTCAAATCTCACTTATGCCACGTTAACATTTGGTACTAAAACATACAATTTTCAAACTATAGATATTTAAAAAAGGTTTTTGAAAGATAATTCCCCAAAATAGATTTTACATATATTAAAAAAATGCAAAAGACAGATAAATATGTTGAAATAGTTTGTTGCTAAGCAACCATTAAAATGATATAAAACTGTTTATTTGGACCAATTTAATAGTTTTTTATTTGTTCTAAAATAACTTTAATTTTTTTTAACAATATTTTTTTAAAGAATTTAATTAAAATGCCCAAACATGAAAAATCGATACCCAAAATCTCTTAGTTTTTGCCAAAATACACCATAACTCCGCGTTTGTGGTCCGTGTAAATTGAAAACGCGGGGTGACTACCATTTCATCCGCGTATGAGCAAAAATGCGGGGTTAACCCCGTGTAAATCCATAGTGGTCCGTGTTTTGGCTTCAATTCATTGAAAATTTTGATTTTTATTATATATTTACACTTTATATCCCTATAATTATTTAGTTAGTTTACTTTATACCTTTTACTTTTTTATTTTTCATTTTACACTTTCATCATATTAACACATAGAATGATATATTAACTAAAATACGTTGAAAAAATACGTTTTAATTTTAACAAGTTACACCATTAAAACGTATTTTTTAACGTATTTTAATTAATATACGATTATATGTGTTAATATGATGAAAGTATAAAATGAAAAATAGAAAAGTAAAATGTATAAAATAAACTAACTAAATAATTATAGGGGTATAAAATATAAATATATAATAAAAATCAAAAATTTCAATGAATTCAAGCCAAAACATGGACCACTATGGATTTACATGGGGTTAACCAGGGACGGATCCAGGAATTTTTTTATACGATGACACCACATAATATAGACAAAAAAATTTACAAAAAACACAGTTTTATCGACGTGTCTTCATCTTTTTACCGACGTTAAACATTGTTTGATGTGTTTTTTTTGGCCTAATTCCACCATTTCGAGGAATTTTTAAAGGTTTTTGCTTAATTCGACGAATTTTTAACCTTTTTATTGATTTCGAGAGATTTTTTCGGTTTTTTTGGTTGATATCAGAAGTTTTATTCGGTTTTTTGGTTGATTTCAAAAGGTTTTTTTTGGTTGATTACAAGTTACAGTTGCACCTTCTTAAAGTTTTCAAAATAATACGTTAGCACCTTTCAAAACGATACGGTTGCATCTTTCACGAATCTAAAAATTTTACCCTTCGTCGGAGAAAAGATACGGTGGCACGTGCCACCCATACCACCATGGTAGCTCCGTCCATGGGGTTAACCCCGCGTTTTTGCTCATACGCGGACGCAATGGTAGCCACCCCGCGTTTTCAATTTACACGGACCACAAACGTGGGGTTATGGGGTATTTTGGCAAAAACTAAGAGATTTTGGACATTTTAGGTATCGATTTTTCATGTTTGGTCATTTTAATTAAATTTCCTTTTTTTATCCTTTGCTACCTATAAATGGCCTTATTTTAAATGTTCGTACTGTTAACGACAAGTGTCAAATTTAATTTGAAACATTCAATTGATATAACCATCAAAGATTGTAGATGGTGATGGGGAATCAATTAATGTTGTTGGGCCTTAAGAAGGTATTGGGTATGAAGGTGACACCATATGCATTAATAATGCATTCAAATAAATCAAAGTAATGATAACAAATCATCTCTACCTTAAGTTCAAATATATTAAAAAAAAATGATGATGTTATTTTTTTTAATGCAACACATTATATTAATTATTAAAAAAGAACAACAAAAATTACATAGGTGTAGGGCCTAATGCAACAATCAAAAGCAAATCCAACCCATCTGTTGAAGAAAACAAAAAGATGAGGAAAAAAAAATACAATGAAAAGTAAACTCTAACAACCGAACAAACGAACCAATGAGAACATGATAGAAATGAAGGGCTCAGTTGGGATTTTGGAGCGGAGCCGTAAGCCAATTGTCCTAAAGGGATAAAACCCTTATGAGAATGTCTCGAGATCCAATCATACACATGAACCTGGATATCGAAGAACAAAACACTTGCATGACTCGATTTGTTTCGAAAAACCACGTTGTTACTGTGAACTCCTATCAAGTATGATGTTGCCCAAATCGTTGTTTGCCAAAACCTTGAGAATGGACCTGAAATCGAAGAGCTGTCAATGTGGTTGAGGAGGAGACTTGCCGTGTTACCCAAGATGGAATCAACACCCCACCACACGAGAAAATGATCCAAAGTTTTATGCATTTCATTACCTATCGCAAAAAGAAGAAAGAACCGAGTCTAAATGAATTGTACGATCTCACAAAACCAACTGAATTGGAAGCTTTTCGTGAAAAGTCCTCCAAATGATACTGTTATTTGAAATTGATCTTTTAGGGGGTGTCAAATTTGTATAAAATAAAACCAATCATCATGAATACCAATCGTATCAAGTTAATTGATATCAATTTAAGTTGGTTGGTACTACTGTATCAAGTATGTAACCTTGTTTATTACACAATTTGAGAAATCCCATACCGAGGTACTACTATACCATGCTGGTTATTAATTAACTATTAAATTATTTATTTTTTAGTTATTAATTATTAAGTTAAATAATTAATCTAATCAAATATTGAACCTTGTTTGGGTTGTGAAAATTGCATGAAACACACCCTTAATTTAAATGTTTGTTTTAATTTTTGAAGTATTGACTATTGGATATTGTGATGTCAACTTTTGTTGTTTAATTATCAAAATTGTAACTCGAGTTCAACTTTTGTAACGTTGATACAAAAACCAATATCACAATCTACCAATGGAAAAAACTTGGTACTAATGATGCATTCGGTAAGAGGATAAGACTAAGGGGTTGTTTGTTTTTTTCTAAAAACCTCTTAGTGGCTCTTAAGTCTGAATCATTCAGATTTTTTTACACACCACCTCTTATTAATCATAACTAAATTAAGACTTCAGACTTTAAACCTCTTAAGAAACAAACGACACCTAAATGAGTAATAATAAAATAGAGTTAAAAGAGTTATGGAAGATATTAGAACATCTCCAACATATTCTCTAAAATAGATAACCAAGAGTCAAAATATCTAAAAAGAGTTACATTTAACTCCCAACGTATTTTCTATTTTTGAGATTTCAACATATATTATATTATTAAAATATTTTACAAATTTGTCATCACAATACACTTTAAAAATATTATATATAATAATAACAATAATAATAATAAATCAATGTAATTAGTAGAAATGAATAAAAAAATTTAATTTCTTTCTCCACACATCAAGTTTTAGAAAAGAATTTAGAATATTCACTAATTTTCACTATTTTATAGAACAATATAGAAAATCTGTTGGAGCAAAATAGATAAAAACAAATCTCATTATCTCTATTTTAGAGAATCTGTTGGAGATGCTTACTTTTTTAGGGTTATAATTTAAAGTAAGTAGCCCAATAATTTACAAATCTTATACTCCTTTCGTCTCAAGATAAATGTCCACTATGAAAAAGCACACATTTAGGGGGTGTTTGGGATTGCTTATTTGAGGTGCTTTTTAGCTTATTGCGATTTGACACCGGAGATAAACACTTTTGTTGGTCCCGAAGGTGCTAAACAAGTTTGTAGAAGGGGGGGGGGGTTGAATACAAACACAGAATTTAAAGTTTAATAAATTGTTTATTGAAGAATCAAAATACAATTTACAAGTTTGTTGCGGAATAAGATTAAGACAGACTCAATCTAAACAAACTTAAGAACCACTAAGATAGTTGCACAAGAAGTTCAGAGAATGGGGGTTTTGAGATATAGAAAACAAGGGTTTCTATCTTTGGTTCAAGGATGAAGCACACCTTTAGATGAAGGGGTGAACTTCCTATTTATACCCTATGCATTAAATGCATGGCAGGATACTTTACACGTGGCGTTCACAGATTGGCTTTGATAAACTGACTTTTGGGAGACATGCTTTCGGCCGGGTCATGAACAGTGTAGTAGACAGAGTTGTTGTACGAATGATTGCAGAGACTTGTCCGTTCTGACACATCGTACTAGGTTGTGCAAGGATAGACAAAAGGAAACTTGAGGCATAAGCTTTGTGATCGTTTGATCGCTGAGTATCTCTAAGTTCAGAGATAAAGAGGTTCAGCTATCGCTGAAGCTTTTTTTCATGTTCCTTCGCGTATTAGTAGAGTTGTCTTTGCTTCACTGATATCCGCATCAGGTCACTAGTAGACTTCTCATTGTTCAGCAGCTTCGTCTTTGATTCAGCTATGAACATCTGTTGACGCGAAACTTGTCTTCAGGGATTACGTTGGTTGTTTACTTTAGGAACTATCAGTGATAACTGAACAGACTCAGTTCGATCACTGATAGTGAAACATTAATACATAGAAATGTTTATAAGAAAGACTATCAGCGATAACTGAACAGACTCAGTCTGATCGCTGATGGTGAAACACTAATACATACTAAAACGTAATTTTCACTAAGTATAGGAGAGGGTCGTTATCAAATCACTGAGAGAGTTTGGATCAACAATCTCCCCCTATTTGATAATGACAAAGTAACTGAAGAAAATTACTTTATGATTCAAAATGATGGAATAATCAGGACTCATAACATACATGTCCCAATTACTATTTTGAGGGATCTTTTACAGTACTGATGAAGTTAAGTACTTTACTGAAATTTCATTAATTCAGGAATAGAATTACAAGGAATGAAAATTACAAGTAAATTACTAACTACTGTAAGTACAACTAATAGATTACAGAAGAGAAAACTAATCTATCAGCTATAAGAAGATTTAGGAGGATTTATCATATACTCAGGTATTTCTTCTCCTTTCTGTCTTCGTTCCAAAGATTATTGGCTGATAATTTCTTTGATTTTCTCAGCAGCAGGGAAGAAGTCACACCATAAGCATAAGAGATCCTTGAGATGATTCAGAGGACAGATAGGAATCTCAGAGACTCTTTGAAATCTGAGTTCCTCATCATCATCTCTGAAGAATATTCCATAAGGATGATCAATTACTTGACCAGCTTGGAAAGGACCACCAGGAGGCAGAGATAAATCCAGAACTGAAAGATCAGGAGGAGGACCAAACAGTGCATCTCTTGAAAATTTGATAGAAGTTTCATTCCTGATGATGGCGACGTCTTCAGAGGAGGAGGACCCGATTTTTCTTTTGAGTTTCTTGGGATTGGGAGGGATAGGAGATGGCAGGTTCAGTACAGAAGTGACTCTGTTGATGAGAGCTTTAAGAAGTCCTTCAACGTAGCCTCTGTATGTAGATTTCGATTTCTTCAGCGCATCCCAGAATTCTATCCACTCTGTAAACCCGAAACCTTCAAGTTTGGAAACATACATAGCTTTCTGAGTTCCATCCTCTCTGGTAATCTCCATGGTCACTGAGAGTTGATCCTTCTTCTTGCGACCAGAGATAGTCACGGCTGTTATTGGAAGAAGATCAGAGCGATAATCCATCTTCTGTTTGCACCATTCAATGGACTTATCGTTGATCTCTTGTTCTTTGGATCGTTCCTCTTCAATTTCTTTCAGCAGTGCAGCTTGAACTTCCACAGGCTTTCTTTTCAGCTTCTTGTCCTTGACTTGAGAAGATTGAATCTTTAAAGCGAGTTGGGCATCTCGTCTGCATTCAGCGATCAGTTTCTCAGCTTTGGTAGATTCTTCTCGTTCAACTTTAGTGAGAAAGTCGAGCTCTGAGAAGGGTGTTTGAAGAGGGACTTTCAGCCGTTGACTTTCTAGTTGAGCGATCATTTCAGCTCTTTTCTTCATCACTTCCTCTGACCCATGAGATGGTTGAGAGGGCCTTCTTGGATGGACCAGGGAATCTTCTTCTTCTTCTTCATCAATCTCAGCGATAGAGATTGGGATTATTTCTTCAGCGATTGCAGCTGGGATTATTTGTAGTTCAGAACCCTTAAGCAGGGGAGAGAACTGACTGGTCAGAAAATGAAAAAGAATTTAGATTATTTTTAAGGAAAGAAGAGAGATAAAGGCTAGAAATAAACAGGGGTAGAATTTTTATAGAAAGATAAGGGAACAAGAGTAAGGCATACCTGAGAAGGATTCTCCTCAGGTAGTGAGATCATCATCAGGGTTTCCTTAGCAGATGCACCTTTGCTTTGGGAAGGGGTTCCTGAAGATGATCCTTGTCTCCCCCCTGCTTGGATAACTTCTTTCGAAGCTATCGCTGATGATGTGACGGCTGAAGAGCACCAGAGAGATGGATCTTCCTCATCGTCATCATCATCATCTTGATGAGAGTCATCCACTTGATCTTCAAGATCAAGGTCTTCATCATCATCTTCATCCTCCTCTTCATCATCGACTATTTCAGCGATGGTGGGAGGGGCTTTATCAGCAACTATCTCCCCCTCAACCTGAGAGGGAGTTTCCTTCGGTGGTTCAGCAATAACTTCAGCATCCGTGTTTTCTTCAGCTGTCTTCTCCCCCTCTTTGTCATTATCAACAAGGGAGAGATCTTGTGGAGATGAAGTTGTTGCAGTAGCCAGCTTCTGGACTTCAGCCTCCAGACCTGTGAGTCGTCCTTCAAGTGCAGGGATGTCGGACGTAGCTAGGTGAATAAATTCCACAGCTATGGTCAGGGCTGAACGATCATCTTCTGTAAATGATGGAGCAGGAACTGGAGCTGGTGCATTTAGCTTGTCGAGGACTTGCTGAAGAGTCGTAGTGCAGGCATCGATCTTTGCAGACAGATCATCATACTGCTGCTTGGATTCTTCCCTGACTTTGACAATCGCTGCCTGAAGAGTAGCGATGTGAGAAATATCAGCTTTGGAGGCGCAGGTGGCAGTCAACGTCTTCAATGCATCACCAGCTGTTTGAACAGCGCTGGTGATGTTGTTGAGAGAAGCAGAGAGAGAATCCACCTTTGAACTCAAATTGTTGACATTGGTGTCAACAGTCGCCAAACTAGGACCTGAAAGATAAGTTAATTTTTCAGAACCAGGCTTATTTGGTGAGTTGGGAGAAGTGTATAAGGTTATAGGATTACCTGAATTATCAAACATTTTGTAGAATTGTACAGATTCCTCAAAAGAATGATGTTCAGGTCCTATTGGTCCAAGCTGAGTGGTAGAGACCAAAGAAATAGGGGGACTAGAGATGGGGATAGAGGATGTAGGGATAGAGGATGTAGGGATAGAGGTAGTTACCGTAGGTTTTGTCACTGTTGTTGTGACAGCGACCGAGATCGCTGGCACGGTTGTAGTGGTTTGAGCTGAGGATGTGGAGGAGAGACCCACAAAATCATCTAAGGAAGTTTGTAGAGAAACATCCTTAGGTATTGAGCTAGAAGTAGCTTTCTCCTTGGTTACCTTGGCCTTCTTTGAAGGACCAAGGGAGCCAGTTGATGGTCGTTTGGAAGGGGTAGCGGCAGGGATAGCAGAAGAAGGAACCTCCTGCGTGGCCGCTGAAGACGAAGAAGTGAGGAGAGAGAGACGAGAGCGAAGTTGAGAGATACTTATCTCGTTGGGGAGTGTCTTGACCTCCAGTGATCTCTGACCCACTTTTGGAAAAGATGCATCCGAGTTGGTGGGGTAAGTGGTAGGGTAGAGAAACTTCAGGTACGCGCAGATGAAGCGTACGTAGGGAATCTTGGGATCCCTCTCGGTCTTCTCTATCTTTGACTTAAGGTCATCAAAGATAGCTGTTGCGTAGTCGAAGTTACGTCCAGTGATCACTGAGTAAGCCATCTGGACCTGAACCTTGCTAGCTTGGTCCAGTGACCCACTCTTCCCACTCATACACTGAATGATGTGTGAGAAGACGTAGTTGAGCTGGGAAGGCATCAGTGCCTTCTTCACAAGAGTCAGCTTCTTGTTGGGAATTGTAGATCTTGGTTTGGGTTCCCAAGCATATTCCATGGCATCCAGGAATTGGATGAGTTCAGCGTCAGTTGGCAGGGCGTCGAATCCATTCCTGGATTTGTCGGGGAAACGCAGGGCTTTCCTCAGGCCTAGGGCAGTCATCATCCCTGAGCCTAGTTGAGTGCTGAAGGATATAGCAGGAACCTGTTCACCCTTCTTGTTGGTGAGAGAGGTTTCTTCAGCGGTAAACCAGAATTGCTGGAGTAGAGCTTTCGAAGGTGTTGGATCCACAGTGATAGCATAGGCAATGCAGGATTGCCTTAGGAATTGTGCAGCTTCCACCAGATGTGGGTACTTGATACCATCAAACTCGAGGCGAGCAAGATGATTGTTCTTTGGGAGCTCTGAGTCAGAAATGGCGAATTTGACATTCTTTGAGGCGATAAGTGCAGATTGAGTCATTCTGTTTGAGTAGATAAACGAGTAGAAGAAAGGTTTAGTCGAAAAATAAAGAAGATTTGCTAGTTTCTATTTGGGGAAAGAAACATAGAAAATCAACATATTTTTAGAGAAAAACAGTTTATCTTAGAACAAGATTCAAGAATAAGAAGAAAAACCATTGATTTTGAATAAAGAATAAAATGGTTTTTAAAGAATAAAATCAAAACAAATGATTTTATGAGATTTGAGTCTTATAAACCCATAAATGGGGTTTATGTGAAAAGATTCAAGATAAGAAGTCAAGAATAACCTGTTGATCTTGAAGAGGATGATGCAGAAAGCTTGAGAATGTTAGAATGCTTGAGAGAGTATTCTTGTTTAGAAAGTATTTCCAGAAAACGTAAATTGATAGAATGGAAAAAACATTCCTTTTATATGTGAGAAGAAGGAGAGAGAGTGTGAGAGAAGCGGGAAAACAAATGCACATCATGACATGGACACGTCCCTCGAAGGTGATTGGATAGAAGAACAACGGACGAACGTGTCAGAAAAAGGCATGTCGTGGATTGTCGGTTCAAATGACGTCATAGTTAAGAAAGAGACTGTTCATTTGTCCGTTTCGAATTTATCACTGAAGATAAATCAGCGATAGAATTTTATTTTTGAAAGTATCCCTGATGAAAAGATAGGGATATATTTTCTTTTAAAAGGATCACTGAATATAAATATCAGTGATAAATTTAATTTCAAAAAGCTTTTAATCATTTGAATAAAAATTCAGTGATTAAGTTTTATATAACTGAATGAAGATTCAGTTGTAGGGATTGAGAAATCATACCTGAGAGTCAGAATACTTATCAGAGAATGATGAAAAGAAACTTTTGATTACTGACACAATGCATGAATGCTGAAGAATTATTCTTCAAGATTCAGCATTCCAAGCTCACTGATGAGAAAGTTGAACCTTGTCTCATCAAGAGGTTTGGTGAATATATCAGCAAGCTGAAAGTCAGTAGGGATAAAGTGAAGTTCAATATCACCATTCATCACATGATCTCTGATGAAGTGATATCTGATCTCTATGTGTTTTGTCTTTGAATGTAGTACTGGATTATTTGCTATAGCGATAGCACTAGTGCTGTCGCAATAGATAGGAATTTTTGACAGCTGAAGGTCATAATCTAATAGTTGATTTCTCATCCATAAGATTTGAGAACAACAGCTTCCAGCGGCTACGTATTCAGCTTCATCTGTGGAAGTGGACACAGAATTTTGCTTCTGGCTTGTCCAACTTACCAGCTTTCCTCCCAAGAGTTGACATCCACCAGTGGTACTCTTTCTGTCAAGTTTACATCCTGCAAAATCACTATCAGAATAACCAGTTAGATCGAACCCTGAGTCTTTGGGATACCAAAGACCGAGGTTAGGAGTTCCTTTCAGATATCTGAAAATTCGCTTTACAGCGATCAGATGGGATTCCTTGGGTTCAGATTGATAGCGTGCACATAAACAAGTAGAGTACATGATGTCAGGTCGGCTTGCTGTGAGATACAACAGAGAGCCTATCATTCCTCTATAGGCAGTGACATTAACAGGTTTTCCAGAAGGATCTTTGTTAAGTGTCAGGGGTGGTGCCATAGGAGTTTTCATCGCTGAAGTTTGAGTAAGATCAAACTTCTTCAGCATATCTTTAACATACTTACCTTGGTTGATAAAAGTACCTTTGTCAGATTGTTTAATCTGAAGACCAAGAAAATATGTCAGCTCACCCATCATACTCATTTTATATTATTTCTTCATTCTTTCAGCGAAGCGAGTACACAGAGATGGGTTAGTAGAACCAAATATTATGTCATCGACATATATTTGTACAAGAATTATATGACCTTTTATCTTTCTGAAAAATAACGTATTATCAATCTTGCCACGTTCAAAATTTTCAGAGATAAGAAAAGATGAGAGAGTGTCATACCAAGCACGAGGGGCTTGTTTTAGACCATAGAGAGCCTTATCCAATTTATAAACATAATTTGGATGCTTAGGGTCATAGAACCCTGGTGGTTGTTCTACATAGACTTCTTCATTCAGCTTTCCATTTAGAAACGCTGATTTTACGTCCATTTGATAGACGATGAAGTCTTTATAGACTGCATAAGCTAAGAATAGTCGAATTGCTTCGAGCCTGGCCACAGGGGCAAAGGTTTCATCATAGTCTATGCCTTCCTCTTGTCTGTATCCCTGAGCAACAAGTCGAGCCTTGTTGCGGGTTACAGTTCCATGTTCATCTAACTTGTTTCTAAACACCCATTTGGTGCCTATTACAGTTTTATCAGATGGTCTAGGAATGAGATTCCAAACTTTGTTTCGAGAAAATTCAGTCATCTCTTCTTGCATAGCGCTGACCCAGTTTGGATCTCTGAGGGCATCATCAGTCTTCTTTGGTTCTATTAAAGAGAGAAAGTTTACAAAGAGACAGATATTACCTGAGCTTCGTCGTGTCTGAATACCTGCATCTGGATCACCAAGAATTTGATCTATTGGGTGATCTTTGGTCCATCGCTGAGCAGGAGCATTATTGCTTAACTCAGAGGTTGGATCAACAATTTGAATGTTTATCGATGATGACGATTGAGGTTCATCAGCGATCAACTGTTGAGTAGATTCACTGGAGAGGTTTTCAGACGAAGGCAGATTTGATGGTAGGAGTGTGTTTAAAGGTTCAGCTGAAACCCATGAGTTGGATTCAGCGGTAGGATGTATAATGTTTGGATCATCATCAGCGACTGGAGAATCTGAATGCTGATGGTTAGAGAAGAAAGGTTCAGTTTCTCTGTAGTGAGAAAGCATCCAAGCATTTAACTCTTCATTGTCAGCGATTGGTTTGGAGTTCGCTGAGCGAGTTTCATCAAAAGTGACGTGAATTGTTTCTTCTACGGTTTGTCTTCTCTTGTTGAAGACTCTGTAGGCTTTGGAGACGGAGGAATATCCTAGAAATATTCCATCATCAGCTTTTGGGTCGAACTTTCCAAGTTGATCTCTGTTGTTTAAGATAAAACACTGACAACCAAAGATATGAAGAAAGCTGATAGAAGGCTTCCTTCCAACAAAAAGTTCATAAGTTGTCTTCCCAAATCGCTTTATTATCAGCGATCTGTTTTGAGTAAAACATGCAGTGTCTACAGCTTCAGCCCAAAATTGAGTAGGGAGATGAGAATCGCTGAGCATTGATCTAGCAGCTTCTATGATCGTTCTGTTTCTTCTTTCTGCGACTCCGTTTTGCTGAGGTGTTCTTACTGAAGAGAAGTTGTGAGAGATTCCCTTGTTCTCAAAGAAATTGTTCAGAGAACTATTTTTGAATTCAGTTCCATGATCACTTCTTATTGAACGAACAGTAAGATTGTTCAGCACTTCCATCTTTTTCACAAAAGATATTAGTTCTTCTGGAGTATCACTCTTACAACGAAGAAAGATAACCCAGGTGTAGCGAGAATATTCATCTACAATGACAAGTGTATATTTCTTTCCAGCTATTGATTGGATGTTGACAGGGCCAAATAGATCCATATGCAAGAGCTGAAGAGGACTTGTCACTGAGGAAACTTGTTTCGACTTGAAACTTGCTTTTGTTTGTTTTCCTTTTTCACATGCTGAGCAGAGAGATTCTTTAGCATATGAGTGCTGAGGAAGACCAGAAACCAGTTCCTTAGATGAGAGAGAATTCAGGGTTTTGAAGTTTAGATGAGAGATCCTTTTATGCCATAGCCAGTTGACATCAGAAGAGGCTTTAGATAGAAAACATAAGTTTTTAGTGATAGTAGAGTCCATATCTATTACATAGACATTTTCTCTGCGATGACCACTGAGAGCTAGTTTTCCTTTCTCATTTAACACTAAACATGCTTTCTTAGTAAAGCGTACTTCATAGTCTTTATCACATAGCTGACTGATGCTTAGAAGATTATGCTTCAGTCCATCTACATAAGCGACTCTTCGAAAGGTAGTTGTCCCATTGCTGAGGACACCAAACCCTCGGGTAAATCCTTTACCATTTCCACCAAAGGTCACAGAGGGACCTTTTTCTTCCTTGTATTCAGTGAGCAGGTCTCTTTGTCCAGTCATATGACGAGAACATCCACTATCAAGATACCAGATGCCCTTTGATCCCTGCACACATAAGGAAGATTAAGCGTTGTTTGGTACCCACTTTTCAATGGGCCCTTCAGAGTTAGTGGATAAGGTAAGTTCAGTAGTATTCTCAGTTGATGAAAATTCAGATTCAGTGGTAATCTTCACTTTGGTTAATTTCTTAACCTTAGTGGAATTTTTCACCTTGGTTGATTTTTCAGCCTTGGTGACCTTCTCAGCTTTAGAAGCATTTTTCTTCACTTTAGCTATTTTATCAGCTTTAGTGGCAGTTAGACATTTGCTTGCAATATGATCAGTAAAACCACAGTGATAACACTTTCTGTATTTAAAAATGGTTTTAGGACCAGAAGTAGAAGGTTTTGCAAGTTTAAGATGAGCAGGGCCAGGTCCAAGAAGACTTTTCTCTTGAGATCTGGGAGGAATTTTTATTTCTTCAGATCTCGAAGGTTTAAGGTCAATCTTCAGCTTTGGAGGACAGAGATCAAAGATTTCTATCACACAGCTAGAGGATTGCTTAGCTGAAGGTTTATAAGGAACTTTCAGCTTTGCTTTCCTGTTTGCCTTCTGAGGAAGGAGAATGTACTTTCCTTTGTCCGTAGACTTAGTGTCTTTGGATTTTTCCTCAGGGATGGGATTTGAAGAAGAACAGGGATAGAGTTGATTGTAAGAAGTGTCAAAGAAGGAGGTGACAAAGGTTCCAAACTTAAGCGAGGAACTCTCTTTCTTAGGATCATCCTGAGGTGTCCAAAAACCAAGACCAGTTTTATCACTATCAGGGGTTTGAGCATTTATTATCTCAGAGATTTTTGTTGATGATTTGCACCATTTTTCAACATGAGCCTTTTCTGTTTTTAAAGCAGCGATGGCTTGTTCGCGTTCAATACTGATGATTTCATTTATAATGACTTGATCTTTCAACTTTTCTTCTAAAAGATTTACTTCTTTGATCTTTTCATGACATTTCTCCAGCTCTTGAGTTAAATGAACATTTTTGTTCTCAGCTTGAGTTTTGTCGTTTAGGGCATTATAAAGGTCAATCGTCAGTACATCAACAGCGCGACTTCTCTCAGCTTCAGGTAGAGAGGGATTTGTAGAAATAGATACCTGAGATGATATGTAGCTCATAGAAGATTCAGATGGTTCTTCCACTTCTTCTTTAATCTCAGCCATGAGGCAAAGATTAGCGACTTCTTCTTCATCAGAAGATGATTCTTCTGATTCAGCCCAGTCGTGTTCTTCAGCGATGAGACCTTTACCTTTTCGCTGATAGCTTTTCAGCTTTTGATATTTGTTCTTCAGCTTAAGGTATTTGTCATCACTGGATCTTCTTGAGGTAGAAGGTTTGAAGACCTTTTTCGACCTGCACTCACTAGCAAAATGTCCAATCTTTTCGCAGTTATAGCAAGTGGCAGTAGCCTTATCAACCGGAGTTGATTTTGGCTTTTCAGTAATAGAGAGAGGTTTACTTCTTCGGAAGTTACTCTTTCTTGCAAATCTCTTAAAAGAGTTTGTCAAGAGTGCTAAGGACTCATCAAACTCTGAAAGGTCAGGGTCTGATAGATCCTCAGATTCAGAATCTAACTCAGTAATAGTGAGAGTAGATTTCTGAGATGGAATTATCTCTGAAGAGACTAAAGCAACAGGAGTGCTTTTAGAGTCTTTAGAATCTTTTATAAGATTCTTTTTCAGTAGATTAGATTGCTCATAGTTGAGCAGTATTCCATATAGAGTGCTTAAGGAGAGAGTATGTAAGTCTTTTGTCAGCTTAAGACATATTGAATAACTGTCCCAGCTTTCAGGAAGACATTCCAAGAATTTTGTTAGGACCTCAGAATTAGAATAGGTCCTACCAACAGTTCTTAGGTCAATTATTAGGCAGTTAAATCGCTGATGAACGTCAGAAAGAGATTCATTCTTACCAGCGATGAAACTTTCATACTGTCTTACCAAGTTAATCTTTCGAGTCTCTTGGATTTCAGTGGTGCCCTCATATTGAACACATATGGTTTCCCACATTTCTTTAGAAGTTTTCAGATGCATGATGGAATGGAAAACTTCATCAGGCAGAGCCATTGAAATAATGGTCTTTGCTCTTGCATCTATGCCTACCTTCTTTTTATCTTCATCACTCCACTGTCTTATTTCCTTAACGACATATCGTTCAGGGACAGCTTCAGTGGTGGCAGTAGCGGGAACCGCAGCTATAATTCTAACAGGTTCATAGGGTCCGTTTTCTATATATTCAGGTATAGTAGGATCCGCACCTTCAAGAAATAGCATCATTCGATTTTTCCATAGAGAAAAGTTATCTCTGCTAAATCGAGGAGGTTTAGAAAGTGAACCATTATCATAGTAGTTTGTGTTTGTGTTTAATGCCATTTTAGAATAGCAAGGAAGAGTATACAACAAGATCTTGTTTATTAGATTTAAACAAACTGCTCTGATACCACTTGTTGGTCCCGAAGGTGCTAAACAAGTTTGTAGAAGGGGGGGGGGGTTGAATACAAACACATAATTTAAAGTTTAATAAATTATTTATTGAAGAATCAAAATACAATTTACAAGTTTGTTGCGGAATAAGATTAAGACAGACTCAATCTAAACAAACTTAAGAACCACTAAGATAGTTGCACAAGAAGTTCAGAGAATGGGGGTTTTGAGATATAGAAAACAAGGGTTTCTATCTTTGGTTCAAGGATGAAGCACACCTTTAGATGAAGGGGTAAACTTCCTATTTATACCCTATGCATTAAATGCATGGCAGGATACTTTACACGTGGCGTTCACAGATTGGCTTTGATAAACTGACTTTTGGGAGACATGCTTTCGGCCGGGTCATGAACAGTGTAGTAGACAGAGTTGTTGTACGAATGATTGCAGAGACTTGTCCGTTCTGACACATCGTACTAGGTTGTGCAAGGATAGACAAAAGGAAACTTGAGGCATAAGCTTTGTGATCGTTTGATCGCTGAGTATCTCTAAGTTCAGAGATAAAGAGGTTCAGCTATCGCTGAAGCTTTTTTTCATGTTCCTTCGCGTATTAGTAGAGTTGTCTTTGCTTCACTGATATCCGCATCAGGTCACTAGTATACTTCTCATTGTTCAGCAACTTCGTCTTTGATTCAGCTATGAACATCTGTTGACGCGAAACTTGTCTTCAAGGATTACGTTGGTTGTTTACTTTAGGAACTATCAGTGATAACTGAACAGACTCAGTTCGATCACTGATAGTGAAACATTAATACATAGAAATGTTTATAAGAAAGACTATCAGCGATAACTGAACAGACTCAGTCTGATCGCTGATGGTGAAACACTAATACATACTAAAACGTAATTTTCACTAAGTATAGGAGAGGGTCGTTATCAAATCACTGAGAGAGTTTGGATCAACAACTTTTGAGTGTTTGGATGAGGAAAAATTAAAATGGCTTATAGCGGTGTCAAACCGCTGAAAAACACTTTTTGATAAGTCACTTGGTTTTAACTTATCAACTTATTTGAAAAGTGCTTATGACTTTTTTAGTTATTTTATATGTATAAGCAATCCCAAACACCTTTAAATAAGAACTTATTAACTTATTACGTTTTGGTACCACAATAAGCTAATTCAAACACTTTTTTAAAAACTCCGGTTTAACAACGCATAAGTTGATAAACACTTTTTAAAATAAGCATAAATTGTTTTAAATAAGCAATCCCAAACACCCCCTTAGGAATGTGTAATTATTACACTTTTTATTTAACAACGCAACAAATTTACCTTAATTATAGAGAGAAAATTTCTCCATCTCATAACTAGGGGTAAAATTAGAAAGTAGATTAGTTTAAAAATTGGACACATATTTAGGAACAAATAAAAATAGTAATATAGACAATTACTTTAGAACGAAGGGAGTATCATCTTTCTGATTTTTGCTTAACCTATTTTAGTAATAAAAAAACATTTTGTCCTTTTTTTTCTAATTTACTGTCATACCAACATGATATAACTTATTTTTATGAGTAAATTACATGTTTCGTCTGTGTGGTTTTATGTCTTCAATGGTCATTTTTCTTTTTCTTTTTAGAAAACTCAACGAATTATGTTCTATAATTGCCTTTTTACAACGAGATTGATCCTTAATACAAACAAAATGACCAGGGTTGTTGATTTATTGAGGGACCAAACTTATTAAAAAACTGCAACCATATGAACCCAACTATTTAAGAAATGCAACTACAATATAACTCATTAAAAATGCAACTATAGATACATATTTCATTGAATTTTCAAAAAGCACCGATAAGAACGGTTAAAAATTCATAACCATAGGAACTAAACATATAATTTACTCAATTTTTAGAGTAAATTACGTTTTTTGTCCCTGTGATTTGTTAAAAATTACGGATTTTGTTCTTGTGGTTTCAAAATTTTGGTTTTCATCTATATAGTTTGTAATTCATTTCTATTTTCATCCCTGAAGCCAAAGCATTACGTATGAAAGACTAAAATAAGAATGAAGTATAAATCATATGGATGAAAAGAACAATAAAATTTAAATTACAAGGACGAAAAAAGTAATGAAATACAAACCATAAGAATGAAAACCGTAATTTAAAAACCATAAGGTCGAAAATAGAAAATTTCAACAAACCACAGGGACTAAAAACGTAATTTACTCCAAATTGTATAAAGTTCTGTCACGTTTTAAAGTCCATGTAACTGGGGTTGCCAACATGGCTCCATTTGGCGCCCCTTTTTATGACGAGCCAGCTCGGTAGACCGTTGACGTGTCGCTTTAATTTCCATGCTCGAACCACCATTAACAATCATGTCCTTCTCTGCAAAATCACCACTAATTGTCTTGTCATCATTTTTTGAGCTATTCTTAGCTTGTTTTTGGTCTACTTGGATCAATTTTCGCTGGAATTAGGTTTTTTTTTTCTCTCATATGGATTCTATAGATGCCATTGACGGTATCGGCGGAGGAAGAGTAGGTACGGAAGAGCTAGATCATGCTCTTATGGTAGAAATGGCGTCAATTGCAGATTCGGATTTAGGTTCGAATACGGTTTCGGTTGTGGAGGATCAGATAACGCCTCTTTTGACGCAAGCGGATAATCCCAGACTCAATATATTTTCTGTCTCGTACCCTAAACGGAAAACTGACAAGGTATTTTTATTATTTTATACCTGAAAGATAAGATATTAGTGGTATATAAGTAGGATTATTTGGTTACTTTTGCCTCTCTCTCGATGATTTTATTGTTTTGTAGTTTTGTTGATGACTTCAGTGACTAGAAAAACGTATGGATGTTGCAGGACCAAGTTACGAGATCAGTTGAAACGGAGACATCACCGTTTACGGTGTTTATAATGTGGGCATGGTCTGGATCTAGATATTCTGGTTTGTTATGCATGGCATTATCGTCTTTGGTCTACTGTATCATGGGAATTCTTTCGGATGTGTTCTCTGGTTAGTTGTTTCTTTTTATGTAGGGGAACAGTAGCCTTCATTAACTTACTAGAATGGAGAAATGTATATTTGGTTTGGTTCTCTTTTGACTACCATGTCAATTTGGCATTATTCTAAGCTTAACATGTGTCTTTGCTATGTTTCTGGAGTAGTTGAACAATTTATAGATTCTGAAGATATTCTGATTGTTAATCTTCCAAAACATGTCATACTTAAAGGAATAGAGTTGACATCCTTCTGGGTAGATTAATCTGTTGCTGCTATATGACCTTCAATAGTCTTTCACATTAAAATTGATTCAAAATGTGTCAGCAAATATGATTAAATGTGAGTTTTAGATAGGTGACATGATAGTGACTTTCCAACTCAGATATGTAAAATGAACTCTCCAATGACATGAATACACCTTTTCAGGAGATATGGTGTGCTATATTGAACTATCTCTTCTCTTGAAATGCTTTCTGTTTATTGGCTCTAGCTTGCTCTATCTGCCTCTACACAGACACAAGTTAAGAAATCTTTCTCCTGTGTCTGTGATGCATCATCATATAGTGATTAGTAAAGTCGAAACAAATAAGGGAAGGAGGAGATATGAAGTCAACTAGTTCAGAGGAAAGGGTACAGCATATGATTAATGCTTTAGTGCTTTACAACAGATCAGAACATGCAAAGGTGATCAATAACAATTTCAGGGGATGCTAGGTAGGTATACAGAGCATATGTGCAAGTTAAGGGAATGTAGGGAGTAGGGATGTCACTGTAATTTTGTTTGAATTACTGCTTTCTGTTATATACAGTTGATAGTTATTAATCACAGTTACTTCAACATCTCCTATCTCTTGATTTTGTCTCTTCTATTGGTCCCACTTAAAAAAGAATACTATGCCATTAAAGACAATTCACAATTAGTTGTTGAACCTATGTTCACACTCGTTCGCAGCTAATGTTGTCATATTTCTGCTGTTCACCATCATTCACACACAATAGTGCATGAACTAACACCAGCCTTGCGCATCCGACTGCAATGGACTCTGCAGCACTATATACACAGCAGTTGATTTATTTATAGGAGAGACTATCAGTGCAAGACTGCATTAGTGCCAACTCTAGTACTTAATTGGTGGAGACTTTGGGCATAGTGTGTGATAAATGACTTAAGAACTTGTAATTCGACCATTAAAAGCCTGGACAATCAATATAATTGTAAATGTGTAATACGCAGAGGCACTCATGTCAATTAGAGTGCCATCTCTGCACTTCACAGTTACTGTAATATAATGATATAGCATCGCCATTCAGATTATTCAACTATGGTAGGATGTAACGGGCTGTTAAGTGAAGAGCAAAGTGTACAATGCAGTGTGCATGTGACTCGGTTTTTGTCACCAACAGCCAGATAAATGATGCAATGAAAATCACTGCCAATCATTCTTTCTCTCATACTTTACACACAACTTCATTCACGAGTTCAAAAAGTAATCAATCTCTTGTCTAAATCTTCTCTCAACTCCATGTGGCAAAACTCTTTGTCCCATCACCTTTTTTATCCACTCCTTTGTAGTTTATTTCTAAATCTTGTAGTGATTAATCATTGCTAAGAAAGAACATTTATCTTAAATCCTGCTGCTACACTATTTCTTGTTTTGTCCTAATTCTCCTCGAAGTATTCAATGCCAAATCTATAATACATCTCATCATCCTCCATGTACTTGCAAATCAACGACGATAGAAAGGATACAATTTTCTTCAATATCATGTACTTCCTTTTATCTATTTATATGGGTTGGTTGAAGGATTCAATTTCATATGCGTTTTCTGATTTGCTACCACATTCCCAAGAAGAAGACAATGTATAAAAAACCTTTGCTATTCCTGTTTATCTAGATAAACAAAAAAGGATGTGCTATACTGCTATCCCATGATGACATAAAAAATGACAGCCAGAGTTTTCAGAAAAAAGTAGTCCACGGAGGTGTGTCTATGTTCTTTAGAAACATAGGGTGGTGGTAAGAGGTAATATATCATTGATTATATGTTTGTAACAAGGTGGTTACCATTGTAACTTGCTGGTACACTGCGATACAGGAAGAGATGCAAAGCATCCTCAATGTTTCCACTCCGTCATGTCTTAGAAACCAACTCCACCATATAAAAGTGTAACCTGTTCATGATCTCTACTAATTGTACACATTTATCATCTTTTATGCCTAAATGACTTATAGTTTTTAATTACAATCTCCTAAGGAATTTGGAAAGTGCCACTAAAGAGATTTTTAGCAATATTATCTATATGCCTAATGTATCTTCCGCTTGATCTGTTTTTGTTTTATTTGGAAATGACAGTTCAAGCAATTCCTCTTTTTGAGATAGCATTTGCAAGATGTATAATTGTCTCGGCATTATCATTCATCTGGTTAAGAAGAAGCGCACAACCAATATTTGGACCTGCAAATGTCAGGAGTCTTTTTGTCTCTAGAGCTGTTACTGGCTGTATTTCTTTGTTGACTTTCATTTACTGGTAAGTCTTCAATGCAAGCTGTAGTATGAGACAATGATACCCCCCTCTACAAACATGACTCAACAATATGCATGTACTTTCACCTGAAGGTTGGTATTTTTTTTTCTAAACGCATTGGTCAATCAAGATAATTTTATTTTTATGAAACAGACTTTAGCATGTAATCTGGTTATCCTTCTAAGACAGATTGACTGGCTTCTCATGTGTACTCGTACTTCCTAAGGAAACTTTGTATGTTCGAATTGCTCCTATCATGAATTGATCTACAAGTAAAAGCACACGTGACATTTATTGCAATTTGTCAAGTTATTTCTGCCCATGTACTCTTATTTGTGTCTTCTGTCATATATTTATTTATTTATATCGTTCATGTCCACAACTGAGTTATACCTGCATTATGGGGGGATGTCCACATAGCCTGTGCAACAACAACAATTTTGTGTATCTGGAACCTTTTATGTTTTCTAGCCTTCATCGTTTAATTTAAGCCATGCATGTTTCCTTGTGTAAATTATCTAGATGTATCTGTGTAGGATTTTGAACAGGATTGCGCCATCCGGCTGCTGCGCATGTGGTTTATCTTTTAATGGTATCTGTATGAGTGTACGACAAACTATGTATTGACAATCGGATTATAATAAAGATCATATATATTTTTTATGAGGGTGAGCTTGCATCATGCAACTTCCCTTCAAGTATGAGTATTCATATCATTCTTATCAATGATAAGCATGATTCACTTGTATTTGGTTGGTCATCTTGTAAGGATTAGTTCTGAAACTGAATGTTGGAACAAGCTGCATAAGTTACAAATGATAGCATGCTGTTGAATGAGATGAAGTTTGTCTGATAAATATCTGATATCGAATAAATATTCCAGCTAATCATACGAGCTATAGAGGATTGACTAGTTTCATGTAACATCTATGTTTATGACGCAAAGGATGTTTCGTCTTTTGAAATGCCTTTTAATTGATCTATCCTTGATAAACATTTATTATCTGGTCATGTATTTTCAATAGCTAAGGTTCCCATATTTTATGTTCACATTGTTATTGCCAAGGTTGATGGAAGACAATTTTTATCATTTTTCCTAATATTCAAAATATTTTAGATATCTAAATCACATTTCTCTTTGCAGTATTCAAAAGCTACCACTGTCTCAAGCCATGCTTTTGAGCTTTACAACTCCAATAATGGCCTCAATTTCAGCAAGATTCATTCTACATGAGAATTTGAAAATTGCAGAAATAGCAGGTACAGTGTTACTGATATCCAAAACAACTAATCATGTGTAATCATTTTCTTTCAAAGGAGGGATGAAATTTTATTCTTGGTATCGTTCCAAAAAATACATGGAGTAATTAATTATATAACTGAGTCCTGACACAACACAAACTCGTTCAATATTAAATTCTTGGCAGTAGTTGATTACGGAAAGTTGGACCATTGATATGACAAATACCTTATACACTAGAAGTTGACACTAGCATACAAAGTACAAGATACACCAGTTAACCCGCACCAATGTGGGTATTATAAAACAACAACTAGGAGAAACTACATCCTCTAAACAAAGCATGAAAACGACTCTTCTACAATCAATACTGTATAATATCTATTGCCGAGGGGGATTTACCATATAACTAATGAGTACAATGTGGGTTGGCCTAGAATAAGATATGCATGTTAAGAAAAAAAGAAGAAACCGTATCTAAGATAGTACAAAAGGCATAGTGTACAAAGGTCCGCCGCTGAGGACGCTTCTCCAAACTACAATTTGAACGATGAGGCCGCCCGATTTAGGCAAAATAAAACTAACACTACCCAGAGCATCTATGTCTATCATGCTCAACTTGTCAACAAACAATGTTGATCCAGTGTTCTCTTCTCCATCAAGAAGTGTGCTAGCTGCTACTTAATTAGCATGTGGATAGGCAAGATGATTGGAGGTTTTGTTATGGTACCAACAACAAGATTGCTTACAAGGTTAATCAACCTCTATATGCTTCTTTCTTTCACAGAAGACCTGGTTCCTGGTTAAATGGACGAGATTGGTTATCATTGTATACCCTCAATAATTTGTTAGTAAAAGTGCCCAACTAATAACGAAGTTGATTAATCCAAGTCACCTTCACAAGTATCACCATGCTTGGTATTTGGATTGGGAGGAGGGACAGTAGGTTCTTTTCTTTTGCATGATACTGTTTCCTCCCAAGAACCTGGCCTTAGACTTCAGAATAATAGAACAGTATTCCCAATTTGCATCATTGCTAGGGTTGACACTCCTTTGAAAATGGCCTCTTTGGAATGTCCATAATCATGATACAATATACCTTTCTCTTGGCGTCCTTGAGATGTCTCAAGATTCACAGAACATCCAATAGCTAGTGTAGGGAACACACATAAACAAGTAGGCTATGCTCCCTTGAGTAGGTGATATTTGGGCGAGTAACAATCAGATTGTTGAGCTTTTCCACTATACTTTAGGCCTTAAGATCCTTTGGGTTTCCATCCTCGGTTAATAATTTTTCATACTTAGGAATGCATGGGTGAGTGTATAGTTTACACCCATGTACACCATGTGTTTTTAGCTTGTTCAATACATATTTCCTCTAACAAAGTAAGATCTTTTAATGTAATCATTATATCTCTATGCTAGAAGGTATCAAAGTTGTTCAAGATAGGTAACGTGTAATCTGTGTTCTGTAGAACTCAGGTCAGTCTTCCGACCAGTACCACCCTCATCGCCTGTGAGACCGATGTCGTTGACATATCACATATACAACCAAAATGATACTCTTGTTCTATCAATGTCTCTAGAAATTAGAATAGTCACTAGTCTTGGACAGATTAAAGAACTTGGGAACTTGGGAAGCTCGTCCAACAATGCTTTTAGAAGACTATTAACTGTACGCTAATGATGAATATGGAAAACTTTGGATGGCTATCTTAAGAACCAACTTAACAAAGTGAAGCAAACACAATTATAGAAAGGAAACGTTTGACCTAATTATATTTGATCAAAGTAAATGAATAGGGAACAGAAGACAACGATCGGAACCTCTAGCAATTCGAGAGTGCTAGTCTTTCCCAAAAAAACTCACTAATTTCTGCCTACGTCAACTCACCCACCTCATCCCTATTTATTAACAACCATAACAGATTCAATACCACAATTAACCCTTCTAGAACATGTATCTTATTGATGGGTTGGGCTTGGGTTAGTGCCTATCAGGCTACTAAATAATGGAGGTGCATGACATATATACAGTTTTCAGTAGAACTCCTTAGGTCAGTCTTCAGATCAGTACTACCCGAAGACTCACCGGCCTGTGACACCAATGTCGTTGACATATACTACCAAAATGATTTTATCCGTTCTATTTGTGTGTCTAGAAAATAGCATAGTCATCACTCTTGCACATATTAAACTACTAAAATATTGGAATCTCGTCCAAACAAAGCTATTAGGAGACTATTTCAAACTATATATTGAATGATGGATATGGAAAACTTTGGATGTATGAACCATACATACCTCATCCTCAAGAAAACTTTGGATGTATGTACCGTTGGAGAAGCCTTGGTGAACATTGCATGAATATCATAAATGCAAACAGAATCATATTTTTTCCATGAAAGTCTCCAACACCATAGGCCTAAGAGTAGCCTTCCGCTAAGGGACAAGTTTTCAGGGGATGGAAAGAACCTTTCAGGCTACAAATTCACCTATTTGCATTTAAGAGTGTGCTTTCTAGCAAGGGAGAGGTTCTAAAACCCAAGCGCCCCGTAGGATATTCTTTCCTCTTGCATAACATTGTAATTTTATTTACCATCCTAAATACTAACAAGAACTATTTACTCATGAGGTGAATATGCTTGTATCATGAGGTAGGGTGGTATAGACCAGGTACTGTATGATCATGGGTAAAAGGGTGGCTAGTTTTTCTCATATGTATGTGGTAAGGTATGCTAGGAGGTTCAAACAAGTATCATGCTGAGTATATGTTGGATTGATCAGTGGACCTACAAGTCCACAAGTTGCAGGTTGATTATCAGGTTGGGCATTTGATATGTAACACCCTAAAATTTAAAACAATAATAGGGAAAAACTCCGAAAATTTGGAGAAAATAAAAACTTCCAAGTGTCACAACTATAACCCACAAGTAGGGAGAGTTTGGACATACAATGACAATTTATCATATGGGACATAATTACAACAACCTGCCTAATCTAGAGATATGTAACTAGATTAAATTGAGTGTTGCTATATCCCCAAAATTTTGCTCTCTTCACAAAAATCCCAAAACGCCTGACTCCTTAAGTGCTCTTACTCGCATAGGTCGACACATCAAGACTTCTTAGGCCTGCCACTAGTGGGACCTGTAGAACATGTACACAACAAGTGTTAGGCTAGAAGCCTAATGAGATCTCACGTAAGTATGAAAATATTTATATGATACAAAGCATTAGGGTGTAGATCGATGTTACCCAATCCGCAATGGCTTCATCATTCAAAATCCACCATGTCATATTGTGTCTGAATCCTGAACACAATTTTATGAGGTATACAAGGCTTACTTCCGGGGGAGACCCGTTCCATCTCAAGTGACTGGTTCCAAGAATGGAGTCACTTGAGATTGTCATTTGGGATTACACCTCAGGTTCTTGATTTTAGTGCACACACTGTCCAGCGTCACCTCAAGTCTACTCACTACCTTTAGTGTCTACTCCGTGGAGTTCCACCTCAAGGGTTGTCGAACCTTAGTGCCTACCCTAGTCTAGAAGAGTTTCACCTCAAGGGTCCATGGCCTTTTAGTGCCTACTATCTATATAGTCAGATGAATTTCATAAATTTATCACCACGGCACACCACACCACACCACACCCTCATGCATAAGGGTTGGGTCCAACAATTTATCATCTTATTAAAGACCAATCAAAGCGAACATAATTGTTATGACTCATAGACTATTCTCATGACATCATAGCATATGTCCAATTTCTCAAGTAACCAAATAGTCCCACATGACCTACTATTTTATTCCATAACATGCACAATTTCATATATCAATATAAATCACCCACTTATCATGATTCCACATAAAACATCTCTTTAGGTCAACCATGGTGGAGGACTCAAACCCTCCAACACGGTCCATCTTATTTTCAAGACCCAAATCCACAAGTATATATATATATATGTATTTTTAAGCTTAATGTAAAGATAAGGGTTGTCATGAACCAAAATTCCTCATTCATCATTTCTAGGTCAAATTCCACATAACATGATCAAATAGACAACAAAGTGAAAATGAGCATTTAAGACAAGTAAATAATAGTGAGAAACTCACTAATCGGGTTTGTAAAGTAAAAACCCTAGAAATGATCGAAACCCTAGGATGACAATGTCTTTCTTGAAGCTTTAATGGCCAATAAATCTTTACTTGGATGAGATGGGTGTGGTAGATGTTGCTTGATAAATGCTCTATATGGATTTAGGTCCAGGATTAAATGAGGAGAGAGGGAAAGGGGAGAGAAATCGCACCTTGGAGGAGAGGGAAAACGAGCCTAGAGAAAATATAAAAAGTGAGGGTTCAAGGTATAAAAATCGCAGCTTAAAGGAGGCTGCTCGGGCCCACGACGAGAATGACATGCGAGAGTTCCCTTGGCATTCTCGCCGGGCACTCTCGCTGGAGTTGTACCGCGGGTGTCTTTGTCTCTGCGACATTGACACACGAGAGTGACCCTGACATAATCGTCTGGCACTCTCGCTGCACTTGTACCGCGACTCATGCTCCCCGCGCGATAGTGCCCCCTGTGACTATGACCTTGGCACACTCGTTGGGCATAGTCGTCGGGCAGGTGTCGAGGCCCAATTTTCCCACTTTCGATACTTTTTGACCCAATTCTTCTACGTTCGATAATCAAATTCGATGATAACAAAATATTGAATTAACGTAACTTCAAGGGATCATCAAGGCCTACGGTCACAAGTAATAATTTTAAATTGGGGGGGGGGGGGAGGGGGGGAACTTGCTCACAAAAATTGAGGTGTTACAGTCCTCCCCTACTTAGAAAAGATTTCGCCCACGAAATCTTTCCTTCAAACAAAAAGGTGAGGGTAACGCCTCCTCACGTCCTCCTCGGCTTCCCACGTCACGTTCGCACCCCGATGGTATTTCCATTGAACCTTGACCATGGTCACTTCTTTGTGATGGAGTCTCTTTGACTTCCTTTCCAAGATGGCATCGGGTTCTTCCACACATCTGTTGTTGTCTACTCGGATTTCAGATAGCGGTATAACACTTTCTTTCTCTGCCAAGCACTTACGTAGGTAGAATACGTGGAACGTGTTGTGGATTCCGTTCATCTCGGGTGGCAATTCTAAGTTTCTAACTTATACGTTTGTAACCCAATACGGTCAATTATAGTGAAAGGTCCAAGAAAGCGAGGTCTGAGTTTTCTGCGCTTCCTAAACCTGATTATTCTCTTCCACGGAGATACTTTTAACATCACACGATCGCCTACTTGAAATTCTATGGGTCTTCTCTTTTTATCTGCATAACTCTTTTGGCGGTCTTGGGCTGCCCTCAATCGCTCCCTTATGCTCTTAACTTTATTAGTCGTTTCTTGTACAATTTCTAGCCCCGCAAACTGCTTCTCTTCTGCCTCTAACCAACACACGGGTGTCCTACACTTCCGGCCATACAAGGCCTCGAATGGTGCCGTCCCAATACTCGAGTGATAACTATTGTTATAAGCAAATTCCACTAATGGGAGGTGAGAGTCCCAATTGCCGCCAAAATCTATAACACATGACCTCAACATATCTTCTATGGTCTGAATGGTCTTTTCGCTTTGTCCATCCGTCTGTGGGTGGTATGCAGTACTCAGTTTGATTCTAGTACCCAACTCCTTTTGTAAACCATTCCAGAAGTTTGAGGTAAAACGGCTATCACGGTCGGACACAATAGATAGTGGCACTCCATGCCTCGAGACAATCTCATCAATATAAAGTTTTGCCAGCTTATCCATTGGTAGAGTTTCCCGCCTTGCCAAGGAATGAGCGCTTTTGGTTAGTCTGTCCACTACAACCCATATGGTGTCGTGACTCCTTAAAGTTTTGGGCAACTTGATCGCAAAGTCCAGAGTAATGTGTTCCCAGTTCCACTTTGGGATCTCGAGGGATTGTAGGCTACCATAAGGGCGTTGATGCTCGACCTTGACTTGCAAACAAGTCACACACCTCTCCACATATCAAACCACATCCAACTTCATTACCGGCCACCAATAATTTAGTTTCAAATCCTGGTACATTTTTGTGCTTCCCGGATGTATGGTATCTCGATTTGTGGTCGTCATCTAGAAGTAACTCCTGACATCCCCCAATCTTAGGCACCCACACCCCCGTTGAAACAATTTAATACCTCAGTTGTCTTCAACTAATAGGAGGTGATTCTTTGACATAACTTCATCCTTGAGGTTTGCCTCTACTAACGCTTCGACTTGCGATACCTTAATCTTCTCTAGTAGGCTTGAGACCACGTCAATTCTTGAGATCGACGCCCGCCCGCACCCACTATACTTCTTGCGGCTCAAAGCATCCGCCACGACATTAGCCTTACCCGGGTGATAAAGCAGTTCGCAGGCGTAGTCCTTTAGCAACTCTAACCACTTTCGTTGACACATGTTCAACTCCTTCTGGTCAAACACGTACTTCAGGCTTTTGTGTCGGTGTAGAGCATGCACTTCATACCATACAGGCAAGTGCCGCCACAATTTCAATGCGAACACTACGGTTACCAACTCAAGGTCGTGGGTTGGGTAATTCTTTTCGTGTTCCTTGAGTTGTCTAGAGGCGTAGGCAATCACTTTGCCCCGTTGCATCAAGACGCAACCCAATCCCATCTTAGATGCATCGCTATAGACTACAAAGTCCTCTGTTCCCTTGGGTAGGGATAGAATTGAAGCTTCACATAGTTTCTTTTGTAGAGTCTGGAAGGATCGCTCTTGACTCTCGATCCAAAGAAACCGTACATTCTTCCTTGTCAGTGATGTCAAAGGCTCGCTCTTGAACTTCTTCTTGCGTTCTCTCTAATCTTCTTCTTCCTGTCTTCTTCTTCTTGATTTCTTTCCTTTTATGTTCTCAAATTGCGTCCACCATAACATCGGTATCAGAGTTTAACCCTAATTTCTTGAATCATCTGCTCGTTCTTTCAATCTGGCTCCTGCTACGAGAAAAGCTATCACCATGGAAGAAAACATTAGATCCCTAGAGCAAAGTATTGAAGGCCAAAATGAAAACATCGCAAAGATGATGAAGGCTGTAAGAATAACTAGTATTCCCTTTTCTTATTATGTGTTAGACTAGGAGGGTGAACCCTCTATATATACAAGACAGAAACCCTAAAGGATACCTAGACAAGGCCCATGGGTCGTAGACCAATATACACTAAATATACAATTAACACTCCTCCTCAAGTTGGAGCATAAATGTTAATCATGCCCAACTTGTTACAAATAAAATCTATTTGAGTTTTTCGGAGAGGTTTAGTGAGGATGTCCGCAAGCTGAAAGTCTGTCTTGATGTGAATTGGTTGAATGGATGGAGGGTCTGCTTGTGTGCCTACAACTCGATCTCTGATAAGATGATAGTCAACCTCAATGTGCTTCGTCCGCTCATGAAATACTTGATTTTTTGCTATATGAATAGCTGATTGACTATCGCAGTATAACCGCATCAAGTTCTTAGAAACTACACCGAGCTCTATGAGAAGATGACGAACCCATATCATTTCTGATGTAACATCTGCCATGGCTCTATATTCTGATTCAGCACTAGATCTAGATACTGTGTGTTGCTTCTTACTCTTCCACGATACAAGATTTCCTCCAACAAATACACATTACCCAGTAGTAGATCGTCGAGAGATCGGGCAACCTGCCCAATCTGCATCTGAAAAACCAGATATTCGTCCATCTCCTTCTTCTGTAAAAGCACCCACACGACAATGCCCCAGATCAGAATATAAGATGCCAAGACCTGGTGTAGTCTTGAGATATCTCAAGACACGAAGAGCAGCATCCCAGTGTTCAGTGTATGGAGCAGCCATGAATTGGCTCAGGACACTGACGGTAAAGGAAATATCTGGTCGTGTGACTGTTAAATAATTAAGCTTCCCGACCAATCGTCTGTAGCGTTCAGGATCCTTCATCGGATTTCTGTCCTCTGGAAGGAGCTTCCTTGTAGGAAGCATTGGAGTATCAACGGGCTTGCAACCCAGTAAGCCACATTCGGTCAACAGATCAAGGACATACTTCCGTTGAGAGAGAAGTATTCCTTGTGGAGAGCGAGATACCTCTATGCCAAGGAAGTACCGAAGTCGACCTAAGTCGACCTAAGTCGCTTATCTGAAACTGCGACTGAAGAAACTGTTTGAGTTTGGCAATTCCGACCTCATCATCCCCTGTAATTATGATGTCATCAACATAAACCACGACAATAATCCTTTTGCCCTGCTGGTGTCTAAAGAACACAGAATGATCAGATGCGTTGTGAACCATCCCAAATTCTCCCATAACACTAGAAAATCGTGCAAACCATGCCCTGGGAGACTGCTTAAGACCATATAAAGAACGGCGTAATCTGCAAACTTTCGAGGCCTCCTCCTCGACAATGAACCCAGGTGGTTGGTCCATATATACATCCTCCTCAAGAACACCATTAAGAAATGCGTTCTTGACATCAAACTGATGTAGCGGCCAATGATGAATGGCAGCAAGGGCAATACAAATACGGACGGACGACATTTTAGCAACCGGTGAGAAGGTTTCTTCATAATCAATGCCGTATGTCTGAGAATACCCTTTAGCAACTAACCGAGCCTTCAGGCGATATAGGGAGCCATCTGGGTGTAGTTTAACTGTAAATACCCAACGACAACCAACAATACGTTTTCCCGGAGGAAGTGTTTCAAGATCCCAATTATGATTAGCCCGGATAGCCTGTCGCCATCCTGGGTGAGCTAGAGCAGTCGTCACATCTCTGGGAATTGGGTAGGAATCCAGGGTGCTGGTATAGGCTTTAGATTCGGGGGATAGGTGAGAGTAGGCAACATAATCCTGAATAGGATAACGGGTTTAGTGTCGAGGTTCTTTGCGAAAGGCAATAGGTATATCGGGAAATGGTGCTCCAGGAGGATCATAGATAGGAACATCAGGTGTAGGAGAGGTGGTATTAGGTATGGTTGTTGCTGGTAAGGGTGTATCTGGTAACGGAGTGTCAGGCTCATTTGTGGGAAGTGGAACTAAGGATGAACCAGAGTCATGCTGTCGGAGCGTCTGAGACCGGAGGAACAGAGGGTACAGCAGACACAGGAATAGTGGGAATAAGGTGAGAGTCGGGTATGTCAAGATCAGGGAACGGATCGAAAATGGGATGAGAATGTTCGAGGAAGTAAGGGCAGGGCTCATGGAAGGTGACATCGGCACTAGTAAAGTAGCGGTGAAGAGAGGGACTATAACACCGATACCCTTTCTGGACTCGTGAGTAACCAAGAAAGACACAACGAATGGCTCGTGGATCAAGTTTAGTGAGTTGTGGACGATGATCATTAACATAGGCTACGCATCCAAAAAATTTGGGTGCAAGAGGAAAGGGAGTTCCGTTAGGAAAGAGTACAGAAAAGGGGGATTTACCATGTAGGACAGGTGTAGGCATGCGGTTAATCAGATACGCGGCAGTAAGAATCGCGTCCCCCCAGAATCGTTTAGGGACGTGGGATTGAAACATGATTGTTCGAGCAACATCCAACAAATGGCGATTCTTGCGTTCAGCAACACCATTTTGTTGGGATGTATATACGCATGAAGATTCATGAACAATGTCGTGTGTTTTCAAATACGAAGAGAAGTCAGTAGAGAAGTATTCCTTTGCATTATCGGATCGTAAAGTTTTGATTGATGAGTTAAATTGGTTTTGAATATATGAATGAAATTCGCGAAAAATGGTAAATACTTCACGACGAGATTTTAATAAATAAACCCAAGTAGCACGAGAATAATCATCAATAAAAGTAATAAAGTACTGAAAGCCCAAAGTGGATGTTGTAGGGCAAGGACCCCATACATCGGAATGCACGAGTTCAAAAGGAAAACTGACTCTACTAGACACTCTAGGGGGTAGGGACGTCTGGTGTGTTTACCAAACTGACATGACTCACAATGAAAATTAATAGATGAAAGTGGAAAGTCCGGTCTCAGTTGTCTCAGAACGGCTGCAGAGGGATGGCCTAGCCGACAGTGAGCCTCCCGTATACTAGAATCACATATGTTTGCTGTAGGACGTGGCAGTAAGGATAAACGGTAGAGACCTCTTGATTCAAAGCATGTGCCAATCAGTCGGTTCGTCCCCAGTTCCTGAAAAATACAGTGAGTAGGAAAAAAGGTTACAGAGCAGTTATTTTGTTTTGTAATTTGACTTACTGAACAAAGATTGTCAGGAAAGTTAGGAACAAACAAAATAGAGGAGAGACGTAGGTTTGTCGAATTGTTAATGGATCCAATGCCCTGAACTGGGCATGAAGATCCATCAGCAATACGAACGGGTGGATGGAAGGCTTTATGTAAGCTAGAAAGGATACCTTGATTCCCAGTCATGTGATGAGTAGCTCCAGAATCAATAACCCAAGATGAATTAAGACTAGAAAATGTACCTGAATTGGCCGAGTTGGCGCGCGGAGGGGAGGTCGACTAGGAGGCTAGGAGTTGCTGGAGTCGGTGATAGTCCTCCTCATTAAGAGTGTAGGCTGGAGTTTGATCAGCAAGCTCACCAGTAGTGGTAATTCGAGCTTTGGGACGAGGAGGTGGTTGAGATCCAGGAGGACGATTCAGACAATTCCACTTCGTGTGTCCGAATTCTTTGCAATAGTTACACTTAATACCACTTCCACGTCCAATACCCTTCTTTGGAAACACATGAGAACCTCGGCCAGTACCCCTACTAGTAGAAGTATGCATGGCAGATGTGTCAGTAGTGATTGCATCCGAACCATACATTTCCCGTAACAGATGATATGTGGATGCAACAGAGGATGTAGCGGTAGGGTTGCTCAACAATAAGGGGCGAGCATTAGAGTATTTAGGTGACAGACCAGCAATAAACATCATTACATCCATCTTGTCGTTCCGCTCCTCCTGAATCTTCACATCAGTAGTGGGTGGAAACATGGTCCGTAGTTCATCCCGAAGTTTTGAGAATCGGGTAAAATAGTCGGTGAATGAAGAGTCACATTGCTCGGCTCTGCTATAGGCTTGGACCACAGAATATGCATGAGATAGAGATTCCTTTGCTGAAAAGGAAGAGGAAAGATGATCCCACATTTCTTTCACAGTGGGAAAGTTTTGAGCAATGGTAAGTATCTGTGGTTCCATAGCATTCCACAAGGCCATCTGAATTCCACTGTCATCAATATACCATTCCCGGGGAATCGGATGAGGAGGCTGTTTAGTCAGATGATCTGATTTGTCTACGCTTGCAAGACCTTTCTGAACGAATAGACTCCAAGAACTCCAATTACTAGAGTCGAGTTTTACAGGAATGCGTAAAACCGAAGCAAAGTTGATTATACCAGGAGCAATTTGACTTCCTAGAGCAGATTCAGCCTTCTTTTCGTCTCCCATTGGACAATTACAGGTTTAAAACAAATAGAGATGGTGGCCGGAGACAAATTCCGGCGACGGAGATCAGATCTGGACGACGATGGCGGCAGCGGCAGATCTGGAAGGCAAAGGCAGTGGCAGATCTGGACAAGGATGAGGTTCTGGACGGCAGGTCTGGACCGGGACAGCGGCGGCGGGACAGCGGTGGCAGATCTGGAGGGCGGCAACGGCGGCTGGACTGGATGACGGCTGCTAGGGTTTCGGCGGCGGCTAGGGTTCCGATGACGGCAACGATTAGGGCTCTGATACCATGTAAGAATAACTAGTATTCCGTTTTCTTATTATGTGTTAGACTAGGAGGGTGAACCCTCTATATATACAAGACAAAAACCCTAAAGGATACCTAGACAAGGCCCATGGGCCGTAGACCAATATACACTAAATATACAATTAACAAAGGCTATTGAAGAGATGAGTAATAGACTAAAGGAATCTGAAAATTTCAAATTAAACGATCCTCCAAGGAATGATCCTCCAAACAAGCCTCTCGGGTATGTTCCTAAACTTGAGTTCCCTAAATTTGATGGTTCTAATTCAATGATGTGGATAAAGAAGTGCAACAAGTATTTTAGTCTATGTAAAATTCTTGAAGATCAGAAAGTTGATTTGGCTTGTCTGAGTATGGTTGATAAGGCAGAAAGTTGGATGTCTAGTTACATAGCTATCAAGAAGAACGTCAATTGAACCATAAGGGTTGTGGCGTACTGGTTAAGGTCCTGGGGATGTGGTGGAATATCCCATCTGCCCAGGGTTCGAATCCAAACGTACACAACAATTGTGGCCACTAGGGCTGATGTCTTACAATCATAATTTGCCAAGGGATTAGTCTAGGCATAGCCTAGGATACCCTTCCCAAAAAAGAAGAAGAAGAACGTCGATTAGACTGACTTTATTATTGATTTGTCTGCAAGATTAAAAGATGATGTTGGGTTAAATGTGGTTGAGAAGTTTAACAAGTTGCAACAATCAAGTTCTTTAGAATCTTATGCTGATGAGTTTGAGAATGTTAGATCGATTATGCTTCAACAGAACCATGTGCTGCCAAATTCTTATTTTCTTGATAGTTTTGTGGGTGGATTGAAATCAACATTGAAACCCTTTGTTAGAGCCTTTAAGCCTTCAACTTTGGTTGAAGCTGTTAAATATGCTTAGATTTCAAGAAGATTCCCTTGAAGCTTCTCACACCCTTGAAGCTTCTCACACATGCTATAATCTTGAGTCTTCTTTGGCCAAAAGTTTAGATCCGATGTCTAAGCCTTTGCCCGCTCTTCTGCCTACTCCTCCTCCTGCCCTTAAGTTAAATTATGTCAAGAAAACTTTAACTGTTGCTGAAAGAAGGGAAAAACAAATGAAGGGTCTATGTTACTTTTGTGATCAGCCGTACGAAAAGGGGCATAAGTGCGGGTTGAAACAAATGCAACTGTTTTCAATTGAGATTCCAGGTATAGATGAGGACGAAGAGGAGAAACCTGAATGTAAGGATCAATGTTTTGAGCTTGTTAATATAGAGCTTTTTGTATCAATGGATGCTTTAAGTGGAAACCATAAAATTCATACAATGAGGGTGACCGGTTATTTTGACGATAAACCTCTTTACATTTTGGTTGATCTGGGCAATATGCACAATTTCTTGGATTTGGGTTTGGCTAAAAGGTTGGGTTTGTGTTTGGATTCCATTCCTGATCAAGAAGTAACAGTAGCAAATGGGGCTAATATTCTGTGTCAATTTGTTTGTAGGAACTTTGCTTAGTGGCGGTAAGACTTGAAGTTCAAGTCAGACATGTATTTGATTCCATTGGGAAATTATGACATGGTCTTAGGGGTTCAATGGCTCAGTAATTTGGAGACTATAATCTGGGATTTCAAAAAGCTTACCATGGAGTTTGATGTGGGAACTTGTCATTGCGTGTTGAAGGGAGTTGGTTAAGGAAAGCTAATGTTCAATGTTCATGGTCTGTATTTTAAGCTGTGCAGTACAATCTTAAAGTCAAGATTCTTGTTAAGGGGGAAGGAATGTTGCAGGCAAAAGAAGCCCAGTCCGTTATATCAGTTAGAATCTGTTAGGAAGCCCAAGCCCATTATGTTGTTTTGATATAAATAGCTTTCTTGTGTAATTTTCATTCATATACTGAAAATAAAATTTAACTTCTTCCTGTGTTCTCTCTAATCTTCTTCTTCCTGTCTTCTTCTTCTTGATTTCTTTCCTTTTATGTTCTCAAATTGCGTCCACCATAACACGTACATCTTACCCTCTCAGACCTACCACCCTGGGGGATATATTAGGTTTGGTTTTGTTTGGTTTTTATCCCTCACAATATCGAGTATAATACTTGCACTCATGCTGTACGTTAGCTGCTTTCTGTCACCTTGTTTCTTGCATGATAAATTGATATTGCAGTTTATTGTCTGGTCTGACAGTTTTAGAAACAATTGACGAGTTCCCATTTCTGATCCACTATCCTGATTGCAATGAAGCAGGATACTGTTGCTAAAATGATTACTTAGAGCATTCATATATGCATGCGTATATGTTATATATTACTTTAAGCTTCATGAAACTTTCTGTTGGTACTTTTCACCCTCCCAGGTCAAAACAATGATCTGAAACACTTGTCTAACCTTTGTATCTCTTCAATATTCGCTTGTTATTCATTGACATCATAGTTATGTTCATAATTGGCATCTGTTTTTCAGGTATTGCTTTGAGTTTCTTTGGTGTAATCTTTATCCTCCGGTCAATGATCAGCACGCAAGGTACAGAAGTGAGTTAATAAATCCTTTTGGATAAGTAATGACCTTTTTATCTTCAGCAGTTTACATTTCAGTCTACCTGATTCACAATTCAGTTTCTCGCTGAGATTCTTCTCTTCCTCATTGTGGGCTACGTTTAACAGGTGTTTCTGATGCAGTGTTCTCTTTCTAAAATTTTATATTGGCACAAAAATAAATGCGTCATACTAATGAAATTAAACATTAAAAGGCGTGCATACCATTCTATGCCAATAACTGTTTGTAGTATACTTTACTAAATAGTGGACACCGAGCATCAAATCCTGGCCTTTGGTCACTTGTTGATGCAATGCAAATTCTGCTTCTCTTTGAGGAGTTTCTGAACTTCAGCGTTTTGAGGTTATATGGCTTGTGGATGGCTATCCATGGCATTTGGGAAAGAAAAAAAAAAGAGCTATCCATAAAAGTAGAAATTTGATAGAAAGAGAAGCAAGGCATTTGATGTTGCTCGGATGATGATGAATTGCAATCTTCTGGGGAGTATTACTTTTGGCTATAAAGGACATCCATTTCCATAATTGAATTTTCGCTTGTGAAACCTTCTCATACATGCTCTGGAATAAGATGTGTGAACCATCTGTAGCACTTCAAATATACATGGGACAATGGGACCAGTTTGGGAGAAAAATATAGCCCAAATTTGGTATACAAATGTTCTTTCCCCCTTTCCCCTCTTGCTGCAGTTGGAATTCATGCTTATTCATTATTTGGTCTCATCAGATGCAGATTTGAGCTGGTCAACACAGTGTTGACCTACTTAAATGATAATCCATCCATATCTTATATATGTGATTTTGTGCAGGAAGGTCAGGAAATGGCGGGGAACAGAGGGATTTAGCCGTGCATGGAATACATCATGTTTATGTTGTTTTGATCGGTTTATTATCATCATTGGCTGGTGGACTGAGTTACTGCCTTATAAGAGCTGGAGCAAAGTCATCTGAACAACCTGTGTAAGTATTGCTCTCTTCAGCCTACGGTTTGTCTGTCATTGTAATATTTGTTCACAGAAAGGATATTGCATCAGAATATCATATAATTGTCTTTAATCCCTAAAAGGGTAGCTCCAATGCTATGAAGCCCACACCCTAGGACTCTGAGGTTGGCGGTTCGTTTACAAGGTGGTAATACGATAAACTTGTATAAATCCATCAGTTATAAATGACAAAAGAAGATCGAAGAACTCATGAAATTGTTTCTAATACATATAGTGCATGAGTGGTGACAAAGCATCACATATAGTGCATAACGACAAAGCATAATTTTCATAATTTAACACAGGAGTGGTTCTTCTTCCTCAACTAGTTTGGGATAAAAGGCTTGTAGTTGTTGTCATGACATTTTTACTGTTTCTCATGCAAAACATTATATCAATCATTGTGGTTCTGCAAACACCGAGGCTGCAGAATATCCTAGCCTCATGCCCTCACTGTCACTTATTACTTGGGATTTATTTCCAACTGTCACATTTTTTAGAAATTACGTTATCTATTTCTCCTCTTTGTATAAAGTCAATCTACTTAAACATGTTTGTCTAAACAAATTTCCTCTTCTCTACAGGGGCACCATATTTTCATTTGGCTTACTCTCTAGTCCTGCTGCAGCAATATGCATGATCACCTTTGAAGTAAGATAATTGATGTGATCAGATCAACTTTAGAAATTTTAAAATAACTGGGTTTGAAGTTGGTGATTTTTTTCATTATTCATTGATCATTGGTCCTAACCTCTGTTGAACTCAACTACAAGAGTTAACTTTCACTTGAAATTGATAATCTACATCAAATATACACATTCACTCACCTTTTTATGGCCTACTATTCACATTCATGACTACAATAATAATTATCTTGTGTAATCATCTTAAAATTGGTAACCTGACAACTGACAAGGTTGATTAGATAGTTCAAAAGTTGCAGTTAAAAATTTATAAGCAACTTCTATAATGATATTCCTTTAGCTAAAAGCAAGCTATGTGTTCATTTTACATAGGTTAGCTGGGTTATCTAGCACTAAATGTATTAGCACACATGCAATTTCTCTCTCTCTCTCTCTCTCTCTCTCTGTCCCTCTCTCTGTGTATTTGTCATCGTCAAAGAAGTCCAGATGAGTCTCTCTCTTTAGATTGTTGGAGACGCTCGCCCAATAAGAACTGGAACTGGATATGACATTAGGCTTCTATTCGAAGACAAGTGCAAAAAATCATTACCCTTGTTTACTATTTTATCCCTTTGAATTCCATAACCCAAGCTGGGTTCCAATCTATACATTAATGATAATGAATGATTGTGTGACCATTTGTGCTTTGTTGGATTCAAATAAGATTTTGCACCAATATATATTGATCGGCTGCCTTCACTCCTGCTGTTGCTAACATGTCCCACTAGTCTAGTTGTCTCTTCTGTAGCATTCCTGCAGGAGTTCTGGGTGCTTTGTCTCTCTTTTGATTCAAATATTAATTTATACAAATAAATATGTTTTCCTTTCGTTCCTGGAGTTGAATAACCACATTCAAGAACAGCAATGATGAATATCTTTAGATGATTTTGGTAATCCTAAATGCAACTTATCTTGAATGATTCAAACATAACCTATCTATACAGGATACTAGATAATCAAGTCCATTATAATATCCGATTTTATATTGCAGAGTTTTGTGTTGCCTAGCTTCTACTCGTTACTTCTTATGATTCTACTCGGTGTATTGGCCTTCGTTGCTGAGGTGTGCTTTCAATAACACGCCCTTTCTGATTCATATTATTGTGGCTAGGTACTAGTTAATTTTTTCTATCTGAAAGGACTTTTATTTTACTGCAGTTGTTTCTGGCTCGTGGGCTTCAGCTTGAGAAAACTAGCAAAGTTGCAAATATTCAATACCTTGAGGTATAGTCTTGTCTTTTCTGCTTGTTTATGATATAACCTTTACTATTTTATTTTTCATTTAGATGTTAGATGAGACATTTCAACTAACCAAACCAAATGAACCCAGTATATCCCAACCGGAGGTGGGGTTTGGGAGGGGTAAGATGTACACAGACCTGACCTCTACCTCAAGAGTAGAGCGTCTGATTCCGTGAGAACCCCTGGCTTGTGCTAAGGGTGCGAAAGAGAGAAATGCATATAAGATGCAATTTGAAAAGCTAGTTACGGGTAAGCAATAACATACAAGTATAGGCAGGTACAAGAAAACCATAAACAAGGTAAAGAAAATACACACTCTTAGGTGCCGTTTGTTTTTTAAGAGGTCTAAAGTCTGAAGTCTTAATTTAGTTATGATTAATAAGAGGTGATGTGTAAAAAGGTTTGAACGATTTAGACTTAAGAGAGATTAAGAGATTTTTTTTAAAAAACAAACAACCCCTTAGACTAACCTAAGGCTCTGTTAACCTAACTTATGACTCCTTAATCATATCCTACACCCTCTACTCCAGCTCCATTCGCGCTAATCTACAGTCTACAGATCCCCACCTCTAATCTGCTATCCTAGTCCTGCTTCTCTGAAAACTCCTATCAGAAGTCACGTCCTCGGAAAAGACTAAAGCTGCCATGTCCAATTTCAACTACGACACCAATATGATATTTCAGTATCTGGGTTCATTACTGTTGATTATCTTGATAAAACTCAATCCACAATTCTAAAAAAGGGTTTTAGGGGAAGTGGCGAGAGATGGTCCAAAACTTATGTCTTATTTTTTCTTCGTCTACTTTATTCCTTGTCTAGTTCATGTGAATGTCACAATCATGTGGAATGCATTAGGAAAATTATGAAGAATATTTCAGGGAACATAAAGAATCAATTCTTGAAAGCTTTCTATAGGAGCCTTATATTGTACCTATGCCTGCCGTGCAAAAAATGCATCCGCCTTTATTGAAAATGGAATCCCGGAAGTTCAACTCCCTTTACCGAAATACGACACTCCTTCCCACTGAAAAAGAATGGAAAGATATCTTTCGTCACACTTGGTGACGTCAAATGAAAATTACAACATTTTCATTTTTCGGGTTTGCTTATTAATCTAAATTACTTGCCTGTTTCCATAGTCGATAATATTGATTTGAATCAAACGATTCCTGTACTTTGTTATGATCAAAGGGTATCTAAAACATTGGTTTGTATTTAGAATTTGTCTTAAACTATGTATCTGGTCAAAAACTGCAATTTTCATGGGAAAAATTATTTATGACCATGACATTTTGTGTTTAGATTTTTCATAAGTGCCTGCTGCAATGGTATTCACTGATGGGTCCATTTAGAGCCGCTTATAAAACTTGTTAAAACAAACAGAAACAGCGTAAACTGTGAACTAAAAATTCGCCTTGTACGAGGGTTTGGTCATTGTGCTAAGAGCACCTTCAATGGGGGTTCCCGAAGGTGTTCCAACGTGAGATATGGAGCAGAGTGCCTAGGCGCCAAAATTTTTAGGGTCCAATTATACATGTTTTAGCTTTTACTCGATTATATATGTTTTAACCTTCAACCCTATTATAATGTTTTAGGCTTTTACTGTTTTAGTCAATTTAGCGATTCCTAATTCCGGCTTTTGAATAGTGTTGGGAGAATGATTCTGCTTAAGTGAACTTCATATGTTACTTAATTTGTCATTTTAAGCCATTTTTTTTTTTAATTTGTAAGACTTTGTAATATAATATATGCCTATATGGTATGAATAGTGAATTTTTTTATATTTTGTTTTATTATTTTGCCCATCTAGTCGATCTGCAATCTTTGATACATGTGTAATAGGGTCTCCAAAAACATCGTAAGTCCCGCCTCCAATAGAGCTTTTTGGCCATCTAGACACTTGAAAAAGCCACCGACGAACCCCCCCCCCCTGCGTATATTTTTGCTTGTGGAGTTGCAATAAGCTTGTATTTTGCTTGTCGGTCCCACTTTATCGGAAAAAAATAGAAAAAAAATCGAATGAAAAAGTCCACCGCGGGATTCATATTTTCTCATAATCTGTGTGCCTTTGTTACAGGTGGCATTATCGGAGTTATGGTGACTGGCATCGTTACGAGTAGCCCCTTCGTTCGGTAGACTTGTTGGATGTTTGATGATATTGGTTTCAGCTTGTTGCACCATGTATTTAGGGCCTGAGAAAGACATGGAGTGAAGTGTGTGTGTGTTTGGCCTCTTTATGTGTTTCAAAGGTCAAGTTCCTTTTTTGAGTTTTGACCCCATGTTTGTTTGCATTACAACTTTGTAATTTTTTGAAAGAAACCAAACACATCTTAATCAAATAGTACAAGAAAAAGGTTTCTCCCTTGTACTATGCTCCAAATATATATATATATATATATACTTTTGTCCCTTTACTTTCTCTTTCGACCCTCTAAACTCACGATCTAAGGTCCCATTTGGTTTGTTGGATTGGATTGGATTTAGAATTGATTTCAATTCCATGTTTGGTTTGAAGGATTATTTTACAAGATTTCGTAAGATTCTTGTGTAATAATGTTTTGAAATATGTCAAAAAATATTTGTTTTGTATAATCAATATAAAAAAACGTATTTTAATCATTTCTATAATTATTTATAGTTTAGTCTTATAAATTATTTATAAGAATGGAATTGAGTTTCATTTCAAATCCTACAAACCAAACACATCAAAGATTTCAAATTCTTCCACGAAATCCAAATCCCTCAAAATCATTCCATCAAACCAAATGTCCTCTTAGTGTTTTAAAGATATGCAATTGTCGTTAAATAAAATGCCGCCTAAGGGTTTTAAAGATCCACAACTATCGTTAAATCAAATGCCCACTTGTTTACCGAACAAAAACTTGTTCTATGTTTGATGCAACAATTAGATTGGAAGATAATGGGACTGAATGACACAAAAATGCAGTTTTTTTGTCCCTACCAAAAATAGGTGGAACAAAAAACTGGGAGACTAGACAAAATTGCTAAATTATTAAACTACGCATGTCAAAAAAAAAAAAAAAGTCTACTACAATCCTTTCACCCGTTTACATCACTCTCGTCTGACCATCTCATTCGGTTCATGTAACAAACGCACCCTAAATAGACTCAAAAGCATTATCATAGAGCTTCCCTTGCTATATGGTTGAACCAAATGGCTTTTAAGATACAGAGTCTCCTTTTACATACCCAATAATTCGCAAAAACTTACAAACCAGATTTATATGAAACAACACCCTATAAATACTGCATTTTTGCAAGTGCAGTTTCATACGCGAAACAACACATGAAAACTAGTTTATAAGTTTGTATGATTTATCGGGTATGTAAATGAGTTAGGGGCTGTTTGGTTGGTTTTCTATTAAGTCTTGTATGGATAAAACTGTCTGTGTGGATTAATCTGTATTGAGGATGTTTGTTTGAGAGGGTTTTTTCATATAGATGAAATGAGCGTGTTTTTTTTAATGAGGGACGGATTCAGAAAAAAAAAATGCATAAAGTTCCCCCTAAAAGCTTGATAAATAAGTCACTTTCTATATCATTAAGCCACTATCAAACAATCATGTATAACTAACCGAATAAATTGTGAGTTCCATTAAGCTCATTAGGCTACTAACAAACATGCACCTAGGGGTTGTTTACCAAATTTTCCATTAAGTCCTGTATGGATAAATTGATATTGGTGTTTACTTTTTTATCTGAATTAACAGTCTGAATAATAGAAATGACCAATTTACCCCTGAATATGAATTTTAAGCTGTTTTATAAAGTGTTGTTTATTTTTTAAGCCATATATTCATAAATTCATTGATATAATCCAAAAGGCAAACAAAATTTATTAAGTACTTAAACTTCCAAGTACAAACACAATGTAGCCAAGTTCAAACAAAAAGTAACAAGTATGAAACAAGTATGAAATCGACATTGTAGAAATCATGGTTACAAAAATCTACATTGCAGAAATGTCGAGCAACTATGGAGAAGAAACAAGTATGGAACAAAAATCGACTGAAAAAACAAGTAAGGAACAACAATCGACTGAAGAAAACAAGTATGAAACAACAATCGACTTAAGAAATAAGTATGGAACAACAATCGACTGAAGAAACAAGTATGAAACAACAATCGAGTATGGAGAAAAAGCAATATCGAACAATCAGTAAAATCATTACCTTTTGGAGAAATCGACCAAAGGAAATTATTGTCTAGGGTTGAAATCGAACCAACAGTGAATTGAAATAGTGTAATCAAATCAGCAATGAACTCGAAGCAGTAAAACCGAACGAGCGGTGAAGGTGAAATCGAAATCGAACAAGCAGTGAAGGTGAAATCGAGCAGGTAGGTTTTTATTGCGTGATTATTGAGTAGGAGGGTAGAAATGTCAAAGATGTATCTTAATGGGGACAACACATATTTCCCCTACTTAGTGAATAAGCCGGAAATATCTGCACGAATAAGCCGGTTTTGTCATTAAGCCCCAAGTAAACACTCCAAACGTCTGCGCGAATAAGCCGGTTTTGTCATTAAGCTCATTAAGCCCCAAGTAAACACCCCCTTAGTCTCTTTTCAAAGCACATAAACGTATATCTAAAGCAAAACCAGTTCAAAATTAAATAAAAAAAACATAAACAACAATGATAAAAGTTTTCGTTTTTTTTTCAATTTATTGACAGCCAAAAACAACCCCATCTTTCCCTCTTTACATTCCTCTACAAAAGCTATCATCAAATTCCCACATAATTGGAGGTGAAAGGGGGTTCATGTTGCTGCTGCATTGAATCATCCGTATCTGTTCAACAAAAATCAAGAAAAACATAAAACCAGTAACTTTCAATCAGATTGATTCTGTGACGATGAACGGGAAGAAGATCCACCGTTTTCAGGCAACGAATCATCCGTACACGACTTCTCGTTGCTCGTTGCTTCACTTTTCCAACCTCCTACATTTTTCGATGATTTCGAAGGAGATGAATATGATGAATGGGGTGTGGGTGAAACCATCCCACCATATGGGAAGAACGATGGGTCGGGCATTGGTAGAGTCGGCATTCCCATAGTATAATTATACGAATATATCACCAAAGGGTGGTCGTATTTACACGCTGGCCCGTATTTGCAGATTCCGTATAGACCATAATACGAACACGCAGGCTGCCCCTGCATTTTGAAAGGCATCAAGTCATCTCACGAACACACAAGATGTCAATTATGTCTAAACGTCCTAACAGACCTTTTTTATAAAAGTTAAGTTTATATGACCAAACACTTGCGTGTGCATATCATGTAAAAATGTTACAATAAGTTGATATGACACTTTTGGATGTTCTAACAAGTTTTTAGGACATTCTTGAAATAAAGTGTCTTTTTTAAATAAGTTGATATGACACTTTCGAAATAGTGTCTTGTTAGCTTCTATATATGACATGTTTAAAATGAATACATTATTTATAAGACACTTGTTTTTATAAGACATTTTTTTTTAAACAATGTCATATAAAAAAGACTAATATGGCGTTTTATTTCAAAAGCATCTTAAAAAACGTGTCCAGAAATATTCTATCAACCTATTGTAACACTTTTATATTATAAACTGAAGTCATATAAAGCATTCTATCATGATTTAGACATATATATATATGGTGTACTATAAAGCCAATTCTGTTGTAGTTATAACTTACAGGTCTAAGAGGAAGGCCAAGTGGACTCAATGAGCTAGCCGCCGGTTGAGCCATCTTTTCCCTTGGGTGATGGTACTTGCAATCCAAACCATACTTGCAGGCTCCAGTGTTCATGAAATATCGGCATTCTGGTTCACCCGGCCTCTCGGGCAGATGAGAACTCGGTGTCGATGGATAAAGATGGTCAATTGAACCCGAACCATTGGTCGAGAGTAACGGGTTCAGATTTGCCTGAAAGATAGCAACACCAAAACCATTCGAGCTAATCATTAGGCCATCTTTGGCAACCATAAACTAGCAAAAATCCCCGTTTAGTTAGCCATAAACTAGCTTCTTGAAAAACTAAATCAAATAGCGTTAATAAGCTCCAGAGATATTTTTTTCCATTTTTTCCAATTATACCCCTACTATATTTCCAATTACTTTTTCAACAATGTCCTTTTACGTCATTTTTGCATTGTCCTCTATCTTATCAACTAGTTTTTACCAAACTAGTTTATCAGCCTCCAGCTAGTTTGCCAGCCAACGCTAAAATCAGCAAACAACGAACCACAAGTTTGACAGACACCAAATCTTTTGAATCAATAGATGCTTATAAAGATCGTAAACAGTTACTTACGATATAAGGGCTCCACCCTTGGTTGATACCCGAGTGGGGAAGAACCATCGGCAAGTAAGTTTGCGGAACTTGATACGACCATGGTGAACCGTTGATATGTGGTGGTGCACCTGATGGTCCATATGTCAAAGGTCCCGAAACAGGTGTGTTTGAGCCATCTGGTGCTGGCTGCGGATGATGGAACTTGCATGTAACTCCAAACTTACACGATCCGGTTCGTACATAATGTGGACACGACCTCTGTCCCTATAATAATAGTTGGAAACATTCGGTTTCATTTAAATTTTTTGATAAATAAACTCTGTAAAATGCATTGAGATTTTGGAAAAGAAAATGGTACCTGCCGCATAGGCAGCCCAACGATGTTCAACACGATAGGTCCAGCACCACGCCTATCACAGGGATGATTGTATTTGCACGTTGATCCATATTTGCAAGCACCCGTCTTTAGAAAATACTGAGCAAACGAAAAGTGTTCATAATACATAAACAAAGTGAGATTATGTATCCCTTTAGTTTACTCTCCGAAAGAGTCATTGAGGATAGAAGGGAGGTTCCAACATATATAGAGAATAAATGGTCAAAGTCAAACAGATGTGGGACCCTAACAATCCCACTAGACGAGTAAAGATTGTCTCAGAGCATCAAGTCCCAAGAGTGGTAAACCCCAACTCTGATACCATGTGAGATTATGTGGAACCCCATTAAATAAATCAGAGTGTCAGTCGAGTCCCAAAAGTGATAGATCTCGATTCTGATACCATGTGAGATTACAGGAACAAGGTTCGCAAAAATGGTAGATCTTGACTCTGATACCATGTGAGAATATGTGAAACACCATTAGGTTGATTACTATCCAAAAAGAGAAATGGTGCGAGTCTAGTTAACATGGGACTCAACCCCCACCCACCCCCAAACGGAGGTTAGCCGGGCAAAATTGTCCTTGAATGTCGAGTACTGAAAATGGTAGACATTGACTCTGATACCATGTAAGATCATGCAGAACCCCATTAGATTACTCTCCAAAACAGCCCTTAAATGGACGTTCCAACATATATAGAGGATAAATGGTCCAAATCTAAGTCAACATGGGACTCTAACAAACAAGAAATATAAACATATACAAGGCTATAGCATAATTCAATCACATTCAAGAAATTCAAAAAAAACAAGATCAAAAACTTATGAAATCCAACTCTTTCCCATGAAATTTCTATTTAGTAGATGGTTATAGGAAGAAACTTACAGCACAATCCGGCTCTCCAATTCTTTCCGGAAGGTCACCTCCATGTTGATTCATCTACGAATTTTTGCAAAAGGTAAACAATCAAACTACAGTATAAACCAAATCAAACGAACCCAGTATATCTCACTCAAAAAGTAGGGTAACATAAATCATTTATTGTTGAAAAGATAAAGAACCACATCAAGATAATTGGAAATTGTTGTGTTTTTGATTTACCTGCCCATTGTAGGTTGGATGATTAAACCTACAATTATCACCATAGCCACAAACTCCAGTCCTCAAATAATATATGCAATTGGGTTCTCCGGGTCGATCTGGATAGCCCGTCAAACCGGTCTCCTCGTCTTTCCCATCGGTCTGAATCCTCAACTTCCTTATAGCTTCTAAAATCCCAAAAGTTAAAATCATAGAATAGAACACAAATTTCACATAATCTAACAAAATAAAGTCTCTAAAATCCCTAAAATTCAAGGAATTCATGATCATAAATAAATCCAGATGAAGGGGTTGTAAACAGAGATTAATTTGGGGGAAATCAGAATAAAAAAACAGAGCAGAAACAGAAATATACATGAAACCCAAACAAAATTGAAGCAAATTAAACCATGATCGCAGTACATAAAACATGTTTTGCATCAAATTTAAGCAAAATTACAAAATCGAAAGACAATGCATGTGTGTAATTTAATACCTTCAATGTTATTACCAGAAGAATTCAATGAAGAATTAGAAACCCCAATATTCCTCTGAACACGCCGATTATCCGGCATACCAAATATCCTAATTTCTCAAAATTACACAAAATTCGTATCCAAATAAATTGTGTTTTTCGTCAAAAACCAATCAAATCCCTCTTTTAAAAAGAAGTTGGAGAAGTTTCGATCAAAACCCAGATCTCGATTATGATTATGAACGATAACAACAAACACTGAAAAGACAAACGAAATCAAAAGTTATTCTGTGTGATGATGAAGATGAAATTGAGTTAAAAAAGGGGAAGAAAAAATCTGAACACCACGCTTAATTTATGGATGATCTATCAATGTAAAATTAATATTCTCTTTTTTTTTTCAAACAAATTTCTGATTTCTCTCTCTAGAAATTGCAAAATTTATTCCTAATTTTTCAAAATTGTGGATCTTCTCTCGATCTTGATCATGTCATGAAATTTAAGTGTAATTAAGTAAAGTTTGTTTTTCACGTAAATACTCAAATATTGTCGACTACTAATTGACAAAACTGTCCCTGGAATCTAGGAATGGGGTTCCGGGAATAAAAGGCTTTTTAGTAATTTGAAATTAATACGATAATTATAGACGCTTGTGGAAATAAAAAAAATAATGGCTATTTATTTTTGTTTTTTATTTTTATATATCGTGAATATTGTTTTGCTGTTTTATTAAAGAATTGTCGTTTTTAAGAAAATCCTCACCGTTAAAAAGGCGGGAAAGAAATTGGCGTGAAGAGATCTGAAAGCATCCTGGCCGTTGATGCATGTGGACCCACACGTGGCGCGATGAAATAAATGTTTATAAAACAATTTTTGACTATTAAGTAATGTTAGTATTTCATAATAAAATTAAAATAGAAAAATGTCGAGAAAATATAAATTATGAGAAAGATTAGATATTAAAAGAAACGTTCTTAGAAAAAAAATATATAATAAACCAGAGGGGTTGTGCCGTACTGGTTAAGGCCCTGGGGGTGGTGGTAGAATATCTCATTTACCTAGGCTTCAAATCCAGACATATACAAGAATTATGACCATTAAGGTTTAATCAGAGCTGATGTCTTATAATTTGTCGAAAGATTAGTCTAACCATAACCTAGGATACCCTTCCCAATATATATATATAATATTTTTTCTGATATTTTTAAATTTACTTAATTAAAATTTTTTTATTGATGATATTGATTTTCTATAGAAAAATCAATATTTTCTTTAATTTTTTTTTCTTAATTTAAAGTAAAATTGTAGGACCCATAGGACCGACAATATTGAGGTGTTTTCTTTCGGGTGATGTTTCACGCAATACGTACTTGGGTTTCGGTATTTTCACACCACTTTCACCGGTCACACCCAAAAGTCGTTGAACACGAATATGAGTCGATCACAATTTTTTTGTTCTTGATCACACGAATATAATCTTGGATGACAAAAATTAAAAAAGTAGCAAAATTATCTTGATTTATAAAAATCGAATAATGTTTTACCAATATAATTTTTTTAATTGATTGATTTTTATTTTATAAATAGTTATCACTTATTTATACTTTTATAACTTTTTAATTAAACCTATATTTTATAAAACAGTATATTATATTATTTTAATTTTTAAAAACTTTATGGGTTCTTCTATCAGTCCATGTCCTCTACTCCCTCTTACGGGCCAATGACCATGAACCTTTGTTGACCAACACAGTAATTAATTAAGTATAAAAGATAAAATTGTTGTAATCTTTGTTTTAAATCCAAATGGTTATAAATTTATTATTAAATTATTGAAAATGATTTTAACCATTTATTATTATGATATTTTATATGGTATATAATATCATATAAATATAAATATAAATCCTTATATGAATCGTTATGTGTTAAGTGCATTTTATGCACCTAACTTTGTGTGTATTTGTTGCGTCTTTTATGCTTTTTAGTCTTTAGTTTAATCGTGTCATACATTTCTATATATTTTTTAGTTTCTTTCTCTAATCACGGTTGGAATGGGTTTTGGAATAGTTTTTATGCTTTTGGTATGCTTTTGTGCAGATTATACGCGGTGTTGGAAACGGTTCGGTGGATGACTCAAAGAATGATGCGGTAAATGAAGTAAAGGAAGCGATGATAGACACACGAGTTGATGAAGAAATGGAAGAAAAAGTCAAGAATTTGAAGTTTAAAGATTTTGCACACTTCGCAGGCACGAAAGATAGCTTCATGGACGCGAGAAAACCCTCCAGAACTCTAATTTTACATTTTGTCCACTTTCACGAGCGTGAAGAAATCCTTCACGCCAGTGAACAATGTCTGAGATATTTTTCTAAACTTTCTGTCTGGTTCATTCACGGGCGTGAGCGGCTGTTTTTTTATTTGGGCTTTTATTTTGTTGGGCTTGGTTATTTAAACCCCTTGTGAGGGTTTGTTCTAGGACATGCCGTTTTTACTACCCTAGGAGACGATACACGTTTGGTTTTTTGGGGGAGAGTCATTTGAACAATTTCTCCAAGACTTGGGGAAGAAGATTCGCGCTTCGCTTAGGCCATTGGAATCCGATTTGCAATCGGTTTTTCATACGATAACTAGTATCTTCTTCCCTATCTCTTTAATATACTTTAGTTGTTTCTTGTTTGTTTGAATATTATCGTCAATTTAATCGTTCTTGATTTTCTTCGTTGTTCTTAGTTGTTACTTCAAGTTTTTAGCCTTTTTCTACATATCTTTATTGGTTACTTCGTTACTCTTCATCTTTATGTACTTCTATTTCCCTTCTCCCTACTTTAATCTATTGCAATTCAATTTCTTCCTATACTTTTCTAATTTTCTGCACTTAATTTATGCATATTAGATTAGGTTTAATTTTCTGTGCTTGTTATTTTTACATTTAATTAATTTTCTACATATGTTTGTTTAGTGATTCGTAGTTTGTCTTTTATTTCCGTTAGCGTTAATGTTATTAGATTGTGTCTAATGTAGTTGTTTTGATAGCTTAGATTTAATTTTTCATTGATCTTATTAGAATCTAATTAAATAACTTATTTCTTGGTTTTAAATTAGTAATCGTTTTATTGGGTAATCGTCGTTTAGAATCGAGGTCTTGGTATTTGACCAATTGTTCTTAAAATGAATGTTGGGTTTTAATCCATTTTGATTTTAACGAAAATTGGAGTTAATTTAATTGGTTTTTCACAAAACATTTAATCAATTCAATTAGTTTTTGACGAAACGAGAGTTTGATCTTTTACTTGGATTAAATTGGTCAATGACAACGACTCTAACATTTTCGAATAGTTAGGGATGTTGATTGGGAAAATCATTTGTTTTAAATCTTAATGTTTCTTTCCGATGTACATATGTTGCAAAAGTAAATATATGTCTTGGTCTAGAAAAACTTTTCCACCTCGAGAGAGGGTTAAAGTAGTTTTGCAAAAAAAATTCCCATCATTACCAAAATCCTAGGTTGACGTTACCTAGTGCCCTTTAGTTGTAGTTGTCATTTATTTTGCTTAGTCTTGTTTTTATTTGTTTCATTTTCGTATCTCCTTCCCTTGATCTCATTTAATTTATGTCTATTTAGATAAATAATCAATCAAGTATCTGATTCGCATAGCTAGGCCATGATTATTAAGTGGTTAGTGTTTAGATCATCACCTCCCTGTGATCGACTCGTATGCTACAATACCCGTACGCTTATGGTATAAATTTTAAAACATATCAAGTTTTTGACGCCGTTGTCGGGGAGACGACTAGTCTAGCATTGACTTAGGGTTTTTTTGCCAGTTGCTGAATGGTTTGGTGCAGAATGATTAAGGGGTCAGAATGATTAAGAGACTCTTATGATATAGTGCAATATGAAATATGGTTGTTTGGTAATTGTTCAGAGTGAAATCAGGGCGCTTAAGAGAGACCTAGGATACAAAATGATTCAGAGGGTTTTGGAACCATTAAGAGGCAACCTTTTTTTCTGTCAAACAGGATTCTCCTATTAAAGATTCAGAGGTTGCCACTTAATGGAACCATTAAGAGGTAAACAAACAGCCTCTTACTTTTTGATTTACTAGTCTGTCTTTACCCCATTTATTTTTTATCTTTTCATTTTCGTCTTCTCTTATTTTGTTTAACCGTGTGCTTGAAGCTTTTGTTTGTGTAGTCTGGACAACTTGCATACGGAAATGAAAAGACACATGTAACACCCCGAATTTCGTTTGGTCTTGCGAAGTTTAATAGAGAAATAAAGAAGTTGAATAGAGAATTTTGTTTGGTCCTTCAGAGAAAACGCACGGGTCGTGCGTATGAAACAGTGGCGAGGCAGTGGGCTTGCGCACGGGTCGTGCGCATTTCCTTCTTTGAGGGCGCACTTTTTGAGAGATATTACAGAAAATATCTCTAAATCTCAGTTCTCTCTCTCTCTCTTCCTTTTTCTCTCTTTTTCTTCTTTCGATCTTCAAAGTCTCGTTTGGTTGCTAGTTTTCGGTGTTTCTAGCAAGGGGTCGGTGTTTTAAGCTTCACCTCTACGTCGTGATCGTTATCTGGTTTTCCGGGTTTTATTCTAAAAACCTACTGGTGAGTTCCTACTACCATTTTACAAACTTTATACATGTCAAAACTCTTATTTGCGAAATCCGAAGTATTTCTACGGTATGATTTCATGTTTTCTACATTTTGATGTAAATGAAGTTTTTGGTGATTTTCGGGGTTCCCGATCAGTTTTGACTAAAATGACTAGTTCCGCCTTATTGAAGTAAAATGATGTTTTACTTGCACATTATGTGGATATGTGAAAAGAATGTTTAAGAACTCATTTCAATGATTTTCATTCTTACCAGAAGTTGAACTGGAAATGATATTTTGTTTATAAAATGTGTTTATACCATATGTTTATTTATGGTTGGTCACATATGTTGTTGTGACGAGTATGTACCATTACTAGTGGATCCCTAGGTTTTGAGTCGACTGTATTATTGGGATGTCATATTCCCCATTTTGTAGCTATGGATGCATATGATCCTCGGGGGCAACTTGGTACGGTTATGTGAGGCCGGATACTAGCCATGGTTCATAGTGATCCTAGTGAAGGAGTATACATTGGTTTTGCTTGGGGCTAGATCTCACGCGGTAGCACGGACTTATGTGTTCGTATCATTGGATTCCAATTGTTTAGCTCATAACTCGGATTTTGGCTTACTTAGTGTTACGCCACAATCCTTGGTAAAATGTTTTATCATTGGTCATTTGATAATATGTTTATAACGGAAAAGCCTGGTTGTGGCAAAGGTTTCAATTGTAAAATTTAACCTCTTTGGAAATATTATCTTTTGATGTAAATGTTTATATCTTTTGAGCTTTATAAACTGTATGTTCTCACCAGGCTTTAAGTCTGACACTTTTCTCAAATGATGTGTATAACAGGTTTCCCTTAGCGGTGGGTTGCCGGAGTTTTGAGAGACGGGTTGGTCTCGAGGCATTTTGAGATGACTAGTATTGTATCTGGGCATTTGTTAAGTCCCATTCTTTTGATGAATTATGGATTGTCAACAGATGTAATCTTGGTAGAAGTGTCTAGATTAGTTTATTGATGAATCCCAATTATGTACAGGTTTTGTAAAGTCTTAAGGACTGATTCCCTTTTTGGAAGGTTTATATCAATGCGATCGTCATGTTGCCAGGTTTTCCAGGTTCTAATTTACACTGATTTTTAGGGTGTTACAGGTTGGTATCAGAGCTCTAGTTTAAGTGAACTAGGCATGAATGTAAGATGTCTAGATTTAGACCGAGTATGATAAGAATTGACCCGTGAGATTGGGTAGAGCTTCTAAGATGGGTTAGTCTTAGAGTCAACGGAAAGTACGTTTATCAGGCGTTGTGTGATCGTGACGAGAACCTTTATGTGTTATATGTTCATAATCTCACTTAGCTAATGTTATTATGAGGATATCGTACGTAAGTGTGCTTGAATTTCTATTGCTATGACGATTGGTAATGTGGTAGTACATTTCCTTTGTGTTTATTCAATCTCTCTCTTATCTCTTTCTCTGTTCTGTGAAGCAGTTCAGTATGGTGAATACGCGTGGTAGACCACGTACGCATGTTGATGGTCTGGAAGCGACAGCCTCCACCGCTGACCAGCCGGAGGGAGTTGAGGTTGTTGTGCGTCCACCTGTTCAACAAATACTAGGTGGGGGGCCAGAGGTCATTTCGCGTGTAGATCTGGCTTCGTCCCACCCAGTAATCAGGGATGTTAGTTCCCCGTCTGAGTTAATGGCCAGCATGATGTTGGCAATGAGGGAAGAGATGGCAAAGCAGCAAGAGTTTCTGCTGAAAGTGATTGAGGACCGCGATGTGAACAATCGGAGGAGTGAGACGGTTGTGGAAAACATTGTAGCGGGTCCTGGAGGCGTTGGTGCAGGGGTCAGGGCTGAGGAGCACGGGATTGTTGGTGCTCCGGGAAATAGGAAAAGTTGTTCCTACAAGTCCTTTCTGGGTTGCGGACCACCAGAGTTCTCTGGTTTCGACGACCCAATCTTGTGTGTGAAGTGGATTCGAGCGGTCGAGCAAGCTTTTGGCTCTTCCGAATGCAAAGATGATCAGAGAGTGCGGTTTGGTACCCAACTGCTGAGGGATACCGTGCTCATTTGGTGGAATGTCATTCAACCCACCCTATCTCCTGCTGTGTTGGCTCAGTTGTCTTGGGCCGAGTTCAAGAAAAAGTTGTTAGAAGAATTCTGCAATGAAAGAACAATAGACCGAATTGAGAAAGAATTCCGGTCTCTGGTAAAGGGAGGCCTGACGGTGAGGGAGTACACCCGTCAGTTCATGGAGAAGCTTGATCTGGTGGGACACGCTGCCCCAACAGAGAAGGATAAGATGAAGGCCTATCTGAATGGTCTACCCGCGAACATGCAATCTATGGTCCACAATTCTAAAGCTTCTAACCTCCGCGAGATGATTGAAGAAGCTCAGTACATGGAAGAGATGTTCGCAAGGAACAAAGTTGAGAAATCCGTAGTGGTGACCGATAAGAGAGAGTGGAAGAGCAATTCTGCTCACCCCAAGAGATCACGACCTTTTGGCGGAAACCAAAACTTCAGCAATCAACAAGAAGCTAGGTGGTGCCACAAGTGTCGAACTAAACACCACGGTGACTGTAATACCACTTCTCAAACTTGTTATAAGTGTGGGAAGCCTGGTCACACTATCAGAGATTTCCCGGTCAGAGGACTCGTCTGTTATGAGTGCAAGGCACCGGGGCATGTGAGAAGAGATTGCCCGAAGCTTGTGTCGGGTAGCACGCCAGCTAGGAAGGAGAACCCTCCGAGGGTTCCGGGTTGAGCATTTCAGATGACAGCCGATGAGGCCAAGGCATCCGCTGATGTGGTATCGGGTACTTTCCTTATAAACTATGTACCTGCTCGTATTTTATTCGATTCAGGTGCCAGTTTCTCTTTCGTATCTGAATTGTTCCGTCAGAAAATTTCTATGCCCACTACTAGTCTTGAGGATGCATTAGTGGTAGAAATAGCCGATGGTAGTCAAGTTCTGATCCACGATGTTCTGAAGCAGTGTACTCTTGGTATCGAAGGGAGAGAATTCTCGATCGATCTACTGCCGATGTTAATCGGGGGTTTTGATGTGGTGGTCGGCATGGATTGGTTGTCAAACAATCATGCCGAGATCGTATGTTCCAAGAAGTTGATTCGACTTCCCAACCATTCTGGCGAAGTCGTTGTCATCTATGGCGAAAAGAGAAAAGGTGAGGTGGCAGTAATCACAATGGCAAAGGCACGCAAGTGCTTAGTAAAAGGATGTTCGTCTTTCCTAGCCTATGTAATCGATGCCAAGTTAGAGAATTCAAAGCTGGAGGATGTGAAGATCGTGCGTGAGTTTCCAGATGTCTTTCCGGACGACTTGCCCGGGTTACCACCTGATCGTCAGGTAGAGTTTCGAATTGATATTGTGTCTGGAGCAGCACCAATCGCTAAAGCACCTTACCGTTTAGCACCATTGGAAATGCAAGAGATGATGGCTCAACTCCAAGAGTTATCTGAGAAAGGCTTTATAAGACCGAGTTCGTCACCTTGGGGAGCTCCGGTCTTATTTGTCAAAAAGAAGGATGACACAATGAGAATGTGCATTGACTGTCGTGAGTTGAATAAAGCTACAGTAAAGAACAGATATCCGCTTTCGAGAATAGACGACTTGTTCGATCAACTTCAAGGAGCGGGTTGTTTTTCCAAAATCGACTTACGTTCGGGCTATCACCAAGTGAAGGTAATAGAAGAAGATGTTCCGAAGACGGCTTTCAGAACGCGTTACGGCCATTACGAGTTTCTTGTAATGCCTTTTGGTCTAACGAACGCACCAGCTGTGTTTATGGACTTAATGAATAGAGTGTGTCGACCATTCCTCGACAAGTCGGTCATTGTATTCATTGATGACATACTAGTGTACTCCAAGAGTGAGTCAGAACACGAGCAACATTTGCGTGAAGTTCTGAAAGTGTTGAGAAAAGAAAGGTTGTACGCCAAGTTTTCCAAGTGCGACTTTTGGCTTAAAGAAGTATAGTTTCTGGGTCACGTAGTCACTCGGGTCGGAGTGAAAGTAGACCCCTCCAAGATTGAAGCTATGATGAATTGGGAGCCTCCTAAGAGTCCATCCGAGATCCGAAGTTTCTTGGGTCTGGAGGGATACTACAGGATATTTATCCAAGACTTTTCAAAGATCGCTTCTTCCTTGACAGTTCTGACTCGGAAGAATGTGAAGTTTGAATGGACCGAAACCCAAGGGAAGGCGTTCCGGATCCTTCAAAAGAAGTTGTGTGAAGCTCCGATCTTGACGTTACCTGAAGGGTCGGAAGATTTCGTGGTTTACAGCGACGCTTCAAAGATGGAACTGGGTTGTGTGTTGATGCAACGAGGCAAGGTGATCTCTTATGCCTCGAGGCAGCTTAAGATACACGAGCAAAATTATCCAACCCATGATCTGGAGTTAGCGGCGGTGGTGTTCGATTTGAAACTTTGGCGACATTACCTCTACGGCACGAAAAAGCACTCTATACACGGATCACAAGAGCCTGAAGTATGTCTTTGATCAGAAAGAGCTGAACATGAGGCAAAGGCGGTGGCTCGAGTTGCTTAAAGATTACGATTGTGAATTGCTTTACCATCCCGGTAAGGCGAACGTGGTGGCCGATGGGCTAAGTCGAAAGGACTATAGCGGAAGTATTCGAGCTACCCATTCGAGGATCGAACTAGTGTCTAGTCTTGTTGAGAAGATCAAGACATCATAGGTGGAAGCACTGTTAGAAGAGAATCTAAAAGATGAAGTCATGACGAAGCAACGTTTACTCTTAACGGAGGATAGCCGTGGAGTAAAACTGTTCAGCGGTCGTGTGTGGGTACCCAAGATTGGGGGTAACCGTGATCTGTTGCTAGAGGATGCTCACAAGTCCAAGTATTTCATTCATCCGGGGAGTACAAAGATGTACAGGGACTTGAAGCTGCACTATTGGTGGCCGGTAATGAAACTTGACGTGGCGCGTTACGTTGAGCGTTGTGTGACATGTTCGCAAGTTAAGGCCGACCATCAGCGACCGTATGGGAGTCTTCAGTCTTTAGAGATTCCCGAATGGAAGTGGAAACATATCACCATGGACTTCGTGACAAAGTTGCCTAAAACTCTTCGAGGTCACGATACCATTTGGGTGATAGTTGATAGATTGACAAAGAGCGCTCACTTCTTGCCTATGCGCGAGACTTTACCGATGGATAAGTTAGCAAAACTTTATATCGATGAAGTGGTCTCGAGGCATGGAATACCATTGTCGATCGTGTCGGATCGCGACAGTCGGTTCACTTCGAACTTCTGGGATGGGTTTCAGAAAGAACTTGGTACTCGAGTGAAGTTGAGTACGGCTTACCATCCGCAAACCGACGGGCAGAGCGAGCGAACGATCCAAACTTTGGAAGACATGTTGAGGTCTTGTGTCATCGATTTCGGGGGTAGTTGGGACTCTCACCTACCTTTGGTGGAGTTTGCTTACAACAATAGATACCACTCGAGTATTGGAATGGTACCTTTTGAGGCATTGTATGAGCGAAAGTGTCGGACTCCCGTATGTTGGCTCGAAGCGGGAGAAAAGCAGTTCGCCGGACCTGAAATCGTGCAAGAGACTGCCGATAAAGTCAAGTGCATTCGTGAAAGAATGAAAGCGGCTCAGGATCGTCAGAAAAGTTATGCAGATAAGAAGAAACGACCGATGGAATTCCAAGTGGGCAACCGCGTTATGCTTAAGGTGTCGTCGTGGAAAGGCATAATACGGTTCGAAAAACATGGGAAGTTGAGTCCCCGTTTCCTCGGACCTTTCAAAGTGCTTAAGCGGGTGGGTTTGCAAGCCTACCAGTTGGAACTGCCACCGGAGTTGAGCAGGATACACAACACGTTTCATGTTTGCTACCTCCAGAAATGTTTGGCGGTAGAAGATAGCGTCATTCCCCTTTTAGAGTTGAGGGTAGACGAAGGTAACCATTGTGTGGAAGAACCCGACGCCATCTTAGATAGAAAGTCTAAGAAGTTGCGTCACAAAGAAGTCACTTTGGTCAAGGTGCAGTAGAAGCATCACCGGGGAGCAAATGTGACGTGGGAAGCCGAGGAGGATATGAAGCGAAGATATCCTCATCTTTTCGAGTAGTTGGGATTTCGGGGACGAAATCATTCCCTTTTTGGGAGGTTTATATCAATGCGATCGTCATGTTGCCAGGTTTTCCAGGTTTTAATTTACACTGATTTTTAGGGTGTTACAACACAGTTGACGAAAAAGGCGGTGAGTGACGGGCCATTGAGATGTGTGTTTGGTAAGATCGATATAATTGTTACCTATAGAAATGATGAGTGATATTATCTTTGTCTCATTAAATGCTTCTCGTGTGCTATTTTTACAATTTTCTTGGTTCGGTATTTCTAATGTCAAGCCGGACATCACCGATCCTTCTTTCTATGCCCTTGTTTAATTCTCGGTTTTAGGTAGCGTAATGTGTTCTATGATGATAACACACCGACTATCGGATGTGTCATTTGTGTATTTATGCTACTCGTGCGAATCGGTAACTGTCTAAGTCAATCCTTTGACTTTTGCCGATTCGTACACTTTCTTCTCCCTAATTCTTTAATTCTTCGTTAAGCTGTCGACGATAAATGAGCCATTCTCCCTCATATTTAATTCTTGGTTTGAAGTCAAACTCATTACTTAAACGAGTCTCTGTCCCTTCATCCCCTTTTCCCTCTCGTTCGTTTTCACCATGCAACCACCTCACTCACCACAATCTTCCCCTTCCTTCCCCATGATTTCTTTCTCCCCCTAGCACCCTATCCTGAGCATTGAGAACAATGCTCCTATTTGCTTGTGGGGTGGGTGTTTTTCATTTCTTTTACTAAAATAGTAATAATATTATTTACTAAAATAGTAATAATATTAAGAGTAAACTACAACTTTAGTCCATGTGGTTTACACCCAACTACAAAGACCGTCCCTATATTTCAATAAGTACAATATCGTCTGTGGTTTTCATTTTGCTTTGAAAATAATCTTTGTCACTAACACCGTTAAATATGGTTTGTTAAGAGCATCTCCAACAGTTATGTTGAAATGAAAAAAATTGGGATTTTTTTAGCATTTTTGTTGCTCTAACATCTATGTTATCCTCTATGCTAAAATAGAGAAAAAATGAGAGAGATTGTAAAAATCTCTAAATTTAGAGAAATCTCTAAATAGATAGTTTTCATTCCAAAACTAATTATTACCTTCAAAAAGCAAAATTTTATTCTCCCTAACTTTCCATATATTGAATAGTATAATAATATAACTAAATAAATTGATTAATTTAATAAGATAATTAATACTAGAATTGCTAAAATAGAATATAGTTGTTGGAGTTGGATGCAATTTTTTTTAGAGATTTTGATTTTTTTACTTTATTTTAAAAAAACTTTAGCATAGCTGTTGGAGATCAGGAGATGGGGTTGCCGAAGATGTACATTAGCTGTGGGGAGGGTTTGGGCAATGGAAATGGGGGAGGAACGTTCTGTACTTTTGTGAGTGTGTGTGTATATATATATATACATATGTATGTATGTATATAGAGTCGGGTTCAAACGAGAATAAAGAAATAAAGAATCATTCTGAGTCAATTATTTCATTAAATAATACCTTAAATAAAATATATTAAAAATCGCTTAAAAGGACATATGTGTCATTTGTTGTATACATATTATATATGGAAACTCATTGATTTTATATAAATTATGTAATAAATTTAATTAAGGTATTTATTCATTTTTTTTTAATTTTCATGATTTAAGCATGATTAATTTTTTAGTTATTTACTTATTATTTTTTACAACATTAAAATAAGTGTGATTTAGTTTTTCATTTTAAATATTTATTTTTATTGAATTACTTTATTTAAGAATTTTCTACATTTTTCGTAAAAAATCACATTTGATTATCCACAATTAATCGACATTTTTTTCCAAAAAAAGATTCGCTAATTTTCATCAATTTATCATATTTGATATTGATCATAGTAAAAAAAAATTAAGTTATTTGCAACATTATAAGTGATATGTGTAAATTATGAATTATGTTTTGAAGCATATGTGATCTTATACATTTTAAATTTGTTTGCTACACATCATATATGATTCTGTTTTCACTATTTTGCTTTTTCAATTTTTAATTTGAATTATTGTTTTTCAAATTTTAAATCAAATATGATTAGAAAAACATTTTGAAATTGTTATTCCCTGAAATCAAGTTTCTAAAACATAAACAATCAATCAAACAAGATGATTAAACTACCTGATTGATTCAATTTCACAAATCAACGAATACAAATTTGTTTTCTCTCTTTCTCTCTCTCTAAAACTCTCTCTACGTATGAACTTTCAATCTCTAGTCATTTATCTATTAAACAGCAAATCAGAGTATTTAAACCTACAAGAATTAAACAAAGAAACAAACAAATACAAGTGACTTTGACTTTTATTACAAAATAACTTTGACTTTTAATGAGAGTTGACTTTCAGTCTTGACTTCTTGAATCTTTGACCTTCAGTATTCTTGATCTTGTATCCAACATATTTCTGCTCTAACAATCTTCCACTTTGGATTCAAGATCATCACAAAAAGATTTAGCAAATTAATCTCCCCCTTTAGTTCAATCTGGACAATCTCTTCCTTTTGTTTAACTTTATTCTTCCCAAGTCTGTCTTTGAACAAAATTAACATTCTCCCCCAAATATGGAAGAAAAAATCTTCAATAATCTCCCAAAACTATCACAAAACTCTTTCAGACTTCGGAAAGAAATTATCTTCAGATTTAGCTCGGCTTGCTTCAGCAAATATTCTTCAAAGAAAAATTTCAGTGAAATCAGCACATCTTCAAACATTTCTTTGACTTTGCTTGAACAATCTTTCAAACTTTGAAACTTTGAACTTTGTCTTCTTCAAATATTTAACTTTGAAATTTATGACTCTGACATTTCTTTAAATCATCTCCCCCTTTTTGATGAATAGAGCATCGATATCATCAAAACTTTAATCAAGAAATGTCGTTGAACCATTCTGATCTGTCCAAGAGCCTCTGATTCGTTGCCAATTCGAACAATGTATTCATCTAGATCTTTTCAAATCCAGACAAAAATAATCATGTAACACCTGAATCAACAAATGAATCAGTTAACATGCCTGTCAGTAACACGAAGTTACTGTGTGTAACGAATACACATAGGTAATGAGCTTTTGTTATGTTCACTCCCCCAGGACTTCCATCCAATCATTGAAACACCACAAAGGAAATTTCTATGAATGTTATGACAAGAAAACAAATTTCTTGTGTGTTCGTGCAAGTGATAGAAAGAATTAAGCACAAGATGATTGCTTTTAATAAGGCCCAACATTGTGGAAACCACTGAGACAACAGTAGATAAACACAGACTCAATGTGCATGAATGAATAGCGAAGGTGGAGCACACTTCCTTCTGTTTCAATATCTAGATTTTCCAAATGAAAATCAGATAGATTATGTGTTGTGTCCCCTTAAAAATATGAAACGCTTTCTTTTTAAGAAGAAAATGAGTGGCTGGTGGGGTTTTATTCAAGAGTTGGCATGGGCTAATTGCCTATTTCAATAATGTTCACCAAAGAATTGTGAAACATTAGTAATGTGGCTGCCTGACTCAGAAAGTAGTTGGTGCAGAGTTTGATATTCTTTTACTCTGATCTCACACCCTCTTTCTTTTAATCATTTAAGCCCACATCTAACCAAACTCTCATTTCCATTTTACCTCAACGCACAACCCACACTCATTTCTTTTCGACTCCTCACACTTAATCACTATGGATTAACTTCTTGGGTAGGAAACACTGGTTAACGTGAATCCATAGAAGTTTTCATTTAAGTCCTAGCACAAAGAACCCATATTCCTATGAAGCATATGTTGCTCAATATGGTTTAACTATATCAGTTAGGTAGCGTTTGGTACGCAGACAAGATTGGACGGGACTGGACAGGACAGAACTGGACAGGACAGAACAAGAGGCTAGGACAGGACTGGACGGGACTGGACAGGACAAGACAAATGTCTGTCTTGTGTTTGGTATGGCCAGGACTGGATAGGACAGGACTGGACAAATTTCCCTAAAAGTTTTTTTGATGATTTTATATATCATATAATAGTTATAAATAACACAAATAAAGTATATCTTTAAATAATTTATTAAAAAAACATTTTTATTTTTTAAATGATTTTCATACATATAAATACATAGAAAAACAAGGGTAGGAAATTTGAATGAATAATCTGAAATAATTGATGATAGTTCGAAAAAATCTGATTCATATAAAGAAAATATAATATTTGATTCAATTTGGAAGATCTTAATGAATTGGCGGATGCATAGTTGCAGCGACAGGTAAAGATAAATGCAATAGGTGGCCCGTGAAGGATGGTAGTTGTGAAGAACGTGAAAGATAGTGCATGGTGGTGGTGCAGGTGGTTGTTATGGTTGATGTGGTGGAGGTATAGGTGGCCGATGATGGTAGTGGTGGTGGCGGTGGACAGGGGTAATAAAGGTTATTGTAGTGGAGGAAGTGGCGGAGGTCACCGACGGTAGTTGCGGTAAGCGTCGGTGGTGGCGGCGGCAATGGGTGGTGGTGATCGGTGGAGGTGGCGATAGGCAGTGGTTGTGGATGTGGTGGAGGAAGAGATGGAAGTGGTCGACGATGGTTGGTGGTGGCTATCGGTGGCCGTTGATGGTGGTGGCGGCCAAAGGTGGCGGTGATCGGTGTTAGTGGAGGTAGTCGACGATGGTAGTGGTGGTGGCGATGGTCGATGGTTGTGGAGGTGGTGGATGAGGTTGTTATGGTGGAGAAATAGGTAGAGGTGGCCAATGGTGGTTGGCGGTGGCTACTGGTGGCCGTCGATGGTGGTAATGGCGGCGATAGGTAGTGGTGACCCTTAAGACTAATACCATATTGGGATTATACATCAAATATCGGTGTTAGTGGAGGTAGTCGACGATGGTAGTGGTGGTGGCGATGGCCGATGGTTGTGGAGGTAGTGGATGAGGTTGTTATGGTGGAGAAATAGGTAGAGGTGGCCAATGGTGGTTGGCGGTGGCTACTGGTGGCCGTCGATGGTGGTAATGGCGGCGATAGGTAGTGGTGACCCTTAAGACTAATACCATATTGGGATTATACATCAAATAGCGGTAAATCAATGATTTTTAATTTTTGTCCCATGTTGTTCCACCTATTTTGGTGGAACAAGAAAATACCATTTTTTGTCCCATCTTGTCCCACCTTGTCCAGTCTTTGTCCCTGTCCCATGTCGCACCAAACGTGGGACAGTGAATTTTTGTTCTGTCCCATGTCACGCCAAACGTGGGACAGTGAGTTTTTGTCCTGTCCCGTCCCATCCAGTCTGCAAACCAAACGCACCCTTAAAGCTCAAATACAAGTCAGATATGTGCATGCTCAGAATATAATCAAGAAGATATGAGCATTTTTAAACATTGAAGTATCTTCAAACAAGTAAATTGAACGAATAGATAAGAATGCAAGAGACTTGTTTGAAAATCTGACATTGTATGAAAAAATGATCAGATAAGAAATGATATAACAGTTAAAGCTTATGGTCAAGAATAACGGATATTGTCCATATGAATCAAAATACAGACATTCTTGAAATGAATGCTTCGAAATGAATTGAAGTGCAAGCAGGGTGTCTTACCATCGAAAAATATGTTTCAAATTTGAGACATGGTAAGAACATTGTGAACAATAAATCAAACTGGTGTGTGTGAATACTTGAAAGTATATAGAAAAGACAATACACAAGTTGAATGCTGAATATCAGAAGAGTATACAAGAAGCAGCTAAGGCCAAGAAACTTCAAGTCAAAAGAATGGCAAGTCAAAAGCAGAAAAGACAACCTTCCAAGACCTTTTTGGTCAATCAGGAAAGGAGAAAAATGATAAATTTCCTGAAAGGTGCAATTGGGGTCAAGGGAGAGATATTTACCAATATGGCTTACAACAAGGTTGAGGAGCTGTACAAGAAGGAAATGGCCAAACTTCAAGGGGACTCATCTCAAAGGGAAGAAGCTGAAAGAAGAATGAAGGAGAGGCATGACCTCAATATTCAACAACCATTCCCTGAGGAGACCACACCCTCAAAAGACAAAGCTGAAGAAAAGAAGGAAGAGTCTGAAAATGTTGGTGTAGAAGTTAAGTCTGCAAAAAGGGTAAAAACCATTGCTGCAAAAAGGGTTTTCAAAAGGCTAAGAGTGGAAGAAAAAGCAGAAACTGAAGCAGAATCAGTGCATAATCCAGAACAGTCCCATAAGCAAACTGATGAGAATATGGATGTCTACATGACTATAGTAGAACCTATAAAGGTTGTTCCAATTTCCATGAAAGCTCTTGAGATTACCTTTTGGGACATTCTAAGAGATAATGGAAAGGATTTCTTCAGAATCAAAAGAGCTGATGGTTCATTTGAAGCATATTCAACATGGGGGAGAGTTATCAGAAGTTGTTCAAGAGCTGATATAGAAGAATTATACAAAGTGGGGATAAAACTCTATGAGCCTGTGTTGAAAGGTACTGAAGAGAATCTTCTCAAGATAGCAATGGAATACTTGTGTATGATGTTTGATCCAGAAAGAGTGGCTTATAGGATTAAAGATCATCATCATGAGTTTATATTCAAGAAGATTGATGAATGGATACTTTTTGAAAACTGTGGGGTATACATGATTACTATTGACAATTGTTATCATGAATACTATCTAGTGGACAAAATTTATCAGCATAGCAAGGAGAAGCTAGAAGGGATGCTTAAAGCTACACTGGTATGCTCAAAGGATTCAGAGATGGCTAATCTTGTGGTGAGAAGAACTGTAAATCAAAGTCTGGGGCTAAATCCAAATTTAGGAAACTGAACCTGAGGTGTTGAAAGCATCTTGAAGATCAGATCTGAAGAACTTGACTTCTTTTCCTAAAAGTCAAGTTAGGGGGAGATTGTTGGGAACTGAAGAATTCACCAAGTATGGTTAGTGCTGCTAGTTCAGAATTAATACTGCTAGAGGACTTCAAAGATAATACTGCTGAGTATTACTACTGCTAGTCAAAGTTAGTGCTGCTTGAACAAAGTTAGTACTGCTTAGCTAGTTAGTACTGCTAGTGGTTAGTGCTGCTTAATAGTTAATGCTGCTAAGACCAAGTTAATGCTGCTTCAGAGATAATGTGAAGATAAAGATGAAGATTTGAGTTAGAAGAATGACAGCTGGATATTCTGAAGATATTCATGGAAGATATACTGAAGATATTCTATTTATTGTAATTATCTTTTTGTTAAGTATATGTATAGAATTGATAGAATAGTTTACAAATTAATTCATTCATTCTAAGTTTTAGAGAAAATCAACCTCAAGGCATAGATCCTAATTCTAGAGAAGTAGAATTCGTATTGGTGAGCCTGTTCATCAATATTGAGGTTGTGTGTTTAATCTTGTAACTTTAAGCATTCAATACAAGTTTACAAGTTATTGATCATATACACTGTTTGGTTACTATTACATTGAATATCAAAGTGTTATTTCGCAAACTTCTTTGATATTGTTTCTAAGTATTTATTCTTGTTAAGAATTCGATCCTGACAAGTGGTATCAGAGCTTGTTCTCTCAGAAACATCTAGTCATTCATCATGGAAAACTTTGCAGAATCAAACAGTACTCTGGTCTCAAAGGTTCCAATGCTCAGACCCAATGAATTCGATATGTGGAAGATCAGAATCAAGCAGTACATACTCCTCACTGACTATTCTATGTGGGATATCATAGAGAATAGTCCTTCTGAAGCAGGAAAGATTGGTGCAGATGGAAAGAGAACTCCACCAAAAACTGATGCTGAAAGAAAGATTAGACAGACAGAGATGAAAGCCTTGAGCACCTTGCTCTTGGTTATTCCCAATGAATATTAACATCAGTTCTGCAACTGCACTGATGCAGAGATGCTCTGGAATGCCCTAGAGAAGAGATTCTCAGGTACCAAAAGTACCAAGAGAAATCAGAAAGCCATTCTGAAGCAACAATATGAGAACTTTATGTCAACCAAGAATGAGTCTATGACTCAAACTTTTGACAGGTTCAACAAGCTTATTGGTGAACTTGCTACAGTGGGAGTACAAATTGATCAAGATGATCTGAACAGAAAGTTTCTAAGGTCCCTGAGTGATGAATGGACCATGTATACTGTGTCTTTCAGACAGAATGATCAACTGGAAGAAAAGGAACTTGATGATCTATATAATGATCTAAGAGTTTTTGAATCTGAGGTAGAGGCTAAGAAGAGGCCTTCTGGGTATGTTCACAATGCTTCACTCCTTTCAGCATCAACTGATTCTACTTCTAACCCTGAATCAGTTAGTGCTGCCAATGGAGCAAATCAAGAGAAAGGCAATGAAACTGTATTTGAAGCCTTTCTGGCAAGTCATGGAAACTCTTCTCTCATTAATGATGACTTGGAACAACTCCATCCAGATGTTCTTGAAGATATGGACATTAAATGGCAGATGGCCATGCTCTCTATGAGAGTTAAGAAGTTCATCAAAAGAACTGGAAGAAATAACTTCTCTCAAAGAAGAGAAGATGGAGCAGGTTTTGACAAGTCAAAGGTGGAATGCTATAAATGCCATCAGAAGGGACACTTTGCTAGAGAGTGCAGAAGTAGTGTTCCAAACCACAACCACCAACAAGCTCAGAATGGAGGCTACAATCAAAACAAGAATCCTGCTCAAGCCCTTGTTTCTCAACAAGGAATGGGATTTGATTGGAGTGATCAAGCTGAAGAGGCCATCCAGAACCAAGCTCTAATGGCAGAGGTGTCAGATCTCCCAACAGAGGTAACTTCTAATCTTTGTTCTCAAAATTGCATTAACACTGTTAAAAGGTACAGGGATCACAACCAGACCATGAGTGATGACCTGAAGAGATTAGAAAAGGACATAAAAGATTATGTTAGGATTGTTGAGAGATTTGAAGAGCAGATTAAGGGTTTTCAAGCTAATGAGCTTCAACACTCTTATGACACAAACTACTGGAAGTGGGAGAAAAATGACTTAGAACTTCAACTGACCAGATCCAAAGAAGAGAGTGAAAAGCTAAGAGGAGAGCTAGCTAAAGTCAAACTAGATGTAGAAAAGTTTTCCAATGCTTCCAAAGCAATGGATTCTTTGCTACAAACTCAGATTCATGATAAACTGAGAAGAGGAATAGGGTACAATACCACACCACCACCCTATAACAACAACTACATCCCTCCTAGCTCAGATTTGTTAGAAACAAAGGATAGGAAGGACCTACCTAAGGGAGCCACTGAGATAGATCCCTTAGATGAAGTAGTTGTTAAGGATAAAACTGAGAAAGAAGTTGTCAAAGATAAAGACAACACTGTAAGTGGTGAGATTCCTATAGAAAACCACATATTCACCAATGAGGGATGTAGAAAGCATTGGATCAAGTCCAATGAGATAGAGAAGACTAAGGGAAAGAACAAGAAGGTTCACTATAAGCAGACCACTGTTGTGAACTCTATCCCTTGCAAGCAGTGTGCATGCAATAAATTTGAGCCCCAAAAACATGATAAACCAAGGGGAAATCAGAGAAAATGGAACAATCAATGGGCACAAAAGCAAGGCATTGATCTGAGTAAAATCAATAGACCAAAGCCTTGTTTTATTTGTGGAAAGTTAAATCATTTGGCTAAGTATTGTTTCTTTAACCCTATTAACCAACAAATGAACTTTCAAAGCTTTGTGCAAAAACTTGTTGGTTATAGGAAGGCTGGAAAGAAACATGTGATGAAGAAATCTGTTGAAACCAAAGGCCCCATAGGGAAAAAGGTTTTAAAAGGAAGCATTAAAATGTGGGTGCCTAAAAGCACTAAAACTGTTAGTACTGCTGACAGGGATAGTGCTGCTAGAAGCATTACTGCTGCTACCAGTGTTAGTACTGCTGAAAATATTAATGCTGCTAATACTGTTAGTACCTCTTCAAAGGTTAATACTGCTAACACAGTTACTACTTCTAACAAGGTTAGTACTGCTAAGCATGCAAGTGCTGCTAAGGTAGTTAATACTTCTAAAACTAGTACTGCTTCTAGCAAAAATGTTTCCAAGCCTATCATTGTGACAAAGTACTCCAAAAATGAGGAGTCAAAGTTTAAAAATCTTGTCAAGAAAGAATGCAAGTATTTTGATGAGAAAGGGGTACCTAAGACCACTTTGGCTTGGGTTCCTAATTCATACTAACTGATTTATATTATGTGCAGGGCAACCAACAGCTCAAAGGAAAGAGCATATGGCATGTTGATAGTGGTTGCTCTAGGCACATGACAGGTAACATGTCATGCCTTCAGGATTTCAAGCATATCAATGGAAGACATGTTGCATTTGGAGATAATCTTACTGGTGGTAAAATTAGTGGAAAAGGTAATGTTACAAAAGGTAAGATGACATTTGAAGATGTCTACTATGTTGATCAATTGAAGTACAACCTGTTAAGTGTATCACAGGTTTGTGACAAACAACATAGCATATTATTTTCAAATACTGAGTGTATGATCCTTGCTCCAGGGTTCAAGGTAGTTGATGAAAGCATGATACTACTTAGAACTCCAAGAAAGGACAATGTTTATTGTCTTGATATGGACAATGTTGATAGTGATTCATCCCTGAACTGTCTTGTTTCAAAAGCTTCTGTGGATGAATCCTCTCTTTGGCACAGAAGGATGTGTCACATGAACTTCAAGACTATGAACAAACTTGTTAAAAACAACCTTGTAAGAGGTTTACCTTCAAAAGTATTTTCATGTGATGATCATTGTGTTGCATGTCTTAAAGGCAAACAACACAAAACTTCTCATAAGACCAAAGAGTTAAACACAATTTCTTCTTGTCTCCAGTTACTGCATATTGATTTGTTTGGTCCTACAAATGTTATGAGTATAGGCAAGAAATCTTACTGCTTGGTTATTGTTGATGATTACTCCAAATTTACTTGGGTATATTTTCTAAAGACTAAGGATGAGACAAGTGGACTGATCAAATCTTTTATCCTAAGAATTGAAAACCAAACTAATCAAAAAGTAAAAGTCATTAGATCAGATAATGGAACTGAGTTTAAAAATTTTGATCTAAACACCTTTTGTGAAGAAAAGGGAATTGAGAGACAATATAGTGCCCCTAGGACTCCTCAACAGAATGGAGTTGCTGAGAGGAGAAATAGGACACTAATAGAGGCTGCTAGATCTCTGTTGGCTGATTCAAAACTGCCAATTACCTTCTGGGCTGAAGCAGTTAATACTGCTTGTTATGTCCAAAACAGAGTTCTAGTGGTCAAGCCAAAGAACAAGACCCCTTATGAGCTTTTAAATAAAAGAAAACCTTTCATTGGATTTTTCAAACCTTTTGGGTGTCCTTGTACAATTCTCAATACCAAATCTCACTTAGGTAAGTTTGATAGCAAAGCAGATGATGGATTTCTTGTTGGTTACTCATCTCAGAGTAAGGCTTACAGAGTCTTTAACTCTTCTTCTAGAATAATTGAAGAAAGTGACAATGTCAAATGCAATGAGAACACACCAAATCCAATTGGGCCTGGTCCTCAGTGGCTATTTGACATTGACTCACTAACTAACTCTTTTGGTTTCAGTAGTGATGATTATGCAGGTTCAGGGAGTGGAGGATCAGGGACTACACAAGTTCAAGAAAGTATATCTCAACCTGTGATCTTTTCCATACCCACAGTGGATCCTGTTGAAGACTGTGAAAAGGAACCATCTACTGGACCAAGTCAAAGAGAAGAAGAAAGAAGAGATGAGGAGACTCAAGAAAATAAAGAACCAGAAGTAGCTACTGAAAACACTTCAATTGAGTTGAATGACTCTAATCTAGAGGTGGAACTTAATGAAGAACCTAGTCATCACAGCAGAATTCAAAAGAATCATCCTCCACAGCTGGTAATAGGGAATATATCTTCTCCTATGATGACTAGAAATCAAAGTAGGCTTCAAGAAATACAAGATCAACAACATACAGTGCTTTCTTGCTTTTTATCCCAGCTTGAGCCTAAAAAGGCACATGATGCTATGAAAGAATCCAGTTGGATAGAAGCCATGCAAGAAGAGCTACTGCAGTTCAAGCTGCAAGATGTTTGGGATCTGGTAGACCTTCCTAAAGGCCAAAGAGCAATAGGAACAAAATGGGTCTTCAGGAATAAGAGAGATGAAAGAGGTATAGTCATAAGGAACAAAGCAAGATTGGTGGCTCAAGGATATACACAAGAAGAAGGAATAGACTATGAAGAAGTGTTTGCACCTGTGGCTAGGATTGAAGCAATTAGATTATTCCTAGCTTATGCTTCTTATATGAAATTCAAAGTCTATCAAATGGATGTCAAAAGTGCATTTCTTTATGGCTCAATTGAAGAAGAAGTATATGTCTGTCAACCACCAGGGTTTGAAAACCCAAGCTATCCAGACAGGGTATACAAGTTGAAGAAAGCACTTTATGGACTACATCAAGCTCCAAGAGCATGGTATGACACTTTGTCATCCTATCTCTTGGAAAATGGCTTTGAAAGAGGAGTCATTGATAAGACTCTATTCATCAAGAGAAAGAAGAAGAAGAAGGATATCTTGCTGGTCCAAATCTATGTTGATGATATTATCTTTGGATCAACAAGAGATAACATGTGCAAGGAGTTTGAAGAACTAATGCATCAAAGATTCAAGATGAGTTCCATAGGGGAACTTACTTTCTTCCTTGGACTCCAAGTTCAACAGAAGTCAGATGGAATCTTTATCTGTCAGTCCAAGTATGTGCAGGACATTCTAACCAAGTTTGGTTTCTCAGATTCAAAACCTGCCAGCACACCTATGGAGACACACAAGCAGATAACAGCAGATCTTGAGGGGGAGGATATGGATGTTCATCATTACAGATCCATGATTGGCTCTCTCATGTATCTTACAGCCTCTAGGCCAGATATAATGTTTCCAGTCTGTGTATGTGCAAGATTTCAAGTTAGGCCAAAGCAATATCACTATCAAGCTGTTAAGAGGATATTCAGATATCTCAAAGGGCAACCCAGATTGGGACTTTGGTATCCTCATGACTCATCCTTTGACCTGCTTGCATACTCAGATAGTGATCTAGGTGGAGCAAACTTGGACAGAAAATCTACTTCTGGAGGATGTCAATTTTTGGGTGCAAGACTAGTTTCATGGCAGTACAAGAAACAAACCACAGTATCCACATCTACAATAGAGGCCGAGTACATAGCAGCTTTCTACACATCTACAGCAAGTTGCTGTTCTCAAGTCTTATGAATTCAGAATCAAATGCTGGATTATGGGGTAACCTTTCTACACACTCCAATTTTTATTGATAATAGCAGTGCTATTAGCATTGTGAATAATCCTGTCAAGCACTCAAAGACAAAACACATTGAGATCAGGTATCACTTCATAAGAGACTGTAATGAAAAGAAACTTATTCAAGTTGTAAAAGTTCACACTGATAACCAGTTTGCTGATCTATTCACTAAAGCTTTTGATGTGGGTAGATTCACTTTCTTGGTAACAAGTGTGGGAATGATCAACTCTGAATAAGCCCCTTCTCAAAAAGTGGGTCTATATCTGTATATTGTTTATTCTTGGTGTTACTAATCTTCTTCGTCAAGATATATATAGCAGTACTCAGTGTATCACAAGCTTAAAAGAGTAAGTATGGTTAATACTGCCAGTATAGTTTTAATACTGCCAGTGCACAGTTAATACTGCTAGTGGTTAATACTGCTAGTTAGTTAATACTGCTAGTGGTTAATACTGCTTTCAGTTAATACTGCTAGTAGTTAATACTGCTCTTAGTTAATACTGCTAGTTAGTTAATACTGCTAGTGATTAATACTGCTAGTGATTAATACTGCTTTCAGTTAATACTGCTAGTAGTTAATACTGCTCTTAGTTAATACTGCTAGATTAGTTAATACTGCTCTCAGTTAATACTGCTTTCAGTTAATACTGCTCTAGGTTAATACTGCTTATGTCCCGAATACTATAAATACTCTTTGCCCGCCTAAAAGTTCATAACGACTCTTTGCATACTGTTCTCTTGCGCTCTAAACCCTCTCTCTCTCGAGTTCCAAGTTTTCAAGCAAGAAACTTCAAGGTCAATGGCATCCATGGCGTTCATTGATGAGCACAATGAAATCGCGATGCTCCAAAAACCAAAACAAGCTACAGGTTTTCATCAGATAGTCGACTTTCTGAAGTCCAGCCACATTGCCCATGCTCTCACTATATCTCCTACTATCTTCATAGAGCATCAGAGGCAATTCTGGGCACATGCCACCATTGTTACTGAGAATGGTGTGCAAATGATCAAGACGAAGGTGTGTGGCAAGCCATTAACAGTTACTGAAGAGGTAATTTGCATCAGTCTACGTCTAGACGATGCCTCTGGTATAACTTCTATCTCTAATGATGAATTGTTTTCTTCTCTTTCTAGAATGGGGTATGGAGGCCCATTGGGTGTGTTCAAGTTCTTAAAAGCAAAATTTTCACCTCAATGGCGTTTCTTTGTCCATGCCCTTATGCATTGTATCTCTAAAAAGACTACTGGATGGAGTGAGTTCAGTAGCACCATTGCTTATGCTCTGGTATGCTTAGCCACTGCCAGAAAGTATAATTTTTCTCAAATGATTTACAATGATCTTGTCTCAAACTTGGGGAACAAAAAGAGCTTTTATATGTACCCCAGGTTTGTTCAAGCAGTTATCACCCACGAATTGACGGATATTCCTCATTTTGATGGGATATATGTACCAAAACCCCCTAAAGGCAAGGTTTTCTCAAATATGAGTAGATCTGTTGGGGACTCGGAAGGAGTTGACACCCCATTGTTCTCTACAATGATGGTGGTGTCCCAATCTAATGAAGGTATGGTAGCAGGGTCAAGGCCCCCATTAGACCAACCCACTGCTAGCCAATCCCAACCTTCCCACTCTAAATCAATTCCTCAGTCTCTTCTTGATAAACCAACTTCACCAATCACCCAAACCTACCAAAGGAAACAGGTAAAGAAGGCTCCTTCCCTTCTTGTACCAACAACCCCTAAGCCTTTAAGCCCTCTAAGGGAGGATTCTCCCTTAGAGAATATCTACAAGGAAACCACAAGGGTGTCTCCCAACCCAAAGGAGGTGCTCTCTGAGGAGGAGGTTGAGCATATGGGTCCTGAGGCTGCCACTACTCCTTCTAGCACAGAGGAGGACAGTGGTAACATACATAAGACCTCCCCCATGGCAACTTTGAATGAGCAATCATTCAAAGGTCCCCGGTACCAAGAAACCAAGGGGGTGGATAGTGCTTCTGCTAGGCAGAAGGCTTCCACTACAAAAAGATCCCATGATCCTTCAATAGAGGGCAACACTTCTGGAGAAGGTGAGGACATATATAACTATCAAGAATTGATGGATGCTATGGGCAACATTAACATAGATGTCATCAAGCAGGGGAAAGACATTGAAGAAATGAAAATGGTGATCCTGTCTCAACAAGTACAGATTACCAAATTGAAGAAAATGGTAACTAGATTGGTACAAAAGAAGAGGAGAAGGCAATTTGTTCTGAAAAAGAGGGCAAATGTTCAAGATCCTTTCAACAAGGGGGAGAAGCCAGAGGGAGAAACATAGAAAGAAAGCTCAACTGTAAAGGAAGTTGAAGTTGAGGGGGAGTCAGAACATGGAACAACAGCAGAAACTGTTAATGCTGCTAAAATTCAAGAAGCAGCAGAAACAGGGTTTTCTATAGAAGAAATGGAGATAGCTGAAACCTTGGTTAAAGCCAAGAATGATACTCCTAAGGCTACTCAAAAGGCCAAGGGAGTAGTCATTAATGAAGGAGGAATCTCAAGGAAGGAAAAAGAGAAGGAAGTCTTGAAGGAAATAAAAGGAAAAGGAAAAGAAAAGATGGTTGAAGAAGCTGAACTGCCTACAAAGAAGAAGTCTCAGATTGAAACCTTGGTTAAAGCCAAGAATGATACTCCTAAGGCTACTCAAAAGGCCAAGGGAGTAGTCATTAATGAAGGAGGAATCTCAAGGAAGGAAAAAGAGAAGGAAGTCTTGAAGGAAATAAAGGGAAAAGGAAAAGAAAAGATGGTTGAAGAAGCTGAACTGCCTACAAAGAAGAAGTCTCAGATTGAAATGGATGAGGCAATAGCAAAACAGCTTCAAGACCAAATGGAAAAGGAGGAACAGTTGCAAACTGAAAAAGACAGAGAGCTTGCAAAGATCATGGCCAGAAAGTTGAATGCTGAATATCAGAAGAGTATACAAGAAGCAGCTAAGGCCAAGAAACTTCAAGTCAAAAGAATGGCAAGTCAAAAGCAGAAAAGACAACCTTCCAAGACCTTTTTGGTCAATCAGGAAAGGAGAAAAATGATAAATTTCCTGAAAGGTGCAATTGGGGTCAAGGGAGAGATATTTACCAATATGGCTTACAACAAGGTTGATGAGCTGTACAAGAAGGAAATGGCCAAACTTCAAGGGGACTCATCTCAAAGGGAAGAAGCTGAAAGAAGAATGAAGGAGAGGCATGACCTCAATATTCAACAACCATTCCCTGAGGAGACCACACCCTCAAAAGACAAAGCTGAAGAAAAGAAGGAAGAGTCTGAAAATGTTGGTGTAGAAGTTAAGTCTGCAAAAAGGGTAAAAACCATTGCTGGAAAAAGGGTTTTCAAAAGGCTACGAGTGGAAGAAAAAGCAGAAACTGCAGCAGAAACTGAAGCAGAATCAGTGCATAATCCAGAACAGTCCCATAAGCAAACTGATGAGAATATGGATGTCTACATGACTATAGTAGAACCTATAAAGGCTGTTCCAATTTCCATGAAAGCTCTTGAGATTACCTTTTGGGACATTCTAAGAGATAATGGAAAGGATTTCTTCAGAATCAAAAGAGCTGATGGTTCATTTGAAGCATATTCAACATGGGGGAGAGTTATCAGAAGTTGTTCAAGAGCTGATATAGAAGAATTATACAAAGTGGGGATAAAACTCTATGAGCCTGTGTTGAAAGGTACTGAAGAGAATCTTCTCAAGATAGCAATGGAATACTTGTGTATGATGTTTGATCCAGAAAGAGTGGCTTATAGGATTAAAGATCATCATCATGAGTTTATATTCAAGAAGATTGATGAATGGATACTTTTTGAAAACTGTGGGGTATACATGATTACTATTGACAATTGTTATCATGAATACTATCTAGTGGACAAAATTTATCAGCATAGCAAGGAGAAGCTAGAAGGGATGCTTAAAGCTACACTGGTATGCTCAAAGGATTCAGAGATGGCTAATCTTGTGGTGAGAAGAACTGTAAATCAAAGTCTGGGGCTAAATCCAAATTTAGGAAACTGAACCTGAGGTGTTGAAAGCATCTTGAAGATCAGATCTGAAGAACTTGACTTCTTTTCCTAAAAGTCAAGTTAGGGGGAGATTGTTGGGAACTGAAGAATTCACCAAGTATGGTTAGTGCTGCTAGTTCAGAATTAATACTGCTAGAGGACTTCAAAGATAATACTACTGAGTATTACTACTGCTAGTAGAATTAATACTGCTAGTCAAAGTTAGTGCTGCTTGAACAAAGTTAGTACTGCTTAGCTAGTTAGTACTGCTAGTGGTTAGTGCTGCTTAATAGTTAATGCTGCTAAGACCAAGTTAATGCTGCTTCAGAGATAATGTGAAGATAAAGATGAAGATTTGAGTTAGAAGAATGACAGCTGGATATTCTGAAGATTAATGGAAGATATACTGAAGATATTCTATTTATTGTAATTATCTTTTTGTTAAGTATATGTATAGAATTGATAGAATAGTTTACAAATTAATTCATTCATTCTAAGTTTTAGAGAAAATCAACCTCAAGGCATAGATCCTAATTCTAGAGAAGTAGAATTCGTATTGGTGAGCCTGTTCATCAATATTGAGGTTGTGTGTTTAATCTTGTAACTTTAAGCATTCAATACAAGTTTACAAGTTATTGATCATATACACTGTTTGGTTACTGTTACATTGAATATCAAAGTGTTATTCCACAAACTTCTTTGATATCGTTTCTGAGTATTTATTCTTGTTAAGAATTCGATCCTGACATGGATTCAACAGTGTTAGCACATGATTTTGACGCACATTTAAACTTGGGTCCACTTTTCTTTTGAAAACCATATGAAGAATTAGAACGATAAGAATATACATAATATGTCCCAAACCAAACATCAGAACATTTCCGAGAAGCATAATCATGTCTATCATAATTGCAAAACTTTCTAGTAGACAAAGATAACTGGAATAATTGTTGTCGTGAATATTTCTTGTAAGAATTTACAAGTTTTGTTTTAGAATTAGCAACATCTACAATTATATCATCTTTACTAGTAGTATTCTTATTACAATCAGCACTAGAAAATGATTTAGCATTCTCATCTTTCTTCTGCTTTGGTTGCCACTCAGACTTAACTCTATGCCTTTTCCTTTTCATATTTGAAAATTTTGAAACTTCAGAGTTAGACCAGTGAGAATCAAATAAATGCTTCTTCTTAGACTTACCAGTGGTGATCTGTTTCTGTGAATGCCTAGATTTCTTCTTCTTACCTTTGGCAACTTTGGTCTTCACAGGAACTGATTTATCAACTTTTGTTGATGTTTCACCTTTTTCGTACACACTTGGTAATCCAAAAGAATTAACAACAAAAGATGAATGATAAGGAAGTTTAGAATTAAAATCAAATTGAGCAATACATTCATCTAAATCACCATCAGAGTTTAAAAAAATCACTTGTTATTCCCTGAAATCAAGTTTCTAAAACATAAACAATCAATCAAACAAGATGATTAAACTACCTGAATGATTCAATTTCACAAATCAACGAATACAAATCTATTTTCTCTCTTTCTCTCTCTAAAAACTCTGTTTCTCTCTCTCTAAAACTCTCTCTACTTATGAACTTTCAATCTCTAGTCATCTATCTGTTAAACAGCAAATCAGAGTATTTAAACCTACAAGAATTAAACAAAGAAACAAACAAATACAAGTGACTTTGACTTTTATTACAAAATAACTTTGACTTTTAATGAGAGTTGACTTTCAGTCTTGACTTCTTGAATCTTTGACCTTCAGTATTCTTGATCTTCTATCCAACATATTTCTGCTCTAACAGAAACAAAGTCAATTCATTATGAATCAAATGTGATTTTGATGAAAAATTATGAATTACGTTTTGAATTACATGTGATCTTACACATACTTTATGTGTTTTTGCTACAAATCACATATGATTATGTTTTCATTAATTTTCTTTTCAATGTTTAATTTAAATGTTTGTTTTTCAAATTTTAAATCATATATGATATATGATTAGGATAATAATTTGAAAAAAATTAATTCATTGTGATTCACATGTGATTTTGATAAAAAAAAATTAGTTTTTTTAAATATTGTTTTAAATAAAAAATGAATCCTTTAAATGAAAATTAAGTACGTTTATTTTAAATGAATTAAATATAAAAAATTATTAAAAAATAAATAAATGACATTAAATTTATAAATATGGTAAAAATTGAAAGAGCACCAGAGGGCAATAGGGTGGACCATCGCCGACATCAAGGGTCTTAGTCCCTCACTATGCCAGCACAAGATCCTACTTGAAGACGAGTACAAGCCATTCCGAGAGGCGCAGCGGAGGTTGAACCCACCTATGATGGAAGTGGTAAAGAAGGAGATATTGAAGCTTTTAGATGCCGACATGATTTACCCGATCTCCGACAGCAAGTGGGTAAGCCCGGTCCAGGTAGTCCCTAAGAAAACTGGCATTACTGTGGTAGAGAATGCCGAAGGTGAGTTGGTGCCCACCCGTGTTCAAAACGGGTGGAGAGTTTGTATTGATTACCGTAAATTAAATTCATCAACTAGGAAAGATCACTTCCCCTTACCCTTTATAGATCAAATGTTAGAACGATTAGCAGGACGTACTCACTATTGTTTTCTGGATGGTTATTCAGGTTTCCATCAGATTCCGGTGGCAAGAGAAGACCAAGAGAAGACTACATTTACTTGCCCCTTCGTTACATTCGCCTACCGAAGGATGCCTTTTGGTCTTTGTAACGCACCGGCGACATTCCAACGATGTATGGTGAGTATCTTTTCTAATTATGTTGAGAACATTATTGAAGTCTTTATGGACGACTTCACGGTCTATGGTGATTCTTTTAGTGTGTGTCTAGATAACCTGACCAAAATTTTAAAGAGGTGCATTGAAACCAACTTAGTCTTGAATTATGAAAATGCCACTTCATGGTCAACCAAGGTATAGTACTTGGTCATGTTATCTCGGAGAGGGGTATAGAGGTTGACAAGGCAAAAATCGATGTCATAAAATCCTTGCCTTACCCCTCGAGTGTTAGAGAGGTCCGTTCTTTTCTTGGTCACGCAGGTTTCTACCGGCGTTTTATAAAAGACTTCTCAAAGATCACCCGACCCCTTTGTGAGCTCCTACAAAAAGAGGTAGACTTTGACTTCAATGAGGTATGTAAGAGTTCATTTGATTTGTTGAAAGATATGCTTACTTCTGCCCCTATCATCCAACCGCCCAATTGGCAATTGCCATTTGAGATCATGTGTGATGCTAGCAATCACGCGGTTAGGGAGGTATTGGGACAGAAAGATGGTAATAAATCTCATGTCATATACTATGCATCACGATCACTTGATAGTGCACAATGCAACTACTCGACCACCGAGAAAGAGTTGCTAGCGGTTGTTTTTGCTTTAGAGAAGTTTAGATCCTATTTGCTAGGCACTAAAGTGATTGTCTTTTCAGATCATGCTGCATTGAAGTACTTGCTCAAAAAGAAGGATGCTAAGCCGCGACTGATAAGGTGGATTCTCTTGCTCCAAGAGTTCAATTTGGAGATACGGGACAAAAGCGGAGCTGAGAATTTAGTAGCGGATCACCTTAGCCGACTTGTTTTGGATGGATAACCGAGCCCACTCACTGATGAATTTCCTGACGAGCATCTTTTCTCCATCTCGGGAGAACACCCCTGGTATGCCGACATTGTGAACTATTTGGTCTCTAAGACCTTTCTAGGTGAGTTGTCTAAATCCGAGAGAGAAAAAATAAAGAGAGAGGCTCGTCTCTATATTTGGGACGAGCCATATTTGTGGAAACATTGTCCAGACCAAGTGATTAGGCGTTGTGTGCCCCAAGATGAGTTTCAATCCATTTTACGTTTTTGCCATTCTCATGCTTGTGGGGGCCACTTCGGCCACAAACGGACATATCGGAAGGTCCTAGAGTGTGGTTTATTCTGGCCATCCCTTATGCGGGATAGTTATTTATTTTGTAAAAGTTGTCAAAGATGTCAGATGACGGGAAATATTAGTTCCCGGAATCAAATGCCCCAAACCCCTATGCTTATTTGTGAGATTTTTGATGTTTGGGGCATGGATTTCATGGGCCCCTTTCCCGCATCTTGTGGTAACCTTTATATTATTTTGGCGATTGACTATGTCTCAAAATGGGTTGAGGCAAAGGCCACTCGGACTGATGATTCTCGTGTAGTTGCAGATTTTGTCAAATCTCATATATTTTCCAGGTTCGGGACACCGAAGGCCATTATCAGTGATCGAGGCACCCATTTTTGCAACAAGGTCATTGGCGCTCTTTTCAAGAAGTATGGGGTTATCCACCGTATCTCCACCGCCTATCACCCACAATCGAATGGACAAGCGGAAGTGTCCAACCGAGAGATAAAGTCCATTCTAGAGAAGACGGTGAGTCCTAACCGAAAGGACTGGAGTTTAAGGCTTAATGACGCCTTGTGGGCCTATCGCTCGGCCTACAAGACACTCATAGGAATGTCACCCTTTCGGTTAGTTTACGGTAAGCCTTGCCACTTACCGGTGGAATTGGAACACAAGGCATATTGGGCAGTGAAGACGTGCAACATGGATTTGGATGAGGCGGGATCGCATAGGAAGCTACAAATCCAAGAATTAGAGGAGATAAGGAATGATGCCTACGAGAATGCTCGCATTTACAAGGAGAAAGCAGAGGCATTCCATGACTCACGCATTTCACGTAAGTCTTTCACAAAAGGTCAAAAGGTTCTTCTCTATCACTCTAGATTAAAGTTATTTCCTGGTAAATTAAGGTCCAGATGGATAGGACCTTTTGTTGTTCTAACTGTTTTTTAGCATGGTGCAGTCGAGATCCAGAGTCTATCTACAGGGAAGATTTTCAAGGTTAATGGCCATAGACTGAAGCCGTTCTATGAGGGTTTTGATGGAGGGGACTTAGAGAGAGTAGCCTTGGACACGCCAAGCTACACAGATTGAAATGAGTATGGTCTAGCCAAAGACCGAAAAGAAAGGCGCTGTGTGGGAGGCAACCCACGGATTTCAATTTCTTGTCTTTTATTCCTTTATGTTAGTTAGTTAGTTTTGTTAGAATCTCCAATTTCGCTCCAAGTTTTACTTATGTTCTTCGTGTTCTCAGGTTCCACCCCGGATATTAGAAGCTAAAAAGGGACATACCTACCTTCACGGATTCTTACATTGGGAGGTCACTCACAAAATCAGGGTATTTTTCTGTTTTCCCTATTCTTTGCATGCTTAGAGTGTCCTCTACATATTGAATACATTGAGGACAATGTAGGAATTAAGTGTGGGGGTGTGGGTCATTTGCATGATTTGGGGTTGTTTGGGCATCTAAATGCTTTTTGGGGGGTAATTTTTTCCAAACTTTGTGCTTAAATGTGGATTGTTGCCCGTTCTGAAAATGTGTTAGCATGTTTTTATGGGTAAAATTGTTGATGACAATGAGTTTGGATGCATGATTGGGTTTGATTGATAGCACTTAGAGTAGATTAGTGGTAGTATACCGGTCAAAGTTAGACTATTGCTAATCTCTTGAACTAACGTTAACACTGTGAGACTTTGAGCCTATTAGACTAAACATTTTACATTAGTCTCTATTTCATTTCTTGTGTGATTTCGTCATGCCTAGTTATGTATCTCTAGAACTTGTTTTGTCTCTCCTTAAGACTACATGATATTTACATGCTAATAAACATGATAAAGGCCATCGTTTGATCATTTTTATGTCAACCCATAAGCCTTAAGCCTATCCTTTATGTTGTACTTATCCTTTTTGCACACCACTTTGAGCCTTAGCCTACTTCCCTTGTCACCCACGTCATAAACCAATCCAAACACGACCCACCCGACCAATCACCAATGGAGTGGTACCTGTATCCCCGTGTGCTCAAAAGTATAATTTACTTGTTATGAAAAAAAAACAAAAAAAAAACAAAGAAAAAAAAAAGAGAAGTCGTCAAGAAAAAGATGGAAAAAAAAGAGACGACGAAAAGGATGATAAAGCCAAATATACGTTTCATCTCAACTTGTTATCATCCAATGAGAATGGGTTTAAAGAATGTATATCGAGATCCCATGTGCTAAAAACGTCAAGTTAGTTAACCGGTCTCTCCATTGGTGTACGGTCTTTAGCCACTCTTCCCAAATGTATCCCCACCTTACCCAAAGCCTTGGTTTACGTATCACCCATAAAAGCCCTTTTGATTTATATGCATGTATTTTATCAAAGTAGTGGAGAGTGAGAGGTTTTTCAAGCTTATGGCAGGTGCATGCTAGTGTAGTGACGGTTTGAACGATACACTTTAACCCCAAGGAGTGAATTGAGTGTTGTTTTAATTTTCCAATTCGTGAGAGTTCTCGTGATTAGCTTGTGTCTATTTGATTGTGTGTGCTCACTTTTTGATGCCAAGTTGCAAATCTCAAGTTCATGACATGCTATACGTGTTAATGTTCTCATTTGATTCAATTTTTTCCCGTGTTGTGCTAACCTAAGTCATTGTCGGGACGTACAATGATCTAAGTGTGGGGGATTTTGATAAGTGTCAATTTTATACATCTTTATACCAAATTTCCCTAAAATTAGTGTTGGTTGAATGGTTAAAATACCCCTTACCTAGTGTTTTATATATTTAAATGTATTATTACATTAAATTAGAAAAAGAAAAAAAAGGTTTTTATTATTATTTCATTAGATTAATGAAAAAAAAAATATTTTCAATATTTATGTTATGATGGGCCGTGCAACAAATAGAGTAAAGAAAAAGAAAAAGTTTAATTTTACTTGTGGTTTGTTGTTTGACAGCATAGCCCACGAAGAAGAAAAAGAGAAAAGAAAGAGAGGGAGCCCAGCCCCAGCTAGCGTCCAGCAAAACCAGCGTCTTCCACTCCAGTAGCGGACGTGAGTTTCTCCAGCATCGAACCCACGGCCAAACCTGCGTTAGCCACTGCTCTTTTCACGTTCTCTTGCCAATTCCGCCTGAGTTTCACGTGGGTTCAACCCACACCCAAGTCACGAGCGACCAAAAGAAAAGAAATCGTGGTTTTTCCCACGTTCTTGGGGAGCGGATTCTAAGGGGTATAAGGGCAGAAATCGATCGAAAGAGAGAGGGCATCGAGGGGAGACGATTTTGAAGGGAAGAACTCGATTTTAACAGAGAGCAATACGAAGGACCGATTTTCAGATTTTGGAGATCGATTTTGAAGATTTTTCTAGGGTTCGTCATCAATTTCTCCATTTCAATCATTTTGTAAGTGTTTATACATTATAGTTATGAGTAGCTAAGTTTTAATTTCTAGCAATGGATAGTTAATTGACTATGAAATTGATTGTGTTCATGACTTGATTTGGTTTTATAATCATTTGATTTCAATTACGCAATCCTTGAAATTTTTGTTCTTCAATTTAAGTTTGATTTTGTGAGTTTGGATCCCTTACTTTGTCTTGCTTAAATTTGTATTGCTAAAGTGATTTATGAATCCGTAATTGTTCGTGAATTTCTTCCGGTAGCAATCAATACCCGATTGATAAATGTGTCAATTGTGTGTATTGTAGGATAGCGTAATCTAACTTAAACAATCGGTGTCCGATTGTTGGTTCTTTTTGGTGTTTGATTAATCGTAATGCGATTGGCAATTGAAATCCAAGTCCGTGACTGGATTAGATTAGCTAATTAGAAACTAATTGTTGAAGCGTTTCACATTAGTCATTCTTTCGTAACAAACGGGGCATTGACGCGTGTTGGTGTTCAAGCCAATTTGAAATCTTATGAGAAAATGTTTTGAATGAGTCGATGATACATAATCTAAACGATTAGTTAATTGATGCTCATTGCTAGTTTCCTTATTATTGTTCAAAGTTCTAATATATTTTTGCATGTTTAGTATAATTATAAAGCTTCCAACCCCTCCCCCCCTTTTATAATTACAGTGTTTTAATGAATTTGCGCGTGAATTCGTCTTGGATTTATGGTTAACACCGAGTCCCTGAGGAGACGACCCTACTTATCACTATCACAATTCCTTGTGGTTTAGAGGTAATAGGCTTTAATTTTATAAATTTTATTATTTGCCGGACTCGACACCCGTCAAATTTTTGGCGCCGTTGCCGGGGACTCGGCAAGATTTAACTGTTTATGCCAAGATCTTTTCGTGCAGGTTCACCTCTACCTATAGATCTCGAGATCGAGAAAACCGCTAAGAAGTTAAGGAAACAAGCTAAGCTTCGAAAGAAGCAAGGCTAGTCTACTTCTTCACCGGTGGTTAACATTTGGAAGGATATTGAATTGTCTACCGATTCAGAAAACGATAAGGAGGAAGTGCATTTTGAAGAAGAGAAACCTCATCCGGAAAAGGAGGAATCGGTCACCGAGACCGAAGGAGAAGAGGAGGATATGGCTGAGCGTACTTTAAGGGAATGGGCAGCACCCAACGTTAACGAGCAACCCCTTTGCATAACATATCCGGCCGAAGAGGTAAGTGCCGAACTTAAGACTGGTTTAATTCACTTACTTCCTCGTTTCCATGGTTTAGCTAATGAAGACCCGTTCAAGCATATGACCGAGTTCCACATGGTATGCTTGAGAATGAAGCCAAATGGCACGACCGTTGAGAATCTCAAGCTAAAGGCATTCCCGTTCTCCCTAGTTGACGCGGCTAGGGAGTGGCTATTCTACTTACCGCCGGGTTCCATCACAACATGGCCGCAAATGGAGAGAGCTTTCCTAGACAAGTTCTTTCCCGCATCCAAAGCCGCCGGGATTAGGAGAGAGATTTGTGGGATCAAGCAAAAGGACACGGAGTCACTTTACGAGTATTGGGAGCGTTTTAAGCGCCTTTGTGTAAGTTGCCCTAAACACGGTATATCTGAACAATTACTAATACAATATTTCTATGAAGGTTTGCTACCGATGGAGAGGAAGATGATGGATGACGCGAGCGGTGGAGCTATTGTGAACAAGACGCCAACTGAAGCGAGGAATCTGATAAACACTATGGCAGAAAACTCCAAGCAGTTTGGAGTTAGGAGTGACGTTGGTCGAGGAGCCAGTGAGGTACATGTTAAATCCCTTGAAACTAAGATAACTGATTTAACTAACCTTGTGAAACAACTTGCTATGGGGAACGTGTCTCAAGTGAAAGCATGCGGATTTTGCTCATCGGTAGCACATCCAACCGATGCATGTCCGACCCTCCATGAAGAAGAAGAGCAAGTTAATGCCATAGGTGGTGGCAATTTCTAGCACTCACACAACTGGGCTCTTGATCCCTTCTCGAGCACATACAACCCCGGTTGGAGGCAACATCCGAATCTAAGCTATGCCCCAAGGCAAGGACAAGGTCAAGGTCAGCAGTTTCAGCAAAAGGCTCCATTTCAGCAAACTCAACAGTTCCAAGCACCACCTGGTTTCCAACAACCATCTCAGCAACAATTCCAACCGAAGGCACCATTTCAACCGGGTGCCCAACAGCAACATCAAGTGCCACCTCAAGCTCCTAGTAGCTCAGGTATGTCATTGGAGGATATAGTGAAGTCTTTAGCTACTAACATGGCTAAACTCCAACAGGAGTCACAGAATACACAAGCGAGCATACAAGACCTTCAGGCCACTGTTGGCCAATTGGTGAACAAAGGCAAATTGCCTTCCCAAACGGAGACTAATCTGAAGGCCAACGTGAATGCCATCACTTTGAGGAGCGGAAAAGAGCTCAAAGATAGTGTCAACAAGAAGAAGATGAAGGTTCATGATGACGAGGAGGAATTAGAGGTCAAGGCGTCTAGATCGGGTGAAAATGATGTCAAAAATGAGGGGACAAAGATGAAGACACCCGAAGTGATAGTTCAAGCACCGCCATTCCCGAGCCGATTCGAGAAGACAAAGCGAGAGAATGAAGAGAAAGAGATACTAGAGACATTCCGCAAGGTCCAGGTAAACATTCCTTTATTAGATGCTATTAAGCAAGTACCTAGATATGCTAAATTTCTTAAAGAGCTTTGCACTAATAAAAGGAAGTTAAAAGGGAATGAAAAGATAAGCATGAGCCAAAATGTATCCTCCGTTTTGCAAAAGCGGTTACCACCAAAATGCAATGACCCGGGCATGTTTACCATACCATGTAAGGTAGGCAATGTCTCGGTCAATCTAGCCATGTTGGACTTGGGGGCATCAATTAATGTTATGCCATATGCCATTTACTCATCTTTGGATGTAGGCCCCCTAAAGCCAACGGGTGTGGTAATCCAACTAGCGGATAGGTCCACCGTCTATCCCAAAGGGGTGTTTGAGGATGTACTTGTTCAAGTGAACGAGTTGGTCTTCCCGGAAGATTTGTATGTTATAGATATGGAGGAGAATAATACCTCCAAGGCCGGAATGATATTGTTAAGTAGACCATTCTTGAAAACCTCTAAAACCAAGATAGATGTGCATGATGGAAATTTGACTATGGAATTCGATGGCGAGATAATTAAGTTCAATATATATGATGCCATGCGATATCCTAGTGATGTTTCTTGTCTATGTTTTGTTGATATTATTGAGTCATTATCTGACACTAGGTATGATCTATCTAATGATGATGTTTTAGAAGTGATCTTAGACAGGGACTTAACCAACGGGAGCTTGAAAAAGCTTGCCCAAGAGTACAATCTTGATGACGAATTTGTAGAACTAGTGTCTTGGATGGAAAAAGGGCGAGCACCAAAGCCAAGGTATGAAGTTTCCAAAATAGATCTGCCTCTATCTCACACTAGACTTCTACCTTCTGTTGAACAGGCACCCGAGCTAGAATTGAAGTTGTTGCCGGATCACCTAAAGTATGCTTACTTAGGAGCTAAGGAGACCCTTCCCGTGATCATATCCGCTACTTTATCACCCAAGGAAGAAGGGGAGCTTATTGGAGTGTTGAAAGAGCACCAGAGGGCAATAGGGTGGACCATCGCCGACATCAAGGGTCTTAGTCCCTCACTATGCCAGCACAAGATCCTACTTGAAGACGAGTACAAGCCATTCCGAGAGGCGCAGCGGAGGTTGAACCCACCTATGATGGAAGTGGTAAAGAAGGAGATATTGAAGCTTTTAGATGCCGACATGATTTACCCGATCTCCGACAGCAAGTGGGTAAGCCCGGTCCAGGTAGTCCCTAAGAAAACTGGCATTACTGTGGTAGAGAATGCCGAAGGTGAGTTGGTGCCCACCCGTGTTCAAAACGGGTGGAGAGTTTGTATTGATTACCGTAAATTAAATGCATCAACTAGGAAAGATCACTTCCCCTTACCCTTTATAGATCAAATGTTAGAACGATTAGCAGGACGTACTCACTATTGTTTTCTGGATGGTTATTCAGGTTTCCATCAGATTCCGGTGGCAAGAGAAGACCAAGAGAAGACTACATTTACTTGCCCCTTCGTTACATTCGCCTACCGAAGGATGCCTTTTGGTCATTGTAACGCACCGGCGACATTCCAATGATGTATGGTGAGTATCTTTTCTAATTATGTTGAGAACATTATTGAAGTCTTTATGGACGACTTCACGGTCTATGGTGATTCTTTTAGTGTGTGTCTAGATAACCTGACCAAAATTTTAAAGAGGTGCATTGAAACCAACTTAGTCTTGAATTATGAAAATGCCACTTCATGGTCAACCAAGGTATAGTACTTGGTCATGTTATCTCGGAGAGGGGTATAGAGGTTGACAAGGCAAAAATCGATGTCATAAAATCCTTGCCTTACCCCTCGAGTGTTAGAGAGGTCCGTTCTTTTCTTGGTCACGCAGGTTTCTACCGGCGTTTTATAAAAGACTTCTCAAAGATCACCCGACCCCTTTGTGAGCTCCTACAAAAAGAGGTAGACTTTGACTTCAATGAGGTATGTAAGAGTTCATTTGATTTGTTGAAAGATATGCTTACTTCTGCCCCTATCATCCAACCGCCCAATTGGCAATTGCCATTTGAGATCATGTGTGATGCTAGCAATCACGCGGTTAGGGAGGTATTGGGACAGAAAGATGGTAAGAAATCTCATGTCATATACTATGCATCACGATCACTTGATAGTGCACAATGCAACAACTCGACCACCGAGAAAGAGTTGCTAGCGGTTGTTTTTGCTTTAGAGAAGTTTAGATCCTATTTGCTAGGCACTAAAGTGATTGTCTTTTCAGACAATGCTGCATTGAAGTACTTGCTCAAAAAGAAGGATGCTAAGCCGCGACTGATAAGGTGGATTCTCTTGCTCCAAGAGTTCAATTTGGAGATACGGGACAAAAGCGGAGCTGAGAATTTAGTAGCGGATCACCTTAGCCGACTTGTTTTGGATGGAGAACCGAGCCCACTCACTGATGAATTTCCTGACGAGCATCTTTTCTCCATCTCGGGAGAACACCCCTGGTATGCCGACATTGTGAACTATTTGGTCTCTAAGACCTTTCCAGGTGAGTTGTCTAAATCCGAGAGAGAAAAAATAAAGAGAGAGTCTCGTCTCTATATTTGGGACGAGCCATATTTGTGGAAACATTGTCCAGACCAAGTGATTAGGCGTTGTGTGCCCCAAGAGGAGTTTCAATCCGTTTTACGTTTTTGATATTCTCATGCTTGTGGGGGCCACTTCGGCCACAAACGGACATATCGGAAGGTCCTAGAGTGTGGTTTATTCTGGCCATCCCTTATACGGGATAGTTATTTATTTTGTAAAAGTTGTCAAAGATGTCAGATGACGGGAAATATTAGTTCCCGGAATCAAATGCCCCAAACCCCTATGCTTATTTGTGAGATTTTTGATGTTTGGGGCATGGATTTCATGGGCCCCTTTCCCGCATCTTGTGGTAACCTTTATATTATTTTGGCCGTTGACTATGTCTCAAAATGGGTTGAGGCAAAGGCCACTCGGACTGATGATTCTCGTGTAGTTGCATATTTTGTCAAATCTCATATATTTTCCAGGTTCGGGACACCGAAGGCCATTATCAGTGATCGAGGCACCCAATTTTGCAACAAGGTCATTGGCGCTCTTTTCAAGAAGTATGGGGTTATCCACCGTATCTCCACCGCCTATCACCCACAATCGAATGGACAAGCGGAAGTGTCCAACCGAGAGATAAAGTTCATTCTAGAGAAGACGGTGAGTCCTAACCGAAAGGACTGGAGTTTAAGGCTTAACGACGCCTTGTGGACCTATCGCTCAGCCTACAAGACACCCATAGGAATGTCACCCTTTCGGTTAGTTTACGGTAAGCCTTGCCACTTACCGGTGGAATTGGAACACAAGGCATATTGGGCGGCGAAGACGTGCAACATGGATTTGGATGAGGCGGGATCGCATAGGAAGCTACAAATCCAAGAATTAGAGGAGATAAGGAATGATGCCTACGAGAATGCTCGCATTTACAAGGAGAAAGCAGAGGCATTCCATGACTCACGCATTTCACGTAAGTCTTTCACAAAAGGTCAAAAGGTTCTTCTCTATCACTCTAGATTAAAGTTATTTCCCGGTAAATTAAGGTCCAGATGGACAGGACCTTTTGTTGTTCTAACTGTTTTTGAGCAAGGTGCAGTCGAGATCCAGAGTCTATCTACAGGGAAGATTTTCAAGGTTAATGGCCATAGACTGAAGCCGTTCTATGAGGGTTTTGATGGAGGGGACTTAGAGAGAGTAGCCTTGGACACGCCAAGCTACACAGATTGAAATGAGTATGGTCTAGCCAAAGACCGAAAAGAAAGGCGTTGTGTGGGAGGCAACCCACGGATTTCAATTTCTTGTCTTTTATTGCTTTATGTTAGTTAGTTAGTTTTGTTAGAATCTCCAATTTCGCTCCAAGTTTTACTTATGTTCTTCGTGCTCTCAGGTTCCACCCCGGATATTAGAAGCTAAAAAGGGACGTACCTACCTTCACGGATTCTTACATTGGGAGGTCACTCACAAAATCAGGGTATTTTTCTGTTTTCCCTATTCTTTGCATGCTTAGAGTGTCCTCTACATATTGAATACATTGAGGACAATGTAGGAATTAAGTGTGGGGGTGTGGGTCATTTGCATGATTTGGGGTTGTTTGGGCATCTAAATGCTTTTTGGGGGGTAATTTTTTCCAAACTTTGTGCTTAAATGTGGATTGTTGCCCGTTCTGAAAATGTGTTAGCATGTTTTTATGGGTTAAATTGTTGATGACAATGAGTTTGGATGCATGATTGGGTTTGATTGATAGCACTTAGAGTAGATTAGTGGTAGTATACCGGTCAAAGTTAGACTATTGCTAATCTCTTGAACTAACGTTAACACTGTGAGACTTTGAGCCTATTAGACTAAACATTTTACATTAGTCTCTATTTCATTTCTTGTGTGATTTCGTCATGCCTAGTTATGTATCTCTAGAACTTGTTTTGTCTCTCCTTAAGACTACATGATATTTACATGCTAATAAACATGATAAAGGCCATCGTTTGATCATTTTTATATCAACCCATAAGCCTTAAGCCTATCCTTTATGTTGTACTTATCCTTTTTGCACACCACTTTGAGCCTTAGCCTACTTCCCTTGTCACCCACATCATAAACCAATCCAAACACGACCCACCCGACCAATCACCAATGGAGTGGTACCTGTATCCCCGTGTGCTCAAAAGTATAATTTACTTGTTATGAAAAAAAAACAAAGAAAAAAAAGAGAAGTCGTCAAGAAAAAGAAGGAAAAAAAAAGAGACGACGAAAAGGATGATAAAGCCAAATATACGTTTCATCTCAACTTGTTATCATCCATTGAGAATGCGTTTAAAGAATGTATATCGAGATCCCATGTGCTAAAAACGTCAATTTAGTTAACCGGTCTCTCCATTGGTGTACGGTCTTTAGCCACTCTTCCCAAATGTATCCCCACCTTACCCAAAGCCTTGGTTTACGTATCACCCATAAAAGCCCTTTTGATTTATATGCATATATTTTATCAAAGTAGTGGAGAGTGAGAGGTTTTTCAAGCTTATGGCAGGTGCATGCTAGTGTAGTGACAGTTTGAACGATACACTTTAACCCCAAGGAGTGAATTGAGTGTTGTTTTAATTTTCCAATTCGTGAGAGTTCTCGTGATTAGCTTGTGTCTATTTGATTGTGTGTGCTCACTTTTTGATGCCAAGTTGCAAATCTCAAGTTCATGACATGCTATACGTGTTAATGTTCTCATTTGATTCAATTTTTTCCCGTGTTGTGCTAACCTAAGTCATTGTCGGGGCGTACAATGATCTAAGTGTGGGGGATTTTGATAAGCGTTTTTTTTATACATCTTTATACCAAATTTCCCTAAAATTAGTGTTGGTTGAATGGTTAAAATACCCCTTACCTAGTGTTTTATATATTTAAATGTATTATTACATTAAATTAGAAAAAGAAAAAAAAAGGTTTTTATTATTATTTCATTAGATTAATGAAAAAAAAATATTTCCAATATTTATGTTATGATGGGCCGTGCAACAAATAGAGTAAAGAAAAAGAAAAGGTTTAATTTTACTTGTGGTTTGTTGTTTGACAGCATAGCCCACGAAGAAGAAAAAGAGAAAAGAAAGAGAGGGAGCCTAGCCCCAGCTAGCGTCCAGCAAAACCAGCGCCTTCCACTCCAGTAGCGGACGTGAGTTTCTCCAGCATCGAACCCACGGCCAAACCTGCGTTAGCCACTGCTCTTTTCACGTTCTCTTGCCAATTTCGCGTGAGTTTCACGTGGGTTCAACCCACACCCAAGTCACGAGCGACCAAAAGAAAAGAAATCGTGGTTTTTCCCACGTTCTTGGGGAGCGGATTCTAAGGGGTATAAGGGCAGAAATCGATCGAAAGAGAGAGGGCATCGAGGGGAGACGATTTTGAAGGGAAGAACTCGATTTTAACAGAGAGCAATACGAAGGACCGATTTTCAGATTTTGGAGATCGATTTTGAAGATTTTTCTAGGGTTCATCATCAATTTCTCCATTTCAATCATTTTGTAAGTGTTTATACATTATAGTTATGAGTAGCTAAGTTTTAATTTCTAGCAATGGGTAGTTAATTGACTATGAAATTGATTGTGTTCATGACTTGATTTGGTTTTATAATCATTTGATTTCAATTACGCAATCCTTGAAATTTTTGTTCTTCAATTTAAGTTTGATTTTGTGAGTTTGGATCCCTTACTTTGTCTTGCTTAAATTTGTATTGCTAAAGTGATTTATGAATCCGTAATTGTTCGTGAATTTCTTCCGGTAGCAATCAATACCCGATTGATAAATGTGTCAATTGTGTGTATTGTAGGATAGCGTAATCTAACTTAAACAATCGGCGTCCGATTGTTGGTTCTTTTTGGTGTTTAATTAATCGTAATGCGATTGGCAATTGAAATCCAAGTCCGTGACTGGATTAGATTAGCTAATTAGAAACTAATTGTTGAAGCGTTTCACATTAGTCGTTCTTTCGTAACAAACGGGGCATTGACGCGTGTTGGTGCTCAAGCCATTTTGAAATCTTATGAGAAAATGTTTTGAATGAGTCGATGATACATAATCTAAACGATTAGTTAATTGATGCGCATTGCTAGTTTCCCTTATTATTGTTCAAAGTTCTAAATTATTTTTGCATGTTTAGTTTAATTATAAAGTTTCCAACCCCCCCCCTTTTTATAATTACAGTGTTTTAATGAATTTGCGCGTGAATTCGTCTTAGATTTATGGTTAACACCGAGTCCCTGAGGAGACGACCCTACTTATCACTATCACAATTCCTTGTGGTTTAGCGGTAATAGGCTTTAACTTTATAAAGTTTATTATTTGCCGGACTCGACTCTCGTCACCTATACGCATCCATGGAGATGGAGACCCAAAGCTTTACTCTTCATTTTTAGCCCCAACCTAATTTCCACCTATCACATTTAATAAATGTTCTTTACCTAAAAAAGGATTAAACATGATGCAACCATCAACAACCCTCTGTTACTTTCTATTAAGCATAATATTTATAGGCGGAGGTCACAATGAAGGAGATAGCCACAAGTAATCGTCCAAAACCTCGAGAGGAATCAGAGATTAACATTGCAAATGAAAACCCACCTCTTCAAATCCATTTTTTTTTCAAGGAATACAATTATGGAGACAAAATCAGACTGTGTTTCTTTCTTTGCTTGGAAGAAAAGTGCAGACTTTAACTTATGCCATAAATGACTTTAGCTCTACGATGAATCAAGTTAAAGTTCCAACATTTGTCATCATTGATTCACTTGATAAAGATAAGTTATTCAATGAGATTCATATCTGTTACAATATGGAATAAATAGGTTGGTTGTTTCATTGGAAGGATTGAAATGTGAACAAAGGCATCAAACAAAAGAATATAACTTTACGTGATGGTTTAGTGATAACCCTCATTTCTTAGTAGTTTTGTCCCATTTTTAAACTCGTTTTCACCTTTTTACCATCTCAAAGACCCATTTGAATCTTCTAATAATTTTTTGGTCTAAATCATTCATAAAGTTGAGAAATAACTAAAAAGTCGAATTTGGACGTTGGAAGTCATTGTGGCAAGTAACCACTGTGGTGAGCTATAGTTGGAAATCTTTATGGGGATTTTATTGCCAAAAAATATGAAGGGAATTTGCAGGTGTGGACAAGGTCAATGTTGAAACCTTACATAAAGAGAAAATAAAGAAGACAAAGGGGATGAAGACAAGCTTAAGAAGAAAACAAGTGGTGAGAGGTCATTTTCTCACCACAAGTCACTTTCATCCTTTCTCATATATAAAGAAGCTTGGCCTTGGCATTTGAGAGGCATCCAACTCTTCACTCATTTTGAAAATTCAGCTGAACTTTATTTTTACTCTTATGTTCTTAGTTTACTAGCTTAAATTTCTGCAATTTTTATTTTCGTCACCACTGTGGTGAGCTTGTGGCTACAATGGCAAGTTTCATATTAATGCAATATAAGTTTCAATATTACTTTTATTTCATTGTGTATTTATTTATGATTAGTAGCTAAACCCCCCCCCCCCCCTTTGGGTGTGGGTATAAGCCAAACCCGAGAGGTTAAAATGTGACACTTGAGTATTACCGTATTTAGCTAACTTCTCGGTTTGATCATCCAAGTTGAAGCTTTAACTTAACGCGGACAAGTCGATCACTTGTGTGAGTTAATATTAGATCTTTGACCTCGATAGGGGCGGATCTGAATACGGCTTAGGTAATGCAAGGGGGTTTGAGAAAATATTCAATAATCGCATTGAGATATGGATTTTTGCATAATCGTACTAAAGTCTATATGTCGACCAAGTTGGTGTGTCATAGAGATATGTGCATCTCTCCACACTGGCGAGGCTAAGATATCTGAGATCTACTTAGTGAGCGGTAAACCTAAAGTTAGCACTTGTGGATACTTTATAGTAAAACCGTAATCGCAACCTATACGACGTAGCTTCGAGAGGAGGAAATCGTGTGAGGTCATATTGTGACCAATTTTGTTAACCATTTAAGTTATTAACATGCACTCGGGGAAAACTTACACTCGTACCCGCCTTTTATTATCTTGTGTAACACCCTAAAAATTAGAGTAATTTAAAATTCGGAAATTAGGCAATATGAAGTTTGTATTTGGTATAAACCTCCCAAAATGGGGAAAAGTACTAAACCTTTACAAAAACCTGTGAACGGATTATGGAAATTCAACAACAAACTAATCTAAACATAACTATCTAGATTACATCGATTGTCGACCCAAAATCACCAAAAGATGGGACTTAAACAATTGCCCAACATCAAATACTAGTCATCTCAAAAATGCCTCAAAGACCATGCTCATCAGTCACGACCTTGGCAACCAATCGCTAAGGGAACCTGTTATACATATCATTTGAGAAAAATTGTTAGACTTAAAGCCTAGTGAGAACATACAGTTTATAATTTCAAGAGATATAAACCATTGCATCGAAAGGAAATCTTTTCAAGAAAGTTTAGTGTACAATTGAAATCTTTGTCACATAAGGACCATTCGGTCTGAAAATTCATCTTGCGATGACGGGGGATACCCGATTTACCAAGGATTGTGGCGGAACACAAAAGTAGGCCACAATCCGAGTTGTGAGCTAAATACTTGGAATCCATGGCCACGAACAACATTGGTCCGTACTAAGATGTGAGGGAGGGCCCCCGAGGAAACCAAGTCATACTCGTTCACTAGGACTACATTATAACCCATGGCTAGAAACCGATCTCACATAACCGTACCAAAGGCCCCCGAGGGTCAAATGCATCCATAGCTACAAAAAGGGGGAAAGACATCCCAATAATATAAGCCGACTCAAAACCTAGGGATCCACTAGCAATAGTCTAGACTTGTCACAATTTCATTTGTGACCAACCATAGTTAGTCATATGGTTCCAATAACATTTATATCCAAAATGCATTTTCAAGTTTAACTGCTGATAAGAATGGAAAATCATAAAATGAGATTATATACATTCCTTCAAGTAACTCACATAAATGTGCAAGTAAAACTCCATTTTACTTCAAATAAGATAGAACCCTTTATTTTTTTTAAATGATTGGTAACCCTAAAATCTCCCAAAACCCAAGTTAGGTCAAAATGTGATAAACTTAAATCTAAATCCAAATCCAATGAGATATGTAGGAGTTCAAAATGTAAGCTTTGACATGTATAAAGTTTAGAAAATGATAGTAGGAACTCACCAAGTAGGTTTTAGAAAAAAAACCCAAAAACCTAGATTTTGACTTCTTGGAGAAGATGAAGATGGAGATGGTGGTGAAGCTTCCAAAAACTGAATCCTTCGATGGTGCTCTAAACTCTAGCAATAAATTAGGTTGAGGTGGTGGTTAAAGAAACCCTAATCTTGGAGTAAATGAAGAGGGAGAGTTGAGAGAGAGATCAAAAGAGGAAAAGAAAATGAGAAATGAAGACAACGGCTGAAATCTCATTTAAGTCGGTCAGGGTCTTCGCGCGGATAGCGTAGCGGGCAGAGCCGCGCGGTGACTCGCGCCGAACACTGGATTCGCAAAAGAACAGACCTCCGCGCGGGTCATGGCGCAGGCCAAGCCGCGCGACAACTCGTGCAGGTCATTGCTTCCATTCTTCTTCAAATCTGGCCAACCCAAAATTCGAGGTGTTACAATCCTCCCCAACTTGGAGACGATTTCGTCCCCGAAATCCCAATTACTCTAAAAGAGTAGGATATCTATGCTTCATATCCTCCTCGGCTTCCCACGTCACATTGGTTCCTCGATGATGCTTCCATTGCACCTTGACCATCGTGACCTCCTTGTGATGAAGCTTCTTTGACTTCCGATCCAAAAAAGCTTCGGGTTCCTCGACACAACGATTTCCTTCGTCCACTCTTATCTCGGAAAGGGAAATGGCGCTTTCTTCCTCCGCCAAACACTTCCGAAGGTAACATATATGGAACGTGTTATGGATTCTACTCAACTCCGGCGGCAATTCCAATTGGTAGGCTTGCAAACCCACCCGCTTAAGCACTTTGAAAGGTCCAAGGAAACGGGGACTCAACTTCCCACGTTTTCCGAACCTGATAATGCCCTTCCATGGCGACACCTTAAGCATTACACGGTCGCCCACTTGAAACTCCATCAGTCGCCTCTTCTTATCGGCATAACTCTTCTGCCGATCTTGGGCCGCTTTCAATCTTTCTCGAATGCTTTTGACCTTATCGGCCGTCTCTTGCACGATTTCAGGTCCGTCGAATTGCTTCTCTCCCGCTTCAAGCCAATACACGGGAGTTCGGCACTTCCGCCCATACAACGCCTCAAATGGTGCCATCCCAATACTCGAGTGGTAGCTATTGTTGTATGCAAACTCCACCAAAGGTATGTGAGAGTCCCAACTACCCCCGAAATCGATGACACAAGACCTCAACATGTCTTCCAGCATTTGGATCGTTCTCTCGCTTTGTCCGACGGTTTGCGGATGGTAAGTCGTACTCAACTTTACTCGTGTACCAAGCTCTTTCTGAAAACCATCCCAGAAATTTGAAGTGAACCGACTATCACGATCTGACACGATCGACAAGGGCACTCCATGTCTTGAGACCACTTCGTCGATGTATAGTTTTGCCAACTTGTCCATCGGTAAGGTCTCGCGCATAGCCAAAAAGTGAGCGTTTTTAGTCAATCTATCGACTATTACCCAAATGGTATCGTGACCTCGAAGAGTTTTAGGCAACTTCATCACGAAGTCCATGGTAATATGTTCCCACTTCCACTCGGGGATCTCTAAGGACTGAAGACTCCCATACGGATGTTGATGTTCGGCCTTCACTTGTAAGCATGTCACACAACGCTCCACGTAACGTGCCACATCAAGTTTCATTATCGGCCACCAATAATGCAACTTCAAGTCCCGGTACATCTTTGTACTTCTCGGATGAATGAAATATTTGGACTTATAGGCATCCTCAAGAAGTAGCTCACGATTACCCCCAACTTTGAGCACCCTTACACGACCGTTGAACAGTTTGACTATGCGGCTATCTTCCGTTAAGAGCAAATGTTGCTTTGTCATGACTTCATCCTTGAGGTTCTCTTCCAACAATGCTTCCACTTGAGATGTCTTGATCTTCTCGACAAGACTTGACACTAACTCGATTCTCGAAAGGGTAGCCCTAATACTTCCGCTATAGTCCTTCCGACTTAACGCATCAGCTACTACGTTCGCCTTACCGGGATGGTAAAGCAACTCACAATCGTAATCCTTGAGTAACTCGAGCCACCGCCGTTGCCTCATGTTTAACTCTTTTTGATCAAAGACATACTTCAGGCTCTTATGATCCGTGTAGAGTGTACATTTTGTGCCATAGAGGTAATGGCGCCAAAGCTTCAAGGCGAACACCACCGCCGCTAACTCCAAATCATGGGTAGGATAATTCTTCTCATGAATTTTAAGTTGTCTCGAGGCGTACACGATCACCTTGCCTCTTTGCATCAACACGCATCCTAATCCCATCTTTGAAGCGTCGCTATAGACCACAAAGTCTTTCGACCCTTCGGGTAGCGACAATATTGGAGCTTCACACAACTTCTTTTGTAAAATCCGGAACACCTTCTCTTGCGTTTCGGTCCAAACGAACTTCACATTCTTCCGAGTTAAAGCCGTCAAGGAAGAAGAGATCTTTGAAAAGTCTTGAATAAATCTCCGGTAATATCCCGCCAGACCCAAGAAACTTCGGATCTCGAACGGACTCTTGGGAGACTCCCAATTCATCATGGCTTCAATATTGGAGGGGTCCACTTTCACTCCGTTTCGAGTGACAACGTGACCCAAGAACTGCACCTCCTCAAGCCAAAAGTCGCACTTGGAAAACTTGGCGTACAATATCTCTTTCCTCAACACTTCTAGAACTTCACGAAGGTGTTGCTTAGGCATGGAAATGGGCCCTGACCCGTCGGGGAACCCGGTCCACCCGCCCCGATCGGGGATGGGGATTCCCCTCTAAACCGGGGATGGGGATGGGGATGGGGATGGGGACGGGGACGGGGATCCCCGTTTGTCTCAAACCGGGGATGGGGACGGGGACGGGGACGGGTATCGCACTCCCCGCCCCGCCCCGTCCCCGTTATATATTTTAATTAATATTTAATATATATTATTTATTTAAACTAAATCGGTAATTCATAATTCCCTATTTCCTAACTAGGTTTATAATATAAAATTGTTATTTTTTTGGATGTTAGTATGTATTTTGGATGTCAATCAAAATACAATTACTCGATATAGTTTTGAATATTACTCGATATCTTTTGGTACGTGTGAAGTTAAGTTTCTTTTTTTTCCCGAATTCGGTTGAATTTCTTTTGGTTTTAAGTTATTAATTATTATATGATGTTGTGATTTTTTTATACTAAATTAAATTTCTTTCGATTTTGGGTTTATTGGAAATATGTGATATTTAAACATGTGTGGTGTCTCATATATTTGATTTAAATAGCTTACATAAACGGAACAGAAAATCCCCGTTTCCCCATTGGGGATGAGGATGGGATCATATTCCCAGGTGGGGATGGTGATGGGGACGGGGATGAAGATGAGGGATTGGGGGCGGGGATGGGGATTGAGGTCCCCGCCCCATTTCCATGCCTAGTGTTGCTCGTGCTCTAACTCGCTCTTGGAGTACACGAGTATGTCATCAATGAATACAATGACCGACTTGTCGAGTAATGGTCGACACACTCTATTCATCAAGTCCATAAACACCGCCGGTTCGTTAGTTAGACCAAATGGCATCACGAGAAATTCGTAATGGCCATAACGCGTTCTAAAGGCTATCTTCGGAACGTCTTCTTCTCTCACCTTCACCTGGTGGTAACCCGAGCGTAAGTCGATCTTGGAAAAATAGCCTGCTCCTTGGAGTTGATCGAACAAGTCGTCTATCTTTGGGAGAGGGTACTTGTTCTTCACCGTTGCTTTGTTCAACTCGTGATAATCGATGCACATTCTCATTGTGACATCCTTCTTCTTGACAAACAAGACCGGAGCTCCCCAAGGCGACGAGCTTGGTCTTATGAAACCCTTCTCCAAAAGCTCTTGGAGTTGTGCCATCATCTCTTGCATCCCCGATGGCGCTAACCGGTAAGGAGCTCTAGCAATAGAAGTCTCTCCCGTCACGAGGTCAATCCGAAACTCCACTTGACGATCGGGTGGTAACCCGGGCAAGTCGTCCGGAAAGACATCGGGAAACTCACGCACAATCTTCACATCTTCAAGCTTTAACTTCTCGAGCTTAGCGTCGATCACGTAGGCTAGGAAAGACGAGCATCCTTTCACCAAGCACTTGCGCGCCTTTTCCATGGTGATTATTGCCACTTCACATTTCCTCTTCTCACCATAGATCATAACAACTTCACCACTGGGATTGGAAAGTCGAATTAATTTCTTGGAACATACGATCTCGGCATGATTGTTCGCTAACCAATCCATGTCGACCACCACATCAAAACCCCCAATAATCATCGACATCAAATCGATCAGGAATTCTCTCCCTTCGATACTGAGGGTACACTCTCTCAGAACATCGTGGATTAGCACCTGACCACCATATGCTATCTCTACCACTAACGCATTCTCTAGACTATTAGTGGGCATAACAATCTTTTGACGAAACGACTCAGATATAAAAGAGAAACTGGCACCCATATCGAACAGTACACGAGAAGGTACGGAGTTTAGAAGAAACGTTCCCGATACCACATCAGCGGATGCCTTAGCCTCATCGTCCGTCATCTTAAAAGCTTGACCCGGAACCCTAGATGGGTTCTCTTTCTTCTCCGGTGCGCTACCCGACTTGAGCTTCGGGAAATCTCTCTTTATATGCCTCGATGTCTTGCACTCATAGCAGACAAGCCCTCTGATCGGACAGTCGTGGGTGGTGTGATCAGATTTGCCACACTTGTAGTAAGATTGAGGAGTGGGGTTACAGTTTCCATGGTGCATGCTATGACACCTCTGGCACCATCTAGCTTCTTGATAACCATTGAAGCTTCGGTTTCCGACAAAAGGTCGGGTTCTCTTGGGAGGTACTGAATTTCTCTCCCACTTTCTCTTGTCCACAAACACCACAACTTTCTCCGGTTTAACCTTCGCGTAAACCTCTTCCATAAATTGTGCCTCCTCAATCGTCTCACGAGGGTTAGAAGCCTTCGAATTTCGGACCATGGTCATCATGTCCGACGGTAGGCCCTTTAGATAGGCCTTTATCTTCTCCTTTTCTGTTGAGGCCACATGCCCCACTAACCCCATCTTTTCCATGAATTGATGGGTGTACTCCCTCACCATCAGGTTTCCTTTCTCAAACGACCGAAACTCCGCCTCGATCCAATCTATAGCCCTCTCATTGTAGTATTCTTCCAATAATTTCACCTTGAGTTCGCCCCAAGTCAGTTGGGCCAAAAAAGTAGGAGAGGGGTGGACTGGATAACATTCCACCATGTCAGCGCCGTATCCCTGAGCAGTTGAGTACCGAACCTCACCCTTTGGTCATCTCCGTACTCAGATGAACCGAAGGCTTGTTCGACCGCTCAGATCCACTTTACACATGCAACTGGGTCTTCGGAACCAGAGAACTCTGGTGGTCCACAACCCAGAAAGGATTTGTAGGAACAACTCTTCCCACTTCTCGGAGGACCAACAACCCTGTGCTCCTCAGTTCTGATTCTGTTCCCGGTGCCTCCAGAGACAACCAACACATTCTCTTCCACCGCCTCGTGCCTTATGAGGCTCGCGTCACGGTCCTCCAACATCTTTAAAAACACCTCTTGCTGCTTCTCCATAGCCGACGTCATCATTTGCATGACGTTGGCCATTATGTCAGCTTGAGGGTTTGCCTCTTGAACCACTGGGTTAGAGTAATTTAAAATTCGAAAATTAGGCAATATGACGTTTGTATTTGGTATAAACCTCCCAAAAAGAAGAAAAGTACTAAACCTTTACAAAAACCTGTGAACGGATTATGGAAATTCAACAACAAACTAATCTAAACATAACTATTTAGATTACATCGGTTGTCGACCCAAAATCACCAAAAGATGGGACTTAAACAATTGCCCAACATCAAATACTAGTCATCTCAAAAATGCCTCAAAGACCATGCTCATCACTCACGACCTTGGCAACCCATCGCTAAGGAACCTGTTATACATATCATTTGAGAAAAAGTGTTAGGCTTACAGCCTAGTGAGAACATACAGTATATAATTTCAAGAGATATAAACTATTGCATCGAAAGGAAATCTTTTCAAGAAAGTTTAGTGTACAATTGAAATCTTTGTCACATAAGGACCATTCGGTCCGAAAATTCATCTTGCGATGACGGGGTATACCCGATTTACCAAAGATTGTGGCGGAACACAAAAGTAGGCCACAATCCGAGTTGTGAGCTAAATACTTGGAATCCATGGCCACGGACAACATTGGTCCGTACTAAGATGTGAGGGAGGGCCCCCGAGGAAACCAAGTCATACTCGTTCACTAGGACTACATTATGACCCATGGCTAGAAACCGATCTCACATAACCGTACCAAAGGCCCCCGATGGTCAAATGCATCCATAGCTACAAAAAGGGGAAAAAACATCCCAATAATATAAGTCGACTCAATACCTAGGGATCCACTAGTAATAGTCTAGACTTGTCACAATTTCATTTGTGACCAACCATAGTTAGTCATATGGTTCCAATAACATTTATATCCAAAATGCATTTTCAAGTTTAACTGCTGATAAAAATGAAAAATCATAAAATTAGATTATATACATTCATTCAAGTAACTCACATAAATGTGCAAGTAAAACTCCATTTTACTTCAAATAAGATGGAACCCTTTATTTTTCTTGAAAATGATTGGGAACCCTAAAATCTCCCAAAACCCAAGTTAGGTCAAAATGTGATAAACTTAAATCGAAATCCAAGGAGATATGTAGGAGTTCAAAATGTAAGCTTTGACATGTATAAAGTTTAGAAAATGATAGTAGGAACTCACCAAGTAGGTTTTAGAAGAAAACCCAAAAACCTAGATTTTGACTTCTTGGAGAAGATGAAGATGGAGATGGTGGTGAAGCTTCCAAAAACCGAATCCTTGGATGGTGCTCTAAACTCTATCAATAAATGAGGTAGAGGTGGTGGTTGAAGAAACCCTAATCTTGGAGTAAATGAAGAGGGAGAGTTGAGAGAGAGATCAAAAGAGGAAAAGAAAATGAGAAATGAAGACAACGACTAAAATCTCATTTAAGTCGGTCAGGGTCTTCGCGCGGATAGCGGAGCAGGCAGAGCCGCGCGGTGACTCGCGTTGAACACTGGATTCGCAAAAGAACAGGCCTCCGCGCGGGTCATGGCGCGGGCCAAGCCGTGCGGCAACTCGTGCGGGCCACTGCTTCCATTCTTCTTCAAATCTGGCCAACCCAAAATTCGAGGTGTTACATCTTGTTAATTCAAAGTTTTAATATTTCGCTCAAAACCAACCAATTATTTAAAACTCTAAACATTGCAACGAAAGTTTGTGGAAATCTCAAATTCTTAGTTAAGTCCAATCCCTGTGGATACGATTTGTGGTCCTTACCATATATTACTTGCAAAGCGAACTCTATAGTTGGTGTGCACTTGCACCACTATTGTGCCATATTTTACGTGTGAGCATTTTTGCTATCATTTAGAATTAGAGATGGAAATGGTCTTCAAAATGGGTTTTCCATAGCGATTGCCACAAACAATCGATAGCAGTGGTGTCTCTTTTTTTATTTCAATCCAATCAGAACAATCACATACTTAATGATTGGGTTCTTCTCTGGCCTTCCCCTTCGTTAATGATTGTCCCAACAAACAAAAAATGTTGTCCGATAAAGACCACCAGACCTTGATTGGAACCAAGTTACCCAAATGAAACTTACTGGGAGTGTTGCAGGTGGTGGTTGTCTCAGATCAAGGGTTTACAGTGGTAGCTAGGTGTTTACGGGGGAGCCGGGTGAGGGTTTTAGATTTTTTGGATGAAGAAGATTGGTCAGAGAAGGAAAGGGAGCATAGGGTAAAAGGGAGTCGTCATGCAAGGGGTGGGGGAGTCTACGACCTTGGCTGTTTCGGTGATGGTTGGTGGTCTGAGGTGTTTATTAATGTATCATGTATGTGTATGTATATATTAATATAACATAATAACAATATATTTATCTAATTTTAAGTTAATTAAATAAATGATAAAAAGACTAAATGCCTCTATGTTAACGGGCGCTTTTAACAAGATCTAGTCACAGGGACCAAAAGAGAAACAAAGTGGCATCCACAATGACCAAAAGTGTAATTAGTTTAAAAAGGGAGACACAAGTTGATAGTAAATGGCAATCACAGGGACCAAAATTGTAATTTAATCTAGTAATAAATAGAGTAAACTACAAATTTGGTCCCACTGATATATTGCATATAACACTTTTCGTTCATGTAATTTCGAAAATATAAGATGGCCTTCGTGGTTTGTAAAAACGTTTGGATTTCGTTTCTTCTTTTAACAAACGCTAAAAAAACACGTTAAATGAGGGGTATTTTAGAATTTTTCAGTTTTCTATCATTTTACTTAAAAATAAATAATTAATATGACATATATTAATTAATTAGACTTTTTTAGTTTTCCAATCACGCCTCCCCCAACTCCAATTCTGATGAAGCCTCTAAACTCGAGTAAACCCTAATGGTCATCTTCTTCGTCAATAGTCGCATACACACACACACCTCAAAATCAAAATCAAACCAAAATGAAAACCTCAAAATCCAAATTAACATCAAACCCATAAACAATCAAAATCCTAACGAACCCAACAATCTACGAACCGTAATGCAGACTCTAATGAAGAACCAAAATCAAAACCAAATGATGAACCCATTCGTAATCGGGATGTGAAACCCTAAAAAGAATGTAGATGATGTGATGAAGGAGCTCGACAAGTTGCGGAAGTCATGCTTGTGGAGATCAACTAGTTGTAGAGCATCAAAGGTTATGACCAGGGGGTTCTCTCTTGCTATACGATATGTGTGTAGAGCAGGGGAGTGCATGACATTTAGGCCTCGAGTTTACAGTTGTGGGAGATGGGTTTCTTGATTTTGTAGGTGTCGTTGGTGTTGGTTTGGTAAATGTAAGCAAAACCCATATCGATGACAAACACAAAACCATATTCATTAAGTTTTAATTAGTTTTTTTTTTTTTGACAAAATAAGGTAGAAGTTTAAAATGCCTTTAACGTAACAGATTTTTTATCGGGGAGAGATCATATTCTACCGCTTTTGCAAATAATGATGGTCATTTTATATTTTCAAAACTGCATGGATGAAAAGTATTATATCCGACAAACCATATAGACCAAAATTGTAGTTTACATAAACATGATAGAATTAAAATTTAATTTTATAAATAAAAAAACGATTTTTAATTCTAATTAACTGAAACGTGAATATTTAGAAAATTGATGCAGAAGGCCCGCTTCATTTCAGTCCGAATTATAGCAGAAAAAAGTATGGCAGGTGGGAGTGGGGCCCCTCTATAGATTTAGTCAAAAATCCAACCAATAATCGGGTGAAACGTGGACATCCTCATCCCCAACCACATACCCCTGGGCCCCACTATTGAGAAATATTACAAACTTCCAACAATAAAAGGAGGCATGGGCATTCAGCATTCTGTTGTTCACCCGACGATGGGGGGTCCCACTTTATTTACTATCTTTTTCTATTAAATTTAAGAATGAATAAATTACATATTTGTTTAAATTATGGATTGAATTCGTCAAATAAAATAATTACACTTATCACCATTTTTTTTTTTTTTTTGTAACCGTGGGTTTTCGGGTCAGCTTACGCACGAATGAGCCTGGAATCATCGCAGGTGAATCTCCATGGCCACAAGAGCTTTGACAACGTCTGAATTTGAACCCAGGGTAGATGAGATCTTCCACTACATCCCCCAAAAGTTTTACCAGTGTGCCACAACCCAAGTTATTATGACCATTGTTTTTAACTCTGTTAAAAAGTCTTATTAAGTGGGGTGTATTTTGGTCATGTTATCCATTTCTTTAATATTTTTTGTTGTACTACTTTGAATGCATTTTGTACAAGTATGTAAACCATTTAATAATAAAAAAAAATATTCCTTATCTCTGACTAGTCTCCTTTTTCTGCTCATCTTCTCCGGTTACTATACATACCAAATCAACACAAATCCAAACTTTAAGAGACACAAAAGAGACAAACCAAATCAACACATACCAAAAGAGACACAAACCAAATCAACACAAATCCAAACTTTAAGAGCATCGCCAATTGAGAGGTTCATATAAGACCTATTTTTTCTTGTTACATCATTTCCATTCACCAATTTAAAAACCTATATAAAACTCAGTAGTAGTAGTAGTAGTAGTAGTTCAACATCAATAATCTCGCAGTTGTCCTTTTGTATTGGAGTCTTTCCTTCATTCTTTCTTGGCCCCTTCTTTTTACTGCACCTCGTAGTTTTCCTCCACTTCGGTTGCTTTGGGGGTTGGGGGAGGGGGGCACTTCGGTTGCTTTGGGGGTTGGGGGAGGGGGGGGGGGGGGGGGGGCTTTAGTTTGTACCCTTTTCGTTTTGCTTAATATTTGTTATCTTCCAATATATATATATAAAAGCTATTAAAATGTTAAAAAAGTGAAAAAAAATATATTAAAATAAACTATTAATGTCATTTCACACAAATTCCAAGGTAAGAAAAAAAAGGTTCTTGTATAAAATTTCAAGCGTCTTATAAGAACTCTCTCCATTGTAGTTGTTGTAAGAACCTTCACTTTTTATTTATATGAACCTAGTGGAGGACTTAATGCTAATGCTCCAATCATCTAAGATAGATTTGTTTAGTTTTAACTTGGTTTCGCACACAATTCTTTATCTAAGTGGGCTAGATCCATTGAAATATTTAAACAATCCAATTTTTAAAAGAATAATTTTCTAAATTTGTGAGACTAGCTAGATGGTCTTTCATGTTTTTTTATGCTTTTGAAAATATATATCATATCGAAATAAATTAAAGTTGTTTATGTGATATGTCGTATAAAAGGTTAGGCTCGGCTAAGGGTGGATTTGGTACGTATCATGTACCAATCAATTATAGTTGGTACACAAAATCTTATATCGTGTACCAACCAAATGTAATTGATACCAATTTTTTTTTGTTGGTACATGTTTATACTGGTGTACCAACTTCAACTTACATATATGAAAACTTGTTTGTACAAATTGAGTGACATTTTGAGTTTGCACGTTACACATGTCATATTTAAGGGTTTTAATTGCAAGAAGTATAACTTGCAAACATTTATAATGCTAAAAAAGTTATGGTTATAATATTTAATATTTAATACATCAAAAATACAAAAAGTAATAAATTTAAAAAATGTTGGTACCATGGTACGTACATGACTTCCAATATCGTATACCATCCAAATTTGTTAATTGGTACGGTACTACCATCCAACTGTCATTGGCACCAATTTAAATGTTACCGTTAATACACATTTTGGCCGGTTTAGTTTCTACAAGATTTGCCACTCCTAGGTTCGGCCCCTAGATTCTAAGTCTTGTGTTCCGCCACTGTATGAACCTCTTATTGGAGACACTCTAATAAACAAAACTCAACCATAATCCACCAAAATCTAAACTTAATCACTAAAATGAAAAACAGATTTGGAAAAAACCTAACAAATTTTCAAACCTAATAAAGAAAACAAGGAATTGGGATTGAAAAGGGTGTTACTAGAAATAATTATCAAACACAAATGGAAATCCAAATTTTGTTCATCATAGATAAAAGAGGAAGTAAGAATCTTCAAATACAAATGTAAAACGTAACCTAAAGCCTAACCGGCTAGCCACTTTCAGAAATCGTATAAAATACGTATGGAAATCGTTGTTGCACACATGAAATGGAAGCAACAACCTTCAACGATTGGATTCGTTGATCCATAACCTTGAAACCAAGGGGTCCTCTTGTCATTTCTCAAAGGACAAGAATATCCATAATGGTTAACCTTTTTAGTGACTCAATTAATATGACATGTCACTTTTTCATTAACTTTATTTTAAACAAAAAAGTTATATTTAGAAACCTTTCCAAGACCTTTTTTTTAATGCCAACAAATTTCATTAAAGAAACAAAAGAAATAAATAAAAGTTCAACAAAAGATTCTGCAAGCTGCAGAACCAATCCATAAGAAAACAAAACCGATCGAAACCAAACAAAACCAATCAAGGCACCCCTCGAACCCAGGATCACCTAATACCCAAAACATGCAGTCTTGTGGATAAATTAATGATTCTAGCCAGAATAAGAATTATGTGCTTGGAAAAAGGAAAGTTGGATTTGTGATCCATAGTTCCCATGGATGGAATAGAGCCTTTTCAAATTCTTCTTGAGATCCCCTAGAAGACGCAAGCTTGAATTCCTGCAAAAAGTGCTTCAAAGGATATAGATTCTTTCCTACAAATAATGTTATTCTGATGATCGAATAACAGGTAACTAGTGGCCCAAATAGATGCCTGCCAAATTTGAGATAGCCATAGTGAGAAGGAATCTTCTCCATGAAGGATAAGTAGTTTTGCTGCCGATCTTCACGTACCAACATTGCTTCTCCACCAATTTAGAAACAAGTCCCAAACCGATCTGGCCATCTTGCAGTTCATACAGAAGTAATTGGTTGTCTATGGTGATCCAAAGTCATACGAATCGGAAGACGTCCATGTAGAACATGCTACACGAAAATATTTATCTTTCTTGGTACAAGGTTGTTCCAAGCAGTTTCTGGATGAAGGTCGCCGTCCACGAGACACTTTTTGCCAACAATAATCTTCATATTTTGACCGAGAAAATTTCGTTGTCATCCAAATGCCATCACCATTTATCTCTGCAATCAATAGTAGGTTGCAAATTTTGAAGCAAGGTGGTTAGTTCAACTAAATCACCTAAGGCCCGACCCCACGGAGTTCTATTCCAATCCCATACCCAAACCCATTGATCCTCCATTCAACACCCTATGTCCCTCACATTGCCCCTGTCTCCTTTTCCAAGTTGAACAACCTTGGAAATTGGTCATATAAACGACAATTTCCCACCCAATTATCTAACCAAAAAGAGATTGACGCATTGTTCCCTAACTTTTTATGAAAGGAATAAGTGAAGTCTACACCTAATGAATCTAACTCCCATCCCAAAGCGACGATATTACCCCAAGTGCCCCCTCGACCCCTATAGTTACTATCCCTTCGTCGCCCCAAGACCATATATGCTACTGATTACCTTAGCTTCAATCGGACTCAAAGCGTCACCACCATTTTCCTAGCAAGGCAAAGTTCATAGCCTTGAGACTACCTGTTCCTAGCCCCCCCCCCTCGATTTGGAAGGAGATATGGTCGTGGACCACTTGATCCACACTATTTTCGCCTTTTTCGACCCCCCCCCAAGAAAAAAAATCACGTCTCATTCGCTCAAGTAATTTTAGAACACACAATGGCGCACGGAACATTGACAAGTAATACAATTGGAGCAATAAGTAATACAATGCCTAAAAACAATGCCTTATTATTTTCATAATTAACTCTTTTCATAATTTTCATGTTAACCCTTATATTTTTTGATTTATTATTTTTAACTCTTTTATATTTCTCTATTCATCCATGTTTTCTATTTTATTCCCTAATCATATTAATTAATTACTATAATGTATTAACTAAAAATACGTATTTTTAATATTATAAATTTAATAATATTTTTAAGAGTAAAAGAAATTAAAAATAACCTTTATGATTATTATTTTAATAATTATATAATTTTGATAAAGTTTTATTTATATTTGTATAAAAATAAAATTTTATTGAATTTACCTAGTTTGAGTCTTACTCTCGCTTTTGGTCGTCTTTGGAGCACAATTTTCTCCCATTTTTTGGCTTAATTCTTGTTCTACATTTATATGTTGTTATCTGGATTAAATTTAATAGCAACAAAAGATCGTTGGATTAAGTTATGCTTATGCATATAAACTTGTTAAACTAAGCAAATATATAAATATGTATATATATATATATATATATATATATATATATATATAATATTGGTCAGGTAAAAGTCGTAGATATGAGTATTGGTATGGATGCATATTTTCATCTTTTACAGTTTATGATATATAACAATATGATTACATCAAAAAATATTCAATATTAGGCTCATTTTGAAGTTATTGAGGAGTCAATTATAATGATGTAATTTGTTAAGAAAAGAAACATATTTTTTAACGTATTTTAGTTGATATACGATTATGTATGTTAATATGATAGATGTGTAAAATGAAAAATGAAAGAAAGAAGAGGAAATAAAGTAGTTTAAATAAGTAATAATAAGAGTATAAACTATAATTTAAAAATTAAAAATGACGAGGTTTGACCGCTGAATTTGGTTTGTGAAAAGAAGTAGGTAGTAAAAGGGGGTAAAAATCTTATAGGGGGTATGTTTATTGACTGTATATCTTGCAAATTATCTATGCAGTCTTGAAGGCATTGTTCGTGCATAATTTGTGAATATTACTTGGTTTTTGTGATTTTCTGTAAACTCTTGTTCTAGATGGCTTCAAATCAATCAAGTATTGTACATAGGTCATTCCTGAGCTTTATATTCAATACATTTTGAGGAATGGGTTTGCATACAAGCGAAATTCATGTTTTTGTTCTAAATATAAAATTGAATTTAACCTTATACAACTATAAAATTGAGAATTTCATTTTTAGTAATTTTATCGTAAGGATTTCCTTTTAAAAGTAGACGTTTACTTTGAGAAACTCTAAAATAGAAATATGGACAATGTCTTGGGACATAAGAAAATACTGAATAAACTCAAATAAATACTCCAATGTTATTGTGTATAAGTTTGTCGTTAGAAGAATTAAGAGGTCACTTTGTGGATGTTTATTTTTCCATGAAGTCATGTAGGGATTTAAGTTGTTTATCTAGATAAAAATGTATTATTGATTATGAATGATAGAAATTATAATAGTTCTGCCCTTCAGTATGAATTAATATATTTATATTTTTTTTGAACGGCAGCTAAACGCACACACCCGCCCCGACCGAAGTCGACGAGGTATCCGGGATCCATACGGGCATCCGACTAATCCTCGCGACCATGGACCGTTACCGATCCATAGCCTCGCCCATGCCCGACCCATGGACTGGGGTATCGCCACCCGTTCCCCCAAGGAATCGAACCCGGGTAGATATGGATGTCATCCACTGTCCCCCCTAGGATGTTACCGACCGCTGGGCTACAAGGGCTTTGATAATTAATATATTTATATACTGATTACACTTAACCATCTCATTTGTTGTGCATTAATATCTTTTAACATACTTTGCACAACATTTCAAATAAAGTACTATTTGATTAATTGTCACATATTTGGTTGATTGCAATATCGAAAATCCCTTGTTTTACGTCCACCAAAATTTCCATAGAATCATCATTCAAAGAAATGAACGTGAGAATTATTATCATCAACCTTCACACCATTGTTATCAATAGACTTAACAATTGATAGTAAACTTGGCAAGACCTATAGAAACATCCTTTTGATATAGCGTACGATAATCGAACCGAAGGTTAAACTTTTTGATTCTATAAATACCCAGGAATCACCTCTTCTAAAGCTTGTTGATTCAATCGAATGCCAAAACTTTAGGCTCAAACTCGAATTCAGAGAGAATCTGGAATTTGGATGGAAAATGAAGTTTCTGTTATTGATCAATTGATCATCCATTTTACACCTTCAACATATAAATAAAGAGTTCAAAATGAAGTGGGTCAGGAAAGAAATGATGGGTCAAACATCAAAGCCCAAACATAAAATGGTAAATAACAAAAAAAAAAAAAAAAAAAAGTGTCACAAAACATGTTTAAACGACATTTTTTGCCCCAGATAATCCCCGTAGACCCCTTTGTGAACTACCCAGGGTGTGCTTCTAGATCTTAACTTTGAATCGGCTTGGTCATGGACTTTCAAGAACACTAAGGCCCGGTCCTCTCCAGGTCACCTTTTTAACTCAATTATCCTTGCACTCCGGCATCTAAGACCATCTTCAACCCCCATCTAAAAAAACACTAAAATGTGGACCCACACACACTAAAAAACAAAACTTAAAAAACTACTACACACATGTAAATGCCGGTCATGAACAATTGCCGTTAAATATTTCATAAAACACAAATACGTTGGGGGTTTCACGGGTCTATTGGAGATTCTCATCAATATAAAATTCAACATTTATATTCTGATTGACAATGGAAGTTTGATTCTCAATCTCAACATCCATATTAACTAACTTTAGAAGAACACAATCAAATAAAATTCCAAGCAAGAGAGATAACATTAAAACCTCATGATTTTTTAGGTATATAACCTTAAATGAGATTTTACTTAAACTCATAACCTTCTCTTGAATTTAATTAAAAACTCATTTACGTTTGAATGACCTATTAACAACCTCACTAGAAGACATATTCTCAGTAGCACGTGCAACTTCCACATATTCAACATGGAATTTTCTAAGATTACTACCTCACTAGAAGACATATTCTCTTGAATTTAATTAAAAACTCATTTACGTTTGAATGACCTTTTAGCATGGAATTTTCTAAGATTACTACCACCATGATCAGATGGAATTTTCATGTATATAAGTTAGATGGGATTTTAATTAAATTCATGACTTTCTCATAAATTTAAAGTCATTTTTTTATAATAAGTCAAAATATGTGATGTTTGGGATTGCTTATTTAAAATAACTTATGTTTTTTTTTATTAATAAAAGTGTTTATCAACTTATGTGGTATTAAACAGGAGTTTTATAAAAAGTGTTTGAATTATCTTATGGTGGTACCAAAACGTAATAAACTAATAAGTTGTTTTTAGAGGGTATTTGAGATTGTTTATATACTTAAAATGACCAAAAAACTGATAAGTTGTTTCAAATAAGTTAATAAGTTGAAATGAAATGACTTATCAAAAACTATTTATCACCGATGCCAAAGCCAAACCGATATAAACAGTTCGTTTCTTTTACCATTTCAAACACTAAAAACTGCTTATTATTAATACCACACCGAAGATAAGTTAATAAACACTCATAATTATTATCAATCAATCCCAAACACCCCCCCTAAAATGAGGTCATATCCTGACCCACATTTGGGAATTCTTCATCCACCACCAATTAAATAGCTCTTGCCTAAATTCATCCGTCGGTAAGATTCAACTTCGATAATTTTCCTTTTGTTGCTTCAATCATTAGATAATGAACATGTCTTTTAGGTTAAACAGTTGTTTGAAGTTGAGAATACAATTTTTCAAACGGAATTCTTTAATAGAATGTAATTGAATTCGAGAATCATCATAATCAATAAGCAATCCTTAAGCATTATACTGAACCACGATCCCGTTATGTTTCCTGTGATTGAATTGTTGTATATGATTGTGTGATTACGATCCTAAAAGACATGATTCATAGATGTAGTTCTGCTTAATTCCATTTTATATGCCATGGAAACAATTCTAGTTTTTTTTTTATGCTGAATTAAGATGGTGTATAATCTGAGTTGTTGTAAATTTGATTGCAATCTATGTTGGGACTCCGTTTCAGGCCCATAATACGATGTTTGAACATGTTTCTGGACACTTTTTGTGTTTTTTGTTATGATTTTTCGTTTGGGCTTTTATGACAGGCCCATCGTCTTTCATGGCCCATTTTCGTTTAATTGGTTCTCTTGTTTATATGTTTCAGGTGTAATTTGGATCGTCATGGTGAATTCGATTTGAGCCTAAAGTTCGGTATTCGTTGAATCAACTAACTTTATAAGATTGTTCCTGGGTATTCGCAGAATCAACCGGTTCGATCTAATTTGTTTTGATTTTATACGCTGCATCACATAACATAAGCAAAAATGGACGATAAATCGCTGTCAAAACCATGGTTTTGTAGATGACAGGAACTTAATATCGTATCCCACTGTTGGTTTTGTAGATGACAAGCTCAACCTGCATCCTACTGTGTTTGAAATATATTACCACAATGAGACAAGACAGTGGCGGATCCAGAATTTTTGTCTAGTAGGGGCACCTTTAAAGTAGATTAAAAGTCTGCAAAGCCGACCGATGTGTTTTCAGCCTAATTCCACCTTTTCAAGGCTATTTAAAGCATTTTGGTTGAATTCGAGAGTTTTGCAAGTTTTTTTGTCGATTTTGATGGACTTTTTCGGTTTTTTTGGTTGATTTTGAGAGACTTTTTTAGTTTTTTTGGTTGGTTTTCAAGTACTTCTTTTGGATGGTGGGGGTACAGGTAAGGAATTACTAGAGCGATTTATAGGAGAAAATTAAAAAAAAAATGTTTTTAAATTAAGAAAATAAGAAGAAAAAAAAATAGTGGGGACACATCCCCCATGCTTTAAATTTAAACTATGTATCCGCCCCTTAGACAAGAACTTGTGTTCTTGTTTAAGCACATGGGTTCTTATAAAAACTTGTGATATATGCATATCTTGAAGTCTGTTACGTTAATAATCATATAATTTGAAATAACATGTTTCACGATATGCATATTTATTTTTCGTGTAATAATAAAGTTGTACATCAACCTAAAACTTCCAATCAGTCATGCATTTTTCTGCTTTGCAGGAAAATTGATCAAGGACATCCGAAGTAAAGACGGTTTTTTCTCTACAAACTCAAAGGTAAAAAAGTACATGTAAAAAAATATGTTTGTATTAAATTGGATTGTAGTAAAATGTGTCAATTAATTTATGCTTTTCGTAGTGTCCTTGAAGTTGAAAGGCACATGTAGAAACATAGTATTCCAAGACTTTTATGCCCTTTTGTTCCTTAGATCATGCATTGTGAATTGAACCCTGACCATGCTTATGTACCATTTTCATTTATTTTTCAGGTGACCCAAATCGAGTTTTTTTAAAAAAATAAATAATGATTTCATTGTTCGAGAGAGTCGAGTTTTTTTTTTTTTTTTTTTTTTTAGATTGTGAGCTTACGTTCACCTCGACTAATTCTAGGGCCTCACAGTTGTCTCGAGTTAACTTGAACTGACGACTTATGAAAAGAACCAACTAATCTAACTGGGTATGTTTTTCTCAACCATTTAAGTAAAAAACATGTACCTACTTTTCACATGACATGCCTTTTTTCCTTGTCCTCTGAGAACATGATTTGGCTGTTTTCATATCGAACGCACTTTCACGACTACAAATAAAGATTTGTACCGTATAACTTTATTAACGATCTTGTACCGTGCAAATTATCGATCCATACACTCTTCCCATGATCATTAGTGTTGTTGGTAAAAGAGTAACACCACCTTTAATTAGGATAGGGTGAACAATTTATTTTTAGAAGGAAGGACACACAAAATACACACCCCATCATAGCAACAATCATCCAAATGGTGTTATAAGATATGTATTTTCAAAACAAAGCAAGTTCCCTTATTATGTAACTAGAAGATATCATTACATATGATAGAAAGATAAACAACTTAAAAAAGAAAAATAAGTATATGTGCTTGGTTATATGTACATTTACATAAGATGTGTATAGCTCAGGAGGGATAGAAAAACAGATAGAAGTTGCACCACTCCATATCAGAGTTGCTTATAACGAGGATCTTGAACTGCACCTAGGGTGTGAACGGGCTTGCAAGGTCAAGAAAACTCGAACAACCTTTATGAAGTTAGAAAAAAGAAATGAGAAACGTAAGAAGAATAAGCTCAGGAGGGGTACCGCCAAGATTGTTATCAAAAGGGTGTTGTTTGTTGTTCCATACGATCGTATCGAGCCAGGATGCCGATGGGTATGAGAAACAAGATTGGGTGGTTAGCCATGGCTAGGACCCAAAGAATGTATGGGTTGGAGAAGAGGGGTGAATGATCATCCATGTGGTGTGGTGTGGTGTATGGATAGATGATGGAAGCATTTTTATATATAGAGTTTTGGTGGTGGGTTGAGGGTTTAAAAGGGCTTGGGTATAATTGGGTGTGTGGTAATAAAAGAGGTTATTGAGGTGTCATTTTCTACATATAAGGACAGGGACAGGAAGCATAATGAGAGTTTGTTTTCTTGGTATTTGGGAATTTGGTACCACCCAATTTTCAGTTTTGACTTTTCTTTTCTTTTCTACTCTCCTTCAAGAAGAGTGTTTATGGGTTGGATTGATCGGGTTGAAGACGTTTGAACAATCCAACCTAATGCTAGCAGTTTCAACATTTTCAATTCAATCCAACCCAAACAAAAATGCAAACCAACCCAACCCAACCCAACCCGTTTGGGATGATCGGTTTGGTTGGGTTGACGAGGTTAGTCGTGTTGGTCGGTTTTTTGAGCACCCCTACTCTCCCCACTCAAATATTGATTTATTGAAACAATTGATCTAGCTTTATCAGAGTCTTTGGCCTCCTAGAAGGTTAGGGGTTCAAATTTCACTAAAGATGAGGAGGGTGTATGAATTTATTTGTTGTATTTGTCATATATAAATATTATATTACTTCAAAAAAGAAAATAATAGTAACAAAAAGTTGGTTCCAAATCTTCCTAGATAATAAAACATTTCTAATTATGTAATTTTTGTTTTCTAAGGACAACCCTTTTGAAAATTGTTTGATATGATTTGGATGTGATAAACCAAATATTGGGTCGGTAAATCCTATATTGAGCGGAGCCTCGGAGGCTTGGGAAGGACGGATGTACATAATATAGTTTAAGGAGTAGAGAAATTGTTTTCATGACAAAAGAAGAAGTCTTAAAGCATTCAATCCTAAAAATTGAAAAATTAATAATATTGTAATATTTATTTCTAATAATTACGATATGTACAATAATGTATATGGTTTTTTTCTTGTTCATTAAAAATGTATATGAAATGTAAAAGCCACATAAAACATGGTATCCTATATGATATGTTTTGTTATGTTAAACATACAACGAACTTCATATATTTCGTGTTTTTATAATATTGATGGTCTTATGAATTGAATGATTATGGTTTAACGTTAAACATTGAACATTCACAAATGTTTCTCTGTAATTGTCTATTTCTCTAACGTCCCGTTTGGTTTGCGGGATTGGAATAGATTTGGAGGGATTTAGATTTCAAATTCATTCTAATCCTGTGTTTGGTTTGTAAGAAAGGATTTCGTTGACCGGATTTAAAATCCCTTGACCACTTTAAAATCCCTCATATGATGGATTTGAAAATCCTTTGGAATGTGCATGGATTTGAAATCCAAATCCAAATGGATTTCATTCAAGCATCATGGATTTTATTCACGCATCATTTGTCATCTTTTTATGCTTTAATATAAATTTAAATATTATTAAATTAAAATACATAATTATGATGGATATATGGATACAGGTATGAGGAGAATAATTTAAAATTTTGGGAGTAAGAAGACAAATTTAATGTTCGCAGGGGATGGGAAGGGCAAAACGGTCATCACAAATAAAAATAATCGATAAAAAAAGTAATTTACTAAAAAAAATAAATTCTTTATAAAACAAACAAATAATAACAAAAAAAAATCTCAAATCAAATCCAAATCCTAATCTTACAAACCAAACAAGATTTATAAAGGAATGGATTTCAAATCCATTCCAAATCCTACAAACCAAACACATGAAGGGATTCTAAATCCTCCCAAATCCAAATCCCTACTTGAAATCCAATCAAATCCATTCCCACAAACCAAACGCGCCCTAAGGACGTGTTTGGTTTGTGGGAATGGATTGGATTTTAAGTATAGATTTGGATTTGGATTTGGATTTGTGGGAATTTTAAATCCCGACCCATTGCAAAGGATTTTCAAATCCACCAGATTAAGGATTTTAAAGAGGTCAAAGGATTTCAAATCTGGTCAACAAACTTTATTCCTACAAACCAAACACATGATTGGAATGGATTTGAAATCCAAATCCCTCCAAATCCATTCCAATCCCGCAAACCAAACGGAGTCCGTTTAGTTTAACGGAATGTTTTTAAGGGATTTGTCATGGAAGGATTTGGAATTTTTATTGTGTTTGGTTTGTAGAATTTGTAATATAATCGAAGGTCATTCTTTATGAATAATTTTTAAAACAAATCATAAAAAATTATAGTAATAATTAAACTACATTTTTATTAATTGATTATTACAAGACAAGTATTTTTTTACATATTTTAAAATATTATTACAAACAAATACAATGAAATCCCGTGAAATACCAATTATCCCCATGGAATCTTTAAATTCCATTTTGTGGGATTTCAATTCTTGTCATATTCCAATCCCAACAGATTTCATTCTAGAAACCAAATGCCATTTCGTTTCTCTGATTTTCCTCCATTGAGAGATGCATGTTTTTTCTCCCATTATTTGTATTTACCAAGTTTAGGCTGTTTGGCAGTTGCTGAATGTTTTGGTGTAAAATTATTAAGTTGTTAGAATGATTAAAAGGCAATTATGATATAGTTCAAAGTGAAATAGGGTTGTTTTGTAATTGTTCAGAATGAAATTAGGGCACTTCATGATTAAGGGGGGTCTAGGATACAAAATCATTCAGAGGGTTTTAGCACCATTAAGAAGTAGACCTTTTTTTTTGCCAAACAAGATTCAATTCTTAGCGATTCAGATGTTATCTCTTAATGGAATCATTAAGAGATAAACAAACAGCCCCTTAATTGTCTAGTCTTGTATACTAAACAAATTGCTTGAATGATTTTTTCATTCCTACATGCTAATCAAACATGATAACGAAATATAATACCTCATTAAACTATATATATTGCAAGAGTCAGGTTCAGGGGAAAACCTTAAAAAATAGAAAACAGAGAAACACTTTTGTAGCCCTTCATCTGGACGGTATGCACAATTACATAACGTACACGTGCATAGAAACCAAAAAAGTAATTAATTTACTTGTATATACATGTACATACCATCTACATCAAGGGTTACCAGGGTGTTCTTCAGTTTTTTATTTTTTTGAGGTTTTTCCTTGAACCTCCCTCTATATTGCAAATCATATATGCGTTTTTTTTTCTTTTTTTTTCCAATCAAAGTATCAAATGATATCTTGAACAACAATAAGGGGTTGTTTGTGAAAGTGTATGTTTCCCAGATTCAAACACAATTCAATCAAGATTCAAGATTTGACTTTGAAGATCTAGAGAGAGAGTAGAGAGAGAAATCACAAGTCGTATTTATGAATATCACAATTACAAGTCTTCTTGTTGTTACAAGTTACCAAACACTCAAGACACTAAGCCTATTTATATGAATGACTAAAATTCTCATAACAAAGATTCTTTCACACAACATAAAAGTTGACTATTCTAGACTTTGACTATACATACTTTGACTTTACAAGACCGTGATTTTTCACATTAAATCTTGGATACAATTTATACACTAACATTCTCCCCCTTTGTATTCAAGATTTAACAAAAATTTGACAATCATCTTAAGTGCTTGATTCTTCAAAATTTTGACTCTAACATCTTTAAACATTGAAGCTCTGACAATCTTCAAACGATCAGCTTTTGAAGAATCTTGAAAAGTCTTTTGCAATGTCTTTGAATAGTCATCAAGTCTTGAACAACCATTTGAAATTTGTATCTTTGAACTTTAAAACATCTTTGAACTATGAAGAATCTTTCAACTTTGATGAATCTTTGGATGCTCGTATCTTCATTTCTGTTATCTCTGATCAGTTTTCAGAAAACAAACTTTCTTGAATCATCTTGATTTGTCTTTGAAACATAATCTTCATAATCTATTTGCTTTCATCTGTCTTAAATTTGAAATTCCATAAAATATCTCTCCCTTTTCTTCAGAAAATCTCTTCCTTTTAAGCTTTGAAACTGAGATCTTTAAAAATATCTCCCCCTTTTTGATGATTGTGAGCATCATGATCATCAAAACTTCTTCAATTTCATCACTGTCTTTGAAAAATAATCTCCCCCTTTGTGAAAAACTAACAATCTCCTCCTTTATAAAATGTTGACAATCTCCGCCCCTTGATCTGAGTATCCTTAAATTCATGAGTGTATACCCGAACCTTTTCAAATTCAGATATAATGAACTTTGTAACCCTGATTCAACGGATGAAACAGTTAGAATGTCTATAAGTAGCACGGAGCCACTTTGTACAACGGATGTACATTGGAAAGGAGCTTTTTGATGTTCACTCCCCCAAGGCTTCCATTCAATCATCGAAAAACCACAAAGGAATTTTCTATGAATGTTATGACAAGAAAACTTATTCCTTGTGTGTACGTGCAAGTGTAAGAAATGATTGAAACTACTTAAGCTTGAACAGGCTCAAATTGTGTAAACTGTTGAGACAACAACAAGTATTACACGGACTCAATGTGCATTAAAGATGTGCGAAGGTGGGGCAAACTTCCTTCTTTTTCAATATCTAAATTTTCCGAGTGAAGACCAGATAGCAGATATGTTGCGTCCCCAAGAAAATGAAACATTTCTTTTTCGGGAAAGAAACGAGTGGCTGGTGGGGTGATAGCAAGAGTTGGCATGGGCTCACTACCTGTTTCAATGATGGTCATCAAAGAATGTGAACCAATCAGTAGATGTCGCTGCCCAACTTAGAAAAAGTTGGTGCATAGTTTCCATATTCTTTTAACTCTGTTCTCACACCCTCTTTCTTTTTAACATTTAAGCTCACTTCTAACCAAACTCTCATTTACATTTTTCTGCTCCACACACAGAGAAAAACTCAATCGGATGAGTTATCTCCCCCACTCTTTGATTTTGAAACCCCTCACCCCTCAATCACCCTAGGATTACTTCCTGGGTAGGAAACACGGGTTAACGTGAATCCATGGAAGTTCTGATTAAGCTCACACATGAATCCCATGTCATTTGACCTAAAAGAATAGTTGCTCAATAGTTTAACTTGAACATTGAATCACAAATATGATAACATTGTCAAAATGTATGCTCATCAAATATATGAATGAAATTTGAGCATTTAAACAATGAAGATCTCTCAAAACAAGGATATTGAATGAATGAAATGAAACCAAGAGAATTGTTTTGAGAATCTGACAATGTATCAAACAGATCAAATAACACGTGTATGGACATGAAATGGTTGGGGTATCAAAGAACTTGATAGTTTGTTTATATGAACGAATATAAACACTTTAACAATGAACGTACAAAGATTGAAATGATGAATGATACTCAACAACATTTGAAAAAAACGAGGGTATTACCATCGAAAAATTGTTTCGTTTAGAGACATGGTAATAACAAGTTCAAATGAAGTACTTAACCAGTGTGTATGAATACTTGGCAGTATATAGAAAAGATAATACACAAGTATTGATCTTTGGAAACACACGGTCAGTTAAACATTAACGCTCAATAATGAAAAACATTTAAAATCACACTTCTTAATTCATGAAATCTTTTGAGATTAGAGAAGTGGTTTAAACATTTAAGAAAACATTTTTCATGCTTGAAAGTTGTTCTTCTTTCAAACAATCAGATATCTAGATCAGAAGATACTTACAAACATTTAGGCTCCCCCTCAAAACATGATAAAATGATTTATATTCTGATAAGCTCCCCCTGGATATTTGCAAAATATCCTTGTCTTTAAACGTTGAAGACCGAGTCCTAAACTAATATGTTTAGAAGTCATAGTCCTTTAACATTTAAGACCGGGTCCTGATCTGTTGTAATCAGAAACCATACTCTTGACATTGAAGTGCGGGTCTTAAACTGTGTTATTCAAGAGCCTTAATTCTTGCTTCCCCTTAAACCTTGGGTGCCTGCAACACAGATTTAGCTTCTAGTATCCACTGGTATTTGGGTCCCCTGATGTGTTAGTTGCAGTTCTTTTGGGGGTAACATAATATGAACCATACCAGTAATTGATAAAATTATTACTTATAAAGTCATTTGCTCCACAGTAAGAACAACAAATCTTCTTTTGTGCAATTCTGATAAAATGATTAGTAGAGTAAAATATATATCAGGTTTACCAAAAGATTTACCTTTGTGTGCACTGTTCTTTTTGGCATTGGATGTGGATGCAGATGCTTTGTCATTCTTCTTTTCATCTGAGGAATATTTAACTCTCCAGACCATCTGTCATTTCTTTGAATGTTTTCCAAGAGATTTGACATAGAAACTCGCTGGACTATCAACAAATTTGTCATACAATAGATTAGATGGACGAATCTGATTTGATTTGACATTGTTTGTTTTGACACTTTTCTTTTTGAAAACATTTTTCTCATGAATAGAACTAGAAGCTGTTTTGAAAGAACAAACAGATTCTGTTGAGTTGTCAAGAGGTGATTGATTAATCACATCAGCAGAAACTTTATCTGACAATTCAACATTTGCAGCTTCTAAGTTCTTTATCTTTTCGGATAAAATGTTTCTTTCAGCAGTAAGTGTGTCAAACATTTGTTTCAAATCAGATCTAGCCATCTGTTCTTTCAAAATATCTGATGATAGAACATTTATCTTGGATGTGAGCTTAGATATTTCAGATTCAAAGATTTGACGTTCTTGTTCAAAATCTTTTTCTAAGTTCTTGTTTTGTTCAGAAATATCTTTGAAAATCCCAACATTTCTCTTTTCAGCATTTTTCTTATCAGTTTCAAATGACTTTTTCTTTTCTTGAAAATATTTTCTTTCTTTATCAAGTAAGTCTTGTAGAACTGAGATTTGTTTGGGAAGTTCAACTGTTTTGTCTTCAAGAACTTTTCTCTCTTTAGCAAACGTGTCTTTTTCTATAATTAATATCTTTTCAAACTCAGACAATTGCTTCGAGAGTTTAATACATCTTAGCTCAAGATCCTTTTTCTCTTGGATAGCTTTCTTTGAAAAGTCAAACAACTTTTGAGAAGAATCTTTCTCCATATTCGTTTTCTCTTTATCTGTTTGAAGTCTTTTCATTAGATCAACATTCTTTGTCTCCAAAGCATATATCTTTTCTTCAAAAGCCTTAAACTTTTGTTGAAGCTCAACTGATTCAGATTGCAGTTCTGATGATTTTTGTTCAGTTGTCTTTAGTTGTCTTTGAAGATTGATTATCTTTCTCTCTTTCAGCTTTATTTCTTTCTCACATGTCACAATAATATTCTCCTTTATTGCAATATCTTCCTCCTTCTCTTTAATTTCTTTCTATTTTTCTTTAATTTCTTTCTATTTTTCTTTAATTTCTTTCTCTCTTGCTCTGATGATACCTGCAAAATCAGATTTAGCATTATTAGCACATTTTATACAATCAGGAGTTTTATCAGAATTTGACAATTTAAATTTAAGCTCCTAAATCTGTTTTAGAAGTACTGAATTCTGATCTTTCAGTTTATCTCGTTCAACTTCTATTGCCGGTATCTTAGGCATGTACATGACAGCAACATCTCTTGCTGACAGTACAATATTCCTCTCTCATCTGTAGTAGGTATCTTGAATGAAAAATTAGCTTGAAATTAATGATCGTTCCCCAAACAATTCAGAAAAGTTGACTGAAAGTCACACTCAGATCACCACTTGAAAAATAATCTCAGGAAAAAAAAAACTGAACTCCAGAACTCGAAAACCACAAGAACTCGCAGACCACTAGAATTCGCAAAGCACTGTTCAAAGAGCTTCTCGCTAGACATTATGTGCGCGTTTGTAGAACTCACACGCTATTACTTGTGCGTTTTGAAGAACTCGCAGACTTTAACGTGCGCGTTTTAGCTTCTCGTAAGTTAGGATGTGCGCGTTTTTGACTTAGAATTTTTTTGATCAAATCACTTCTCGCAGAAGTATGCAAACTCGCAGATCAAATACCCCTTGCGCGTTCCATACTTAGACAAAATTTGAAAAAAATAGAACTCGCTAAATAGAAACTCGCATGACTATTAAACTCGCAAATTACTGTTCACTTCACTTCTTGCAAGATGTGTTGTGCGCGTTTTGGACTTAGAATTTTTTTCGAACACTTGAACTTCTTGCAGAAGAATGTACACTTGCACGTCTTGTAGAACTCGCACGAGCCTTTGCGTGTTCCATACTTAGAAAAATTTGAGAAAGTAAGAACTCGCAAAATGTGAACTCGCACGATCAAAAACTCGTAGAAGTCTTTAGCACGAACCAGACTTAGAAAATTTCAGAAAACATCAAACTCGCATAATCAATACTCGCACAGCTTCAAGAACTCGCACAACAGGAACAGAGAACTCGCATCAATACTCTGCGCGAACCTTCTTCTTGCATACCGAACTTTGCGCGAACTCAAACTAAACTCGCAGAATACTCAGAAATTAGCATCTTGCGCGTTCTTCTTTTCTTGCGTGTTCTTCCTCAGCGCATTCTTCAAATCTAGCGCATTTCAGACTTATACTCACAGATTCAATCCAAAAACTCAAATAACCTTCAAATCACTTCACAATCTGATCCAATAAGTTCGAAAAGTGAAGTCAAACACTTTCTTAACAAACAACAATGATCAAAAACAAGAAACTACAGTGCGATTTTCGAAATTACAGTGTTCGTGTGGTTTTCAAGAAAATTCGACTAAAATTCAAAATTGAAACAGATTTAGTGATAAATTCGTGAAACAATGTGAATGAAAACTAATCCATTACAATATACGAATACTATGGAACCAAATTTGTACTCAATTCACAACAATCCAATGTGAATTAGATCAAATAGTCTCCATCAAAACCCGTTCTGCGCGTTCTTTAAAATTCCAAGAAATTAATCCAAGAATGGTAATCTAAACAATCTGAATTCGATTAGGTCTGCTCTGATACCAATTGAAAGTGTATGTTTCCCAGATTCAAACACAATTCAATCAAGATTCAAGATTTGACTTTGAAGATCTAGAGAGAGAGAGTAGAGAGAGAAATCACAAGTCGTATTTATGAATATCACAATTACAAGTCTTCTTGTTGTTACGAGTTACCAAACACTCAAGACAGTAAGCCTATTTATATGAATGACTAAAATTCTCATAACAAATATTCTTTCACACAACATAAAAGTTGACTATTCTAGACTTTGACTATACATACTTTGACTTTACAAGACCTTGACTTTTCACATTAAATCTTGTAGGGGTGCTCACGGGTTGGGTTGATCGGGTTGAAGGCTTTTTAACAACTCAACCCAATATAAGCGGTTTGAAAATTTTACAACCCAACCCAACCCAAACAAAAGTACAACCCAACCCAACCCAAACCGTTCGGGTTGATCGGGTTGTGTTTAAACAAGATGAAATCAAATTTAGAAATATAAACATAAATGAAACATTTCTTTGAAATACAACCGAATGACCGATAATTCATGAGAGTATGTAAGTTCATCAAAAATATTACGATATTACATATAAAAATGTGTAAACCAAATGATAATATGTCAATCAACAACAATCGTTTTAGACGTCTCCAACCCCGATGCTTTCTTTCTTGGCCTTGAGGTTGGTCGTGCCATCATCAACTATTTGGTACAACTTATCCATACTTCTTAAATCTTAAATATATAACATTTAATTAATTTTTTAGTTTGCACATATATATATATATATATATGTGTGTGTGTGTGTGTGTGTTTAAATTTATTAAACATATATACAAAGGAGTTATATAGAGATGAATAATAGATTGAAAATATATGTAAATGAAGAGGGTACGCAATAGTGTAATTGTCTAATTTACATATTAATAGAGACTTAATAATCATATTAAATCCACAAAATAAAAGGATCGGGTTCATGGGGTTGGGTTGGGTTCAAATAAAAGTAACCCGATATCAACCCAATACCTACGGTTTGAAGATTTTACAACTTGATTAGACATCGGGTTGCTTCGGTTTGAGTTATTTCGCGTTGGGTTGGGTTGGTCGGGTTTTTGAGCACCCCTAAAATCTTGGATACAATTTATACACTAACAGTTTGGTTGATTTTCTATTAAGTTCTGTATGGATAAAGTTGTCTGTGTGGATTAATCTGTCTGTATAGATTTAGAAGGTTTTTATTTGAGAGAGTTTTTTCACAGATGGAAGAAACGTGTTTTTTAATGGGAGGGACTGGTTTGGAAAAAAATTGGCTTTCTGCATAAAGCTCCCCCTTGAAATCTTACTGAATAAGTCACTTTATATATCATTAAGTCACTACCAAACAGTCATATATAACTGACTGAATAAGTTATGTGCCTCATTAAACTATTTAAGCTGCTAACAAACAGACCCTAAAACAGATACCATAATTATTAACTTTTTAAATAAAATAAAAAGAAAAGAATAGGTAAATCACAAAAGCCTGGAGTTGGTGTTTTTGAAAAATAGGGTAATATTATTATATTATTATAGTGGTCCCTTAGGAGGCACTCGATTGCTGTAGAGAAAACAAAAAGATACAGAAGGGAGAAAAAGGGAAATTCAGAGGTGCATTCTTTCTTTCGTTTTTCTGACATAATAATTCTTTCTGATTGCCCATTGACTAACCAATTATCTCTCTCTCTCTGTCTGTCTGCATCATCCTCTAACCAATTATCATCACCAAATTAAATCCTCCATCTCTCCCTCGATCGATTGATTCCATGGTTTGACCATTTTTTCTTCTTCAGACACCCTCAGGTTTATTTGTTTATTCTTAATTTAAATCTCTATATATCGCTATTTTGAAATTGTGGGTTGGGTTTCCATCAGAATGAAAACTATTATGAAAAATGTAAGAAGGGAAATTCAACTTTGAGATACATCGGATCAGTTCTCGTATCAAGCATAATTCATGGGTGAGTTTGAGATTAAGGTTATGTTTGGTAAACTAGCTGGTAACTGATAAACGAGCTTTTCAAAACGCTACTATGAGTAGCTTTTCAATAAGCTAGTTTATGGTCATCGAAACATGTAAAAAAAGAAGTTAGTTTTTTTTTTTTGCCAAACAATGCCTAAAAGTGATAAAAGGTCCAGATCACTTCTTACCTTAACTCTTCTTCTGACACCAGGGGCGGATTTACTTTGTAATTTAGAGGGGAAGGTCCCCCATTAAAAATGAAAAAAAAATGAAAAAATGAAAAAATGACAATTTTTAGGTTAAATATATTTTTTATAACTTTCTACTATACCCCCCCCCCCCCCCCCCCACCCCACACACACACAAAAAAAAAAGTAAATTCATGTATGAGCCCCTTCGACAAAAAAAAGGTGAATTCTATCCATACCTCCTCCTATAAGGGGTATGTGAGTAAGATAAAGGGGGGGTATGAGGGGTTTTGTGAGTGAGAATGGGGTAGATATAACAACACCCAAAAAAATATTTCGAAATCAACCAAAAAAACCAAAAAGTCCCTTGAGATGAACAAAAAAAACTTAAAAATCCCTTGAAATCAACCAAAAAAACTTGAAAAATCACTCGAAACGATGGAATTAGACTAAAAACACATCGGACAACTTTGCGGGCCTTTAAGATAGTGTAAAAGTGTCCCCACACTAGGAAAAATTTGTATGTCATTCACACATGCATACAAGTAGTTTGTCTGGTGTACACATGTGCATGACATGCACACATGCATAGAAAACAGAAAACATCTTCAATTACTTGTATGCATATGTACGTACCATACATATGAATGGTTATTAGAGTGTTCGTTAAATTTTCATTTTTCTTGGAGGGGCGTGGGGGGTTCCTCTGAAACTCACCTTATATATATATATATATATATATATATATATATATATATATATATAGGGACGGATCCACTATGGTGGCTACGGTGGCACGTGCCACCGTATTATTTCGCCGACGAAGGGTAAATTTTTTAGGTTCGTATAAGGTGTAACCGTATCGTTTTGGAAGGTGCTACCGTATTATTTTGAAAACTTCAAGAAGGTGCAACGTACCTCATAATCAACCAAAAACCAAAAGAAACTATCGAAATCAACCAAAAAAAAACCGAAAAAATCTCTCGAAATTGATAAAAATAACTTAAAAATCTCTCGAAATCAAGTAAACAACTTTAAAAATCGCTCGAAATTGTGGAATTAGGCTAAAAACACATCGGACAATATTGAACGTCGGTAAAAAGATGAAGACACGTCGATAAAAACCGTGTTTTTTGTAAAAAAAAAAAAAAAATGTCGGTATTATATGATGTCACCGTATGAAAAAAATTCTGGATCCGTCCCTGTATATATATATATATATATATATATATATATAATATTATAAATTTTGGATTTGTGTTACCAAATACGAGTTTTAGAAAATATCCGCATTAAATAATGATTTTAAATAACCATTACAATTAATATGAATAAAAACAGTTTTAATTAATTAATAATTTATCAATAATTAAATTAAATAACTATTGTATAGGGGGAATAGTAGCCTAGACGGTAGCTTATAACAATTTTTTTTAAATTATAACTCTGATTAATATTAACTGATATTTATTATTGTTAATTATTACTAAAATATTAGTTATTAATTATTTAAAATTATTATGAACTATATCAATTATTTTCACATTAATAAAAATGTTAGAGTAAATTACACTCTGGGTCCCTGTGATTTACTCAAAATCTGGATATAGTCCCTATTTTGAAATAAGTACACCAGGGATCCCTGTGGTTTGCATTTCGTTTCACCCTGAGTCCCTACCACTAACGTCGTTAAAAATCATCCGTTAGTTAAAGGGTAACAAAGTCATTTAACATATTTTTATCACTTTGACCTCTTTTTGACCCAAAACCCTTCCCTTCTCAAGGCCCACCTGCAACTTCCTATATATATGTGTGTGTATACACACACCAATGATACACTTTTCATTCTCTGGATAGAACATCCAACCACCCTTCCCTCACCTGCACGCACGCACACACACACACACACACATATATGAAAAACGTGCATCACCACCATGATACCATCACGATTCACGAATCTATGGCTCCCTTTCATACACACACACACTTGAAACCGCTCCCTTTTTTACATATACCTGAAGCTGCTTATGTTTTACAAGCACAACATATATACCCAAATCACAGACATAATAGATGCAAAAAAAAACCACCTGTAATTACTTCCCTAAAGAAAACCCACCTGTAATTACTTCCCCAAAACACACACACACACACACTTACAACATAATCCAACTTAGAGAAAAACATATGTGGATGTTTGAGAGAGAGAAACAGAGACAAAATTTATGTGTGTGTGTGTGTGTTTGCTACGACGAAGACGACTCGATGGGTTACCGGGAGGTGATGGTCGAGATTGAGAGAGGTTAGAAGGGGGCGAGGGGTGTCATCGACGCTTGGGGAACGAGACATCATGGGAGACGTATGGGTAGTGCTCTGAAAATAAAATGGTTGTTAATATTAATATGAAGAAGATGGGGTAGGCTTTTTGAAAGTAGAGAAGAAGATGGGGTGTAGGGTAGGATAGATGGGTATATGCAATTTATAATTTTAAAAAAATACACGTGGCATTATTTGATTTTACTTCTAAAAGTTGTTTTAATTAATACTTGAAATGACTAAATTGTCCTTAGAGTTAACAGATCAGAGTTAACAGAGTTAGGGGAAGGGACTTAGCTTGAAATGAAATGCAAATCACAGGGATCCCTGATGTATTTATTACAAACTAGGAACCATATCCAGATTTTAAGTAAACCATAGGGACCCAAAGTGTAATTTACTCAAAATGTTATTAAGCTACCTTCTAGGCTACTATTCACCTTTACAATAGTTATTTAATTATTTTATAGTGAGTGAATTGCAAATTTGGTCCCTGTGGTTTGTTGTTTTTCTCACATTTGATCCCTATAAAATTTTTATTGCAAGAAACTCCCTGTGGTATGCAAAAGTGTTCGGATTTGGTCCCTCAGACTAACTCTGTTAGACTCCCTTCCATTAAACCCCCTCATATGCCTTGCACATGAGGATATTTTGGTCATTTGGCTTACCTTTTTTTGTTTTTCACTAAACAACAAAACATAGGACCAAAATTGCAATTTACTATTATTTATATATATATACATACTGTTATATATATACATTATATACACACACATACTATTAAATATATATATATATATATATACATTATATATATATTTTTTTCTTTTTTGATTAAAAACAAGAAATCACAAGGACCAAATCCAGATGTGGTTGTGGAAAAGTAGAAAAAGTTCTCAAGCAAAACGATGGGGTAGGGAGTCCGGCGTGAGCAGTCGGCGACTAGGGTGTCCGACGATGGGGTTTCTGATATGAGCAGTCAGCGATGGGGTGTCCACCCATCTTCCCTCTCTATTTCTTGCCTCTCGATTTTCTGCCTCCCTCGATTTCCTCACAGCAATAATATTTATATCACAAGGACGAAAAAGTTAATGAATAAAAAAACATAAGGATGAAAGTTGTAATTTCAAAACCATAAGGATGTAAATAGAAAAGTTCAACAAACCACAGGGACTAAAAACGTAATTTACTCATTTATTTATTTGATGTTTTTAAATTATAAATTCAATTAACATTTTACTTTTTATACAACATAATTTTTTGTATTTTAAATTTAATTTTTAATGCAATATTTATTAATAAAAAACCATCACTTTATATTAAATTAATTATCAACCTGTTGAAGGATTATGTGTTATCATCAAAATAAAGTGATTGACAGAATATTTTCCTAATATTAGAATTTACCATAATGAATGTTACATTTTCTTTGTAAACTCTTCCCTATTTAAAGGGCTTATTATTATGGGTTGTAAGTGCAGGTTCTATTTGTTTACATTGTAGTAGTGACGTGGCAGCTGCTATTTGCCGACTTCAAACAGATTCCTTGCCGCTGTTTCAAGTGCATATCGATGGCTGGAACTGCTGTGGGCTAAAGGGTAGTTCGTGACAGTAAGGGTTCGGGTTGTGGCTGCGGGAGCTGCTCTATCGTGTCGGGAGTTTGTAGGTTGGGGTAGTAGGGGATCGAGGGTCATCTAAGGGTCTGCAGTAGGGGACGAGGTGTTGAAAAAGCTTATATCGGCTAGCTGTTTCTGGTGGGAGTCGTCTTGGACAGGAACACGAGGCTGCTATGCGGAGAAGTCGGGTTGGGCTGTGTTGCAGCGGATCTGACCGAGAATATTTGGTGTTGTTGTTTGGCGTTTTAGTCTTGAAGTTTTCTTGGATCCAGTGGTGGTTTGCTACTCACAAACCCCGTTCTCGGGTCTCATATCTTTGTTCTTTTTCGTGTTCGCGTTTCATTTTTGGTCGGTTTGGTCTCTGCCGTGTTTCATTTTTGGTCGGTTTGGTCTCTGCTAGGATATAACCTGGGTAACCTGGGTTGTCTGTAATTTGGAATCCTTTTTTTTTGGGTTGTGGTAATATATGCTCTTTGCCGTTCAAAAAAAATTATTAATGAGAATTACAGATTTCATTCTCTCTGTTTTACTTTAGTTCTGCTCTGTTTTTCCTATAACACGTTATCAACACGTACGCTCTAGGAATATCATCAAATCCGGCACCAAACCTAAACCGTTGTTTCTGTTACGAGATGATCTCGTGTACGCTATAGTTCTGTCAATTAAATCAGGTATCTTTTCGGTTCTTTCATATTTATCTTAATGAAATTTGATACCCTGAACCATTAAAAATATATTGTTGCATATATGTAGTTTCACATAAAAACTTAATTGATATTACATTTAATCCACTTTTTAAATTAAAAATAATTTCTTTTAAGGTGAATCACGGAAAAGAAAAAAAGAAGCTGATGAAAACCGATCTATTTTAAAATCTTGATTATCAAGTCTTAATTTTTTTTTTTGCAAATCATGTCTTGCCTGAGTGGTAACCTGAATCTCGGTAACACCCCGGGGGGATTGTGGATGGCATCCCAGTCTACCCGGGTCCGAGTCTAGGGGGAAGCTTTGGGCGCATGAGAAGCATCCCAGACTCTGGGTTGGCCTTCGGGTCGACTCGGGTCCAGGTTTCCGGGCAACCAGTCTATGGGTTGCGGGTTCGGTCCTTGGGTCGGGCTTAGTCTGCGCCTGGACGGGTCCAGTCCAAAGGGTTGGGCCGGGTCGCCGCGGATTAATTGGTGCTGCCCTCGGATGCTCGGATACCGCGGGAACGTGTGTGTGTGTGTGTTATCTACCGTTAAAAAAAAGTCTTAATTTTTTTATGCGTTCATTCTTGTAAATTGTTCTTTCTTGGACGGTAACTTTATTATTACTGTAATATGTTATCTTTTTCCTGTAAATTATTTATTTAATGGTTGATTATTTATATATTAAATACCATATACGATGTTATTGGAATTATTTTTTTATGACGTAAGTTCATATTGATCAAACATAAAATAATTATATTCATTAAGTATTATGGTATGTTAAATATCAAGTAAATTATTCATCATTCACATTCCATAATGTGAGTGTTATTTATTTTGGATCATTGTTTCTTAATTTTGTTTAAATAAGTTAATTTGTATTACACTTATTATCTATTTCAGCATGCTTAATTAGTTTACAATATTGACATGTTTATTTGATTAATATAATTATATAATTATTATTTACTTATTTGATACACTACTTTGATTTAGACTATTTAAATCGGACTTAATATATTGTTCTTAGATATGATAACTATTTTATTCAAATGTTTATTTAGTTTCTTAAATTGATCTTTCCACATAATATTCAAATGCTTATATTAGTTATAAATTGTCCCCAATCCTATAAATAACTTTTGGAATTTACACCTTCTACCCCCTATACATAAGTCTTTTACCATAAGCTCCCAAAATAATATTAATATGTTAAAAGTTTGACCTTGATTTTATGTCAAACCAATATTTATTTGTCTCATGAAAAAATCTCTCAAAATACCATTCAGGTATTAAAACATTGAAATTGGCTTCATGTGCCAAACTCATATTCATTTTGGCCTCATGCCAAAAACTTTATAATTAACAATGTTATCTTCAAATTAAATAAATCGCAAAATATCGATTGGATTTTGTCAAACGGGTGTAAATAGCCCTAAGGTTTGTAGGGACTTAAGAAATCCATGTGATCCCCCTACTACCTGGAAATCCAACAGATTGAGTGATTTCTTTTCACAAATTGAAATATTGATGAAGTATTATCAACAAAATGTAAGAATACAGTAATCCAATATTATTATGATAAGAAATTTCACATGCATCATAATACATTGTCTAATGAACACATAAAAAAAATTCATATATTATCCCTTATTTACTTAAATGGTTGAAACAACTCATTCGTTATTCAATGTCCTAGACTCAAAAGACCTTGAGTACAAATATGAATATTCAATGTAAAAACTACTTTTGTCGGAAAGGTACAAGAATATACCTAAAGTCCATCGACTTCCTATTGACCCTAAAACCAACCTTCTAAAAAGGTACAAACAAATACCATCATGTTTTGAGACGACATATAAATCCTAACTTTCATAGGAATATCTTTACTAGAAACCTCCAAAGAACTGTGGGATACCTCGAAAGGGAGAATCGGGAGTACTCATGAACATGTACTCCCAGAACTAATCATACAATGGAATGAAACCCACTTGATTACAAAAAGGTAATTGATCTCAACAAAGAAATGTTATATCCAAAATGCGTCTCAATCTCTGTGGCAAGCAACTCACAGAAAATGACATGATTTATAACATTATTTCCACCTTCATATACCGGTAAATATTAATGTACCAATATAAGTTGGAACACAACCTTTAGACAAACTCGTCAACCTACTGCAAGTGGTTAAGAGACACAACAAGGTTGTTTCAAATAACAACACCAGATATGTCGGGACAAAGAAAATTCCCGAGATCAATAATGAAAGTGTTAGAGGTGGAAACAACTCCAAAGAATAGTGAGTGAAAGACAAATTCTCACATGTGGCATCTATATACCACGTGGACAAAACCGTGGAAAGGGTCAGGGTCATGACAGTAGTTGGAAGGATTTTCCAATCCTTGGAGCAGAGATGCAACTACTGCCCAATTGATATTGGATAGTCAAAGAAGAAATACATTAATCACTAGTTCTTTCGAAAAAGGAACAAGTTGAAAATAAAATATATCATATCAGTTTTAAGATTGATTAAGCATATGTTTCCTTGAAATTCATGTTAATCATAAAATTAATATATACACTCAAATCGATAACCATTATAGATGTAAAGAAATACATTAAAAACAAATACAAATCTCTCAATAATCTACGTTCCATATAGGAATGTATCGAGAAGAACTTGAGTTTTTTTTGTAGGACTTTCACACAATCTAAAGAGATTGACTAATATTTATTTTATAATTTATCCAACCAAAATACTTAGACGATGTACTATAATTTTCTTGTTGGTACAAGATTAATAGTCATTAAAGCACTATATTAATAGAAACTTTGTTAAGATATTTGTATCAACTGGAAATCATAATATAAGAATGGAAATGGGTATATGGACATCAACTCTAATGATATGAAAGGAACATATATTAGAGAAAATAACGTGTCAAATTAGTGGATTATATAGGTCATTAAAACATATTTTGTCACCAATAAAGAACTTTGTAACACCCATAAATTCTAATAAGTCGGTCAACGATCGGTCAAGGGGCGGTCAGCGGCCGGCCGAGAGGAACAGTCGGGGAATGGCTCAGCACGAGACATGAGAGGCATGATCATCAACACGCGCGGCTTGGCCCGCGGCCTCAAGCCGCGACCAAGGTCGCGTAAGTCACTGTATGTGTGCAGGCAAGTAGCATGCGCGGCTTGGCCCGCGACTTGGGGGTCGCGACCAAGGCCGCGGGAAGGGCCTGACGATTTAAACCTATTTCTAGGGTTTTCACTCATTCTTGTTTCCACCTCCATTCTTCTCCTCTCATTGGTGCGATTTTGGGGAACTCCTATGTGAGATTTGGAGCATCCATGGTGGATTTATCCTAAGGAGGCGTGAAGGGTAGGTATTTGGAAGCTTGGATTTGAAGAAATAATAGGTTCCTTTGGTTGGTTTTGGGTGGAGAGTCTAAATATCCTAAAGTGGTAAGTTTCTTTGAATATTTCAAGCTTTGATATAAAGATCTTTATAGATCTAAAGAGTTATTCTTTTTGGTGGTTTATTTCTCTTAGATTTGGAGAAAAGGGTTGGGAACCCTAACCCATTGTTGAAGATGATGTATTGATGATGGAAGCTTCATTCTTGGAGGCTAAGGTTTTGGGTTTGAAATCTAGGTTTAACTTAACCTAGCGAGGTAAGTTCAAGTTGATTTGTGAAAACATTGTGCATGCCAAAATGTCTATCTTAATGCATTTATGTGTTTTACATGAAATTATCAAACTGTTGAGTTATTTAGTAACTTTTGATTATTTGAAGTGTTTAGCTTATTAAACTTTATAAAACACCTACATTTGGGGCTTTTGGGCATTTTGATAAATACATCATAAACGAAAGTGTTTTAATAATTTATTGCATAAATGGATATTTGGTCACAAATGCATTCTTAGTGTTGGTCGGGTTATATGCATCATTCATGAAATGAGACGTTTTGAAAGTAAGAGTGTGTGAGTCCTTTGGGTTGGGTCATTCCCGACCTGGGGAACATTTTAGAAATATTAATCTTTTGGGTGTTGGGCCGAAGGCCAATGGTGATTTGATAAACAAAGATTTTGGGGAAAGTTGCAACTCAAGTATTTTATTGAGTAAACCTTTAATATTGATATTTTAATGACTTATTATACGGGTGTAAATCCCTTGAATAATTACAATTTAAATGTGTGTCATGGGACGTTTTGAAATAGTCAATGGGATTATAAACTTGTTTGGGAAATGATTTACCTCAATCTAAAGTATGTTGGAGTTTATTCATGAAGTTGAAGCATGTGTTTGCTTAAACGTTGGTCGTTGCATTTCATGGCATTTTTTGGACGTTAACATGGGGTCAGTTGATTTTGGGCTTAAAGCTCGGTTTTCGTCTGTGTCGGGCATTGGTATTGTCCCGGTTGTTTGGCGAAGATGAACCTTTATGGGTTGTGCTTCGGGACCATGGGTCTTGTGTTTGGATGTCTAATTCTTGTGCACGAGGTTAGACATCGAGAGTTATCAAGTAAGGAGTTGAGGTCCTATCTTGAATGCTAGGGAGTAGGCACTAGGGGTCGAATGAGTACCCTGAGGATGAAACTCCGCTAGAGACTGAATAGGCAATAAGATCGTGTATCCTTGAGGTGTAGCTCGACAGATCAGGCAATAAGGGATACAGTGTTTGGGACTTGAAATAAAGTTTGACGGGAGGTGTAGCTCGACGGAGCAGGCAATATAGTCAGGACTGGAGGTGTAGCTCGATAGAGCAGGCAATACAATCACGATCTGAGGTGTAGTTCGACAAATGGTTATGTGGCTTAACTTAGTGTTCCGCCATGTACAATGAAATCGGGTCTCTCCCGTCACCGGAGGGGTGCTTCGAGAAGTAAAATCCTATTTCGTATTTTATAAATCGGGAGTTTTGCTTACTATTCACGTTTTGGGTAAGTTTGGGATTAAAGTGGTTTTACGAAAGAAGGTTCATGTTAGGTTCCTTGTTTTAAAGGTGTACTTTCGGAAAATAGTGTCGTTTGATATTTAAAGTAAATATTTCTGAAGGTTTGTGATTAAACTAATTTCTCTCCCTTTAGCAAATGTTTTTATTTCATGTTGTAAACTCTTGAACTCACTAGGCGTTAGCCTAACCTTTTTATTTGTCGGTATGTGCATCAGGTTCCGGTTGGGGGAAGAGGTTCTAGCGTCTTGGTGAAGTGTTGCGTGCTAAGAGTATGTGCTTATGTGAGTGGCTTGATGAAGTCTCCTGCTTAGTCGTTGAGAAGAGCAACTGTTTCTTTTGGGTTTTTAGTAACACCCGACCTTGGTTAGTCTTCATACGAGACTTGACCCATTATTTGTTGGAGCTAAATCTAGCGTTTTATTGGAAGTGACTCAAGTGATGATTTGTAGAATAGATTTTATCCTTATTGGATGTTTAATTTAAAGTTTTTAATTAGCTGCTCTTTCCAAACTTAAGGGTGTTACAAACTTTGGGACAATGATACATGTATGTTTCAACATATATACCATGGTGTAGTAATCGTATATCATAAATACACATAGACACATTATTTTTCAAGTGAAACACAAAATGAGGCAAATTGCAATTGTTGACTTCTGCAACATAAGAAACACCACCACCATCATAATATGCCATCTCGAATACCTAAAACTCTTATATACCCTGATCCTTAGCCAAGACAGGAATGAGACCATCCTAAATCTAAGGACATAATACAAAAAATATTCCTTTCTTACAACGAATACAAGATGATATTTATTGACATAAACATCCAAAATGCGGACCATTAAAGTACTTTATGGTTCTAGTTTCGACACGATGAACGCATGTCGTATTATTGTCCACACGAAATGTTGCACTCCTAGCACTAGTTATACATTTAAGGGCTCACCACCCTGATCATCTCTTCAAGTCTACATGACTTGGAATGCTAGAGAATTTACATCATAAAGATTTAATGATTATTGCATATGTATTAGGATCAATGTAGAGTTTCCCATACCCCATATGTATATATAAAATGGTCTCGTAGAAGTTGTCATCAAATGAATATAGTTGGTAGCCAAGACATTTGTTATGCACACCAATTTACCTACATGTGTTTGGGGTTAGGCAATACTATACACAACTTTACTTCTTCATTTTGAGACCTATTACTAGCTAACCAGTCTCATGTGTACCAGTTGGTAACTGGATATAAGCCTGATATTTTACATTTACGCATGTTTGGTTGTGCAGTATATGTGCCAATTGCGTCCCCACAACGCAACAAAATTGGTCTTTAAAAAGATTAAGTATATTTGGTGGATATGAATCTCCAAAATTTATCCGCTAATTAGAATCCTTACGGGTGATTTTTTTACCACTAGATTTGCGGATTGTCACTTTGATGAGACAATCTTCCCGTCGTTAAGGGGAGATAGGAAAAGGATTTTCCATGGGAACGACAAGAAGTGTCATTGAATATTTCCACTCTGTCTTATGTTGATCCCCAAACTTCATAATGTAAAGTTGAAGTCAAACGAATCAGATTCGATACCTGATACGTTTAATGTTATTCTAGAAGTGACAAGATCACATATATGAGCTGCAAATATACTCGCAAGGTTAAAGTCCCTAAACGAGGGCACAACGTCACTGGAAAGTGCGTTACAATCACACATGGTGGAGGTGTGGTTGAGGTCGTAGCTCCCAAACGGAAATGGGGGAAGCTACTTGGTTCGATAGATACTCATCTAAAGGAAGAGAAGAGTAAGGCACAATTATTTGTCATCAATAAATAAACCTCTCATGAGATTGTCTTTGATTAAACTATGTCTATGAATCATTACTGGAGGACGCTCCAAAGTTAATATTGATTCCAGAGATCAAAGAAATCTCAAATGAATTATGAGAGTGCATATGAGTCGATGGACATATCATACATACCCATTGATGATATATTTCGCATATATTGTTGCTTGTGAGATGATATAGCACATTGACATCGAACCATGCTCAGTTGAAAAATATCAACTAAGAGCAAATTAGCCTAATTGAAAAGAAGCAATCCAGGAAAATCATATTATTTGACAAATGAACAGGTATTTGGTTTGGTAGTGCTAACCCACAAAGTGTAAAGCCTGTAAGACATTGATAAATTATTGTCATAAAACGTAATGAGAATAATTAAGTCATAATGTATGAGGCTCTCCTTTGGCGCAAGGTTTCTCACAACGCCCTGGATTGACCACGAGAAGACTTACTCTCCTGTGATGGACATTATAACGTTCTACTAATTAATTAGCCTGTAGTTTCCGAAACACTAGAAATGCAACTCATGAATGTGGTTACCACATATCTCTACGGGGATCTAGATTCAGAGATATATAAAAGTGCTTGATGATATTACATTACCAAAATCAAGTAATTCTAAACCACGAAATGCGTTTGCAATGAAATTAAACCGCTCACTTTATAAATCAAAGCAATCTATACAAATGCGGTATACCCGCCTACGTGAATACTTGATTGGGAAAAGATATATAAAAACGATGAACTGTACCCTTGCGTATTTATTTAGAAAAACAAGTTCCAGATTTTCAAAGTAGCTTTATATGTCGATGTTGTGAATATAATAGGCACTCTTGATGAAATAAGAGAAACCACAAGCTACTTGAAATCTAAATTTGAGATGGAAAATATTGGGAAAACTTGGTTTTGTCTAGCTATTTGAGCTAGGCCACCGAGTTTGTGAAATATTAATTCACCGATCGCATATGTTTAGAAAATAATCAGGCAATTTAATATGGGCAAAGCGCATCCGACTAGTACTCCCATGATCGGTCAAAGTGTTGGATATTTGGAAATATCCATTTCGTCTAAAGGATGATGACGAAAAAGTGTTGGGAGCTAGAATTCCCTACCTAAGTACAATATGTGCATTATTGCACTTAACATAATACACTTGATCATATATTGTATTTCTCAGTGAACTTGTTAGCTAGATTTAGCTCAGCGCCAATGCAACGTCATTAGAGTGATATCAAACTAATCTTTTGGAACCATTGACATGGGCTTATACTTTCCCTATAGAAAGAAAAATGGGATTGATAATGGAACTTCAGTACCTACTTATAATGTAAGCAGCAAAAGTACTAGCTCTTATAGAAAAACATCAAATAATGTATTGATATGTATTTGCTGATATTAGATATTTGTTTGACCCATACAAAGGTTGTTCCCAAATTGGATAAGAAAGTACCGTTAGGAACATGTCGATTGTTTGGAAGTAAACTAAGCAACTTTATGTACCTACCTCTTTGAACTATATTACTCTACATGAAATTGTTCAAGAGTGTACATGGTTGAGGACTATCATTACACATATTAGAGAAACTAGTGTTTTGAGTTCAACCAATATCCTATCGCATATATGGAAATAATGCATCATATATCAAAGGAATGAACGTAAGATACATAAAGGTTGATAACACAAAACATTATCTGCTTAAGTTTCTATGCAATCAACAACAACGAACTCCCCTCCGAATTCAAGTGAATCATGTAAGGTATGTGGAAAATGTGAATATTTTCTAAGCTCTCTTGATTAATGTACAAATCAGGGGGAGTAATAGACAAAAGGAGGTGTCTACTAAACATGTATTATTAGTGAGTTGTGCTCTTTCCTTCGCCCACGGTTTTATTTTTCTCATTGAGTTTTGTTTCTTGGTGCAAGGTTTTAGTGATGCAACAATTTATAAATCATCTTGTTTTCTAAACCTTTTGAGTGATGTACAAATCAAGAAAGATAGTAAACTAAATGAATTGTTTATTAGTGTCTTGTACTCTTTCCTTCGTCCAAAGTTTTTATTTTTCTCATTGGGTTTTGTTCTTTGACGTAAGGTTTTAATGAAGCAATAACTATACACTATCACTCATTTGACTCGGCACAAGGGTGAGTATTAAATGATTTTGTGTCATCATTAAAATGAAGTGATTGACAGAATTTTTTTCTAGTATTAGAATTTACTATAATGAATGTTACATTTTCTTTGTAAACTCCTCCTTATTTAAAGGGTTTATTATTAATGAGAATTACATGTTTCATTCTCTCTATTTTACTGTTGTTCTGCTCTGTTTTTCCTATAACACAACCATAATAATTAATCATATTTTTAATTATTATGTTTTAATAAAAAAAATATAATAATGAAATTAAATTATTCTATAATTATAGTATTAAATATAATTTTTAAATGTTCTATTATTAGCTTGGTGTTAGAATAGAAATGAATTTTAGAATGGAACAAGTCATTTTAACATTTCTTTAATGGTTGGGTTAGAAATACCCTTTAGACGTTGAAATAAACTTGGGTCACTTGATAGAAGATGTTGATTTTTTTAACGTAAATCTTTATCAAAGTGTTTTTAGATGATCCCCTTTTTATCTTGTCTTCTTTAACAGAAGAAAATTATTTCTAATAAAAAATATGATAAAAAAATATCGTCATAATTACTTTTAACAAAAAGAATAATTAAATATCACTGGTAATATATCAAAAAGCTTGCAATTGCACTATTACGAGAAGAATATGTAAGGTTGATTATAGGTAGGGCTGTAAACGAACCGAACAAACACGAACGGAGCCTTGTTCGTGTTCATTCGTTTAACTTAATCGAACAAACGAACGAACACGAATGGTAAACGAAAGAAATTTTTTGCGTTCATGTTCGTTCGTTAAGAAAATATGTTTGTTCGTGTTCGTTTATGTTCGTTCATTAAGAGCTAAACGAACGTAAACGAATGAACATATACAAACTTAAAAAAAGAGAAGGTGCACCCACTTCAAAGGGAGACTCCAATAAAAAAAATTACTTTGGCTAAGCCAATAGACTCAGATCACCGATTAATACTCAAGCGAATGTGGCTCAACTCAATGGTTGAGGCTCAACTCAATGATATGAAGAGGCTATGACTCATCAGCAACAGGGTCATCCCACATCGGAATTTTAGCAAAAAAAAAGGTCTATAAGTTCATACATAAGGAAAGCTAATGTGGAAAAGTAAATGTCTTCCATTTAGTTATTTTTTTCTCACTAAAATGAAACCTTTTTATTATTAGTATTAAATATTAATATTAATTAAAAATAGCAATGGTCTAATTATTAATTTTATAAAAAACATTAATTGTCAATTTATTTTCATCAGTAAATGAACATAAACGAAAGCTAAACGAACGTTAATAAACGAACATAAATAAACGAACGTTCACGAACATAAATGAACGAACGGGGCCTTTGTTCATGTTCGTTTGTTTAACTAAACGAACAAAAAAACTTGTTCATGTTCGTTCATTTATTAAATAAACGAATATAAACGAACTTCCCGCCGAATAGTTCACGAACGGTTCGCTGAATGTTCGGTTCGTTTACCGCCCTAATTATAGGACAAGCCAAAAAAAAGGTCATAACATTTTTATTTACTTAGGAATAACGAAAAGATTGAATTACCATATAATAAATTTAATATTAAACTAATACATAATCTAAAATACATTTGATTTTTTGATCAACTATATGTAATATATTCGTTCACTAGAAACAAAACAGAGAAATGCTGCAAAACAAAATTCATGATTACCAATGTTTTGTAATGATCACCAATGTTGACAATTAAATATTTGATTAAAACTTTATAAAAAGAAACAGAAATAATTCTGTTATTTAAAAAAAAATGCGGTACCTTTTTTTGGTAGTTTGGGAAATGAATTTTCTAAGCAAAAAGTTATCTGTCAACAGCTATGCTAAAGTTTTTATAAAATAAAGTAAAAAAATCAAAATTTTTAAAAAAAGATTGTATCCAACTCCAACAGTTATTCTATTTTAGCAATTCTAGATCTTATTAAAATATTCAATTTATTTAATTATATTATTAAAATATTCAATATATGGAAATATGGGAGAGTAAAAAGTTGCTTTTTGAAGGTAATGATTAGTTTTGGGAAGAAATTATCTATTTAGAGATTTCTACAATCTCTCTCATATTTTCTCTATTTTAACATAGAGAATAACATAGCTGTTGGAGCAACAAAAATTCTAAAATCCTAAATTTTTTCTATTTTAACATAGTTGATGGAGATGCTCTCAATAATTTCGAAATTTATTTAAAATTATTGTGAAAGTTATTTGTACCACTTGTTTCTAAGGATCTCTTAAATCTAATAATGTGGGACGGGTTGTTATCAACTCCACTTAAATTTCTTACATCCTCGTCAGGCCTAGGCAACATCTTTCTGGTTCATCAACAATATGAAATTCACCTAAGATTTTACCACTTTCTCTTGGACCTCTTGGCGTCACGATCGGGTCCCTCCCACTTTCTCTTGTCACCACTAGAGGTGTAAATGACGCGAGTCGAGTTCGAGTATCATTATACTCGACTCGAACTCGAAACTCGATTATCAAGCTCGAACTCGACTCGAAAACTCGCGAGTAGTGAAAATACAAACTCAACTTGAACTCGATAACCAATTTCCAAACTCGTTTCAAGCTCGAATCACAACTCGAACTTAAGCTCGAAAACTCGAATCAAGCTCGAACTGGAACTCGGATCAAGCTCGAACTCGTTTAATACATAAAAGAACTCAAGGTGAACAAATAGCTTAAAAGAACTCAAGATGAACCCACTTTTAAAGGGTACTCCTATTTAAACAAGCACATAGGCTCAAGCCATTTAGCAAAAACAAAGAATGTAAAAGCAAGGGAGGGAAATGTCAATATATAGTAGAGTTCTAAGCTTTGGGTTCTATATTCCACCAATGTGGGATGGATTAGAGACACACCCTATATCTTTTACACTATCACTAGTCGGGTTTAGCCCGTTACTGGTTTAAGGTCCAGGGTCTGATTCAAGGATCGATTTTTGAGATAGATTTGTTTGTTCTTTTAAATATAAAAATGATTTTGTTATATATTTTTATTTCTTCTTAATTTTTTTACCAATGACAAAAGTATTTTGAGTTATTATTGAAAATAAAATGTAGAGTGGTTGTAGGGTCAATCCACATTCCACAATGTTAAATTATTAGTTCGAAATTACCAAAATCTTTATATATATAAAAGAAAATTTTTAAGATGATGACATAGCACAATAAGAATCAATAATTCATCAAATAGTGAATTGTGGTGGATTCCTCATTATCCCACATTAATGATAAATGTGAAAAGTTGAAAATACAAGTAAATGACTATACAAGTAAATACAAAATGACTATAAATTAATCCATTATCCTTTATATTAAGTGACTATACAAGTGACTATATAGTTGAAAATTGATCCATTTGGATCAATTTTTGGATTAACATTCAAGTCATACCTTATCCTTCATATAGTTACTTGTATTTCCAACTTTTCACATTTGTCACCAATGTGGGACGATGAGGAATCCACCACAATTCACTATTTGATGAATTCTTGATTCTCATTGCATTGGATCAATTTTTTGGATTAACATTCAAGTCATACCTTATCCTTTATTTAGTCACTTGTATTTCCAACTTTTCACATTTGTCACCAATGTGGGACAATGAGGAATCCACCACAATTCACTATTTGATGAATTCTTGATTCTCATTGTGCCATGTCATCATCTTAAAATTTTGTTTTTATATATATATATATATATATAAATATTTTCCATTTTATAAAAAAACTTGAGTTTGTTTTATTATTATTATTATTATCATCATCATCATCATCAATTAAATTAAAATAATATTACTAAATATTTTTATTATTTTGCTTATATATCGAGTATCTCACGAGCTTATCGAGTCGAGTATGAGGTTGCTCGACTCGACTCGTTAGTATATCGAGTCGAGCTCGAGTATGAGTCGAGTGTTGACCGAGTTTTGACTGAGTCGATCTCGAGTAGCTCGCGAGTTGTCTCATCTCATTTACACCCCTAGTCACCACTCTTCTCGGTCATTTGGCGAACCTTCTCCTTCTCGGTCAGTTCGGCCGCGTTAATGGCCGCTTGAAAAGTAGTAGGATTCCGTGTTGAAACTAACTCCCGAATATTACCTTTCAGCCCGTAGATGTACCTATCTATGCGACGCTCTTCATTCGGCATATATTTCGGCGAATTGGGCCTTTTCCAAGAATTGGGAGTTATACTCACGAACAATCATCTCGTCCTGTTCTAACCCTAAAAACTCTTCTTCTAACTTTTTGACTGCGCTAACGGGCAAAACTGTGCTTTAAACCTAGCAACAAAAGTTTCCCAAGTCATACCCCTTGCCACCTTTGATCCCTTCCCACCTGTCTCGGCATCCCACCAAAATATTGCATCTGATTTCAGCATAGATAGTGCAAACACCACTTTGTCATATTCGACACACTTGCAAGTGTCGAATACCAACTCCATCTCCCTAATCCACCTCGTAGCCATGAATGGATCGCACTCCCCTTTGAAAGTAGGAGGCTTACAAGAGGAGAATGCTTTGAAGTTGCAACCCTTGTCCATTACCGATTTGTGTGCTACCAACGGAGTCGATTGAGAATGACCACCCACCACGGTCATAGGTGGGATAGACATCTCAGAGCCCTCCCTGCTCCCACTCTTCTCTTTACTCCCCGATGCTGACTTCACTTGTTGTGCCAACAAGGCTTGCAGGATTTCTTTAAGTTTGCTATCTCGGTGGCAAACGTCTCTTGGGTCACAAAGGCTTACGTACGGCCTCGACTGCGACCTCTAGATTGACCCCTCTCCCTCTCCCTCACAATCACCAAACTCTCTTGCTGAGATATCTCACGCTCGCCCGGGATATCCGCGCTCCTCGCCCCCCAATTAACATGGGACGTCTTTCGTCCCCGGTTTCCCACATCGGATCCCTCCACCTGAGTGGTGACTCTTTGGGGTACTCTTCCCCGCCCCTACCACGACCCCCTCTGCCACGAGTGGTCGCTTTCCTTGGGGGGTCAGAAGGTTCATTTGCCAGAACCTCATCTACCAGAACTGTCTCGATAACCGGTACCGACCTACTTCTCAATGATCGACTACAACTCTGATACCAACTGTAACAACCCAACTCAGCAAATCAACCAAATAAATTTCAATATAAAAAGATCGCCAAAACGGCCCCAAATACCGTCTCAAACTTGCGAGTACAATAAGGTTTGCGTAAAACAACCTATTACACAGTCGAGAAATAAATAATTATACTAAGTCCGGAAAGCTAACGACAACACTTTTCTTCTAAGCCACGCTCCACGCTTACTATTTCTCCTTGCCCTTGTTATGCCCTCTACTAAACTCTTCCCTGAAAAAGATTTACTTTTGAAAAGCGAGGGTTAGACCGTGAGGTCTAGTGATTTCCCTCTAGTAACAAACATTCGTGCCACGACGATACTTAAAACAGTTTACAAGCATTTATAAACAGTTATCAACTTCAATTAAACGAATCACACGAACGAAACATGTTAACGGAACAATGAGGTCACGCACACGCATGACAACGTGTCTGTCTCACATTGCCATTAACTGGGACCCCCCCCCCCCCAATAGGCATAAATGGGACACACCCCCCACTTAAGCCATAACATGCCCACACACAATTTTGTGCACACATAACAAAGCATCATTCATAACAAGATGAAACATGGAGATTAACAAAATATCTCACGTGATAAGAATTCGGGTGTCTAATAAGCACTCATTTTTTTTAGTGTTTATGCACTTCTTTCTTAGGCTTTTAGATAGGATTTTTTACTTCTAAAGTCAAACCTTGAGTCATTTTCTACTTTATTTTTGATTTATTTAGCCTATGGAGCTGAAGTTTGTGATTTGCTTGTTTCCATTATGTTGGAAGGCTAAATTGGGAACTTTTGGCAGATTCATTTTCCACACAGGTCATGTCGCAGCATGGGGGCAACATTGGTCCGATTGATCAAGACTTTGTTAACCCCTGGACATTAACCAAGCTAGATATTAGGTTTAACTAAGTTGTACTTGTCTTTTGTACTTTCTAGTTAGTTGGTTATACTTGCTAGTTAGGTTGCTACATTATTAGTTGTTATTTACACTTTCTACCTCTCCAACTTGCTATATATAGAGGGATTAGCCTAGCATTTAAGATACACCACTTTAGAATCTGATTAATTCAGATCTAGAGAGTCTCTCCTTAATCTTTTGAAGTTGTTCTTCATGTTCTTCATCCTTTTCTTTTTCTTTTCTTAATTCAAGCATATGCATGCGTGTAGCACTGCATATCATCAGAGTTATTCATTTACTTTCCATCATTACTTTCAAGTCTTTTACTTTCCGTATTTACTTTCAAGTCTTTATTTTCAGTACTTTAAATTCCAACATTTACTTTCTGCATTTACTTTCTTGTCTTTAATTTTAGCACTTACTTTCTGTATTTACTTTCTGCACTTACTTTATGTTATTTACTTTTCAAAGTCATTTACCTCCATGTCTTTAATTTTAGTACTTTTAATTTTTTTTGTATTTCATTTTCATCATGAGTAGCTAATCACCTTAGCTTGGGTGTGAGGCAAAGGGTGAGTATGTTACCCAAAGGAAAGTAGATGTTGTTTGGCAATAATGATGTTTTATTGTTTCATTCCAAGCTTTATCAAGCCTATAATACCTCTTGACAAATTGATCGCTTTGAAAGTGTTAAAGTGCCATGAACTTAGAGATACGCCGTTGATATGCACATCAATTTGAATGACATGGGAGGTGGCATCAAGAGAGTTACTTACAACGAGAGTTGTTATGTGTGTTTTTCAAAATGATTCATTATTGACAAGTTCTTCACTTTCTAAAAGGTTAAACTAGAGTAGACTTAGAGATAAGCTACTCGGAATACACCAACTTGAGTGATATAGGAATTACACCGAGAGAGTGATTTTTAATAAAGAGAATTTGTTTCTCCATATATTTTGAGAACTACATTCCCATTATTTCTCTGATTTGGACACTGCACACATATGTGAGGGTCTGTGATTACTGAAACAATGGGGTGGTGAAAAGTCCGAAAGGAATATTCTCAACATAGATAATAAAACTAATTATTGCCAACATCATGCTTACATCATTCTTGTAGAATTTCCTGCAACATTTCTGCAGCATTAGGTCTGCTGGAATTTGGGTAATGTCTCACCACATGTAACACCCGTAATTTCCTAAAGAAGTGGTTAATGATCGGCTAAGGAAATGGTCAGCGGCCGGCCGAGAGAAACGGTCGGGGAACTGTTTAACACAAGAAGCGAGGAGGCACGACCGGCGACACGCACGGTTTGGCTCGCGACCTCAAGTCGTGACCAAAGCTGCGTAAGTCACTGTGGTTTGCATTCCAAGGATACGTGCTACTTGGCCCGCGACTTGAGGTCGCGGCCAAGGCCGCGGGAGACTGTCTGATCGATTAAAACCCAACTTTCTACGGTTTTCTCTCATTTTACTCCCACTTCTCTCTTCCTTGGGGCGATTTCAAGAGCTCAAGAAACGATTTTGGAGCACTTTGGTGTGAATCTACCATAGGAAGATCAAGGTTTTGATGGCTTGAGGCTTGACTATATTAAAGATGGGGGATTTCTTTGGAATGGTGGATTGGAAGGCTTTAAGTTTCGGTGGAGGTAAATCTCTTGTGTAATCCAAACTTTGGTGTAAGGATCTTTGTAGATCTAAAAGTTTACTTGTTGGTAGTTAATTTCTTTTAGATTTTGGAGAAATGGCTTATTTGGAAACCCTAGCTTATTGTTGGTGATGACTCAAAATGGATGAATCTACACTATTGGAGGCTAATGGTTGGATTTGGAACTTAGGTTTAACTTAACCTAACAAGGTGAGTTCAAGTTGTTTTGTGAAAACTATGTACATGCCAAAATGAATATTTTGAAGTAAAAATATGTTTTACTTGGTAATTGTCAATGTGTTAAGTATTTTGATAAGTTTTCATATTTATTAAACTTGGGTTATTTGAATCTCATGAAAAGCCATATTTGGGACTTGAATACTTGATAAGTAAATAGTATGACTTATGCATTTGGTGATTTTGTACAAATGAAGTATATTTTATGATTTATTCATTTTTGGTGATTTTGTACACATGAAGTCTAATTTATGATTTATGCATTTTTGGTGTATTTGATTTCATAAATCATTTGGAAAATGTTTGTCTCCGTGTTATGAGACATTTTGGAAAAACGTAAGGGTATGAACCCATTTGGAAAACCTTTTGTCCCAATTCGTGACGAGGTTTGGGTTAATCACATCTTTGAGGTATGTGTCTGCATAAACGTCGTTTGAATGTGTTTTCCTATTTGGGGACCGATGTTTGTTGGTCGAATGGGGTTTGAGCTTTTTAGCTGGGTTTCGAATTCAAAGAGTCGCGTAGACACTTGTCCAGTTTTAATGGCTCTATGTAGAGCCCATGTACGATTTACACCTTAATGCATAATTATGATAATTACATGCTCGAATGCGTGGGTCATTCATGTGTAGTCATGTAATGTTAGACTGTGTTGCATTGGATCCATAGGCCCGTAAGTCAGTCTTTATTTGATAGTCAAATGGGTATTAAAGGGTTGGACTCCGGAACCTATGTTTTATGACCTTAACCTTTCAAGTGTACACTAGGAGGGTTGAGTCCGGTTGTGCTATCATGATTGATGAGCGTTTTGGACCTCCGCCATTCAGGGTAATGTCGTGGTTGTAGTCCTCGAATGTTGTCGGGCCTTTGGCGGTATTCATGGTAATATTCGCTAAGGTCAGTTGTCTCTTTGGGTGTAGCTTGAAGGGAGTCGTAGGGGCACTTGGGCTTTCATGTCGTGAAGTGTCATGCGATTAACATTGTATGAGTGGCATACTTTTGTGTTCCTCCACTCTCAACGGATACGGGTCTCCCCTGTTGTCGGCCGACAGTATTTTGGATATTTAATTGTCCATGTTTTTAACTTTGGGTTTCATCCCATTTTATGGTCGCCTGAGTATTGGATTTTAGTTCCATGTTTCCGATGGCATATTATATTTATATGGATTGCTTTCCACGATTTACGAATTGAGTATTACGCCTCACCCGTGTTTCTGGGTGTTTCGGGATGCAAAGTTTTATCCACGTTTTTATAATTGGGAGTCCGTTTTCTATTCACGTTTGAGTGAGTTTTGGGCGACATCATTTTATAAAGAATATTTTGTATCGGGGCGTTTGCCCTTAAAAATGCATGTTATTGGAAAACGAGTCATTTTCATATTTGAGGTAAATCATTTTGAAAGATTATGACTTAAATTGCATTCTTTTCTTTTAACGATTTATTTATTCATGTTGAAAACTTTTGAACTCACTAGGTGTTAGCCTAACCTTTTTATTTGTCGGCATGTGTATCAGGTCACGGTTGGGTGTGGTACTAGCGACACTATGAAAAGATGAGAAATAGATTATGCTCGAGGGTGAGTGGTTTGGTGATGCATTCCCCTGTTATCTTGGGTTATAGCATTTTGTATTTAGGTTTAGTAACATCCGAAATTTGATTAGTCTATGTGTAAGGCTTTATTTATATTTGTTGATGGTTAAATCTATAACAATATTTCATGAATAGACTTGTTGTAAGATACTTTGTCTTTCTTTGAGGCATTTTTGGAAATTTAAATTAGTTTCTCCTTTTTGACTTGAGGGTGTTACAAGTTGGTATCAGAGAGCTTAAGTTTGAGAGAATTAGGTATTGATTTTGGATGCCTAGACTCAAACTAGCATTATTTTAAGTGATTGAAAGTGAAGTTGCACCAATAGGCACATTAAGATTGGATATTTTGAGGTTGATGGAGTCACTAGGAACGGGAATCACGTCGAGAGTAGCAAGGATGACCATGTACAGTACGTTCATAATTGCACCTGGCCAGTGTTATGGTGAACCTACATGGTACATGTGTATGCTCGAACTGCCTTGGCATGATGACCGTTGGGGTATTGAAGAAGTTTCTAGATGGATAACCATTAGAAGGAGTTGATGATCTTAGCATTCATCACTTGGAGTGACGGTAAGCCTGGTGAATACGTTAAGTTGACCGCTTCGGGTCCCAATCAGTGGTTGAATTAGAACCATAGGTCTATTGGATCGACTTCATTCCGAGGAGAAATAGTGAGGTTAACCGGTTTAGTTGCCTATCGTTGCCTTATGATGTTGAGCATCCGGGTGTTGGTAGCGAGATTGTTGGACTTGGAGAGCTCGGTCCTAAGGTTTTGGGTCTCGATAAAAATTCATGCACGAAACTTACTCTTAAATTATTTTGCATAAAGTGTTTCATACTTTTCCAAATCTTCATGTGGGTCGTATTTTGGATCCGTGGAAAGGCGTTTAATATGCACGAGATTTTAAACCATGAGTTTGTACGTTGTACGGATCTTCTTTATCCCTGTTTTGTCGAACACAATTTTCGGATATTATAAGTATCCATGATTTAACCTTGCTTAGAGTCTCGGACAAATAACTATGATTTATGACCTTGACATTGGATCTCCTCCACATATGTTAAGGTTGTAGAGGGAGAAGTTATTCCCATGTTTTGGTGCTTGAGTTTATTGGAAGTTTGATTTCACTCGAGTTCTATTGAAAAGTGTTGCTTTATATCATATTGCAATAAAAAGAAATCTTTGAAATTTTGACATTTTAGTCACAACTTTGTTCTTATACTATTTGATTATTGGGAACGAAAATTTTGACACGATTTGATTTTTGGGTGTCATTGAGTTTTATGGAAATTTTATTGGGACTTATGGCGTTTCATTTTACGACATTTTGTGTCACGAAGACGAGCTTTGAAACACGTATATTCAAATTATTGTGTGCGTTAACTTATGAGTTTTGTGTAATATTTTGTCTCATGCGAGTTTGGCACATGTCTTTTCGCAACCGTAAGAAACGCCATGAGAGTTTTATTGGTAGATGTTATCCCATATACTATTTTGGAACCTCTATACCGGGTAATTCCTCTTTGAGTTTTATACAAGTATATCTCATTGCACATTACTTAATATTGCATTTGAATTATATTTTTGGTGTGGGTAAGCAAACGAATAGCTTGTAATGGTTCGTGTTAAAACTTTTGCTTTGAACACCTTTCGTTTGTCGGTTTTACTACTATAGTCTCACGCAATGCATTGTATTTATTTACTCGTATGCATGGCATAATAGCCACCATTTCGGTCAAAGAACGTTTTTATCCGTGCGGTTAAAAGTTGAAGTCGATCTAAATTATTTTATGTTTGACCAAATCGCAAGCACTTATCGTTTTACTAAGTTTGAGAATTAAACTGATGTTTGTGGGCCTTGTTGGAAATTTTTATTCCATGTCGTCATATGGTTAAATGAGAAATTTTTGGAAACTTAATTATATGAACCTTCTCTTTGGGAGTTTTGTACAAACGCCTTGTTGTACACTGTTTTAGTACGTAAAGTTATTTCTCGCCCATGGCGCAAATTGATGCATGTTAGGACCATAGAGGTCCATTTGAAAAGGTTGTTGCGTATCCTTGTTTATTGTCCTTATTAGCTTGAGTAAGGACCAAACGATTTCGAAATGGTTTTATGTGTGTGGCGTTTAAGACCACTTTGTACACCTATCGAGTAAACGGTAGTGGATTTTTACTCACATGATTAACTGTTATAAAGCTTGTGTATTTGAAAGTTTTATAAAATGTTAAATTGACATATTAGCTTGAAAAACCCTTGAACTCATTAAAACCATAGTTTCAAACCCCTCTTTGTGAAATGACTTGTTAATAAGGACTAGAGGAATCCTTGGGATTTGAAGCGTCGGATGATCCGACTAGTGTCGGTGCTAAATTTTGGGTTCAGTTTATGAATCGATACTCGTATGAATAATTGAGGTATTAGATTTAAGTACTCCCCCGATTATTAAGTGGTGATCTTTGGTTTCGGTGAATTCAATGTGATAAGCTTTGGGTGGCTGGTTGCTTTTGTTGATCTTGATTTGGGGGTTGATGGTACGGCAGCATGCTGTGTGCCTGTGGTGTACCACCTTAGCGGGCAATTGTGATTAATGATGATGATGTTATGGTTGGCTAATAGGGATGTATGATTTGGGTGATTATCTCAGAAAATAGGTGTCAACTTGGAATCGACGTTGCAATTTGGGAAAGGAATGGTTGGTAGTATATCCACATTGCAGATAGTTGTTCTAAGGATAAGAGTCGACATTCGATTTTGAGGACAGTGACTGTTTGGGTAGGCATGGAAATGGGCCCCGACCCGTCGGGGAACCCGGTCCACCCGCCCCGATCGGGGATGGGGATTCCCCGCTAAACCGGGGATGGGGATGGGGATGGGGATCCCCGTTTGTCTCAAAGCGGGGATGGGGACGGGGACGGGTATCACACTCCCCGCCCCGTCCCCGTTTTATATTTTAATTAATATTTAATATATATTATTTATTTAAACTAAATCGGTAATTCATAATTTTCTATTTTCTAACTAGGTTTATAATATAAAATTGTTATTTTTTTATGTTAGTATGTATTTTAGATGTCAATCAAAATACAATTACTCGATATGGTTTTGAATATTACTCGATATCTTTTGGTACGTGTGAAGTTTAAGTTTTTTTTTCCAAATTCGGTTGAATTTTTGTTGGTTTTAAGTTATTAATTATTATATGATGTTGTGATTTTTTTATACTAAATTAAATTTCTTTCGATTTTAGGTTTATTGGAAATATGTGATATTTAAACATGTGCGGTGTCTCATATATTTGATTTAAATAGCTTACATAAAAGGAAAAGAAAATCCCCGTTTCCCCGATGGGGATCCCCGTTCCCCGTTGGGGATGGGGATGGGGATGTGATCATATTCCCCGACGGGGATGGGGACGGGGATGAAGATGAGGGATTAGGGACGGGGATGGGGATTGAGGTCCCCGCCCCATCCCCGCCCCATTTCCATGCCTATGTTTGGGTACTTCAGTGCACTTTCGTTGAACTTGGTGTGTTTGCAAGTTAAATGATAACCTTAAGGATATCAGATGCTGGCAATTAGGGATCAATCATTGGTAATCCTGTAATCGTTGAGGTTTTCGCTGATTTAACAATCGATACTTGAAAGCATTACGGGAGAAGTGTAACCATGGGGTTGGGGAAATCCTTTGCCTGCAGATGTTATTTATTGTAGTCTGGATCGGACCAAACTAGTGTTAGGAACTTCGTCAAGGAAGGGACGATAAATCTTTTATGGTATGGATTATTGGGAAATTTGGTGAAGATGTCGAAGTAGAACGTAAGTAGAAATCGTTTATTGAGGAGACCTTGATTTGTCGTTATTAGAAATATCGATTTATAACAGTAGTGGGTGATCGGCTCAACAATTCTATATATGGATTCGTTATCACTCGGGTAAAGTCAACCTAGTTGTGGATACTTGGAATTGAAAGGAGCATGGTCAACTACGGTTGAATCGTTTCTGCAAAGTTTGTTGTGTTCACGAAGGCCAGAAAGGAGTGTAACGTAATTGATGAAGGACGATTAGATGTATTTAAAAGTGAAGCCCGCTCCGAGGTATCCCTGGTAGGAATTGTTGGTTAAGGCCGTAAGCTACTCTTGAAATAATACGAACAACCTAAGGATGGGTGGCAACCGAGGTCTAAATGATAGGAAAATGATTCGATAAGGACTCGATGTTCACTCCGTCATCGGTGAGATACGTCGAACCTTGGGATTGAGATTATGACAACTCGTTATGAGAAATCCAGCGACAACCTTAACCGAGATTTAATCGGGTTCATATATGAGGCAAGATATCATAGAGGCATCCTTTTTGGATTGAGAACCAATTGGTCTCGCTAAATGAGACATTTAGTTGTTGGCCAGTGCCAGATTTCGAGGACGAAATCTCTTTAAGGTTGGGAGGATTGTAACACCCGTAATTTCCTAAAGAAACGGTTAATGATCGGCCAAGGAAACGGTCAGCGGCCGACCGAGAGAAACGGTCGGGGAATAGTTTAACACAAGAAGAGAGGAGGCACGACAGGCGACACACGCGGTTTGGCCCGCGGCCTCAGGCCGCGACCAAAGCCGCACAAGTCACTGTGGTTTGCATTCGAAGGACATGCGCGGCTTGGCCCGCGACTTGAGGTCGCGGCCAAGGCCGCGGGAGACTGTCTGATCGATTAAAACTCAACTTTCTACGGTTTTCTCTCATTTTACTCCCACTTTACACTTCTATCTTGCTTGGGGCGATTTCGAGAGCTCAAGAAACGATTTTGGAGCACTTTGGTGTGAATCTACCATAGGAAGATCAAGGTTTTGGTGGCTTGAGGCTTAGCTATGTTAAGGATGGGGGATTTCTTTGGAATGGTGGATTGGAAGACTTTAAGTTTCGATTAAGGTAAATCTCTTGTGTAATCCAAACTTTGGTGTAAGGATCTTTGTAGATCTAAAGGTTTATTTGTTGGTGGTTAATGTCTTTTAGATTTTGGAGAAATGGGATATTTGGAAACCCTAGCTTATTGTTGGTGATGACTCAAAATGGAGGAATCTACACTATTGGAGGCTAATGGTTGTATTTGGAACCTAGGTTTAACTTAACCTAACAATGTGAGTTCAAGTTGCTTTGTAAAAACTATATACATGCTAAAATGAGTAGTTTGAAGTAAAAATATGTTTTACTTGGTAATTGTCAATGTGTTAAGCATTTTGATAAGTTTTCATATTTATTAAACTTGGGTTATTTGAATCTCATGAAAAGCCATATTTGGGACTTGAATATTTGATAAGTAAATAGTATGACTTATGCATTTGGTAATTTTGTACAAATGAAGTATATTTTATGATTTATGCATTTTTGGTGTATTTGATTTCATAAATCATTTGGAAAATGTTTGTCTCCGTGTTATGAGACATTTTGGAAAAACATAAGGGTATGACCCCATTTGGAAAACCTTTTGTCCCAATCCATGACGAGTTTTTGGTTAATCACGTCTTTGAGATATGTGTCTGCATAAACGTCGTTTGAATGTGTTTTCCTATTTGGGGATCGATGTTTGTTGGTCGAATGGGGTTCGAGCATTTTAGCTCGGTTTCGACTTAAAAGAGTCGCGTGGACATTTGTCCAGTTTTAATGGCTCTATGTAGAGCCCATGTACGATGTAACAACCCAACCCAAAAGCGACTAGATAATAACTTAAACCTTAATAATATAAATAAAATTCAAGCCAAACGACCCCAAGTTACAAATTTACGATACAAGGTTCCCAAAATCAACCTACACAACTGAGATAATAATCACAAATGCCTAAGATGACAGCTTTCTACTCTTCCCGCTACATCTTCCCTCGTTGCCCTTATCTGCTTTCTCTAATACCCGATTGCATGAAAAGATTTTTAGTTTTGAAATAGCGAGGGTTAGACCATAGGTCTAGTGAGTTCCCTCTAACAGTTAAGCAACAAAATATACTTTCCAGAATTAGAAACAACATTTAATAATGGCACATAAACAAAACATGCTACGGACCACACGACCGTCATAAACGATGTGTCTAACTCGCGCTGCCTTAATGTTGGGACACGCCCCCAACGACATGAACGGGCCACACTCCCCGACACGAGTAGGCGGGCCACACTCCCCGACTTAGGTCACATAACCCACAAATAATGTATGCATACATTTAAACAATAACAATTTATAACACACTTGAACGATTTAATAAAATCATGCCATCATAAATAAATCAAAGTTTAAAATAAACTTCACATACTTTCATCATCAAAAGGTTTAGTTTAGAAAAACTCACCTGACACCCTTATCTGGCCTCTTGCGCCTACTCTTAAAGTTGACCCGAAACCTATAAAAGAATCATTGATCGGTGAACACCCGTTTCTTTCTATTTTACAAGGTTGACAACACCCTTATTTCAAATGCATCTATCCTTTAACCGACTTAATCCCCCAAACACATACGTGATAATATAAATTTGTAATAATAATCTAGTGTATTTAATTAAATTAATTAAACTAAACTAACTAATTAATATTAAATTAAACTAAACTAACTCCTTAAATTAACCACCACCCATTAAAATTTTGGAGAAAGTGGGCTTCAGCCCACATGAAAAACAACATGCAGCTATGCTGCGTCCCACGTGACTAACATAAAATGGCTTCCATGCTGCGGCCCATGTGCATAGTATGGAAAATCAGTTTCCCCTTCCACTGGCCGACCGGATTGGCATACGACCGATATCCCTTTTTATTGACCGGTATCCCTTTTATTGACCGGTATCCCTTATTCGACCGGTGTTTATTTAATCGACCGGTGTCAATTTATTCGACCGATGTTTATTTAATCGACCGGTGTCTATGAGTCGACCGGAGTCGTTCGATTTCCCCAACTTCGGTCGATCGATTCAACAACGATAACACACAAAACACAGACCTCAACTTAATCGATAATGACAACCAACTTTCCCCAATAACATTTATCATAAAGATTGCAAAAATATAAGAACATTTTCCAGTCTAAATCCCAAAATCTTAATATCCAGATTAACATGTCCAGAATACCCAACCTCAGATTGATAAGAAAATCCAAAATCAAAACCATTATTGAAAGCGAACAATCAGAGATAAGGATTTTAGATTAGATGATTTACCTCAAAGGGATTTTGGAATTCACGCTTGAAATTCTTGAAGAGTCCTTTCTTCCTCAACCTTTCTCTAAAATCGCAAGAGTCTTTCTCCTCCCAAAAATAGCCGCCGCACACTCCTATAATACTGCTACCTCTAGGGTTAAAAACCCTCTTTCTCCCAAATTTCACAATATATCCCTCCTTAAAAGATCTTTCCACTTTCTTACCCCAACTTCCCCTTTAATTTACTTTGAGCCCGGTCATTACAATATCCCCCCCCTCAAAAGAATTCCGTCCTCGGAATTCCTTCGCTGAATAAACTGGGATATTGATTTCTCATATTCGACTCCAACTCCCAAGTTGCTTCTTGACCCTTGTAGAATTGCCACTGAACTTTCTCCAAGGAAATTTCTTTGTTCCTTAACTTTTTCACCTTTCGATCCAGAATAACTATTGGTTCTTCTATATAGCTTATTTTCTCGTCTATCTGCACATCCTCTAAAGGTATGACAACATCGCTTTCTGCTAAACATTTCTTCAGATTAGATACTTGGAATACTGGGTGTACTCCACGCAGGTCCACGGATAATCCCAATTCGTAAGCCGCTTCTCCAATTCGCTTCACAATAGGAAACGGACCAACAAACCTGGGTCTCAACTTACCTTTCTTGCCGAAACGGACAACTCCCTTCCATGGTGAAACTTTTAGAATCACTAAGTCTCCTATTTGAAACTCCATCCCAACCTAAATATTACCATTCGATTATTCAAGCCATTCAGGTCCATACATAGCCGTACATAACCATCAGATTCACTCCTCGATTACATTAACTTCCATAACCAGTAGAATTTCACAGGAGTCACACTACGACAACATGCATCTCTGACTAAATACTAGCTCCTCGGCATTCTCCAATCTTACACGCTGAACATACATTGCCCCAACCTCATTTCTTCAACTCCTCACATAATGATAGAAATCTCCACAATATAAAACCTTCGCAATCCACCAGGTTTATCTGACCAATTAATGCGACGCATACCCCCTTTCTCATTGCATCCACAATCACTCGACCAAAAGTGCACTAAAACCCTGCTACACCAACACAACACAAAGTGGCCAAGCTCATACACACTATTCCAAGTAGTTTAACTGTTGGGAACTGAAGATTCTATCAAGTGTGGTTAATGCTGCTAATACAGAATTACTACTGCTGATTACTACTGCTAGTTCAGAGTTAGTACTGCCAGAGTACTTTGAAGATTAATACTGCTGAGTATTACTACTGCTAGTAGAATTAATACTGCTAGTCAAAGTTAGTGCTGCTTGAAACAAAGTTAGTACTGCTTAGCTAGTTAGTACTGCTAGTAGTTAGTGCTGCTTAGTAGTTAGTGCTGCTTAGTAGTTAATACTGCTAGAAGAAGTTAATGCTGCTGAGCATAATTAGTGCTGCTTAAGAGATCCGAATGGAAAGAATGATAGCTGGATATTCTGAAGATACATCTGGAAGCTTAGAGATATACATGGAAGATATACTGAAGATTTGTTTTATTCTTTGTAATTATCTTTTGATTAGTATATGTATAGAATGTATAGAATAGATAGAATTAACTTTTGAAAATTTTTGATAAAGAGAAAAACAACCTCAAGGCATAGATCCTAATTCTAGAGAAGTAGAATTCGTATTGGTGAGTCTGTTCATCAATATTGAGGTTGAGTGTGTAAACTTGTAGCGTCAAGCATTCAATACAAATTTACAAGTTATTGATTATATACTGTTCTGGTTTACTGTTTTATTGAATATCAAAGTGTTATTCCGCAACTTCTTTGATATTAGTTTCTGAGAATTTATTCTTGTTAAGAATTCGATCCTGACATTAACGCTGAACAACTGACGCACTTGAAATTCCCTTTCCATGCATTACCAAAATTAACTCCATGATCCTTCGCTCCGAGCACTATATCCAACCACCTCTACTTTTCTCCTTGAAGACCTCAAACCCACTTCTTACGGTCAACTCACTGACTAGAGACGTGAATATTTGGATGTAACACCCCGGTTTTCGAAAGGTATCATTTCAAGTTAATACCGAAAGCGATATATTAAAGAAAAATAAGATATTTTATTTTGGGTTTTAATCCTTGATTTTATAGTTTAGATGGATGAAGGATTCAATTACGAGTCCAACGGTTCTTTCCGGAGCGAAAACGGAGCTATAACGAAGAAGTTACGGCCGAAACAGTGTTTAGGACTTTCGGGACATTTCGCGCGACCCTGCCTCGCGATTGTGACAGGGCACTGTCGCGAAAACCCTCCAGTTCATAAAAACGGGTTTTTTCTTCATTTGGCCATAACTCTCTCATTTCAACTCCGATTTGAGCGATTCAACTTGCTACGGTTTCGTTTTTTAGAGCTTTTCAAGGATAAATCAAGAGATGGGAAGTTTATTGAAGTATACTAGAGTATTTTGTGGTGGTAAGCTTCTCATATCTCCCTATTCATCTTCTTCCCCAAAGTTTTCTAGGGTTTCATCCACCCTTTGTTCTTCCTTTCATCGATTGGAGTTTTGTAACCATTTTGGTGAACTAGAAGTGTTTTGGTTGGTGGATTCAAGCTTGGGTTAAGGTAATTTTCTATTCTTTTCGGTTATGGAAGTTAGGGTTTCGGTAGTAATGGAGATATTCATGTAGATGGTTTGGGAAACGATTCCTTGTGGTTGATTATGTTTATTTGTGGTTGAATATATATGGATTTAGGTTTTTGAAGTTTGGTCTTGAGAATCCAAGTGTTCTTCAAAGGAGTTCTAATTGGGGGAAAATCTAGATTTAGCCTAAATCTAGCGAGGTGAGTTCAAGTTGATTTGTGAAAACGGTGTACATGCCAAAATGGTTGTTTTAAAGTATTTTATGCCTTACACGAAATTGTTAATTGTTCATAAGTTTTGTTAACTGTTGAGAAGTTTGTAACTGCTGATAAGTTGGTTATTTTAAAGGTGGTTAACTTTATAAACTCATTTAACATACGTCCTTGGGATTTTGGGCATTATGATAAATAAATCATGTATTTTGGTATTTTAATGATTTATTTTATGGAAGTAGATTTTGAGCATAAATGTGTTTCAAATTGTGTTTTGGAAAAATGCATGGTTTTGGTGTTACGGGACGTTTTGAAAAGATAAATGTTGTAAACTCACTTGGAGAATGAATTGTCCCAATCTAAACCATATTGTAGCTAATTGTATGTTTTGGAGCGTGGGTTTATATAAATACGGGTATTTACATTTGATTTCATTTCATGAATTTCGACGTTGAGTCTTTGGATTTGTTGAGCTTGTGGCTCGGTTTGGATTTTGTTGGGTTTTGAGGACATTTGTCCGTTTTAATTGCTCGGTGTTGAGCGTTTGGTTAAGATTTGCATTTACTGCATTTTAGTTGAGCATGTCATGTTTTGAATGCTTTGATTCGTTCGTTTTGAGTTATGTAATGGTTTATTTAGTGCAATGGATCCATAGGCACGGTGTTCCTCTGTCCCCGTTTGGGAAGTTGGTTCACCATTTGGCACGGGATAGGCATCGGGCTCCATGGTAAGTAGGGTGTGGGCCTATACGGTCGGGCAGCGTCCCATGGACAGTAAGGTGTAATTCCATTGTGCCCGAGTTGCCCGGTTTTGGGGACTCTCAAGAAAATACCTGGAGTGGTTGACTTGATGTTTTCGAGCTAAAGACTTGGAGTAGTTGATGCTCGGTGGGTGTTTTATGTGTAACCCACATGTTTTGATTTACTACATAACTATGAGACTTACTTTGTGTTCCGTCATGTACAATGTAATCGGGTCCTCCCCGTCACCAATAGGTGTGGTTTTGGTTATGGAGTTTTATAATCCATGTTTTCGGAGACGTTTGAGTATGGGTATTTATTTATGTTTTAAGGTTCGGTTATTGAAACTCATTCGAGTTATTGGGATGTCTTGAAAGTTTGAGTTATCTATGTTTTCAACGTTTGATCATTATAATGTCAGTAATGTTTTACGAACGCTTTGGGTTTTGGCTTTATTTAAAGAGGCGTATGTTTTATGATTTTAATCACGAAAAGGGTGAACGTTGAAAGGAGATGGTTTTAAGATTTAATGTATTTCATTTCTTTGGTTGCTTTCAAATCAAATGTATTGGATTGTGGAAATCACGATTTTAAATAACATTCTTAAAGTTATTGCTTCATACATCTCTAATGTAAAACTCTTGAGCTCACTAGGCGTTAAGCCTAACCTTTTTATTTGTCGGCTTGTGCATCAGGTTCCTGAAGGGGGGTCGGTTCTAGCAGTCGTATAAAGAGATGTGCATAGTGGTTCACGAGAGTAAGTAGATTGATGAAGTCTTCCGCAGTTGGAGATAGTGACTATTATTGGGTTTTAGTAGCACTCGTCCTTACTATAGAATGTATGTAGAGAATAAATGTGTTTATTGAGGTTAAATCCTATATTGTGTTTGTAGATAAATTATTTATTTGTGTATTTAGAAAATTTTAAATTAGTTGCTATTTCCATATTTGAGGGTGTTACAAGTTGGTATCAGAGCTTAAGTTTGAGAGAATTAGGTATTGATTTTTGGATGCCTAGACTCAAACTAGAGTTCTTATAAGTGATTATAAGTGAAGTTGCGCACTAGGTACCTTAAAATAAGACATTTTGAGGATTTATCGAGTCGCTAGAAACGGGAAACTTGTCGAGGGTCGCAAGGATGATCGTGTACTGTACGTTCATAATGGCACCTGGCCAGTGTCGTGGTGAATCTACATGTTACATATGTATACTTGAACTACCTTGGGGGAATGACCGTTGGGGTAGTGAGAAAGTTTCTAAGCGAGTGATCTAAGGAAAGGTTGATGTTTATAGCAATGTCAGTTGGAAGTGATAGGTAAGTGTGATGAATGCATTAAGTTGACCATCTTGGGTCAGAGTTATTGGTTGGAGTGAAACTATCTGTGGGATAGATCGACCATGTTGCGAGGAGAATTGTAAGTTGACCAATTAGTGGGAGGGTTGCTCTATGATGTTGGTTACATCCGAATGAAAATTGCATGTCGGGAAATGGAGGAGTGGAGTCCTAAGATGTGAGTGCCGACCGAAAATTCATGCACAAAAAAAAGTTATCTCTAAAAATAAGTCTGCATCAATTATTTCTCATGCTTTCGAAGCATAAATTGTGTTCTACTATGAAGCCTTGGTAAAACATTTAGCACTCATCAGATTTTAAACCATGAGCTCAAGCATGCATAAAATTATGTTGTTGCACGTGGTTGCAATTTTTATTAAAAATCTCTTTATCCTGGTTTCGTGTCTGACACCATTTTTCCGGATGTTGTAATATTTATGTTTTAATGTTATTTGGGTTGTTGGGGAAATAACTATGGAATTTTTGACTCTGACATTGGATCTCCTCCACGTATGTTAAAGTTTTAAAGGATGAGTTGTCCCTATGTTCTTGAGTCGAAATGTTCTTTGGAATTTTAGTCGGTACGAGTCATGTTGAATTCATGAAACGTTATTTTATGATGTTTTGCTACTCGCGAGTGTATTTCAAATTGCGTGAGTTTTAATTTTATTTACGTGTAAGTTTATGAGTTTTATTGAAGCGTTGAGTCTCATGCGGATTTTGGTGAAGGTGTCGTTTATATTTACCAGATGCCATAAAAGATAAATTTTTTGAATTTTGACATTTTAATCATGACTTTGTTTCATGCTATTTGATTTTGAGAATGACGGTTTTGGCACCATATGATGTTGAGCATCGTTGTGTTTCACTGGGTTTTATGGAAGGTTTTATTGGGTCTTACGGAATCCTATCTTACGACATTTTGCGTCGTACTCTTGAATTTGAGAGGTGTATACTTGCAGTATTGTGTGCGTTAAATTATAAACTTTCGTTTAATATTTTGTCTCGTGCGAGTTTTGCATCGGTATTTTCGCAACCGTAAGAGACGTTTTGAGAGTTTTATTAATAGATATTTTCCCATATGTTATTTTGAGAAGTTTCAATATTATGTGATTTCTCTTTTGGGTTTTATACAAGTGTTACCCGTGGTATGCTACATGGTTTTCGAGTTGTTTTAAAATTGTTGGTGTGAGTAAGCATATGAAAAGTTATGTCGTTTCGTATTGGACTTTCACTTTGAACGTATTTCAGTTGTCGATTTAATGTTATAAATTCCGCAATGCATTAAGTGAGTTAGCGGTATACGTGTCAGTGTAGCCACTATTTTCGGACAACATCATTTCATTGTACGACCTAAAATTTGAAAATTGGTTTAAATTTATTGTATGTTGATCAATCACATGCATGTTTTGTGTTGCTAAGTTTTGAGAAGCGAACTCGACATGCGGGTCTTGTTGGGAATTTTATTCCATACTTTTATATAGTCGAATGAGAAATTTTAGGAACTCGATTACGTAACTTGTCTCTTGGAAGTTTTGTTCAATCGTCTCACTATAAACTGTTTTGGTACGCGAAATTATTTCCTCATTTACGGTATTATTTGAGGCATGTAGGGACCATAGTAGTCCATTTAAAATTTTGTTGCGCATCTTTTATTATTATCCATATTAACGTAAGCACTGATCAAATGAGTTTTGGAAATGGTTTTATATGCGTAGTGTTGGTGATCAATTTTGAAACCTATCGAATGAACGATAGTGTATTTTTACCGTACGATTAATTGTTATAAAACTTATGTATTTGAAAGTTTTATAGATTTCAAATTGGCATACTTGTTGAAAAACCTTGAACTCGTTAGGGCTATAGACTTAAAACTCCTATCGTGAAGGGAGTTGCAATTAAGGGACTAGAGAAGTCCTTAGGATTTGAAGCGTCGGATGATCCGACTTGTAGTCAACCTTGAATTTGAGTTTCAGTTTTGAATCAGGTTATGCGTGAATCATGGGAGTAATAGATTATGTTCCCCAGTTAATTAAGAGATGATCTCTATGCTTTAGTAAACCTTCGGGATGAGGTTTTGTGTGACTACCTGCGTCTGTTGGGTTCGTATTGATGAGTTGCTTGTCTGGTTGACATCAAGTTATGTGTTAGCGGTGTACTGTCTTAATGGACTTTCGTGATCAAGGAATTTTGTGGTCCGTCTGTTAGGGATGTAAGATTTGGGAACATTAGCCCTCTGTTAAGTATCCACCTTTATACGACAATATTTCTGGAATGAAGTATTAGGCGGGATGTCCTCGTTTTGATGTCATCATTTTGGTTTTAGGCGTCGAATCTTTTCTTAAGGACAATAACCGTTAGTGTGCTCAGTGCATGTCCGTTGAATTTGGAGTATTCACAGGTGAAGTGGTAACATTAAGAGAAGTAGATATTGATACTTAAAGATCGATCGGTGGTAATCCTGCAATCCACGAGGCTTCTCCGATCTATCAATCGACATTTGAACGCACTATGGGAACTGTGTAACCGTGGGGTTGAAGTAATCCGCTATCTGTGGGTATTGTGCTTATGTCAACTTGAGGGTCGGACCTACGTCTGTGTTGGGTCAGACCAAGCTAGTGCTAGGAATTTTCGCCAAGGAAGGGACGATGACTCTTTTACAGTATGGATTAGTGGGGTATTATTGGTGGAAATGACGGATTAAGGTCGTAAGTTACTTTTGAGGTAATATGAGCAACATAAGGTTGGGAGACAACCGAGATTTAATGATTAAGAAAATGATTAAGTAATGACTCGACGTTCATCCTGACGTTGGTGAAATACATCGAACATTGAGATTGAGTTTTGTAACGACACGTTATGAGAAACTCAGCGACAACCTCAACAGGAATGTAATCGGGTCCGTATATGAGGCGAGGTTTCATGAAGGCATTCCTTTTGGATAGAAAAATCAATCGATCGTTCCAAGTGTAATGTTGGGTGCTGGGTAGTTCCAGATTTCGAGGACGAAATCATCCCAAGGTTGGGAGGATTGTAACACCCCGGTTTTCGAAAGGTATCATTTCAAGTTAATACCGAAAGCGATATATTAAGGAAAAATAAGATATTTTATTTTGGGTTTGAATCCTTGATTTTATAGTTTATATGGATGAAGGATTCAATTACAAGTCCAACGGTTCTTTCCGGAACGAAAACGGAGCTATAACGAAGAAGTTACGGCCGAAACAATGTTTAGGACTTTCGGTACATTTCGCGCGACCCTGCCTCGCGATTGTGACAGGGCACTGTCGCGAAAACCCTCCAGTGCGTAAAAACGGATTTTTTCTTCATTTGGCCATAACTCTCTCATTTCAACTCCGATTTGAGCGATTCAATTTGCTACGGTTTCGTTTTTTAGAGCTTTTCAAGGATCAATCAAGATATTGGAAGTTTATTGAAGTATACTAGAGTATTTTGTGGTGGTAAGCTTCTCATCTCTCCCTATTCATCTTCTTCCCCAAAGTTTTCTAGGGTTTCATCCACCCTTTGTTCTCCCTTTCATAGATTGGAGTTTTGTAACCATTTTGGTGAACTAGAAGTGTTTTGGTTGGTGGATTCAAGCTTGGGTTAAGGTAATTTTCTATTCTTTTCGGTTATGGAAGTTAGGGTTTCGGTAGTAATGGAGATATTCATGTAGATGGTTTGGAAAACGATTCCTTGTGGTTGATTATGTTTATTTGTGGTTGAATATGTATGGATTTAGGTTTTTGAAGTTTGGTCTTGAGAATCCAAGTGTTCTTCAAAGGAGTTCTAATTGGGGGAAAATCTAGATTTAGCCTAAATCTAGCGAGGTGAGTTCAAGTTGATTTGTGAAAACGGTGTACATGCCAAAATGGTTGTTTTAAAGTATTTTATGCCTTACACGAAATTGTTAACTGTTGAGAAGTTTGTAACTGCTGATAAGTTGGTTATTTTAAAGGTGCTTAACTTTATAAACTCATTTAACATATGTCCTTGGGATTTTGGGCATTATGATAAATAAATCATGAATTTTGGTATTTTAATGATTTATTTTATGGAAGTAGATTTTGAGCATAAATGTGTTTCAAATTGTGTTTTGGAAAAATGCATGGTTTTGGTGTTACGGGACGTTTTGAAAAGATAAATGTTGTAAACTCACTTGGAGAATGAATTGTCCCAATCTAAACCATATTGTAGCTAATTGTATGTTTTGGAGCGTGGGTTTATATAAATACGGGTATTTACATTTGATTTCATTTCATGAATTTCGACGTTGAGTCTTTGGATTTGTTGAGCTTGTGGCTCGGTTTGGATTTTGTTGGGTTTTGAGGACATTTGTCCGTTTTAATTGCTCGGTGTTGAGCGTTTGGTTAAGATTTGCATTTACTGCATTTTAGTTGAGCATGTCATGTTTTGAATGCTTTGATTCGTTCGTTTTGAGTCATGTAATGGTTTATTTAGTGCAATGGATCCATAGGCACGGTGTTCCTCTGTCCCCGTTTGGGAAGTTGGTTCACCATTTGGCACGGGATAGGCATCGGGCTCCATGGTAAGTAGGGTGTGGGCCTATACGGTCGGGCAGCGTCCCATGGACAGTAAGGTGTAATTCCATTGTGCCCGAGTTGCCCGGTTTTGGGGACTCTCAAGAAAATACCTGGAGTGGTTGACTTGATGTTTTCGAGCTAAAGACTTGGAGTAGTTGATGCTCGGTGGGTGTTTTATGTGTAACCCACATGTTTTGATTTACTACATAACTATGAGACTTACTTTGTGTTCCGTCATGTACAATGTAATCGGGTCCTCCCCGTCACCAATAGGTGTGGTTTTGGTTATGGAGTTTTATAATCCATGTTTTCGGAGACGTTTGAGTATGGGTATTTATTTATGTTTTAAGGTTCGGTTATTGAAACTCATTCGAGTTATTGGGATGTCTTGAAAGTTTGAGTTATCTATGTTTTCAACGTTTGATCATTATAATGTCAGTAATGTTTTACGAACGCTTTGGGTTTTGGCTTTATTTAAAGAGGCGTATGTTTTATGATTTTAATCACGAAAAGGGTGAACGTTGAAAGGAGATGGTTTTAAGATTTAATGTATTTCATTTCTTTGGTTGCTTTCAAATCAAATGTATTGGATTGTGGAAATCACGATTTTAAATAACATTCTTAAAGTTATTGCTTCATACATCTCTAATGTAAAACTCTTGAGCTCACTAGGCGTTAAGCCTAACCTTTTTATTTGTCGGCTTGTGCATCAGGTTCCTGAAGGGGGGTCGGTTCTAGCAGTCGTATAAAGAGATGTGCATAGTGGTTCACGAGAGTAAGTAGATTGATGAAGTCTTCCGCAGTTGGAGATAGTGACTATTATTGGGTTTTATTAGCACTCGTCCTTACTATAGAATGTATGTAGAGAATAAATGTGTTTATTGAGGTTAAATCATATATTGTGTTTGTAGATAAATTATTTATTGGTGTATTTAGAAAATTTTAAATTAGTTGCAATTTCCATATTTGAGGGTGTTACATTGGACCAGCCGCACAATTGATATTTATCAGCACTCACACCGCACTGGAATGCCATTTTCTCTCTCTCATACCCACGCTAGGGATTTATAAACTTGCTATCAGCAGAAACTGAAACGTACCGAACTTCTTACTGTCATAACTCCCACCTTTCCGACATGATATCTTCACTCTCTCATTGCTGCAAGAAACACTGCCCAACCCACATTGCTTACTCAAATCCTTGCTGATTCCCAAACGTGCCAAATCGCCCTTACACTATTTTTCTTGATCACTCGACTATCCATAATTCTCACGCGAGATAAACAACTCAAATCTTCTAAAAACATTACCCATTACTCGAAACCGCCGCATACCTATCACTTACAAATCACTCTCTCTCAATCTTCAGATGAGGACGCTCCTCTTATCACGATTATGCCAGCCTCATACATATCCTCAAGAAAGATCCTTTCTCCTTTAAGGATTTGCACTCTCAATTATGTCATAAAGACATCACTACCCCATGGTTACAACCGTCACTCTACTACTACATCCCAGAACAACTGCAGGTCCTACGACCACTTGGCACTCCTACAACATCGCACTAGGTTTGCTCCTTTTCTAAGTAATCTTTCGCTTTCTCACGAAGCTCCTCGAAACTAACCATAACCACTTCTTCAATTTCAACGTCCCAATATTTCACCATGAAAATGGTTTCTGACTTCCACAGCAATTGCCGGCGTTGAGACACTTCCACCATGTCTCCAACCAGCAAAGATTCCCAACTAAAATTTACCTCTTCCACTGCAGTCGTTAATCTGCTAAAATATCTTTACGATGCTAAATTCCACTCCCAACACAACCATTTGCCGCCAATCACCACTCAAGCCTCAGAACAACCGACAAGCCACTATGGTACCAACATCCTTAATGAGATAAGGCAATACCTCCATTAACCACGTTTGCTATTCACCACCCTTTCTTAGAAGGATACCAATATCAAGTATTTACTCCCCTCTGATCAAACTCCACACTTCCTCTCTCAAACCTTCCTCGCGACCTAGAGAGTTCATAGCCTTCATGCATGACACACAATTAATTAAACTCTTGACGCGTTTGAAAATTCAGAAGATACTCACATTATGAAACAACTTGAGTGTACACGACCCAACACTAATTTAGCCATGCAAAACGGTTTCAAGAATTGTTCAACCTCAACTTCATGATAAATTTCTCTTCACCACACCCCAATCTCGGTGTTTGCACAATTGAAATCATTTTCGATGAACTTTATCTACATGGTTTATAAAATACTACAGAATTGATTACACTGAATGTGTCAAACGACTCTCATCTTTGTTGATTTGACAACTCAAATCTATACCACACTCACTTATAAAATCACGCGATTAAATGTTGTTTTGGTTTTCATAACAAAAGTTAACTCATTTATAAAGAGATATATAATATTTTCCTCACACCAAAAATCAACATTAATCACCAAATGCCATAAACTTGTCTTTTCAATTCAAACACATGTTTGCACGTGACAAAACGCTTTCAAAACAACTACTTCGTAAGGCACACACACGCCAAAATCTCTGATGTGAAAGATATGAAAAACCCCAACAACTTATTTGACACACAATGCATGGGACTCAACAATATTGAAGGTTATTTACTCTACAAGGTCAACTGCTTGCACTCGCCACAGTTCATCTCGGACTTCCTACTTCCGACCAACCCCTCATGCTCCTCACATCATATTGTCCGCCAACACTGATCTCGACTCTCCACCACCCTTCAACTAACTATAGCTTTAGATGCCTCACTTCTATCCTTCGATTCCTGGGTCAACATTCTCCTGCTTCTCACTAATCAACATACCACTCTACTAGACCGAGGACTCCCTTGGAGCAAAAGTTCACCTAACATTATGCTCCTCTTTATGGACTCATGAGGTCCTTTCTCAACGAAAATAGCTATATCCCGCACGATACTCATCCTAAACAGTAAGAATATTACTACCAAAACGAACTTCCACCTCACTCTAGGCTAACACTGACAATCTATGGATAGAACTCTCTACCCTGACCCACCCTCAACAATAGCAATTGAGTATGCCCATGTACCTGTAAATTCATAATGACATTGGCCAAATGCGATTCTGAATTTACCGTACATGAGAGTACTCACTATTGTTATATCATCTCACGAAGATCAAGGTCTTTCTTAAAGGCTTCCTAAATCTCAGTTGTGTCCGTCTACTCCACAGTTTAAGTTTAGGCCCATCCGGTCACCTAAATCTCTTAAACTATGGCTCTGATACCAACTGTAACAACCCAACCCAAAAGCGACTAGATAATAACTTAAACCTTAATAATATAAATAAAATTCAAGACAAACGACCCCAAGTTACAAATTTACAATACAAGGTTCCCAAAATCAACCTACACAACTGAGATAATAATAACGAATGCCTAAGATGACAACTTTCTACTTTTCCCGCTACATCTTCCCTCCTTGCCCTTATCTGCTTTCTCTAATACCCGATTACCTGAAAAGATTTTTAGTATTGAAATAGAGAGGGTTAGACCATAGGTCTAGTGAGTTCCCTCTAACAGTTAAGCAACAAAATATACTTTCCAGAATTAGAAACAACATTTAATAATGGCACATAAACAAAACACCCTACGGACCACACGACCGTCATAAACGATGTGTCTAACTCGCGCTGCCTTAATGTTGGGACACGCCCCCAACAATATGAACGGGCCACACTCCCCGGCACGAGTAGGCGGGCCACACTCCCCGACTTAGGTCACGTAACCCACAAATAATGTATGCATACATTTAAACAACAACAATTTATAACACACTTGAACGATTTAATAAAATCATGCCATCATAAATAAATCAAAGTTTAAAATAAACTTCACATGCTTTCATCATCAAAAGGTTTAGTTTAGAAAAACTCACCTGACACCCTTATCTGGCCTCTTGCGCCTACTCTTAAAGTTGACCCGAAACCTATAAAAGAATCATTGATCGGTGAACACCCGTTTCTTTCTATTTTACAAGGTTGACAACACCCTTATTTCTAAGGCATCTATCCTTTAACCGACTTAATCCCCCAAACACATACGTGATAATATAAATTTGTAATAATAATCTAGTGTATTTAATTAAATTAATTAAACTAAACTAACTAATTAATATTAAATTAAACTAAACTAAACTAACTCCTTAAATTAACCACCACCCATTAAAATTTTGGAGAAAGTGGGCTTCGGCCCACATGAAAAACAACATTCAGCTACGCTGCGTCCCACGTGACTAACATAAAATGGCTTCCATGCTCCGACCCACGTGCATAGTATGGAAAATCAGTTTCCCTTCCACTAGCCGACCGGATTGGCATACGACCGGTATCCCTTTTTATTGACCGGTATCCCTTTTATTGACCGGTATCCCTTATTCGACCGGTGTTTATTTAATCGATCGGTGTCAATTTATTCGATCGGTGTTTATTTAATCGACCGGTGACTATGAGTCGACCGGAGTCGTTCAATTTCCCCAACTTCGGTCGATCGATTCAACAGCGATAACACACAAAAAACAGACCTCAACTTAATCGATAATGACAACCAACTTTCCCCAATAACATTTATCATAAAGATTGCAAAAATATAAGAACATTTTCCAGTCTAAATCCCAAAATCTTAATATCCAGATTAACATGTCCAGAATACCCAACCTCAGATTGATAAGAAAATCCAAAATCAAAACCATTATTGAAAGCGAACAATCAGAGATAAGGATTTTAGATTAGATGATTTACCTCAAAGGGATTTTGGAATTCACGCTTGAAATTCTTGAAGAGTCCTTTCTTCCTCAACCTTTCTCTAAAATCGCAAGAGTCTTTCTCCTCCCAAAAATAGCCGCCGCACACTCCTATAATACTGCTACCTCTAGGGTTAAAAACCCTCTTTCTCCCAAATTTCACAATATACCTCTCCTTAAAAGATCTTTCCACTTTCTTACCCCAACTTCCCCTTTAATTTACTTTGAGCCCGGTCATTACATACGATTTACACCTTAATGCATAATTATGATAATTACATGCTCGATTGTGTGGGTCATTCGTGTGTAGTCATGTAATGTTAGACTGTGTTGCATTGGATCTATAGGCACGTAAGTTAGTCTTTATTTGATAGTCAAATGGGTATTAAGGGGTTGGACTCCGGAACCTATGTTTTATGACCTTAACCTTTCAAGTGTACACTAGGAAGGCTGAGTCTGGTTGTGCTATCATGATTGATGGGCGTTATGGACCTCTGCCATTCGGGGGTAATGCCATGGTTGTAGTCCTCGAATGTTGTCGGGCTGTTGGCGGTATTCATGGTAATATTCGCTAAGGTCAACTGTCTCTTTGGGTGTAGCTTGAAGGGAGTCATAGGGGCACTTGGGCTTTCATGTCGTGAAATGTCATGCGATTAACGTTGTATGAGTGGCATACTTTTGTGTTCCTCCACTCTCAACGGATACGGGTCTCCCCCGTTGTCGGCCGACAGTATTTTGGATATTTAATTGTCCATGTTTTTAACTTTGGGTTTCATCCCATTTTATGGTCGTGTGAGTATTGGATTTTAGTTCCATGTTTCCGATGGCATATTATATTTATATAGATTGCTTTCCACGATTTACGAATTGAGTATTACGCCCCACCCGTGTTTTTGGGTGTTTCGGGATGCAAAGTTTTATCCACGTTTTTATAATTGGGAGTCCGTTTTCTATTCATGTTTGAGTGAGTTTTGGGCGGTGTAACGCCCTAAAATTTCAAGGTAAAATAAAACTTAAAATTTCTGCAATATAACGCCTAAAATAAGGCGAATCCAAAACCTGTAAACATGGTGACAAAAACACAAAAGAGACGGGGTAGTTCTATAATGATGTAGCGGAATAAATAAGACATACACATGACAACCTATTCAATCTAGAACAATTAATAACTAGATTAAAATGGGTGTCACTGATATGCATTGAGAATTCAATGCATAAGAACACCTTTTCTTTCTTTTTAGATAGATCATTTTGTTTAATCCCAACTTTGAGTCCATTTTTTCTTATCTTATTTTCCCTTTTCTGTTATATGGAGCTAAGTTTATGATTTTCCTGTGTTTTACTACTTATGGAGGCTAACATATGTTTTACGCTGATTTCATTACTGCAGTCAATGCTACAACATCCCGATCTGCTTGTTGGAAGAGCCATGGACGAATTTGATGAAGATGGCCAACGAAATTAATCCAAATCCAACCTTTTGTTACAATGGAACCAGAAATTTTTGGCAAAAATAGAAGTAGTAGTTGGCTGGAGTTGGAGTGTTGGCATCACTTGGAGTATAACTTTGGAAAAAACTTTAGTTGTTGTACTTTTATTATTATTTTAAGCTTTTTATTTACATCTTTGTCATCCTTGTTTGGTATAAATAAGGGTGATGACTTTGTGTTTTTAGGAGGTAATAAAATCAGTTTTAGAACTGATATTGTGACTCTCTCTCTAGAACTTTTAATATCAAGTCTTTAATCTTTTAGAATTCTTGTTCTTACACATGGGTTGCTATAGCATTGCATGACAGATTCTTCTATTTTAATTTATTGTTTTATGTCATTTACTTTATGCTCTTTACTTTCAGTCATTTATATTTAGTAATTTATATTCTGTCATTTATTTTCCGTCATTTACATTTCGTCATTTAATTACCGTCATTTACATTATGTCTTTACTCTATGTTATTTACATTTCTTGCAATTTAATTTACGTAATGAGTAGCTAATTTTATAGTTTGGGTGTGAGGCAAATGGTGAGTTTTTAAACCAAAAGAAAGTGGACATCATTTCTCAATAATGATGTTCCACCATTTCATTCTAAGTTTTATAAATCCAAACGCACTTCTTGACGAATTGATCACTTTGAAAGTGGTAAAGTGTAGTGGACTCAGGCATGAGCCACATGAATACACGTCAATTTGAATGATATGGGAAGTATACTTGGAAGAGTTGCTAACAAGGGAACTTGTTGTCTATGTTTTTCAAACTGATTGATTCTTGACGGGTTGATCACTAGTCAAAGTGTTAAAGTGTGGTGGACTCAGGAATGAGCCACTTGGAACACGTCAACTTGGATGATATGGGAATCGACTCGGAAGAGTGATTTTTAACAAAGGAATTTGTTTATTCATATACTTTGAAGACACTGTTGGCACTATCACTGGTTCTGATGCTGCACAGGAATGTGTCTAGTAGAAGCTAAATACAAGTGTCACGGTGAGAATTCGGAAGGATCACTTTCAAAGTAGATGGTGGAACTAGTTGTTGAAAAACACAATGTTGTAGCATTCCTACAACATTGGTCCACAGAATCTTGTGTTTAATACTCACCAAAAGTCTTACTCCCTTGCTTTCTTTATTCTCTGTTATTTTAATTAACTGTTCGCTCAAACCAAACAAAGTTTTCAAAATCGCCATCTGAAGTTAGTTTTTCATCTCGAGATCTTGCAACTTAAGATACCTATCCCTGTGGAATACGATACTTGGTTCTTACCATTTTATTACTTGAAAAGACGATATTGGATCCCATTATATACTTGCTTTGAGGTTCAACTATCACATGTCTAGAGGTGTGCAAACATCCGTATCAGTCACTATGACTTCAAAAGCGCTCTTTCTCAAATCCCAAAAATGCTCGGTCCAAGGAGGAATCCTAGGTGCGATCCCAACTGATCAAGACATCCTACTCGCACCGCTAACGGAACCTGTGAACCATTTAAACATGAACACAAGTTTTAGAACAAAGTCTATTGGTTGTTATGCCGATACCAATTATAATGCAAACAAGAGCAATAATTAAATGTTACCGGCTCCCAATGCATTGAGGTCAATGCCAAACCTCCCAATAGGGACATTGTAATTTCCTGTACAAATAATACACAAATATCTTCCATATAAAGCGGGGTAACCCGCGGTCTAGATTGGATTTCACCGTCCAGCCCGGTTCTAGTTCCCATGCCACGCCGGACATCACAATCCTCAAACCCTCTCTGCCTCTGGTGCTTACCCCGTCGGGTTACACCTCAAGGTCTTACAGGCAAGGGTGCCTATCCAATCTAGCCGAGTGTACAACTAAGGGACTTACGCCCCCTATTGTCTACTCAAAATGCCCAACGGCAATAACCATGCGTACCATCTAAATCCTCGTGCACAAGGAAATAGATAAAAGACTCCCAACAAGAGTTATAAACAATTATAGATGACAATTATCATGTAAGCATGTTAAGGACCCAAATAGTGTAACATGCTTGTTACATAATTATCATAAGGAACTACAATTCATTTAGCCACATATAAATCCCCAACTAGCGTAGTGACTCCAACTGCTGATAAGAATTTAGGCATTTAACATTTCCTTGTGTAGAGGTGTAGACCTACACCATGATTTTCCCTTTTTCTTTAAGACTTGTAAATAACACTCTACAATATGTTGAAACACTTCCACCAACCCCAAAATCTCATTTATCGAAAAACAAGCAAAACCCTAGATTTTAGGTTAACATCATGCATTTCATATATTTCATATAAACAAGTAATGATGTGAGTATAAATGTACATAAGTTAAGAAAACTTACTTAGAGGTTAAATGAACAAACCCTAGAAATGAGAAATGAGTGGGATTGAGACTTCCACCCTTTGATTCGAAAGAGTAAGCTCCTATGAACTCAAAACCCTAAGAATCATTAACCATTAATGACTTATCCATCTAACAATTAATGAAGAGAGAAAGGGAGGAGAGTGTGTGAAAATCGCACCTTTAGTGTGTGTAAACGTCTCCAAGAAGCTGCAAGACCTAATAAATGTTCTAACCCCAAAAATGGCATTAAATGAGAAATTGGTCGTCAGTACCCGTGCGCGACAATGCCCTTGGCACAATCGCAGGCATAGTCGCGCGGTTTGTACCGTGACCAACCCCCTTCTCGCGATAATGACACCGCGACTGTGACTATGGCACTGTCGCCGGTCACAGTCGCACCGCACGTACCGAGGCCTCACAGTCCACCGCGACATTGCTCGTGCGATAGTGACATTGTCACTGTCGCGGGCATATTCGTCGACTTCTCCATCCAGATGCCGAAACTCGACGATCCGACCCGTTTCTGCCCAGAATTTAAAACCACGAAGAAAAACTCTTAAACATAAACTTAATGCACAAATTTTACAATGGGGTCTAAAATTTGGGGTGTTAAAGGCGACATCATTTTATAAAGAATATTTTGTATCGGGGCGTTTACCCTTAAAAATGCATGTTATTGGAAAACGAGTCGTTTTCATATTTGAGGTAAATCATTTTGAAATATTATGACTTAAATTGCATTCTTTCCTTTTAATGATTTATTTATTCATGTTGAAAACTCTTGAATTCACTAGGTGTTAGCCTAACTTTTTTATTTGTTGGCATGTGCATCAGGTCCCGGTTGGGTGTGGTACTAGCGACACTGTGAAGAGATGAGAAATAGATTATGCTCGAGGGTGAGTGGTTTGGTGAAGTCTTCCCCCATTATTTTGGGTTATAACATTTTGTATTTGGGTTTAGTAACATCCGAACTTTGATTAGTCTATGTGTAAGGCTTTATTTATATTTGTGGATGTTTAAATCTAGAACAGTATTTCATGAATAGACTTGTTGTAAGATACTTTGTCTTTCTTTGAGGCATTTTTGAAAATTTTAAATTAGTTGCTCCTTTTTGACTTGAGGGTGTTACACCACAAGTCTTGCACCCACACTTCTTTTACTTATTGTTAATTACATCAATGATAACACCAACTAACCAATAATATTTTTTCCACATCGCCATCTGAAGTTAGCTTTTCATCTCGAGATCTTGCAAATTAAGATACCTATCCCTGTGGAATACGATACTTGGTTCTTACCATTTTATTACTTGAAAGACGATATAAATCCATCTTGTATACTTGCTTTTTGGTTCTATTTATCACATGTCTGTAGGTGTGTAAAAAGCACTATTCGACGTCAACAACCAATTTAGTTAGAAAGGCTCACCTGTCGTCTTTGCTTAACTCCTCTCACTTACGCTTCTGGTTCTTAACCCGAATACCTACGACTAAAATGAAGTGCAAGAGTGATAAGTCATTCGATCATCCCTCAGGGTTGACCCTAAATAACATTCTAGACGACACTTCGGACTTGACCCGCAGAAAACGGCGCATGTACAAGAAATAAAACCCACAGAGCCGGAACTGAGTTTCCGGATTCTCCATCCGGAACTCTCTCACCCGGGTTTTCCCCTTACCTGGAACTCCTCCCAACCGGGTCCTCCCTTTACCGAGTTTTGGCCTCTCCACCCGGGTCCTCCCTTTACCGGGTTCGGCCTTCCCACCCAGGTTTCCCCTTTACCAGGTTTCGGCCTCCATCGGTAATAGGTGATTCCCGGGTATCGCTAAAACCTTCAAGTGCCTCAAATTGAGGGTTTGCCTAACAAGAAACGGTTCCAAACCTCTAACTCGGTAAGTTAATTGTCTAAACTCACCTTAATCATTAAACAACAACAAAATCTCCAAAAATGATACCCAACCTCAATGGAATCAACCGATTAACAATTTGTTTACTACCAAAACCCAACAAACAAAAGTCATAATAAACAATGTTGAGGGATAGGGTCAGAGTTTTACCTTGAAAAAGGTTGGTGCAGGCTCTTCTTCCAATTCAGCAATCCTCTTAGACTTTTCCCAATATCGCACTCCAATTTTCACACACACACCTTTCACAAAGTTCTCTCAGCCTCCACAGTGGAAATGATTAGAGGATAAGGGTATTAGGGGTTTAATCCCCTTTCCCATTATTTACAACTTAGTCCTTGAACTTTAGGCTTCCAACAAAAATTCCACCAAACATCCAATTTCTTTAAAATTAAGGTCTCGGTTATTACAACTGAATTTGTTGGGTTATGTTTAAAGATGCTTTTAAACCGGCCAACTGAACCCATGTATAGCCCTACAAACACCCCTCCCCTTTAAGGACTCATCATGGTCGTTAAGTTATGCCCCACCATCCTAATGGTATTAGGATTTTGATTATGATACTATCTGTAAAGCCCCTAGCTCAAGCCTCAAAGTAACATGTTGATCCAATAACCTTCGAATCAACATTTAGATGAAAGTTATTAGTAGTCTACAATTTTGAGTTTATAAATATCTCATAAATCTAAATTATCTAGTAATATGGGTTGGGTTGTTACGCTTTCAATTTAGGTCCTTTTCTAGACAAATAAAGTTATAAATATTTTTTAAGACAACATTAAAAGTTGTTTGTATTTTTTTTGTTTGATGGAGTATGGAATATACAATGTTCGATCACATGTATACTACAACAAAAAGATCATTTAATTATGAGTTAAATATTTCTATTATTTTAAGGACATCCATAATATGGAGGTTTTTCACTAGGGTTTGACACCCTTTTCATATCACACCATTGTCAAATCTATAACTTAAAACCTCTACAATATCTTTATTATGATAAAAATATCTCTCAAACATTTCAAGGTCCTACCATTTTAAATTTATTACAGTTTATAATTTTATATTCTTATTTATTGAAATCTATATATTGACATTTATACAAAGGCTTGTTTATTTTTATAGTGAAAATATTATTACTTTAATTATGTAAATTTTTACATAAATTTTTTATTTAAATACATTAATACATTATATATCATATATAATTTATTCTAAAAAATCCCTAAATTTTATAAAATTATATAGAAATTTGGTTATAAAGAAATCCACAGAATTTGTATAAAAATGTGTACAATAAGAATTTTACAAAAATAAATTTATCAAAATTGGGTTTTCAAAGAATTCGTAAATTTTTTATAAAAATATGTACAACTTTTTATTAAGTTAAAAAATATAATTACTTTTATTATATGTTTAGTTTATATAAAAATTGATTAAATACGAACTTTTAATAAAATTCAATAAATCTGATTAAATACAAAAAGAGCTCTGGTAAAAAAAACCTCCCATTATATTAAAAAGCCTTAAACACGTTACGATGCTCTCAGTAACAAAACAACCAGAATAACATCATGAACTATTTAATTTGCAATACCGACAATGGCTAAATTTTAACTCAAGTTTTTTTTTTTTCATCATAGAATAGAGTAATTACGGTTGTAGTCCCTGATATTTATAAATAGTTTTGATTTTATCCCTATGGTTTTAAAATTTGTGATTTTCATCCTATAGTTTGTAAGTTATTGTTATTTTCATTGTTAGACTAATTTCTACCTTTAAGTATAAGAGACTAAAACAATAACGAGTTGTAAACTACAGGAACAAAAACAATACTAAATTGCAAATGCTAAGAACGAAAATAGCAATTAATTAAAAACTTTACAATAAAAAATCATAGTTTTTTAACAAAGTAATTTACTCCAAAAAATAAATAAAACTCTCACGTGTAACAATTATTAAATAATACTACTCAAAATATAATATCGAAATTCAAAATCAATAATTTATCTTGAATAAGTCTATAACCCGCTAAGAGCATCCATAATTGATTGTTTTATATTGATTTTTTATGAGGTTTTTATAAAAATATCTTCAATAAAAGGTTTTAATAAAGCAAAAAAAAAAAAAAAAAAGTTGTTATAGAATCTTGATTGAAGATGTTGTAAGCAATTCCATAATGGGAGGTTTTCGGAGAGTTCCTTGTTACAAGAACTTGGTTCTAAAACAAAAACCAAGTTATTTCATATAATATAATGTGTCATTCATTCTTACTTAATTAGTTAATGTATTTTATTTTAATCAATCTATAGTGTGTATATATATATATATATATATATGTATATATATGGAGAGGTTCATTTGAGAAATGGTAAATATATGAGAAATATAGAAGTAATCTTAGCCATTCATCTGGTCAACATTTACGGCTTTTACCGCGAAGCACCGAATAATTCGTTGTGTGGTCTATAGAAGGTAAAGGGGTAATTTCGTAAAATACACGGGATGAGTTCATATATGAATCTGTATGAATCACAAAGATTCATATATGAATCTGTTAATTAGTTCAACTGATTCATATATGAATCTTTGTGATTTATACAGATTTATATATGAATCTTTGTGATTCACAAAGGTTCATATATGAATCTTTGTGATTCATACAGATTCATATATGAATCACAAAGGTTCATATATGAATCTGTTAGTTAGTTCAATTGATTCATATATGAATCACAAAGGTTCATATATGAATCAGTTAAAAGAGTTCAGTTGTGAATTGCACTGGATCATATACATGTTCATATATGAACACAACCCGTGTGTTTTGTAAAATTTACGAAATTGTCCTTCTATTTTTGGGATAGCCGCAACTTTTGACCGGTCAAAGTCGCAATATTTGACTAGTCAAATCCGATCTTGACCATATGAATGACTAGGATTATTTCTCTATTTCTCATATATTTACTATTTCTCAAATGAACCAAACACTATATATATATATATATATATATATATATTGATATATAAGTACATGGGATCACCAGGGACGGACCCATAAATTTTTTTATACGGTGACACCATATGATATAAACAAAAAATAATTACAAAAAATACGGTTTTTATCGGCATGACTTCATCTTTTTAAAGTTCAATATTTTATGATGTGTTTTTAGCCTCATTCCATCATTTCGAGGGATTTCTTAAAGTTTTTTGTTTGATTTCGATGGATTTTTATGGTTTTTTTTTATCGATTCCGATGAATTTTTTCGATTTTTTTGGTTGATTTCAAAGAGTTTTTTTTTTTTTTTTTCTGTTTTTTGGTTGATTAACAGACGTTGGGCTAGAATAGAAGTGAAGAATTATGTTTTCAAATTAGGATTTGGTGCACCTTTGAAGTTTCGAAAATAAATACGGTAGCACACTCGAAAACGATACGGTTGCACCTTTCACGAACGTAAAAATTTTACCCTTCGTCGGAGAAATGATACGGTGGCACGTGCCACCGTCACCACCCTTCTATGTCCGTCCCTGGGGATCACAGAAATTGTAGGAGGTTTTAAAGAGCATCTCCTATGGAAGGTATAAGAATCTCAAATATTTTGAGTTTATGTATAAGAATCATGGTTCTTACCTATATAATTATTAATATGTATATATTTATTTAACTTATATCATACATGAGACCCATATAGGTTCTTATAAGAACAATCATTATGAAGTTTTATTTAAATTCTTAATTTGATGGGTTGAGAATATTGTGTCATGAAAAAAGTACAAAAGGTTTGTTTTTATAAGAACCTCTATTAGAGACGTTTTTATAAGAGCTACTATTACCGATATTTATTCAGATTCCGAATTTAGTGAGTTAGAAGTGATGTGACAATAATTTTTTTTTATATAAAATAGATTCTTATAACAACCTATGGATATGGGAGGGGTGTTGTATCCCTACCCCTCCTCACTCACATACCCCCTCCTACCTCACTCACATATCCCTATAGGAGGGGGTATGAATAGAATTCACCTATGAGAGATGCTCAAACCATAGTACAAATATATATTGTTGAGTTGACACTTATGCTACAAAAAGAAAATGGTAAGCTAAATGTGTTGAGTTGACACTGATATTTCAAAAAGGGGAGACTAATGACACCCTATACTTTGTTAATAACACCATTATAAATGATTTTCTCTTCATACACATCAACATCAAAACCTCCGTTTTACATTCCCAATGCATGAATTGACTTGATTTTGACATTAATAAGGGTGCCATTAACATTGCCTTCAAAAAGAATGAGGTAAACTAAATGTACCCCTATAAACTAAAATTCTTCTCACAAACATCAACATCAAAAATTCCTTCTTAGACTTCCATGTACGATTGACTTGATTTTAATTTATATAAGAATACATATAACAACACGAAAAAAATACATACACTTGATTATTATAAGTCGGATTCGCTAAACGAGCCCAAATAAACAAAAGTAACATTATCGTTGACCTAGAGATAAAAAATATACTCCTGTCGACCTGTTCTATCAACCAAGACTATGGGGCTGTTTGTTTACCTCTTAATGGTTCCATTAAGAGGCAAAAAAAATGTCTGTCTCTTAATAGTTTCAAAATCCTCTGAATGTTTGTATTTTGACCCTACCTTAACCATTCAGAGCCCTGACTTCATTCTGAACAATTAACAAACAATCATATTTTATTTCGCACTATATCATAAGAGTCTATTAATCATTTTGACCACTTAATCATTCTGCACAAACCATTCAACAACTACCAAATAGCCCCTATATTTCTACAAATATATTGATCAAGAAAAAACAAAACACAAGACTTCCTATTGGGCTAGTTTCTCATGTTTATACCCATTGTCATAGAGTCAAACATTCTACTTAAATTTAATGAATAACTAAAGATTTTTCTAAAACTTTTGAAAACACAAATAAACATGAAAAATACAAAAAAAAGATTAGATTAGAGCCATGGGAAGAAGACTCCAAATGGGTCTCTGCCACATGCTATGTCTATCTATTTTTTGACTCTTCCATTTGTCCCTCTCTTTGCAGTTTCCCTTTTAATGCAAATAACCCCCTTCCTATTTATTTATTGCTCATGTGTGGTCAATCTCATATGGCCCTTCCCTTCAGGCAATTCAATGCCCTCTTTATTTTTCACTTCACCCCCTTTAACTTTCATCAATTTATCATTCCTCCCCTTTAACTTGCTACTATTTATTTATGTCTAAATTTAAGATAATAAGAATAAAGTGAATGTATTTACTATTTATTCAACTTTGGCAAACAAGCAATTTTTTTTCTCTTTTAAGTGTAAAAAAATAAATAACATTCTCTTTTTGGTTAGTTTTTAACAACGATTTTTGTCCTTGTAGCTTGTTAAAAATTGTGACTTTCATCACTTTGTTTTAGAAATTATGGTTTTCGTTCTTGTGGTTTGTAAAGAGCAATTCATTGGTGTTTTTGTCTATGAGGCTAATGCCATCAGTGGTTACCGTTAAGTATGAGGGATGAAACTATGATGAATTGTAGATAGCGGGGATGATAAAATAATGAATTGTAAACCATAAGGACAAAAATTGTAATTTTAAAAACACGTGGGCATAAATAGCAATTTTCAACAAATCACTTGGACTAAAAATGTAATTTACTATAATTATTTTTACAATCTTTAATTGGTAATCGTTATTTGCTATTGGTACACAAGTTTTATTTTGAGGTTTTTTCTTGTTGCTGAGACTATTTGAAGTATTCGTTTTAACACCCTCGTTTTTATCTTGAAAACATATATCATGCTTATCATACTGATTCTCATAATAAACGTAATTATCATTGAAAAATTTCATGAAAATCTTCAAATACTGAAAATAACTCGTGGCGGATGTGTTTACAACTGAAATAAACATTCTAATACTGAAATCAAATGTCTAACACATCTATTTCATCTCATACCGAACTAAAACATTATTGGAAAACTATAACTGAAATAAACATTCCAATACTTAATGAACGAAGTCTAGCATATTTAGACCTTCCATTTGCCCATGTTTACTCTTGATGGTATTGTTCTTAATATATCTGTGATTAGTCGGCTAATAAGCTCATTGAGTTCATGATTTCATGCAACAAACATGCATACACCGAAAAGATTTCTCCTTAATAATTTGTTATAAACATAAAATCATGTTATGAAAACTAACTAACAATTATTAAAATAACAAAGATAACAAAAGACTCATTATAAAATTGAGATGATCTCACTATTATGCGTATGGTATGGATCGATCCCTGACACCCCTCTTACTTTGGCTTGGATGGGACATACGTAATCATGGCAGATCTGATCCTCATGGCCTAGGTAAGCATGCCCATGTCTCCTTAAATGCAACTGGCGACAAGTAGGTGGATCCTTAGACATACCCAATTTTATTTTTCATGCATGGCATTGAAACATAGCAGATCTCATCCAACATGTTGAAAATGATTTGATACAATTAAATCATACATTGGCAAATTTAAGAAAAGATTAGAGGTGGCATAGGCCATCATTGAACTTGTTCGACATATCGTGAAATTTTATGGCCCTTAATGGTGCTAACACCAAGATTTGTTGTGTTACCATTGTTGTCGAAAAGTTGAAAGACTGCAAAATTAAGACAATTTTTAGTGATCTCGTGTCTAAATACCCTACATAAGATGCTAGAAAAATTCCAAAAACCAAAGTGAACTTTTCGATCAACCTCGTACTACATTCATGTTTGCAGGATGAGCATGTGCACACAATTTGAGTGGCTCTTGAATTCAATCTGTTTGAACACGTGCACCTTATACAATACACACGTGGAGAGAGTGCTTTATGCCAATAAATCTTAACTCCATCACTTAAGTCATGGTATATAAACAAGCCTTAAGTTCTAGATGTCACCTATGTGGGACAAGCCTTTCTCACAAACCAACACTTATGATCCACTTCAGTGCACCACTTAAAGATCTGATTTCTCATTCATTTGATGTTTTCGACAATCTTTGTGTTGTTACATAGCTTTCCTGAAAAACTCAACCTCAAAAAACACTTAGGAGGCACTTGGTTCATTTTAGGGAATATGAATGGGGAAGGGAGTAAGAATGACGAGGAGCGGGAACCGGGATTCCTATTGCATTGATGTTGTTTGGTAGAACACGGGGGATGTAAATCATTTTCATAAACTTGTTGGGTTTGTTGGTATCAATTCTTCTCTTATTTTCATATATTTGCAAAGATCAAATTTCTTTTGCATTCAATCAGTTTTTTTTCTACAAACAAGCCTCATAGACAACATATGTGGGCTTCTTCTATAAACAAACAAGTGATTAAGTTCTTCTGCTTGCTAACAAACAACTAAGATCGAGTTTCTTCTACAACTGGTGTGGATTATTTTTGCAAACAAACAACAAAGATCGTATTTCTTTTGCAAAATGATCAGAATTTCAAAACCCCAAATAGCCATTTCAATCGAATATGAAATTTGTAAAAGCAAGCGAAATCAGAAGAATCTGATTGAATAACAGATAAATCTTAACGACGAGAGCAAAAATGAGAATCAAAATGTTCCAATTATGGTAAGGTAATCCACAAAGTTGTGGTTACCTTTAATATTTCTCCTATCATAACGAAATTCATGAGTGGAACGATTCTGATACAATGACAATCTAGAAACAAAACTAAGGTTCTTTTGATTAACGTGATAACTGAAAATAAGTTAAACCTTGGTTTGTATACAATTAGGATTAACAAAAGCAAATAAAAAATGAATAATAACAAATTAAGAAATAATTATGAATTTGATAATAATGTATGCTAACAAATAACAACTTGATGGGTTCACATATGTACAAAGTAAAATGGTGTTTGGTGAGAAAATAAAATTGAAGTAAATCCCCAAATTTGTGCTGAATTTCTCTGATATTTAATGTACTCATTGGTTTGTACACTTGATGATGGATTGATGGTTCAATTTCACAACTCATATTTATTCCTCATCATTATCTTTTGTTGTTTTATATCACACCACTTTTATCTTCACCACAAATATATAAATAAATATAAGAGTAAATGACGTGATTTTTTCTCTCTTGATTAGGTATTACTATAAGCGTACTCGTACAATGCAGCGAAATATATCACGATTTTAATGTTTCATTTTATTTTTTTGCTTTTTGTCGATTTACAATACGATTTTGGATAGTTTTGAGAGTGTGATAATGATTTTTTTATAAATTTGTTTAATATAAGCCTAATAATATATATATATATATACTTTTTATAAAAAAAAGACAAGTATTTTGTTAGAATTCAATGATTATATTATATATTTTAAATTATTTATATTTAAATTGAGATATTGATCCTGTTTTGATTATATTTATCAGTTAATTATGAATTCAAACATATAGCTTTAAAACTTGTACTCATGCATCATGACTTGTAATCCTAAATTTTAAGTAATATGTATTAATAAACAGTACTTAATGCATAAAATCTTGTTTTTTTAAAAGTTTATTTGATAGTTTAATAATAATATAATGTTTTTTTATAAAATAAACATTAAATATTTGTTACATTTTCTTAATTATATTTTAGAGTTTTTATATTTAAAATTTTATGCGGGGATGATTTTAGGGGAGTTGAAGTTGAGAGTGATTTTAGGGGAGTTAAAGTGGTTAGAGATAATTATTGAAAGTTAATAAATAACATTAAATGTAGTACATAAGGCTTTAATGGTTGTTTTTAAGAGATTTTAAGTAATTAACATTAATAACGGTAGATTAAACTTTAACAATTGTTTTTAAGAGTTTTTTTATGCATGCTTTATAATATAGTATAGATTAACCGTCTTTGATCACTTTTTCAAAATACAATGAAACGTGTTTTTATGGTTGCATTATTTTAACAAGCTATATTTATGTGATTGCATTATTTTTTAATGACTTGGGTCCCTCAGTTGCATTTTTTTAATGAGTTGAGTTCCTAGTTATAACACCCATAAACTTCGAAAATAACAGACAAATTTAAAACTTCCAAAAACCCTTAAATACATGACATCGAAATGACAATTATCTAAAGTACAAGGAAGAATCACTACAACATGTATCAGAGTTCTAACGGAACTATCTAGTCCCACAAACGGGGACAAAATTAGTTGGGTGTTACTAAAACCTCCAAATCTGCTATCTTCACCAAACCGGATGACGTTACTAAAGTCATCCTATCGGAACTTCTACCAAGCTCCACTCACCACTCCGATCCATTTAAGACCTGATATACATGTCGAAAAGAAAAAGTGTTAAGCTTAACGCCTAATGAGTTAAAGCAATTTTATCACATAAATCATAAAACGATTAAAAAGAGAATACTTTTTTTCTAAAAACAACCGCCCCCGAAATATTGGTTATAAAATGGCTTTGATCACAAACATATTTTTTTCAATACAAAATGCCCCTTTCCAAATAATGTTCACTAGCCAATTTCCCAAAAACGCACCTACGAGATATTTCATCAAAATACTATTTATATAAATAAAATGGTACGTTTTAACACCGAAGGTGCGGGTAAGGGAATACCTGAAGATAACACCTTTCGATGACGGAGGAGACCTGATTCCATCGAATGTGGCGGAACACATAGTTAAGCCACTTATCAACGTTTTCGAGATTCACATAAGGCCATGGATCCCCGTATACGGTTCCTCTGAGCAACCACCACAAAATACCCAAATGACCCTAGTGTCTACTCAACCTCTAGATGAGTGTTACCACAAAAGTCACAAGTCCCCGCATCTGGTTCACCATGGGCACCACCGTAAGACTTAGCTCTGTATACGGCTCTACAGAGCACCACCGCAAGCTTACATAAAAACATGACTTGAGGACCACTCACTAGACTCAAACATGAACGTTAAAAGCTCCATGATGAACAACCCGAATCCTATGCCTATGGATCCATCGTATTACAGTCTAAATATTACATGACTCCATATGAATGAACTAATGCATCCAAGACATGTAATAACTAACATTTGTGTAATAATCACATTTCCATAAAACGCCCATATTGAGTTATTTAAACCGGACAACGTGCCAAAACTCATTAGAGTATAATTCAAGCCATAAGGCATCATAAAACAATGGCAAAATAATAAATCGAATATGGCTACATATACAGAAGTATAACTTTCCCAAAATCGATATTTCTCTGACGTATAATTGGCCGAAGGCCTAAATTGTAAGATTCACAATTTTCCAAAATACTCATAGTGTCAAAAATGACAGTTTCCATTTACTCATATTGTTAAAGCCGAAATAGTTTAAAGCACCAATATCCCAAAACTCATAAGTACGGTAAAATCCCAAAATAACTATTTGTACCCAACTTTTCACAAAATAAAAACCCAACACATTATATTGCCTAAATTCTCCAATAAATCCAACATAACCCATTAGTAGATTTAAATATCATTTTCGAGGATAAAATACCCAAACACACTTAGCAAACCAATAAAAAGCTTTGACATCCCAAGTATGTACAAATACCTATTCAACCATAAAACTCATCGATTATAAAGTATGCATGTAACATATGTTCAAAATCCCCTTTCTGGTGACTAAAACATCTCATAAAATGTTGTAAACCATTTCCAAGGGTTTTATAGCACAAATATGTGTAAGTGTTACAAATATTCACAAAACTTATCAAAATAAAGTAAATTCATGGATATACTTTCAAAACCCCAAAATATGCGCATTTTGATATATATAGTTTTCCAAAGCAACTAGAACTCGCCTTGCTAGATTTAGACTAAATATAGGTTTTTACCCCAAACTTGAGCTTTCTTGATGAAGGCTTCAGATCTACAAACATCCATCTCTAGAAACCTTATCTAGGTCACAAACAAACCAAAACACACCGAGAGTAACTCCCAAAATCAGATCCACACTAATCTTTACCAAAACCCCAAGTTTCCAAAATATCCAAAAATAGATCGAAACTCATAATACAAGAGATACATCAAGGGAGACGTTCTAGGAGGTTAAGGGTGAAAGGTTTTAACAGAACAAAGGTCTAGGAATGGTTATAATGACTTACAAGTGGTTTTCTTGGGAAGCTCCAAGATATGCCAACAATGGTGAAGAGATGATGAAGAAGATGAAGGTGTTGATCTTAGGTTGATGATGAATACTTTGAGGAAAAATAATGGTTGAACACATCAATGAAACCCCAAAATCAGACCTAACCCTAGTTTTTCTGGTGGGAGAGTTTTAGAAGAAGAGAATCAAGAGAAAATGAGGGTAAAGGCCGGTTTTTCCCTTTTTATTCGCACAGAGCTCGCGTGCAGGCCACGGCGCGGTTCGACTCGCACGGGGAGCCGCGCCGAGGTATGGAGTTGAGACGGGACAGAGCCCCGCGCGGATGCTCGCGCGGTTCGACTCGCACGGAGAGCCACGCGGAACACTGCCGACGCTTTTTGTTTACCTCTTGGCTACTTCGCTCAATCATCAAATTAGGACGGTAACTCCCAAAATTCAGAGTATTACACTCGACTTGATTCGAGCTCAAGCATTGGTATACTCGACTCAAACTCCATATCCATTTCACTGTAACACCCATAATTTTTGGTCGGTAAGGGTCACCAGACGTTTTTTGAAACTTGTAAATGGTGGGATTGTGTTAGGAAAACATCATTCAAGTCCCTTGGATTATTGGGAGCTTTCGAGCGCGAAAAAGGAAGGAATTCGGAGCTCTGCACTGTCTGGGCGACAGTGTCCGGCGATAGTGACATGTCACTATCGCGTGGGACAATCGCGGACATGGTACCGCAAGTGCCTGGGCGCGGGCGACAATGCCACGCGACTATACCAAGGGCATAGTCACCGGTCATTGTTGCGGTCGGGGGTAGGGACTTTTAAAACTCGAATTTTGCCTATCTCATCCCATTTGTTGCAACCTCATTCAACCCTACCCTCTCCTTTCTCTCTAAACCGAACCTCATGACCACCATTGTTGATTTTGAGCTTTTGATACTCAATTATCTCGGGATTTCAAGTGATACTTCAGCATCTAACAAGGTTATGGAAGCTTAACCTCAATCTCTCCACTTTATCATCTTCATCACCAACTTTCTAAGGTTTTATCAAACCCTCTTCAAGACCCTCTCCATTCTCTTAAAGGTTGTAGTGGTGGCTCACATGGGTGACCTAGAGAAGTATAGTTGATGGATTCGATCTATGGTAAAGGTAATATTCCCTTTTTTTCATATATTGAAATTAGGGTGTTGGGTATAAGTTGAGGTTTTCATGTTTAATGTTTGGGGAATGATTCTTAATGGTTGAATATGAGTATTTATGGTTGAAAACTTATAGATCTAGGTTTTTGGAAGATTTGTCTTGTGGATTCAAGTTCCTTCAAGGAAGCTCACGTTTGGGGTAAAATCTAGATTTAGCCTAAATCTAGCAAGGTGAGTTCAAGTTGATTTGTGAAAACGGTGTGCATGCCAAAATGTTTATTTTAAAGTGTTGGTGTTTTACATTAAAATGTTAACTGCTAATAAGTTGGATTATTTGGAAGTGTTTAACTTTGTAAACTTATAAAACACCCATCTTGGGGATTTTTGAGTATGTTGTTAAATGCAACGAAATGAAAATGATTTGATGACTTATTTACCTAAATGGAAAGTATTGGGTAAGAATGCATTTTTATGATTGTTGGTATTAAGTGCATTTTGTATCGTGAAATGTTTTAAAAATACCACCGTGTGAGTCATGGACGCTTGGTCATTCCCAATCTTGCAAACGTTTCTGAATTTATGGACCTTTGGTTTTGGGAAAAGATGTAACTCAAGTATTTTATTGAGTAAACCGGTGATATTGGTATTTAAATGATTTATCGTATGGGTATAAATCTCTTGAGTAATTGTCATTTAAATGTGTGTCATGGGACATTTTAGAAAGAGTAAATGAGATTATAAACTTATTTGGAAAATGATTTATGTTGGTGTTTATTCATGTAGTTGAAGCATGTGTTTGCATAATTGTGGTCGTTGCATTTTATTGCATTTTGTGGATTTTAGCATATGGTCGTTCGATTGGTTGAGCTTAAGGCTCAGTTTTCGGCTTTGTCGGGTATTGGAGACTTTTGTCCGATTTTAATAACTTAAAGTGGAGCTTTAGGTGTGAGTTGCATTTATTGCACTTTATTTTGGAGAATACATGTTTTGAGTGCGTGTGTCATTCATTGGGAGTCATGTATTTTAGACTGTAATGCATTTGGATCCATAGGCATGTGAGTCAGTCATATTTAAGGATGAGGAGTCTTGATATTCTCACCTTGGGAATTTATGTCGTGTTGGCATTATTGTTGTCCCGGTTGTTTGGCGAAGACGAACCTTTATGGGTTGTACTTCAGGACCATAGGTCTTGTGTTTGAATGTCTAATTCTTGTGCACGAGGTTAGACATCGAGAATTATCAAGTAAGGAGTTGAGGCTCCTATCTTGAATGCTAGGGAGTAGGCACTAGGAGTTGAATGAGTACCCTGAGGATGAAACTCCACTAGAGACCGAACAGGCAATAAGATCGTGTATCCTTGAGGTGTAGCTCGGCAGAGCAGGCTATAGGGGATACGGTGTTTGGGGCTTGAAATAAAGTCCGACTGGAGGTGTAGCTCGACGGAGCAGGCAATACAGTCACGATCTCAGGTGTAGTTCGACAACATGGTTATGTGGCTTAACTTTGTTTTCCCCTACGTACAATGGAATCGGGTCTCCCCCGTCACCAGAAGGTGTTATTTGGGTATTAAAGGGAATTATTTTATTATCCACATTTTCGGTGACATGTTGCATATATGGGTTTGTTTACTCAAGATATGTGGGTTGTGTATTATGCCCCGCCCACGTTTGGGGTGTTTCGTGAAGTAAAATTTTATTTCGAATTATTATAAATTGGGAGTTTGCTTACTATTCAATTTTTTGGGTGAGTTTGGGATAAAATGGTGTTATGAAAGAAGGTTCAAGTTGGGTCCCTTGTTTTAAAGGTGTTTTTGGAAAAATGTTGTCGTTTGATATTTAAAGTAAATCTTTTGATTGTCTACGATTTAAATTGCATTCTTTCCCTTTAACAAATATATCTATTCCATGTTGTAAACTTTTGAACTCACTAGGCGTTAGCCTAACCTTTTTATTTGTCGTCATGTGCATCAGGTTCCGGATGGGGGAAATGGATCTAGCGTTTTTGGTGAAGTATTGAGTGCTAAGAGTATGTACAAGAGTGAGTAGTTTGATGAAGTCTTATGCGCTAGTATTGAGAAGAGCAACTTGTATTTGGGTTTAGTAACACTCGACCTTGAGTTAGTTTCTATGTAAGATTTTATTTGTCTTGTTGATGGATAATTCTAGAATCGTATTTTAAGTATAGACTTGTCGGATGAAGTTTCATCCATCTTTGAGGTACATTTGAAAATTTTAAATTAGTTGCTCTTTCCGAATTGAGGGTATTACATTTCACAAACTTAAATTCGACTCAGAAAGTCGCGAGTAATTAAAAACTAAGTTCGATAGAAATTTTGTAAACTCAAACTTGAGCTCGAACTCGTTTGAAGCTCAGAACTGTTAGTGAATGCCTAAAATCTAATCATGCAATGATTGTAATTTTGAGTTTTGTTTCATGAAATTAATAAATAAAAGGCATTGCCCAATTTATTATGTCTATGTTATATTATGTGTTTTAATTATTCATAATAAATAACCTTAGAATAATGTATTCTAAATGTCCCTAGTTAAATATTATTTTGGGTTTTAAGGTTGAAGTAATATGAGAATGACTAGCATATGTAGGGATTCATATAGAGATATTGGATCTGCATATGGGTACAAAATGGAGATTTTGTGTATCGGACGTGACTCGCTATGAGAACACTTCATTGGATGTCATGTGAGTGTCATAAGTGTTTCTCATATGGTCAATGTACATGCAATTCTTTGACCTGAGAAATATGGAGTTTGTTATGTGTGAGTAATATATTTTGACATTTGTTCTAATCATTCCATAACTGGGTGATAGAATTATTGTTGGGTATGTTATAAATCACATGGTAGAACTAGCATGTATCGAGATAGGATTTGTCCCTCCTTTATGACGGGAGTGATGTCTCTTGGCCCCTTGATAAATATATACTAAGGAAATACATGCATGCTCAGATAAATGATATAAGATATCAATTTCTGTTTTTATTAGTATATTAGGGTATCAAGAAACTAGATATTGGACATAACGAGAATGACACATTCAATGTCTCGTGTTCAATCTGGACATCAAGGACAAAAGAATTAAATATGTAAACTAAAATTGACTACAAACTGATAATTTGTTGTATCACCAATTCTCGTCATTTGGGTGATGATGATGTATTGCTAGATACCGCTCATTGTTTATTATTATAAATACGATATTTATATTTATCACTGTTCTAAAAAACTCGCCGCACAGCCGCCATGGCGTGCCATGGCACCAAGGCTTGTGTGTCACACCGCGTTAAGCCTATGGCACGCCATGGCCTAATGCGCAGTTATCATAATGAAATATTTTATTTTTCTTTACGTTTTTAATGTCTTATTTGCAAGTTTCCAATATATATAACCTAATTTAACTTGCTTATTATTATTGACTCATTGAGTAACACTACAAAACATACGTTTTTATATATATATATATATATATATATATATATATATATGAATTAGAAATTTGACGCCATAAGTTACACCATGGCTTCGCCGTGGATCCTAAGGCTTGAGGTTTGGTCTCGCCGCCTCGTCCCGCCTCACGCCATTTAGAACCTTGATATTTATTAACAACATGTCAAGAATCCATTGGGTCACACACATTGAACATATTCGAATAAGAAGTTTAATAATTAAAACGTTTAATTATTATATCTGATTTGTATTCATTTAATCTGATTAAATAAAATCAGATATTATTTATGTTGGACATAAATAAAGTTGACTAGGTATGCTTATGTAAGAAAATGATGGTGCATGACCACTCTTACACTCAAGTAAGGTGTGGAGATGATGGTGATCTTTTAGGCCGTACTTTCATCACCATATATAATGTATGACATTGTATGCAATTTGTTTTGTTCTTGCAATTATCTCTAAAATCACCTACAACTATATGTTCTATTTCCTTTCTAAATTTTGAACTTGTGACTAGCATCACGAGAAAGCAAATGATTCGGATTGTTCGCGTGGATACCGTGGAGGCATCAAGCTTGCTTTGTTGCTGTGATTCAAAGTCTCGTTAATTGTGAGGTATAAGTTCAAAACACTCGATTTATTCTTGTTCGTATGGGTCCTTGGAGGGTTGCGGTTTTATTTTTTGCTGTGCTTGAGATCCCGTAACCCAACAGTGGTATCAGAGCTACTTACGAACCTCTAGATCGGTTTTTTGTGCCATGCATGCATTTTTAAAACTGTTTTGCTGCTGAATGTTTTTGTTTCGTAAATGTTTTGGTTTTTTCGTCCTTGAAAGATTATGAATCTGAGAAAACTTAAAACATAAAAAACGTGGAGCTTTCTGTTAGGTTTCCACAGGAATTTGAATCACATCATTTTGACTTCGTATGAATTATTTATGATTTGTTTACGACAGTGTCGCAATGCTGTTCGAAAATCGAACACACTACGGGTTTGACTTGATTTTTGACAGGCCCTTTTGTTTACCTTAGGGTGAGACTGATAATACCAAAAAGCAAGTATACAAATTGGTACTATGTCGCCTTACAAGTAATAAAATGGTAAAGATACCAGATATCGTCCCACAGAGATTGGACTAAAAAGTGTGTTAAAAGTATGATGAAAGATGAGATTTCAGATGACGAATTTGAAGCAATATCTTTGGAAAGTTGGTTAACACAAATCTAAATGACAAGAATAAAAGAGAAGCAAGGGTGTAAGACTTTTGATGGTATATGGATCCAAATTACAGTAGGCCAATGCTACAACACTTGTCATAGCATGATGCTATTTGAGTGCTGCAGCATGCTTCTGACTCTAACTAGTTTCATTATCAATTTTAAGACACGTTCCTCTCAGACTCTCACCATCCCATTATTTCAGTAGCTATGAACCATCTCATCTCTGAGCAAGGTTCCAGATAAGGGAATGATGGGAATGAAGTTCTCAAAATATACGGCGAAACAAATTCTCTTCGTTAAAAGTTACTCTTTCGAAATAACCCCCGTACCTCCCAAGTTGATGTATTCCAAATAGCTTATCTCTAAGTCTATTCCATTTTAACCTTTTGAAAAAGTGATAACTTATCAAGAATGGATCATTTTAAATGACACAAGTAACAACTCTCGTTGCAAGTAACTCTTTCGATATTACCTCTTATGTCACTAAATTGACGTGCTATTAAATGGCCTATCTCTAGGTCCATGACACTATTACACTATCAAAATAATCAATTTGTCAAAAAGTTTTGTTATCTTGATAAAACTTGAGTTGGAATAATAAAATTTCGTTAAAGTCACAAAAACCCACTTTCTTTTAGATCCACATAACCACCCTTTGCCTCACACCCAAGCTAGATGATTAGCTACTCATTACAATAAAGAAATAAAAACTACTACTAAGAATTAAAAAGATAAACATAATGGAAATTTCTCTTGAAATGTAAATGACTTGAAAGTATATAAATATATGTATAGATGTATAGCTAAAAATGCAAAGACGAGAATGTAAATTACAAGGAAATGGAAATGACAAGAAAGTAATCTTGAAGATAACTACAATGAACTTTAACTACTAAGATCTAAAACAAAAGAGTAAAGGAAAGGCTAGAGATGCAAGATGAAGAAATGAAATACAACCAAATGAAATGTGCAGGTGGGTGCTATTTCAATGCTGCAACATGCATATTCAAACATGAAGATTATATAAAAATGATGAAGAACACGATGAAGATCATAAGAACATAAGCATAAATTCTGGAAATTAACGAGGACACTGGACTGGAATAGGACCAGTTCGTGAGCTAGACAGAAAGTAAAAGATTACACTAAGCATAACAAGAATGAAAACTTTAAAGAAAATATGAAGAACAAGATGAAGAACATAAACACTTAACACTTGAAATTAAAGAACTAAAGAGAGTGATCAATTCCTAAGCTTGTTGTAGATTCAGATACATAACCCAAAAGATATTAAGATGATAGTTAGAGAGAAGGAGATGTCTCCTTAAGAGCAACTAAACCCTCCTTTTATAACAAAAGGGAGTGGCAAAGTTGTAAATTAAGGAGAATCTAACTGTACTTACCTAGTCTAATGCCAACTAAGGCTACCAAAGCTTGTTCTAACTTAACTAAACTATTACAAACCAGATAAATTAGTGTTTAGAGGTTACAACCAGATCAGTTCCATGCCAAAAATCAGATTATGCTCCATCTTCTTTGATTCTTTCATCCAAAACCATCAGCTCCATGTTGTTTCCATGCTGCAGCATGCCCTGTGTCCAAATAGATTTTCAAAAGATAACCAAAATTAGCCCACAATCTTAATAGAACAAGTAAACCACACATTTTAAGCTCCAAGACACAATAAATGGAAAATAAGATAGAAAATGACTCAAAGTGGGATTTGAAAATGAAAAATCCTATCTAAAGATTAAAAGAAATGTACTTAAGTACTCAAAATTGAGTACTTATCACCACCCCAAACTAAAAACTTTGCTTGTCCCCAAGCAATACAAAGAACAAAAGAAAATACATTAAATGTGAAAGTTTTGCATTGGAATACATTAGGTGTATATCATAAGTTTGAGCATGCTAAGTCTACATCATATAGCCTTTCATAAATCCAAAGTAACCAACAATCTCATCCTATGTGCTTTAACATGAACCATATGCTAGCCTTATATTCTTTTTGTTATGGATACACATCCTACATCACTCCTCTTTCATGGCTTTGAGTGTATGGGTTTCTCTCTTTTGGCTCTTTCTTTCGGTGGCTATGGTGCAAGAAAAAGGATATATGCCATTGAGTGTGTTATGTGTAGAATGTGGTCCAAAATGTGTCCCAAGTAACTATTAGGCTAGTTCTAGCATGTACTACTTCTAATAATGAGATGTGTACTTATGAAATTATTATGGATATACAATTCAACAAATCATATCAAAACATGCTCCAATGCAAACAAAATAAACCTATAAAAGGTAAAAGACTAATCTCAGACTAATAACTAAAAATAAACAGATATGGAGCAAAAAGGGTGTGATTTAAACCTGTCCTACTCAGGTTGAGTAGGTTGTGTGTGGCCAACAGGGGCTGTTGGTGATGCTGCAATGAGGCTTGATACTGCAGCACCAATGTGAGCACTTCCTTCTGCTTTTAACCTTGCCTTCAGGTCTGCTATCTCTGTCTTCTTCCTTTTCACCCTCTTTTTCAGCTTCTTCACTTCTGCATTCTCCTCCTCTTTATCCCTTCTCATTCTGCCATCAACCATGGACTGCACCTCCACCTTGAGATCTTCCAGCCTTTCTATGAACTCATTCCTTTGTTGAAGGATTGTGTCCATCATATTGCTATTTTGAGCAAGGACTTCCTGCATCATTCCTACCATCTCATTTGCCCCAACACCCTTCTCTTTTCCGTCTCTTAGCCTCTGTACTGCCTTCATGTCCATCTGGAACCTTTCTCTTTGTTCCTTTACCACTAAATCATCAATATACCTAGGCACCCCAATCTCAGTCAGCAGCCTTGTTAACATCCCATGAAAGTAGAATTTTCCCCTGGATTTTGATCTGGTAGAGCATTCCCTTATGCTTTTCACAATGATCCTTCCAAAGTTGATGGTTTTACCTGTTACAAGGCAATAGAGTAAAAGCATTCTTTCTACAGTGATGAAGGTATCATGAGAGGTTGGTGAGATGGTGTGCCTCACAAAGTTGATCCATACATTGGAATCAGCTGTGAGGTTTGAGGCTCTAAAGGTCCTTAACATCAGATTGGTATGGCTTTCCCAATTAGTTTTAGGTTTCCCCAAGACTGCAACTACCTCAGCAAGGTCACTGGCAGTGGCCTTATGCACAAGTGCATAGTACTCTGTTTTCTTGGGTGGATTGAGTTCTAGGAATTGATTGATTCTTTTGGCAGTGAGGTGGACAGTGGTGCCTCTAACCTGAATCTTTGATGCTGAAGTTACAGACATTTCATAATAGAATTCTTGAATGAGGGTGAGGTTGTAGGAATCACACACACGGCACAACTTATTGAGACCTTGGGTGTCAACTACCTGCCTGATGAAATGGAATTCCCTTAAACTATGCTCATCTATTCCTTTCTTAGGGAACCCAATCTTAGTCTGAAATTTAGGCCACATTTTTGTTGCAGCCTTGGAGCTGAACCCATTATGAGGTGAGGTTGGCCTTGGTAGCAGAGGTATAGCAGGTTCCTCCTTTATCTCTTTTCTTCTCACAGACTGCTCATGCTGCAATGATGCTGCAGCATAGCAGTTGGTATCCGTGGGTTTGGTTCCAGATGGTCCTCCCTTAGTTATCACTCTCTTGGTACTTTCACTCTTTCTAGTCCCTTCCCTGTTGGTTTTCCTGGCATAGACCTTTCCCAATCTCTTTCTCTTCTTAGTTGGCTTGACTACCAATGGTTCTTCTTCCTCGGTCCACATAATATCATTTTGAGGGAAATCCATAAATGGGTCCTCATGGTTCTCACTTATATCTCTATCCACCTCCATATTTTCAATGATGGTTTCCTCATTTCTTCCTATTCCACGGTTATCAACAGGGCTCTCAATGTTCTTGCTAACAGGGAATCCCTCAAAAGGGTCAAGACTCTCAACAGTCACTCCCACTTCTTCAACAGTTGGTCTAGGCATTGGGTTAATGGTGGTTATTTTCTCAGTAGAGTTCAAGGGCCCAAATGAGCAATCAAACTCAAACTTTCTAAAATGGCCAACATTTATCTTTGTTGAAGAGATAGGCATTCCAGACTCATCCTCTGAACATGAGGTGATCAGGCCATCGATCATAGATTTTTGAGCAGAGGAAGATACCTGAGAGTCTGCAATGGTGATGAAGTTGGGATGAAGAATGACTGCGAAAGGATTACTTGCTGGAATCTCCCCTGTTGCTGGTGTTATTTCAGGAGTTTTTTCTCTTTCGGCCATTGGAGAACCCTCGATATCAGAAGTATTAGGGAATAGCACTTGTGGGATAAAAATGTGGAGGAATGGACGAGCTTGTGGAGGGCTGGAGTTGTCTTCCGAAACCACTGGAGGTTGAGGGTCGCTCGTGCTCGGGCTTTGCTCGACAACCCTAGTTCGCGGGCTTCGTCTTCTTCTTCTTTCATTAGCAGGGTTTCGAACCATGGCTCTCTTTATTCTAGCCATGCTATAGATTGAACGCAGAGATAGAGGAAGAAGATGGTGGTTCTTGAGAGGAGTTCGGTTTGAGAGGGAAGAAACAGGGAGTGAGAAGTGAGAGTGAGAGATAGGAAACGGTTGTGTCACAAAAGAGGGTTTTTTGGAAACTGAAAAGACAAAAGGTGATTTGATCTGGTCCTTATCTGATTACTTAGGGAGATGCAAGTTGTAAAATGGGTGTAAAATGGGTAAAGACCTTTGGGTTTTTCTAGGGAGAAGTTCTAAAAGGTATATTTTGGAGGTTTCCTCATCATTGAGGCTATAATTTAGACATAAAGTCTAAAAGTAGCTAAAAATATGATGTCACCCAGTGTACTTTCCTTAAACAAACCCAAATTTTTATCTGATATAATCCCCAAACTTCCAGCCGGACATTCCTTTTTCTTTTTGGAGATTCAGATCTCTGGTGCTGTAGCATTGGAATAGCATCCTCTTGTTTCCTCCTTTTCCCTAAATTAAGGTTGCACACTAACAAACAAATTACACAAGACTAAAAAAGAAAATTGCTAAACTAATTAAACAAAGATTATTTACACAGATTGTGGAACTTTGAGATAGTTCCCATCTTTGATTGAAGCTTTTTAGCATAGAGTGACCATCTCCACAGAGCAATGCTGTGGAGATGCTACAACATCATGGTATAACTTTACTCTCTGGCCATTCACTTTGAACACACTATTGTTCTCCGGATTGACTAAGTCTACAGCCCCATATGGATATCCTTTGTGGATGAGAAATGGGCCTGACCATCTAGACTTAAGTTTGCCTGGAAACAATTTCAGCCTAGAATTGAACAAAAGACATTTCTGGCCTGCTTTCAACTCTCTGTGCCTAATCCTACTGTCATGCCATTTTTTTGTTTTTTCTTTGTATAACTTGGCATTCTCATAGGACAAGTTCCTATGTTCTTCTAGCTCACAGAGTTGCAATTTTCTCTTGTTGCCAGCTTCGTCTAAGTTTATGTTCAATTCCTTTATAGCCCAATATGCTTTATGTTCAAGTTCCAAAGGGAGATGACAGGCCTTTCCAAAGACTAGCTTGTATGGAGACATACCCAAAGGTGTTTTAAAAGCAGTTCTGTATGCCCATAAAACATCATCTAATTTGAAAGCCCAGTCTTTTCTGTTTGGTTTAACAACTTTTTCAAGAATCCCTTTTATTTCCCTGTTTGAGAGTTCAGCCAAACCATTGGTTTGTGGGTGATATGCAGTGGCAACCCTGTGTTTCACATGATATTTTTCAAGAACTTTAGTCAACAAATTGTTTATAAAGTGGGTACCCTCATCACTAATTAGTGCCCGGGGGGTACCAAACCTTGTAAAAATCTGTTTTTGTAAAAACTTTACAACAGTTTTAGCATCATTAGAAACACATGCCATTGCTTCTACCCATTTTGAAACATAATCAACAGCAACTAAGATATATTGACAATTGTTTGAAGGAGAAAAAGGTCCCATAAAATTTATTCCCCAAACATCAAATAACTCAACTTCCAAGATCCCATTCAAAGGCATTTCATTTTTCTGAGAAATGGAACCACTTCTCTGGCATTCATTACATCTTTGAACAAAATTATGGGAATCTTTAAAGAGAGTTGGCCAATAAAATCCTGATTGAAGCACTTTAGCTGCTGTTCTTTGGCCTCCGAAATGTCCTCCATAAGCTGATTGATGGCAATGCTGTAGAATTGCTGCAGCTTCAGTTTCTGGGATACACCTCAACAATTGATCTGTACCAAGTTTAAACAGAAAAGGGTCATCCCACAAGTAAAATTTGCAATCATGGAGAAATTTCTTAAGCATGTGATGAGTATAATCGGAAGGTATGATGCCACAAGCCAAATAATTTGCTATGTCAGCAAACCATGGAAGTTGTGCCTGCACCATAAGAATCTTTTCATCAGGGAAAGTCTCAGTAATGCTTCCACCTTCCCTACTTTCAACAAGTTTCTCTAACCTGGACAAATGATCAGCCACCTGGTTCTCAGTCCCCTTCCTATCAACAATCTCTAGGTCAAACTCTTGCAACAACAAAACCTATCTTATCAGCCTAGGTTTAGCATCTTTCTTTGATATCAAATTTTAATGGCAGCATGGTCGGTATGTACAATAACTTTTGCTCCCATCAAATATGATCTGAATTTTTCAAATGCAAACACCACAACCAATAATTCTTTCTCAGTTGTTGTGTAATTAATTTGAGCTTCATTTAGGGTTTTGCTTGCATAGTGGATAGAATGAAAAGTTTTCTCTTTTCGTTGACCTAACACAGCACCAACAGCCCAGCCACTGGCATCACACATGATTTCAAAAGGTTTGTCCCACTCAGGAGCCACAACTATTGGTGCAGTTACCAGAGCTTTCTTCAATGTGATGAAGGCATTTCTACATTCATCATTGAAATCAAACTTTTGATCATGCTGTAATAATAGACATAAAGGTTTTGAAATTTTTGAAAAGTCTTTTATAAACCGTCTATAAAATCCAACATGGCCAAGAAAGCTCCCGATACCTTTAACAGTTGTTGGTTCAGGTAGTTTTTCAATTACTTCAAGCTTAACTTTGTCTACCTCAACTCCTCTTTTTGAAATTAAATGACCAAGGACAATCTCTTCTATTACCATGAAATGACATTTTTCCCAATTAAGGACCAAGTCAGTCTCCTCACACCTTTTAAGACTTTGTTTTAAATTGTCCAAACACTGATCAAAAGATGAACCATAAACAGAAAAATCATCCATAAATATTTCAATGGATTTTTCAAGCATATCAGAAAATATGGACATCATGCATCTTTGAAAAGTGGCAGGAGCATTGCAAAGTCCAAAAGGCTTCCTTCTGAAGGCAAAGGTGCCATAAGGACAAGTGAAGGTAGTCTTCTCCTGGTCTTCTGGTGCTATGGCTATCTGGTTGTATCCTGAGTATCCATCCAAGAAGCAGTAGTACTCTTTTCCAGCCAACCTGTCCAACATTTGATCAACAAAAGGTAAGGGAAAATGGTCCTTTTGAGTAGCCTTGTTCAGCCTACGGTAGTCCATGCAAATTCTCCATCCGGAGACTATTCTGGTAGGGATGAGTTCATTCTTGTCATTGGAAATGACAGTGATCCCTCCCTTCTTGGGTACACATAAGACTGGACTAACCCAAGAACTACTGGCTATTGGGAAAATAATTCCTGCATCTAACCATTTCAAAATTTCCTTTTTCACTACCTCTTTCATGACAGGGTTCAGTCTTCTTTGTGGCTCTATGGAAGTGAAGTTCTTGTCTTCTAAGATGATCTTATGTTGAAAAATATAGGGACTAATCCCTTTAAGGTCATCAATAGTCCATCATATGGCTTTTGTGTGCAACTTCAACATATCCACTAACTTCTTTTCTTGATGCAATTCTAGGGTGGCAGAAATAATGACTGGCAATTTGTCTTCTCCCCCTAAAAAGGCATATTTCAAGTGAGATGGGAGTTGTTTCAACTCCAGGTCAAGTGGTGAAATTATGGAAGGTGTAAATGACTTCTGTTCATTACTTTCTAGCAGCTCAAATGCTGCAGCATCCAAAGGGACAGACTCTTTCTCCAAGGTCTTATCATCATCATCATCATCATCATCATCATCATCATCATCATCATCATCATCATCATCATCATCATCATCATCATCATCATCATCATATTCCTTGTATAAGTCTCCCAAGGTCATGTCTTCTTCATCCTCCTCTTCTATCCTACAAGTTTGTTTGACTCCCTCTTTATGACACAATTCCTCAATGACACTTAGGCTTGAGCAGTCTTCTATATCACTAGGGTATTTCAAAGAATTGAAGACATTGAATGTGACCTTTTGTTCTTGTAGTCTCATGGTCAACTCACCCTTCTGGACATCTATCAAAGTTCTACCCGTAGCTAAGAAAAGTCGTCCCAAAAGTATGGGAATATCCTTGTCAGCCTCAAAGTCTAAAATGATAAAATCAGCCGGAAAAATGAACTTGTCAACCTGAACTAACACATCTTCAATCTTACCCTTGGGATATGCAATGGTCTTATCAGCTAGAATGAGTGTGACTGTGGTAGGTCTGGCCTCTCCTATGCCTAAGCTTTTGAAAATGGACAATGGCATAAGGTTGACACTAGCACCTAAATCACACAGTGCCTTCCTAACCTCTTTCCCACCTATGGAGCAAGGAATGGTGAAACTCCCTGGATCTTTTTGCTTAGGGGGAATTTTGTTGGTCAAGAGAGCACTACAACCTTCTGTGAGTGCAACAGTCTCATATTCGTTTAATTTCTTTTTCTTGCTCAATATGTCTTTTAAAAACTTGGCATAACTGGGCATCTGCTCAATTGCTTCAACAAGAGGTATGTTGATATGCAATGCTTTGAAAACATCCAAAAATTTCTTGAATTGCAATTCCTCCTTCTCATTCCTTAACCTTTGGGGGTAAAGAATGTAAGGGGGAACTGGTTTGATAACAGTTTGGTTTGATTGTTTTGAGCAAGATGGATCCAGTATGCTTTTGGTCTTGGTTTCATTGGGTGAAATCACAACTGTGGTCTTTGGATTAGTCAAAGGTGGACTTGAACTTGTGATCTTAGGGTCTTGATTTTCTACTTGAATTTCTGGTATTGGAATTACAGGAATCTCTGGATCAGGAATGGACTTGGGTGTTTTTTCAAAATCTGTTTTGGTTGTTAGTCCAGATTCCTTTTCCACAGATTCAGGTAATTCTTTACCACTCCTAAGTGTGACAGCTTTCACATGTTCTTTTCCAGGAGCCTTGGGTAATTCTGTATTACTGGGCAAAGTGCCTGAGGTTCTGTTGTTCTGATTAAGTGCAATTTGACTGACTTGTGTTTCCAAACTCCGGAGAGTTGCTTGTGTCTGACTCATAAATCCTCTCATCATTGCTTCAAGAGAGAGATTTGAGTCATCATGTGGAGGTGCATGATGTTGATTTTGAAAAGGTGGTTGAGTGTGTTGATTGTTTTGAAAACCTTGACTACGATTATTCTGATGATGATTATTTTGAAAATTTCCCTTGTACTGGTTTTGAGAACTACTTGCTTGATTTTGAAAATTGGAGTTCCCTTGATGCTTTGGTGCTGGTGGATTCAAACATGGACTGTTCCAAGCGAAGTTTGGGTGCTGTTTCCAGCTGGCATTGTAATGGTTGGAGTGGGGAGCAGGTCGGTTTTGCACAAAGTTCACAAATTCAGAATTATGTGGACAGTTTTCATAAGAATGCTCTCCACCACAACACACACATTGCACAGAAAGAACTGCGGAAGCAGGTGTAGGGACAGTCGGCTGTGCTCCTTGACCAGAAGTTAGATTTTTAAGCATATTGGTCATGGAAGCAAGCTGAGCTGTCAATGCAGTATATGCATCCACATCATGCATTCCAACAGTTTTCCTTTGAGTTTGGGCCCTTGGGTCAGCCCAATGTCCATTGTTTGTTGAAATCTTTTCGAGAATCTCATACCCGACATTGTAGGTATTGGATGTAAAAGCCCCTCCTGAAGTCGCATCGAGCATTTGTTTTGCATTGGGAATTAGCCCATTGTAAAACGTCTCGAGTTGAATACAATAGGGAATGCCAAGATGAGGGCATTTTCTCAACAATTCTTTAAATCTTTCCCACGCATCCATAATAGCTTCATCATCCATTTGTTTAAACATACAAATTTCATTTCTGGATTTGGCATTCCGGGTGGGTGGAAAATATTTTCGCAAAAATTTTTCAGCCATATCACTCCATGTTGGTACTGAACCTGGTGCTAATGAATTGAACCAAACTTTTGCCTGATCCCTTAAAGAAAATGGGAATAAAGTGAGCCTTAAGGCATCAGCAGATACTCCAGGGATTAGAAAAACATCGGTGATTTCCATAAAAGATTTTAAATGTGAATGTGGATCTTCCGATGGCATTCCGGAAAATTGACCATTGGCTTGCAACATATGAAACATGATGAGTTTTGGTTCAAAATGTAAAGTTTCTAATTGTGGCCTAATAATCCCCGAATTCAATTGCTCAAAATTAGGAATTGCATAGTCCATAATTCTTCCATCTTTTGAGTTTGCAAGATCAATGATGTTTTGTGGTTCAACATTACCAACAGATCCGACATCATCTTCCTCATTATTATGATTTTGGTGATTTTGAAATTGATGAGGTGGAGGATTTCCAAAAATTGGTGCATTATTTGCAAAAATTGGTGGCGGCTTGATTTGATTCATTAAAGGTGGTCTCATTTGATTTTCCAAAGGCGGTGGTTGATTTTCCAAAAGTGGTGGTCTAAGATGCATGTTTTCAAAACCCGGGGGAGGTCCTTCCATATTGAGAGGATTTATGCTTAGAAAAGTTCTTTGAATTCTCCTTCTTTGACGGAAGGTTCTCTCAATATCTGGATCTAACACAAAAAGTTCCCCGCGTTGTATTCTTGGCATGCACCACTTTTAAAAATCTTTTGAAATTCCCAAAGGTGGTAGAAAAACCAAATCTTTTAAAATACTTTGCAAACACTTTTGACTTGCCAATCCCCGACAACGGCGCCAAAAACTTGACAAGCCCTTTTGTTTACCTTAGTGTGAGACTGATAATACCAAAAATCAAGTATACAAATTGGTACTATGTCGCCTTACAAGTAATAAAATGGTAAAGATACTAGATATCGTCCCACAGAGATTGGACTAAAAAGTGTGTTAAAAGTATGATGAAAGATGAGATTTCAGATGACGAATTTGAAGCAATATCTTTGGAAAGTTGGTTAACACAAATCTAAATGACAAGAATAAAAGAGAAGCAAGGGTGTAAGACTTTTGATGGTATATGGATCCAAATTCCAGTAGGTCAATGCTACAGCACTTGTCATAGCATGATGCTATTTGAGTGCTGCAGCATGCTTCTGACTCTAACTAGTTTCATTATCAATTTTAAGACACGTTCCTCTCAGACTCTCACCATCCCATTATTTCAGTAGCTATGAACGATCTCATCTCTGAGCAAGGTTCCAGATAAGGGAATGATGGGAATGAAGTTCTCAAAATATACGGCGAAACAAATTCTCTTCGTTAAAAGTTACTCTTTCGAAATAACCCCCGTACCTCCCAAGTTGATGTATTCCAAATAGCTTATCTCTAAGTCTATTCCATTTTAACCTTTTGAAAAAGTGATAACTTATCAAGAATTGATCATTTTAAATGACACAAGTAACAACTCTCATTGCAAGTAACTCTTTCGATATTACCTCTTATGTCACTAAATTGACGTGCTATTAAATGGCCTATCTCTAGGTCTATGACACTATTACACTATCAAAATAATCAATTTGTCAAAAAGTTTTGTTATCTTGATAAAACTTGAGTTGGAATAATAAAATTTCGTTAAAGTCACAAAAACCCACTTTCTTTTAGATCCACATAACCACCCTTTGCCTCACACCCAAGCTAGATGATTAGCTACTCATTACAATAAAGAAATAAAAACTACTACTAAGAATTAAAAAGATAAACATAATGGAAATTTCTCTTGAAATGTAAATGACTTGAAAGTATATAAATATATGTATAGATGTATAGCTAAAAATGCAAAGACGAGAATGTAAATTACAAGGAAATGGAAATGACAAGAAAGTAATCTTGAAGATAACTACAATGAACTTTAACTACTAAGATCTAAAACAAAAGAGTAAAGGAAAGGCTAGAGATGCAAGATGAAGAAATGAAATACAACCAAATGAAATGTGCAGGTGGGTGCTATTTCAATGCTGCAACATGCATATTCAAACATGAAGATTATATAAAAATGATGAAGAACACGATGAAGATCATAAGAACATAAGCATAAATTCTGGAAATTAACGAGGACACTGGACTGGAATAGGACCAGTTCGTGAGCTAGACAGAAAGTAAAAGATTACACTAAGCATAACAAGAATGAAAACTTTAAAGAAAATATGAAGAACAAGATGAAGAACATAAACACTTAACACTTGAAATTAAAGAACTAAAGAGAGTGATCAATTCCTAAGCTTGTTGTAGATTCAGATACATAACCCAAAAGATATTAAGATGATAGTTAGAGAGAAGGAGATGTCTCCTTAAGAGCAACTAAACCCTCCTTTTATAACAAAAGGGAGTGGCAAAGTTGTAAATTAAGGAGAATCTAACTGTACTTACCTAGTCTAATGCCAACTAAGGCTACCAAAGCTTGTTCTAACTTAACTAAACTATTACAAACCAGATAAATTAGTGTTTAGAGGTTACAATCAGATCAGTTCCATGCCAAAAATCAGATTATGCTCCATCTTCTTTGATTCTTTCATCCAAAACCATCAGCTCCATGCTGTTTCCATGCTGCAGCATGCCCTGTGTCCAAATAGATTTTCAAAAGATAACCAAAATTAGCCCACAATCTTAATAGAACAAGTAAACCACACATTTTAAGCTCCAAGACACAATAAATGGAAAATAAGATAGAAAATGACTCAAAGTGGGATTTGAAAATGAAAAATCCTATCTAAAGATTAAAAGAAATGTGCTTAAGTACTCAAAATTGAGTACTTATCAATTTTCGACCCATAAGGGTTCTAGATCTTTGAAATACTATAACATAAAAGATGTGTATCTTTTTGTTAGGTTTCCAAAGAACTTTGAATCACCCATTTTCGATATCGTATGAATTTTGTATTATTTTTATATGGTGGTGTTGCAAATCGATTTTATGTTTCAATGTGATTGAATATGTATAATGTGATTTGCTTGGTGAATGGTTATAGCCCTTAGTCATTGATGTATTATATTTGATAAATACGACTTGCATGTCGTGCCTTTCTCTATATACTCTATTTGTACATTCTCCTCTCATCCAATCCCCTCGAATGTAACTCGAGGTTTCTTTGTTTGAAATGTAAAGTATTTTGTTTAGAAGAAAGCAAGAGGTGGAGGCGTTATGAAGTGATGAAGATGAGAAGACTTAGAACCCTAAGAGTTTATTTTATGTAATGATATTCGTATTTGGCTCTATGAATATCGCATAAGGGGGCTATAACCATCTCACATTTATTTTTACGCTTTATATATATTGTGATATATTATGTGTGGTTGTATGTATGTGATACTTGTTACAACATTTTAAAACAAAATACGATTTTAAAATATATAATTAAAAGGAGTTTTACAAATCAAAATAAGTTTGATAAAATAAAAATTGGTATTTACATAAGATATAAAGTGGACCGTCGATCTTGAGTGATAAGGTCTTAGTACATCATAGTATGATTTCAACCGGTTTTGTCACAAAGGCCTAAACCGCCAAAGAAATGAAGGTATTTAAGTGATCCTCCTCCAATCTGGATTCCGGTTAAATCAAACTATGAGGAAACGATCTATTACAAAAGAAAGAATGGTAAAATCAAACAAACTAAAATCCTTCACCAAAATATTAAGTTTAAGATGTCTTCCAAACATGGCACTTGTCAAGACTTTGATCATCGAGGGTGGGTTATGCTAAAGTTGGGTACTCTCTTTAATCTTAGTAAGATAAGTTAAGCATAGGATTCCTACAAGCCATTTTGGGTCGGACTTAACCAAACTAAGCCTAATAGGATTGGGGATTTGGAGGCATGTGTTGGGAACATTCATATGATGAATTTAAATAAAAGTTATTCACCTAACTATCCAAGAGTTACATAGAGATGTAATTAGCAATGTTGTTGCTTACCTAAAACATTATTGGTTGATCGGTTAGCTAAAGTTAAATTGATCGATAATGAGAATATGTATCTTGGCCCGCTAGAAAGCTTATGACGTTTTCCAAAACAATAAAAGAGGGTTGTTGTTTTGATTAAAATAGTGGGAGCTTGTTTGATGAAAGTCCTTATTAAACAATAAAATTTCATGACACTAAGAACCCTGTTTTTCTATTGTAGATTACCAATGGCACAAACCAACAATGGAAAAAAAACACTTTGCGATCGATTCTCGAGAAAGAAAAACTAAATGGAACAAATTTCATCAATTGGTATCATAATTTGAGAATTGTTGTCAAAGCTGAAAAGAAACTGTATGTCTTGGAGCAACAAATCCCTGAAGAGCCTAATTCCAGTGCTCCTAGAACTGAAAGGGAAACTTTTAAAAAAACTGATGAGGATGCTTTGGACGTCTCATGTCTAATGCTAATAACCATGGAACCTGATCTTCAGAAGCAACATGAAAACATGGGGGCGTTCGATATGATCGAACACCTAAAATTGCTATTCCAAGAGCAAGCTAGACATGAGAGGTACGAAACATCCAAGGAACTGTTCCGTTGTAGAATGTCCGAAGGTTGTCCCGTTGGCACTCATATGCTTAAAATGATTAGGCATATTGAGCGTCTTGAAGGACTACGTTTTTCTTTACGAAAAGAGTTGGCCATTGATGTAGTTTTGCAATCGTTACCAAATAGCTACAGTCAATTCGTGATGAACTACAACATGCATGTAACACCCGCTATTTTGGAGTTGGGTGAAAAGTTGACCTTTACCCGAAGTTCAGGGGGGTAAAATGTAACTTGAGTTATATAAATATAAATCAAGTTTTAGATATTTTCTAAAATATCACAAATCTGATTTCTAAACAAATTAGAGAGAGAAAGAAGGAAGCAGGAGAAAAGAGGTCGTTCAATTTTCTTCAAATCAAGGTACGAATCTAGCTTAAAAGTTCGATCGAAGTGTTATCTGCCGTATAGAATCTCGTTGTTAAGGTTTTTAACCGTTTAATTTCGAGATCTACATATTTTGGGTTGGATCTGGGTTCTGTAAACGTCCCATCACATAAGACCGGGAAGATGGATAAAAAGATGGGTTCGACCGGAAGTCAGTTCGACCGGATGTCGGTTCGACCGGTGTTGGCATTCGACCGGTATTGTTGTTTCGACCGATAGTGGTACTCGACCGGTACTGTGTTCGGCAGTGTATAGTTTTTGTATTCAAGAGTTGTAAGTCAGTGAGTTGTCTATATTTTTGGCTTACCGATTTATCGGTGTTGTCGTAGGTAACAATCGTAAGAAGCAGACTATAAACAGGAAGAAATCTGAGGTGAGTCTTTTAAGCTAAATCAGTCTGTATTACGAATGCTATGTGATAAATGTACTATTTAAATGTGGAAAACCTTGTTTTAAAGTGGCTTATTGTTGTTGGGAAATGCTTTCTAAAAATCCCATTATTTCAAGACTCAAGATTTATTGAATTGAACCATTGTTCATATGAATTGCCTGTATATTTGATTTAATATGAATATGCTCTGAAATGACATTCTTCGGCTTTGAGTCTTGTGCAATGGATCCATAGGCACTGTGTTCCTATGTCCCCGGTTTTGGGCATTTGGTTCACGTTTTAGCACGGAATAGGCATTGGGTTGCCATGATAAGTAAGGTGTGGGCCTATACGGTCGGGCAGCGTCTCATGGTACAGTAAGGTGTAATTCCATATGGTGCTTGGGTTCCCCCTGTTTTGGGAACTCTCAAGAATAGATCCAGAGGGGTTGACTTGATGTTTTGAGCAACAGATCTAGAGGGTTGAGCTCGTTATGTGATTGGTGTTATTTGTACCATGTTTAATCACTAATGGTTTATTTGATTTCTTGACTTAGCTCATGGCTATACTCACCGCGTGACATCGATTTGGGTTTAGTACTCTTTTCTTATTGGCTTGTTCTCACTAGGCTTTAGCCTAACACTTGCTCTTGATTGTCATGTGGCAGGTTATCTTAGCAGTGGGGCACGCCGGGACTGAGGGAGCGACCTTGGGGTCGTGAGTGGTCTTTTTGAGGATATCTAGTGACCATCGTCCAGTGATTTTTGAAGATATATTTTGGAAGGATAGCGACACCTGACCCTATTCTAGTTAATCAATTGTAGATTAGTAGGTTGTCGTTTATGCTTCAGCTATTTACCACGTTAATGTATACTCTATACCCCGTTGGGATGATTTTGTATATTGGAATTGTAACACCTTATTCCGCAAGTCGAGTCTATTGCCGAACTTTCGAAAAAAAAAAATCCGCTAATTTTTAGGGTGTTACAAGTTGGTATCAGAGCCTTGGTTTAAGTGAATTAGGGATGACTGTATGATGACTAGACTTAAGCCGAGACAATTAAGCTATGACTCGTGAGATGGGGTAGACCTTCTTAGATAGGATGGTCTTAGGGTCAACGGAAACTTGCACAAATTGAAAGTTGTGATAATGGTAATAAGAACTCTTACGTATTATATGTTCATAATTTCACTTAGCTAACGTTATTATGAAAATGTTTTACGTGGGCATACTTAAATTACTGTTGTGATAATAATTGATAAGTGTAGTAGTACGTTTTCCGTGTTTTCCGTAATCCTTATCCCGTTCTTTTGCATGATTGCGTTCAGCAGAACCATGGTTAATACCAGGAATCGTCCGGAAGGCCAAGAGGCCGACATACCTACGGTCGACCATCCGCTGGCGACTGTAGTGGGGGAAACAGTGTGTGTGAGTGATGTGCTGGGTGGAGGACCCGAGCACATTCCTCGACGCAATTTCGAGGCTGCAGAGCCTATTATCGAGGAAGTGACGGCAGAGACGAGAATGATGGATCGTATGATGTTGGCCATGAATAGGGCCATGGCGCAACAGCAGGAAGTATTCTTGAAACTCCTTGAGGACCGATATGCTAACAACCGTAGGCCCTAAACGGTTGGCGAAAATGTGATTGTTGTAGGATCCGGGGGTATTGGACCTGTAATATTCCCCTGTGGTGACTCCACCCCTTCGTGTCAGTCGAGCGGCGCGGACTTGTACGTTCAAAGTTTTTCTGGGTTACCGACCCCCAGAATTTAAAGGCTCGGAAAATCCCCTAGATTGTATGGCTTGGGTTCGAGAGATGGAGTAAGCTTTTCGCTCAAGTGAATGTGGGGAGGAGCAGAGGGTTATCTTTGTTTCCGAATGTTATGGGGTATAGCTCTTACTTGGTGGGATGTGTACTCTGCTTCACTTGAACCGACTGTTCTGGACCAACTGTCTTGGTCTACCTTCAAAGAGAAACTGCTAGAAGAGTAATGTAACGAGAGGTCGTTGGATCGAATCATGGAGGAATTTCAGAACTTGAAGAAAGGTGGTATGTCTTTAAGGGAGTACAACCGTCTCTTCATGGACAAGCTGGGTTTTGTGGGACGCTTGGTCCCAACAGAGAAAGATAAGATCAACGCTTACATCAAGGGCCTCCCATCGGACATGATGTCGATGGTACGCGTAACAAAGACCTCCACCCTTCGGGAGGCAATGGAAGAAGCTCAACTCATGGAGGATGCTTACAGCCTCGGCAGGGATCAAAGTGGTCGCCAAGTCGAGAAGAGGAAATGGGAGGGAAGCTCGATGCCCTCAAAGAAACCTTTCTATGCCAACAGCAGCGCTCCGCGGAGAGCCGATCTTAGACGTGATGCCAAGTGGTGCTCCAAGTGCCGAAACAAACATTTTGGCCCATGCAACTTTGTTCCCGGAATGTGCTACAAGTGCGGGAAGACGGGTCACACGTTCCGAGATTGCCCTCTTAAGGGGCAAATATGTTTCGAATGTAAGGAATCGGGGCACGTAAGAGCGGAGTGCCCGAAACTCAAGACTGGGGATTTGGCGGGAAGAAGATGGAACCTCCACGGTCGACCGGAAGTGCCTTGCATATGTCGTCAGAGGAAGCTAAAGCATCGACCGATGTGGTGTCGGGTACGTTCCTTCTAAATTTCGTACCTACACGTGTGTTATTTGATTCTGGTGCTAGCTACTCGTTCATATCCGAATTGTTCTGTCAAAGGCTTGTTATGTCTAAGAGTATGCTAGAGAATGCTGTCGTGGTAGAAATAGCAAATAGAGGTCAAGTTCTAATTCATAATATTCTTAGAGATTGTACCTTAGAGCTTAAGGGAAAGAAATTTCCCATTAACTTATTATCTATGCAAATTGGCGGATTCGATGTGGTTGTGGGTATGGATTGGTTATCTAAGAACCAGGCCGAAATTGTATGTTCAAAGAAAATGATTCGATTACCCGTGGCAAACGGAGAAGCGACAATAATCTACGGCGAAGGAAGGAAAGGCGATGTGGCGATTATTTCAGTGATCAAAGCTAGGAAGTGTTTGGCAAAGGGATGTTTATCTTTCCTGGCTTATGCTATCGATACCAAACTCGACCAACGGAAACTAGAAGATGTTAGGGTGGTGCGCGAGTTTTCCGATGTGTTTCCGGAAGACTTGCCTGGGTTGCCACCCGATCGTGTTGTGGACTTTCGTATTGACCTCATTCCAGGAGCGGCTCCTATTGCTCGAGCTCCTTATCGTTTGGCTCCTACCGAAATGCAAGAGATGGTGGTTCAACTCCAAGACCTTCTTGAAAAAGTTTTCATCCGACCGAGCTCGTCACCTTGGGGAGCTCCGGTCCTATTCGTCAAGAAAAAGGACGGTGCAATGTGAATGTGTATCGACTACAGGGAACTGAACAAAGTGACGGTAAGGAACAGGTATCCACTTCCGAGAATCGACGATCTATTCGATCAACTTCAGGGAGCAGGTTGTTTCTCAAAGATCGACCTTCGATTGGGGTATCACCAAGTGAAGGTAGCAAAGAGCGACATCCCAAAGACAGCATTTAGAACTCGTTATGGGCACTACGAATTTCTGGTGATGCCATTCGGCCTAACCAACGCACCGGAAATATTTATGGACTTGATGAACCGAGTGTGTCGACCGTTCCTCGACAAATCCGTAATCGTGTTCATCGACGACATCCTAGTTTACTCCAAGAATGAAGAAGGGCATGAGCAACATCTCCGTGAAGTGTTGGATGTTTTAAGGCGAGAAAGACTTTACGCGAATTTCTCAAAGTGCGACTTTTGGCTCCGAGAGGTTCAGTTTTTGGGGCATGTGGTTTCAAAGGAGTGAGTAAAAGTGGATCCCGCAAAGATAGAGGCGATGACGAATTGGGAACCTCCCAAGAGTCCGTCTGAAATCCGAAGTTTCCTAGGTTTGGCAGGGTACTACCGGAGATTCATTCAAGATTTCTCGAAGATAGCCTCGTCGTTGATGGCCTTGACCCGGAAGAACGTGAAATTTGTGTGGACCGAGAGGCAAGAAGAGGCATTCTGCACCTTACAAAAGAAGCTTTGTGAAGCTCCTATCCTATCTTTACCTGACGGGACGGAAGACTTTGTGGTGTACAGCGATGCGTCGAAGATAGGTTTGGGTTGTGTCCTGATGCAAAGAGGGAAGGTGATCGTTTACGCATCAAAGCAGCTTAAAGTGCACGAAGTCAACTACCCTACTCATGACTTGGAATTGGCAGCGGTGGTGTTTGCACTGAAATTATGGCGACACTACCTTTACGGTACGAAGTGCACTCTTTATACTGATCACAAGAGTCTGAAACATATCTTTGATCAGAAAGAACTAAACATGAGGCAACGGAGATGGTTGGAGTTGTTGAAGGATTATGACTTCGAGTTGCTCTACCATCCGGGTAAGGCAAACGTTGTTGCTGACGCCTTGAGTCGGAAAGTCTGCGAAAGAAACTCTCGTGCTACCTTTGCGCGGATTGAATTAACTTCAACACTCATTGAGAGAATCAAGGAATCGCAAGCCGAAGCCTTGCTAGAGGAAAATCTCAAAGAAGAAGTCATGGCAAAACAACATCTTCTGTTGACTGAAGATAGTCGAGGGGTGAAGCTTTTCAATGGGCGAATTTGGGTGCCTAAGATTGGGGGTAATAGAGAACTTCTTCTCGAAGATGCCCACAAGTCAAAATACTCCATTCACCCAGGAAGCACGAAAATGTATAGAGATTTGAAATTGCATTATTGGTGGCCAATCATGAAGCTTGATGTGGCACGCTATGTGGAACAGTGTGTAACTTGTTTGCAAGTGAAGGCTGAACACCAAAGACCTTACGGAAGTTTGCAATCCTTGAAAATCCGGAGTGGAAATGGGATCACATCACGATGGATTTTGTGACAAAGCTACCAAGGACCTTGAAAGGTCACGACGCCATTTGGGTTATATTGGACCGCTTGACCAAAAGCGCTCACTTCTTGGCCATGCTGGAGACCTTGCCAATGGATAAATTGGCGAAGTTGTACATCGATGAAGTAATTTCCCGACACGGTGTGCCGCTATCTATTGTCTCTGATCGGGATAGTCGGTTCACGTCGCATTTTTGGGACGGTTTACAAAAGGAATTGGGTACACGTGTGAAGTTGAACACGGCCTACGATCCTCAAACTGACGGCCAGAGCGAGAGGACAATACAGACCATGGAAGACATGTTAAGATCGTGTGTGATCGACTTTGGGGGTAGTTGGGATACGCACCTGCCTTTGGTAGAGTTCGCGTACAATAATATCTACCACTCGAGTATAGGAATGGCACCGTTTGAAGCGTTATACGGTCGCAAGTGTCGAACTCCCGTATGTTGGCTCGAGGCGGGGGAAAAGCAGTTCGCCGGACCTGAAATTGTGCAAGAAACGGCAGACAAGGTCAAGGGCATCCGCGAACGTATGAAGGCGGCCCAAGATCGACAGAAAAGTTATGCCGATAAGAAAAGACGGCCAATGGAATTCCAAGTGGGATAGCGGGTTATGTTGAAGGTGTCCCCTTGGAAGGGAATTATTAGATTTGGGAAACGTAGGAAGTTGAGCACCCGTTTTTTTGGACCGGTCACTGTGACTAAGCGGGTAGGACTTCAAGCTTATCAACTGGAACTTCCACCAGAGATGAAGGGAATTCATAACACGTTTCACGTGTGCTATCTACGGAAGTGTCTAGCAAAGGAGGAGAGTGTCATCCCACTCTCCGAGATCAGAGTGGATGAGGGAAATCGTTGCGTTGAAGAACCTGAGGCGATTTTGGAAAGGAAGACGAATAAGCTTCGTCACCGGGAAGTCACAATGGTCAAGGTTCAGTGGAAGCACCATCGGGGTGCCAATGTGACTTGGGAAGCGAAAGAGGACTTGAAGCGGAGGTACCCTCACCTCTTTCCATAGCCGAGATTTCGAGGACGAAATATTCTCCAAGTTGGGGAGGATTGTAACACCCGCTATTTTGGAGTTGGGTGAAAAGTTGACCTTTACCCGAAGTTCAGGGGGGTAAAATGTAACTTGGGTTATATAAATATAAATCAAGTTTTAGATATTTTCTAAAATATCATAAATCTGATTTCTAAAGAAATCAGAGAGAGAGAGAAGGAAGCAGGAGAAAAGAGGTCGTTTGATTTTCTTCAAATCAAGGTACGAATCTAGCTTAAAACTTCGATCCAAGTGTTATCTGTCGTATAGAATCTCGTTGTTAAGGTTTTTAACCATTTAATTTCGAGATCTACGTATTTTGGGTTGGATCTGGGTTCTGTAAACGTCCCATCACATAAGACCGGGAAGATGGATCAAAAGATGGGTTCGACCGGAAGTCGGTTCGACCGGATGTCGGTTCGACCGGAAGTCGGTTCGACCGGTGTTGGCATTCGACCGGTATTGTTGTTTCGACCGATAGTGGTACTCGACCGGTACTGTGTTCGGCAGTGTATAGTTTTTGTATTCAAGAGTTGTAAGTCAGTGAGTTGTCTATATTTTTGGCTTACCGATTTATCGGTGTTGTCGTAGGTAACAATCGTAAGAAGCAGACTATAAACAGGAAGAAATCTGAGGTGAGTCCTTTAAGCTAAATCAGTCTGTATTACGAATGCTATGTGATAAATGTACTATTTAAATGTGGAAAACCTTGTTTTAAAGTGGCTTATTGTTGTTGGGAAATGCTTTCTAAAAATCCCATTATTTCAAGACTCAAGATTTATTGAATTGAACCATTGTTCATATGAATTGCCTGTATATTTGATTTAATATGAATATGCTCTGAAATGACATTCTTCGGCTTTGAGTCTTGTGCAATGGATCCATAGGCACTGTGTTCCTATGTCCCCAGTTTTGGGCATTTGGTTCACGTTTTAGCACGGAATAGGCATCGGGTTGCCATGATAAGTAAGGTGTGGGCCTATACGGCCGGGCAACGTCTCATGGTGTAGTAAGGTGTAATTCCATATGGTGCTTGGGTTCCCCCTGTTTTGGGAACTCTCAAGAATAGATCTATAGGGGTTGACTTGGTGTTTTGAGCAACAGATCTAGAGGGGTTGAGCTCGTTATGTGATTGGTGTTATTTGTACCATGTTTAATCACTAATGGTTTATTTGATTTCTTGACTTAGCTCATGGCTATACTCATCGTGTGACATCGATTTGGGTTTAGTACTCTTTTTTTATTGGCTTGTTCTCACTAGGATTTAGCCTAACACTTGCTCTTGATTGTCATGTGGCAGGTTATCTTAGCAGTGGGGCACGTCGGGACTGAGGGAGCGACCTTGGGGTCGTGAGTGGTCTTTTTGAGGATATCTATTGACCATCGTCCAGTGATTTTTGAAGATATATTTTGGAAGGATAGCGACACCTGACCCTAATCTAGTTAATCAATTGTAGATTAGTAGGTTGTCGTTTTATGCTTCAGCTATTTACCACGTTAATGTATACTCTATACCCCGTTGGGATGATTTTGTATATTGGAATTGTAACACTTTATTCCGCAAGTCGAGTCTATTGCCGAACTTTCGAAATTTTATTTTTCCGCAAATTTTTAGGGTGTTACAATGCATGACTTTGACAAATCCCTTCCAGAATTGCTCAATATGTTACAAACAGTCGAGCAAGAGCTTGCAAAGAACAAGTCCACCATTTTGATGGTCCGTAAGGACAAGAAAGGGAAAGGCAAAGGAAATTCCATTGCCAAACCCACTTCTGAATCTTTGAAGCCAAAAGGAGGCATTAAAAAACCCAAGGTAACTGTACCTAAGGAGGGTGAGTGCTTTCATTGCAACAAACCCGGGCATTGGAAGATGAACTATCCTCTCTACCTTCAGGAAAAGAAGAAACGAAGTGTAACTTCCTCTTCAGGTATCTTTGTGATAAAATCTAATCTTTCTACTTCTTATACATCATGGGTATTAGATACTGGATGTGGTTCTAATATTTGTAGAAACGTGTAGGAACTAAAAAGGACTAGAAGGTTGATCAAAGATGAAGTTGATCTGCGTGTTGGAAATGGGGCAAAGGTTGCTGCTATAGCCGTAGGATCTATTTTGTTAACTTTACCGACTGGATTATTATTAGAACCTAATGATTGTTATTGCGTACCATCTATTTATAGAAATTTGATTTATGTATCTTGTTTAGACAAGAAAGGTTTTACCTTTAATATTGGGAACACATGTTGTTCATTCTCTTTTTGTAATATATATTATGGTGACGCAAGTTTGATTATTGGTCTTTATGTTCTTAATATGGATAATCCGATTTATAACATAGATAAAAGGGAGGTCAAATCGAATAGTTCAAATTTAACCTATCTCTGGCATTGTCGTCTTGGCCATATAAACGAAACTCGCATTTCCAAACTCCATAAAGATGGATTATTGAACAAATTAGATTTTGAATCATATGGGACGTGTGAAGCTTGTTTAATTGGAAAGATGACAAAGGATCCTTTTGTTGGACAAAGTGAGAGAGCAAGTGATGTATTGGGAATCATACACAGTGATGTAGGTGGTCCAATGAACATACATGCTAGAGGTGGTTATAGATACTTCATTACATTTACTGATGATCTCAGTAGGTTCGACAATGTATATTTAATGCGACATAAGTCCGAGTCCTTTGAAATGTTCAAAGAATTTCAAAATGAAGTACAAAACCAACTTGGAAAGAGTATTAAGATTCTTCGATATGATCGAGGTGGCAAATACTTAGACCATGCATTTCTTGATCATCTTAGAAATTGTGTTATTGTATCACAACTCACTCCACCTGGAACACCACAATGGAATGGTGTCCCCGAAAGGAGGAATCGTACACTGTTGGACATGGTACGATCTATGATGAGTCAAGTTGACCTTCCGACATCCTTTTGGGGATATGCTCTAGAGACAGCGGCTTTCACACTAAACCGAGTTCCATCAAAATCTGTTGAAAAGACACCATATGAGATATGGACTGAGAAGAGTCCTAAGTTATCTTTTATGAAGATTTGGGGTTGTTAGGTTTATGTACGATGTCCAATCACAACTAAATTAGAACCAAAATCTGATAAATGCATATTTGTAGGATATCCGAAAGAAACTATGGGATACTACTTCTATCATCCTCACGACAATAAAGTGTTTCTTGGGCGTACTGGTGTCTTCATGGAAAAGGAATTTATTTTCAAAGGTATCAGTGGGAGGAATGTAGAACTTGAAATTGTTCAAGATCAAAATATGTCAACAAAGATGGAACCGACATAGACACCACAAGTAATTGTGGATCCAAAAAGTGATGTGGAAAGGCAGTATGATGTCGTAACACAAAGTGCTCGCAGATCTAGTAGAAAACGGAATGAGCCTGAGAGATATGGATTTCTCATCACTCATACCGGGGATGTGATGCTCATGGATGATGATCCCACTAGTTACCAAGATGCTATGGCAAGCACTGACTCCGAGAAATGGCTAGATGCTATGAAAATAGAAATGAACTCCATGTATGAAAACCAAGTTTGGAACTTAATTGACCCACCCAACGAGGTACGACCTATAGGGTGCAAATGGGTTTTCAAGAAAAAGACCGACATGAATGGTATTATGATTACATATAAAGCACAATTGGTTGCAATAGGTTTCAAACAAATTCAAGGTGTTGATTATGATGAAACTTTCTATCCAGTCGCAATGATTAAGTCTATTAGAATTTTACTAGTCATTGTAGCATATCACGATTATGAGATTTGGCAAATGGATGTCAAAACAGCTTTCCTTAATGGAAAGTTACTTGAGGACGTACATATGATACAACCGGAAGGTTTTGTCGCTCCTGAAAAATCTCATAAGGTATGCAAGTTGCAACGATCTATTTAAGGATTGAAGCAAGCTTCAAGGAGTTGGAATCATCGTTTTGATGAAGTGATCAAATAGTTTGGCTTCTCAAAAAATGAGGATGAACCTTGTGTCTACAAAAAGGTTAGTGGGAGCATCGTATCATTTTTTTTCTTGTATGTAGATGACATACTACTCATTGGAAATGATATTCTGATACTTGAGTCTGTAAAGGCTTGGTTAGGAAAATGTTTTTCAATGAAAGACTTAGGTGAAGCTGCCTATGTGTTAGGCATTCAGATCTATTGAGATAGATCGCGGAAATTACTTGTCTTAATTCAGAGTACATATATAGACAAAGTGTTGAAACGGTTCAACATGTCTGATAGCAAGAAAGGGTTCTTACCTATGTCTCATGGCATATCACTTTCTAAGATGCAGTGCCTTACTACATCTCAAGAGAGTGAATGAATGAGTAAGATTCCATATGCTTCGGCAATTGGATCTATCATTTATTCCATGATATGTACTCGACCTGATGTATCGTATGCTTTAAGCATGACGAGTAGATACCAATCCAATCCAGGTGATGGTCACTGGTTTGCCGTCAAGAATATCCTAAAATATTTAAGAAGAACAAAGGATTCATTCTTGGTATATGGTGGTGAAGAAGAGTTGAGTGTAAAGGGTTACACTGATGCAAGTTTCCAAACGAATAAAAATTATTTATGATCGCAGTCAGGTTTTGTGTTTTGTCTTAATGGTGGTGTTGTGAGCTGGAAGAGTTCCAAGCAAGCAACAGTAGTTGATTCTACAACAGAAGTTGAGTACATCGCAGCATCAGATGCAACCAAGGAAGCCGTTTGGATCAAGAAAACTATTTCTCAACTTGGAGTTGTTTTCTAGCAGTGATTGTCCTATAGAGTTGTTATGCGACAACAATGGAGTTATAGCACAGGCCAAGGAACCTAGATCTCATCAAAGTTCCAAACATATTCTTAGAAGATATAATCTCATTAGAGAGATTATTGAAAGAGGCGATGTTAGTATAAGCAGAGTGTCAACTGACAACAATGTTGTTAATCAACTAACTAAGCCGTTAACACGGCAGAAGCATGATGGCCACTGTAGATCCATTGGTATACAATGCATGGATGATTGGCTTTAGTGCAAGTGGGAGATTGTTAGTGAATGTGTGAATGATAAAATCCCAATCAATCAAGCTTTTCTCATAAAATGATGTAACAATTATCAAGAACTAGAGAGAGAAAATGTAGAGAGAGAAAGTTGTAGTCATTGATCTCACAAATCTTATTTTTACCATACGTTTCTTACAAGAATTAGAAACCAAAAACCTATTTATACTACCAATCTATTACAAAGACTTAACCATTAAGAAAACTAAAACAGCTTTGACTTTGACAAAGACTTTGACATTGTTGACTTTACAGTTTGACTTTTCTCAATAAATCTTGGATACAATATTTGGACCTAACAATCTCCCCCTTTGTATTCAAGATTTAATAAAAAATTTACACTAGTCTTCAGCACTTGATTCTTCAGCTTTTGACTCTGACAACTTTGAAATTTGAGGCTTTAACAATCTTCAGTCTTCCAACGTTTGAAAAATCTTGAAAAGTCTTTTACACTTTGAAGCTTTAAAATTCAACAAGTCTTGAACACGAAACTGAATTCTTGAAACACCTTTGAAACTATGAACATTGAAACATCTTTGGAAAACTTTGGAACTTTGAGGGATCTTAGACAAATTGTATCTTCTGACAAATTGTATCTTCATCTCTTGTGATCTCTTGATTGTCTTCAGAAAAGCAAACTTTCACAAATCTTGAACTCTTTGAATCATATGAAGCATCCGAATTGACTTGAAGTTTCAGAATTTCTTCACCAGTCTTTTCACTTTTGACATCTCTTCATGATATTGAAATTGAATCTTTTTAAAATTCTCCCCCTTTTTGATGATTGAGAGCATCACGATTATCAAAATTTCATCAATTTCAGCACAAACTTTGATCACCCCTTTGTATTCAAATAATAATCTCCCCTTTGACAGTCGTCGCGCTATGATCTGAGAGTCGTCAATTCATGAAATGTATATATCCGAATCTTTTCAAATTCAGACATAACAAACATGGTAACCCTGAATCAACAAATGAAACGGTTAGGAATGTCTGTCAGTAACACAAAGTTACTGTGTACAACGAATGTACAATATAAGGAGCTGGTTTGATGATGACTCCCCAGGACTTCCATTCAATCATTGAAAAACACAAGGTTTATCTATGAATGTTCTGACAGAAAAACAAATTTTCTGTGTGCTCGTGCTTGTGTATGAAAGAATTTAGCACAATGATTGTGTTTCATAAGGCTCAAATTGTGTAAACTGTTGAGACAGCAACATGTATTACACGGACTCAATGTGCATGAAATAGGTGCGGAGGTGGGGCAATTTTCCTTCTTTTTCAATATCTAAATCTTCCGAGTGAAGATTAGATAGCATATGTGTTGCGTCCCCAATGAAAATGAAACATTTCTTTTTCGGGAAAGAAATGAGTGGTTGGTGGGGTAAATGCAAGAGTTGGCATGGGCTCACTGCCTGTTTCAATAATGGTCACCAAAGAATGTGAACCAATCAGTAGTTGTGACTGCCCGACTCAGAAAGTTGTTGGTGTAGAGTTCTGATATTCTTTTAACTCTGTTTTCACACCCTCTTTCTTTTTATCATAAAACTCACTTCTAACCAAACTCTCATTTCCATTTTTCCGCTCCACACAATGAGAAAAACTCAATCGGATGAGTTATCTCCCCCACTCTTTGATTTTGACCCCTCACCCCTCAATCACTCAAGGATAACTTCCTGGGTAGGAAACACAGGTTTAAGTGAATCCATGGAAGTTCTGTTTAAGCTCACACACGAATCCCATGTAAGTCCTATACAGAATAGTTGCTCAACAGGTTAACTTGAACAGTGAAGCTCAAAATATGATAACATTGTCAAATTGTATGCCCATGAGATTTGAGCAATTGAACTTTGAAGATTTCTGAAAACAAAGATATTGAAAGAATGAAATGAAATCAAGATAATTGTTTTGAGAATCTGACAATGTATCAATCAGATCAAATAAAATGGATAGGGTATCAAAGAACTGGATATTTTGTTTATATGAACGAATATAAACAATTTTGCAATGAAAGCACAAGAATTAGAAATAATGATTGATGCTCAACAACATTGAAATTCAAACGAGGGTATTACCATCGAAAAATTTGTTTATTATGAGACATGGTAATAACAAATTCAAATGAAGTACTGAACCGATGTGTGTGAATATTTTACAGTATATAGACAAGATAATACGCAAGTATTGATCTTTAGAAACACACGGTCAGTTAAACATTAAAGCTCAAGAATTGAAAATCATTTAAAATCACACTTCTAAATTCATAAAATCTTTTGAGAATAGAGAAGTGGTTTGAATATTTAAGAAACTGTTTTTCATGCTTGAAAGTTGTTTTTCTTTCAAATAATCAGAGATCTAGATCAGAAGATATTTACCTTTAAACTTCCCCTCAAATCATGAAAGAATGATTTAGATCTTTTAAACTCCCCCTGGATATTAGCAGAATATCCTTCTCTGATCATTGAAAAACGGGTCCTGATCTGTTATTTGATCAGAAGCCATCACCTTTACTCCCCCTATAAATTATGCAACAGTAGATTTATCAATGAAAACAAGATAGAGATCCACAATTCCTTCTGGAATGTAGTCCGTCATATCAGTAAGATTTATAAGTGAAAAAGTATAGGATAGAGATCTACAATTCCTTCGGGAATGTAGTCCGTCATATTTCTCTAATGCATATTTCAGAAAAGAAAGTACTCCCCCTTGATGGTTGATTTCCTCATTTGAGTATTGAAGTACAATCCTCATATCATGACAGGAGTAAAGGTCTTTAATCGTTGAGGTACAGGTCCTAAGCTGATGTCCTTAGAAGCCATAATCTTGACATTGAGGTGCGGGTCTCGAACTGTGTTATTCAAGAGCCATAATCTTGACATTGAAGTGCGGGTCTCGAACTGTGTTATTCAAGAGCCATAATCTTGACATTGAAGTCCGGGTTTTGAACTGTTGTGTTCAAAAGTCATTGTTCTTTTACTCCCCCTTAACTTGAGGTGCCTGCAACACAGAATTAGTTGCAGTTCTTGTGGGGGAAATGGAGTAAGAACCATGCTAGTAATTGACAAAGTTTTTACTTGCAAAGTCATGTGTTCCACAGTAAGAACAACATATTTTCTTCTTAGCAATCCTGATAAGATGATTAGTAAAATAAAGAGTATCAGAATTACCAAAAGATTTACCTTTATGCTCACTGTTCTTTTTGGCATTGGTTGTGGATGCAGATGCTTTGTCTTTGTTTTTCTCTTCATCTGAAGAACCCTTCTCTCTCCAAACCATCTGATTTTTCCTAGAAATCTTTCCAAGAGATTTTACATAGAAGCTTGCTGAACCATCAACAGATTTGTCATAAAATAGATTAGATGGTCTGATCTGATTTGATTTGACAGTTTGAGATTTGACACTTTTCTTTTTCAAAACATTTTTCTCATTAATGGAACTTGAAGTTGTTTTGAAAGAACAGACTGATTATGTTGAATTTTCAACAGGTGATTGATTAATCACATCAGCTGTAATCTTTTCTGACATTTCAATGTTTGCAGCTTCTAAGTCTTTTATCTGTTTGGTCAAAATGTTTCTTTCATTTGAAAGTGTGTCAAACTTCTGTTTCAAATCAGACCTGGCCTTTTGTTCTTTTTGGACATGTGAAGATAGAACAGTTATTTTGGATTTGAGCTTAGATATTTCAGATTCAAAATGTGAACGTTCTTGTTCAAAATCTTTTTGTAAGTTCTTGGTTTTGTCAGAAATTTCATTAAAAATCCCAACATATCTCTTTTCAGATTTCTTCTTTTCAATCTCCAAAGACTTTTTCATTTCTTGAAAAGCTTTTCTTTCTTTATCAAGTAAGTCTTGTAGAATAGAATAGAGATCTGTTCGGGAAGTTCAGTTGATTTATCCTCAAGAACTTTTCTTTCCTTCGCAAACGTGTCTCTTTCGTTAATAAGAATCTTCTCAAACTCAAACACTTGCTTGGAAAGTTTTCTGCATCTATGTTCCAAATCCTTTTTCTCTTGAAGAGTTTTCTTGGAAATTTCAGACATCTGTTGAAAAGAAGATGTCTCCAGTTTTGTTTTAGCTTTATCTGCTTTGATGCTTTTAACCAGATCAGCATTCTCTAACAATAATGCAGATATCCTCTTTTGAAGATCAGCATTTGAACTTTTTAAGGCAGATATATTCTCTTCGAAAGCCTTCAACTTGTTTTGAAACTCAACTGATTCTGCTCGTAGCTCAGGTGATTTATGTTCAGTTGTTTTCAGTTGACTTTGAAGATTTATAGTCTCTCTCTCTCTTTCTCTTTTATCTCCTTCTCCTTTACATAGATGATACCTGAAAAATTAGAGATAGTATTAGTACACGTTATACATTCAGGAGTTTTAACACAGTTGAACAATTGAAGTTGCAACTCCTGAATCCTTTTGAGATATTTTGAATTCTTAATTTGCAGAGAATTTCGTTCAGCTTCTATTACAGATATCTTAGACTTGTACAAAATTGACATCTTGAATGAGAAAACAGCTTGATAAAAACAAATGATCGTTCCCAAACAATTCAGAAGAATTTGACTGAAAGTCAAACTCACATCAGCACAAAAAATAAACTCTTAAAAATTGCTTGTCTGTGTATTTCTGTAAAACTTGCAAACCAAATGATCAGCAGACAGTTTGAACTAAAACTCAAAAATCACAAATCACTGCAAGTCAAGTGTGCATGTTTGAACTGAAACAAACCACACTATAAATTGTCTAAACTGTGCAGATCAAATTAATTTGAGAGTGCAAACTATGTAAACTGCAAGCTATGAACTGATTGAATCACAGGCTGTGTACATCAAATGATTAGCGCACTAGATAAACTCAATGCACAAACTGTGCAGACTGTATACACCAAATGTGAACATATATACTCAGCAGATCAATTACAAACTTAAAAACACACAAACTGTGCAGATGTGAAAACTGCAAACTGTGTAAACTGAAATATGCAATCCAAATGAAAAAAGTCCAAACCAAGTCAACACAAAAACTTTATCAAGTTTCAAACTATGAAAGTGTGTTCAGACTGAGAATATCAACACAGATTAAGTGAAAGCTGTGTTCAGGCTGAATTGAGACTGTGCAGATCAAACAGTAACAGACTCACAAATGACTTGAATTCAAAACTGCAGACTTCTTTGGCATGAAACACTCAGACCACACTAAATTTTACCAAACAAGATGTGGTTACCAAGAAAGTTTATCAAACCAATGAATTGGAACGTGCAGATCATTTTCAAGTTGAAACTCACATACCACTTAAACTCAAAACTTACAGATTGTTTAAACATGAAACTAGCAAGCTGTGTTCATGAAAATTGATTTTCAAACTTGCAAGTGCTTGAACTATAACTCGCAGAGCATATCACACAGATTTCTTTAACTAAAACATGCACACTACCCAAACTTTCAGCAATAAAACTTGCAAGTTATTTGAGTTAAAATATGCAGAACACTGTCAATGCATATAACCCACAGAATCCAAAGAGGCTTAAAAATTGCAGACTGCAAATTGAATCTTCAGACTCTGTGATCAGAAACTTGAACCTGCAAAAACAATTAGAATTTCAATTAAAAACTAATGCTTGAAAATTGAAACTTGGAGGCTTGGAAATGAAGAGCTCAACAGGCTGTGTTTTGAGAAATTTTAAAACACGCAGGCTGCTTTTAACCTGCAGATCACTTGGATTTTCAACAATTAGAACTTGCAAACCAAATACACTGGAACCTACAGACTATATGAACTAAACTTGCAGAGGATTTGATCTGAATTAAAACTCAAACTGTGGACTGTGATCCCACCAAACTTTGTTCCTGATAAACCAAGTGATTCGTCAAACTTGCATATGTAGACTGTGTGATCTAAAATCTCAAACCAAACAGATTAACAATGTCACAAACACAGATTATACTTGTACTAAATGTGCAGAACACAAAAACTCAAATATGCATATCATGAATTACACCAAAAGACTGTGTTCCACAAATCAATTAAACTTGACACTTGCAAAATCCAAAGAACTAAAACTCTCAGATTCTTGAAACTCAATTAGAACAGATGCAAACTACAGACGTAAATGAATTTGCATATCAAACAAGAGTTTTGCGAGTTTGTTATGAACTTGCAGACTTCTTTGAATTGCCAATCAGAAGCTCGCATAGGCTGGAAATCAAATGGGATAGGATGGAAATCAAATTCGAACCTGCAGATCACTTTGAATTAGATTATACTTGTTAATCCACCGCCCCACTAACTTCTTGAACAAAGAAATTAATTTTCAATTTACAGCCTCTGTAATTGAATCATCATCGCCGACCCACTAATTTGTTATCCAATCAAATGAAAATGAAAATCAATTGAAAACTTCGAAAACTGCAACCACTTGAATAATCAAATCCACTGAATTGACTATCAAATTCATTTCAATTTCAGTTCTGATTTGCAATAACATCACCGACCCACTTGAAACCTCCATTAATGGCATACCTGTGACGATTCAATTGGGTTTGCGTGAGCAGGCAGAAGGCTATGACGAGAACCTGTGGTTTGCGTAGACAGGCTATTGCGAGAACCTGAGGTTTGCGTGAACTGTCTATTGCGAGAACCTGAGGTTTGCGGTATGACCGGAGTTCCTTCTGCTAAAACGCAACTTACAGAGTTCAATTTGAAACTTGCAAAAATCAATTGAATCTTGAACAACTCGATTGAAAGTGAAAATGGGATTCGTGTGATTTCAGAAACCTTTGCAAGTCCTTCGTCAATTCAATTCTGAACATTGAAATAATTGAAGATTTCAACAATTTGAATCTTCAAATCAAAAGGAAACACAAATCACAGATGATAGCTTGCTGTTTATGTTCTTCAATTACATCACGAATTGAATCAAATTCGTTTAGACCTGCAAATCAATTTCTTAAACTTGAATCTAAGCAACCAAAGAACAACAAACAAAATCGAATTTTATTCAATCAGAAAGAACCAAAAGAAAAACAGTCTGTTCTTGAAATTTTCAAGAAAAAACAACTTCTTGATCCAAAAATTTCAGAAATTGATCTAAAATTTTGTGAAAATCTTTCTGAATTTGTTTGGTATAGCTCTGATACCAATTGTGAATGATAAAATCCCAATTAATCAAGTTTTTCTCATAGAATGATGTAACAATTATCAAGAAACGAGAGAGAGAGAAAATGTAGAGAGAGAAAGTAGTAGTCATTGATCTCACAAATCTTATTTTTACCATACGTTTTCTTACAAGAATTAGAAACCAAAAACCTATTTATACTACCAATCTATTACAAAGACTTAACCATTAAGAAAACTAAAACAACTTTGACTTTGACAAAGACTTTGACATTGTTGACTTTACAGTTTGACTTTTCTCAATAAATTTTGAATACAATATTTGGACCTAACAGAATGCCCAAAATTTAATCATACAATTATTATAATTTTGAATTTTGTTTAATGAAATTAATAAATAAAAGGCATTGCCCAATTTATTATGTCTATGTTATATTATGTGTTTTAATTATTCATAATAAATAACCTTAGAATAATGTATTCTAAATGTCCCTGGTTAAATATTATTTTGGGTTTTGAGGTTGAAGTAATATGATAATGACTAGCATATGTAGGGATTCATATAGAGATATTGAATCTGCATATGGGTACAAAATGGAGATTTTGTGTATCGGACGTGACTCGCTGTGAGAACACTTCATTGGATGTCATGTGAGTGTCATAAGTGTTTCTCATGTGGTTAATGTACATGCAATTCTTTGACTTGAGAAATATGGAGTTTGTTATATGTGAGTAATATATTTTGACATTTGTTCTAATCATTCCATAACTGGGTGATAGAATTATTGTTGGGTATGTTATAAATCACATGGTAGAACTAGCATGTATCGAGATAGGATTTGTCCCTCCTTTATGATGGATGTGATGTCTCTGGGCCCCTTGATAAATATATACTAAGGAAATGCATGAATGCTCAGATAAATGATATAAGATATCAATTTTTGTTTTTATTAGTATATTAGGGTATCAAAAACTAGAGATTGGACATAATGAGAATGACACATTCAATGTCTCGTGTTCAATCTAGACATCTAGAACAAAAGAATTAAATATGTACACTAAAATTGACTATAACCCAATAATTTGTTGTATCACCAATTCTTGTCATTTGGGTGATGATGATGTATTGCTTGATTTCGCTCATTGTTTATAACTATAAATACGATATTATTATTTATTACCAACATGTCGAGAACCCATTGGATCACACGCATTGAACATATTCGAATAAGGAGTTTTAATAATTAAAACATTTAATTATTATATCTGATTTGTATTGATTTAATCTGATTGAATAAAATCAGATATAATTTATGTTGGACATAAATAAAGTTGACTATGTATGGTTATGTAAGAAAGTGATGGTGTATGGCCACTCTTACACTCAAGTAAGGTGTGGAGATGATGGTGATCTTTTTGGCCATACTTCCATCACCATATATAATGTATGATATTGTATGCAATTTGTTTTGTTCTTGCAATTCTCTCTAAAATCACTTACAACTATATGTTCTCTTTCCTTTCTAAGTTTTGAAACCGTGACTAGTATCACGAGAAGGCAAAGGATTCAGATTGTTCGTGTGGATACCGTGGAGGCATCAAGCTTGCTTTGTTGTTGTGATTCAAAGTCTCGTTAATTGTGAGGTATAATTTCGAAACACTTGATTTATGCCGGTTCGAATGGGTCATTGGAGGATTACGTTTTTATTTTCCGATGTTGCTTGAGATCCCGTAACCCAACAGGAACGATCTCAAACTCAAACTTGAATCAATCTCGAGCTCGTATAGAGCACCAGCTTGAACTCGAATCAATCTCGAACCATGCTTACCTGTTAAAATTTATTAAGGGTCTTCTCTCATACATTATAAAACTTAAGGTGCACTTTTAACATTTATAAAACCCAAGAGGTTCACCTAAAATTTCATCATCAAAAATACAATGTTATCAACTCCATTCACCTCCCTATCTTTTTATAACACTGCTAGCTTTTTTGCCTTTTCTTTAACTATGATTTTAATAATATATCTTTAACTATGATTTTAATAATATATATATATATATATATATATATATGTGTGTGTGTGTGATTACATTTTATAGTTAAAAAATGTACAAATTTGTTCAAATATCTTATACAACAATTTTCTTTTATTGGTAAGTTTATTAATAATTTTTTACATTATATCTTTCAAACTACATCATAAAACTAATTATATAAAAAAACCCAAGTATCTCACAACTTTTTGAGTCGAGTATCAGGAAACTCGACTCGACTAGTTGATATGTTGAGTCGAGTTCAAGTCGAACCTACTTGAATTTAGAGTTGTCTCGTCTCATTTACACCATAAGTGCCTAAATAAATCAACGACATGGGTCCCTATGATTGCATTACAAACCAAACTCGTTGTAAAAATGCAACCACACAGTCACAATTCATCGAATTTTCAAAAGATATTTATTAAATAAATTATTCGGACGGGTTCGGGTATATGTATTTATATTTATTAAATAAATTATTTTTTTAATATAAAAATAGTTCGGATATTCGGACGGGTTTGGGTAGGGGGTTTAGATACCCATCTCGATCCGTATTACCCGCATAATAGTTTGGGTTCGGAGGAGTCGGGTGATCGGGTAACGAAAATTCAAGTAGTTCGGGTCTCAGGTAGGTCGGGTAGTTCGGGTCGGGCGGGTTTTGCACACCCCTAGACTCAAACTAGTGTTCCTTTAAGTGAATGAGAGAGAAGTTGCACCAATAGACACTTTAAGATTAGATGTTTTGAGGATAATGGAGTCACTAGGAATGGGAATCACGTCGAGAATAGCAAGAATGATCATGTACAGTACATTCATAATTGCACCTGGCCAGTGTTATGGTGAACCTACGAGTTACATGTGTATACTTGGACTACTGTGATGTGACAACCGTTGGGGTAGTGAAGAAGTTTCTAAGTGGGTAACCGTTAGAAGAAGTTGATGATTTTGACGTCTGTTACTTGGAGTGGCAGTAAGTATGATGATTTTATTAAGTGGACCGTTTCGGGTTGAAATTATTGGTTGGAGTAGAACCTTAGACTTATGGAATTGACATTATTCGGGGGGAATTTTTAAGGTGAACCGATGAAGCCTTGATTTTTGCTTTAAGACGTTGAGCATCCGGATGACGATAATGTGACTAGGAATTTGAGGATCGTGGTTTCGAGTCGATGAGTGTCAATCAAATTCATGCACAAAAATTTATTTTTAAAATAAATTGCATCAATTATTTCTCATGTTTCCAAATCATCATGCGGATTATATTACGAAATCTTGATAAATGTTTAGCACACAGAGTTTTTAAACCATGATTTTAAATGTACATAAAGATACTATATTGCATGTGGTTGCAAACTTTGTTGAGACTCTTTCTTCTCATTGTCGTTCAACACTATTTTCGGGTATTGTGGTGCTCGTACTCAGGGACGGAACACAAGCTTTAAAACCGCAGGGGCCAAGCATAATGTATTATATAATTTCCAAAGCCGCTCCAAACCACGTATTTTTGGCGGTCGGTTCGGTCCAAACCACTCCAAAAAGAGTCAAACCGTAGACCAGAACGGACCGAGCAGTTTGGCTATTTTTTAGACCGGACTGGACCGTCAGACACTCAAACCGTCAAAAACGATCCGATTTAACTTGGTTCGACTGGTTTGAGGTCTCCAACGGTTTTTTTGAACACCCTTAACTGTTAGAGATGCTCTAAAGTTATTAATTAGAAGCATAAAAAATCCATTTTCACTTTGTATCTTTCATTTTTTATACACACACAAAAACCCAAAAGTGTGTGTTTAGTGTGGTTTTTTTTTGTAAGTTTTCAAAGAAAAATGACACCTTGCCATGATCATTAACAAAGGACTGTCACCTAATCCCATTGACTTCCCTCTCTTTCTTTCTTGTCTTCTTTCTTTTCTCTCTCTCCTTATATATATTATATACATCTTCTCCAATTTCAATCGACTACAGGCTACATCTCTTTCTTTCTTGTCTTCTTTCTTCTTCTTCTTCTTCTTCTTCTTCTTCTCTCTCTCTCTCTCTCTCTCTCTATATATATATATATATATATATATATATATTATACATCTTCTCCAGTTTCCATTGATTACAGGCTACATCTCTCTGTATAACTCTTTCAAGATCATCAAAAACAAATACAAAGAAGATCAAATATTGATTGATTACATTCAAAAGAATGGTTTGGAGAACTCTACCCAAGAAAGACTACTGAGTATGAATCGATCGTTGGGGGGGCCCAAATTTTTTATTTTTTACACTACATAAATTATAGGTTGTTCTTGCAAGTTTTTAAACCACAGGGGCCAAGGCCCCTAGTAGCCCTCACTGTCCTCCGTCCCTGCCCGTACTTTAATGTTGTTAAGGGTCTTGGACAAGTAACTGTGACCTATGACTTTAACATTGGATCTCTTCCACATATGTTAAGGTTTTGGACGAAAAGTTACTTCAATGTTTTGGCGTTAGTGTTTTCTTGGGAATTTTATTCCGTATGAGTTTTGTTAAGTTTTATGGAGTATTATTTTACGACGTTTTGCGACGCATGAGTGAACTTTGAAATGCTTAGACTAAGCTCATTGCGTGTGTTGGTTTATGGTTTATTGAGAAATTCATTTCATGAGAGTTTTGTTGAAAAGTGTCACTTTATATCGCAATGCGATAAAAAGGAAATTTTCGGAAATTTGACATTTTAGTCATAACTTTGTCTTTGCCATTTGATTATTGGAAACGAAAATTTTGGCACCATTTGATTTTTGGGTGTCATTGAGTTTTATGGAAATTTTGTTGGGTTTTATGGAGTTCTATTTTACGACATTGTGCGTCGCGTAGGTGAACCTTGAGATGCGTATATACTTGCATTATTGTGTGTGTTAACTTATGAGTTTTTGTTTAATATTTTTGTCTCCTGCGAATTTTGCACATGTCTTTCGCAACTGTAAGGGACGTCTTGAGAATTTTGTTGATGGATGTTATCCCATATGTATTTTGGGAAGTTTCAATATCATATGATTTCTCTTTTGGGTTTTATACAAGTGTATCTCGTTGTATGTTGTTTAGTATTTGAATTGATTTATACTTTGGTGCGAGTAAACATGTAAATGATCGCTGATGGTTCGTGTTGAACTGTTGCTATATGCATTCTTCGGTTGTTGATTTTATCGTATTGTTTGACGCGATGCATGATATTTATTCGCCAATATGCGTGATTTTGTAGCCACTATTATGGATAAGAACATTTTTTCGCGTGCCTAAAGTTTGAACTCGATCTAAATCATTTTACGTTTGACCAAATCGTATGCATCTATCTTTTACTAAGTTTTGGGGAAATAAACTGATGTATGCGAGTCACGTTGGGAAATTTGATTTCATGTCATTATAAGGTTAAACGAGAAATTTTTTAAACTTAATTACATGACTTTCCCCTTCTAGAGTTTTGTACAAACACCTTGTTATACATTGTTTTAGTATATAAAATTATTTCTCATTCATGGCGTAAATTGATACATGTCAGGACCATGGTGATCCATTTGAAAAGTTGTTGCGCCTCTTTTATTTATGTCATTATTAGTGTGAGTAATGATCAAATGTTTTTTCGGAATGATTTTATATGTGTGGCATTGGTGACCACTTTGTACACCTACCGAGTAAACAGTAGTGGATTTTATTCGTACGACTAATTGTAATAAAGCTTTTGGCATTTAGAAGTTTTATAAAATTTCAAATTAGCATAGTAGTTGGAAAAACCTTGAACTCATTAGAGCTATAGATGCAACCTTCTTGTGATAGAGGTCGTGATTAAGGACTAAAGGAGTCATCGGAGATTGAAGTGTCGGAGGACTTGATGTATAGGTTGTTTTGAATTATTGGATTTCAGTTTCTTGAACTGGTTCAAGCAAAAGTAATTGGGGCGTTAGATTTATGCTTTCTCCCCGTTAATTAAGTAATGGTCCTTCCACTTCGATAAGTCTTCGGGTTAAAACCTTGTGCGGTTGTTTACGTGTGGTTGGAATTAAATTTGTGGGTTAAGGGTACGACGACATGCTATGTGTCTGTGGTGTACCATCTTATTGGGTATTCGTGAATAATGATGGTGTTATGGTTGGCTAGTAAAGCTGTATGATTTGGGGTTTTATTTCCATGAGTAGGTGTCAACTTTATTTCGACATTGTAAATCTGGAATGAAGTATTTGGTAGTGTATCCACGTTGCAGATAGTTGTTTTGAGGATAGGTGTCGACCCTCAATTTGGAGGACGGTGACCGTTGGGGTGCTTCAGTGCACTTTCGTTGAATTTGGTATGCCTACAAGTTAAGTGGTAACCTTAAGGATATTAGATGGCTGGCAATTAGGGATCGATCATTGGTAATTCTGTAATCAGCGAGAATTCCGCTGATTTGACAATAGATGCTTGAATGCATTTTGGGAATTGTGTAACCGTGGGGTTGAGGTAATCCGCTACTTGTAGATGTTGTGCTTGTGTCAGTTTGAGGAATAGATTTATTGTGGATCAGATCAGACCAAACTAGTGTTAGAGATTTCGTGAAGGAAAGGACAATTAATCTTTCATGATATGGATTATTAGTAAATTGGGTGAGAATGTCGAGGTAAACCTTAAGTAGAAATCGATCATTGAGGACCCCTTAATTTGATGAAAGTAGAAATATCATTTTATGAGAACAGCGGGTGACCGACCCAACAATTTTATGCGGATTCCTTATCACTCGGGTAAAGTCAACCTGGGTTGCGGATACTCAAAATTGAAAGGAGTATGGGCAGGCAACAGTTGGATTTTCTCTGCAAAGGTTTTTGTGTTCTTGAAGGCAAGAAAAGAGTGTAACGTAGCCCAATGAAGGGCGATTAGAAGTATTTAACGGTAAAGTTCGCCTTGGGGTATCCCTGTGGAAGTGGTTAATTAAGGTCGTAAACTGCTCTTGGGGGATATGTGCAACCTAAGGTTGGGAGGCAACCGAGATCTTAATGATATGAAAGTGATTTGTTAAGGACTCGACGTTCACCCCGTCATCGGTGAGATACGCCAAACCTTGGGATTAAGTTTGTGACAACTCGTGATGAGAAATACAGTAACAACCTTAAACGGGGTGTAATCAGTTTCGTATATGAGGCAATGTATGGAGGTATCCTTTTTGGATAGACAACCAATTGATCTCGCTAAATGTGACGTTGGGTGTTTGGTCGGGGTCAGATTTCGAGGACGAAATCTCTTTTAAGGTTGGGAGGATTGTAACACCTCGAAATCCATGGGCAAAAAGGAGATGAAACATGGCGGCAGAGTTCCACACGACCGCCCACGTGGGTCAACCCACGCTGTGATCCACGCGAAACCACTGTTCAGTGCTTCCCGCGGCTCTACGCGCGATCTGGGCCGCGCCATAACTCGCGCGCGAGCACTGTACGCAATAAAGTGGAAAAATCGTCCCCAAACCTCATTTCTCACTAAACCCTCAAAACTCTCTCCATTCTCTCTCCCAAATCGATTTTCCACCCTCTCCTTTGAACCCTAACATATTTTGGGGTTTTTTCCTCCTAAAATCAAATGATTGTTCATCATCTAGCAAGTTTTGGAAACTAGAACCATAACCCTTCCATTTTAATCTTCTTCACCAAGTTTCTTAGGGTTTCATCCAACCATTTTTCATCATTTTGAATATTAGGAGTTTGTGGTTCATTGTATGGATCTATAAGAGTATGGTTGATGGATTCAAAACCATGGCAAAGGTAATCTTCTCTTCTCTCCAACTATGGAAATTAGGGTTTTGGGATAAGGTGAGATCTTCGTGTAAAATGTTTGGGGAACGATTCTATATGGTTGAATATGGATATTTAGGGTTGGTAAATTATGGATCTAGGTTTTTGGAAGTTTTTGGATTGAGGATCCAAGTTTCTTCAAAAGGAGCTCATGTTGGGGAAAATCTAGATTTAGCCTAAATCTAGCAAAGTGAGTTCAAGTTGATTTGTGAAAACGGTGTACTTGCTAAAATGTCAATCTTCAAATGTTTATAGGTTTTACATGAAATTAGGAACTGTTGAGTTATTTGAAGATTTTTTTATTTTTTGAAGTGTTTAACTTTATAAGCTTAGCAAAACACCCACATTTGGGATTTTAGGCATTTGATAAATAAAACATAAACATTGGTATTTTAATTATTTGTTTTATGGAAGTAGATTTTATGAGTATCAGTGTATTTTCATTGTGCGTTTTGGAGAAATGTTCGATTTTGTGTTATGGGGCGTTTTTGAAACAATAAACTGTATAAACTCACTTGGTAAAGGATATGTCCCAATCTAAACTATTTTGGAGTTATTTATATATTTTGGAGCATGGGTTTGCATAAATGCGGGTTGTTTGTGTTAGATCACAGTCTCATTGGATTTAAGATCATCCAATCTGAAGCTACCGCTGAAAAGTCGCTCTCGATATAAAGTCTAATATCGTTTGTAATAAAATAGTCAAAGTTAATTATTGTTTATTGTATTTTAGTTTAAATTAGTTTAAATATCTAATTATGATTAGATATTAGTTTGTTAGTTAATATCTAAGTTAGTTAGATATTATATTAGATATTAGTTAGTTTATTAATATCTAACTTAGATATTTGTAATAATATCTAAGTTAAGATATTAGGTGATAGTGTGTTAGAGAAGCAAGATTTGTTAAAACAGATCACAAAAACACACACACATCGACCGATGTCGGTCCAACAATACTACTTAACAAGTTCTAAGAAACAACGACACAATAACGATTACCAACCTGTATTGAATATATCAAACGATTACAAGGTTGATCGATTAAGCTTTTGATGTGTTCTCTATGTTTTCTCTCAAATACACCTTCTTGTGTGTGTTTGTGTGTGATAAGTTATTTGATCTAATCTGATTGAGAGTTACTAGAGATAACACATAATATCTAACCTACTAAGTGTGTTGAACACACTAACCATCTTAATATCTAGATATTAAATCTAATAAAGCTAACTAAAAACTAACTTTAACAAACTAAGTTAACTAAGTTACCTATTACAATACTTATAACTTAGATATTTAATCTAAGTAAACTAATACAATTACATTGAATTACATTGACATTTATTACAAATAGACATAGACTTTATTATCGAGAGTCGACGTTCCGGCATTAGCTTCAGATTGCGATCTTCAGTTTGGATGATCTTGAATCCAATGAGATTGTGGTCTAACAATCTCCCCCTTTGGATCAAGATCATTTAATAAAAAGATTTATCCAATTCAGTCTTCTTGTTCAGCTCAGAAGATGCAATCTCTTTCTCTAAATTCAGCATGTCTTCAATCTAACAATCTTCCCTTTTGAAGAGTAGACGTGATTCTTGAAACATGTGATATTTGGCATTTCTTCTGTAGTCATTCTCCCCCTTTTTGATGTTAAGTGCAACGACTTCATCAAAATTTGTTGTAAGAAATGTCAATCTGACGGTTAGAGCCCCTGATTCGTCAATTCATAAGAGATTCATCCAGATCTTTGCAAATCCAGACAAATTAGATATGTAACACCTGAAATCAAATAATGAATCAGTTATCATGCCTGTCAGTAACACTAAGTCACTGAGTGTAACGAATACACATTGGAAAGGAGCTGTTTTGATGTTGACTCCCCCAGGGCTTCCATTTAATCATCGAAACACCACAAAGGTAATTTCTATAAACGTTATGACAAAGAAACTAATTCCTTGTGTGTTCGTGCTTGTGTTGAAAGAATTAAGCACAAATGATTGCTTATTGGCTCAAAATTGTGTAAACCACTGAGACAACAGTAAGTTAAACACAGACTCAATGTGCATGATTGAAGTGCGAAGGTGGGGCAGACTTCCTTCTTTTCAATATCTAGATTTTCCGAATGAAAATCAGATAGCATATGTGTTGCATCCCCTTTTGAAAATGTGAAACACTTTCTTGTTGAGAAGAAAATGAGTAGATGGTGAGGTTTGATCAAGAGTTGGCATAGGTTATTTGCCTGTTTCAATAATGATCACCAAAGAATTGTGAATCACTAGAATGGTGGCTACCCGGCTCAGAAAAAGTTGGTGCAGAGTTTTGATATTCTTTTAACTCTGTTCTCACATGCTCTTTCTTTTAAACTTTTTGCTTTCTCTAATCACACTCATTCCTTTTCTATTTGCACACTCAATCACTAAGGATTAACTTCTTGGGTAGAAATCACTGGTTAAGGTGATTCCATAGAAGTTGTGTTATTTCCTAGCACAATGATTCGTTGTTTTCCTATGATGCATGTGATGCTCAGAATGGTTTAACTATTTCAGTTAAAGCACAATTTAGATCATGAAAACATTTAAAATACACTCCCAAAATTTAAAATCTGTTGAAAAATCGAGAAGTGGTTTGAACATTAAAAACAATGTTTTCGATGATTGAAAGTTGTCCTTCTTTCAACCATATATGAGATTAAGATAAAGGATTATACCTTATGGTTTGATCTTACATCTCATGAAGCTAAGCTTTAAGTCATAAACATATGAACTTGTAAGCTTCTCTCAAAAATTCTGCAAAAGTCTAATGTCAAGTCAAAGTAATAATTATTCACTTATATTGAAAAGACAAAAAGCAGTAAAACTGTTTAAAGTACGAGTTCTGATTAGAAATACTCAAAAGTCATCACCTTTTTAACTCCCCCTGAAATTATGCATTTGAAACTTATCATTGAAAAAGATATGCATTTAAAATTTCAGATAAATATGTACTCCCTCTTGATGGTTGATTTCCTCATTCGAGTATTAGAGTACAATTTCATTTTCAGCACGGAGTAAGGTCTTTTGATCTTTGAAGTGCGAGTCCTAAACTGTTGTGTTTAGAAGTCATACTTCAATGAAGTACGGGCTCTAAGCTGATGTACTTAGAAGCCATTATTCTTCCTACTCCCCCTTGACAGTAGGTGCCTGCAACACAGGTTTAGTTTTCTTTGGTACCCACTGGTATTTGGGTCCATGAGTGTTAGTTGCAGTTCGTATGGGGGTTACTGAGTAAGAACCATACCAGTAATGGTCACTTGTCTTGTGAACAGGATCATGTGTACGACAATAAGAACAATAAAATTTCTTACCTGACAAACTGATTAATTTATCTCTTGAGTGAACAAAATCAGGTTTACCTTTCAGCGCATTGTTCTTCTTGGCAATCGGCGTATGTACACATGAGTTTTTACATTTCAGCTCTTCTTTAACTGGTTTCCTGTTCCAGACCAGTTCAGCTTCTTCCTGGAAGCTTCTTCTCTTTCTTTGATGTGTATCTGAAAAATCTTTATTCCTGTCATAGAAAAGATTAGTAGAATGAATCTGATTAGAAGATTTAACTGACCTTTTAAAAAGAGCAGTTTTCTGATGTGAGCTTGCGGCTGGTTTGTTAGAACCAACTGAATTATTTCTAGGTGAGTGGATTTTTGACTCTGGAGTCGTTCGCTCAGTCACCACCACCGTCTTTGAAATAATATCTTGAAGCTCTTTTACCTTTGAAGAATAACTGTCTCTTTCTTTGATAAGGAGATCAATCTTCTTCTCAAATGCAGACTTCTTTTTCTTCTCTGTCAGTACACTCTTAGATAATTCAGATAGCTTCTCTGTAAGCTTCTTTATCTTTGCTTCAAGGATGTTTCTTTCTTCTTCGAATCCCTTCTTAGCACCCTTCTGATCATTTGCCTTCCTCTCCTTGGCAAACTGATCTCTTTCCAATATGATTACTTTCTCAAAGTCTTCAACTTTTTGAGAAAGCATTAAACATTTAAGCTCGAGTGTCTTCTTCTCTTCAACACTCTTCTTGGAAAGGTCTGAGAACTTCTTTTCAAAATCTGATATTTTCTTTTGAAGCTCAGAGTTCTCAGCTTTCAATACCTTTACCTTTTCTGTTGGAGACAACTGTGATAAAGCTTCAAGCTGATCCCATATCAGTTTTGCTGAAGCCCATTTGCAATCATATATTTTAATAGTTATCTCTTCTGAAATTCCTTTCAAGAGAAGAACTTTGGCAAATTTATCAGCTTCATGTCTCATTTGCTGATTATCTGTGTATTCATTAAGGTATATTGGAACCTCTTTTTCTGCCAAATTTCCATAAGCTCTTTGATATGGATTGACCTTTGTTGGAATTTTCATCATTCCTTCCTTCAAAGATAATCTGATATAAGTATTCAATTTATGTTTGTCAATAAAGTCTAAGAAATGATGTTTCCACTGCTCATATTGTCCTCTTTCTAGAACAGTGGGTTTCATATCAGATGCAGTTGATAAAAATTCTTTCGAAATAGACATCTGATCTAGTTTATACTGTTCCTGAAGATCTGAAAGTTTCTGAGACAGACTTTTCTGTCTTGGAGGTTCATCAAAGTAATCACCATCCATGATTCCTGTATGTAAAGAACTTGACAGATATGATCGTTAATCCAAATAAAATTTGATCACACAATTAAAGACCCTATTACAGTTTCGAAAAAATCTCAGAAAAAAATTCTAAGTCTGGTTTGTGTTTCAAGGTTTGCGTGTCAAATGGGGTGCGCAAACTGAGGTTTGCGTTTCTAATGGGACGCGCAAAATGAGGTTTGTGGGTCTAGTGGGAAGCGCAAGGTTGAGGTTTGCGGGTCTAGTTGGACGCGCAAATGGAGGTTTGCGGGTCTAGTTGGACACGCAAGATGGAGGTTTGCGGGTCTAACTTGATGCGAGAAGTTTTCTTTGCGTTTGCTTGAGGACCCGAGAACTGAGGTTTGCGATTGTCTTGAGATGCGCAAAGTTTGAGCTTTGCGTTTCTAGTTGGGAGCGCAAAGTCGACTTGTCTTTTGAAGAGATGCACAAAGGCTTGAGGTTTGCGGGTCTTTTGAGAACAGCAAAGTATGCTTTGCGTTTGAAGTTGGAGCCGCAAAGTCTGCTTTGCGTTTGTAGTGGGACGCGCAAAGTGGGACTTTGCGTGTTATTCTTCCTCTGGTTTGCAGGTTATTCGACCTGTACTTTGAAAATTCGTCTAAAATCTGTATTGAAATGATTTAGCAGTAACAAACACTACCCTTATGTCTAGAAACACTTCTAGAACAGATTGTAGGCACTCGATCTCACTAAAACACTCTTTTTGAAGATTATTTTGATCGCACAGTGACCTTCTTCACTCGACAGTTCACTCACAAAAATCACAAATTGAAACTCGATTTAAGCTTAATACTGAAATTAATCACATACAACTCAATCTAGCATGTATTTCGATCACACCCTGATCGATTCTAACACCTAAAACACTCTAACACTCGAAATCAATTTTTCTTGAAGAACAAAGAGACGTTTTTCTGAAAAACTTTTTTTGATCTTAATCAGACTCTGATACCAATTGTCGGTCCATCAATACTACTTAACAAGTTCTAAGAAACAACGACACAATAACGATTACCAACCTGTATTGAATATATCAAACGATTACAAGGTTGATCGATTAAGCTTTTGATGTGTTCTCTATGTTTTCTCTCAAATACACCTTCTTGTGTGTGTTTGTGTGTGATAAGTTATTTGATCTAATCTGATTGAGAGTTACTAGAGATAACACATAATATCTAACCTACTAAGTGTGTTGAACACACTAACCATCTTAATATCTAGATATTAAATCTAATAAAGCTAACTAAAAACTAACTTTAACAAACTAAGTTAACTAAGTTACCTATTACAATACTTATAACTTAGATATTTAATCTAAGTAAACTAATACAATTACATTGAATTACATTGACATTTATTACAAATAGACATAGACTTTATTATCGAGAGTCGACGTTCCGGCATTAGCTTCAGATTGCGATCTTCAGTTTGGATGATCTTGAATCCAATGAGACTGTGGTCTAACAACCGATATAGTAATCCAGAGAGAAAACAGAGAGAGAGCTTTACATTCAAGAACTCAACCTTGTAATCATCGTTTGTTATTGAAACAGGTTGGTTTATCTTCTATCTTGTTGTTGTTTGATTTATCTGGTAAACGATCACGGACTCACATATGGTATCAGAGCTGATACCAGATCAAAATCAAAATTTTAAAGTCTCTGTGTTCTTCATTCTTCAAGAACACTGTATTATCGATCAAATCCTTCGAAAAGTGGTTATTTTTTAAATCAAAGTGTTCTATACTTTTGTACTTGGTTAGTCGATTACTCTGTCAAAATTTGGGGTTGTAAAACGATTTCTAGTTGGGTCAATTTGGGAGTTGCAGGGCCGTTTATCGGAGAAGAAACGTATTCCGGTCGAGAATTCATACCGGTCGACCTACACCTACCGGTTGAATTTCTTTTATACCGGTCGAAGGAACTACTCTCTATCGGTCATCATCACATATCGGTCATCCTCTTGTTAATACCGGTCGACCCACTTCTAGTTCTGAACTAACTTACAATCTATCGGTCCACGTATCTATCGGTCCATCTCATCTATCGGTAGTGAATCTGTTCGAAAACTTTACAATCTATCGGTCCACTACTCATTCTACCGGTCGAGAAGTAATTACACTATACCGGTCCATCTAATTTTTACATCTTACTGGTCGAGATAAAGGCACAGTACCGGTCGAATGATTTTTCTACCGGTCCACTCCACATTCAAACATTTTACCGGTCCAAGGAATTCCTATCGGTCAAGCTTCCACTTCTACATCATTCCCGGTCAAGGATTTTTCAAGGTTTTTGCAAAGTACCGGTCGAAGAATTGTACACTACCGGTCGATCTTTTTTTGAAAAATCAATACTGGTCGGTCGATCTCACATTTTACAATATATCGTCATCCATATATCCATATATCGGTCGACCATAAACTACACCAGTCCTCATTTTACCGGTCTTTACATCTTACTGGTCAACGCAACAGTCCAGTAGAACATCTTACCGGTTCTTACATCTTACCGGTCAAACCCCATTTTGCGCCATAAACGTGTCACGCAAACCTTACTTTGCACGACCAACTTCAAACGCAAACCTCAACTTTGCGCGACTAACGTTTCGCGCAAACCTTAAACTTCTCGCAATCTGCCTCTCGTGCAAAACTCTTATTCGCGCCAATTCCAAACTCAAGTCTTTTTCAAAATGACTTCCAGAGAAGCCCTTGCAATCGGAACTGACACCAAGCCACCAGTTCTCTTTAAAGAAGAATACGAACAGTGGAAAGATCGGTTTCTGAACTTTATTGAAAGACAAGATCTGGGTCATTACATCAGGCTATCCTTAGAAGAAGGACTTATGGAACCAACTTATAGGGAACCTACAGCGGGAACTAATGAGCAAAGAGTTGAAATTAAATATGAAGAGCTCGAAGGTAAAAACAAAGACAGAGCAAACGGAGATAGATTAGCTAAGTCATACATTCTACAAGGAATTCCAAACGAAATCTATGTAAAGATTGACAGCTATAAAGCCTCTGGCAAGGAGATGTGGGATCAACTAGAGAAGATGATGTTGGGTTCAAAGGTTGGGAACCAGCTCAAACTTTCCACTGCCTAAACAATTATGAAGAATTTAAAGGCAGAGCTGGAGAGTCTCTAGAAGGAACTTATGACAGATTCGTGACCTTGCTAAACGAACTAAGCAAGAACAAGGTCACCAAATCTCAAATCGAGTTGAATGTCAAATTTCTAAGTATTCTACAGCCGGAATGGAAGAGATTTGCCAGACAGATGAAGCAGATCAAGGATCTGAATGAGATTCCACTTCATGAGGTGTATGAAACCCTCAAACAAAATGAAGAAGAGGTAGATGAAATTCTAGATGAGAAGAGGCATGAAGTGAAGACAGTTGAAGACACAGTTGCTCTTATTGTCAAAAAGAAGAAGAACAAGACGATTGTGTATGAATCAGAAGAAGTTGAAGCTGATGCAAACTCTGACTCGGATGACTGTGAACAACTGAAGCAAGCAATGCTTATGCTGACTAAGGTTTTTCAGAAGAAGTTCTACAAGAAGACAAGTTCAAACAGTCAGAGGTATTCTTCTGGTCCTAACAACTATGTCCACAAGGAAAGGGTTGAAGGAAATAGGGTTGAAGGAAATAGATTTGAAGGAAAGAAGTATGAAGGGAAGAGAATAGAGGAGAAGAAGCCGGAAGAGAGAAGGTATCATGCTGAAGGGAAGAGAATAGAGGAGAAGAAGCCGGAAGAGAGAAGGTATCATGCTGAAGGGAAGAGAATAGAAGAGAGGAAACCGGAAGAGAAAAGGTTTCAAGCTGAAGGATCCAGTCAGTCAGAACCTCCAACGTGCTACAACTGTGGCAAAATAGGTCATTTTTCCAGAGACTGCCGAAGACCCAAAGTCAGAAACTCCAACTATTACAAGAACAAAATGCTTCTTGCAAAGCAACAGGAGGCGGGTAAGGCATTGATGGCTGAAGATGAGTACTGGTTTGATCATTCAGACGAGGAAGATGAAGATGAAGAGAAGGATGAAGCAGTCAACATGTGCTTGATGGGAAAGCAGGAATCAGAAGCTGAAGCAGATTCAGATGAAGATGAGAAAGATGAGGTATGTGCTTTATCTTATTCAGATTTCTTAACTCAAATGCATATCATGAAGTTAAAAATCCAAGAGTTAGAGTCAAATCTTAAGCGGGAAAAGGGTGTCATTCAAGCCAAAAACCAATCAATACAGAAACTTAGCGATGAAATTGATGAGAAGAAAGTATTGGTTGAGGTTTTACATAGAAACAATGACACCAGCGCGAAAGAACAGACTATAATTCTTAAAGAGAATTCTGAAGTCAAGTCTAAACTGAGAAAGAGTGAGTCTGATCTCAGAGAGCTTACTAAAATACATTCTTCATGTACTGAAGAAAACAAAACTTTAATTGCAAAATTAGATACTTTGGAAAAGAAGTTATACTCACTAGGTCAAAGTGACCAAACCATTAATCTAAATAAACCAAAAGAGAATAAAAAAATGGGGAATTGGTTATGGGAATCCTCACTTTCTTCAAAAAGGTATATCTGAAGTGCCTGCACTTTATGATCTTACTTCTTTGAAAATAGCTCGAAGAATCCCTGAGCTTAAAGTTTTCTGGACTCGACTGTCTGAAGAGGATGAAGCCAAGGAAACTGAAAAACGATTGAAATCATCTAAAGTTCACCTTCCATTTTATTATGTGAAGCTGAATAATAGTTATGATCAAAAATATCAAAAGAAATCTCTTTCAAATGACTTATTTCAAAGTTATTCTGTAAAAGAGATGGAGGCGAAGCCCTATTAAAGGTAAAATTTACGTCCCTCCTCTTGTTTTGGAAAGTCAAATTTCTGAACTCAAGAACTCTTTAACAGATGAAAGACTCTTGATTGAGATTCAACAAAAAAAAAATTCAACTGTTCTAAAAAAATTTATTATTTCAAAGGCTTCTAAATCTGATGACATGTTTGGTTTACCAAACGGAGGGTTTGATTTTCTTAACTCCGACGGTGGTTTGGATGGTTGTTTTGAACAATTTGATTTTAATGCGAAACTTCCAAACCATTCATCTTTTATTGTGAAATCTTTGGGAAAAACCAGTATGCCTGTTAACAGTACAAAATCAACAAAAGTTGATAAATCAGTCTCTGTGAAAGCTAAAAATGCTAAAGGCAATATTATATCTCAGCATTTACAGAAACCGAACACTACTGGTAATTCTAAGAAGAAGCATTCGTTTGTTGCTCAGAAGTCTAACTCACGAGTTTCAAATGTTTCAGATCTGAGCAAGCGAAAGCCAGAAGTTAAATCTCAATGAAAACCGAAACAGAAGCTTGACAAGGCTGATAAATCGCTTTGTAGTGTTAATTGTAATAAGACTTTACCTAGTAAAGATGTTTTGAAAGCGAATGTTACTACTATTTTGAAATACTCTTTTACGCAACTATTCCAGTTATCTAAATCTGCTAGAAAGTTTTCCTTTTATGATAAACATGTTTCTAATTCTTGTCAAGATTCTGAGATTTGGTTTGGAAATTATCATGTGCATTCATCTCATTATAATGATTCAAATGAATTTCAAAAGAAAACAGGACCCAATTTCAAATGGGTACCAAAATCAAGTGCTAATATAGCAGGACCCAAATTCCAGTGGGTACCGAAAGCTAAATCTGTGTTGCAGGCACCCAACGTTTAAGAAGGAGAAATCCGATATGGTTTCTAAACACGTATGTTCAGAACCCGTGCTTAAGAGAAATAGGCTTTTGAACACATCAGTTCAAGAACCGCACTTCATTGCTCAAAAAGTCTTAACTCAATCTTTGTTTTAAGACTATCTAAATCAATTGTTTCGTTATTTCTCCTGTGTAGATCCGTCATTTATGGTACTTGGATAGCGGATGCTCCAAGCATATGACTGGACAAAAAGAGATGCTGTCCAATTTTACAGAGAAGTATTGCGAAACAGTTAGATTCGACAACGACCAGTTTTCACCAATAATGGGATATGGTGATGTACAACATGACAACGTCACGATCAAGAAGGTGAGCTATGTTGAAGGTTTACGGCACAACCTGTTCAGTATCGGCCAGTTCTGTGACAAAAACTTAGAGGTCAATTTCAAATCCAAGACGTGTTCAGTTCGTACTGAAGAAGACGAAGAACTCTTGGTCGGCACGAGAAAATCAGACCTCTACACAATTACTTTGTCAAAAGTCCAGACTGACAAGCAGGTTTGTCTACTGACGAAAGCCTCGATGCAACAAAGCTGGTTATGGCATCGATGGCTCTCTCACCTCAACTTCAGGTACATCAACAATCTGGTTAGTGGAAAGCTCGTCAAAGGACTTTCAGAGCTCAAATATGAAAGAGAACATCTTTGTGCACCATGTGAAAAGGGAAAGATGAAGAAGGCTCCACATAAACCAAAGCCTGAACCGAGTACTAACGCTCCGTTAGAGTTATTGCATATGGACTTATGCGGTCTGATGCGAACTCAAAGTCTAGGCGGAAAGAAGTACATACTCGTTATCGTGGACGATTACTCCCGATAGACTTGGGTCAAGTTTCTACGTTCAAAAGATGAGACACCAGATGTTCTCATTACATTCCTAAAGACGACCCAGGTGAATCTGCAGAAATTGGTCATGCTTCTAAGAACAGACAATGGCACAGAGTTCAAGAACAAGAAGATTGAAGAATATCTCAAATTTGTCGGGATTTCACATCAATACTCTGCTGCTAGAACGCCTCAACAGAATGGAGTGGTCGAAAGAAGGAATCGTACGCTAGTTGAGGTTGCTCGTACTATGCTAAGTCAATCTGACTTACCTCTATTTCTGTGGGTTGAAGCTGTATCGACTGCGTGCTACACACAGAATCGATCCATGATACACCGAAGATTCAAGAAGACTCCTTATGCGTTCATCAACAACCGAACACCGACAATCAAATATTTCCATATATTTGGGTGTAAGTGTTTCGTTCTAAACGATAGAGAGAGTCTCAACAAGTTCAGTGCCAAGGTGGACGAAGGCATCTTCATTGGTTATTCCTCTACATCAACTGCATACCGTATATACCTGAAGAAGTCAAAGACGGTTATTGAAAGCGTCAACGTCTCGTTTGATGAAGAGATGGCTTCCGAACAACACAGTTCAGAACCCGTTATAACCGGAGTACTAGCTTCTGGGCAACTCAGTCCAGAACCTGCGTCTCAACAGAATAAATCAGATGAAGCATCAACGTCAACTAATCATATATCTGATTTAGACTTATTATTTGAATAGTTTTATGATGAATTTCTTGGATCTAATGTAAAGAAATCTGTTGTGGTTGACAGGATGGAAGACTTAACGACTACTCATCCAACCAGTTCAGATATTCCTATTGAATCCAACACCCCGATTCAACAAGAAATTCCAGTTCAAATGCCGACCCAACAGTTGAAGAAGTGACATGTAATGAAGAGACAGAAGTAGTTGAAACAGTAGGATGTTTTGTACAGATCCATCTACAGTCGGACCAAGCTGTACCTGCTGAGCCTTCTGAACCTACCACTTCAACTTCAATCATCATTTCTCCTGAACAAACTGAAGAAGGTACAAGTGGATTTATAGATGATACAATTGACATACATTCATATAATCCACTGCCTCATGAACAAAAATGGACCAAAGAGCACCCGACAAGCCAGATCATTGGCGATCCAACGAAACCGGTGCAAACTAGGTCAGCATCAATGAACATGTGCATGCATGACTCCTTTCTGAGCAAGTTTGAGCCAACTCGCGTATCAGAGGCACTTGCGGATCCAGAATGGGTGATCTCAATGCAAGAAGAGCTGAATCAGTTCGACGCACTTCAAGTCTGGAGACTCGTACCAAAACCTCAAGGTAAAACAATTATAGGTACGAAATGGGTTTTTAAGATCAAGAAAGACGAAGATGGTAACGTTATCCGAAACAAGGCGAGACTTGTAGATAAAGGATACAGACAAGAGGAAGGAATCGACTACGACGAGACTTATGCTCCTGTGGCGCGATTAGAGGCAATTAGAATGTTTCTAGCCTACGCAGCCCACAAGAACTTCACGGCCTTTCAAATGGACGTGAAGACTGCCTTTCTGAATGGCATTCTGAAGGAGGAAGTCTACGTCTCTCAGCCAGAGGGTTTTGTCAATCAAGAGAAACCGAATCACGTCTACATTCTCGACAAAGCACTCTATGGACTGAAACAAGCTCCTCGTGCCTGGTACGATGTCCTTTCACAACTTCTAGTCATGTCTGGTTTTTCAAAAGGTACGGTGGATACCACTTTGTTTATCAAAAAGGAAAAAGTCGATATCATTCTAATTCAAATCTATGTAGATGATATTATTTTTGGCTCTACAAATCCTAAGTACTGTAAGAATTTTTCAAACATTATGTTGTCCAGATTTCAGATGAATATGATGGGATAGATGAATTTCTTTCTCGGATTACAAGTCAAACAGTTTTCAACGGGGATTTTTATCAATCAATTAAAATACATTATGGATATTCTTCGGAAGTTCAAAATGGAAAATTCAAAACCGATTAGTACCCCAATGGCACCAGGTACTAAGATTGGCACCGATCCTACGGGAAAGGCTGTTGATGTTAGGACTTACAGAGGCATGATAGGTTCTTTAATGTATCTTACTTCTAGTAGGCCAGATATAATGTTTTCAACATGCTTATGTGCAAGATATTAAGCCAATCCTAAAGAAATCCATATGTCTGCAGTTAAACGCATATTTAGGTATCTGAAGGGGACTGCTGATCTTGGTCTGTGGTATCCTAAAGACACAAGTTTTGAACTAACAATGTATACAGATGCAGATCATGCAGGTTGTATGTTAGACAGGAAGAGCACGTCAGGACATGTACACTTCCTCAGTGATAAGCTCGTAAGTTGGGCATCGAAGAAGCAACTTTGTGTTTCAACTTCAACGGCCGAAGCAGAATATGTAGTTGCTGCTAGTTGTTGTTCTCAGGTCTTATGGATGAGAACTCAATTGCGCGACTACGTTTTCCACTTCAACAAAATCCCGATATAATGTGACTCCAAGAGCGTCATCGCAATAACAGTGAATCATGTTCAACACACAAAGACTAAACACATAGACGTCAAATATCATTTTGTTGGTCCCGAAGGTGCTAAACAAGTTTGTAGAAGGGGGGGGGGGGTTGAATACAAACACAGAATTTAAAGTTTAATAAATTGTTTATTGATAAATCAAAATACAATTTACAAGTTTGTTGCGGAATAAGATTAAGACAGACTCAATCTAAACAAACTTAAGAAACACTAAGATAATTGCACAAGAAATTCAGAAAGAGAGGGGATTAAGAGATATAGAAAACAAGGGTTTCTATATTGAGTTCAAGGATGAAGCACACCTTCAGATGAAGGGGTGAACTTCCTATTTATACCCTATGCATTAAATGCATGGCAGGATACTTTACACGTGGCGTTCACTGATTGGCTTTGGGAGTCTGACATTTGGGAGACATGCTTTCGGCCGGGTCATGAACAGTGTAGTTGACAGAGTTGTTGTACGAATGGTTGCAGAGACTTGTCCGTTCTGACACATCGTACTAGGTTGTGCAAGGATAGACAAAAGGAAACTTGAGGCATAAGCTTTGTGATCGATTGATCGCTGAGTATCTCTAAGTTCAGAGATAAAGAGGTTCAGCTATCGCTGAAGCTTTTTCTCATGTTCCTTCGCGTATAAGTAGAGTTGTCTTTGCTTCACTGATATCCGCATCAGGTCACTAGTAGACTTCTCTTTGTTCAGCAGCTTCGTCTTTGATTCAGCTATGAACATCTGTTTGACGCGAGACTTGTCTTCAGGGATTACGTTGGCTGTTTACTTTAGGAACTATCAGTGATAACTGAACAGACTCAGTCTGATCATTGATAGTGAAACACTAATACATATAAATGTTTATAAGAAAGACTATCAGCGATAACTGAACAGACTCAGTCTGATCGCTGATGGTGAAACACTAATACATATTAAAACGTAATTTTCACTAAGTATAGAAGAGGGTCGTTATCAAATCACTGAGAGAGTTTGGATCAACAATCTCCCCCTATTTGATAATGACAAACTAACTGAAGAAAATTATTTTATGATTCAAAATGATGGAATAATCAGGACTCGTAACATACATGTCCCAATTACTATTTTGAGGGATCTTTTACAGCACTGATGAAGTTAAGTACTTTACTGAAATTTCATTAATTCAAGAAGAGAATTACAAGGAATGAAAATTACAAGTAAATAACTAACTACTGTAAGTACAACTAATAGATTACAGAAGAGAAAACTAATCTATCAGCTATAAGAAGATTTAAGAGGATTTATCATATACTCAGGTATTTCTTCTCCTTTCTGTCTTCGTTCCAAGGATTCTTGGCTGATAATTTCTTTGATTTTCTCAGCAGCAGGGAAGAAGTCACACCATAAGCATAAGAGATCCTTGAGATGATTCAGCGGACAGATAGGAATCTCAGAGACTCTTTGAAATCTGAGTTCCTCATCATCATCTCTGAAGAATATTCCATAAGGATTGTCAATTACTTGACCAGCTTGGAAAGGACCACCAGGAGGCAGAGATAAATCCAGAACTGAAAGATCAGGAGGAGGACCAAACAGTGCATCTCTTGAAAATTTGATAGAAGTTTCATTCCTGATGATGGCGACGTCTTCAGAGGAGGAGGACCCAATTCTTCTATTGAGTTTCTTGGGATTGGGAGGGATAGGAGATGGCAGATTCAGTACAGAAGTGACTCTGTTGATGAGAGCTTTAAGAAGTCCTTCAACGTAGCCTCTGTATGTAGATTTCGATTTCTTCAGCGCATCCCAGAATTCTATCCACTCTGTAAACCCGAAACCTTCAAGTTTGGAAACGTACATAGCTTTTTGAGTTCCATCCTCTCTGGTAATCTCCATGGTCACTGAGAGTTGATCCTTCTTCTTGCGACCAGAGATAGTCATGGCTGTTATTGGAAGAAGATCAGAGCGATAATCCATCTTCTGTTTGCACCATTCGATGGACTTATCGTTGATCTCTTGTTCTTTGGAGCGTTCCTCTTCAATTTCTTTTGGCAGTGCAGCTTGAACTTCCACAGGCTTTCTTTTCAGCTTCTTGTCCTTGACTTGAGAGGATTGAATCTTTAAAGCTAGTTTCTCAGCTTTGGCAGATTCTTCTCGTTCAGCATCAGTGAGGAAGTCGAGCTCTGAGAAGGATGTTTGAAGAGGAATTTTCAGTCGTTGACTTTCTAGTTGAGCGATCATTTCACCTTTTTTCTTTATCACTTCCTCTGACCAACGAGATGGTCGAGAGGGCCTTCCTGGATGGAGCAGGGAATCTTCTTCTTCTTCTTCTTCTTCATCAATCTCAGCGATAGAGATTGGGATTATGTCTTCAGCGATAGTAGCTGGAATTATTTGTAGTTCAGAACCCTTAAGCAGGGGTGAGAACTGTTTGGATAGAAAATGAAGGAAAGAAGGGATAAGTGTATATTTTTAGAAAAAGAGAGAGAAAGGCTAGAAGGAAATAGGGGTTTGGAAAGAGTAGGAGAGTGGTACAATAGAAAGACATACCTGAGAAGGATGCTCCCCCTCAGATTGTGATCCAGTCCTCAAGCATTCTTCAGTGATTGGTTGTTTGTCTTTGCTTTGCGAAGGAGCGCTTGAAGATGTATCACCTCTCACCCCTTTTTTGACAACTTCTTGCGAAGTTGTCCCTGATACGTTCGGCTTGGAGAACCACATAGATTGGTCTTCTTCATCGTCGTCGTCATCATTGGAGGGTTGATCCTTTTCTTGATCAACAAGATCTAGATCATCTTCCTCTTCATCTTCTTCTTCCTCATCATCTTCAAAGAGAAGAGAATGAATAGAAGAGAGTTCTTTTGCCTTCTCCCCCTCTTTGTCATTATCAACGACAGGGGGTTGGTCAGCTGCTGGAGTAGCTGTTGAAGCTTTCAGCATTTGAACGTCAGCCTCCAGACGCTTGACCCATTCTTCAACTGCAGGGATGTCGCATGTGGTATCATGGATGAATTCCACAGCGATGTTGAGATTTGTCCGATCATCTTCAGTGAAGGAGGGGGCAGCGCTGGAGCTGTTTCAGATACCTTTTGGAGAAGTTGTTGTAGAAGGGACGTGCAGAGATCAACCTTAGAAGAGAGATCTCGAACTTCAGTGGTGAGAGACTCAAATCGCCCCTGAAAGAGTTGAGAGGACTCTCTGAGTTGGACGACTTGTTCTTCCACAGCTGAAAGTTTGGAGTTCTCAGCTTTGGATGAGCAGGTGGCTGTCAACCTTTTCAGCTCCTCACCAGCCTGATTGACGGCGCTGGTGGTGTTGTTGATGGTGTTGGTGAGAGCGTCCACCTTTTCTCCCAGACTGTTGACATGCGTGTCAACAGACGCCAAACTAGGACCTGAAAATGATATTAGTTCAGATACGGGCTTATTTGGAGAGGTGGGGAAAGAAGTGTTTAGGATAATAGGTTTACCTGACGTATCAAACATTTTGTAGAACTGTAAAGATTCCTCAAACGTTTGATGTTCAGGTCCTATAGGTAAAGAGGAGGTAGCGGGTTCAGAGACCAAAGAAGGAGAGAGAAGATTTATGGGTATAGAAGTAGGGTTGGGGTTAATCTCAGTGAATGAGATAGTAGGTGGGGTCACTGATGATGTGACAGCGATTGAAATCGCTGACACGGCAGGTTGAGTGACTTCTGGAGTTGTGGAGGAAAGACCCACAAATGCATCTAAGGTAGCTTGTTGAGAAGCTTCCTCAGGTATAGTACTAGAGGGTGTACTTTCCTTAGTCTTTTTGGCCTTCTTAGAAGGACCAATCGAACTAGCTGATGGTCGTTTGGAAGTAGTGGTAGCGACAGGGATAGCAGACGAAGGAACCGTATGCGTGGTCGCTGAAAAAGAAGAAGAATGGAGAGATAGACGAGAGTGAAGGAGAGAGATACTTACCTCGTTGGCGAGTGGCTTTACCTCCAGTGATCGTTGACCTATCCTGGCAAAAGTGCCATCATCTTTGGTGGGATAGGTGTTGGGATAGAGGAACTTGATGTACGTGCATATGAAACGTACGTACGAGATCTTGGGATCTCGTTCAGGCTTCTCTAATCTCGACCTCAGGTCTTCAAAGATGGCAGTGGCGTAGTCAAAGTTTTGACCAGCGATAACTGAGTAGGCCATTTGCAGTTGTGTTTTGCTGGCTTGATCCAGCGAACCACTCTTCCCGCTCATGCATTGAATTATGTGCGAGAAGATGAAGTTCAGTTGTGAAGGCATCTGAGCTTTGAGAATCTTGGTGAGCTTTTTGTTGGGAATAGAAGATCTCGGTTTGTTTTCCCAACAATAACCCATTGCATCCAGAAAGGATATCAGCTCAGCATCAGTGGGGAGTGCGTCGTACCCACTCTTTGGTTTGTCAGGGAATCTCAAAGATTTCCTGAGGCTAAGAGCGGTCATGCTCCCTGGACCCAAATCCGTGCTGAAGGATATTGCAGGGACTCGTTCACCCTTTTTGTTGGTGAGTTCAGTTGCATCAGCAGTGAACCAGAACTGCTGGAGTAGAGTCTTTGAAGGCTTAGGATCCACAGTGATCGCGTAAGCTATGCATGATTGTTTGAGAAATTCAGCAGCTTCCACCAGATGTGGGTATTTGTCAGCTTTAAAGTCAAGTCTTCCCAAGTGATTACATTTAGTAATCTCAACTTCAGTGATGGCGAATCGTACATGCTTGGAAGCAACGATTGAAGATTGTGCCATTTCTGTTATGGAAAGAAGCATAATAGAAGAAATGATTATGATTAAAAAATAATATGATTACCAGTTTCCATAGAAGAAGGGAAACTGGAAAAATATCAAGTTATTTTTAGGAAGAGAAAAATAGTGTTCTGGGTAGAAAGAATGAAGAACACTTTAAAAACCAAAAGGTTTTTATTTAAAAAAAACATAAAATCAGAAAGAATGATTTTTAGTTTTTAAATAAGAACGTTTTATAAAATCCATGAAGAACAAGAACGAGTAGGATTTTAAAAAGAAAAGAAAGCATACGAACAATGCACATAAACATGAAATAAACCTGTTTATTCTGAAGAAGAAGAGTTGCAGATTCAATATTCTGGGTTTACTTGCTTGAGTGTTCTTGAGAAAGATTTTTTCTTGCTATGAAAGTTTTGAAAGCGTAAACCGTATAAAGGAGAGAAGAATTCCTTTTATACAAAGAGATAGAGGAGAGAGAAGGAATGAAGCGGGAAAAAAATCATCATGACATTGACACGTTCCACAAAGTTGATTGGATAGAAGAGCAACGGACGAACGTGTCAGAAAAGGCGTGTCGTGAATTATCCGCTCAAATGACGTCATAGGAGAGAGAGACGTTTCATTTTTCTGTTTTGAAATTTATTACTGAAGAGAAAATATCAGCAATAGAATTTTCTTTTTGAAAGTATCCCTGATGAAAAGACAGGGATAGATTTTCTTTTAAAAGGATCACTGAATATAAATATCAGTGATAAATTTAATTAAAAAGCTTTTAATCATTTGAAGAAAGATTCAGTGATTAAAAAAAATATCAAAACTGAATGAAGATTCAGTTGTAGGGATTGAGAAAACATACCTGAGAGTCAGAATATTTATCAGAGAGAATGATGAAAGGGGAACTTTTGATTACTGACGCAATACATGAACGCTGAAGAATTATTCTTCAAGGTTCAGCATTCCAAGCTCACTGATGAGAAAGTTGAACCTTGTCTCATCAAGAGGTTTGGTGAATATATCAGCAAGCTGAAAGTCAGTAGGAATAAAGTGAAGTTCAATATCACCATTCATCACATGATCTCTGATAAAGTGATATCTGATCTCTATGTGTTTTGTCTTTGAATGTAGCACAGGATTATTTGCTATAGCGATAGCACTAGTGCTGTCGCAATAGATAGGAATCTTTGATAACTGAAGGTCATAATCTAACAGTTGATTTCTCATCCATAAGATTTGAGAACAACAGCTTCCAGCGGCTACGTATTCAGCTTCAGCTGTGGAAGTGGACACAGAATTTTGCTTCTTGCTTGTCCAACTTACCAGCTTTCCTCCCAAGAGTTGACATCCACCAGTGGTACTCTTTCTGTCAAGTTTACATCCTGCAAAATCACTATCAGAATAACCAGTTAGATCGAACCCTGAGTCTTTGGGATACCAAAGACCGAGGTTAGGAGTTCCTTTCAGATATCTGAAAATTCGCTTTACAGCGATCAGATGGGATTCCTTGGGTTCAGATTGATAGCGTGCACATAAACAAGTAGAGTACATGATGTCAGGTCGGCTTGCTGTGAGATACAACAGAGAGCCTATCATTCCTCTATAGGCAGTGACATTAACAGGTTTTCCAGAAGGATCTTTGTTAAGTGTCAGGGGTGGTGCCATAGGAGTTTTCATCGCTGAAGTTTGAGTAAGATCAAACTTCTTCAGCATATCTTTAACATATTTACCTTGGCTGATAAAAGTACCTTTGTCAGATTGTTTAATCTGAAGACCAAGAAAATATGTCAGCTCACCCATCATACTCATTTTATATTCTTTCTTCATTCTTTCAGCGAAGCGAGTACACAGAGATGGGTTAGTAGAACCAAATATTATGTCATCGACATATATTTGTACAAGAATTATATGACCTTTTATCTTTCTAAAAAATAACGTATTATCAATCTTGCCACGTTCAAAATTTTCAGAGATAAGAAAAGATGAGAGAGTGTCATACCAAGCACGAGGGGCTTGTTTTAGACCATAGAGAGCCTTATCCAATTTATAAACATAATTTGGATGCTTAGGGTCATAGAACCCTGGTGGTTGTTCTACATAGACTTCTTCATTCAGCTTTCCATTTAGAAACGCTGATTTTACATCCATTTGATACACGATGAAGTCTTTATAGACTGCATAAGCTAAGAATAGTCGAATTGCTTCGAGCCTGGCCACAGGGGCAAAGGTTTTGTCAGGATCGGAATTCTTAACAAGAATTAAAACTCAGAAACTAATATCAAAGAAGTTGCGGAAAAACACTTTGATATTTGATAGAACAGTAATCAAAACACAGTATATAATATCAAACAGTAAACTTGTATTGAATGCTTAAAGCTACAAGATTACACACTCAACCTCAATATTGATGAACAGACTCACCAATACGAATTCTACTTCTCTAGAATTAGGATCTATGCCTTGAGGTTGATTTCTCTCTAAAAAATTAATTATCAAAAGTTATTTCTATCTATTCTATACATTCTATACATATACTGATAAAAGGATAATTACAAAGAATAAATAAATCTTCAGAATATATTCCATGTATATCTTCTGTGTATATCTTCAGTATATCCAGCTGTAGTATATTCCATCCGAATCTCTTTAGCAGCATTAACTATGCTTAGCAGTAGTAACTTCTTCCAGCAGCATTAACTGCAAGCAGTACTAACTACTAGCAGTACTAACTAGCTAAGCAGTACTAACTTTGTTCAAGCAGTACTAACTTTAACTAGCAGTAGTAATTCTACTAGCAGTAGTAACACTTAGCAGTATTAATCTTCAACTTGTTCTGGCAGTAGTAACCACTCTTATACTAGCAGTAGTAACTACACTTGCAGTAGTAACTACACTTGGTAGAATCTTCAGTTCTCAACAATCTCCCCCTAACTTGACTTTTAAAAGAGAAGTCAAGTTCTTCAGATATTCTTCCATAAGATCCTTTTGATGCTCCCAAAACTCCAAAGATCATGCTCCTAGGTCTGGATTCAGCCCCAAACTCTGATTGATTATCCTCTGAATTAGGTACTTGGCCATTTCTGAGTTTGGTGCACAACCCAACTTCTTCTTTAGCATGGCATGAACCTTCAGTCTGGTGTGATTATATACTCTATCCACTAGGAAGTATTCTGTGTGATTTCTATCCAAAGTCACTGCATATACTCCACTAGTTTCATATAGAGTCCAGCTTGTGACTTCTTTAAACACACTCTTGATGACCTGGTCCACTTCTTCAGGTTTGAACATCATGCATAGATACTCCATCATCAGTTTTGTAAGAGAAATTCCTGGAGTATTCAGATGATCTGCATACAGCTTAATTCCTATGTCAAACATCTCTTCTATATCAGATCTAGAGCATGTTCTGACAATCTTGACCCAAGTGTTGAATACTTCATACTTATCACCCTTCCTCTTGAGTCTGATGTAGTCTTTTCCATCCATAGTCAGTATATCCCAGTTAATGATCTCAGGAGGCTTAACTCCAACAGGTTCTGCTGAAATTGGTTCAGGCACTTTGTCCATCACTACCATATACAAATTGACATCATCTTGAATTGATGACTCTGGCTGGATAGATGACTCAGGTGCCACTTCTTCTTCAGCAACCTTCTCAGCTTCTCCTTCAGATACTCTGGGCTTCTTATTTGACTTTTTCCTGGCCATCATCTTTGTTCTTTTTAATGTCCTTAGATTTTCTCCCAGAGTGGTCTCTTTCTTAGGTGGAGTCTCTTGCTCATCTGGAAAGGGCTTTTGGAAATCAAAGTCATTGCTTTCTTTCATCCTCTTCTCCATTTCCACTCTTGCAGTTTCATTTCCTTGAAGCTTTTTCATTTCAGAATCATACAACTCTTTAATTTTCTCAAAGGACATCCTTGAGAACATCTCCTTTCTGACTCCTACAGCACCTTTGAGAAATATAATCATCTTGTTTCTCTCTTGGGTACCTAGGAACGTCTGTGAGGGTTGTCTCTTCTTTCCAGCCTTTTTCACCACTAATTTCTTCAGAGTTGCAGCTTTCTTTTGTGCAATTTCAGTTGCCAGACTCTGTTGATAAGCTTCATTCAGTTCAGCAGCCAGAGCCTTTGCCATCTCTCTGTCCTTTTCCATCTGAACTCTTTCTTGTTTTTCAATATCCTCTTGCATCTTCCTGGCTAAGGCTTCATCTGATTCAACCAACCTTTGCTTCTTGACTGGTTGATCAGATTCTACCATCTTTGTCTTTCCTTTGTCTTTATTCATCTCCTTTTGACTGTTATCTTTCTTGATTACTTCACCTTGTTCTTTGATGATTACTCCTTTGGTCTTTGAAGTGACCTTGGGAGTATCATTTTTGGCTTTGAGTAAGGTTTCTGCAATCTCAAGATCAGTTAATACTTCTTTCACCATTTCTGCAGCTTGTTTATTTTCAGCAGTAGTAACTGTTTCTGCTGCTTGTTGTTTTTCTTTTTGCACTGATTCTTTTTCTGTTTCTTCTTTCTGCTCCCCCTCAACATCAAATTTGTTTCCATTGTTTTCATCAAGCTCCCCCTCAATTGTAGCTTCTTCCATATTGATCTCCCCCTTTTTTGGAGCATCATTTTCTGAAATCCTTCTCCTTAGCACAAAATGTCTCTTTTTCTTTTTCTGTACTAGCTTCAGAACCAATTTCTTGAGTTTGGTAATCTGCACCTGTTGGGACAAGATGACCAATTTCATTTCTTCAATCTCTTTGCCTTGGTTGATGACATCTTGGTTGATGTTTCCCATTGTTTCCATCAATTCTTCATAGTTATATCTGTCCTCACCTTCTCCAGGAGTGTTACCCCCTATTGAAGGATCATTGGATCTTTTTGAAGTGGAAGTCTTCTGCCTAGCAGAAGCACTATCCACCCCCTTGGTTTCTTGGTACCAGGGACCTTCAAATGATTGCTCATTTAAAGTTGCCATGGGGGAGGTCTTATTTATGTTACCACTGTCCTCCCCTGTGCTAGCAGGAGTAGTGGCAGCCTCATCTCCCATATGCTCTACCTCCTCCTCAGAGAGCACCTCCTTGGGGTTGGGAGACACCCCTGTGGGTTCCCTTTGGATATTCTCTAAAGGAGTATTCTCCCTTAGAGGGCTTATAGGCTTAGGGGTTTCTGGTACAAGAAGGGAAGGAGCCTTCTTTACCTGTTTTCTCTTATAAGTATGGGAAATTGGAGAGGTTGGTTTTGTAAGAATAGACTGGGGAATAGTTTTTGGTTGAGAAGGTTGGGCTTGGCTAGCAGTGGGATGGTCTAATGAGGGCCTTGACCCTGCTGCCATACCTTCAGTTGTTTGGGACACCACCATCATTGTAGAGAACAATGGGGTGTCAACTCCTTCCGAGTCCCCAGCAGATCTTCTCATATTTGAGAAAACCTTGCCTTTGGGGGGTTTAGGTACATATACCCCAACAGGTTGAGGTATATCCGTCAATTCATGGTTAATAACTTCTTGCACAAACCTGGGATACATAAAGAAACTCTTTTTGTTTCCCATATTTGATACAAGATCACTGAAAATCATCTTTGAAAAATTGTACCTTCTGGATGTAGCCAAGCATACCAAAGCATATGCAATTGGACTGCTGAACTCACTCCATCCAGTGGTCTTTTTGGAGATGCAATGCATCAGGGTATGAACAAGAAAACGCCATTGGGGTGAAAACTTTGCTTTTGAGAATTTGAAAACTCCCAATGGGCCTCCATACCCCATTCTAGTAAGATTGGAAAACAGTTCATCATTAGAGATAGACATTATACCAGAGGCATCGTCTAGACGTAGACTGATGCGAATGACCTCTTCAGTAACTGTTAATGGCTTGCCGCACACGGTTGTCTTTATCTTTTGCACACCATTTTCAGCAACAATGGTGGCATTTGCCCAGAACAACCTCTGATGTTCGATGTAGATGGTAGGGGCAACAGTGAGAGCATGTGCAATGTGACTTGTCTTGAGGAAATCCACAATCTGGTGGAATCCTTCTGCTTGTTTGGGCTTCTGCAGCATTGCGATCTCATTGTGCTCATCGATAAAAGCCATGGATGCCATTGAACAGAGATTTTCTTGCCTGGAATACTAGATTCTTGAGAGAAAAAGGATTAGAAGAGCAAGTGAACAGTATGCAAAGAGTCGTTATAAACGTTTAGGCGGGCAAAGGGTATTTATAGTATTTGGATTAAAAACAGTATTAACCTAGAGCAGTATTAACTGAACTAGCAGTATTAACTGAAAGCAGTATTAACTAACTAGCAGTATTAACTGCGAGCAGTATTAACCACGAGCAGTATTAACTGAACTAGCAGTATTAACTACTAGCAGTATTAACTGAAAGCAGTTATTAACCACTAGCAGTATAAACTGAAAGCAGTATTAACCACGAGCAGTATTAACTGAACTAGCAGTATTAACTACTAGCAGTATTAACTGAAAGCAGTTATTAACCACTAGCAGTATTAACTGAAAGCAGTATTAACCACTAGCAGTATTAACTAACTAGCAGTATTAACTAAAAGCAGTATTAACCACTAGCAGTATTAACTAACTAGCAGTATTAACTAAAAGCAGTATTAACCACTTTACTCCTTGAAGCTCAGGTTGACTTGAGTACTGCTTTGTATGCCCTGAAAAGGTAGATTAGTAGCACCAAGAAACTATAATATGCAATTATATATCCACTTTTTGAGATAAAGCTTATTCAGTGTTGATCATTCCCATACTTGTTACCAAGAATGTGAATCTACCCACATCAAAAGCTTTGGTGAATAGATCAGCAAACTGGTTGTCAGTATGAACTTTCACAACTTGAATAAGTTTCTTTTCATTACAATCTCTTATGAAGTGATACCTGATCTCAATGTGCTTAGTCTTTGAGTGCTTGACAGGATTATTTACAATGCTGATAGCACTGCTATTATCAATAAAGATGGGAGTGTGTAGAAAGGTTACCCCATAGTCCAACATTTGATTCTGAATCCATAAGACCTGAGCACAGCAACTTGCAGCTGCTATGTACTCTGCTTCTGTTGTAGATGTGGACACTGTGGTTTGTTTCTTGCACTGCCATGAAACTAGTCTAGCACCCAAGAACTGACATCCTCCAGAAGTAGACTTTCTGTCCAAGTTTGCCCCACCTAGATCACTGTCTGAGTATGCAATTAGGTCAAAGGGTGAGTCATGAGGATACCAAAGTCCCAATCTGGGTTGACTTTTGAGATATCTGAATATCCTCTTAACAGCTTGAAAGTGAGATTGCTTTGGCCTAACTTGGAATCTTGCACACACACAGACTGGAAACATTATATCAGGCCTTGATGCTGTGAGATACATGAGAGAGCCAATCATAGATCTGTAATGATGCACATCCATATCCTCCCCCTCAAGATCTGCAGTTATCTGCTTGTGTGTTTCCATAGGTGTACTGGCAGGTTTTGAATCTGAGAAACCAAACTTGATTAAGATGTCCTGCACATACTTTGACTGACATATGAAGATGCCATCTGACTTCTGTTGAACTTGGAGTCCAAGGAAGAAAGTAAGTTCCCCCATGGAACTCATTTTAAACCTTTGATGCATTAGGTCCTCAAACTCCTTGCACATGACATCTTTTGTAGATCCAAATATAATGTCATCAACATAAATTTGGACCAACAAGATATCCTTCTTCTTTCTCTTGATAAAGAGAGTCTTATCAATGATTCCTCTTTCAAAGCCATTGTCCAAGAGGTAGGATGACAGAGTGTCATACCATGCTCTTGGAGCTTGATGCAGTCCATAAAGAGCTTTCTTCAATTTGTATACTCTGTCTGGATAGCTTGGGTTTTCAAACCCTGGTGGTTGACAGACATATACCTCTTCTTCAATTGAACCATAGAGGAAAGCACTCTTTACATCCATTTGATAGACTTTGAATTTCATGTAAGAAGCATAGGCTAGGAATAGTCTGATAGCTTCTATCCTAGCCACAGGTGCAAAGACTTCTTCATAATCTATCCCCTCTTCTTGAGTATACCCTTGAGCCACTAGTCTTGCTTTATTCCTTATGACAATTCCTCTTTCATCTCTCTTGTTCCTGAAGATCCACTTTGTTCCAATAGCTCTGTGACCTTTAGGAAGATCTACCAAATCCCATACATCTTGTAGTTTGAACTGTAGCAACTCTTCTTGCATTGCTTCTATCCAGCTAGATTCTTTCATTGCATCATGTGCCTTTTTAGGCTCTAGCTGGGATAGAAAGCAGGACAGCACTGTATGCTGTTGATCTTGCATTTCTTGAAGCCTGCTCTGGTGTCTAGTCATCATAGGAGATGATATATCTCCTATTACCAGCTGTGGAGGATGATTCTTCTGAACTCTGGTGTTGTGACTAGGTTCTTCATTAACATTAGCTTCTAAATTGGAGTCATTCAACTCAACTGAAGTGTTTTCAGCTGCTTCTTCTGATTCTTTATCTCCTTCATTCTCTTCATCTCTACTCTGACTTGGTTCAGTAGCTTGTTCTATTTCACAGTCTTCAAAAGGATTCACTGTGGGAGTGGGAAAGATCACTGATTTAGATACACTTTCTTGTGTAGTCCCTGATCCTTCACCTCCAGAACCTGCATGATCATCACTACTGAAACCAAAGGAGTTAGTTAGTGAATCAATGTCGAATAGCCATTGAGGACCAGTTCCAATAGGATTTGGTGTGTTCTCATTGCATTTGACATTGTCACTCTCTTCAATTATTCTAGAAGATGAATTGAAAACTTTGTAGGCCTTACTTTGAGATGAATAACCAACAAGAAATCCATCATCTGCCTTGCTATCAAACTTACCTAAGTGAGTTTTGGTATTGAGAATAGTACAAGGACACCCAAAAGGTTTGAAAAATCCAATAAAGGGTTTTCTTTTATTTAAAAGCTCATATGGTGTCTTGTTCTTTGGTTTAACTACTAGAACTCTGTTTTGGACATAACAGGCAGTATTAACTGCTTCAGCCCAGAAGGTAATTGGTAGTTTTGAATCAGCCAACAGAGATCTAGCAGCCTCTATTAGTGTCCTATTTCTCCTTTCAGCAACACCATTCTGTTGAGGAGTTCTAGGAGCACTATACTGTCTCTCAATTCCTTTTTCCTCACAAAAGGTGTTTAGATCAAAATTTTTGAATTCAGTCCCATTATCTGATCTAATGACTTTTACTTTTTGATTAGATTGGTTTTCAATTCTCAGGATAAAGGACTTGATCAGTCCACTTGTCTCATCCTTAGTCCTTAGAAAATATACCCAAGTGAATCTAGAGTAATCATCAACAATAACCAAGCAGTAAGATTTCTTGCCTATACTCATCACATTTGTGGGGCCAAACAGATCCATGTGCAATAAATGGAGACTAGAAGAAATAGAATTTATCTCTTTGGTCTTATGAGAAGTTTTATGCTGCTTGCCTTTAAGACAAGCAACACAATGATCCTCACATGAAAAGACTTTAGAAGGTAAACCTCTTACAAGGTTGCTTTTAACAAGTTTGTTCATAGTCTTAAAATTCATGTGACACATCCTTCTGTGCCAGAGAGAGGATTCATCTAAAGAAGCTTTTGAAACAAGACAATTTAGAGATGAATCACTTTTAACATTTTCCATGTCAAGACAGTATACATTGTCCTTTCTTGGAGTTCTTAGTAGTATCATGCTTTCATCAACTACTTTGAACCCTGGAGCAAGGATCATACATTCAGTACTTGTAAACAATATACTATGTTGTTTGTCACAGACCTGTGATACACTTAACAGGTTGTATTTTAATTGATCAACATAGTAGACATCCTCAAATGTCATCTTACCTTTGGTGACTTTACCTTTTCCACTTATCTTACCACCAGTAAGATTGTCTCCAAAAGCAACATGTCCTCCATTAATATGCTTGAAATCCTGAAGGCATGACATGTTGCCTGTCATGTGCCTTGAGCAACCACTATCAACATGCCATATGCTCTTTCCCTTAAGCTGTTGGTTGCCCTGCACATTAGATAAGTCAGTTAGTATGAATTAGGAACCCAAGCCACAGTGGTCTTGGGTACCCCTTTCTCATCAAAATACTTGCATTCCTTTTTGACAAGATTCTTGAATTTTAACTCCTCATTCCTGGAGTATTTTGTCACTATTATAGGCTTAGAAACAGTTGTGCTGGTGACAGTGCTGGTTTTAGAAGTATTGACTGCATTTGCAGCACTTGCATGCTTAGCAGTATTAACCTTGGTAGCAGTAGTAATAGTGCAAGCAGCAGTAACTGTGTTAGCAGTATTAATATTTTTAGCAGTACTAACACAGGTAGCAGCAGTACAATCTTCAGCAGCACTAACCCTATCAGCAGTACTAACAGTTTTAGCGCTTTTGGGCACCCACATTTTAATGCTTTCTTTAAAAATTCTTTTCTTTATGGGGCTTCTCTTTTCAACATGTTTCTTTTCAGCCTTTCTATAATCAACAGACTTTTGCTTATATCTTTGAAAGGTCATCTGTTGATTGATAGGATTGAAAAAACAAAATTTGGCCAGATGATTTAGCTTGCAACATATGAAGCAAGGTTTTGGTCTATTGATTTTATTCAGATCAACTCCTTGCTTCTGAGCCCATTGATTATTCCAGTTTCTTTGATTTCCTCTTTTTAAACCAGAATGTAGGCTCTTTGCTTTATTGCAATCACACTGTTTTCCAGATGCAGGATTCACAACTGTGGTCTGTTTGTAATGGACCTTATTGTCTTTTACTTTGGTCTTTTCTATTTCCTTGGATTTTATCCAGTTTTTCCCACATCCCTCATTGGTGATTATCTTGTTTTCTTCATGGATTTCTTTACCTATCTTTTTATCTCTCTTCATGCTGGCTTCTTTCTCAGTAATATCCTTAATTACTACCTCATCCAAAGGGTCTATCTTAAAGGCCTTATCAGATAAGTCCTTATTTTCCTTGGTTTCTAACAGATCTGAAGTAGGAGAGATATAATTGTTATTGTAAGGAGGAGGTGTACTGTTGTAACCAAGACCAGGCTTCATCTTATCATGAATCTGAGCCTTTAGAAGAGAATCCATTGTCTTTGAAGCATATGAAAACTTCTCTACGTCAAGTTTGACTTTGGACAATTCCTCCTTCAACTTATCACTCTCTTCTATGGATTTGGACAGTTTGGTCTCTAATTCATTCTTCTCCCACTTCCAGTAGTTAGTATCATAAGAGTGTTGAAGTTCATTGGCTTGAAAGCCTTTGATTTGTTCTTCAAATCTCTCAACTATTAGAACATAGTCTCTTCTATCCTTTTCTAACCTTTTAAGGTCATCACACATACTTTGATTGTGATCCCTGTATCTTTTAACAGTGTCAATGCAAGTTTTAGAGCAAAGGTTAGAAATTACCTCAGATGGGAGATCAGATACTTCTGCCATAAGAGCTTGATTCAGAATGGCTTCCTCTGCTTGATCACTCCAGTCAAATCCCATTCCTTGTTGAGAGACAAGGGCTTGAGCAGGATTCTTGTTCTGAGTGTATCCTCCATTCTGAGCTTGTTGGTGGTTGTTGTTGGACACAGCATTCCTGCATTCTCTAGCAAAGTGTCCTTTCATGTGACACTTGTAGCATTCCACCTTGGTTTTGTCAAAACCAGCTCCATCTTCTCTTCTTTGGGAGAAGTTATTCCTTCCTGTTCTTTTAATGAACTTCTTCACCCTCATAGATAGCATGGCCATCTGCCATTTTATATCCATCTCTTCCAGATCATCCGGGTGAAGTTGTTCCAGATCATCATTGATTAATGAGGAGTTACTATGACTGGACAGGAAGGCTTCAAAGATTGTTTCAGATCCCTTTTCTGAACTTGCTCCACCAGAAGTACCAACTGCTTCAGGAATGGCAGTAGTATCAGTTGTTGCTGAAAGAAGTGCAGAATTGTGGACATATCCAGTAGGTTTCTTCTTGATCTCTACTTCAGTTTCAAAAACTCTTAGATCATTGTATAGATCATCAAGTTCTTTCTCCTCCAGATTGTCACTCTGCCTGTAAGAGACAGTGTACATAGTCCACTCATCCCCAAGAGATCTGAGGAATTTTCTATTGATGTCATCTTGATCCATCATTACTCCAACAGTGGCCAGTTCTCCAATGAGTTTGTTGAACCTATCAAAAGTTTGAGTCATGGACTCATTCTTTGATGAAGTAAAATTCTCATATTGCTGCTTAAGCACATCCCTTTGATTTCTCTTGATGCTCTTTGTTCCAGCAAATCTTTTCTCTAGGGAATTCCAGAGTATTTGAGCATCAGTACAGTTGCAGAATTGATGCTGATATTCATTAGGAATTGCCAAGAGCAGAGTACTCAAGGCCTTCATCTCTGTCTGCCTGATCTTTCTTTCACCATCTGTCTTTGGTGGAGGTCTTTTTCCATCTGGTCCTATTCTTCCAGCTTCAGAAGGACCATTCTCAATGATATCCCACATTGAGTAGTCAGTGAGAAGAATATATTGCCTGATCCTTATCTTCCACATGTCAAACTCACTGGGTTTGAGCATTGGAACCTTGGAGACCAAACTGCTGCTTGATTCTGTATGATTTTCCATGATAGCTGTTTCTGATTCAATTGGCTCTGATACCACTTGTCCAACTTACCAGCTTTCCTCCCAAGAGTTGACATCCACCAGTGGTACTCTTTCTGTCAAGTTTACATCCTGCAAAATCACTATCAGAATAACCAGTTAGATCGAACCCTGAGTCTTTGGGATACCAAAGACCGAGGTTAGGAGTTCCTTTCAGATATCTGAAAATTCGCTTTACAGCGATCAGATGGGATTCCTTGGGTTCAGATTGATAGCGTGCACATAAACAAGTAGAGTACATGATGTCAGGTCGGCTTGCTGTGAGATACAACAGAGAGCCTATCATTCCTCTATAGGCAGTGACATTAACAGGTTTTCCAGAAGGATCTTTGTTAAGTGTCAGGGGTGGTGCCATAGGAGTTTTCATCGCTGAAGTTTGAGTAAGATCAAACTTCTTCAGCATATCTTTAACATATTTACCTTGGCTGATAAAAGTACCTTTGTCAGATTGTTTAATCTGAAGACCAAGAAAATATGTCAGCTCACCCATCATACTCATTTTATATTCTTTCTTCATTCTTTCAGCGAAGCGAGTACACAGAGATGGGTTAGTAGAACCAAATATTATGTCATCGACATATATTTGTACAAGAATTATATGACCTTTTATCTTTCTAAAAAATAACGTATTATCAATCTTGCCACGTTCAAAATTTTCAGAGATAAGAAAAGATGAGAGAGTGTCATACCAAGCACGAGGGGCTTGTTTTAGACCATAGAGAGCCTTATCCAATTTATAAACATAATTTGGATGCTTAGGGTCATAGAACCCTGGTGGTTGTTCTACATAGACTTCTTCATTCAGCTTTCCATTTAGAAACGCTGATTTTACATCCATTTGATACACGATGAAGTCTTTATAGACTGCATAAGCTAAGAATAGTCGAATTGCTTCGAGCCTGGCCACAGGGGCAAAGGTTTTGTCAGGATCGGAATTCTTAACAAGAATTAAAACTCAGAAACTAATATCAAAGAAGTTGCGGAAAAACACTTTGATATTTGATAGAATAGTAATCAAAACACAGTATATAATATCAAACAGTAAACTTGTATTGAATGCTTAAAGCTACAAGATTACACACTCAACCTCAATATTGATGAACAGACTCACCAATACGAATTCTACTTCTCTAGAATTAGGATCTATGCCTTGAGGTTGATTTCTCTCTAAAAAATTAATTATCAAAAGTTATTTCTATCTATTCTATACATTCTATACATATACTGATAAAAGGATAATTACAAAGAATAAATAAATCTTCAGAATATATTCCATGTATATCTTCAGTATATCCAGCTGTAGTATATTCCATCCGAATCTCTTTAGCAGCATTAACTATGCTTAGCAGTAGTAACTTCTTCCAGCAGCATTAACTGCAAGCAGTACTAACTACTAGCAGTACTAACTAGCTAAGCAGTACTAACTTTGTTCAAGCAGTACTAACTTTAACTAGCAGTAGTAATTCTACTAGCAGTAGTAACACTTAGCAGTATTAATCTTCAACTTGTTCTGGCAGTAGTAACCACTCTTATACTAGCAGTAGTAACTACACTTGCAGTAGTAACTACACTTGGTAGAATCTTCAGTTCTCAACAGGTTTCATCATAGTCTATGCCTTCCTCTTGTCTGTATCCCTGAGCAACAAGTCGAGCCTTGTTGCGGGTTACAGTTCCATGTTCATCTAACTTGTTTCTAAACACCCATTTGGTGCCTATTACAGTTTTATCAGATGGTCTAGGAATGAGATTCCAAACTTTGTTTCGAGAAAATTCAGTCAGCTCTTCTTGCATAGCGCTGACCCAGTTTGGATCTCTGAGGGCATCATCTGTCTTCTTTGGTTCTATTAAGGAGAGAAAGTTTACAAAGAGACAGATATTACCTGAGCTTCGTCGTGTCTGAATACCTGCATCTGGATCACCAAGAATTTGATCTATTGGGTGATCTTTGGTCCATCGCTGAGCAGGAGCATTATTGCTTAACTCAAAGGTTGGATCAACAATTTGAATGTTTACTGATGAGGACGATTGAGGTTCATCAGCGATTAACTGTTGAGTAGATTCACTAGAGAGGTTTTCAGACGAAGGCAGATTTGATGATAGGAGTGTGTTTAGAGGTTCAGCTGAAACCCATGATTTGGATTCAGCGGTAGGATGTATAATGTTTGGATCATCATCAGCGACTGGAGGATCTGAATGCTGATGGTTTGAGAAGAAAGGTTCAGTTTCTCTGTAGTGAGAAAGCATCCAAGCATTTAACTCTTCATTGTCAGCGATTGGTTTGGAGTTCGCTGAGCGAGTTTCATCAAAAGTGACGTGAATTGTTTCTTCTACGGTTTGTCTTCTTTTGTTGAAGACTCTGTAGGCTTTGGAGATGGAGGAATATCCTAGAAATATTCCATCATCAGCTTTTGGGTCGAACTTTCCAAGTTGATCTCTGTTGTTTAAGATAAAGCACTGACAACCAAAGATATGAAGAAAGCTGATAGAAGGCTTCCTTCCAACAAAAAGTTCATAAGTTGTCTTCCCAAATCGCTTTATTATCAGCGATCTGTTTTGAGTAAAACATGCAGTGTTTACAGCTTCAGCCCAAAATTGAGTAGGGAGATGAGAATCGTTGAGCATTGATCTAGCAGCTTCTATGATCGTTCTGTTTCTTCTTTCAGCGACTCTGTTTTGCTGAGGTGTTCTTACTGAAGAGAAGTTGTGAGAGATTCCCTTATTCTCAAAGAAATTGTTCAGGGAACTATTTTTGAATTCAGTTCCATGATCACTTCTTATTGAACGAACAGTAAGATTGTTCAGCACTTCCATCTTTTTTACAAAAGATATTAGTTCTTCTGGAGTATCACTCTTACAGCGAAGGAAGATAACCCAGGTGTAGCGAGAATATTCATCTACAATGACAAGTGTATATTTCTTTCCAGCTATTGATTGGATGTTGACAGGGCCAAACAGATCCATATGCAAGAGCTGAAGAGGACTTGTCACTGAGGAAACTTGTTTCGATTTGAAACTTGCTTTTGTTTGTTTTCCTTTTTCACATGCTGAGCAGAGAGATTCTTTAGCATATGAGTGCTGAGGAAGACCAGAAACCAGTTCCTTAGATGAGAGAGAATTCAGGGTTTTGAAGTTTAGATGAGAGAGCCTTTTATGCCATAGCCAGTTGACATCAGAAGTGGCTTTAGATAGAAAACATAAGTTTTCAGTGATAGTAGAGTCCATATCTATTACATAGACATTTTCTCTGCGATGACCACTGAGAGCAAGTTTTCCTTTCTCATTTAACACTGAACATGCTTTCTTAGTAAAGCGTACTTCATAGTCTTTATCACATAGCTGACTGATGCTTAGAAGATTGTGCTTCAGTCCATCTACATAAGCGACTCTTCGAAAGGTAGTTGTCCCATTGCTGAGGACACCAAACCCTCGGGTATATCCTTTACCATTTCCACCAAAGGTCACAGAGGGACCTTTCTCTTCCTTGTATTCAGTGAGCAGGTCTCTTTGTCCAGTCATATGACGAGAACATCCACTATCAAGATACCAGATGCCCTTTGATCCCTGCACACATAAGGAAGATTAAGTGTTGTTTGGTACCCACTTTTCAATGGGTCCTTCAGAGTTAGTGGATAAGGTAAGTTTAGTAGTATTCTCAGCTGATGAAGATTCAGCTTCAGTGGTAATCTTCACTTTGGTTAATTTCTTAACCTTAGTGGTATTTTTCACCTTGGTTGATTTTTCAGCCTTGGTGACCTTCTTAGCTTTAGAAACATTTTTCTTCACTTTAGCTTTTTTATCAGCTTCAGTGGCAGTTGGACATTTACTTGCAATATGATCAGTAAAACCACAGTGATAACATTTTCTATATCTGAAAATGGTTTTAGGATCAGAAGTAGAAGGTTTTGCAAGTTTAAGATGAGCAGGGCCAGGTCCAAGAAGACTTTTCTCTTGAGATCTGGGAGGAATTTTCATTTCTTCAGATCTCGAGGTTTTAAGATCAATCTTCAGCTTTGGAGAACAGAGATCAAAGATTTCTATCACAGAGCTAGAGGATTGCTTAGCTGAAGGTTTAGAAGGAACTTTCAGCTTTGCTTTCCTGGTTGCCTTCTGAGGAAGGAGAATGGACTTTCCTTTATCCGTAGACTTAGTGTCTTTGGATTTTTCCTCAGGGATGTGATTTGAAGAAGAACAAGAATAGAATTGATTATAAGAAGTGTCAAAGAAAGAGGTGACAAAAGTTCCAAACTTAAGCGAGGAACTTTCTTCCTTAGGATCGTCCTGAGGTGTCCAAAAAACAAGACCAGTTTTATCACTATCAGGAGTTTGAGCATTTATTATCTCAGAGATCTTTGTTGATGATTTGCACCATTTTTCAACATGAGCCTTTTCTATTTTTAGAGCAGCGATGGCTTGTTCGCGTTCAATACTGATGATTTCATTTATAATGACTTGATCTTTCAACTTTTCTTCTAAAAGATTTAGTTCTTTGATCTTTTCATGACATTTCTCCAGCTCTTGAGTTAAATGAACATTTTTATTCTCAGCTTGAGTTTTGTCGTTTAGGGCATTATAAAGGTCAATCGTCAGCACATCAACAGCGCGACTTCTCTCAGCTTCAGGTAGAGAGGGATTTGTAGAGATAGATACCTGAGATGATATGTAGCTCATAGAAGGTTCAGATGGTTCTTCCACTTCTTCTTTAATCTCAGCCATGAGGCAAAGATTAGCGACTTCTTCTTCATCAGAAGATGATTCTTCTGATTCAGCCCAGTCGTGTTCTTCAGCGATGAGACCTTTACCTTTTTGCTGATAGCTTTTCAGCTTTTGATATTTGTTCTTCAGCTTATGGTATTTGTCATCACTGGATCTTCTTGAGGTAGAAGGTTTGAAGACCTTTTTCGACCTGCACTCACTAGCAAAATGTCCAATCTTTTCACAGTTATAGCAAGTGGCAGTAGCCTTATCAACCGGAGTTGATTTTGGCTTTTCGGTAAGAGAGAGAGGTTTACTTCTTCGGAAGTTACTCTTTCTTTCAAATCTCTTAAAAGAGTTTGTCAAGAGTGCTAAGGACTCATCAAACTCTGAAAGATCAGGGTCTGATAGATCCTCAGATTCAGAATCTAACTCAGTGATGGTGAGAGTAGATCGCTGAGATGGAATTATCTCTGAAGAGACTAAAGCAACAGGAGTACTTTTGGAATCTTTAGAATCTTTTACAAGATTTTTCTTCAGAAGATTTGATTGCTCATAGTTGAGCAATATTCCATACAGAGTGCTTAAAGAGAGAGTATGTAAGTCTTTTGTCAGCTTAAGACATATTGAATAACTGTCCCAGCTTTCAGGAAGACATTCCAAGAATTTTGTTAGGACCTCAGAATTAGAATAGGTCCTACCAACAGTTCTTAGGTCAATGATTAGGCAGTTAAACCGCTGATGGACGTCAGAAAGAGATTCATTCTTACCAGCGATGAAACTTTCATACTGTCTTACCAAGTTAATCTTTCGAGTCTCTTGGATTTCAGTGGTGCCCTCATATTGAACACATATGGTTTCCCACATTTCTTTAGAAGTTTTCATATGCATGATGGAATGGAAAACTTCATCAGGCAGAGCCATTGAAATAATGGTCTTTGCTTTTGCATCTATGCCTACCTTCTTTTTATCTTCATCACTCCACTGTCTTATTTCCTTAACGACATATCGTTCAGGGACAGCTTCAGTGGTGGCAGTGGCGGGAACCGCAGCTATAATTCTAACAGGTTCATAGGGTCCGTTTTCTATATATTCAGGTATAGTAGGATCCGCACCTTCAAGAAATAGCATCATTCGATTTTTCCATAGAGAAAAGTTATCTCTGCTAAATCGAGGAGGTTTAGAAAGTGAACCATTATCATAGTAGTTTGTGTTTGTGTTTAATGCCATTTTAGAATAGCAAGGAAGAGTATACAACAAGATCTTGTTTATTAGATTTAAACAAACCGCTCTGATACCACTTGTTGGTCCCGAAGGTGCTAAACAAGTTTGTAGAAGGGGGGGGGGGGGTTGAATACAAACACAGAATTTAAAGTTTAATAAATTGTTTATTGATAAATCAAAATACAATTTACAAGTTTGTTGCGGAATAAGATTAAGACAGACTCAATCTAAACAAACTTAAGAAACACTAAGATAATTGCACAAGAAATTCAGAAAGAGAGGGGATTAAGAGATATAGAAAACAAGGGTTTCTATATTGAGTTCAAGGATGAAGCACACCTTCAGATGAAGGGGTGAACTTCCTATTTATACCCTATGCATTAAATGCATGGCAGGATACTTTACACGTGGCGTTCACTGATTGGCTTTGGGAGTCTGACATTTGGGAGACATGCTTTCGGCCGGGTCATGAACAGTGTAGTTGACAGAGTTGTTGTACGAATGGTTGCAGAGACTTGTCCGTTCTGACACATCGTACTAGGTTGTGCAAGGATAGACAAAAGGAAACTTGAGGCATAAGCTTTGTGATCGATTGATCGCTGAGTATCTCTAAGTTCAGAGATAAAGAGGTTCAGCTATCGCTGAAGCTTTTTCTCATGTTCCTTCGCGTATAAGTAGAGTTGTCTTTGCTTCACTGATATCCGCATCAGGTCACTAGTAGACTTCTCTTTGTTCAGCAGCTTCGTCTTTGATTCAGCTATGAACATCTGTTTGACGCGAGACTTGTCTTCAGGGATTACGTTGGCTGTTTACTTTAGGAACTATCAGTGATAACTGAACAAACTCAGTCTGATCATTGATAGTGAAACACTAATACATATAAATGTTTATAAGAAAGACTATCAGCGATAACTGAACAGACTCAGTCTGATCGCTGATGGTGAAACACTAATACATATTAAAACGTAATTTTCACTAAGTATAGAAGATGGTCGTTATCAAATCACTGAGAGAGTTTGGATCAACACATTTTATTAAAGATAATGTCAAAAAAGGAACAATTGAACTTTTCTTTGTAAAAACTGATTATCAGCTTGCCGATCTGTTTACCAAACCTTTAGACGAAAAGAGGTTTACCTTTCTTGTCTCTAAGCTTGGTATGCTAAATCTTAAGGTATAATCAGTAGTTACCTATCAAAGTTTTCTATTTGTATACTTTTTCATCATTTCTTCATTCTTAATTCTGAATGATATCTGCACTTCTATATTCTGTTCATGATCCAAGGGGGAGTAGAAGAAGAAATTGACAAGTGGTCAATATTATTTCGAGGGGGAGCTCATAAATTTTTTTGCATGTACCTTTTATGTCAATTTTTTTTGTAATGCATTATTTTAGGGGGCGCTCTTCAAGTCAAAGGAGTATGGATATGACTTCTGATTATTTCTTATCAGAACTCGTACTTTAAAAGTTTTACTACTTTTTGTCTTTTCAAATTAAGTGAATAAATTTTGCTTTGACTTGACATAAGACTTTTGCAGAATTTTTGAGAGATGCTTGGAAGTTTATATGTTTATGACTTTAAGCTTAGCTTCATGAGATATAAGATCGCACGTTAAGGTACAATCCTTTATCTTAATCTCATATATGGTTGATAAGTGGAAAACTTTCAATCATAGAAAACATTGTTCTAAATGTTCAAACCACTTCCCGATTCTCAAAACAAATTCATGAATTGGAAGTGTGACTTTAAATGTTTTCAAGTTCTACATTATGCTTTAGCTGAAATAGTTAAACATATCTGAGCATCATATGCATAATAGGAAAACAAGGATTTCATTGTGCTAGGACTTAATTGAACTTCTATGGAATCACGTTAACCAGTGATTTCTACCCACGAAGTTAATCCATAGTGATTGAGTATGAGAAGTCGAAAAGAATTGAGTGATGAGATATAACTGAAAAAGAAAGTTTGGTTAGAGTGAGCTAAATGTTTAAAAGAAATAGCGTGTGAGAACAGAGTTAAAAGAATATCACAACTCTGCACCAACTTTTTCTGAGCCGGGCAGCCACATTTCTAATGTTTCACAATTCTTTGGTGATCATTATTGAAACAGGCAACTAGCCCATGCCAACTCTTGATTAAACCTCACTATCTACTCATTTTCTTCTCAACAAGAAAGTGTTTCATTTTCAAAGGGGAAGCAACACATATGCTATCTGATTTTCATTTGTAAAATCTGGATATTGAAAAGAAGGAAGTCTGCCCCACCTTCGCACTTCAATCATGCACATTGAGTTTGTGTTTAACTTACTATTGTCTCAGTGGTTTACACAATTTTGAGCTTATAAGCAATCATCATGTGCTTAATTCTTTCTATCACAAGCACGAACACACAAGGAATTTGTTTCTTTGTCATAACGTTTATAGAAATTACCTTTGTGGTGTTTTCGATGATTAAATGGAAGCCCTGGGGGAGTCAACATCAAACAACTCCTTTTTCAATGTGTATTTGTTACACACAGTGACTTAGTGTTATTGACAGGCATGTTAACTGATTCATTAGTTGATTCAGGTGTTACATGACTATTTTGTCTGGATTTGAAAAGATCTGGATGAATATCTTTTGAATTGACGGATCAGAGGCTCCAAGTGGTTGACATTTCTTACTCAAAGTTTTGATGAAGTCGTTGCACTTTTCATCAAAAAGGGGGAGAATCTAAAGCTTGAAGAAATGTTCAGTCCATTACATTACAAGACATTGGAGAAGAGAAAAGTTGACCAAGAAATGCGAGATCAAAGTATTCTGAAGACATGCTGATTTCAGATAAAATTTCTTTGAAGATACTTTGCTAAAGCATTCTGAGCTAGAGAAAGAGATTGCATCTTCTGAGCTGAAAAAGAAGACCAAATTGCTAAAATCTTTTTAGTAATGATCTTGATCCAAAGGGGGAGATTGTTAGATCACAGTCTCATTGGATTCAAGATCATCCAATCTCAAGATCCAATCTGAAGCTACCGCTGAAAAGTCGCTCTCGATATAAAGTCTAATGTCGTTTGTAATAAAATAGTCAAAGTTAATTATTGTTTATTGTATTTTAGTTTAAATTAGTTTAAATATCTAATTATGATTAGATATTAGTTTGTTAGTTAATATCTAAGTTAGTTAGATATTATATTAGATATTAGTTAGTTTATTAATATCTAAATTAGATATTTGTAATAATATCTAAGTTTAGATATTAGGTGATAGTGTGTTAGAGAAGCAAGATTTGTTAAAACACTTATCAGATCACAAAAACACACACATCGACCGATATAGTAATCCAGAGAGAAAACAGAGAAAACAGAGAGAGAGCTTTACATTCAAGAACTCAACCTTGTAATCATCGTTTGTTATTGAAACAGGTTGGTTTATCTTCTATCTTGTTGTTGTTTGATTTATCTGGTAAACGATCACGGACTCACAGTTTGCGTTTGATTTCATTTCATGATTTTCAACAATGGGTCTTTTGATTAGTTGAGCCTATGGCTCAGTTTGGACTTTATTGGGTCTTGGAGACAATTGTCCGATTTTAATAGCTCAATGTATAGCAGTTGGGTATGGTTTGCATTTACTGCATCTTATTTGAGAATTACATGTTTTGAATGCACTAGTTCATTCATTTGGATTTATGTAATGTTTTTGACTAATGCAATGGATCCATAGGCAGTTGAGTCGTTACGTTCAATGTTGGGACGATTAGTTTCCCTCATTGTAGCATAGATAGGCATCGGGATTCATAGTAAGTAATATGTGGACCCGTGGGGTCGGAAATTATCCCATGAGCAGTAAAGTGTAATCCAAATGTACTTGTATGTTTGGTATGGATTTGGATACCTCGAAGTATAGACCTAGAGGGGTTGAATTTGAGTCTCCACGGGCAAAAGATCTAGATGGGTTGAGCTCGATATGTCTTATGAGTATGATCTATACGTTTTGGTTTTCTACATAGTTATGTGACCTACTTTTGTGTTCCGTCACGTGCAATGTAATCGGGTCTCCCCCATCACCGAAAAGTGTTGTTTTGGATATAGAGTTTTATAATCCATGTTTTCGGTGACGTTTTGAGTATGGATTGTTATCCATGTTCTGTGGTTTTGGATATTTTGGGTGATAGAGTTTATCCACGTTTTCAGTATTTGATTATTAAAATCTCAATTATGGTTTACGTGAGTTTTGGGTTTTGGATTTATATTCGAAAGAACGTTTTGTATCGTGGTTTTAATCATGAAGATGGTGAATGTTGAAAATAGGCTGCTTTCAGATTTAAGGTCTTACATTTTGGAAATTAAGATTTAAATAACGTTCTTAAAGTTTATTGCTTTATATGTTCTAATGAAAACTCTTGAGCTCACTAGGTGTTAAGCCTAACCTTTTTTATTTGTCGGCATGTGCATCAGGTTCTGGTTGGGAATAGTCCTAGGAACACTGTGACAAGAGAAGTGTTAGTAGTGTGCTCGAGAAGTGAGTAGCATTGGAGAAGTCTTCCGCTTTGTTTTGCGAAGAGCGGCTTGTTTTGGGGTTAAGTAGCACCCGACTTCGGTTTAGTCCTTGTTTAATGCTGGAGTTTGTAATTGTTGAGGTTAATCATAGAATTTGATATTTGAGGCATAATGAATTTTGATTTATAGGAAGAAGTTTTGTCTTTCAATTGATATTATATCAAGATTTTAATTAGTTGCTCTTACCAAATTTGAGGGTGTTACATGATCAAAGTAGTTTTAGTTTTTTAATTTTACTAAATATTCGTAAGGGTATATTGTAACATCCCGAAAAAGGGGTAAACAAATAATTAGTAAAATATGTTGGGGTTGTGTTATTTTCGAAATATGGAAAATAATTTATGATGTTTTTTTTCTTATTTTTGGTGGATATGAAATTGAGATATTAATATTTTTCAATTATGGAGGATTTTCGTATTTTTAGTGGATAATGGAGATAATAATTGTTTTAGAATTTTTGGAAGTGAAAGTTGGAAAAGATTCAAGTCTTAGACCTAGTTGTGAAAAAGGAAGTGGTGAGGGATCTGTTTTGCCAACTTATGAAAGATGAGAAATGGAAGGGATTAATGACATTAATGAAGATTTCTACTTCCATAATTTTTGTGAAATTCGAATATATATATATATATATATGGTGCGTTTCTTTTGCAAACCAAACAATTTGTACAAACTATGCAAACCACTATTTTAGGAAACAATAGATATATTTATGGATAATGATTCTGATTCATTAATAATGATTGTGATATATATGGAAAATGTTAAGTTTATTCATTATAATCATGATTTTAAATTAGGAAATGTTAAGTTTATTCATTATAATCATGATTTTAAATTAGAAAACATAATAAAATCATATATTCATTAGACTTGATGAACGGCTAAGATTGGTTCACTGTTTAATTTAGACTTAATAATATAATGTAATTTATTTTGGTTTAATAATATAATTTTTTTTATAAAATATTTTGTTAGATTTTTTTAATTATATTTTATCAGGGCCGGCCCTGGGCCTAGGCCAGTGGGGCGACGGCCCAGGGCATCAAAAAACCTAAGGGCATCAAATTTTTAGCCCAATTTTGCATAGGTAGGTTCATTTTGGGCCAAAAAAAAATAACTTGTTATAAAATTAAGCCCAAAGTCTGCTAAATTCAATCCACCGCTCTCCTCTCTCACCCTCTCAATCGGCCTCTCACTCGCTAAACTTTACGCTCACGCAATCACGCTCTCGGCTCTCATCTCTCTCAATCGACGCTCTCTCTCAATCGACTCATGCAATCACGCTCTCTTTTCTCACTCTCTTAATCGACCTCTCCTGCATTGAATCTGCCGAGTGCCGACTGCCAATCTTCATCTTATTTGACGAATTGACCCACTTAGCCCTTAGGCAGGGACGCAATCAATAGTCATGAGGGCATCCTGCAGGTATTACTTATTAGACTATTAGGGTTAATCTTAATAAGCTATTTGTTTTATTGTTTAATTTAGATTAGATTATTAGTATATGTTTAATTCTTTAAGTTATTGTTTTGTTGTTATTTTGTGATTGTTATTAACTTGTTTTTTTGTTAACTGTTGCAGAAATTAATTTAAGACTTCAAGTATTCAACTATTAATTATTCAGCTTCTAATTTTCAACCAGTTCGACAATCAGGTGTTATCCTTCTAATCTCTATTTCTCTATATCACTTGTTTAGTTGTTTAAGATATCAGATATGTATCCTCCATCACAACCCTCAGGGTGCTCAAAATAGAAAACGAAAAAAAAAGACAAGAAGAAATTGCCCAATCTATGCGAGGGTCTTTAAATAAGTTTATTGTTAGACAACCAAACATAGTTGATGAAAATGCTTGTGATGAACAGGTCCTTGCTAATTTCTAGACTTTCAGACCTAAGTTTGAATCATTTGAATAATAATCCAAATGATATCGTTTTGCTAAAAGAACAGTTAATAATAGATACTCAGTCACCAAAGGGCCTTTGGCCTAGCGGTATCGGAGCCTTTGGCCTCCGAGGAGGTCAGGGGTTCAAACCTCACTAAAGGTGAGGAGAGTGTGTAAGTTTATTTGTTGCATTTGCCGTATATAAATATTATATACTTAAAAAAAATAGATACTCAGTCATGACTCCTACTTCATGTGGATTTGAATGCTTTTTAGAAACATGATGCAAATATCAGTATACTTATTCTTCTGTCCACGAACATCAGTTGGTATTATATTTGTAGGTTCTTATTACTTTTGGAATGCATGAGGGTATTTTAGGGATTAGGGTCCTGATTATTTCACATGTCTCATAATGTAACATTTAGCTGATTGGTATTTTTAACTACAAAAAAAATGTTTTTGTCTGGTTTAAGTTATATCCTGGCTTTATCTTGACATTCAACAAGTGACATATCCTATTCTGTTACTTTGCAGAATTCAGGTTTCCTTAAAAGATTAATACTTGTCCATGGACTAGGTTCCAAACCCCTTTAAATTGTTTTTTGTTTGCTTAATAAAGGGGCATTTTTTTTCCTTTCGCCATGGCCATCCAAAATCTCAGGACCGGCCCTGTATTTTATATTTTTATATTTAAATTTTGATTTTTATTCTATATTTAAATATGCTGAGAGTTATTTTAGGGAAGTTAAAGTGAGAAATGATTTTAGGAGAGTTAAAATGGTTAGAGATAATGATTGAAAATTAATAAATAGCATTAAGTGTAGTATATACAGCTTTAATGGTTGTTTCTTAAGTAATTAGCATTAAATAGCTGTACATTAAGCTTTAAGACTTGTTTTTAAGAGTTTTTTATGTCATCTTTATAATATAGTATAGATGAGGGTTGGTTGAACCCTTCTGCGGGTTTTTATTGTCGGTATATTGGGAGGTTTTGGCTTTCGAATATCGACAAACGGTACCAAGAAGAAGAGTCTCAAAGCACTCGAAGTTTGGCTCGTTTTCGGTAGTGATCCGTCGTGTTAAGTTACGTATTCCCTATGAAACTCAAAAGTAACTATATGGGGACGTTAGGAATGGGTAAAGGTAAACCCAGATACATTTTGAAGTCAATTGGATAGCCGAAAAGTTGTTAAATCGATCAAAACTTTAAAATTGTCGTTTTCGGTAAAAACCGAAACTTTAAACTGGAATATATCCTTCAAAACTCGATGTTTTCGAGTGCTTCTTGTTTCTAAATGACGAGGAATCAAAAAACTAAAATTTAGGAAAAAGAATCGTCGAAAAGGGATTAAAAACGAAGCCACACGACCCATAACAAGGAGTCGCCGGAAAACCGACAAAGTTGCTGGAAAACCGACGTTCGTGGGCGCCGGCAACCTCCTATGGCAAGGGCTAGGTGTTGGGCTGATAAGGGTGTTGGGCCTGATCTCGTTCAGCTTTAGAATGGTCCAAATAATTAGAAATTTATTTCTTTTGTTTTAACAAGCCCAACATGGTTATTTTAAAATTACTTAATTGTTTGATAATTAATTAATTTAATTTGGTGAGGGTTTATTAATTAAATAAATTACTGAAACTTATATATTAGTTTAGCTATATTTTTTTAGTATTATCTATACTATATTATAAAAAAGACATAAAAAACTCTTAATTATAACATTTTAAACACAAAATACAACTAATTAAAACCAATTACTTAATTTACAATTTCATAATACATTGGTATAACTTATCCAAGCACAGTATCTCACATCATCATCTATTTGTAGAATGGATACTCATTTATTAATATAAATATTTGTTTTTTATATTTAATGGACAATTTGATCAATATTATCTACTATTATCAATATTTATTTTTTATAATTATTGGACGATTTGATCAATATTACTATTATCAATATTTATTTTTTATTTTATGATTTGCTCTTAATATATCTATATTTATATTAGTTATAATCTCATAACTAATATATCTATATTATATTATAAAAACATGCATTGATCTAATAAATATATTAAAAATAAATAAAACAGGTAATTTATCTTGTATTTAATATGTTTATTTACAGTTAGTTATACAAATAAAAACATGGGACTTTAATAAGTTATAATTATGTTTCATTAACTTGTAATTTTGAGTTTTAACTAATATATCTATATTATATTATAAAGCATTTAAGCTAAATTCTTAAAAACTAATTTTTATGCATTAGGTACCACTTATTAATGCATATTACTTAAAATCCAAAAGTACAAATTGATTAAACATAAGTACAACTTATAAAAGCTCAATGTTTGAATTCGTGTAACTAACTGCAATAAGCACTTATTTTTATTTTCTAAAATATCTAAAATTTTTAACTATTGATATAACTAACCGATAAATATAAGAAAATTCGAGATAAAACACTTTATTTTTATTTTTTTTATTGAAGTATGTTATCTTTTTAATTTTAAATATAAAATATCTTAAATATAGTTATCATTTAAATTAAACATTTTTTGACCCGTAACAAAAATTATTATTATTATTTTTTATAAAAAACCATAATTAAACTAAACTAAAATATATTTTTGTTTTAAATATAGGTTTCTCAAAATCGTAAAATAAAATAAAAAAAGACTAACAAAAAGTATGAATAATGATCGAGAGTTCGGGTTCTAGATTTCAGAAACCCGCTGTATTGCGAGGGTACATTTCTAGTTTAATTATAAAGGGGGGAAACACTAAATTATTAAGAGATTTCTAATTTAATTAATTGGGACATCGAGGTGTCGTGACGTTAATAATTTGACGCAAATAAATTAGATTATCTAATTATTTAATTTAGTGGACAACGAGTAGTATAATTAAGGATTGACCGAAGTTAATCGTTAGTTGACTTTTGGAGAAAATATAGACGTTAATGGCCGATAACAAACAAAGGTTTATTCATTTCGTTCATTTAACTCAAACAAACAAACACAAACAAACACAAACAATAAACAAACAAAAATTTGGTGTTTGTGTTCATGTTTGATTGTTTTAAAAATCAGTGTGTTCACGTTTATTAATGTTGGTTCATTAAAAACATTACATGAACGTAAAAAACAAACTAAAGGGGCTTCCGATTCAATAGGATGCTTCAATAACTCTTCGCCTATAATTAAGCTCGGGCCATTGGGCTCAAAAATAGGAATGCAAAAAACTATAGAATAGTGGGAATGGATGAGCCTTATTTATATAGTAGAATACAAGGCTTTTGATTGAGTATCCCACAAATATGGGATGAAAAAGTTCACCTCAACAAAAACACTTAAAAGGTTTCGTTTATTTTAATTTTAATTTTTTAGTTACTATCTTCTTATTAGTTTATTATATTAATTAACTATTATTAAAAAAATTACCTTATTTATTTTATAAATTATACTATAAACTTAATTATATACTAGTAGTGTACTAACGCAATGCAGCGAGATACATCATGATTTTAATGTTTTATTTTATTTTTTGTCGATTTACGGTACAATTTTGGATGGTTTTGAAAGAGTGATAATGGGTTTTTTTTTATAAATTTGTTTAATTTAGCCTTAATAATATAATGTTTTTTTATATAAAAAATTAAGTATTTTGTTAGAATTCAATGATTATCTTATATATTTTAAATACTTTATATTTAAATTGAGATGTTTAACCTGTTTTGATTATGTTTATTAGTTAGTTATGAATTCAAACATATAGCTTTACAAAATTGTACTCATGCATCATCACTTGTAATCTTGAATTTTAAGCATGTGTATCAATAAATCTATATCTATACTATATAATGTTCTAAAAAACTCGCCGCACAGCCGCCATGGCGCACCATGGCACCAAGGCTTGTGTGTCACGCCGCGTTAAGCCCATGGCACGCCATAGCCTAATGCGCAGTTATCGTAATGAGATATTTGATTTTTCTTTACGTTTTTAATGTCTTATTTGCAAGTTTTTAATATATAACTTAATTTAACTTGCTTATTACTAAATACCCATTGAGTAACACTACAAAACATATGTTTTTATATATAATATTATATATGAACTATAAATTTGACGTCATAAGTCACGCCTTGAAAACGTCACGACTTCGCCGTAACTCCTAAGGCTTGAGGCTTGGCCTCGCCGCCACGCCACGCCTCACGCCATTTAGAACCTTGATACTATATTATAAAGCACAGATAAAAAACTTTTAAATACAAATTATTAGGCACAAGGTACCATCATTTTATGCAACATTTTAAAAATCTCTTAATTTACAAGTTTCAAAGCACAAGATGCGTATTACTACTGCAGCCTTCTAATACCCACCAATTTGGTATGTGCAGGACTTTCCTTTTATGCAGACATTTCCATGTATCACTATTAATTAATATATTATATTACTATAAATTTGTTTTAATTATATTATTAAATATGTAGTTGGTTATTTTTTTTAGATGTCATTAAAATATATAAGATAATCATTGAATTCTAACAAAATACTTAAAAAAAATTCTATAAAAAACATTATATTATTAAGCCTAAATTAAACAAATTTATAAATAAAAAAAAAACATTATCACTTTCTCAAAACCATCCAAAATCGTACTGTAAATCAACAAAAAAAAATGAAACATTAAAATCGTGATGTATCTCGCTGCATTGCGCGAGTATGGTTCTAGTAGTACTTAATGCAGAAAAACTTGTTCTTAAGAGTTTCTTCGATAGTTTAATAATACTGTAATTTATTTTAGATTAAACATTAAATATTCTGTTAGATTATTTTAATTATATTTTAGATTTTTTATATTTAAAATTTGATTTTTATCATTATTTAATTATGCAGTGGAGTGATTTTAGGGAATTGAAGTGGTGAGTGATTTTAGGAGAGTTAAATTGGTTAGAGATAAGAATTGAAAGTGAATAAATAGCATTAAATATAGTATATAAAGCTTTAATTGTTGTTTTTAAGAGATTTTAAGTAATTAACATTAAATAACGGTACATTAAGCTTTAAAATTTGTTTTTAAGAGTTTTTTATCCATGCTTTATAATATAGTATAGATAAAATATATTTGAGTATATCACGAGCTTATCGAGTCGAGTATCAGGTAGCTCGACTCGACTCGTTAGTATGTCGAGTCGAATGTTGACCGAGTTTTGACGAGTAGATCTTGAGTAGCTCGCGAGTTATCTCGTCTCATTTACACCTCTATTAATGGGTGTTATTGCGTCTATAATTGTAGGTTATTATTTAGAGCGAAGTTCTAGCAAACCGAACTATCAGGTGAGTCTTTCACGAGATTTCACTGGGATGTATACATGTGTATAAATTATTTTTACATATATGAGGTGCGATATTATATCTATGTTTGCGAAGGTGTTAATTGCACGTTATTTGCAATTGGTGATTTATGTGCATGTGGTTTTGATTTATGGTGCAAACATGCTAATTTTGTTATATTTATTTAACATAAATTGCATGCATATGGTTTGGGGTTTTGGGGTTAACATGGTGCGTTAACTGGGGTATGGGATATTGGCTCGATATGTCACTGTAGATCCCATAAACAGTGCAATCACGATAATAATCAATAAGAAACAAAGATTTAATCACAACTACTGGTCATATGATTAGATTTATCAATAAAGGGTTCGAGAGAATTTCAATACGAATGTGTAAACCTTCTAATGACCATTCACCTCTTCTTCTTCCTAAACTCAAACAAAACAAACTTTAAATACTAGGGGCTTGGGTCTAAAAGCCAAGGTCCATTACAACCAAACCTAAGCCCAATAACAATTAAGGCTTTTATAACGCTTTTAAATAATAAAACATTTAAACTCTATAAATGTGTTATTCAACTTTCAACACACTAGGACTTTCAGTCCTAACAATCTCCCCCTAAAGTTGAATAAAGCATTCATCATCTTGAAATCTGCAAGCCTTGATCTTCTTTCCCTCTTGAATCTTTGAAAAACTTTGGTGTTGCATGTCTCCATGTCTTTCCAAGCTCCCCCTTGAATAAAGCTCTTGGTCTTCATAGTTTCAAATTTTTAACCAGATTCAATGAACAATAGCCTCGACTGAACGCACTATTGAGCAACTTTCAACTGTAGAAACTCAACACATCGGATCAGCACACAAGAAAGATAATGTGTGAGTTACGTGACATTTCACGGTGCATCTTCAGTTTAAAATAAAGAATTTGTCTTTGAACCGGGAGTTGAATATTCTTTCAGCTTAAGAACTTGTTTCAATCAGCTCGTAGAAGGAAATGACTTGTCGCAAACACCACTTGGTAAGGGATAGAAGAAATGCAATCTTGAAATCCAATGGCTTTTCAACCTCAAATTTAAGAAATTATGTTACTCTCCCTCAAATTTTGGTAACTCCCCCTCAACATAATAATTTGTATCTTTGAATCTGTATATCGTTCCTCCCTCATGACGATTAGGAGCATCCTGAGCATCGTGTATCTTCAAAGACTAACCGGATGAGTAGCAAAAGATTAGATAAAACAATTTAGTAACAAAGGGTAACAACTAACACATAAACACATTAGTCACTGTTATCACAACAATTAAAAATAATTGTGTGGCTTATTTTCAGAGTTGGCAATGGGGTATCTTTGATAGGACTTCCAGTTATCACCGAAGTAAAATATTTAAAAAAATACTTCTCAAACTGTTCCGTCAATATCACAAAGATATGCGATTGGAATCACAAAGATTCGTGCATGTGTGAAAGAAATATAATCATGTCGATTAGGCTCAAAGATTGATTCAACCTGGGACGCAGGTTAGAAATTAATAGACATAGTGAGATGAATATGAAGTTCGGAGACCGGAGCTGATATCTTCCTTTTTCAATATTTAAGACCTCCGAGTGAAGAATAGATAGATTATGTGCTAAATCTCCGTGCATATATGAAACAAGTATTTTTTGTGAGATACTTGAGTGGCTGGGTGGGGTGACACGAGTAGATTGTGAGATACTTGAGTCTCTTTCAATATCCATCTCCAAAGAATGAGAATGAATAGATTGTGTGGTAACCCGGATAACTGACTCGCTTTGGTTAGGACCAATAATTCTTTTTAGTCCTGTCACATCCTCACCATATTTTTTTCACTCCGAACTCATCTATCAATATAGACCCATAACTGATATCTATGAATTGGATGTGTTTCTTGGGTAGGTCCCTCCGGTTCTGGATTGACCATAAAAACATTAAAAAAAACCCCAACACTCCTTTAACTCACCAAGATAAAACATTGACGTAACATTTAAGAACGAGTCCTGAACTGAAGTGTTCAGAATTCGACATGAAATTTTAAAAAAAAACATGGTACTCCCCCTCAAAAGTGGCATAACCCTTGATTGTAGTCATGTGATGTGAATAATCTGAATTAAATCACACATGACATTCCTACAAAACAGATTAGGAAGATTTTGGTTTTGGTATCCATGATGTGATGGATCCTTGATGGCCAATTGCCTTAGCTTTGAATCTAATAAACTGAGGATTGGGGATGCTATAAGTACCATACTAAATATTAACATACCTTGAATCCACAAAGTCACTATTTCCACAGTGAGTGCAACAGATCTTTGCTTGATTTAGACTGATCAACTTTCCTATAGAATAAACATAAGTAGGTGAATCAGTCATGAAAATAGATGACTTTGTATCAACTACAGAAGAATCCTGAGACTTGTTTCCTTCATTGGTTTCTTTCTCCAAACCATCTTTACTTTTCTGAAAAAATGATTATCCGAAGAATCATTAAGCTCGCAATCAAAAGAACTGGAGTAGTAAGTATGTCTTTTGTTAGAGGTGTCGGTCTTTCTTTGTTTCTAAGAACGTCTTTTAGATTTTTTTTCTTTGAACCTACACGCCCAGGGAATGCCTGTGACATGGCAGGTCCCTTCCTAATGAAGTGGAGTTAAAATATCTCAATGGGTTGCATATATTTTGCATGACACTTTTTATTTGGCATTTATATGGTTAAGGGGTGTGTGTGTATTGTTATTGCACGCAAACCGTGAACTCATTGAGCTATTTAGCTTACTATAGTATACATCTCAGGAGCAGAAGATTCTGGAATCAACAAAGGCAAGGGACTCGCTTTGGATTCCTATTTTCGATTATTTTAATTGGGATAATTGTTTTAACTAATTTGGAGTGTAGTTGGATTTGGATTTTAGTGACCCGGTATGGGACGAGTTCACTTTTAAGACACTTTATTTGTTGAGTTTAAAGTCTTCCGCTGTAAACGGTTTTATTTATCCGTTAATTTGGAGTTATTTATTGGAAAATTTGTAGTGATGACGTGACATTTCTCATGGTGAAAATGAGGGGTGTTACATGTTGGTGTCAGAGCCTTAGTTTAAGAGAACTAGGTTTTGATGATAGCTTAAGCTTAAACTGGGTTGTGTCATAAGGGAATACAGATTTGGGTGAGATAGGTTATTGTTTGCCTGGATTCAGATTGAAAGAATTGATCAATGTTACTTAAGGTTGACTCTTATTAAAGATGAGGAAAGTGGTTTAAGCAAATTAGGATATTAGGTAACCTAAGCTTAAATCATAGGTTATGGATATGAATGAGATGGGAGATATATCCGCTATTTATTAAGATTCACGGTTGAGTTGTTAGTAATATAATGTATTCTTTTTTTTATAGAAAATCGGATAACAATAATTGATTAATGTAATGTATGGCCAAATAGGGTATTATTCCCTGAATCAGGGAACTGTCAAAGGCTAGAAATCAAGTTAGTTGAGAGGATGCTCAACATATGTGGAATAGGGAAACAATGATTTTTGTAAATTGGGGGGGGGGGGGACATGACCCCGTAATGGGTGATCGGACAGGCGTGAATTGGTCAACCCAGGGAATGTCGGGTGATGAGATGACACATACCTACCAGGACAGTTACGAGATCTCATTTGTTTTCAATGATACATGTTTTGTTATTAGGGATGGGCATATTACCTTTAAGTCATAGGAGTGACACAACCCAGTAATGGGTGACCGGGCGGGTATGAATCGGTCGACCCAGGGAATGTTAGTGACAAAATGACTCATACCCATCAAGAGATCTCTTTTAATTCTTACATACTATTATTTTGATGGAGCACCTTAGGTTTGACATGGGTCATCCATAATTATAATGATGTTCTTGAGAACAAATACAAATGTCTTAAAGATGAGTCTATGATAGGCCATGAAGCCAGGGCTAGTTTGGGTGTTAAGCGTATTGTAGTTCTTGTAAACAACATATGTTAAGATGTTCAAAATAGGTAAAAAGGTATGAGGCGATGATCTAATCTTGGTTAAGTTTGGAGATATTTAACTGGAATGGTTAAAATCAAGTAGACTTATATGGTTACGGAGTGCTAGATTTTAATGCAAATATTATATGCACGTAAGTGCTAGGAGATCCTTAAGGTTAAACGTTACAGGCCTATGACTATTCTACGAAGGTGTAGTCTCAGAGTCTTATGGTCTAATTAGATGGCGATTGTTAGTATTGGAGAAAAAGTTATCGACAAAGACCTTAAGAGATCTTTTGGGATTATAAACATGTATATTTGTATGTGAACTCATTCACGAGTTCTTATCACTCCTTGTGCCAATGGAGGTTGATGGCACATTATTGAGAGAAAAGCATCTTCGGTGGTGCCTTATGATGCATTCTTATAATTTTGGGAGTTGTGTTGGGATGTATATATAGCGGTGGAGGTGTTTTGGATGTGTTTGGTGAGTTATTACGTCAATGGTGTAGACATACGTAATAAGAAAGTATATATGAAGTATTTGAGGATTGTATAATATGTATAAACTGTAAATATTGTAAGGTATTATCAGTTAAGCTACTCACCTTAGTGTTTAGTTGAGTTGATGTAAATTTAATCGATGCTTGGTTATCATTAAAATGTTCAGAAATTTTGGTTGCATAAGATATGTGGGGGTCAGGTATCTGAATATCGTTAGTTTAGACGGGGCATAATGAAGATACATAACTATTATATGTACTATGAGGTTACCTTTGTACAAAGTCCAGCTCAACTTACTGAACTTATGTAATCAGTACATTGCATTAAATATGCATGGTTGGTGGAGACGTGAAGGTTGGCCCTATTACATTAGTTTAGTTGCTCGAATATGATAAGTTCTTTGTAAGTCATGATGTGAAGTGTGAGCCCAAGATTCAAGGACTCCGTTTTTATCACATAGTTGACAAGAATGACGTTTAAGTAGATTCAATAAAGTTAGGAGTTGTTTGACAGTTGCTGAATGGTTGGTGCAGAATAATTAAGTGGTCAAAATGATTAAGAGACTCTTATGATATAGTGCAAAATGAAATACGGTTGTTTTTTTAATTATTCAGCTTGAAATTAGGGCTCTAAATGGTTAAGGGAGGATCAGGATACAAAATCATTCAGAGAGTTTTGGAACCATTAAGAGGCAAACCTTTTTTTTGCCAAACAAGATTCACCTCTTAATGATTCAGAGGTTGCCTCTTAATTGAACCATTAAGAGGTAAACAAACAGCCCCTTATAGTTGGTGACATCAAGTGTCTTTCGGCATAACAAGCGGTTTTCGTAAACACATTCAGGATTTCTTCGAGCTGTAGCTTTTGGTGTCAGCATTGACCTAGAAGCACGGTAAGAACAAAAAACAGGGGGTGGGGGTCTTTCAATAAGTGAAATAAGTAGATAATCGGTGAACAAACTTAATTGTTGCAAGAAGTTCTAAGACTTCATGGAACACAACAATGTTTTATGATTCAGATAGGTTAGGTGTTGATGCTAGAGTATATATAACACCTACGTATCACATCAATTGTGAGCACAGAAGGAGTAACTGACTCATCACTTAGAGTTAGTAGTAGTGGTGAATGCACTCATGATATGGAGGCATTATCAATATGACACAACGTACGCTATGTATATAGATCATGAAAGATTACAAGTCACTGTTTGACTGGAAAATACAAAGTTGAAGTAGATGCACCAATTAACATCATAGAAGATCTATGAGGAGGATATTTAGTGTTGTCCAAAGAGGCAAATATAGTCGCCAATGCATTAAGAAGAATCAAAGGAAGAAACTAGTCAGAGTTCGAACCTAAGTGCATATTGTTAGAATAATTCTGAATGATTAGATCCAAGCAGTTCAGTAAAAAGCTCTTGGAGGAAAGAATGTTTAAAAAACTATGGAATGACCGGTCAACATTAGTCGTTATTAGTAGGCACGAATGAATTCTTGAAGATTTCGAAACGTAATTTGGATCAATGCATTGGAGGCCTACAATAGACAATGATAGACGAATAATGTGAATCCATGTGCCTGAGACACCTCGGTGGTGTAATAAAAAAAATAGGTAGCATGAATACATGAAAAGATATGCATCTAAGCGGCTTATACCGCTAGAGTCTCCAGTAGGTGGCAAACTGATGTTAAGGACATCGCCTTGAAAATGAATAGTTATATTGATGAGTAAGTTATTAAAAAAGAGAAAGGAAATGTAATGAAATGTGACCCTAGGCAAGGAGCGTGAGCTTAGGTAAATGATACATCCATTCAAAGAAAGATCCCAACTCAAGAGTAGAATGTATAAGTGCAGAATGATGTCATTAAGCCGTGAGAAGATTGAAATCTTATCATGTCATTGCAATGATCGTCGATTAATGGGTGGGGAGACATACTTTAATTGGTGAGTCACAGTTATGTGTCTGAGAATTTGGTTGATTATCTACCAAGAGCTAGTATCGAGATGACATTGGTTGAAACATCATAAAGATGCAAAATTGGGACATCAATAAGTGAGACTGGAACTAAAGAAAGACAATAGGATGGGACAAAGTAGTGCAACATATATAAGCTAAGATGGTGAAATTAATGGAAAGTTAACGATCACATGTGAGTTAAGCAAGAAAAATGCATTGACCTTTGGAGTCTCAAGTAGGAGATAAAGTGATGTTAATAATATCATATTGGAAAGAAATCACAAGGTTCAAAAAGAGGGACAAGATATGTCTGAGGTACGTTAGAATTTTTCGAAAAATTGAGGTTTATGTAGAGGTAGGAGCTGTAACATTCCTCTAAAACTACCAAAGAAGATAAACGGTATAGTGACATTTTTCATGTTTTAAAATTTGAGGAAATGTTTAAAATTGATGAGAAGTTGTGGTGAATCTAGCAGATATGGAGCTTTATGTAAGTTGACCTAGGCAGAGGAACCAGTCCAGGTGTTGGACAAGAAAACGAAATGGTTAAGGAGCAAAAGTATATCTATAATGCTAGTTGAAAACCTAAAATAATATATGATGAATAAGTATCATCAAGTCAACGAAGGTTGATTCCGGGGACGGAATCCTTTGAAGGAGGGAGATTTGTAACACCCCAAAATAGGGGTAACAAATAATTAATAAAATAAGTTTGGGTTATATTTTTTTCGAAATATATAAAATAATTTAGGATGATTTTTCTTATTATTGGTGGATATGAAATGGAGATATTAATATTTTTGAAATATGGAGGATTTTCGTATTTTTAATGGATATTAATAGAGATAATAATTGTTTTAGAATTTTTGGAAGTGAAATATGGAAAAGATTCAAGCCTTGGACCTAGTTGTGAAAAAGATAGTGGTGAGGGGTTTATTTTGCCAACTTTTGAAAAATGAGAAATTAAATTAATGGCATTAGTGGAGATTTCTCCTTCCATATTTGAACAAAAAAAATAGACCAAAATATCCAAAATTTTGCTTTTTTTGTTTTAAAGATTGTATTAAAAATGCTTTATATCATTATTATCAGTTAAATAATGAAATTAAAATCTCTATAATCTTTAGATTATTAGTTTTAAGTGTTTTTTTAAATATAAATATACATAAAACATCAATTCAGATCGTAACTAATCCGGGTTCAGGCCCACTGGTCCTGCATTTCATAAGACTTCTATTCCAAATTTCAAAGTCAGTTAACGGCCCATATTATTTAAAATACATCTAAGATGATGTTTGTTTTTTAAGAGGTGCTAAAATCTAATGTTTGATTTACTTTTAACTTTTAAGAGATGCTCAAGTCTAATATTTGATTTCACTTGTTGAAAATGAGTTTCAAATGTCATAAAAAAAACCCAAAAAAATAAGTTTAATTGAGACGTGATTTTTTTTGGATAACTTTGTTTTGGTTATTATATAATCGGTTTCACTTTTGGTTTAGTTGTAGAGAGGTACAAACCTAAATACCTAAAATAGACAATATGAATAAACATAAAATATACATTTAGGCGGCTTTTGGTTCGCATAATGTTTTTGGATGAAATAGAATTTGTTAAAGTAATTTGACTTTGAAGGAATTGGAATGTAATGTTATAAGATTTGACCATTTGTTTGGTTGACAGAATTTGAATGCAATCTGTTAAAAGAATTGGAATATGTCTGTTTGATTCACAAAATGTATCTTTGGATTTGGAATGAAATGTTGATAAATCACCAAAATACCCTTTTTGATAATTATAAGTTTTATTAACAAAACATGCTTTAATAAAATAGCCATTAAAAATACTTTATTTGTAACGGTGGTTCAGATGGTGGTGGTCACTGGTGGTTTAGATCGGATGTGGTCGGCGGTGGTTCAGATCGGTGGTGGTTGGTGGTGTTTTAGATCGGCGGTGGGCGACGGTGGTTCCGATTGGCGGCGATCAGCGGTGGTTCAGATCGGCAGTGGTTCAGAACGGCGATGGTTCAGATCGGCGGTGTCGGTGGTGGTTCAGATCAGCGATGATCGGTGGTTGGTGGTGGTTCAGATCAACGGTGATCGATGGTCGCCATTGGTTCAGATTGGCGATGGTTCAGAACAACGATTGTCGGTGGTCGGTGGTTTAGATTGGCGGCGGTTCAAATCGGCGATGATCGGCGGTGGTTCAGAACAACGATGGTCGATGGTCGACAATTATTGGTGGTTCAGAACAACGATGGTCGACGGTGGTCGGTGGGTGTTTCAGAACGGCAGTGGTTCAGAACGACGGTGGTCGGTAGTCGACGGTGGTCGGCGATGGCCGGTGGTGGTTCAGATCGGCAGTGGTCGCGGTGGTTCAGATCGGTGGTCAGCGGTAATTAGGCTATATTAGATTGAGGGCATATGTGGTATTATGAAAAATAAGAATTTCATTCCATCAAAATATCTTGTAGTTGCTAAGGAATGTTAAATTCCCTCATTTGTGGAATTTGATGGAATTTAGATATTCCTTCCGTGAAAAAGAATGAACCAAACAAAGGAATGTAATTTGATCAATGGAATTCAACATTTCAATTCCATCAGATTCATTCAGGTGTTGTTTGGTTCATGGAATTAGAAGAAATCTAGGGAATTGGAATGGACAATTCCATTGACCAAATTCCAATCCCATGTTTGGTTCACGGAATGAAAGTGATGGAATCCTTCCAATTCCATTAAGGGCGTGTTTGGTTTGCGGGATTGGAATGGATTTGGAGGGATTTGGATTTCAAATCCATTCCAATCCTGCGTTTGGTTTGCAGGAAAAAATTTTGTTGACCGAATGTCAAATCCGTTGACCATTTTAAAATCCATCATATGATGGATTTGGAAATCCTTGGCATTGGGCTGGATTTGAAATCAAAATCCGATGGATTCTAAAGCGTGATCCATACTTCAAATTATATCGATCCAAATTCGACGTTTACCAATAAAAATAAATTCTTTATAAAACAAACAAATAATTAAAAAAACTCAATCCAAATCCAAATCCTACAAACCAAGCAAGGCTTGTAAATGAATGAATTTGAAATCCATTCCAAATCCTACAAACCAAACACATGAAGGATTTCAAATCCCCTCAAATCTAAATCTCTCAAAATCCAAATCACTCCTTGAAATCCAATCCATTCCATTCCAATCCTGCAAACCAAACGCGCCCTGAATTCCACCATTTAAGGAATTCATCATTCCTAGACTTAAGTGAATGAATTGAATTCCTATCAACAAAACGTGTGGTCAAATTCCATTAAATTCCATTACAATTCTTTCAAAGTCAAATTTTTTCGATGGATTCTAATTTTATAATTTCATTATTTGAACCAAACGCCCTGTCAAAATTTGTGAACCAAACGCTACCATAAAGTTCATTGTCTTGTCAATTTAAATACACGAAAAGCAACATCCTTACATAAATCTTCTTGTTATAGTGTTGTATTTTCATTTTTTAATTTACTTTTAAATTATTTTTATTAGAATATTGTATTTTGAAAATTAATCCATTATAACAATGGGTAACATTTTTATTTGAATTAAGACATGACACAAAAGTCATAAAAAAATTTTTAAAAATGTTTAAAGTGTATTTGAATGACCCAATTAAAGATTTTAGAGTGTATTTCAATAAGATATTGTTCAAAAAGAAATCTTCGAACAATAATTTTTATATGTTTAAAGTTGATTTTTGAAAAAAAAAATTGGCAACGATTTGGGTCCGACAGTTTTAGTGACCGAGATTTGTACATGAAGAACGTGCCACGTGTTTTTGGTTGGGACCGGGACCGGTTACAAAAGAACAATCTTGACGCGGACATATTTTTGGCCATCTCTACTTAGTGGGTAGGACATGTGGTCCTTGCTATGCCTCTTAACGAGTAAGATTCTCGATCTTTGTCATTCTCATTCGTTAAGATAAGGGGACGTTTACTAAATGTTTATTGGGTAAGCGCTTATCGATAACTTACCTTACCGATTGAGCATGACAAAGACCAAGAATCTTACCTGGTAAGAAGGATAACAAGGACCCAGAGTCTTATCGATAAGTGAGGAAAAATACTATTACCAACAATCCATTTTGATGGCCAAGAATGTTACATGATAAAATAAGGATAATTTATCTTGCCGGTAAGCATTTGGTAACGACCCCTAAGTGACATAAGGTAAGTGTGTTGCCCAATAAGCGTTTGGTAAAGAGCCTTAAGAATCATGAAAACACCTTAATCATGTTAAAGAAAAGTTAATTACATCATTTATTTCACATTTTTGTTTCTATTAAACGAAACTAAAAGTACTCGCTATATGAGTATATCTGACTTAAAAATTAAGGTCTGAAGGTAGAATATATAGAAAACTTCACCTTACTTAAAAAAAATTAGAGACGGTATTTATAGATTTTCTTGTCGAATTTTGAGCATCATATGGCAAAAAGAGGGGTTATTAGTTAAGAGGGAGGTTAAGTGGAAAATCTAAAAAAAAAAACTGAAAATTGAAGAACACTATGGTAGTCTTTCATTTGGACGGTATGCACTTGTACATACAAGTAAATTATGTTGTTGTTTTGGTTTTTATGCACAAGTGCATTATACATTTGTGCATATGCATGTGTGCATGTTACAAATTACTTGTATGCACAGGTGCATACCGTCCAGATGAAGGGCTACCAGGGTGTTCTTCAGTTTTCCGTTTTTTTGAGATTGTCCCTTGAACCTGACCCTATTAGTTAAATGACGTTAAATAAGTATTCAATTAGGAACACTACTTTTTTAACTTTTTTTAAAACTTAATAACTTTTAAGAGAAAAGTTTAAAAAAACCCAATGGACTTTAGTGTTTGGAGTAATTAAGTCCTTGGACATTTTTTTATAACAAATAAGTTTTTAGACATTTCAAAATCTGTTAACTAAATCCTTTGACTTTTGATAACCTGTTGAATACATCCTTATTACTTAAAAATTTAACTTGCAACCTATATAGCAGGCAAAACTACAAATTAAAAACAAAGTCACCTACTTTATCCGCCTACAAATTAAAAATGGGAAAATTAACTAAAATAGCCAATCTCATGAATCATATTTATTTTTCTTTTACCATTTTTCAAAGTTTTTTTTTCCTAAAATTGTCAAAGTTTGCACATAATGTTTTTTTTCCTGCGTAAGGTTTGTTTTTTTTATCCAAAAATATAAAAATAACAAACATCCTCACGTAGAAAATTTTATGTATAAAGATTCACTTTCTGTTTATAGTTTTAGAAAAAATTTACACTTTACATTCTTATAAAATTATAATTAGTTATTTAATTTATTTTATATCAATTACTTTTTCATTTACATTTTTATTTTATTAACATACACAATCGGATATTAGCTAAAATATATCAAAAAAAATTAGTTTTTTTTACAAATTACACCATTATAGTCGTTTCGTCAATACGTTCAAAATGAACTCAATATTGTTTTTGAGCTTTATCTTGTATTATTCAATATCATAAATACGTACGAATTATTTTTAATATTTACCCTTTATAATTACATATTAATCTTATATTATTAAATAAATAACCTTAAAGGATAGAAAGTGTAAATATTAAATATAATTAGTACGTATTTATGATATTTAATAATATGAGATTAAATCCAAAAAAATCAATATTAGACTCATTTTAAACGTATTGACGAGACAATTATAATGGTGTAATTTGTTAAAAAAACATATTTTTTTATATATTTTAGTTAATATACGATTATGTGTGTTAATATAATAAAAAGTTGAAATGAAAATAAAAAGGTAGAAGATATAAAGTAAATTAAATAACAAATTATGAAGATGTTTTCTATTTTTTTTTTTTTGTCAAACACAGTTTTTAAGACAAAAAAATACTAATATGCTTTGATTATTTTAAGAAAAGACTTTGAAAAGTGCTTAAAAATTAATTTTGTTGATGAGATTGACTATTTTAGTTAATTTTCTTATTTTTCTTATTTGTAGTAGGGGTGAGCATGGGTCGGGTCGGGTCGGAGGGGAAAATGGAAAACCCGATCAGGTTTCGGGTAGGAAATGGAAGCCCCGAATTTTGTAATCGGGTGAATCGGGTTTTGGGTGTCGGGCCTAGTCGGGTTTCGAGTTTGATCGGATCGGATTTCGAATAAATCCATTTTTTTATTTTTTTATTTTTCTACCATAAAAATAACTCCCAATAAAAGTTAATACATTGGGCTTGACACCTTACTTTAGCATTTCACAAAAAAGCACCAACGCTTCCTCTCCATTCTCATGTATTGTTTTTGCAATTCAAGTTTTCCACATTTAGCATACATAAATATAAGAGTAGTACAAATTAGATTACATAATAGGATTGAACATGATAAAAAAATATGATTAGGAATTTTTAGGAAAAGTAAATAAAAAATAGTATTTATATTTAGTTAATAAAAATCCGGGTTTTTGGTCGGATCGGATGACGGAGATTAAGACCCTACCCGAACCTAAATACCCGACCTAAATTTTGGACTTCGGGTATCGGGATCGGGTAGTTAGGGTCGGGTTGTTCGGGGTTTTTTCGGTTCGGTTTTTCGGATTTTTCGGGTACGGTCGAGTTTTGCTCACTATTAATTTGTAGGGTGATAAAGTAGGTGACATATTTTTTGTTTTTTCTTCTAATTTGTAGTTTTATCTATTATGTAGGTTACAAGTTACATTTTTAAGTAATAAAGATGTATTTAACAGATTTTTAAAAGTCTAAGGATTTATTTAGTGTGTTTTGAAATGTCTAAGGACTTATTTGTTCCAAAAATTTGTCTAAGGACTTAATCACTCCAAACACTAAAATCCATTGGGTTTTTTTGGACTTTTCCCCAACTTTTAATTACCTACTTGCACTGCTAAATATCATGCCTCCAATAAAATTTTGAAAATAAATACATCAAAAATGTTAGTTTGTAAGATCGATTTCCATAGGAGATGATTTAGTTCAATAGACCCGCAAACAGATGAAATTTAGCAAAACGCTATCGTAGCATTAAAATATAAATGAGGTTGTATGGATCCATTCAATGGCACGATTTTATTATATTTTCATGAAAAATAAAGATGATACAAAATTGATATACACAGATCAAGGCAATTCACACAAAAGTTCAAGTTCTTTTTTATGGATTGTTCTTTAATGTAGAACTCTTATAACACACAAATCCTTAGGAACTCCTAACCAGGTTATATGGATCATCGTATTTTTATAAATAAAAAAGGACAATCGAATAGGTTGCCACAATCTTAACTCCTACATGTCCCTTCTTTTGGATGATTGGAATATATTTTTCTGAACTGGATAGATTTTTCTTCAAAATTGATTTATACCCTATCTTCATCATCGTATAAGATTTTCATTCCATGAATATCATTCTCATTTTGGCAGGAAGACCCCCCGACTTTTATTGGTTCAAACTTCAAAGGTTTATTCATTTCATATAAAAGAACTGGTTTACATGTAAGACTAAGAGCATCTCCAATTCAGGTTCTTATAGGAACTTTTTTATAGTTTTTGTTGTCACCTCATTTCTAACTCACCAAATTAATAACTTTCCTAAAAATCCACAATAGTAGTTCTTATAAGAACATCTTTTTTGTAGGTCTCACTGATTTTTTCAACATCAATAATTAATAATTATATATATATTTAATACATATATATATATATATATTATCAATTATAAAGTCAAGAAAAAATAAAAAAAACTAGGAAAATGTCACTTCACAGTTCACACAAACTTCATGGTAAGAACCAATATTCTTGTACAAGAACCTAATGAGGTTATTAGAGCATCTTCAATGCAAGTTCTTGTAAGAATCTTTTTTTGTACTTTTTGGTGTCACCCCATTTCCACCTCATCAAATTAAAATTCACATAAAAGTCTACAATTGTATTTCTTATAAGAACCTATTTTTGTGGGTCCCAAATATATATATATATATATATATATATATATATAAGTTAAATATATATAATATTAATAATTATTATAAAGTCAATAAAAAAATAAAGATAATATCATATCTCACATATATATTTAAGAACCTAGAGGGATTTGGGTTCTTATAAGAATTTTCCACAATGCTAGTTTTTATTAGTCACTACACTTTTTGCTTATAAAAACCTTGCATTGAAGATGCTCTATATAACTTATAAGAACATTCCACCAGTAGTAGTTCTTACAAGACACTTCACTTTTGCTAATAAAAACTTGCAATGGAGATGCTCTAAAAGTCAAATATATGACACCATGATCATCATTTTTTTTATGATTGTAGATATAATCATTTTTATACAAACAATTATTAACTATATTCATACAATATAATGATCAAACTATTGATTTTAAATAAAAGGACAATTTGCTTCATTTGGTTTTCTTTTTATATATCTTTTTAGTCTATTGCACCACCTCACATATCAAATAATATTGTCATATAATTTGTTTTGCTATTTTTAATATGGAAAATTGACCGAAATGGGCCAAACTCGGGGTGGGATTGGCCTCCTAGCCATCCCTCTCCCCGGTTTACTCAAATGGCCCAAACGACGCAAATGGAGACCCATAGCGCAAATGGAGCCCTAGGGCGCAAATTGCGTCCAAGCGCCGACCAAAATATAAGAAGAAATAGTCAATATCAGCTTGACACGTGCCCAGGGCGCAAATTGCGCCTAGACGCAATTTACGCCCTAGGGCTCCATTTACGCCCTGGGTCTCCATTTGCGTCGTTTGGGCCATTTGGGTAAACCGGGGAGAGGGATGGCTAGGAGGCCAATCCCACTCCATGATTGGCCCATTTCGGTCAATTTCCCTTTTAATATTATCTTTCTACTGTTTCTTCTAAAAAAAAATTGAATGCAAGGGTAGTAATCACATAACGAACTTGTGACTTCCAAAATTCAATATCTTGACTTTTGGCATTTCAATTATTTTGACATTTATTGTGAAGGTTTGAATTTGGATAACACGCAATAACAAATTGACGCCTACCTAAATTGTTGGCATCGAGAAAAATAAATTATATTTAATAATTGACTCTTTTTTGCTAAAATATATTTAAAAATGAGATTCAAACTTTTTGTTGTTGTTGAATTGTGGAAAAACGACTTTGAATGTGTTGTATATAGCAATATAGCATCCATGTGTTCTATTTTTGGAAAACGTGTTTGTACGTTATATATGGTTTTTAATGTGTTATAACTTGTTAAAAATGAGTTTCAAATGTCAGAAAAACCAAAAAAAATATAAGTTTAATTGAGATTTTTTGTTATTATTTAATCGGTTTTATTTTTGGTTTAGTTGTAGAGACGTACAGACCTAAATACCTAAAATGGACAATATGAATAACCATAAAATCTATACTATATTATAAAGCTAGGATAAAAAACTCTTAAATACAAATTATTAAGCACAAGGTACCATTATTTTATGCAAGATTTTAAAAATCTCTTAATTTACAAATATCAAAGCACAAAATACATATTACTACTGCAGACTTCTAACACCCATCAATTTGGTATGTGCAGGACCTTCCTTTTATGCAGACATTTCCATGTATCACTATTAATTAATATATTATATTACTATAAATTTGTTTTAATTATATCATTAAATATGTAATTGGTTATTTTTTCTAGATGTTATTAAAATATATAAGATAATCATTGAATTCTAACAAAATACTTATTTTTTTATGTAAAAAACATTATATTATTAAGCCTAAATTAAACAAATTTATAAAAAAAACATTATCACTTTCTCAAAATCATCCAAAATCGTACTGTAAATTGACAAAAAAACAAAAAATAAAATAAAACATTAAAATCGTGATGTATTTCACTGCATTGCGCGAATATGCTTCTAGTATACACATAAAATTCATTGTCTTATCAATTTAAATACAAGAAATAGTAATATCCTTATATAGCATTGCATTTTTATTTTTTATTATAATAATCTACTTTTAAATTATTTTTTATTAGAATATAGTATTGTGAAAAAAAAATCCATTGCATCTCCAACCATACTACAAATCTTTGGATTTGCAGTATGGTTCAATCCAACCACTCTGCAAACACCAAAATAAAATGTCAGACTGATTTTTTTCAATAGAGAACACATCAAATATGGTGCTTCACTTTTCACCCTTGAAAAAGGGTAGGCCCACCATGAATGCATTTATTATTCTTTTTAAGAGAGAATTTCAGTTTTGGTTCTTAAGGCTTCGTATTTCCTTTGAAAGGAAGACCTATACTTCAAAATCTCAAATAGTGGTCCCTGAGGTTTGGATTTTGCTCTGAAAGAAGGACCTCTTCACTAACCCAGTTAAAAAACTCTGTTAGAGTCGGGGTTATTTTCATCAAACCATGTATTATCCCTCTTTTTGCACTTTTTTGTTTTTCTATATTTTTATTAAAACCTTAAATCTACAGGACCTGTTATGTAATTTATATATATATATATATATATATATATATATATAAAGATAGATAGATAGATACATAAACGATTTCTAAGTTTTCACAGGGACCATCATGCTCACCAAGATGTCTTTAACACAGACCACAGGGACGATCGTTCTCCTCCACGACCATAGTGATGACGATCTGCCAACCAAACTCCATCACTTGCCAAACACATAGACCATCATATCTTCTCCAAATCAAAGGGACGTGGTGGATCACCAAATCACAGGGAAGAGCTTCCACAACTTCCGGTTGTGACCATCGTCCCCTCCACACCTCCATTCCTCATCTCCGGCAACACCCTTTCCTCGCCTCAATCATAACCCACCATCGCATGTGATCGATTCTCGATTACAAACATCTCATCCTTATACCACGACAACAAAAACATCTCACCATCCTCTATTATAACTCTTCTCTCACCTATGGGAGACGCCGACAGCGGCATCACCGGTGGAAATGATGGAAGGGGTGGTTTACGGCGGTGGTGTGGGTCATGATGGTGATATTCAATCACGTACTTAGATTATCACCACCATAAATAAATTAAGTCTTTTCACAAAAATTAACAAATCAAAGTGAAGCTTAAGGGAGTGATAGTTCAGGGGACGAAGAGGTTGGAAAAACGTCGTAGCCTCCCCCCTATGGTTTGTGTGCACATCGTTCATCCTCGTGTTCACTATAAAACCTGGTGGCCTTCGTCCCTATGGTCTGTGTGCCTTCATATTACACCCTTTGATGAGGATGGGTTGATGAAGAGGTCCCTGTGTTTATATGTATATATGTGTGTGTGTGTCTCTGTATACACCCATTTGGTTAACCTATTTGCTAAAAATGATCCGTGGTTAACCATGATCAGTGCTCAATGGTATGTGTATGTTTTATTATATGTGTGTGTATATATATATATATATATATATATATATGGGGGGGGGGGGGTTCACAGGGATATATATATATATGTGTGTGTGTGTGTGTGAGTGTGTGTGTGTGTATATGTGTATATATATGTATGTGGGTTTTTCACAGGGATGTGTGTATATATATATATGTATATATATATATATATATGTATATATACATAGATATATGTATGTGGGTTTTTCACAGAGATGTGTGTATATATATGTATATGTGTATACATATATATATATATATATATATATATATATGAGAATATGTATGTGGGTTTTTGAATGTTGATGATGATATGTATTATATGGTTAATTACAAAACAGGTCCCTATAATTTTTTGGCTTTAACAAAAATATAGAAAAACAAAAAAAAAATTACAAAAAAAAGGAAGAATGCATGGTTTGACGAAAATACCCCTGACTTTAACCAAGTTTTTTTAACGAAGTTAGTGAGGAGGTCCTCCTTTCAGAGCAAATACCAAACCTCAGGGACCACTATTTGAGATACGAAACCTTAAGGACCAAAACTGTAATTCTCTCTTCTTTTTAATAACATCATTATTATTTAAATGTATTTTTAATTGTAATAAATATTGAGTTATTATTTTATGTTTTTATATGGGTCCACCAATTTGGTGTTTTTTTTAAGTATGGTTGGAGTTGAATTTTTTTTTGGGAGGCTAAATACATTTTTTTTTTGCGAAATACACCAAAATGATTGCAAAAATCATTTTGTTCTTTTTGTTTTTTCGTCTTTTAGTTGTCTTTTTTTATTATATATTTTTTTATTATATATTTTTGTTTTGATTTGAAAATAAATAAATATTTATAAATAAAAATATCACTAATTTTTTTAATTATATAATTATAAAAATAAAACATAAATATTGCGATTTAATAATTATAAAAATAAAACATAAATATTGCGATTTAATAATTATAAAAATAAAACATAAATATTGCGATTTAACATATAAATAGAACATAAAATAATCTATATTACATTCGATTATTCTAAAATAACATTATCCGTAGTACAATTAACACGTAAAAGCTTCATATACTTCTTTATTCGCTCTGAATACGGGGTAGCCCATCCAGCAGCACACCGATAACTGTGATGGAAAAAAAGTGATACAATTTGCAGAAACGGATATCCTTCTTTCATATCTAATTTGACATAATGGTTACCATTAACGTACCCGATTGTAAAAACAACATGTTCATACCACACTGGAGGAGTGGACCTAAGCGGCAAGTACGTCCCACTGCCGGTCATACTTATAACATGTAATATCACATTATATTTTGAAGCAATCAAGACACCTATTTCAGGCATTGTCATCCAGTGTTCAAATGGTGCACCTTGATCTGATCGAAAGAAGTTTAAAGTGTTGTAAGTAATATCCCAATGTTCAGCTCCAAAAGCGTTGATGTACCCTGTCTTGTAAGTATCTAACTCTTCCATCAAGTTATACTGAATTGTGGGTCATGCATCTTCATGAAGACCCATCCAGACAGCTATTGCCCGGAATCCGCAATTTCCATCACCTATCACATCATGTACATGCTTGATGTAAGGGTGAAAAAATGTTGGAAATTGATTGATGTATGGATGTGCATTATAATTTTTGAACATGAAAGAACTGTGTCTCGCTGGTTCTTGGTAGCTCATTTTTTCCTTGTCAACAAATCTAGACGCGTTTGAACTGCTACGTCTAAGGGGTCTTTCACTTGTAAAAGATGGGTCAACATGAGTCGGAAATGAGGGATCAACATGAGTTTTTCTGAAAAGCTTATCCTTCAACGAGGGTCGTCCACGAGTAGTCTTGTTAACAACAGGTTCACGAACCCATGTTTTTGATGCACTGGCTATCTCTTTTAGCTTCCTCGGTAGACTGAACTTACCAGATCTTGATTGCTTGTTAAATTCCTCAGTAAACATTTGGACTTCAGCTTCACAACCTACATCATCATCTTGTAAAGAGTTGCACGGTGATAAATCAAGCGTCGTCCAAAATACATCAACTGAATCAATTGGGATATGATGACCTTTGTTCAAGTATTGCATTTGTTCGTACGCACATGGCAGCCCATAACTTGTGCGTAGTAGACAACTACAATTTTCAGAAAATAAGCCAACAGATTGAGCTCGCTCATACTCTTGGAATATTATGTTTAATGCATAATGTGAAACAAAACCACACAATTGTTGGAAGTGTGGTATGCGATGACGATATTTCGTGACACTTTTGCTCGCTTGGATACTTGCTTTAATTTTTGTATCTTGTGACTGAATGAGTTGATTGATTTTGCTCATAAATGTCGCTAGACTTGATTGCGCTGAATACAAGTAAGTTTTCAACTTGGAATGTTGACTCTCCACTCTGTTACTTGTCTGATTTCCAAAGTGGAGAAATTTGTCAGTCCAAACAGATACAAACATTTCTTTATATGGTTTCAACCATGTGTCATTCAGATAAGCAAAAACACTTGAAAATTAGAACAATTTAACTTTTTTAGTAATTGTTAAACTTAATTGTAACATTTTACTTATAATAATATATTAAGGCGTACCTGGATAGCTTCGTAATACTGCTTCAAGTTGTGATAAATGAAACATGTATGTTTCATCTGTTACCGAGTCAACCAATGTCACCCATGCATTGTAAAATGAACCCCAGTCATGATTTGATGTTATTACCGGTCTACAATTTTTCATAATACTTTGGAAGATGTGCCATCTACAAAGTAATCTTTTACCATTAGGAAATACAATATTGCATGCTTTCACCAGTGCCAAATCTCTATCTGTGACGATCACACGTGGATAAAGACATCCATCCATCAATGACTGTAGACAATTCAATGCCCAAGTATAATTGGATTTCTTTTCCCTGTGCATATAGACAAATGCTACACAGAATGTCTTATTAGTTGAAGTTACACCAACAATTTCAAGAAGAGGCATCTCAAACATGTTTGTTTTATAGGTGGCATCCATCAACAACACGTGCGGAAATGCACGCCATATCTCCAGATATAGGTGACATCCATTAACCTAAAACTCAAAGCTTATTATCCTAAGCTTAATCACAAAATTATATTCTCTTAGATATTAAACCGATCACTCGGTGTGCGGTTAAATATCTAAACTTTACCCGTTTGTAATTTTGACAAAAACAAACATTCCTAAACACATATTTGATCATAACTTTGCAATATAAACTTATAATCTACCAACCAACTTCAACTACCTAACTTACCAACTTAAATAACTTAAGAAGAAATTTATACCTCTAAGAAGGGCTCGAAGAGTAGATTCAGAATATATGATTGTTTATTTGATTTCTTCGACGGATCGAGAGAATTTGTAGAGAGAAGTTTACAAGAAAATTAGAGAGAGAAATGAGAAAGTAAACTACCATGGAATGCAATTTTACTCTTATGGTTTGTTAGTTATATATAGAGTAAACTACGATTTTCATCCTTATGGTTTGTTGGCTGTAACTATTATCGTCCATAGTCTTTAAAATTTGCTTTTTTCGTCACTGTGGTTTGTAATTCCTTTCGTTTTTCGTCCCTCACATTAATTTTGTTAAAAAAAATCAATTAAAGGGAGGGTTCTTTTGTCATTTTGCATTTTTTAAAAATGATTTTAACATGAAAAATATCGTTATTAGTAAAATGGTAGAAATAAGAATAACATAAATTATGAATAATTTGTCCAAAATATGTAGTATATGATATATGATATGTTTTATGGTAAAAAGAAAAATAACATATTCATACGTTTCATACGTTTTATATAGTACATATGATATATAATTAAATAATTAAATCCAAAAATATTCAATATTGGGCTCATTTCGAAGATTTCGAAGAGACGATTATGATGGTGTAACTTGTTAAAATTAAAACGTATTTTTTAACGTATTTTAGTTAATATACGATTTTATGTGTTAATATGATAAAAATGAAAAATGAAAAATAGAAAAGTAAAAGGTATAAAGTAAACTAACTAAATAATTATAGGGGTATAAAATGTAAATATATATTTAAAATCATTATCACCTACCTACTCCCCTACATTTTTCTTCCCCACAAAAATTTACAGTGCCACGAATTTAATTTCTTACCCATCTCCGGTGAGCCTTGGTTCACCAGTGAATCCCTCTTCATTGTTACAAATTTATAGAATAAAATCAAAAGTTACAAATTTATGTAATAAAATAAAATCAAAAGTTACAAATTTTATAAATTTAAAAAATCAACACACACACACACACACACATATATATATATAAATATAAATATAAAGATAATAATAATAATAATGAGGAGTGGACCTAAGCAGCAAGTACGTCCCACTGTCAAGTTAAAAAACACTATGAAGATAAAAAAAACCTAAACCAAGTTAAAAAAAAAATCAAACTTTCACAGATAAAAGACTGTGAAGGTATATCTGAACCTTCACAGTGAAGACGTTGTGAAGATAAAAAAAATCAAAAGTTACAAATTTATAAAATAAAATCAAAACTTACAAATTTATAGAATAAAATAAAATTAAAAGTTACAAATTTTATAAATTTATAAAATCAAAACACACACATACATACACACACACACACAGACATATATATATATATAATAATAATAATAATAATAATAACAATAATAATAATGATTTGTGTTAATGATTGGATCGGAAAACTATGAGTCACGATTTGCACCTTTTTGGTGCAAATAGCACTCCCTTTTTTTAGTGTCAAAGGTCCCACCAGTTTTGGTTTTTTTGGTGTTGTGGGTTGGAGTTGGTCTAACAATGGGTAACTTTTTTATTTGATAAGACATGACATAATTTACCAAGTTATCATGTCATGTCATTGTCCATGTGTCACATATTCCTAATATGACATTTATTAGGACTAAATGTCATAGTGTGTTGAAAGCTATATAAATAATTATAGAGTTTTATTTATTACTGTAAAAGCTTTAACTATGTTAAATGGGTTTAGTTTGTGTTAATAAGCTTTAGGCTTTAAGACCTAAACCCTTAGTGGGCGTTTGGTTCGCAGATTCTGATGGAATCTGATGGAATTGGAATGTTGAATTCCGTTGACCAGATTTCATTACATCGTTTGGTTCATTTTTTTAAGGAATTGGAATGTTGAATTCCAATGAATTCCACAAATGAAGGAATTCAACATTCCTGAGGGGGGGGGGGTGTGGTATTTCATTGGAATGGAATGTCATATTTTTTTTTGGACAAAATTGACCCTCATCTCCTCTCTCTCTCTCTCTCTCTCTCCCTCCTATCTCCCTCTATCTCTCTACTCCCTCTCTCTCTCTCCTCTCTCTCTCCTCTCCCTCTCCTCTCTCCCTCCCTCTCCCTCTTTCCTCTCTCTCTCTCCTCTCTCTCTCTCGTTCTCCTCTATCTTTCCTCTCATCTCTCTCTTCTCTCTATCTATCCTCTCTCTCTCCCTCCCTCACTCTCTCTCATCATCATTCGTGTGCTAAAATAATTAAAACAATTTTAATTAAAAATTAAACTATTTAATGACTATTTCATTAAAGTAATTTTTGTTGAAAAAAATTAAAATAAACAAAAAGGGTATTTTGGTCATTTACCAAAATTTCATTTTAATTCTAAAGCTACAATCTATGAACCAAACAAAAAAGTTCCAATTCATTTAACAAATTTCATTCCAATTATGTCAACCAAACAGGTGGTCAAACCTGACAACATTCTATTCCAATTCCTTCAAAGTCAAATTCCTTTGACAGATTTCATTCCATCCAAAAACATTATGCGAACCAAACGCCCCCTTAGTATTTAAAGTTGTTTCTAGTGAGTTTAGGGTTAGAAGAGATTGGCGCTTCATAGAGTTTAGAGAGATATAATTTGAGTTTCATTCATATGTATATCATTCTCTTTCAATCATTCAATACAATTTAATCTTTTAACTCATTGTTACTTGAGCAAACTGGGATTTACAACATTTCTTATTATAACATTGTACTTTTAAAAAACTTGATTTGACATATTATTTAATAAATAAATTAAATTATTCATTAATATAACAATATTAATAAGACTTGTAGAACATAATCTATCTATCTGATTATCTCGTTGATATTTTAAAAAACAAAATTTAAAAGTACATTATTTGTAATAAGAAAAAAACAAAATGATAAAACAATGTTATAATAACGAAATTTATGAAAATAGGTTTTTATTCCATAATTATTAGAACTATGTTTTAAAACATACAAATTAGATATAGATTAAACGGCATAGTCTAGAATACGAAACAACTTAATAAAATTAATATTGTATGTATGTATTATTTTCACTATATATACAAACAACACATTAATATATTTATACACTCGTTAATCATACTAAGAGTTTTTTTTTTTTTTTTTAAATCTCTTAATGACTCTTAAGTCTGAATCATTTAGACTTTTTTACACACCACCTCTTATTAATCATAACTAAAATAATACTTTAGACTTTAAAGCTCTTAAAAAACAAACAACACCTAAGTAATTGATTTTTCTTATATTTTTAACATAAATCTTAATAACACATGCCATGACTATTAAATTTACAAGCAAAAGGGTGTGAAAATGCAATGGAGTTTATCTTAATATCTATGTAGTGTAATGATAATTTTTGTTTCTTAATTGATGTAATAAATTTTTAAAAAATTTGTACCCGTTTTAACTGACAACCGATTAAACAAGTGTTTGTTGACGTGGAAACAAACTTTTATGTTTTAGGTTACATGGCAATGACATGGAAAATAAAGTGCATCAAAATACAACAAAATTACAAAAGGGCCCTTGACGTAGACATATCTGATAACCCAACCTTTCTAGATAGGGTTCAAACACCACAAAAAATGAGGAGTGTGTGTGAATTTCATTTACCTGTTTACCATATATAAATATTATCTATATCTATACTATATTATAAAGCATAGATAAAAAACTCTTAAATACAAATTATTAGGCACAAGGTACCATCATTTTATGCAAGATTTTAAAAATCTCTTAATTTACAAATATCAAAGCACAAGATACATATTACTACCGCAGTCTTCTAACACCCACCAATTTGGTATGTGCAAGACCTTCCTTTTATGCAGACATTTCCATGTATCACTATTAATTAATATATATTACTATAATTTTGTTTTAATTATATTATTAAATATGTAATTAGTTATTTTTTGTAGATGTCATTAAAATATATAAGATAATCATTGAATTCTAACAAAATACTTGATTAACATTATATTATTAAGGCTATGTTTGGCAAAAAAAAAAAAACTAAGCTAGCTTGTAGCTGATAAGCTAGCTTTTCAAAACGCTACTTTGAGTAGCGTTTCAATAAGCTAGCTGATAAGCTAGCTTATGGTTATCCAAACATGTACACTAGCTTATAAGCTAGTTGAAGCTAGCTTTTTTTTTGTTGCCAAACATAGCCTAAGCCTAAATTAAACAACTTTATAAAAAAAAACATTATCACTTTCTCAAAATCATCCTACTGTAAATCGACAAAAAAAAAAATGAAACATTAAAATCGTGATGTATCTCGCTGGCATTGCACAAGTACGCTACTAGTATATTTTAAAAGGAAAAAAATACACAACAAAATTTTATTTATGTTCCTATTTAGTGTAACAATGATTTTATTTCTCAATTAGTGTAACAAACTTACAAATATCTTATTTACAAATTCACATCTTTTAGTATTGAAAATGGGAACGACCACACATAATGCTTTGGAGATGTGACGTATTATAATACTGAAGAGGGAAAAAATCAAAACGAAACTAAAAAAACAAAAACCCTAAGGGTCGTTTGGTTCACATAGTGGAATTTGGTGTAATTTGAATTCATCGAAATAATTTGACTTTTAAGAAATTTGAATGAAATTTGATGGAATTTGACCACGCGTTTGGTTGGTAAGAATTCAATTCCTTCACTTAATCCAAGGAATGGTAAATTTCTTAAATTGTGGAATTCAATGGAATTGGAATGAGTTCATCCATTTCATTCCGTGAACCAAACATGGACTTGAAATTTGGTCAATGGAATTGGTCATTCCAATTCCTTAAAATTTCTTCCAATTCCATGAACCAAACGACCCATAAGGGGACGTTTGGTTCGCATAATGGAATTTGATGGAATTGGAATCCATTTAAGGAATTTGACTTTGAATGAATTGGAATGAAATTAGATGGAATTTGACCACGCGTTTGGTTGGTAGGAATTGGATGCAATTCAATTCTTTCACTTTAGCTAAGGAATGATAAATTCCTTGATTTGTGGAATTCAAAGGATTCCATCATGATCAATATGTGAACCAAACAAATGAATTGGAATTTGGTCAATAGAATTATCCATTCCAATTCCTTCAAAATCCATGAACCAAACCCCCCCCCCTAAGGGTCCGTTTGGTTTGATGGAATGGTTTTGAGAGATTTGGATTTCGTGGAAGGATTTGAAATCTTTGGTGTGTTTGGTTTGTAGGATTTAGAATAGAATTGAATTTCATTATTTATAAAAAGAAGACAAATGTTTTTAACATATTTTTAAACATTATCATATAGAAATCCTACGAAATCCCGTGAAATCTCTGCTACTCCTATGGGATTTCAAAATCCTATGTTTGAAGGATTTCAAAAAAAAAATTCTAGGATTTCAAATTCGAACAATCCTGAAAAACAAACACAAGATTTGAATGAATTTAAAATCCAAATCTCCTAAAGTCATTTCATTCTTGCAAATCAAACGGACCCTAAAAAGACAAGCAGAAGATGAAAGGGAAAGAAGGTAAGAAACAAAAAAAAAATTAACTTAAAAATGTATGTCATTAAACAATACTGATTTATAATGACAAGTGGTACTTTTTTTAAAAAACAATTTTCAATTTAGCAATCGGCCAATAATATTGGAAAGTGTGAGAAATGAAAGTGGCGGGTACAATTCTTATCCACATTTTTTTGAACCAAAATCAATAATAAATTGCAAAACTAGACTTTGTAACCCAAGTATGGATGTACCCCTCTAAACACTCCATACCCACATAAATACCCAAAACCATAGACCAATAATACACATTTATTTTGAATTTATAAAGTAAACTTCAATTTTGGTACTTGTGGTTTTTCAAAAATCTTGATTTTAATCCCTAGAGTTCATTTAATAAATATTTGTATCGTAGTTTTTGATTTTGCTTGGTTTTGGTCCCTAACACCCTTAATTTGGCTTCCATCAAATGACATTTCATGAGCGCAATATGGTAATTTACTTTTAAGTGTGATGTGGCGTTTTATTAATTTCAATCATTAATTTCCTTTTTTTTTTATTTGTTTCTATCAATTTGTAATTATTTAATTGTTTTATTTTCTAGTTTTTCATTCAAACACGGTCAAGAATCAACATGTCACCACCACCCGACAACAACCACCATGAAAATCAAAATACAAATTGATTGAAAAAAAAATTCCAAACAAAACCCTAAATCAAAATACATTCAAAAACCTAAATTTAAATCGAGATAGATTGCAGACTTGCAGGTTGGAAGTTGTTGTGAGAGAGAGATGACTGAGAACATGGATCTCTATTTGGTTCATACAATTGAGAGCGAGGCCACAGATCTAGCGATCATAGATCGAGGTGGCAAGAGGGAGGGAGAGAGAGAGCGGTCACAACAGTCATCGGAGGAAACTTATGTGGTTTCAACTTGAAAACCCATCGTCGGAAAACAACGTTCCTCCATGGGTGATGGTGGATTTGACTTGAAAAAACACAACGAATGGTTGCATATTCGAGTTAGAAGGCACCAAATTCGACTTGAAAACCCATGACGACCAACGAGCTAAGTTGAGGTGCGTTTGGAGGGGACGAGCGGTGATAAAGCATGGACCTCTCCACAGGCTTATGACTTTGCCACGTCAACTTTCTTTTTTTACACCATTCATAAATCTTTTACCTTCAATCATAAACCGGTCCACGCTTTATATAATAAAACTATAATAATAAAAGTTATAATTTTTAAAAAGTATTTATTATAATTTGACAACCCTTTTTATGTACCTTAGGGATATGAAATAATACCAAAAAGCAAGTATACAAATTGGTATTATATCGTCTTTCAAGTAATAAAGTGGTAAAATATCAGATATCGTTCCACAGAGATTGGATTAAAAAGTGTAATAAAAGTATAATGAAAGATGTGATTTCAGATGATGAATTTGAAGCAATAGTTTGGTTGGTTGATTATCACAGATTTAAATAAACAAGAATAAACGAGAAACAAGGGTGTAAGACTTTTGGTGGTATGTAAACCTAAATTCCAGCAGATCAATGATACAGGAATGCTATAGCATGATGCTATAGGCATTTTGTAGCATGATTGTGACAATAACTAGTTTTATCATCTATTTTAAGACACGTTCCTTTCGGACTCTCACCATCCCATTACTCCAGTAGCTATGAATCATCTCATCTCTGAGCAAAGTTCCATATAAGGGAATGATGGGAGTGGAGTTCTCAAAATATACGGCATAACAAATTCTCTTTGTTAAAAGTTACTCTTTCGAAATAACCCCCGTACCTCCCAAGTTGATGTAATCCAAATAGCTTATCTCTAAGTCTATTCCATTTTAACCCTTTGAAAAAGTGACAACTTATCAAGAATTAATCATTTTGAAAAGCACAAGTAACAACTCTCGTTGCAAGTAACTCTTTCGATATTACCTCTCATGTCATTCAAATTGATGTGCTATTCGATGGTCTGTATCTAGGTCCATGACACTTTAACACTATCAAAGTGATCAATTTGTCAAGGAGTTGTATTATCTTGATAAAACTTGAGTTGGAACAATAAAACTTGGTTAAAGTCACAAAAACCCACTTTCTTTTAGATTCACATAACCACCCTTTTGCCTCACACCCAAGCTAAGATAATTAGCCACTCATTACAATAAGTAAAGAAAAACTACTACTAAGAACTACAAAGGTAAACATAATGTAAATTGCTCTTGAAATGTAAATGACATGAATATATATATATATATATATATATATATATATATGACTTGAAATGTAAAGACAAGGAAATGTAAATGATAAGATAATGTAAATGACAAGAAAGTAAAATGAAAAATAAAGACAATGAACTTAAATACTGAAAATTAAAGACAAGAATGTAAAGGAAAGGCTAAAGATGCAAGATGAAGAAAGAAAATACAAGATAATGAAAGTGCAGGTGTGTGTTGTTCCAATGCTGCAAGCATGCAATGCATAGGATGAAGAACATATGAAGAACATGAAGAACAAGATGAAGATCATAAGAACATAAACATGAATTTTGGAAATTAAAGATGAAGCATGACTGATTTATGATCAGCTCCTGTAACACCCTCAAATCTGAAAATAGCAACTGATTTAAAATTTTCTAAATACATCTATAAATGATACATCTCCAATCACAAATTTATTATATAACCTCAATACACACATATAATCTCTACTTGTTGTCTAAACAAGGATGGGTGCTACTAAAACTCAATAATAACCACTATATCCAAATTGCGGAAGACTTCACCAAATACTTACACTTGCACAAAGCTAAGGCTCGACTCTTTGTAGCTGCTAGAACCAAACCCCCAACTGGAACCTGATGCACATGCCGACAAATAAAAAGGTTAGACTTTACGCCTAGTGAGCTCAAGAGTTTTCAACATATAAAAATTAACCGTTTAAATAAAGGAATGCGGTTAAAATCATAATCTTTTATTTCGATATGTCTTACACATGAACACAACTCATTTTCCAATAATAAACATTTTAGGCAAAGAACACCAATTTAAACATTTTACAATCCAAATTACTTCAAGGACGAAGATACCAAGATAAACCGCCCATTCATAAATTTGGTTTAACCCAAAACTCACTCAAAACGTGAATAGAAATCAACTCCCAATTGTGAAACCGTGAATAACACTTCACATCCCAAAACACCCAAACACGGGTGGGGCATAACGCCCAACTCATAAAAATCATGGATAAAACCGATGCATATAAATTGTCACCGAAAACATGGATACCCAAAATACAATACCCAAAATAACACCTTTCGGTGACGGGGAAGACCCGATTCCATCGAATGTGGTGGCACATAAAGATAAACCACGTATCTATGTTATAGCATAACTTCAAGGATAAACAACCATTGACATCAACCCAAACCAAGTCTTTAGCCAAGGTAGACATCAACCCTATCCAAGTCTTTAGTTGTTGCGGAGTCTTTAGTCATATCGGACATCAACTCAAACCGAGTCTTTAGTCATATCGGACATCAACTCAAACCGAGTCTTTAGTCATGTCATATTGAATAAAACCGACTTTTATGCCTGTGGATTCATTACATTACGGTCAACACGTTACATGACTAAAATGAATGACAACGCACTCAAAAGATGTAATCCCCAAATAAGGTGCGACTAGGTACACCATACGCCCAAGGCCCCTTAATGAGCTACCAAGATTGAACAAATGTTCCAAAGACTTCACCGAGTACAAATTAAGCTCCAAGAGGCTTAATAGACGTTTGGCTAAAACACGAGAGCCAATTATGGTTACACAAACCAAAATACACATTTTCCCAAAATCTTTGATTCTCAAATTAACGTTGGCCTTCGGCCCAAACCCAAAAGGTTTTCCACTTCTAAAATATTCTCCAACGTCGGAAATGACCCAAAACCAAAGAACTCACACATTCGTACTTTTCCAAATATTTCATTTCATGAATGATGCATAAAAACACGACAAACACTTAAAAGTATATTTTTGACCAAGTATTCGTTTATGCAATAAATCATCAAAACACCTTCCTTTGTGACACATTTATCCAAATGTCCATAAATCCCAAAATGTGTGCTTTATAAGTTTATAAAGTTAAATATATCCAAATAACCAACCTATCAGCAGTTAACAATTTAATGTAAACACAAACACTTTAAAATAAACATTTTGGCATGTACACTGTTTTCACAAATCAACTTGAACTCACCTTGCTAGATTTAGGCTAAATCTAGATTTTTCCCCCAATTAGAGATCCTTTAAAGAACACTTGGATTCTCAAGACCAAAATTCCAAAACCTAAATCCATACATATTCAACCACAAATAAACATAATCAACCACAAAGAATCGTTTCCCAAACCATCTACATGAATACCTCCATTACTACCGAAACCCTAACTTCCATAACCGAAGAGAATAGAATATTACCTTAACCTAAGCTTGAATCCACCAACCAAAACACTTCTAGTTCACCATAATGGTTACAAAACTCCAATCTATGAAAGGGAGAACAAAGGGTGGATGAAAACCAAGAAAACTTTGGGGAAGAAGATGAATAGTGAAAGATGAGAAGCTTACCACCACCAAATACTCTAGTATACTCTAGTATACTTCCAATATCTTTCCATATCCTTGAAAAGCTCTAAAAAAAGAAACCGTAGCAACTTGAATCGCCCAAATCGGAGTTGAAATGAGAGAGTTATGAAGAAATGAAGTTTGGGGCTGAAAATCGTGATTTTAACACCCTGAAACACCCAGGCGATTGTGCCAGGCTATAGTGACAATGTCATAATTGCCGGGCACAATCGCTGAGATTGTACCGAACGTTTCTAGGCTCTGGTGACCTTGACAGGCGATTGTGACACTATCACAATCGTCGGGCATTATAGCCTAGCGCGTACCGAAACTGTTTTGGCCATAACTTCTTCGTTATAGCTCCGTTTTCTTTCCGGAAAGAACCGTTGGACTCGTAATTGAATCCTTCATACATCTAGACTATAAAATCTACGATTCAAGTCCAAATCAAAAATCTTATTTTTTCTTGATATATCGGTTTCTGTATTAACTTGAATTGATACCTCACGAAACTCGGGGTTTTACAGCTCCTGAGCTAAACAAATGACAAGATAATGGCTAAACTATGTAGAAGATGATGAATAACATAAGAACAAAATGAAAAACTTGAAGAACATTAACTACTAGAAATTAAATGAACAAAAGGACTGATTTAAGATCAGTTCCCAAGCTAACTAATGATCAGTAGCAGATGTAGAAGATGTAAGATGTCCCCTTATGAGCAACTAAGCCCTCTCTTTATAGACAAGAAGAGTGGAAAACTTGTCATTAAAGGGAATCTTAATGTACTAACCCTAGTCTAAAGCCAACCAAGGCTACAAAAGCTTGTCCAAACTTAACTAGCTATTACAAACCAGATTAAATTAGTGTTTAAAGGTTACAAAAGATCAACTCCATGCCAAAAATTTGGATTAGCCATCATCTCTTTCACTTCTTCCTTCCAAAACCACCAGTTCAGTGTTGTGACAATGTTGCAGCATGCCCTGTTTCCAAATAGGATTTCAAAAGACAACCAAATTAGCCTACAATCTTTATAGAACAAGTAAACCACACAAATTCAGCTCCAAAACCAAATAAATGGAAAATAAGGTAGAAAATGATTCAAAGTGGGATTTAGAAGTGAAAAATCCTATCTAAAAGACTAAAAGAAATGTGCTTAAGTACTCAAAATTGAGTACTTATCACCACCCCAAACTAAAAACTTTGCTTGTCCCCAAGCAATAAAAGAAGACAAAAGAAAAGACTCAATTTTGAAAATTTTGCAATGGAAGACATTAAGTGTATATCATGAGTTTGAGCATGTCAAGGATACATCATATAGCCTTTTATAAATCCAAAGTAACCAACAATCTCATTCTAGTTGAAAACAAGAACCATATGCTAGCCTTTAATTCTTTTTGTTATGGTCACACATCCTACATTACACTTTGGTCATGGCTTTAGGTGAATGAGTTTCTCTCTTTTGGCTTTTATTTTCCTCACCATGCCTTTTCTCACACCATGTACCAACATTTGAAAATTTTCAAATTTTGTGCATTTTTATGTTGGGTACATACACCAGCCCGTATGGGAATTTTTGGTGTGCTTATGCCACTTTTCATGACTTTTTCTGTGCCATTTTAGACACCCCCACCCCAAACTAAAATTTCTGCAATGTCCTCATTGTAGGAAGGAAAGAGTGTTTTTGTCACTGATTTTGGGTGGCTAAAGTGCAAGAAAAGAACATAGGCCAAGCATAAATGTGTGATAAATGCAGAATATGGACCGAACTGTATCCCAAGCAACTATTAGGCTAGTTCTAGCATGTGTTACTCCTAAAAATGAGATTTGGACTCATGAAATTATTTGGGATATACAACTAGGCTAACAACAACAAAACATGATCCCAATGCAAAGAAAATAAACCTATAAACTATAAAAGACTAATCCCAGACTAAAAAAAATAAAAACAAACATAAATGGAGTAGAAAGGGTGTGATTTAAACCTGCCCTACTCAGGTTGAGTAGGTTGTGTGTGGCCAACTAGGGTTGTGCCGGTTGATGCTGCAGCACAATTGTAGACATTCCCTTCTGCACTCAGCTTTACTTTAAGAGCTTCTATCTCAGATTTTTGCTTCTTCACTAACTCCTTCAGCTTGTTCACCTCAGAACTCTCCTCTTCTTGATCCCTTCTTTCTTTGCCATCAACCATGGATTGCATCTCCACCCTCAAGTCTTCTTGCTTGTCCATGAATTCACTCCTTTGCTGGAAAATGGTATCCGTGAGGTTCCTATTTTGTGTCAACACCTCTTGCATCATCCCCACCATATTAGTAGCAGCAATCCCTTTCTTTTTTCTATCCCTCAGCCTCTGTACTGCCTTCATGTCAATCTGCCATTTTTCCCTCTGTTCTCCCACAATCAGATCATCTACATACTGAGGAACTCCCATCTCAATCAGCAACTTGGTCAGCATCCCAGGAAAGTAGAACTTGCCTCAGATCCTTTTTGAACATTCCCTTATACTCTTCAGAATAATCCTTCCAATGTTGATGGTTCTACCTGTCATAAGACAATAAAGTAAAAGCATCATCTTCACTGTAATGGAGGTATCATGAGTGATTGGTGAGATGGAGTGTCTAACAAAATTGATCCACACATTGGAATCAACTGTGAGGTTTGAGGATTTGAAGGTTCTCAACATTAGATTGGCATGGTGTTCCTAAGTGGATCTTGGTTATCCCACAACAGCAACAACTTCTGTCAAGTCATTGAGGGTGGCATGATGGACTAGCTTCTGTCAAGTCATTGGTTATCTGCCATACACGCACGAGAAAGAGGTTGAGAAAGGACTAAGTGAGTTAAACTCATGGTACGTACTACTACATTTATCAATCATCATAACAATAGCAATTCAAGTTCCACCCAAATAGTCGATATACCTTGATGCCAACTACCATGAGTAACATCCAAAAGGCCCGACACACCCGAGGACTATAACCATGGCATTACCCCGAGTGGAGGAGGTCTAGGTATATAACTTAATGGTGGCATCAAAGACTATATCCTCCTAGTGTCTACTGACTTGGTTCGTCCAACAATATCATTAGTTGGTCACAAGGCACATAATGCACATGGATAATCACAATACCAACCATAGGTATAATATTAGACCATATCGTTCACAATTTGCATGTAGTCTAATACAATGCCAGTATGGATATATTATTAACAATATTGTCATAGGTCCACCTCATGGTGACTCAAGTAATAAATCATCCCAATACTATGGTATATACTTCATCAAGCAATGACAAGCTACTTAATATCATGTAACTATCAAGTAATCCAATTTCCCAACAATAGGTCAAACCACCCATGTCCCCCATTGCCCCAAGTTAACCCATACAACTATATTTCCCATTTATTTAAGGTAAGTGAGTCCCAACAACATTTTAGGGAAACTCACCCACATAGGTGATGATATCTTAGACTTACACATAATGAAACCCACAAGAAGTCAAGTTTATTAATGAATAACTTAAATAAAGATGTATGACATTAATAATTAGTAGAATATGATGTGTATCCAGTTTTAACAAAGTTTAGGAACTCACTATCTAGGTTTTGGTTAAAACCTAGAAAATAGCAAACCCTAGTTGGTAGTTGAGGAAGACTTGGTTCCAAGGAGAGTGGATCTTGATTATAGCACTTCAATAAATGGTCTTGAATGTGATTAGATGGCCAATAAATGGTCTCAACAACCAAAACCCTAGAAATAAGTGAGGAAGGTGTGGTGTTGCCCAAAAATCGTGATGAAAAACGAGTGGAGATGAAAATATGGATCAAAAATCGGGCGAATAGGGGTTTTGGGGACCTACAGGTGGTCCCACGGTTTTGGCCGCAGCTAGGAGGTTGCGCCATAAGCCGCACATGTGCTCCAAGGGTCTGCACTCCAGTGAGTTACGCGGCTTGGGTCGCGGCTTGGAACCCGTGCAACAGCCCACGTAACTCTCTGTTTCAAGGTGCTAGTCATGGCTTGAAAGATACGAGATTACCCACTCATCTACGCACGGATATACACACACACACACACACACACACACATATATATATATATATATATATATATATATATATATATGCAAGTTCTAAGCGAAAATACGGGCGTTACAATCCTCCCCACCTTAATTAGGATTTCATCCCCGAAATTCCATTCTAGGAAAACAAGTGAGGGTAGCGGTTCTTCTTGTCCTCTTCCGCCTCCCATGTAACGTTGGCACCTCGGTGGTGCTTCCATTGAACTTTAACCATGACCACATCTTTATGTCGCAATTTCTTCACCTTTGACTCTAATACTGCTTCCAGCTCTTCCACGCAACGATTCCCATGATCTACTCGGATTTCCGTTAAGGGGATCACACTCTCTTCTATGGCTAGGCACTTCCGAAGGTAACACACATGGAATGTATGATGTATTCCATCCATTTTCGATGGTAGATCCAACCGGTAGTCTAGCAACCCAATCCTCTCCAAAATCACGAAGGGTCCGAGGAAACGAGGGCTAAGCTTTCTACGCTTCCCAAACCGGATAATCCCTTTCCATGGAGATACTTTCAACATGACGCGATCGCCCACTTGAAACTCGACCGGTCTTCTTTTCTTGTCCGCGTAACTTTTCTTGCTGTCTTGAGCCGCCTTCAATCTTTCTTGAATTTCTTTCACTTTGTCCGCCGTCTCTTGAATGATCTCTGGCCCGGCGAATTGCTTCTCGCCCGCCTCAAGCCAACAAACTGGAGCTCTACACTTCTGTCCATACAACACCTCGAACGGTGCCATTCCAATATTTGAATGGTAACTGTTATTATAAGCGAACTCCACCAAAGGTAGGTGTGAGTCCCAACTCCCTCCAAAGTCGATAACACACGACCTCAACATGTCATCGAGCGTCTGGATGGTCCTCTCGCTTTGTCCATCCGTTTAAGGATGGTAAGTCGTGCTCAGATTTAATCTCGTGCCCAACTCCTTCTGTAGACTAGTCCAAAAATTAGATGTGAACCGATTGTACCTATCTGACACAATGGATTGTGGAACTCCATGTCTCAACACCACCTCATCAATGTACAATTTGGCTAATTTCTCCATTGGCAAGGTCTCCCTCATAGCAAGGAAATGCGCGTTTTTGGTTAGACGGTCCACAATCACCCAAATGGTATCATGACCTCGTAATGTCTTTGGTAGCTTTGTCACGAAGTCCATGGTGATGTTGTCCCACTTCCAGTCAGGAATGGACAGTGGTTGCAAACTCCCGTATGGCCTTTGATGTTCCCCCTTGACTTGAAGACACGTGACGCACCTCTCCACGTAGTTGGCCACGTCAAGTTTCATCACCGGCCACTAATAGTTTAACTTTAAATCTCTATACATCTTAGTGCTACCGGGATATATAGAATATTTTGACTTATGTGCCTTTTCTAGGAGTATTTCCAGATTTTCACCAAGCTTTGGCACCCAAATTCGGCCTTGAAAGAGTTTAAGTTCGTGACCATCTTCCGTCAATAATCCGATTTGCCTTACCATAACTTTGGATTTGATATTTTCTTCTTTTAGCGCTTCCGTTTGACACGTCCTGATACTCTCCAATAAACTTGATACCACGTCGATCTTAGTGAGGGATAATTTGACACCGCCATCATAGCTTCTCCGTCTCAACGCATCCGCCACCAAGTTGGCCTTACCAGGATGATATAACAACTTACAATCGTAGTCCTTTAGTAGCTCAAGTCACCTTCTCTGCCGCATGTTGAGTTCTTTTTTATCAAAGATGTACTTTAAGCTTTTGTGATCGGTAAATAAGGTTCACTTCGTCCCGTACAAATAATGACGCCATAATTTCAATGCAAAGGCCACCACTTCCAATTCCAAGTCATGAGTCGGGTAGTTCTTCTCATGGTCTTTTAGTTGCCGAGAAGCATAAGCTATCACTTTTCCTCGTTGCATTAACACACACCCAAGTCCCATCTTGGAAGCATCATTATACACCACAAAGTCATCTGATCCCTCGGGTAGGGATAGAATGGGAGCTTCACACAATTTCTTCTTGAGCCTTTGAAAGGCTTGATCTTGCGTTTTGGTCTAAAGAAACTTGACATTCTTTCTTGTGAGGAAGGTGAGTGGCGAAACTATCTTGGAGAAGTCTTGAATGAAATGTTTGTAGTAACCTGCCAATCCCAAGAAACTTCGGATTTTTGTTGGACTCGTTAGTGGTTCCCAACTCATCATCGCCTCGATCTTTGCCGGGTCTACTTTCACTCCGTCTTTTGACACCACGTGGCCCAAGAATTGCACTTCTTGAAGCCAAAATTCGCACTTCGCGAACTTTGCGGACAACTTTTCTCTTCAGAGAACTTCCAATACTTCCCACAAATGTTTCCCATGCTCGACATCGTCCTTTGAGTAGATCATAATAACATCGATGACGACAATCACATATTTGTCCAAGAAAGGGCAACACACGCGGTTCATCAAATCCATGAATACGGATGGAGTGTTGGTCAAGCCAAAGGGCATCACCAAAAACTCGTAGTGACCGTATCTCGTTCGGAAGGCCGTCTTCGGAATGTCCTTCTTCTTCACACTGACTTGATGGTATCCGGACCGAAGGTCGATCTTCGAAAAGCATCTCGCGTCTTAGAGTTGATCAAAGAGGTCATCGATGCGAGGTAAGGGATACTAGTTCTTCACCGTGACTTTATTCAATTCACGATAGTCTATGCACATCCGCATAGACCCATCTTTCTTATTTACGAACAAAACTATAGCTCCCCAAGGTGACGAGCTCGGTCGGATAAATCCCTTCTTTAATAGCTCTTGAAGTTGCGTCATCATCTCTTGCATTTCTGTTGGAGCCAAGCGGTAGGGAGCACGGGCTATCGGAGCCGCTCCTGGAGTAAGGTCAATTTGAAACTCCACTTGACTTTCTGGCGGTAGCCCGGGTAAGTCCTTCGGAAAGACGTTCGGGTAATCTTGCACGAACTTCACGTCCTCTACAGACTTCTTCTCTTTCTTCGCGTCCACCACATAAGCCAAATACGAACGGTAACCCTTCGCTAGAAATTTGCGGGCCTTAAGGGAGGAGATGAGGGGATTGCATCTCTTTCCTTTTTCCCCATAGATGGTGACTACACCATTTCCCGACAAAGGTACTTGAATCATCTTCTTGGAACAGAGAATGTTGGCCTTATGTCTTGATAACCAATCCATGCCTATGACTACATCAAATCCACCTATAGTCATAGGTAACAAATCTACCCCAAAGGAGTTCCCATCAATCTCTAGGGTACAATCAACAAAACACTCACGGATAATTACTTGGTCTCCATTAGCCACTTCCACTACCAAAGCATCAGAAAGAGCACTACTAGGAGTGATGAATTGCTTACAGAAAATGTCCGACACAAAAGGGCAAGTAGCACCCAAATCAAACAACACACGAGCGGGCAATGGAGTTTACTAAGAACGTTCCCGAAATAACATCGGCGGTCTCCTTTGCTTCTTCGGTGGTCATCCGGAATGCTCGACTTGGCGCTCTCGATGGTTGCTCAACCCTTACCGTTGAGCCAAAAGAATTTCCACGGTTTCCACCAACTAGCTTCGGGCAATCCTTCTTCATGTGACCCGGTTCCCGACATTCAAAACACACCGACCCCCGGATAGGGCAACCTCGGATGGCATGACCCTTTTTCCCGCACTTGGCATACTCGGAGGGACCTGAGTGCGGTCTTGGATTGCATGGGCCAAAGTGCTTGGTCTTGCACTTGTGGCACCATCTCGCCTCTCGACGGTTGTCCCTAAATCTTTCGGCCACAAATGGTTTATTCTGACGAACGGACCCCGATGGCCCTTCCCACTTTCTTTTCTCAACAACTTGAACCTTCTATTCCTTTCCTTGTACAATGTCATCCTCTACAAGGAATGACTCTTCGATCGCCTCCTCTATCGTTGACATTTTTGCATTCCTCACCGCCGTCTTCATCTCGGGCGACAAACCCAACAAATAGGCCTTAATCTTCTTCCTCTCATCGGGAGCCAGATGCTCCACCAAACTCAACTTTTCTATGAATTTCTTTGAGTAGTCTGAAATCGACATGCTACCTTTCTTGAGACTATGGAACTCTTGTTCGATCTTGTCCAAAGCTCTTTTATTGCAATATTTGTTTAAGATTTTCTTCTTAAACCTTGGACACAAGAGTTTGGCCAACACTTCCGGAGTAAGAGACGGTCGGGTGAGATTCCACCAAGTCAGGGCCTCGCCCTTAAGCAGATGAGAAGCAAATTTGACCTTCTGTGATTCACACATTCACTTGCCTTAAACGCCATCTCTATCTCTCGGATCCAATAGATGCAACTGATGGGATCTTTAGCACCTGCAAATTCGGGTGGCCTGCACCCCAGAAAAGTTTTTTAAGTGCATCACGTCTCCTTCCTTTTCTCACGAACAATAGCATGTTCTTTTGTTCCCACGACGGTAGGTCCACCGCCTGATCCGAATGCAACATTATCCCCCACTATTTCGGGCCGTCGGTAGCTAGCATCGCGATCCTCTAGGAGTTTCATAAAGAATTCTTGTTGTTGTGCCATGGTCGAGTTCATGGCTAGCATCATATTGTCCTTGATTCTCGTCTCAATCGTCACCTCTTCCATGATCGGGTTGTTATCGACAAGGTTCACGCGTGGGATATGTTCGGGTCCCCCGCCCAAGATGGTGGGTATGGGAGGTCCCACAGAGGTCTCGACCAAAGGAGGTTGGTCAGCAGTAGATTCGACTTCCACGCGACCCTCTTGCGGGTTTGGTAGTCTGCTCCGAGTGTTTACCATGGTTATCTTCCATACACGCACGAGAAAGAGGTTGAGAAAGGACTAAGTGAGTTAAACTCATGGTACGTACTACTACATTTATCAATCATCATAACAATAGCAATTCAAGCATGTTCACGTAAGAGCGCATTCAAAATAGCATTAGCTACGTGATATTATGATTGCGTGATACACAAGGATCCGTCGTTACCGTCATCATAATTCTTAATCAATGTAATTCCATATGTCCTAACGCTCTCCCCACCTATGACTTTTACCCCAAGGTGGACAACTTAATGATACGCTTAAAGCTTAAGTCTAGATATGCTAAGTCAATACCTAGTTCACTTAAACTAAAGTTCTTATACCAATTTGTAACACCCTAAAAAATAAGGGATAACAAAATTTCCAGAAAATGGAAATATGGTATATAAATTTGCCAAATAAATTGAGCCTCCCAAAAATGGGGAAAAAATATTCACCTGTTTTTAAGTACAAGTTAAAAAATTCTAATAATGGGAAAATAAAAAACTAATAATCTAATTTCATTCGAAATAAGATTACAATTCGGGTGTTATCTGAATTTCCCCAAAATGACGTCTTCTAAAAGAAATTGTGTCCTAAAAGTTTTCCCCAAGCTCACTCTATGTCGGCTAGACCTTCTTATCACCGGCACCGCTAGAACCTGAGATACATATCGACACCAAACAAGTGTTAGGCCAAAAAGCCTAGTGAGTTTGCACAAGCAATAATATAATAAATCAATAACATAATACTTATCAGCAGTTAACAAGAAGTTTCTCATATGTGAAGTCAAAAGGGGAGACCAATAGCACCAATCAAGTTCCACCCAAATAGTCGATATACCTTGATGCCAACTACCATGAGTAACATCCAAAAGGCCCGACACACCCAAGGACTATAACCATGGCATTACCCCGAGTGGCGGAGGTCTAGGTATATAACTTAACGGTGGCATCAAAGACTATATCCTCCTAGTGTCTACTGACTTGGTTCGTCCAACAATATCATTAGTTGGTCACAAGGCACATAATGCACATGGATAATCATAATACCAACCATAGGTATAATATTAGACCATATCGTTCACAATTTGCATGTAGTCTAATACAATGCCAATATGGATATATTATTAACAATATTGTCATAGGTCCACCTCATGGTGACTCAAGTAATAAATCATCCCAATACTATGGTATATACTTCATCAAGCAATGACAAGCTACTTAATATCATGTAACTATCAAGTAATCCAATTTCCCAACAATAGGTCAAACCACTCATGTCCCCCATTGCCCCAAGTTAACCCGTACAAGTATATTTCTCATTTATTTAAGGTCAAGGAGTCCCAACAACATCTTAGGGAAACTCACCCACATAGGTGATGATATCTTAGACTTACACATAATGAAACCCACAAGAAGCCAAGTTTATGAATGAATAACTCAAATAAAGATGTATGACATTAATAATTAGTAGAATATGATGTGTATCTAGTTCTAACAAAGTTTAGAAACTCCCTATCTAGGTTTTGGTTAAAACCTAGAAATAGCAAACCCTAGTTGGTGGTTGAGGAAGACTTGGTTCCAAGGAGAGTGGATCTTGATGATAGCACTTCAATAAATGGTCTTGAATGTGATTAGATGACCAATAAATGGTCTCAACAACCAAAACCCTAGAAATAAGTGAGGAGGGTGTGGTGTTACCCAAAAATCGTGATGAAAAAAGAGTGGAGATGAAAATATGGATCGAAAATCGGGCAAAGAGGGGTTTTAGGGACCTACAGGTGGTCCCGCGGTTTTGGTCACGGCTAGGAGGCCGCGCCATAAGTCGCGCGTGTGATCCAAGGGTCCGCACTCCAGTGAGTTACGCGGCTTGGGCCGCGACTTGGAACCCGCACAACAGCCGGCGCAACTCTCTATTTCAAGGTTCTAGTCATGGCTTGAAAGATAAGAGATTACCCACACATCTATGCACAGATATATACATATATATAGGCAAGTTCTAAGCGAAAATACGGGCGTTACATTAGGCCACATCTTTGCAGCAACCTTGGAACTAAATCCATTGTGAGGTATGGTTGGTTTTGGCAAAAGTTCCACAACAGGATCCTCTGTCCTTTTCTTTCTACCCACGGATTGTTCATGCTGCAAGGATGTTGCAGCATGACAGTTGGTTTCACTAGGTTTGGTGCAGATGGTTCTTCTTCAACTACCAATCTCTTGGTTCTCTTTTTCTTTCTTGGCTCCCCACTCTCCACTGTGGTTTTCTTAGCATGAACCTTTCCCAATCCTTTTCTTTTTTTTGAGGTCTTAACTACCACAGGTTCATCTTCCTCAGTCCACATCACATCAGTGTGAGGAAACTCTACAAATGTCTACTCATTCCTCTTACTCACTTCCCTTTCTTCTACATGTATCTCCATACTCTCAACAGGGGCTTCCTCACCTCTCTCTAGAATTTCAGTAGAGATAATAGAGACTGTTACCCCTTTTTGAGTTTCCACATTTTCAACAGGTGTCACCACCTCTTCCACAGGTATTTCCACCTCTTCAGTTTGAAGAGGCTCTGAGGTAATGGTGGCCACTCTTTCAGTAGATTCCAATGACCCAAAGAAGCAATCAAACTCATACCTCTTAAAATACCCTAAATTTATTTTTGTAGAGATGATGGGATTTTCAGAATCATCCTCTGAGTAAGAGGTGAATGACCCATCAACCATAGACTTCTGGGCAATAGAGGATACTAAAGAATCTTCAATGTTGATGAACTTGGGATGAGCAATAACAGCAAGAAGGTTCTGTGATCGTATCTTCCCTGTGGGTGGTTGTTTTTTCGAAGTTTCTCCTTTCTCAGTCACAGGAGTGTTCTCGACCTCAAAAGCTTGTGAGAACAGAGTGATTGGAGAGATTCGAACCTGTGGAGGGATGGAGTTATCTTCCAATATCACATGTGGTTGAGAAGTGTTGGTGTTCGACGATTCAATAGCCCTGGTTCGTGGGCTTCTTCGCCGGTGTTCGACATCTTCTGGGTTTCGGACCATGGTACGCTTTACTCTTGCCATAGCAAAGATGGATCAAGAAGAAAGGGGAAGAAGATGGTGGTTTCTTGAGTGGGTTTTTGGTTTGTGAGTGATAAAACAGGGAGTGTGAGAGAGAGTGTTGGGAGAGGGAAACGGTTCTGTCAAAAGAAAGAGGGTTTAGAGGGAGATGAAAAGAGAACAATTTGAAAGGATGTTGTCCTTATCTGATTTAATTGGAGGGTGCAAGCTGGATTTTTGGTTATTAACCTTTGGGTTTTTAAGAATAGTACACCAAAAGGCATCTTTTGGAACTTTCCTCATCATTTTAGCTATAAAGTAGAGATAGCCTAAAAAGATGACTTAAACTGATGTCATTCTTTTGTACCATTCCTTAAACAAACCTAAATATGATACTGATTTATTTCCCCCAAATTTCAGTCGACCACTCCATTTTCCTTTTAAAAACTCAGACCTCTGATGTTGTAGCATTGAAAAAGCATCTTATGTTTCCTTTTTTGCCTAGATTAAGGTTGCACACTAACAAAAATATTACACAAGACTAATAGATAAAACTACTAAATAAGTTGAAAAAGATTATTTACACAGATTGTGGAACTTTGAGATAGTTCCCATCTTTCTTTGAAGTTTTTTAGCATAGAGTGATCATCTCCACAGAGAAATGCTATAGAGATGCTACAACATCATGGTATAACTTCACTCTCTGGCCATTGACTTTGAACACACTATTGTTCTCCGGATTGACTAAGTCTACAGCCCCATATAGATATACTTTGTGGATGAGAAATGGTCCTGACCATTTAGACTTAAGTTTACCTGGAAATAAATTCAACCTAGAATTGAATAAAAGACATTTCTGGCCAGCTTTCAACTCTCTGTGTCTGATCCTATGATTATGCCACTTCTTTGTTTTCTCTTTATAAAGCTTGGCATTCTCATAGGACATGTTCCTATGCTCTTCTAATTCACAGAGTTGTAATTTTCTTTTGTTGCCAGCTTCATCTAAGTTCATGTTCAATTCCTTTATAGCCCAATATGTTTTATGTTCAAGTTCCAAAGGGAGGTGGCAGGCCTTTCCGAAGACTAGCTTGTATGAGACATATCCAAAGGTGTTTTAAAAGCAGTCTGATATGCCCATAAAGCATCATCTAATTTGAAAGCCCAGTCTTTTCTATTTTGTTTTACAACCTTTTCCAAAATCCCTTTGATTTCTCTGTTTGAGAGTTCAGCCAATCCATTGGTTTGTGGGTGGTATACAGTGGCAATCCTGTGTTTCACATTATATTTTTCAAGAAATTTACTCAACAAATTATTTATAAAGTGGGTACCCTCATCACTAATTAGTTCCCGAGGGGTACCAAACCTTGTAAAAATTTGCTTTTGTAAAAACTTAACAACAGTTTTTGCATCATTTGAATCACATGCCATTGCCTTCACCCAATTTGACACATAATCAACAACAACTAAAATATATTGACAATTGTTTGAAGGGGGAAATGGTCCCATAAAATCTATTCCCCAAACATCAAATAACTCAACTTCTAAGATCCCATTCAAAGGCATTGTAGATCCCAGTTTCAGTGCAATCAACAGATATAAGAACAATGATGAACAAAATATTGGTCACAGCAACTAGTCATATGATTGATATAAACTTCAAAGGGCTAAGGTTTATAGAGAGAATTTCTGATAATAATATGTAAACCTAACGACTAGTAAACTGAATAATGATTTTCTCACTTAACAAATGAAATAGAAATAACTTTAAATACTCGGGCTCGCAGGCCTAATGGGCTTATGGGCTTTAAGGCCCAACAAGCTTACAACAATTACAACTTGTCACAAACTACCCTGAACTTCTATTTAACATTGAAAATGGCCCTACAATCTCCCCCTTTAAATAGAAGTTGATAGTCACGCCAGTTAGGAACATAGATTTTTCGGAAACCAAAGTTGATCTCGAAATATCTAATCTGAGTCCTGTACTCCAGTCGCTCTTCAATTACACCCAGTGCTTCAAGAACAAGTGGCTTGTATTTAGGATCCAAAAGTTGAACCCCTTTTTCATCTTTATCAAGTGCACGCTTCAACTTGTCTTTCAGCAACATCAACGTACCATCGCAGAATCTGGCAATCTGATTGAAACGAATGAAATACATAATTCCTTTGTCATTCACGTAGGTCATGCCAAACTCTGGAAGCTTTATCACAGTAAACGCAGGTACATTCTGGGTATCAGACGGAATCTTCAAATCAGGCTTGAGCAGATTAATCTTTGGCTGGTTGCTTTCTAACCCGATCTGAAAATCTTCCACCGAAGCAAGTTTCATTGCACACTTCATGTATCTTTTCACTGTTTCTAGAGCATCAATGACTTCTCCGGGTCTGACGGTTCTGGTCTTTAAGTCACGTAAGATATACAGCAGATCTTGTGGCTCCAAGCATGGAAAATCAGCATCAGAAAAGCAATATTGTTGACCATCTTCTCTAGTAACCATAAAGTCCGTATACTTGACCTTCATAAAATAGGCAGGTATAATCTTATCAACTGATACAATCCTGAGCTTCGTCTTGGAGTACTTGTGCTGGAACTTTCGGTATACGACCACAAGTTCACGCTGTTTTTCTTTGCTTTTCACTGACTGTAGACCATGTATAACAACTTCATCATACTTTCTGATCCAGTGGGAAAATATCCTTTTCTGACTTTCTTCGAGGAAAGGTACTTTTATTCGGACTCTTTCCCACTTGGATGGACGAGCTGGAGTTGTATTGACTGGTTCTCTAACTGGTGAAGCTGGAGGAGATCTCTCGGGAAAGACTGTATAAGAAAATTCAGGGTGATTAACTGGATAAGTCAATGAAGGAATCACGGCAGAAGACTGATCATCTGGATGCAGTATTTCATCAATTTCTTCTTGCATAACCACCAGAGCTCTTTCAGAATTTGCACATTCTTCTATCGTGTATGTTACTTCATGCGGATCTAGTATTATTGCCCAATCTTCAGGAACTATCGGAGAATCAAATTCAAATTCCTCAGGCTTTTCAACCGTCGGATGGTCATATAGTATCAGATCTGTCACTGGTTCCCGTTCCTGCCTCTGTTCCTCTGTTCTTGTACCCGAACCCGTACCCTGTTCAACCTGTTCCGACTCCACTACATGAGACTCCGGCTCAGATCGACGTTGGCGCTTCTCCCCCTCATGGTGATCAGGATCATCCTGATCATCATGTCGGCGCTTGAGCCGTTCTGCCTGGCCGCGGCAGGTATCTTCTACTGCTGAAAGGCGTTCAGTCAAAACAGCTACGGTTTGCTGAAGTGACTGAAGCATAGCTTGTTGAATCTGGAAGGCTTCGGCAGAGACGATAGGTTGAGGTGTAGGTGGGGTAGGTGTGGATGCTTGAGAACGAAGTAAGGATAACAAATCGGCATCCTGGGTGGGTTCGATTTGAGATTGGGCTATAAGTTTGGCGAGAAGAATAGATTTTAGTTCAGGTATGGACAGATCCGCAGCTGATAGAGAAGATGGAATAGATGTGGTCTCCGGCTCAGTCGCTGGACCTTTGCCTTTGACCATGCGTTTGATGTTGTCCAACTCCTCCGTCATCATAGATTGGACAGCCTTTAGGGCGCCGTCCATGTATTCCCTTGAGACAAACTCAGTTTGGGTAACGCCGGGGTCACTTAGACTTCCCGTTGTAGCTACGACTGTAGAAGTCGAGCCGCCTACGTTCACGGTTGGCGTGATGATAGCCGTGGTAGGACTTCCATCCAATCCTCGTAACCTACCCGAAGGTGGGTTTACTATGGATGTTCCGGCCGGGCCACTTAGGCTACCGGTGATAGCCGAAAACGAAATCTGTGTCCTAGGAATGGCATGTATTACAAGTGGATCTAGACTCCGTGCAGGCAAAAAAGGCGAGAACGGGGGCAGCTGTTCTCTTGTTTCAATATCGGCACCCTCCAAGTGAGAGCCCGATAGCGTATGTGTTAAATCCCCGTGATCAGGTGAAACCACCATCTGTTGAGAGATGGTGGAGTGGCTTGGTTGGGCGTGCAAGTGCGCCGCTAGGTCCACGGCGGCTTCTTCAATACCTAGTCCCAACACATGAGACTGGGTAGCAGATGTGGCTACCTGGCTAGATGTGGCTGGGGGGGATACAACCGAAGATGGTTGTCCCGTCACTCGTGTACTCTCCGAATGTAACTTACTCCGGCTTTCCCTCACACAGCTCACTTCTTGATGTTCAACTAATACTCCCTCCGCTCTCCTTATCTCTCCGGATGGGGGCTGATTATCGTCACCATCAGAGTTAGAAGACTCTTCATTTGATGCCGATGTTGCGGTTTGGGTTTCCTCTATGTCGGAAGTGGCTGATGTTTCTTCAGTAGCAGCGACAGAAGAGGACTGAACTTGAAAGGCTTCAGAATCTGTTGCCTCTTCTGTCATTAGAGTCTCTGTTGTTGGTGGCGAAGATGGTTGTCTTGAAGAACTAGGCTGGCTCGTTCCAACGGCACTGCCCACTCCAGTTCCCCTCACGATAATGGCACTCGACACACCCTGTACGGAAGCCCCAGCTATCCGGACGCTCCCACCTCTCGTTCGTGGACGCGGACCCTCACGTCGCTCAGGTCTCGCTCCCTGGGCAGGTCCTGCCGGTCCTGGCCGGACCATAGGAGCTGGGATGTTGTGTGTGTGCCTATAAGCTATCACACTCAGTGCCGTGGGACGAGCATGGTCTAGTACCCCGACTGGGATTTGTCGGGCGACAACACCTTCCGGATCAGCACGGGAAGGAATCTTCCGGGTTGGATGTTGTGGGCACGTCGGGTGGGTGGAGCGGCGCTGTATCTCGGGATACAGGTTCATGTAGTTCCGGATGATTATCTGTAGGAACCGCATGAAGGGGACGAAGTTTGACCGCCGAGATGCAGTCGACCGAACTCTCTGAATGAGTTCAAACCATAGAAGATCGGCAAAGTCGACGTGACGATTGAATGCCACCGCATGGAAGATGCGTAGAATCGGAGCGCTCGTCTGATCAATGCCTTTCGTTATAGACGAAAGACATCGATTGATATAAGTGAACAGCGTGTACCATAACGTCGATAGATGTTTGCGGTTGAAGGTTGATGGTATGCGGAGTTCTGCGCCGTATCCCAACGAGAGAAGATCGGTGCACAATGTAGCATCTGAGACAAGCGGGTCAAAGTCTTCTTGGCCAGCTACGGATCCGGCGGTCGGTAACCGAAGAAATTGGCGGAATAGATCACTTGTGAGAAGCACTGGTGTGTGATCTATCCGACCTTCAAGATGGAAACCGCCATCGGCTTCTAAGGCATGAAGAGAACGCCAGAATTGCTGTAGGTATATGATTGGAACGGTGGCTGTTTCCGTTAGTGCATAGGAGAGTGGATGGCCCCTTAGTATCTCGATGATGACCTGATGTTGAATTGCAGGTTGGGTCACATCGAGATGGTAGTTGTTTGCTGTCAGAGGAAGGAACTGATCCTCGGGAATCAGTTCCGCATCTGCGATTGGGTCAATCGCTGGTGGCTGATTTTGAGCCATTGTACCTGTGAAGAAGTAATCGATTAGTACGCAGGTTTGGAAACACAATTCTCGCCGTTGGAGTTATACCGTCATGATTTAGATCACGCCAGATAGTAACTCCAAAAATTTGGAAGAGCAAACCCTACTCGTGAATTAGGGTCAGTCACCAAGGCGCGCAGACTTGCACCAGTACATAGAATCACCAAACTTCCTCATAAACACCCATAAGAACAAGGATAACTATAAGCACCAACATCTTGGATTCGACCGGATAAAAGCAAGACCGGACAAGGCATTCGACCGAAGGTCTCATAAGACCGGATAGATGTTGGATCGGATAAGGTCTTTGACCGGAGGTCACTAAGACCGGATAGGGTCTTTGACCGGATATGGTCTTCGACCGGAGGTCATTAAGGCCGGGGGTATGATAAGACCGGAGGGCAAGAAGACCGGGGGTCTGTTACGACCGGTGGTCATTCGAACGGAGTAGACATATGACCGGGGTACCTTCGATCGGAGGTGCCTTCGACCGGGGTTAACCTAGATCGGAGTAAACCCCCGGAGAGTCGAAAGGACACCTTATAGTCGTCGGAGACGACGCCGAAACACACCCAAACTGATAACCCATAGGAGAATCGATCCAAAAACAATTTTAAGCAACAAAAACAACCCAAAGAACAGCTACCTGATCGATGGAAGAGTGAAGGGGCGAGGGTGTTCGGTCGACTAAAGATTCCGGTCGAATAGTCCGGGCGAGAGAGAGATGCGAAGACGAGGATTTTGCTGAGGTTTGATCGAATGAGGGAGAAACCTTCGACCGGGGTTCTTATACCCCGGAGGGTGTTGGGCTTGGGCCGTGGGAGGGGGGGGGGGCGGGTAGACTATGGGCCGAAACAAACCCAACAAACAAAACACAACAAAAAAAAAACAAGCCTTTAAAAAATATATTTTTGGAGTTTTCGGAGATATATAAAACAAAAAAAATCCTAATGGGAAAAAATAAGATAAAAGGACTTAAATAGAAAAACGAGACCTAACTCCCCCTCGAATGATTACCATGAGGAGGTCCAACCACAGAACCCTCTTACCTGCTCCCCCTCGAAAGGAGTACTAAGGTGACTTACCAACCATCAGACGCTAGTGCTCCCCCGGAACACATTACCGGGGTGTAGATCCGCCATAATCAACTTGCACTTTTCAGAGAAGAAGAGATAAACTGCGCAATAATTCACAAAAACAAACACACGAACACAAAAGAAAAGAGAAAAACATGAAATCTACTTTGTTGATACAGAAGTTCGTAACGGACACAGAGCTGAACGAGTAAAATGCAATAACCAAGTAGTGTGGATAATAGCGACCAGCAACAAGGCACTGATGCAGTTGTCACAGTCATTCGTTATTGAATGAAACTCGTAGAGAGCTGCGAACGGATCAAACTTTCAGATTTAGCATACCTAGCTTGGACACAAGGTAATTAAATTGTTTTTCGTCCAAGGCTTTGGTAAATAGGTCTGCTAACTGATGCTCTGAATTAACAAAATAGAGTTCGATAGTACCTTTTTCCACGTGATCTTTTATAAAATGATAGCGCACATCAATGTGCTTCGTTTTCGTGTGTTGGACGGGATTGCTTGATATGGCTATAGCGCTCTTCGAGTCGCAGTAGATGGGAATCCTGGTGTAATTAAAGCCATAATCTTTGAGCTGTGTGCGCATCCAGATGACTTGCGAGAAGCAGCTGGCGGCTGCTACATACTCCGCCTCGGCGGTGGAGGTGGACACGCAGTTTTGCTTCTTAGAAGCCCAGCTGACAAGACGATCGCCCAAGAACTGAACATGACCCGACGTGCTCTTCCGGTCCAGCATGTTTCCAGCGTGGTCAGCGTCCGAGTAGGCTGTCAATTGAAAACCTGTCTCTTTTGGGTACCCCAAACCAAGATCAGCAGTACCTTTTAAATATCAAAAAATTCGCTTAACCGCAGATAAGTGAGACTCTTTAGGTTTTGACTGAAATCTTGCACACAAGAATGTCGAAAACATAATGTCAGGCCGACTAGCCGTCAAGTACATCAGAGAGCTAATCATACCTCTATAAATAGTAGCATTCACATCCTTACCGTCAGGATCGGAGTAAAGCTTTAGAGTAGTGGACATGGGGGTTTTCATTGATGAAGATTGTTCCATCTGGTATTTCCGAAGAATATCCGAGATGTACTTAGATTGATTAATGAAAATTCCTGTTTGTAATTGTTTAACTTGAAGACCCAGGAAAAAAATCATTTGCCCCATCATGCTCATTTGAAAATGTTTACTCATTAAGGCAGAAAAGTTCTGACAATACTTGGGGTTCGTGGAGCCAAAGATTATATCATCAACATAAATTTGTACAAGGATGATATCTTTCTTCTCTCTTTTAATAAATAAAGTAGTATCAATTTTACCTTTAGAGAAGCCAGACTTGACTAAGAAGGATGAGAGTGCATCATACCAGGCTCGTGGCGCTTGCTTAAGACCGTAGAGGGCCTTGTCGAGAAAGTAGACGTAGTGCGGATTTTCAGTACTCACGAAGCCTTCGGGTTGATAGACATATACTTCCTCCTTGAGCACGCCGTTGAGAAACGCGGATTTCACGTCCATTTGAAAGACGATGAAATTCTTGTGAGCGGCGTAGGCGAGGAACATGCGGATTGCTTCAATGCGGGCAACCGGTGCAAACGTCTCATCGTAATCAATTCCTTCTTGCAGGCGATATCCTTTAGCCACTAGACGCGCTTTGTTCCGAACAATGATGTCGTTTTCGTCCTTCTTGTTCTTAAAAATCCATTTAGTCCCTATTACCGTCTTGTTCTTAGGTCGGGGAACTAGGCGCCATACTTTGAGGGTCTCAAATTGGTTGAGTTCCTCTTGCATAGCAATTACCCAGTCCGGATCATTCAGCGCTTCAGAGACAGTGGAAGGTTCGATACAGCTGAGGAACGAGGAAAATAAACAGTCATTCGCGGTGGTGGATCTAGTTTGAACTGGTGTGGAGGGATCACCGATGATCTGATGAAGGGGGTGTGCTCGAGTCCACTTGGTGGTGTGTGGATGAGTTTGATATGTCTGATGGGAGGTATCGGAATCCACATGACCACCTGGGGGTAAATCCTGAACTGCCTCGAGAGATGATGGCCTGTGAGGTGGAAGCTTCTTAGTGGGAGTCGAACAAGGAGTAGAGGACGACTCAGCTGGAGAGGAAACGATGGGAGGTTCCGGGATTTCCAGAGAGGAAGCTTCGGTAGCACCTTCAACAAGAGTCGGTGCAGGAAGTTGAACGGAAACAGGAGTCGGTTCAGGAGCACCGTCATCAAGAACCTGAGTAAGAGGATGTCTATCACTTGAGTTTGGGGAAGCGTGATCATTGGCAGTAGAGGATGGAGCACCAGGCGAGGATGGACCTCCGGAGTCGGTAGGGCCAGTGACTTACGTCACTTCTGGTGCTTGAGCAGTATTCCTGTCACATGACTTAGAATTAGATTGAACATTAAATAAGTCATTATAAAAGAATTCAAACAGTAAATCCAAATCAGAAAGATGTGCTCTTGACGTAGACGCATGATGTGGATCCACTGGAGATTGTGTAGCTTCCGAACGGAATTGTCCAGAAGCTAACACACCAGTAAGCGCGGGTTCTGAACTGAGATGTTCAGAAACCATTTCAGAGGCCTCGTCAAAAGTCACGTTTACGCTTTCAACGACGGTCTTCGTCCGTTTGTTGTAGACACGATAGGCTTTTGCGTGCTGAGAGTAGCCGATGAACACTCCTTCATCCGCTTTGGGACTGAATTTGCCAAGATCATCCTTATCATTTAAGACAAAGCAAGTGCATCTGAAAGCATGAAAGTAGTTGATGTTCGGGATACGCTTGTTGATGATCTCGTACGGAGTCTTGTTGAACCGCTTGTTGATGATAGACCGATTTTAAGTGTAGCAAGCGGTAGCAACGGCTTCTGCCCAAAGAAATAGTGGTAGCTTGGAATGAGATAACATCGTGCGTGCTGCTTCAACTAAAGTTCTGTTTCGACGCTCTACCACCCCATTCTGCTGAGGAGTACGAGCAGCTGAGAAAGTATGCGAAATACCCACTGAAGTAAGATAACCGGTGAGCATTTGATTCTTGAACTCAGTGCCGTTGTCCGTCCTGATAGTCTAAACTACTTGGTTGAGACTGACTTGAATGCTCTTCAGAAGTGAGAATATCAACTCGGGAGTTTCGTCCTTTGAACGGAGAAATCGGACCCAAGTGTAACGAGAGAAATCGTCAACCATCACCATGACATACTTCTTGTGATTAATGCTTTGAACGCGCATCGGTCCACATAAGTCCATGTGGATTAGCTCAAGGGACCGAGAAGTACTAGGAACGGCTTTAGGCTTGTGGGACGCCTTCTTCATCTTGCCCTTTTCGCAGGCAGCGCATAGATGATCTTTAGCAAACTTTAGATCAGGCATACCCTTGACATGTCCACCGAGCACCAACTTATTGATATTCTTGAAGTTCAAGTGCGAGAGACGACGATGCCATAGCCAGCTTTGTTCAGCAGATGCTTTGGACAACAAACAGACTTCCTTGTCGGGTTTTAAGGACGAGAGATCAATCGTATAGAGATTTGTGCGGCGCGTTCCAGCAAGGATCTCTTTTCCATATTCAGTCCGAACGCTGCACCTTTTAGCCTTGAAAGTAACCTCGAGATTCTTGTCGCAGAATTGACCGATACTGAAGAGATTGTGGCCGAGACCTTCGACATAGGAGACTTTCTTGATCGTGATGTTATCTTTGACAATATCCCCGTAACCCCTGATGGGAGAGTAGTGATCATTTCCGAAACGCACATTCCCACAAAACCTCTCGATGAAGTTTGTGAGAAGCTCCCTTCTTCCGGTCATGTGCTTGGAGCAACCTGAATCTAGATACCACACATGACCGTCCTGCAAAACAAGTTATTTCTTTTTAGGTACCCATTCGTAAATGGGTCCTTTGGGGTTAGATTTAACACCCGACTTAGAGACCCGTTTAGAATTGGGTCTTTGTCTTTCACGGGAAACATTACGATGAGAATGATTATGAGCAATATGATATGAGCCAAACCAATCAGATGCATAACGGCTATCAACAAAACTATTTGATCCACAATAAGAACAACACAAACAATCATGAGACAGTTGAAGTAATTGCGGAATGGAATAAAGTTTTAAAGGAAGAGTTCCATTACAATCAACTAGAGGTTTAGAAATAAAAACATCATGCTTATTATTGTTCTTTCTAAACTTTAAAACAGGATCAACTAATTCTGATGTTGTCGAGCTCTCTTTTGACTTCTTAGCTACCCAAGCATATTTCACTTCTTCCCGCCGGCCATACGTATCTGAAATGCCGTTAAACCCATAGTCAGAGGATTTGAAAATTGACGATTGTGACATTTGAGAGCGACCGGTCTTTTTCGTCTTCTGTGAACGCCTTTTAGATTTAGACTTGGAAGGTTTTGAAGAATTGTTCACAGAAGGTTTTTGCGAGGCAGATGTAGAGCATTCACCCTTATAAAATTTAACCGGAGGCTCACATGACTCATTTAAAAATTCAACATGGCTAGGTAGAGAAGGATTAAAATCAAATTGGCTCAAATTGCTATCTAAACACACCTCAGAATTCAAGAATGCGGAAAATTCTAGTTCCTCATCAGAAAGGACCTTATCACATGAGGACTTCAGAACAGTGGAAGAGTTTGTTGAGAGCATATCATAAGCGGAAGCATTTTTACAATCAGAACACTGATCTGATTCAAAACTTTGAGGCTCTTTTCCTTTATTTGAAATGATTGGTGACGAGTCACCCATAAAAGCTTTGCAGGAAGATGTGTCAGAAGAAGAAGAAGAGTTTTCAGACAGAGACGATAACTCTCTTTGGAGAATGGAAGGCTGAGCATGAGGGTCAACCTTGTGAAGTTGCACTTTCAGATTATCTGCTGCCATAGCAGCCAGTTGTGAGTGCAACTTCTTTATTTCTGTCTGGTAATATTCTTTTTCTTCTTCCGTCATAGTCTCCTTTTTGTTGGAACTGAGACACTCAATTTGAGATAAAAGACTTTGCTTTTACTTTTGAAAATTTTCCCTTTCTAGTGCATACGATTCTTCTAGCTGAACAAGTTTCTTTTCTAAAAGCAGAGTTGGAACATAAACCTTGGGAGCTAGAGGTTCCTCCTCAATTTTAACGGTTTTAGTATCTAGTTCAGCTTGAGAGTAACTATGGAAAAAATCGGATGACAGGAAACGGGGTTTGTCAGTATTATAAGAAGCATTTAAAGAATCATAAACAAAAGGAAATGTCCTTTTAGAAAGAACAGAGTTTTCTCTTCTCAACTTATCTTCCAAGTCTTCCTCCTCAGTGGGTGTGGTCCAATGTATCTTATATTCAGGAAAGATTTTGTCTAATCCAAAAAATTCAGATGCATATAAAGTAGGAACTTTGGATAAAGCCTTGTTTAAATAATTAGGGTTATCGTACCCGATACCCGCATTTCTGTACTTTGGTTCTTTTGGTGCGATTAGCTTTAGCGTTTGATCAGATTGACCAAATTTATACAGTTTCTTTTCAAGCTCTTCTAGCTGATTAGATAACCTTATGTTCTCATTTTTGTAAGCCACGTTTTGATTTACCAAATCAATTTTCTCGGTCTCAGATATACGGAGCTTATCGGTCAGGTCATCTACTTTGGTCATTAGATTTTGTGACTCTGTTGAACACCTCACATTTTCTTCTCTTAAATTAGAAATAGTGCACATGTAGCTAGAAATTTCTAAGCTTTGATTTTCCATAAAGTCAGACTGCTTAGTGACACGGTTTTCCAGAGAAGAGAGAAGTTGTTCTTTTTCTTTTAACAGAAGCTTGTAAGAGTCAAGTTTGTTCATTAAAAGTTGCATCTGATCAAGTAAAGCTTCATGAAAAGGGGTACATACCTGGCAAGGAGCATTGTGATCTTCTTCATCAGTATCGGATGGTGATGAATGATTGCCCATGAAACACAAATGAGCTTCAGCATCCTCAGGTTCTTCATCCGACACTTGTAACCAGTAATCGTCTTCAGCCATTAGAGCTTTACCGGCTTCCTTTTCTTTGGCAAGAAGCATCTTGGCTCGGTAGTAGTCGGCGTTGCGCACAATTGGCTTGCGACAATCTTTGGCGAAATGACCTAACCGACCACAATTGTAACATTTGATCGGTTCGTCTTTCGGCTTTTCTTCACGTCTCTTGTCAGGCTTCTTACCAACTTCAAAGCGACTGTTACCTTCAGACTTTTCTTGATGATCACGACGAGTAGAGACTCTTTGCTTGTTGGAAGTCTTGGAGAAAAACTTCCTCTTTTGAAATGCTTGAGTGAGAAACACCATTGCTTCTTTCATCTTGGCAAGATCTGGATCCGAGTCGCTATCGGGATCTTCAGGTTCAGACTCACTCAGTACGGACTCTTTTCCAGATGATCGGCTGACGGACTTGCCTCTTCTCTCAGATACTAGTGCTATTTGATCTGTTGCTGGCTTTTCCTCAGCTTTCCCAATAAGTTCCATCACTTCTTCTTCATCTTGGAGCAACATTTCATAGAGTTCGTGAAGATACAGCTTCTCCAAGGTTTGAGTGTGGCGAATATGGGAGACGAACGGTTTCCACTCAGGCTGTAAGTTGTTCATGAACTTTATGTTGTTTTCCGTGTTCGTCTTTGTGATCTTATTTTTCTGAAGATCATTTAGAAGCATATTAAACCTTTCGTAGGTTTCCGTCAGCGTTTCACCCTTTCGTGCTTTAAACCCATCATATCTGGTGATACAGTTGGTCACCTTCAGCTGATTATTGATGTGGCTTCCCATCATCATCTTCTCTATTTGGTCCCACATTTTTTTCGATGAGTCCTTGAAGCTATCTATACAAGCATAGATGTCATTAGGTAGACTTTGAAGAAGATAAGATTTTGCTAGCTTTTCTGCCTCGTACATTTCCTTTTCCTTCGTAGTAAAATCACCAATAGATTTCCGAATCTGTCGCTCTGGCCAACCTTCAGCTGGGTTTGCCGGTACCACTTTCATTGGCCAATCTTGTGGACCCTCAGTCAGGCATTTGTATATATCTTCATAGTTGGATTTTGCTTCTATGAAGTTCATAAATCGGTCATGCCACTGAGGGTACTCTCCCCGAAAGAGCACCGGGGGCTTTTGGTCAGAACCGATGGCTAGAGCATCCCTTGAGTTCATCTTTACTTCTTAACTTAAGAGCACTGTAATGATCGTTAGGCAAACAGAATGATCCAAATACAATAAAATAGAAGAAACACACAGACACTTGGTCTAAACAGAAAATCAGGTCAAACAATATTCGGTCGAAGGTATGCCCGGAGGTAGCAAGTATCCGGTCGAAGGACACGTCCGGTCATACACTTATCCGGTCGAATGAACCGACCGGGGCACACGAATCCGGTCGAATGATACGACCAAGGAACACGTATCTGGTCAAGTGAAACGACCGGGGAACAAGTATCCGGTCTAATTAAACGACCGGGGAACACGTGTTCGGTCTAATGAAACGACCGGGGAACACGTATCCGGTCTAATGCTCAGGTCGAAAGCCTAAAAGCAGATAACCACAAACCAAACGATAAAATCAAATAACACCGAAGAACACGATGAATCCGATCGAAGAACCCGAAGAATTTCTGGGATTCGATCGAACCCAAACTCAGATCCTTCGATCCTTTGATCGAAGGAATTCAACAAAAAATCAAAATCACTAAGACCGAGGGAAACAAAGATCGGATATGAACAAATCCAGAAACACTAAGACCGAATACTTATTTTCCAGAAAACTATCAGATTCGATCGAAACCAAACAGTCCAGAAAATACACTTCGATCGATGAAACACATAACAAGATAATCAGATAAGCACATATAAGCGATTATCACACAAAACAAAAAAATTAGAGTTTTAGACAAACCTTTTTCTGGATCAAACCTTTTGCCTATATGCTCTGATACCAATTGTAGATCCCAGTTTCAGTGCAATCAACAGATATAAGAACAATGATGAACAAAATATTGGTCACAGCAACTAGTCATATGATTGATATAAACTTCAAAGGGCTAAGGTTTACAGAGAGAATTTCTGATAATAATATGTAAACTTAACGACTAGTAAACTGAATAATGATTTTCTCACTTAACAAATGAAATAGAAATAACTTTAAATACTCGGGCTCGCAGGCCTAATGGGCTTATGGGCTTTAAGGCCCAACAAGCTTACAACAATTACAACTTGTCACAAACTACCCTGAACTTCTATTTAACATTGAAAATGGCCCTACAGGCATTTCATTTTTCTGAGAAATGGAACCACTTCTCTTACATTCATTACATCTTTGAGCAAAATTATGGGAATCTTTAAAGAGAGTTGGCCAATAAAATCCTGATTGAATCACTTTAGATGCTGTTCTCTGGCCTCCAAAATGACCTCCATAAGATGATTGATGGCAATGTTATAGAATTGTTGCAGCTTCAGTTTATGGGATGCGCCTTCTTAACAATTGATCTGTACCAAATTTAAACAGAAAAGGGTCATCCCACAAGTAAAGTTTGCTATCATGGATAAATTTCTTAAGCATGTGATGAGTATAATCATAAGGTGTAACACCTCGAATTTCGAAAGGTATCATTTCAAGTTAATGCTGAAATCAGTAATTTTAAAGGGAAAAATAAGGTACGGGATTTTGGACTTGAATCCTAGGTTTCATAGTCTTAATGGATGAAGGATCCAATTACGAGTCCAACGGTCCTTTCCGGAGCAAAAACGGAGCTATAACGAAGAAATTACGGCCGAAACAGTGAACGAGAAAACAGCTGGGAGAACCAGCGATAATGCCCTGGGCATTGTCGCATGGCAAAGTAGCCCAAAGTAGGCAGACTGCTGTTAAGTCACGAAATTCAGCCATTTTCTCATTTCTTCTCATCCAAACTTCTTCTACTCTCTCCCAAACCGTTTTCCTTTTTCCCCTTCAAACCCTAACTTATTTTGGCTCAAATCCTTGGATTTTATGGAGGTGAAACATCATCAAGTGGTAGGATTGAAAGCTATGGTCAAGTATTTACCATCTCCATCTTCAACCTCAAGCTTATTTTTGGGTTTTCTAGGTTTTCATCAAAACCTAAGTGGTAAGTGTATCCCTTCCATTTCTAAACCCTAATATAAGTTGTAAATGCTTCTTTGATGGTTTCCTAAGTATTATGTTACTCTAATTTCGGTTGGTAAGATTTTGGAAGATTTGTGTCAAAATTAGGGTTTGGACCAAAATGGAGATTTTGGTGTAATATGTTTAGGGAATGTTTCTATATGGTTGGATGTGTTTATTTATGGTTGAAGTTATGGATCTAGGTTTTTGGAGGTTTTGGCTTAGAGGATTCAAGTTTCATCAAGTAAGCTCAAAGTGGGGCAAAATCTAGATTTAGCCTAAATCTAGCAAGGTGAGTTCAAGTTGATTTGTGAAAACGGTGTGCATGCCAAAATGTTAAATTTAAAGTGTTATGTGTCTTACATGAAATTGTTAACTGCTGATAAGTTTGGTTATTTTGAAAGCGTTTAACTTTATAAACTTATATATTACACATTCTGGGACTTTTGGACATTTTGATAAATGTGTCGCAAAGGAATGCGTTTTGATGATTTATTGCATAAATGGGTGTTTGGGAAAAAATGCACCTTTAAGTGTTTGTCGTGTTTTATGCATCATTCATGAAACGACATGTTTTGAAAAGTACTAATGTATGGGTCCTTTGGTTTTGGGCCATTCCCGACTTTGGGGAACATTTTAGAAATGGAAAACCTTTTGGGTTTTGGGCCGAAGGCCAATGATAAATCGAGAATCAAATATTTTGAGAAAATGTGTATTTGGGGTTGTGTAACCATATTGGCTCTCGTGTTTTAGCCAAATGTTTATTAAACCTCTTGGGGCTTGATTTGTACTCGGTAGAGTCTTTGGAAAATTTGTTCAATCTTGGTAACTCGTCAAGGAGCCTCGGTCGTATGGTGTATCTAGTTGCACCTTATTTGGGAATTACATGTTTTGAGTGTGTTGCCATTCCTTTGAGTCGTGTAACGTTTTGACCATAATGCAATGGATCCATAGGCATAAAGGTCGGTTTTATTGTATACGACTAAAGACCTGGATAGGGTTGATGTCTACCTTGGCTAAAGAATTGTTTGGGTTGATGCCAATGGTTGTTTATCCTGACTAAAGACTCGGTTTGAGTTGATGTCCGGTATGACTAAAGACTCGGTTTGAGTTGATGTCTGATATGTCTAAAGACTCGGTTTGAGTTGATGTCCGCTACGACTAAAGACCTAGATAGGGTTGATGTCTACCTTGGCTAAAGACTTGTTTGGGTTGATGTCAATGGTTGTTTATCCTTGAAGTTATGCTTATAACATAGATACGTGGCTTATCTTTATGTGCCGCCACATTCGATGGAATCGGGTCTTCCCCGTCACCGAAAGGTGTTATTTTGGGTATTGTATTTTGGGTATCCATGTTTTCGGTGACATTTTATATGTAGGGGTTTTACCCATGATTTTATGAGTTGGGTAATATGTTCCACCATGTTTGGGTGTTTCGGGAGTCAAGCCTTACCTACGTTTTTATGAGTTGGGAGTTCAATTTCTATTCACGTTTTGAGTGAGTTTTGGGATTAAACATAATTTATGAGTGGGCGGTTTATATTGGCGTCTTCGCCCTCGAAGTAGTTTACATTGGAAAACGTTTAAATCGGTGTTCTTTGCATAAATTGCATTTTATTGGAAAATGAGTCGTTTTCATATGTAAGACATATCAAATTGGAAGATTATGAATTTAACCGCATTCTTACTTCTAAATGATTAATTTTTATATGTTGGAAACTCTTGAGCTCACTAGGCGTTAAGCCTAACCTTTTTATTTGTCGGCATGTGCATCAGGTTCCAGTTGGGGATTTGGTCCTAGCAGATATGAAGAGTTGAACCTTAGCTTTTTACAAGTGTAAGTATTTGGTGAAGTCTTCCGCAATTTGGAGATAGTGGCTATTAATGAGTTTTAGTAGCACCCATCCTCGTTTAGACAACAAGTAGAGATTAATGTGTGTATCGAGGTTAAATAATAAATTTGTGATTGGAGATGTATCATTATCGATGTATTTAGAAAATTTTAAATCAGTTGCTATTTCCAGATTTGAGGGTGTTACAGAAGGTATGATGCCACAAGCCAAATAATTTTCTATATTAGCAAACCATGGAAGTTGTGCTTGCACTACAAAAATCTTTTCATCAAGGAAGGTCTCAACAATGTCTCATCTTTCCCTACTCTCAACAAGTTTCTCTAACCTGGACAAATGATCAGCCACTTGGTTTTCTACTCCTTTCTTATCAACAATCTTTAGGTCAAACTCTTGCAACAACAAAACCCATCTTATCAGCCTAAGTTTTGCATCTTTCTTTGATATCAGATATTTAATGGAAGCATGGTCGGTATGTACAATGACTTTTGCTCCCATCAAATATGATCTAAATCTCTCAAAGGCAAACACCACAGCTAACAATTAATTTTAAGTTGTTGTGTAATTAATTTGAGCTTCATTTAGGGTTTTGCTTGCATAGTATATGGAATGAAATTTTTTATCTTTTCTTTGACCTAATACAACACCAATAGCCCAGTCACTTGCGTCACACATGATCTTAAAAGGTTTCTCCCATTCAGGAGCAACAACCACTGGTGCAGTTACCAGAGATTTCTTCAAAGTGAGGAATGCATTTCTACATTCTTCATTGAAATCAAATTTTTGGTCATGCTATAATAATAGACATAAAGGTTTTGAAATTTTTAAAAAGTCTTTTATAAACCGTCTATAAAATCCAGCATGGCCAAGAAAGCTCCTGATACCTTTAACAGTGGTTGGTTCAGATAGTTTTTCAATTACTTCAAGTTTAGCTTTGTCTACCTCAACTCCTCTTTTAGAAATTAAATGACCAAGAACAATCCCTTTTGTTACCATGAAATGACATTTTTCCCAATTAAGTACCAAGTCAGTCTCTTCACACCTTTTAAGACTTTGTTTTAAATTATCCAAACACTGATCAAAAGATGAACCATATACAGAAAAATCATCCATAAATATTTCAATGGATTTTTCAAGCATATCAGAAAATATGGACATCATGCATCTCTGAAAAGTGGTTGGTGCATTGCAAGGTCCAAAAGGCATTCGTCTGAAGGCAGAAGTGCCATACGGATAAGTGAATGTAGTCTTCTCTTGGTCTTCTGGTGCTATGGCTATCTGGTTGTATCCTAAGTATCCATCCAAGAAGCAGTAGTATTCCTTTCCAGCCAACCTGTCCAACATTTGATCAACAAAAGGTAATGGAAAATGGTCCTTTTGGGTAGCCTTGTTTAGCCTATGGTAGTCCATGCAAATTCTCCATCCAGAGACTATTCTGGTGGGGATGAGTTCATTCTTGTCATTGGAAACGACAGTTATCCCTCCCTTCTTGGGTACACATTGGACTGGACTAACCCAAGAACTATTGGCTATTGGGAAAATGATTTCAACATCTAACCATTTGAAAATTTCCTTTTTCACTACCTTTTTCATGACAAGGCTCAGTCTTCTTTGAGGCTCTATGGATGTGAAGTCTTTGTCTTCTAAGATGATCTTATGCTGACAAATAGAGGGACTAATCCCTTTAAGGTCAGCAATGGTCCACCCTATGGCTTTTGTGTGCAACTTCAACATATCTATTAACTTCTTTTCTTGATGCAATTCTAGAGTGGCAGAAATGATGACAGGTAATTTGTCTTCTTCTCCTAGAAAGGCATACTTCAGATGAGATGGGAGTTGTTTCAACTCTAGGTCAGGTTGTGAGATGATGGAAGGAGTAAATGAATTTTGTTCATTATTTTCCAGTAGCTCAAATGCTGCAGCATCCAAAGGGACAGTCTCTTTCTCTATGGTTTTATCATCATCATCATCATCATCAAGGAATTAAAGACATTGAATGTGACTATTTGGTCCTGAAGTCTCATGGTCAACTCTCTTTTCTGGACACCTATCAAGGTTCTACCAGTGGATAAGAAAGGTCTTCCCAAAAGTATAGGAATATCTTTATCAGCCTCAAAGTCTAAAATGATAAAATCAGCTAGAAAAATGAATTTATCAACCTGGACTAACACATCTTCAATCTTTCCCTTGGGATAAGCAATATGTTTATCAGCTAGAATGAGTGTGAATGTGGTAGGTCTGGCCTCTCCTATGCCTAAGCTTTTGAAAATGGATAATGTCATAAGATTGACACTAGCACCAAAATCACACAATGCTTTACCAACTTCCTTCCCACCTATGGAACAAGGAATAGTGAAACTCCCTGGATCTTTTTGTTTAGGGGGGATTTTTTTGGTCAAGAGAACACTGCAACCTTCTGTGAGGGCAACAGTCTCATATTCATTCAACTTCTTTTTCTTGCTCAAGATGTCTTTAAGGAACTTAGCATAACTGGGCATCTGCTCAATTTCCTCAACAAGAGGTATGTTGATATGCAATGCTTTGAAAACATCCAAAAACTTTTTAAATTGCAATTCCTCATTCTCATTTTTTAACCTCTAGGGGTAAGGAACATAGGGGGAACTGGTTTGATGACAGCTTGGTTTGATTGTTTTGAGCAAGATGGATCCAGTATGCCTTTGGTCTTAGTCTCATTGAGTGGAATCACAACAGTTGTCTTTGGGTCAGTCTGTGATGGACTTGAACTTGTGATCTTAGGATCTTGGTGTTATACTTGACTTGGTGGTGTCAGAATAACAGGAATCTCTTGAACAGGAATGGATTTGGACATCTTTTCAAAATCTGTTTTGGTTATTGGTCCAAATTCCTTTTCCACATATTCAGGTAATTCTTTACCACTCTTTAGAGTTACAGCTTTCACGTGTTCTTTTCCTGGAGCCTTGGGTATTTCTGTGTTACTAGGCAAAGTGCCTGAGGCTTTGTTGATCTGATTAAGTGCAATTTGACTTACTTGTGTTTCCAAACTCCAGAGAGTTGCTTGTGTCTGACTCATGAATCCTCTCATCATTGCTTCAAGAGAGAGATTTCAGTCATCTTGTGGAGGTGTATGATGTTGATTTTGAAAAGGTGGTTGAGTGTGTTGAAAACCTTGATTACGATTATTCTGATGATGATTATTTTGAAATTTTCCCTTGTACTGGTTTTGAGAACTAGTTGCATGGTTTTGAAAATTAGAGTTCCCTTGTTGCTTTTGTGCTGGTGGATTTAAACATGGACTGTTCAAAGAGAAGTTTGGGTGATGTTTCCAGCTGGCATTGTAATCAATGTCTTAAAACCCGGGTTGACCCGGACGATTCAACCGTTTGAACCGGGAACCGGTGAAGAGACCGGGTCAATTACGACCGGTTTTTTGGGAAATTACGGCCCGGATCGAACCGCTGGTTTTTTGATAGAACCGGTTGAACCGGTAAAAACCCGGGTTGACTCGGTTAAAAAATCAATTTCGTATAACTGTAAGGTAGCTGCTAAGGTTAAAAAATCAATTTCACAAATCATCGACTCCACGCTCGATTCCACACTCAAACGCAAGGTGACATTTTTTATTTCTATATATATTAATTTAGTGTTGTTAGTTTATTATTAGTTTTTTACGTGACATTAATATTTTTTTTATTTGATATTGTAGAAAATGACCATGTTGTTGATGACCATGAAGTTGAGAGTGAATTTCAATTACTAAGCGATCGTGAGCTTGATGCATTTAACACTCCAATGTCTCAAGATCCATGATTTGGTTTGAACGTTGTGTTTCGTTTTGATGTATTTGGATTGATGAAAAACTTATGCTTATATGTGTGCTTTTTATATTTTTAGATTGATGTAAAACTTGTTGTTATGTGTTTTTTTAATGTTTTAACTTGTGGACAACAAATTCTTGGTTTTATATATATATATGCAGGAAAATGAAAAATACATAGAATTTTTTGAAACCAGGTCAATCACCCGGTTGAACCGTGACCCGATCACCACACCGGGTCAACCAAAACACCAGTTTTTAAAACATTGATTGTAATGGTTGGAGTGTGTAACACCCTAAAAATTAGCGGAATAAAATTTCGAAATTTCTACAATATGACGGCTATAAATAGATAAAAACCTGGGTATAAAACCTTCTAAAATCAATTCCAAAGTATCATCCCGATAGGACGGGGAAACAATACTATAATCATTACAATGAATCAAATGAAGGATAGACTAACAACCTAATAATCTAACTTAAGTAAGAAAGATTAATATTGGGTGTTGTTATTCTTCCAAAAGGTATGATCACTATTTCAAAATGTCGGTCTATACATCTCCCAAAAAGACCGCCCTTGGCCCCAAAGTTATCCGCTCAGTCCCGACGAACCCCACCGGAGACCTGACCTGATATACATGTCATTTTAAGAAAAAGTGTTAGGCTAAATCCTAGTGAGATCAAACATTTGCAATTTAAGAAATTAAATATAAAAATAAGTAAAAATGTTTCTCTTTATACAACAACAATAATGGTAGTGATAACAATAATGCTCTTTGAAATATAACCAATACCTCTTGGGTTAACGGGGGAGACCCGCCTACTAACCCGAATGATGGAACACAAAAGTAAGCCATTCGATGGGTCAGTAAAGCCAATAAACACATAAAGTACACGCAAGGGATGTCAGGCTCAGTGGCTTTAAACGTACACCCACGGAAACTCGAGTTCAACCACGTCGGGTTCCTATGTCGAGCTCCTCATCCAATATCGTAATACTTGAGCACGAAGGACTTATACCTCACCCGGTACCTAACGTGCCTCGACGTGGAAAACTAGTCGTCCCAACGCCGGAACAATAATAAACCAAATACGGGGTCATGGCTCCCAATGCATCAATTAAGCCAAATAATGCACATAAGGCCCAACAAATAATCCCAACAATGGTTAATATGCAATAATTGATATGGAGGGTGTTTTTCACCAAAACCACTCCCATTGTTTATAAAAAGACCACTAGTAAAAATATAGACTGTTTATGCCAAAAATCTCACAAGGAAAATTTAAGGTAAATGTGGAGCTTGATCCAACCAAAGAAAGTAACAACAATAATCGTACGACTATAACAAAAATAAAGTAAATAAGACGAGAGAATTGGTGACGCGGAAAACCCCTAAAATGGGTAAAAACCGCAGACGAGTATGAGTCGTCGTGCACTATGGACGTCAATCAGGGACGTCGTCCTTTAGAACAAGTGTTACAAGTGTAATACAATGTAAAACAATACGATAAAGTAAAGTCGGTCGTGCGTCGTGTGTAATTTAGACTTCGGTCGTGCGTCGTGTGTAATCAAACTTCTGTCATGCGTCGTACAACAAACAATAAAACGCTTTGTGAACTTCAAGAGAGATTGAGTGAGCTAAAGAGCGTAATTCGTGAGCTTGTAAAGTCTGAGCATCAGATGATCGAATATGAAGTTCAATCTTCATATTTATACTCTATTTGTCCGTTAGCAAGTCTTGAATGCATATCTTTAATAGAGTAACCGTTTGATATTGATGATAATATTCGTTATATCCGTTGTTGTTGGTAACGTCTTCCGTTACGATCTCTCATCATAAACGTCCTTGAAATCCTGCATTAAATATAATATAAAGTATGTTGCAAATTAGTAACTGAAATCATGTCGTACGATGATATTCGATGGACGGATATTTAACCACTTTAGTCGAGGTCGCCTGAAGAAAGATTGTCTTTTACCTTATGTCGTACGACCATAATCTGTTGGACTTTTTACCCAAACAGTTTGCCCCCAAATTTAAAATTCAAGCGGAAACTTTTTGAAATTTAAATTTAAGATTAAAACACGTGTTGCAAAAGAAAACGCGGGTCTTTCGATTAGAATCAAATCGGTTTATTTCTAACTAGATAATGACGTCATCACCTGCATAAGTAAACGGTTAGACAGCTAATTTTAGACAGGTGTCGCATTTTGGAAGGACATACTCGAGTATTTCCTCTGACACAGGTGACACGTGTCAAACGACGACTGACGATCTATTTTCTCGGTCGATTCAGTTTCCAAATTTACAATATAAATAAGGATTGTTGCTAATCCTTTCCTTCTTTACGCTTACAATTCTTTAGAAAACATATATTTTCGGCGAGATTTCCGAGCGATCAGAATCTTTCCACTCTAAATTCGAGGTTTAGACTGTTATTTAAGGTACGATTTTCAGTCCTTCCTTTGTGTTTGATTTATGCATAGAAAATCTATAGCTAGAAAACCTAGGAAAGCTTGGGATATTTTGAGTTATTGGTGTGCGACTCTTAACATTCCTGACTTTCAAATGTCGAGTGAGCCAGTAAGTTTGTTCAAGGAAGAAGAACTCATAGATTTTTTCAAGAGTTTAGCTAAACTTCCAGATGAGATAAATTTAGTGTCGCCGGAGGATTTAAGGTCGGATGAGGTTCCGAGGGGATACTGTGTTTTGTACGAGTACCCCTTTAAGATAGGTTTCTCTTGGCCTTTTAGCCCTTTAGTCAGGGCGTTTTTAGATGCCTTTGATCTGACACCTGGACAATTAATGCCTCAATTCTGGCGTATTGTCCAAGTGATCGATCGTCTCACAGCCGAATGGGAGGTACCGTTCAACGTGAACGACCTCTTGACAGCCTATAGTGTGCGACCAGATGGTTATCATCGTTATAGATTGTTTCCTCGTTCCAAGGGGGATAACGTACTGATACTTAACACCACGGTGAACGACCGTGTGTGGAAACATCGGTATGTCTTCCTTCAAGTGGCATCTGTAAGTGATGAAGACAGCCAATGGTTGTCATCAGGCTGGAATGAATCGGGTAGGTTTATTGTTGTGCATTTTGGTCGTGTGTTTTTGTCGTGCGTTTTTATTTAATATATGTCTTTGTTTTACAGTGATTGAATTCAGTGTCGTGAAGCCTAAGAGGGATTCTCTCAATAAGGTTCAAAGAATCTTAGAGAGAAGTATTGTCGATCGTTCATTCTCTCTTTGGTCGAACGACGAGGAAGACGAAGTCGTCCTAGTCACTGAAGTTGCACCTACCGAGGATCCTTCGAAGGAAGGAGAGGATATAGAAGAGGAGAGAGAAGGAGAAAGAGAAGAGGAGATGACGGGTAAGTTGTTCAACAATACTTACTTCTTACGTATCGTAAGTATTTTCTAACTTGCTCTTTTCTGTCTCTCTTTTTATTTAGGAGATGCAACTACCAAGTCGGTTGCTGCTAGGCGAGCCGAGCAATTAGAGCTCGCTCGTCAAGGAAGGGAGAAATCGAAGAAAAGATTTGCCGCTTCTACAGGGGTAGATCCAAGACGTGTTCGAGGCAAGCAACCTCGGACTTCGCCTAAGAAGACGGGCGACGTTACTTTGACGTCCCTTCCAGGGGCGTCACCGACGAAGGGAACCGTTGCTGGTGTTGAGCTCAGAGGCTCAACCCAGGTGACGAAGGACATTCCCCTGTCGGGGGTGTCGGGCGTTAATAAGCCTATCTCTGAAGTTCCTTCTTCTTCTTCAAAGGAAGAGAAGAACAAGGAGAAGGTGGGAGAGACGACATTCAAAGTCACTCTCCCATCTGACTTCATGGCAAATGACGTTCTCGAAAGGGACGTCATTTTTCCACACTTGGGAAAATTCCTTCTCCCGACCTTCTACGACCGATACAAGGAGTCTCGGGTCGAGGATACGGTAGCGCATGCTGCTGGTCTTTCCTTCATGGTACGTCTTACTTATTCTTTACTCCCTTCAATCTATTTCTCTTTATTAACCCTTTCTTTGCTGTTGCGCAGGCTTTTCAGGCCTGTCTGAGCTTCTTCACTCAGATGGAAGGTCTCAGGACGTCCTTCCCTGAGGTTAAGAAAAGGGCTGACGAGGCTCTTGAGAGGGAGAAGGTCGCCTTAGAGGCGGTCGAGGCCGAGAAGAAGAAGGTCGAGAGTCTCAAGACCAAACTTGTCGAAGCTCAAAGTGAGACGATCAAGTTCAGGGACCATGTCCTTTAACTTGAGGCCTTAACGTCCAAGCTGGAGGTGGAGAAGATAAAGGCCACTACTGCCGCTGTTGCCTCTGTTGATGAAGTCACGTCCCTTCTCAAGAAAGTCGAAAGTTTAGAGGGCGATGTCAAAGATTTAGAAGAGGAGAATAAGCAGATTGAAGCTTTTTCTCGTCTCACAACCCGAGCTGCTTTGATGATACGTCATCTGAGTGGGAAGAATCCCATGGTGTCGGCTGCCGAGGAGCTCAAGACTTATCTTGACACTGTGGGAACATAAAGGGACCTCGATGAAGATGATGACTTGGAGGGGAGCGATGACGGAAAAGAGGCGGCAACAGTAGAGACCGACGTTGTGCAGGAACAACTTGACGTTCCTCCTTCTTAGCTTATTTTCCTTTAGATTTACCACTAAGAGTCGGCCGTCTGTGGTCGTCTCTTATACTTGTAATTTTTTTGAAATGAAAAAAGTTTTTTGTTTATCAATGCTCGTCACTTGCTTTGTTTTTTCAAAAGCACGTCAAGTAAGTTTAAGAAGATACAAAGTCACTATCTATTATACATTCGACCAAACCATCATTCATTAACATGCTATAATGAAATCAACTGAGCTTTACGATCGAACGAGTGCAATCGTAATAATGGTTTTCGTATATATAAATATACATATTAGGAGTCAAGTGTAAAAAATTAACCTTTAACAACAATTACAACCAACCATATACATGCGATCGTATGAGTATTACTTGACATGAAAATCTTAGTTAAGTCGTGCGTCCCTGCGAAGAACAACATTAGCGGGGTGGTCGTTGGTTTGACCAACGACCCTCCGATGCTTAAGTTAGTAATTTTTCTTAAAAAATAATCGAAGGAACTAAATATGAAATTTAAAAGAAATACCTCTTTAGATGAACTGCATTCAACTTCGTGGGATATCTCGACCATCAGAGGTTTGGAGTCTATAAGCTCCTTTACCCATGATACCAGAGATTTGATAAGGCCCTTCCCACTTAGTGGAAAGTTTACCTGCATTAGGTTCTTGAGTGTTTTGAAACACACGTCGCAAGACGTAATCGCCTTCTTGAAAAACTTTGACCTGGACATTTTTATTGAAATGTCGCTCGACAGCTTGCTTCTGCGACGCCATGCGAATGTAAGCAGCTTCCTGAAGTTCCTCTAGGGCGTCGAGATCATAACTTAGATCGACTAAGTTATGTTCAACAGACGTATGTCTTGAAGTCGGTAGTCGTACCTCGATAGGTAACACAGCTTCACATCCATAGACTAAGGAAAAGGGAGTTTGTCCTGTGGACGTACGAGGTGTCGTACGATTAGCCCATAGAACGGAAGGCAATTCTTCCACCCATTTTCCTTTGGCAGCTTTAAGTCGTTTCTTAAGTGAATTAATGATAGTTTTATTGCTCGACTCAGCTAAACCATTCGACTGTGGATATCGAGGCGTCGATGTTACTAACTTGATATTTCTTTCTTCACAAAACCTTCGCGTTCGGTCACTGATGAATTGTGTCCCGTTGTCGCACGTTATTTCAGATGGAACTCCAAACCTGCAAATGATGTTAGTCTGGATAAAAGAAACGACTTCTTTATCCCGGACTTGGGAAAAATCCGCTGCTTCGACCCATTTAGAGAAATAATCAGTTAAAACTAAAAGGAATACCTTTTGCCCGGGAGCAGGTGGTAGTTTCCCAACAATATCCATTCCCCATTTCATAAAGGGCCATGGGATCAAAGTCGAGTGCAAAGGTTCAGAGGGTTTATGAGACATACCTGCGTGTCTTTGACACGCGTCGCACAACTGTACATACCTAGTCGCATCTTGTCTTATCGTCGGCCAATAGTAACCTTGTCTCGATATCCGGTTAGCTAAACTGCGGCTTCCGGAGTGATTTCCACATTCACCATCGTGCATATCCTGTAAAATTTTGTGTACTTGTGCCTTGCTGGTGATACACCGCAAATTCAGACCAGTTGAAGATCGTCGATACAATTGTCCTCTGATCATAACGTACCTCGACGCTTTGAATCTAATTTTTCTCGCTTCCATTTTATCATCGGGCAATTGATCGTGCTCTAAGTAATTTCGAATGTCGTCCGACCAAGAATTTTCTTCTTCAATTGGTGCGACTGAAACATTATCATCCTCCTTGATGGAAGGGGTTGCAAGATGAACTATTGGGATATTGTCGAATGTCGTTCGACTAAGTGTTGACCCCAAATTGGCTAATGCATCGGCTTGAGTGTTCTGATCTCTTGGTATTTGCTCGATTACAAAGTGACTGAACTTATTTGCTTCTTCTTTGACTTTTTTATAATAGGCAATCATCCTTGAATCTTTTGCTGCGAACTCTCCATTGATTTGGTTAACAACTAGGGATGAGTCACTTCGGACGTGCAGACGTGTTGCCCCCAATTCATGAGCAATTTTGATTCCTGCAATCAATGCTTCATACTCTGCTTCATTATTTGTTGCTTTGAAATCGCACCGTATGGAATATACCATTTTGCCCCCTTGTGGGGACTGTAGGACGACACCCAAGCCTGTGCCACGTATATTTGCCGAACCGTCAACGTCGAGCGTCCATGTAGTGTCGTGCAAAGTCGCCACAATTAATTTATTGAACGTCATCGTGCTTTCTAGTTCTGGACTGAAATCTGAGATGAAATCGGCTAAGACCTGCGACTTGATCGTTGTTTTGGGCTTGAAATCCAGATCAAAATTGTTGAGGTAAATACTCCACTTAGCTAATCGTCCTGTTAATTCGGGCTTTCTTAACACAGATTTAAAGGAAAATTAGTTACCACAATTATATGATGTGACTCGAAATAATGTCGTAACTTTTTAGCAGCTATGACTAATGAAAGTAAAAGTTTTTCTATAGACGAATACCTGGTTTCAGCATCTAATAGAGTCTTACTTACATAGTAAATTGGCAGTTGTCGTCCGTCGGTTTCTCGTATAAGAACTGCACTTACCCAATTATTGCTGACGGCTAGGTAAAGTTGAAGGACTTCACCTTGCTCAGGTTTAGAGAGAAAAGGAGGCGACATCATGTATTTTTTGAGTTGCTGCAACGCTTCTTCATGCTTGTCTGTCCATTCGAACCCTTTATTCTTTCGCAGGACATTGTAGAATAAATGACACCTGTCGGACGACCGAGAAATGAACCGGTTCAGCGCTGCTACACGTCCTGTAAGACGTTGGACTTCTTTAAAATTTCTGGGCGATTTTAGCTCGACAATTGCTTTAATCTGTTCTGGATTACCTTCGATTCCTCGTCGTGTGACCATATAACCGAGAAATTTTCCAGCTCGAACTCCAAAGGAACATTTCGTCGGATTCAACTTCATCTTGTATTCACGCAAGATGTCGAACGACTGCTTCAAATGTCCGATATGATCGTCCGCATGTTTTGATTTGACAAGCATGTCATCGATGTATACTTCCATAGTATCACCCAAATGTTCTTTGAACATCATATTCACCAATCGTTGATATGTCGAACCTGCATTTTTAAGACCAAAAGGCATTACTTTGTAACAATAAATACCTTTATCCGTCATGAAGGATGTTTTCTCCTGGTCGTCTGAATGCATCAATATCTGGTTATACCCAGAATATGCATCTATGAACGTGAGTAGCTCATGTCCTGTTGTAGCGTCGACCATAGAGTCGATATGTGGTAATGGAAATGGATCCTTCGGGCATGCTTTGTTAAGGTCTGTGAAATCGATGCAGACTCGCCATTTGCCATTTTTCTTTTGGACGACTACAACATTAGCGAGCCAATCTGGATACTTGACTTCTCGTATTTTTCCTGTTTTAAGTAAATTATCAACTTCGTCGTTGATAACCTTATTCCTCTCAGGAGCAAATTTTCGTCTTTTCTGTTGAACAGGTTTAAATGATGGATCAATGTTGAGTTTATGAGAAATAATACTCGGATCGATACCCACCATGTCTTCGTGCGTCCAAGCAAAACAATCATAGTGGTCCTGCAAAAAAGAAATTAGTTGCTTTTTAAAGGAAGGGTCGAGCGTAGAACCTATGTAAACCATCTGGTCAGGCTTATCCTGGTTTAAGACGACAGCTTCCAAGCGATAATCGTCGTTAGTCCCAGGAACATCCTGGTTCTGTAATTGCTATACTGTCTGCTTCGGGGGCTTCAAGGAAACTTTGTAACATTCCCTAGCAACCTTTCTTTCGCCTTTGATTTCCTGTACTCCCCATTGCGTGGGAAATTTCAGGGTTTGATGATATGTCGAAGGCACAACCTTCATGTCATGAATCTAAGGTCGCCCAAGAATAACATTATAAGCTGATGAACAATCGACGACATTGAATTTCGTCTGTCTGTTGATTCCTTTAGCATATACTGGGAGTGTGATTTCCCCCATGGTGTTTGTCGCTCCACCATTAAACCCAACGAGTGTGGTCGAACGTCGTGTAATCTCGGATTTGTCGATGCCCATTGCTTTCACTGCATCAAAAAAGATAATGTTTGCTGAACTACCTCCGTCGACGAGTATCCTTTTGGTCAGACAATTCCCAATGCTCATTTGAATAATTAGTCCGTCATGATGCTTCTGATGTACATCATCGAGATCCGCCTCGTCGAACGTTAAGGGCATAGCCTCCAATTCTGCGTCCTCTTTAAGTCGTGTCTCCTTTGGAATTGGTCGGTCGTCGGGACCGCGACTGGCATGTCTTTTAGCGGCTGAATAGGTGGTCCCACAGATATCAGAACCTCCAGTGATACAATTAATCACCTTGGCATGCTCTGGGGATGTGGGACGTGCGTCTTTCTTTTCCTTCAATTCCTGCAAATAACCTTTCGAATTGAGCCAGGACAACTCTTTCTTTAAGGCGATGCAATCATCCGTTATATGACCGAAGTCATCATGGAAGTCGCACCATTTAGTTTTGTCCTTCTTGTCACTGTCTTTGTCACTTTTCTTTGGCCATCGTACGTTTTGCTGAAGTTGCTTCAAGGATACGACGACGTCTTTAGCTGATCCAAGGAAACCATAAGATGATACCTTAGGATACTGGACAGATTTAGAAGTCGTCAGTCCTTTCTTTTCAAATCTGACGTTTGAAATCTGCCAAGTAGGCTCTGATCGATTGGTTGACTTTGGTTTGAAGTCTGGCTTTTTAACACTTAGGCTTTTTCGGTCGCCCGAGTGTTTATTTCTGAATGCAAGGTCATCCTCGACCCTCATATGGGCAAGTGTCCGTGCTCGTACGTCTTCAAAGGTTTTCGGAGGATATTTTGTAAGATCGAGAAATAACCCGGAACTGTCGTCCAGACCTCGTTTGTATGCTTCGATTGCTGTTTTTACATCGCAGTTACGGATACTAATCATCTCCGCGTTGAACCGATTAAAGTAGCCCCGGATGGACTCTCCACTCTTTTGCACGACGTAGTAGAGGTCGCTTGTTTGCTTCTCCATTTTTCGGCTGCTAGCGAATTGTTGAGTGAATTGATTCACCAGTTCTGCAAAAGACTCAATAGTTTTAGGTTTGAGATTTATTAACCATTGTAAAGCTGCCCCGGTCAAGGTCGCCCCAAAACTTTTGCACATGCAAACTTCTTGGAATTGGTGCGGTATTGAGACAGTCCACATAAGTTGCTTGTATTGGGCGACGTGTTCCGTTGGATCAGTGACGCCTGAGTACTTTGGACTGAAGGTTGGAATGCTATACTTCTTTGGGACGTCCACCAACGCGATCTCGTCAACGAACGGCGACGCCTGAAACCCTGTACGAGGCTCGACATCGACTGGAACTGCTGCCCCCGGTAATTTGGCCAACATTGATAGGACACGTTCATTTTGCTCTTCTAGAAGTTTTAATCTTTGTGCAACGGGATCTAAGGGAACACCATTTGAAGTGCCCAATGGAACATAACCAGTCCCATTGAAGCTATTCTGCTGCGAGGCATCAGAGGCATATCCATTGAATGGAATAGAGGCCATAGGCATAGTTGGAATCATAAAAGTCGCAGGGTTAATTGATGGTGGACGAGGATAGTTTGGTAATGGAGGGGGCACATTCCAGGTACCAACATAAGCATTTGTAGTCCCCATCATATTGTTCCCATTTTGGTTTCTCAAATTCTCGATGGTTTCAGCTGCTTGTCGAGCTTGAGTTGTTAAGGCGTCAATACGAGCACGAGCAGCTGTTAGCTCCATGTTCATTTGAGCTACGACATGATCTTGAGTTCCTTGGAATGCCATTATCCTGAACAACTGGACAAGAAAACACTAAGAGAAAACATTAGTCTGTCGTGAGATTATTGAAGATTTCCTTTGGATGGGGCCCCACGGTGGGCGCCAAACTGTTTATGCCAAAAATATCACAAGGAAAATTTAAGGTAAATGTGGAGCTTGATCCAACCAAAGAAAGTAACAACAATAATCGTACGACTATAACAAAAATAAAGTAAATAAGACGAGAGAATTGGTGACGCGGAAAACCCCTAAAATGGGTAAAAACCGCAGACGAGTATGAGTCGTCGTGCACTATGGACGTCAATCAGGGACGTCGTCCTTTAGAACAAGTGTTACAAGTGTAATACAATGTAAAACAATACGATAAAGTAAAGTCGGTCGTGCGTCGTGTGTAATTTAGACTTCGGTCGTGCGTCGTGTGTAATCAAACTTCTGTCATGCGTCGTACAACAAACAATAAAACGCTTTGTGAACTTCAAGAGAGATTGAGTGAGCTAAAGAGCGTAATTCGTGAGCTTGTAAAGTCTGAGCATCAGATGATCGAATATGAAGTTCAATCTTCATATTTATACTCTATTTGTCCGTTAGCAAGTCTTGAATGCATATCTTTAATAGAGTAACCGTTTGATATTGATGATAATATCCGTTATATCCGTTGTTGTTGGTAACGTCTTCCGTTACGATCTCTCATCATAAACGTCCTTGAAATCCTGCATTAAATATAATATAAAGTATGTTGCAAATTAGTAACTGAAATCATGTCGTACGATGATATTCGATGGACGGATATTTAACCACTTTAGTCGAGGTCGCCTGAAGAAAGATTGTCTTTTACCTTATGTCGTACGACCATAGTCTGTTGGACTTTTTACCCAAACATAGACAATTCCTCTTTATTTCAAATCCCCAAAATACGAAGTGAGTTGAATATGCAAACTTATCAGTAGTTAACTACAATACCAATATTTCCAAGATCATAAGTTTTGCATAGTAATGCCATTCACATAAAAGTATAACCCAAGTAGAAACTAGTTAAAGAACATTAATAAAGTTCATAAATCATCATTTCCCCAAAAATCATCCAAAAACACTAATATCCCCAAAAGTTAGGTTTAACACAATGTTCTACAAAACCAAGTATATGAAAGGGGAGATATTAGGTATTCAAAATCCACCTTTTGACATGTATAAAGTTTGATAAAAATGTGTAAGAACTCACCTTAGTAGTTTCCTTAGGAAGGAAACCAAACCCTAGAAATGGGAGAGATGAAAACCACTTGAGAGCTCACCACCAACACTTCCTAAATGTGATATGGACCCCCATTAATGATTATGAATCACCATAAATGAGGAGAGAAGTCTAAATGGAAGATACTTACCGAAATCAGTAGAGAGAATCGCCCCCAAACCCTAGAAATGAGATAAAAATGACTGAAAATCGCGACTTGGCTTTGTATAACCGAAACCCCCGTCGATGATAGTGCCCCGGCGATAGTGAAATCTGTCACTATCGCGGGCAAGGTCGCGAGCGCCTCACCACCTTCGGTACAGATTGGGCGATATGCCCCGGCGATTATAAACATGTCACTCTCGTGGGCACAATCGCGAGGAACGTACCGAGGCCCTAAGGCCTTCGGCGATAGTGCTCTCCGCGATTGTGACACCCTGTCACTCTCGCGGGCACAATCGCGAACAACCCCAAATTTCCCAAATTTGATGTTTTTTAACCCACGATGCTTAAATCCAACTTTCTCGATATTAAGTAAATAAAATCCCAACATATATAAGTTTCAAAGCGAGAAGAATAATGCATGGGTTCTCAGAATTCGGGGTGTTACAGAGTGGGGAGCAGGTCTGTTTTGAACAAAATTTACAGGTTCAGAATTATGTGGACAGTGTTCATAAGAATGCTCTCCACCACAACACACATTTCAAAGAGAGGACTGCTGCAGCATGTGTAGGGACAGCCGGTTGTGTTTCATGTCAGAAGTTATATTTTTAAGCATGTTGGTCATGGAAGCAAGTTGAGCTATCAATGCAGTGTATGCATCCACATCATGCATTCCAGTAGTCTTCCTTTGAGTTTGGGCCCTTGGATCAGCCCAATGTCCATTATTTGTTGAAATCTTTTCAAGAATCTCATACCCGACATTGTAGGTATTAGAAGTAAAATCCCCACCTGAAGTCGCATCGAGCATTTTTTTAGCATTGGGAACAAGCCCGTTGTAAAATGTCTCGAGTTGAATACATTAGGGAATGCCATGATGAGGGCATTTTCTCAACAATTCTTTAAATCTTTCCCACACGTCTGGAATCGCTTCATCATCCATTTGTTTAAACATCCAAATTTCGTTTCTGGACTTGGCATTCCGGGTGGGTGGAAAATATTTTCGCAAAAAAATTTCAGCCATGTCACTCCATGACGGCATAGAACCTAGTGCTAATGAATTGAACCAAACTTTTTCCTGGTCCCTTAGAGAAAATGGGAATAAAGTAAGCCTTAAGGCATCAGCAGATACCCCAGGAATCAGAAAAACATCAGTGATCTCCATAAAATATTTTAAATGTCAATGTGGATTTTCTCATGGTAATCCGACAAATTGACCATTGGCTTGCAACATATGAAACATAATGGGTTTTGGTTCAAAATGTAAAGTTTCTAATTGTGGACTAACAATCCCAGAATTTAATTGCTCAAAATTAGGGATTGCATAGTCCATAATTCTTCCATCTTTTGAGTTTGCAAGATCAATGATGTTTTGTGGTTCAACATTACCAACAGATCCGGCATCATCTTCATCCTCATTATGATTTGGGTGATTTTGTTGAAAAGGATGATGTGGAGGATTTTGAAAAAGTGGTGGATTATTTGCAAAAATTGGTGGTGGCCTGATTGGATTTTCTAAAAGTGGTGGTCTATTTTCCAAAAGTGGTGATCTTGGTTGCCTGTTTTCAAAACCCAGGGGAGGTCTATCCATATTGAGAGGGTTCATGTTTTGAAATGTTCTTTGATTTCTCCTTCTTTGACGGAAGGTTCTCTCAATATCTGGATCTAATTCAAAAAATTCCCCGCGTTGTATTCTTGGCATACACCACTTTCAAACAAATTTAAAATTCTCAACGATGCTAGAAAAGCCAAAAAATTTAAAATACTTTTAAAAACTTTTGACTTACCAGTCCCTGGCAACGGCGCAAAAAACTTGACATGCCCTTTTTATGTACCTTAGGGATATGAAATAATACCAAAAAACAAGTATACAAATTGGTACTATGTCGCCTTTCAAGTAATAAAGTGGTAAAATACCAGATATCGTCCCGCGGAGATTGGATTAAAAAATGTAATAAAAGTATAATGAAAGATGTGATTTCAGATGATGAATTTGAAGCAATAGTTTGGTTGGTTGATTATCACAGATTTAAATAAACAAGAATAAACGGGAAGCAAGGGTGTAAGACTTTTGGTGGTATGTGAACCCAAATTCCAGCAGATCAATGCTACAGGAATGCTACAGCATGATGTTATAGGCATGTTGTAGCATGATTGTGACAATAACTAGTTTTATCATCTATTTTAAGACACGTTCCTTTCGGAATCTCGCCATCCCATTACTCCAGTAGCTATGAACCATCTCATCTCTGAGCAAAGTTCCATATAAGGGAATGATGGGAGTGGAGTTTTCAAAATATAGAGCAAAACAAATTCTCTTCGTTAAAAGTTACTCTTTCGAAATAACCCACGTACCTCCCAAGTTGATGTAATCCAAATAGATTATCTCTAAGTTTATTCCATTTTAACCCTTTGAAAAAGTGACAACTTATCAAGAATTAATCATTTTGAAAAGCACAAGGAACAACTCCCGTTGCAAGTAACTCTTTCGATATTACCTCTCATGTCATTCAAATTGATGTGTTATTCGATGGTCTGTCTCTAGGTCCATGACACTTTAACACTATCAAAGTGATCAATTTGTCAAGGAGTTGTATTATCTTGATAAAACTTGAGTTGGAACAATAAAACTTGGTTAAAGTCACAAAAACCCACTTTCTTTTATATTCACATAACCACCCTTTTGCCTCACACACAAGCTAAGATAATTAGCCACTCATTACAATAAGTAAAGAAAAACTACTACTAAGAACTACAAAAAAAAGAAGGTAAACATAATGTACATTGCTCTTAAAATGTAAATGACTTGAAAATATATAAATATATATATGACTTGAAATGTAAAGACAAGGAAATGTAAATTATAAGATAATGTAAATGACAATAAAGTAAAATGGAAAATAAAGACAATGAATTTAAATACTGAAAATTAAAGACAAGAATGTAAAGGAAAGGCTAGAGATGCAAGATGAATAAAGGAAATACAAGATAATGAAAGTGCAGGTGTGTGTTGTTCCAATGCTGCAAGCATGCAATGCATAGGATGAAGAACATATGAAGAACATAAAGAACAAGATGAAGATCATAAGAACATGAACATGAATTTTGGAAATTAAAGATGAAGCATGACTGATTTATGATCAGCTCCTGAGCTAAACAAATGACAAGATAATGGCTAAATTATGTAGAAGATGATGAAGAACATAAGAACCAAATGAAAAACTTGAAGAACATTAACTACTAGAAATTAAAGGAACAAAAGGATTGATTTAAGATCAGTTCCCAAGCTAACTAATGATCAGTAGCAGATGTAGAAGATGATAGAAGATGTAAGATGTCCCCTTATGAGCAACTAAGCCCTCTCTTTATAGACAAGAGGAGTGGCAAACTTGTAATTAAGGGGAATCTTAATGTACTAACCCTAGTCTAAAGCCAACCAAGGCTACAAAAGCTTGTCCAAACGTAACTAGCTATTACAAACCAGATTAAATTAGTGTTTAAAGGTTACAAAAGATCAATTCCATGCCAAAAATCCGGATTAGCCTTCATCTCTTTCACTTCTTCCTTCCAAAACCACCAATTCAGTGTTGTGACATTGTTGTAGCATGCCCTGTTTCCAAATAGGATTTCAAAAGACAACCAAATTAGCCTACAATCTTTATAGAACAAGTAAACCACACAAATTCAGCTTCAAAACCAAATAAATGAAAAACAAGGTAGAAAATGACTCAAAATGGGATTTAGAAGTGAAAAATCCTATTTAAAAGACTAAAAGAAATATGCTTAAGTACTCAAAATTGAGTACTTATCATAATTAAAAGACAATAAAAAAACTATAATTGATTTTAGAAAAAATAAAATCAACAATGAATTTTTTTTAGATAAAATAAAATCAACAAATGACAAATTTCAAATAAAATAAAAGTAATGATAACAATAATTTTAGATCAAAGTAACCAACAATGATAAATATAAAAAATAATATTTAATAAAGAATAAAAATGATATAATCATAAAAAAAATTATAATACTTTATTGTGCATTTTTTATAATACTTTATTGGGCTCTAGGTTCAGCGTAAGCTGACCCAGAACAGCGACGGATTAGTGGGATGTCCGTAGATGCCCAATACCGCCGAGGAGGTGTGCGTGCGTGTGTATGTGTGTTCGTGGTAGTCGTTCATTGGTTCGATGCCGCTATGTCTTCCAAAAAAAAATTTATATAAACAATAGTGATACATATAAATATGATTTTATATAATAACAATAATAATAATAATGTTATGGAGGTGGGCCCTACATTTTGGCTTCAAGAAGCGGTTCTCCCCCGTGGAGGAGAAACCGCTTCCCCCCAACGCATCTATTTTTTTGCATCTGTCCTTGGACCGACAGATCGAAATTACCCTCTGCAAATGCTCTAATATGACATGTTATTCTATAAGAATCATTTTTTATAAGCTCAATAATTCTTACAAACCAATTTTCATGTGTTGACATAACACATGTGAAAATGTAATTTTTATATAGTGTTATTTCATCGTGAAACGTTTAAGATTGTTTTGTATGTGAAAAACAATATTTCTAAACGTTTCACATATGAAATAATGTAGTATAAACATTATATTTTCACACGTATTATTTCATGAAAATTGGTTTATAAGTTTGTAAAAAAAGAGGTTCGTATAAAATATAATGGTCAACCTATTCAGACGAATAATAGTATGCAAAAGGTAATTGAATTCATGATGAAGAATGCAATTCCCAAATCGGAATATTGTGATATGAATTTCAGAAACCTTTACGCTTGATTCCGAAATTCGACTGGCCCGCTTACCAACTCATATGGTCGAAATTATTCTATTTTTCATATTTACCCTTTTTTTATATTTTAAAATATCATGCAAGGTTCAAAATTCATAACATTTTAGTAAAATTTGTGTACAAATTTACTAGAAAATGATATATATATATATATATATATAGGGGAAGGATATTTTGCAACCCTTAAAAATGTTGCAACCCTTGCAACCCACATCTTAACCGTCGGATTCATGATCGGCGGTTACGATAGATATGGGGCCCAATATTTTTAATTAAAAAAAACAGAAAAATAAAAATAAAATAACCGTCGATCATGAATCCAACGGTTAAGATGTGGGTTGCAAGGGTTGCAACCTTTTTCAGGTTTGCAAAATATCCTTCCAATATATATATATATATACGATGACGAATCAAAAAAATTATTTAACTGGTGATGCTAAAAAAATATCACAATATAAAAAAATGATTTTGGTATAATTTATGTTTTACGTTCGTGACCGATGACCATCAGTCATCGCCCTAGGTTCGCGGGTCAAATAATCATCCATGGCACCACCAATTTTGTTTTAAATATAAGTTGAAACGAATACGTTTTATGTCCGTTTCGGACCAAAAAACGAATTCAAACACAAATTAAAAAGATATTTGTGAGTTTATATTAGGGGTGTTCACGGGTTTGGTTGATCGGGTTGAAGGCATTTCAACAACCCAATTCAACCCAATGTTTTGTGTTCAACGGTTAAGATGTCTTTGCAACCTTTTCAAGGGTTGCAAAATATCCTTCCACTATATATTGCAACCCTTAAAAAGGTTGCAAACCTTGCAACCCACATCTTAACCGTCGGATTCATGATCGACGGTTACAATAGATATGAGGCTCAATATTTTTAATTAAAAAAAACAGAAAATAAAAATAAAATAACCGCCGATCATGAATCCAACGGTTAAGATGTGGGTTGCAAGGGTTGCAACCTTTTTCAGGGTTGCAAAATATCCAACCCATATATATATATATATATATATATATATATATATATATATATATATATATATTATTATATGCACCCCACTAACATACTTTATGACGTGGCTTATGCGAGTTGATTCGGTTGAAGATGCGGATGGGGGACCTTGGCTTTTACCCTTTTCTATAAAGTACCGGTTTCTTTGCTGAGTCGCAAGGATACGAGAACCACCCGATTTACGTGACGCCTAGCTCTCGCATTTACACCAAATGACAAAAAACTCCCTTCCTTTTATTTAGCATATTCTTCGAATGTTCTCCTTTATTCCCCTTTCCAAAAGGTACAATTATCCACCCATATTTTATTTATTTACTATTATTCTGTTCTTGTAAAATTAAAGCTTCTTTTACCTTTTTAATTTATGACATTTGAATTTTTGTTAATGGTTTTTTTTAATTTAATATCGATATCGGAAGTTAGTAAACCATTGTTTTATAATTTATAAAGTAATGGAAAACTGGTATATTGAGATTTGGATCTTAATTATATATTTAAAAGAGTTCTATAATAATTTGGATGTTCAAGTTTGACCTTGAAACGTAATCGTTAATTGTTTCTCTATTATTTAGGTTTACGTGACGTATCGTTTCTTTCAACAATGAAAAAATTAATAAAATTATGTTTAAATGTACAATAGATGACAAACATGGAAGGAAAGGGAAAGAAACGACTCATAGATAGCGGTGTAAACAGATTGAGTCGAGTCGAGTAACAGATTATTTGAGTTTGGTTCAATATATATATATATATATATATATATATATATATATATTAGGCTTGAGCTCAATTGGAGCTCGAGCTCTAAACGGATTAACTCGTTTATTTGCTAAAGTTTGATGATTTTTATATTTTGATTATATAACTTATAAACATATAAATATGTTTAGCTGGAAAAATTGTATGCTTGAATGGCTCTCAACTCTTAAAGTTTAATCGAACTTTCGGATGAGTCAATTCGAACATTGTTGTTATGGAGTTCGACTTGATAGGTTAAACAAACTTTATTTTGTGTTCGATATCAACTCGAACTCTAAAATTATTAAGCTCAAACTAAAGATCAACGAGTTCGAATAGTCGTTAAAAACTCGAATCACTACTATTAAGACATGAAAAAACTTGGGGGAGTTGAAAATGTTTTATGGTTTTCCATTTATGGATATTGATTAAAATGAATTAGGCCTTGTTTGCTTTTAGAAAATCCTCTTAATAGGCTCTTACCACTTTTTTGATAAGAGGTTAACCAAAGACTATTTGTTTTTTCTTCTTTTCATACCCTCTTATCACTTACCTTCCTCTAATAAAATAAGAGGTAATCCATCCCTTATTTACCTCTTATTGTTCTCTAAAACTAGCAACCAAGATAAACCGCATCGAACTAATCCTATAAATTGCAAAAAGAATCACGATGCCCAATTTCATCCAACCAGAGGGAAACGTGTTTCGTCTCAAAACGATTTCCATCGACTATCTTATTATCGATAACTTAGAATCAGTTTCAAGAAGTTGCCTGAAAAAACTCTTACACGAGTTCAGCGTTTATCAGTTTACAAAAACAAAAGTCTTATTGATTATGCTTTCAGACTTTAGCACCTCTTAAAAAACAAACAACACCTTAAAGTCTCGGATATTTTCAATTAAATCTTTTTGGTTCGGTTGACTAGTCTTTTCCATTATCCACAGTCAACAATAGCTTGGGCCTTGGACATCTTGATGGGAGTGGTGGATCTAGAATTTATGCCAAATAGGTGCATTTTTAAAGTGGATCAAAGGCCTGGAAAGTTTATCGATGTTTTTTAAGCCGAATTCCATCGTTTCAAGGGATTTTTGAAGTTCTTTTTGTTGATTTCAAGAGACTATTTGTGGTCTTGGTTGATTTCGAAGGACATTTTAGGTTTTTTTTATTGATGTTCCTTGTATTTTCTAATATGCTAGAGCACTGCTCAAAGTTTAGCGGGTGCATCTTTTATATCCCTAAAAAAATCACATGTAAAATTTGGTTGAATGGACGGATCCTGATCGGACATGAAAAGATGCACCCCTGTTTTTTTTTTTTTTTTGTAACTGTGGGTTTCCAGGTCAGCTTAGGCGCACCGACTAATCCCCGGGTGACCACAAATGGTCTGGAGTCATAGCAGGTGAACCTTCATGGCCACAAGGGCAAAGATGCACCTCTGTTGCTAAGTGCATTGTGCGTCTACCATAAATGACCGACAAATTAAGGTTTAACGTTCAAAAGTAATGACAACATGTGTGGATCAAAGTTATCTTTAGAAGTGTAGGTTTTTGTTTTAAAATTGTAATGATTTTATTTGATATAAATATTTCATGTTTTTCACAATAGTATCTCTACTATTGTCGAAACAACAGTATTAATAATAAAAGATAAATTATATAGATGACTATATAAAAGATGTAATTTATAATCGAGAAAATTACACCAGTTGTCTCGTGATTTGCTCAAACTCCACTACTTGTCCTTGTGGTGTCAAAATTATACAAGATCCTAGCTATTTCAATTTGCTTGTATGGTTCGTCCATGACATTAATATGCATTAAATCCATTCGTGAAGTTGAGGGGCATTTCAGTCATTTTATTTTTTTTGTTTTATAAATGTTTTATACTAGTTTTTAATCTTATATATAATGTGGCCTAGCTCAAGGGGGCAACAAGGGAGGAGGAATCCCAAAAGCAAGACATACTTTGGATAGGAAGAACGAAGAAAAATATGATAGGAGAAACTGCATTAGAAACAATAATAAATATTATCATTTGATGGAGATGACTCACTTGCATGTTTTGCTTCAATTTTAGGGGATGCGATATTTTTTAAATGTTTTTAAAGCTTACGTTACACTGCACCTTCAACAAATTATTTGACACCCACTTGAGCATGAAAAATAACCAGATGCAGATACACAAGTCTTTATTTTGATATTTCGATTATCTTCCTGAATTTAGTTTTTCTATCACAAAATTTGTCAATAAATCAAAATGTTTTTCTATGCATTAATTTTGCTCTTGATTCATGGTTTGAATGTCAAACCACCTTTCTCTTTTTTTAAGTCTCAAATATTGTTTAAATGTTTTTTGGGTTAATTTGAGGTTGAAGATATTCTTATGGGTTTCAGTATTTTGATGTAATTTAAGCAAACCATAAATACTATTATGTAATTTACTCTTAATAACCTCTTGATATTTAAAATGTATAGACAAATATTTTGGTGATTGTTCCTCAATGTTATACATTATCCACTAATGGTATATAAATATGACTTAATCATTTGAGAACTCCAAAATTTGTGATATTCGTAAGAACTTTTACCTTAAAGTTTTGTTTCACATGAGCTTTTCTCATCTAAGGCTAACATTTAATATATTGATGATCATATATTTGTTTCATATTTTTTCGATCGGTTCAAAATGTAAAACTTTTTTTACGTGTAACTTTTGTTTCACAAACAAATAAAAAATGTTCACATTGTGAAACAAATACATATGAATCAAACACATTGTGAAACAAATATATGTTAATCAATATTCTAAATATTAGTATTAGATAAAAAAAAATATCATATAAAATAACACATGGTACACTACTTCTTACGGTTATCACAACTTCATGGATTCTCAAAAGAAGACCCTACCATACATATAGTGATATATATAGAAAGGGAGGTGATTTATAACCTTGAGTGGTCAACTCACCGACAATAAAGTCTAGGCTTTAGATGGTTCATTCCCATAAGTCATCACTTTGAGTCTTCCTTAGTTCAGTAAAGATTTTTCTGATTATTTTTTAGGGTCCAATAAAATTAATCGAGATACAAGCAAATTGATCAAAATACGGAGAGTTGAAAAAAGTCATTGAATATTTTTTTATTATGATTGATAAATTATGAAAGAGTGCACTCCCACTTGGTAATTAAAACAGGTCCGATCAGTCACGTAGATGATGATTACGACGACACAATATCAAATATTTAACTGTTCCAAAATCATTCTCAACTTGCATGAAAACGAAACATTGCATGCCTCGTCATATATGATTCGGACTGGGGGCCTACCTTCTTAACACCGCTTCCCATCTACTTTTTCTAATTTAATATTTTATTCCTTTTCATTTCTAGTGTAAATTTCATGAATACTTAAAGGTTGTTTACTAAACGCTTATCGCGTAAGCGCTTATCAATATCATTTACATTATATTGATTGAGCATGACAAAGACTAAGAAGCTTACCCGGTAAGAGACAAGGGAAACACTGAGAGTCTTACACTCTTACTCGATCGGTAAGTGTGGGAAATGACTTTTAGGGGTTGTTTGGCAGTGGCTGAATGATTTAGGTGCCGTTTGTTTTTTAAGAGGTCTAAAGTCTGAAGTCTTATTTTAGTTATGATTAATAAGAGTTGATGTGTAAAAAGGTCTGAACGATTCAGACTTAAGAGTCATTAAGAGATTTTTTTAAAAAAAAACAAACAACCCCTTAGTGTAGAATAATTAAGTGGTCAGAATGATTAAGAGACACTTATGATATAGTTCAAAGTGAAATAGGGTTGTTTTGTAATTGTTCAAAATGAAATTAGGGCACTTAATGGTTAAGGGATGTCCAGGATACAAAATCATTCAGAGGGTTTTAGAACTATTAAGAAACAAATTTTTTTTCTATCAAACAAGATTCACCTCTTAGCGATTCAGATATTGCCTCTTAATGGAACCATTAAGAGGTAAACAAACAGTCCCTTACCCGGTAAGCACTTACCAGGTTCAAAATGCTCACCAACAATCCATTTTTATGGTCAATGATGTTACACGATAAGGTAAATGAAGGTGAATCTTTTACCGATAAACACTTATAAGAATTTAGTAAACATTTCCTTAGTTATCCATATTTAAGATTATTAAATTAAATTAGTTTTGTTCCCAAAAAAAAACAGTCATAGTCAAAACACACATCATTTTATTAGCAAAAAAAAAACATAATATTGGTTATAGTTTTGTGTCAAGATAACATCATAAAATCGAATGCAATAACATAAATTCATAGAGGAAAGAAGTATTGAATAATATAATGATATCGTTTATCCATATGTATAATATGATCATTGAAGATAATCATAATGTTGATGCAATAACTGAAGAATGACTTAAAGTGGCAACTCCAGAAGTTGAGATGGTGAGTGATAACAAATTAACAATGTCGGATTTCAAGAATTTATTGCTTGCATAAAAAGCTTAAGGATAAGGATGTTCATATTGAACTTCGAAATGGATTAATTGAACATTTGGAGGACATGTATCTTAATTCGAAAAAATATAGGTTGCTTTTGAATGAATGTTATCTACTAATTGTTTGCTTTCGATTCTAAAATATAAATTACATAGAATGATTGAACACATATAGCTAATTGAACTATGTTATTTTTTTAACTTTAGACAAATTTCAATAACAAGTTCAATGATTCAAATTTTTAATAAATAACTTTTGTTTGAAAGGCAATATTTATTAACAACCCAAACAAAAACAAAAAGGTTCAAGCTTCTACAAGGTGGAGAAACCAAAACACAGAATAAGACTCCAGACCCCCAAAATTAGACAAACAATCAAAACCTAAAATACGAACCAAAATGACATCAAAAAGACCAGTCCTAAAGACTAAGGGGTTGTTCGTTTGTGGCTTAATGGGTTGTATAAGCCTTATAGCTCATTCGCTCAGCTATAAGGGGTTGTTCGGTTGGGGCTTATTCAAAAAAATTTGGGCTTAATCGGCCAGCCCATTTACATCACTTGTCTACGTTCAGCCACTCAAAAGACACGCCCTACCCCTCAAATCAAAACTGGTTGAATGCGTTGCTCCTTCCCCAACCTCTCTGTGATAAAATCTCGTCTTACACTCCGTCGATTGCTCATAAAACTTCTTCATACCATTAATCGCTGTGATCCACGATCTGGAAAAACCCCAGCGTTGAAAACGATCATCGATGACAGGCACCGTTAATCGCTGTCGATTTTTAGGTTTTGGCCCCGGGAGATTCTCCGGTGGTTGAATGCCCTGTTCACGATCTGGAAAAACCAGGAGGGAGAGTCGATTTTTAGGTTTTGGCTCCAGCGTTGAATGTGTTGCTCCTTCCCCAGCCTCCTTGAATTACGTTTTTTTCTCAAAACTCAACCTACTCTTCCCCCCTTCTGCTCCTTTAATCGACTCTTCCCCCTGGTTTCCGTCCTCCGGCGACCGTCCTCCGGTGGTCTCCTGGTTCTCCGTCAATTTGAGTTGATTTGTGGTTAGTGATCTTCTATTTGGATTGGTAACGGATCTTGTAAAAGAGTCTATATAAATTTAGTTTGGGTTGGTTACAAATCTTTAATCAAATATAAAAGAGTCTGATCTATATAAATTTGGTGTTCATATGGTTTTTGATCCCGTTGTTGTTCATATGGTTTTTGATCTGCTTCTTGTTCATAAATCAAAGGGTAAAATAGTAATTTCGATTATTCAGACGGTTTATTCAGCATAATAATCGAACACCAATTTAATTAAATTAATTCAGACAACTTTATCCATATGGATAACTTAATCCATCCAGGACTTATGGTAAACGAACCAAACGACCCTTAAGCCTACTATACAAACAGGTGCCAAAAAACACCACCACGACCTACTGATGAACCGCCACGAGCATGGCCTTTAATAGATAGAAATAATTTTGTTTTTTTATTTTATATATTAATCAATAAAATAGTTAATATACGTAGATGTGTGTGTGTGTGAATTGTGATCCATATGTGTGAGGTATTGAGTTCAAGTATGGGCATCACTCCTCTGCCAATGAGATGCATACGTTAATTTACCTCCCTTATGACGACCGTGAGACTAGTACAGTAAAAACGCCTCAGAGGATAGCGTCTACCTTTTTTAAATTGTTAATATAAAAGCTAATTTTTTTGAATTAAGAATACATGCAATTAAAAAGGTCATACCCTTTTAATATTATATTCTTAAAGCTCACAAATATATTAAAACTCTGGGAAGAAAAAATATATTGACTTTTGTATTTTTATTAAATATCTATTAAAAAGTAGAAGAAAATTATGTGGTTGTTAATAATCGTATTTTAAAACTAATTAAACGATTATTGCAACATAAATAACAAATTCTAGATTTTGGTTTATCGACTATATCATATGTCTCCTTTTTTTCATTAAACCATCCAATTATAACAAATTATATAAACTATTATATTAGAAGACAATACAGATATTTATAGACAATTATCATAATTCATTAATTATGATTGAGATATATATGAAAAATGATAAAGTTCATTAATTATGATCATAACTTTATATTAGAAAACAAAATAAAATTAAATATTTATTAGACTAGATGAACGATTAAGATTAATTTGTATAGTTTGTTAGAATTGCATGGTTTGGAAATGAAACGTCCCATATATATATATATATATATATATATATATATATATATATATATATATATATATATATATATATATAGCTTTATATTCATTTGAGAAATGGTAAATATATGAGAAATAAAGAAATGATCCTAGCCTTTTATCTATCAACATTTGCGGCTTTAACCGTGAAACATCGGATAATTTCTTGTGTGATCTGTAGAATATTGAGAGGTAGTTTCGTAAAATACGCGTGAACCTATGTGATTCACATATAAACTATACGTTCATATATGAATCAGTTAATTAGTTTATATGAGAATCAGTTAATTAGTTCATATATGAATCACAAAAGTTCATATTTGAATTTGTTAATTAGTTCAACTGATTCATATATGAACCTACAGTTAATTAGTTCATATATGAATCAGTTAATTAGTTCATATATGCAACACCCTAAAATTTAGAGTAAAATAAAAATTTGAAAATTTGGCAATATAACGTTTGCATTTGGAATAAACCACCCAAAATGGGTAAATGTATAAGGCATGTACAAAAACCTGTGAACGAATGAAAATTGACAGCAAACTAATCTAAACATATCCTATCTAGATTACATCAGTTGTCAACCCAAGGATCACCAAAATATGGAACTAATTCAAATGCCTCTAACACCAAATACTAGCAATCACAAAAATGCTTCAAGGCTATGCTCGTCACTCAAGCCCTTGGCAACCCACCGCTAAAGGAACCTGTTATACACATCATTTGAGAAAAGTGTTAGGCTTAAAGCCTAGTGAGAACATACAGTTTATATTTTAAAGGAATACAAACAATTGTAATAAAAATGAAATCTTTGTAAAAGCATTGAGTTTATAAATTAAATATTTGCCATATAAGGACTGTTCGGTCCAAAATTCATCTTGCGATGACGGGGGATACCCGATTTACCAAGGAGTGTAGCGGAACACCGAGTAGGCTACAATTCCGAGTTATGAGCTAAATACTTTGAATCCATGGCCACAAACAACGTCGGTCTATACTAAGATGTGGGGGAGGGGAGGGCACCCGAGGAAACTAAGTCATACTCGTTCATTAAGACTACATTATGATCCATGGCTAGTAACCGGTCTCACATAACCGTACCAAAGGGCCTCCAAGAATCAAATGCATCCCTAGCTACAATGGGGAAAAACATCCCAAAATATATATATAAGCCGACTCAATACCTAGGGATCCACTAGTAATAGTCTAGACTTGTCACAATTACATTTGTGACTAACCAAAGCTAAACATATAGTTTCCAATAACATTTACTTCCCAAAATGCATTTTCCAAATTTAACTGCTGATAAGAATGAAAATTCATAAAATGAGTTTATACATATTCTTTCAAGTATCTCGCCATAAATGTGTAAGAAATACTTTATTATAACCCATATCAAATGGAGCCCTTCATTTTTACAAAACTTAGCAAGAACCCTAGAATCTCCCAAAAACCTAAGTTAGGTCGAAATGTGATAATCATAAATCCAAAACCAAGGAGATGTATAGGAGTTCAAAATATGAGTTTTGACATGTATAAAGTTTAGAAAAGATAGTAGGAACTCACCAAGTAGGTTTTAGAAGAAACCCCAAAAACCTAGATCTTGATCCCTTGGAGAAGATGAAGATGGAGATGAAGCTTCCAAACCGAAACCTTGAATGATGCTCTTAACCCTAGCAATCAATGGAAGAAATGGTGGTTGGACCAAACCCTAAGATGAACTTAATGAAGAGGGAGAAGGTTGGGAGGGAAACTTGGAAGGAAAGAAAGGATGAAATGAAAATATGAGGAATTTAGGGCTGAAAACTCATTAAATGGTTTGTGTTGTTTCTGCCGAAGCCAAGCATGACCCGTGCCAAGATTGTGAAGCGAAGAGCACGACCCGTGCCAATGCTTCTGTGTCTAGGCACGACCCGTGCCATTTTTGTGAAGAAAGTGGCACGACCTGTGCCACTTGCAGACCCTCGAATAAATGTTGTTTTCTTCCCTTTCTCCTTCTTCCTCGATTTCTCTCAAAGAACCTTAATCTCCAACATAAGAATATAGAGATATACGAGGGGTTTTTCATAAGATTGAAAATTCAAGGTGTTACAATATATGAATCAGTTAAAAGAGTTCATATGTGAATTACACTGGTTCACATATGAACATATAGTTCATATGTGAACTCATCCCGTGTATTTGTAAAAATTACGAAGCGGTCCTTCTATTTTTGGAATAGCCGCAACTTTTGACCAGTCAAAGCCGCAATTGTTGACTAATCAAAGACGCAATATTTGACCAGTCAAATCCGATCTTGACTGAATGAAAGGCTATAATTACTTCTTTATTTCTCATACATTTATCATTTCTCAAATGAACCTGTCCCTATATATATATATATATATGTGTGTGTATATATATAATTAGATTCATTTGAAAAAGCTAAAAATATGAGAAATAAAGAAATGATCTTAGTCCTTTATCTGGTCAAAATTTGCGGCTTTGACCATGAAGTACCGGATAATTTCTTGTGTGGTTTGTAGAAGATAGAGAGGTAGTTTCGTAAAATACGGGAGACGAATTCATATATGAACCTGTATGATTCGCATATGAATTATATGTTCATATATGAACCAGTGTAATTCACATATGAACTCTTTTAACTGATTTATATATGAACATTTATGATTCATATATGAATTATACGTTCATATATGAATAAGTTAATTAGTTCATATGTGAATCACAAAGGTTCATAAATGAATCTGATAATTAGTTCAACTGATTCACATATGAACCTACAGTTAATTAGTTCATATGTGAATCAGTTAATTAGTTCATATAAGAATCAGTTAAAAGAGTTCATATGTGAATTACACTGGTTCATGTATGAACATATAGTTCATATGTGAATCATACATGTGCATATATGAACTCGTCTCGTGTATTTGTAAAAATTACAAACTGTCCTTCTATTTTATGAATAGCCGCAACTTTTGACCAGTCAAAACCGTAAATATTTGACCAGTCAAAGCCGATCGATCTTGACTGAATGAAAGACTATGATTACTTATCTATTTCTCATATATTTAGCATTTCTCAAATGTCCTTATATCTCTACTATATTATTAAATGTCCCTATATCTCTACTATCTTGCTTTTTCATTTTACACTCTTATCATGTTAACACAAATAATCGTATATGAACAAAAATGCAATGAAAAATACGTTTCTTTTTTTACAAATTATACCATTATAATCGTCTCGTCAACACCTTCAAAACGAGTTCAATATTGAATATTTTTTAATTTAACCGTACTATAAAATATAACTAATATCTACGAATTAATTTGTTTTCTATCATACGTTTTATTTTATTTTTTTACCGTTAGCATATTAAAAATACATAATCGTAGATCAACTAAAATATATTAAAAATACGTTTCATTCTTATTATAAATTATATTATTATAATTTTTTCGTCAATAATTTTAATATAAACTAATTATTGAATATTGTTATGCGTAGCATAAATATGTAACATTATATAAATATATATATATATATATATATATATATATATATATAGGGTCAGGTTCACGTGAGACCGCGTGAGACCAAGCCTTAAAACATGAAACTTCACACCGAAACACTGTGAAGGTAAAAAACATTCGAACCTTCATAATGTAATCACACTATGAAGGTAAAAAAACCTAAACCAAGTTAAAAAAATTCAAACAGTCACAGATAAAAGACTGTGAAGGTATATCCGAACCTTCACAGTGAAGACGCTGTGAAGGTAAAAAAAAACGAACATTCACAGCGAAAAACACCGTGAACGTAACATTTACGGTGTTTTCCCTATGAAAAGTTCGATTTTTTTTTTTTACATTCACAGTTTTTTGGTGTGAAGTTTCATACTTTAAAGCTTGGTCTCACCGGTCTCACGGAAACTGTTTGGTCTCACGCGAACTTAAGTCTATATATATATATATGTATATATATATATATATATATATATATATATATATATATATCGGTTATTTTCAAAATTCAATGTTACATTTACTACATTTACAATTAGTTATTTAATTTACTTTATATACCTTGCTTTTTCATTTTTCATTTTACACTCTTATCATGTTAACACAAATAATCGTATATGAACAAAAATGCAATGAAAAAATACATTTCTTTTTTTACAAATTATACCATAATAATCGTTTCGTCAACACCTTCAAAACGAACCCAATATTGAATATTTTTTAATTTAACCGTACTATAAAATATAATAAATATCTACGAATTAATTTGTTTTCTATCCATACGTTTTATTTTATTTTTTCACCGTTAGCATATTAAAAATACATAATCATATATCAACTAAAATATATTAAAAATACGTTTCATTCTAATTATAAGTTATATTATTATAATTTTTCCGTCAATAATTCTAATATAAATTAATTATTGAATCTTTTTATACGTAGCATAAATGTGTAACATTATATATTTATACTATCTATATCTATATTTTTATATTAAAATTGTAAAACGGTTACTTTCAATATTCAAGGTTATATTTAACACTCATATAATTAGTTATTTAATTTACTTTATATCTCTTGTTTTTTCATTTTTCATTTACACATTTATTATGTTAACACAAATAATCGTATATGAACAAAATGCAATGAAAAATACGTTTATTTTTTTTACAAATTATACCATTATAATCGTCTCGTTAATACTTTCAAAACGAGCCCAAAATTGAATATTTTTTAATTTAACCGTACTATTAAATATCATGAATATTTACGAATTAATTTGTTTTCTATCTATACGTTTTATTTTTTTCTACCGTTAGCATATTAAAAATACATAATCGTAGATCAACTAAAATATATTAAAAATACGTTTCATTACTATTATAAATTATATTATTATAATTTTTTCGTCAATAATTTTAGTATAAACTAATTATCGAATATTTTTATGCCGGTTATGTTCAATATTCAATATTACATTTAATACTCTTATAATTAGTTATTCAATTTATTTTATATTCCTTGTTTTTTCATTTTTCATTTTACACCTTATCATGTTATCACAAATAATCGTATAAGAAACAAAATACAATGAAAAAATATGTTTTGTTTTTTACAAGTTATACCATTATGATCGTATCGTCAATACCTTCAAAACGAGCACGTGTTATTCTAAAATGTGGAGCCATACATATGGTATTCATTTTCCTTGGTGTCATAGATGAGAATAATGAGTCAAACATTCTGATACCATAGGTAAAAAGATCATCTTTGGTGAAATCTTATGTCCATGTAGAGAATGTATATCACTACCTCACTGGTAACACTGATATTCAGCATTTTGTCCAAATTTAAATTTCTCCTTGATTCTACTATCTACCTTTGTGTTTTCAAGGTAATGACGTGTTCATATTTCTGAAAAATTGATGTTTGTTGTCAGTGATCTACTCTTGTTACTGGATAGATAAGAAAAATATTGTCAAAAGGGAAGGTTGCTCTAAAGGGAAGGTTGCTGGTGTCCTTCGCTTGGTTTTTCATGATGCAGGAACGTATATATGAAATGGATGAGGATTCAGGAATTATTAGGAAATTCATATTCTTCATGAAATGGTTGATTGTGATTATAACTCCTTCCAGTCTAAAAGAGGGCGATAATTAAGTACGTTAGGTAGTAAATCATCAATCTTGTTTTCGACCAGAGTGTTTGTTATCTTTTAAATATATTTTGGACATCTTTATTAGACTCGACCATCGAGTTATGAAGTTTTTTGGAATTTTAATTTATATTGTATTGTGCTCGTTTGGTATGTGTTATACATAAAAAAAAACTTATAATTTTTTCTGTTATCCTAGCTAAGGAAGTCACTAGATAATTGACCTCGTTCATATTTGTAGCATTAAGGCTATCACGGTTGGAGATAAGAAAATAGGGATCAAGATGTTTCGCGCCACATCGTGCGTGGGTATGTAACTAGTATATATATATATATATAGAGAGAGAGAGAGAGAGAGAGAGAGTAAGGTTCAAACGAGAACGTTAACTATTTAAGAAAACAAGAAAAAGACAAACAACAACAGATCGTGTATAAAATCATGTGATTTTGCACTACCCGGAAAATTTGGACGCAGACGATGTCAACCGCGACTCACAGGTCGCGTGCATAGTCGCGTGAATCATATATGATTTTATACGTGAATCATATATGATTTTGTATGTACTCGACTGTTTTCGTGTTTTTTTTAAATAGATGTTGTTCTCGTTTGAATCTATCTCTATAAAAGTTGCAACCAATACAACCCAATGAAATTTAACCGCCCTATTTCCAACTGTTGATTCTTTAATTATGTGGTATAGATGTATAGATGAAGTTGCATTGGTTGTAACATTGGTTATGGTTGTATTAGAAGGAGCCTCCTCTCTCTCTCTCTCTCTCTCTCTCTCTCTCTCTATATATATATATATATATATATATATATATATATATATATATATATATATAGACTTAAGTTCGCGTGAGACCAAACAGTTTCCGTGAGACCGGTGAGACCAAGCTTTAAATTATGAAACTTCACACCAAAAAACTGTGAATGTAAAAAAAATCGAACTTTTCATAGGGAAAACACCGTAAATATTACGTTCACGGTGTTTTTCACTGTGAATATTCGTTTTTTTGTTACCTTCACAGCGTCTTCACTGTGAAGGTTCGGATATACCTTCACAGTCTTTTATCTGTGAAGGTTTGATTTTTTTTTAACTTGGTTTAGGTTTTTTTACCTTCATAGTGTGATTACATTATGAAGGTTCGAATGTTTTTTACATTTACAGTGTTTCGGTGTGAAGTTTCATGTTTTAAGGCTTGGTCTCACGCGGTCTCACGGAAACAGCTTGGTCTCACGTGAACCTAACCCTATATATATATATATATATATATATATATATATATATATATATATATTCATGATGGAGGATCATGTAAGAATAAGAGTTAAAGTGAAAAATGTAAGAAGGGATTTGAATATTTGATCATTTTAATATCAAAACAACCCATAAATTGTGTTTTACGAAGAAATTAACTCAGTATATTTTATTAGTGTTGATATTCAACTAGAATTAGTTCAATATGAAGATCCCTTTTTAACCATAACCTTCATTTCATATGCTTAATGTTAGTGGCGTAAATATTTGGAATTTATTGGGGGGTGTTTGGGATTGCTTATTTGAGGTGTTTTTTTAGCTTATTGCGATTTCGCACTGGAGATAAGCACTAGTGAGTGTTTGGATGAGGAAAAATTAAAATGGCTTATAGCGGTGCCAAATTGCTGAAAAAACACTTTTCGATAAGTCATTTGATTTTAACTTATCAACTTATTTGAAAAGTGTTGATCATTTTTTTGTTATTTTATATGTATAAGCAATTACAAACACCTTTAAATAACAACTTATTAGCTTATTACGTTTTGATACTATAATAAGCTAATTCATACACTTTTTTAAAAACTTCAATTTTACACCATATAAGTTGATAAACATCTTTTAAAATAAACATAAGTTATTTTAAATACGCCGTCCCAAACACCCCCTTGGTGTGATTGGGAGTAAAAATAAAAAAATGTGGCAGCGAAAGTAGGGGGAAGGAGTAGTATAAATGAAGTGGTAAAGCCAGTTAAGAAACGACACGCATCATGTGGGTTACCCCCACATCCTATAAATAAAAATACATATTTCCTTCCTGCAAGTATTATAACCGCCACACTTCATCTCTCTCATTTTTCCTTTCAATGAAAGTGGACCAAGAATTCAGCCATCAGCCACGTGACAACACCTGCCGCACCATCGAAGTCCTTCATCCCAAGCTATCAACTATGCTCGCTACTGATAACTTCGATTCCAATGGCGACGAGCTCTACACGCCTCCACTCAACTTCTCCATGGTGGATAATGGCATATTCCGTTCCGGATTCCCCGATACCGCTAACTTCTCTTTTCTCAAAACCCTAGGCCTACGCTCTATCGTGTAATTCTCTCTCAATCTCTCTCTCTTTCTGTGTAAATATATGTATTAATCAGTTCTGTAATACTTAGAGCTGATCGATGCCAGGATAGCATCACAATTCACAAATTCATTCCAACTTGTATAACAAGGTTTACCAATCGACGGTTGAAATGATGATTTATCCTGCCGTCACTGTTGATCAACTTGCATATTTGTTTTAAGAGAGAATTTGACTCTTTTTTTGGTGTTTTGTGTTTCTAGATATTTGTGTCCTGAGCCATATCCGGAGCATAACGTGGAATTTTTGAAGGCTAATCGGATTCGGTTGTTTCAGTTTGGAATTGAAGGCACTAAGGTATGGATTATCGTCTTACGACTTCAATTACTGTTGCTTCTCTAGTTGATCAGATACTCAGATTTGAAAGCTGCTTTGATTTTGTATTCTTAGCGACGTTGTATTCGTTGTGTTGATATCTAGACAAGGATAACTTATTGATTCTCATGAATGCTGTGACTAAAAACATTAGAACCATTTAATTTTTCATCCACTATATATGCTGCTATTTTTATAATCATATGCTCCATACTTCAATTTTCTAGACTTTATATTTTTCTTTCTCAAGTTGATAAACTAGTTGTGTGTTTTTGGAATTTATGGAATAAACAGTTTCTCATGAGATAATTATGAATTTCTTATTTTCCACTATATTTAGAAAGTTACGGGATTTGGTGCTTGAATGTTGACCTCTAAAGTAGATTACAATGGATACAGATTATTTGCCATGTAAACTGAGTGATAGGCTGATAGCTAGTTGTACTTCTCTTCGGCATGGTAGTATGCTTTAAATTTCAGAACGTGCATTATCTCCATCGTTTAGGAGGCTAAGCTCCATCTTGGCTGTATGGGTGCAATGTTCCCCCTTTCTCATCAAAGTGGCAATGTACCCTTCTAATTTCAAAAAAAGCAAAATGCAATAATCTTTCTTATCCATGACACCAAATATTCAAAGCTGCTTGGGACCATAGGTACTTGAGGATTACATTGTGTGGTCACAAAAAAGATTCCTAAAGTTACAATGCAAATAATTGATATAACAGATCTCCTAATAGGCTAATTGAGAATTAAACTATGCAAGTACAGGAATGTGTCTGCTTTCAATTGAAATCTTGAATTGGTTTTTGCATTTGTTCTTACACAAATTATTATGGTCCATGTCTCTATGTAAAACCTTATTTTTCTCCTAAATATAGGATCGTATCGAAATTCTTCTAAAGATGTTAGTATAGAAGTCTTTATCTTATAGCTCTTCAGCTTGGAGTGATGTTTTAAGATGATGCATATTTCATTGTCTTGTGAGCTTTTGACCACTCAGCAAGTATGGGTCAGTGTACCTTAATAGGTGCGTGGAAGCCGTCCATTTGTATCCTCCATTCCTCCTTTATATTGCTATGTGCTTGGTCTTAAGCATCATAGTTGCCTGCCTCCTCTGTTGCAACAAAACTTCCTTTAAATATTTAACACCTTGAACATATGCACACTCAGATATCAGCGTATATGATTCACAAGTAACAACGCTTTGACTAGCAAATGTAAATGTACAGTGGTCAACCAATGGCAATCACTTGCCTATCTGGTTTGCGTTTGTAAAGAAGTTATTTTATATCCAGGAGACAAGGGTAACTAGAAAGGCTGTTTCAGTGTCGAATATAGCAAGTTTATTTATCCCTTCATAAGTAGTTGGTCATATATTGGAAGCTTGTCTTGTTGTATCTTATGGTGGAACAGCCTCCTCGTCATAAATCAGTAGCAGAAATAAATTGTAGGACCGTTGACATAGAGTCAAGTATGGCTCTTGTCTCCAGGCTGCTCCAAATTTGTGATTCTAGTGAGCCATAAAATCATTTAGAATCATGTAGAAGTTCACTAATAGAAGAAGATAGAATCATGATGTTGCATTGCTCCACTCCTACCCTAAACTCTAAACTCCTACCACACAAGAAGAACTGAAATTAATAAACATGTAAATTCTATTTCTTGTGTACGTCATTTTTGTCTGATATTTGCAACTTTGAGCAAAGAGACGTAAATGTAAGTGTTTCATATGTATGATATTTTCATGGCATTATCCATTCAGGAACCTTTCGTCAATATTCCTGAGGACGCAATTCGTGAAGCATTAAGAGTTGTTCTTGGTATGTAACCTATGTCTTTATTGTTGTTTAATCTACACTCAATTTTAGAAGTAAGGGTTTTGGGCTTTTTCTTATTATGCTCTGATGTTTGGCAGATGTAAGAAATCACCCTGTATTGATTCATTGCAAAAGAGGAAAGGTATGAGAAATCTGTCATATTGTTCTCTACATAGGTCCATTACCTATCTATAAGTCTTACATTGGTTCTTGTTGTTGCTTTTTGTTTCAGCACCGAACTGGTTGTCTAGTAGGGTGCTTGAGAAAAATTCAAAGATGGTGCCTGACTTCAATCTTTGACGAGTACCAAAGGTTTGCAGCTGCCAAGGCTAGACTTTCAGATCAGAGGTTTATGGAGCTGTTCGATACCTCTAGCTTCAAGGATATACCACCACGCCCATGTTCATGTTCGAAGAGGTAAAACACCGCATTGCTGAAAGGCTTCTTCATCCGTTCCTTACTGGCCGGTTTGGGTTGGAATAAACTGGAATAGGCGTTCATTTCCCGGAATATGTTTAGCAGTTCAGGAGTTTTAGCGCTGTTAGGACTTTAGGCCCTTGGGCACCCATTGCTCTATATTTGAGCTATTCTATTTTTGCCAAGTAAATCTGTTAATGTATCCTATCAAAAAATGAAAACCAAAGTATTTGGTTGATTAGCATCTTGACAAACGCTGAAAGAAAAATTGTACTATATCAGCATCATTGAGGTTCCTCATCCAGAAATGCTGAAAGAAAGTATGTATAACATCAGCAGCATCGGGGTTCTTTTCTTCACTCACGGTTTCTTGCTTCAATATTAAAAGCAATGCTGCTGAAAAACTTATTCTACTGGTCTGTTCTTGTTAAGCTCATTTTTTGGTTATGATATCCTGACACAACTTTAGTTGTCTTAGCTGTAGATTATATTTTTACCTTTTACTGGATCTATTAGCGTTCATGTAATTATCAATGCTTTTTCTATGAGGAATGCTTTGTATAGAATAGGTACTGTGAACAAGTATTTTTTTTTTCCTTTATAGTTCACATAATTTCTTAGAAAATACCAACTGGAATGAGCGTTTGACTAGAATCGGTCTACCACTGACCAACCAAATCTTTGTGAAATGGTTGGCTTATAACTTATTCATTTCTAATTTCTGTGTTTTGCCTTGAGCTATTAGAGTATGATAACCAAGTGCAGGCTCCTGCATGCATGGCGAGTGACTGCCAAGCAGAAAGAACTACACATACATAGCAGGTACAAGGAGCCATCCAAGACTATTGGTTTTTAACGTAACATGCTTTCTGTAGTAATATAACTATCGTTATCTGTCATGATTTGTGAACCCTATATTATTACTTGCTTCTACACATAGATCAGTGGATGTAGTATAAATGGGTTACGTTTAGGAATGCACCATGATATTGCATCAAGACCTTGACATTTGAGTTCACACCATCTTTATTATAATGAAACTTCAACTTCAGTTAAGACTTCATGAATAAGCTGATACATGAATCAAAACTCATGTGCTTATTTCTTCCCTCTGGAAGCTCTTCACATTACAGTCTCCCAAATCCAACCCAAAACAACTCCCTTTCTGCTGGTTAGATTATCCCCTTTTGTGAGTATTTGCATTACAAACACCCAACTTACTCCAATATAGCTGGCAATGATTTTCATATGTGAACCTTTCAAGTCGGACTAAATAAGGCTAAACAATACACATGTTCCTATAATGTGGAAAACAACTGGATATCTGGTTGCCCATGAGTAGGAACGAGAAGGATTTCTTCCAAAATCATTTCATTGCAAGTTTCCTATGAATTGGTAGATATGGAACTTAGGAACTGAATTAATGGTTTAAATGGAAAGATAACTCCATAGAGAAGAGACCAGTTGTTGCAAATCTCAAACCGATTGTTTAACAAATTAAGATATCAAAATGGGGTGTGATTTGAGCTCTACAGGAAGCACTTGTTAGATGTGTCTGTTGTTAAGCTGCCTAGCTTTATTGGACTCCTTGATGTATATGTGACATTTTTGTGCACACTATGTATTTAAAATCTTAATTGTTGTTATGGAATCTAGACTTTTTATATGTCACTGGCTTGCCTTGGATCATCACAACATCCTCTAGGACGGATATAATTTTATGCATATCAATATGCATCAGTTTGGTCACTTGAGCTACTAGAACTCTATATCTGATATTCCAACCCGTGTTATGGTTCTTTAGATAGTGAAACTCTTACTGGTTTATTGTCAACTGCTGAATAATATTTGATTTATTTTTTGGAATGATGATGCGGCAATAGCCAAAGATGTGCAGCATATTAATACTTTTCTGCTTGTGGTTTTTGGGGGTCTACTTTTTGAGCGATGGCGACAGAGACGCTTGTACGAAGGGATTCTTACTTCTGATAATAGAAGTTTTCTAAATATGGATTGAATGGCATAAAATATGGACCACTATATATTCTTCTAATAGTGTTTGCTTTATATTGATGCTTTTCAATTTTTCTTTTTGGTGCTTGCAGTGTTGATCTTACTCAAACAGAATCCAGTTGCACCTTGGTATTCAAGAGATAAGGTTGGATCACTCACTATCTTACTTTTTCTTTACTTTAACAGATTGAAAGGTTAAGGTGGGGTATAAATTATTGGTCATAAAGCCAAATTTAACTTGTAAACATAGAAAGCTTGATTCTCTTGGTCTATTTGTTAAAATTCCCCTTTACTTTGTTTCCCCTTTAGGATATTTAGTCTTTTTCTTGTTGCTAGCACAAAAGCATATGCATTTCACGGGGTTGTTTATTCGTATTCACTTGTTGGTTTAAAGAAAACAAAAGGTAAAGTTCACACTCTAAAATAAAAATAAATTGAAAATACAATTCAACTGAAATACCTCTAGGAAGATTAGAATATTTTTATGGATATTATAACTCAATGCACATAGGAGTTTTAACGTAGACTCTGTCTCACCACATGTAGGATTCTGTCGGTATAACCAAAAAGGATTTCACAAAAGAGTATACAATGGGAATTAAGGGTAGTTGATGGAACTGAATATACCAAAAACTCATTGAAGGTGTATATCATTTTAAGGCCCTTCGTGCTTTTGTATAAAGTATAGGTTGTGATTATTCTCATCGAACTCCTTAATTTGTGTCACTATTTCGCTATGGCTATTACTGATTCTACAAAAGTGAAAAGGAAACACAATCTTGTGACTGGATGTTTTAAGTCAAGTAAATTTTAAAACTTATACTAATATGGACTGAATAATGACATTTTCAGATGCTAACAAAGCAACTAGGATATAAATCATATAATCATATAAAAACAACGGAACCTACTAGAACTATTAATTTTAGTCATTTAATATCTCTTGAAATATATCTTAATTTGCTTCAAGTTTCTGGCATGCTTTCTTTTCTTTTGTATCTGCCTCTTCTCTCTATCTATATTATATTGGGAGAAGGCCTAAATAACCATTAAAAAAACAAACCAAACCAAACTGACCCAATAATTCCCACTCGAAAGTAGGTTTTCTTTTTTTCTTTCCTTTTTTTTTTTTGTGTGTGTGGGGTGGGGGGGGGGGGGGGGGGGGGGAGGGTTGAGGATCTCTATCCTAAAGAGTAGAGCTGCAAGGCCTAAATGACCATTATGTCACTTTGAATTTCTCTACTTTTCCGAGTCTGTAGGGGAAGGAACCGGCATTGGTAATTCTCCAAGCCTTCACAACTCTCACTTATACATAAGGTAGTAAAAGGAGATTTTTCGTTGTAATTTGGAATTAATGATTAACATTTGTATCTAGTCTTTGGCCAAATGAAAGATTCTAGAAATCACAAGCTATTTGCGTTATTCCATCCAAATTTGGAGACCACCAGTTTATATTGTGAAACTTGTAAATTCAACTGAGATGCTGATCAGATCACAAGCTAGATTATGAATCACAATGTCATTTAGTCTTGTATATTTTTTAGGCATTTGGACTGTTTATAGCTAATCTTTTTATATGTTTAAATGTTAGGAAGATGGTTTCTTTGACTTCTTGGTTCATTTAGCTTCCATGTTGACTTGTTGGATAGTTTTTGATCGAATCTCATCGTTTGGTGTTCCATTATGATTTTACTGTATGAAGGGATCGCTCAACAGATAAGTATTCTAAATTATACAATCTTTTTACTTCAAAAAAAAAAATATCGCTATACTCTTTTGGTCTCTATGCTTTAAATAGCAAGCACACTCTTCCATAGCATAAAAGGTACTAAAAGTAATTGCTCGTCCTTTGATCAATTCTACAGATTTCTGAATCCCAAAAGCTGTTGCAGCTGGACCTGAACTGGTGTTAGCCTGTGCTGTTTTCATAGCTATAAATCTTGGCTCTTTTGCTTGGGAACATGAAGCCTGCATATAGTTTCATAGTTTCAAATCTCGGGCTTTGATCAGACCTTGGCCAGACCGGTTTTCGGTTAATCAAGGACTGGTTTTCAGGCTTTATCCGGGTTCAAAATTTAGGACCAAAGCAGGCTTTCGCCTATAACCGGTTCTTTTGGTCCGTACGGGTCCAAAATCAGTTAACGGTCCTTTGTGAATCTCTAACCATCAGATACAAATTTTGGGAACAGTTTTTCTTCCTCTGCTGCTCTCTTCTCCACTAATGGCAAGTCCCCACTGATCTGTCCCAGCGGTAGAGGTGTGGGTGTAATCTGTATGTGTGAAGTCCTGGGTTCAAGCCTGGGCACCACTCCTTTGCCAATGGGATGCATGCGCTTACCTCCCCTGACCGTGGGACCCGTGAGGTGGGGGCGGCGTCTACCCTTCTCAACTAATGCTGGTTTTCGGTAGGCATATCATATTCAAAGCATCATTCCCTGATTTGTAATTTGTAAACCAAACCAAACAAATACATATATCCCACTTGAAAGTAGGGTATAAAGGTAGGATTTGGGATGTACACAAAGTCCTCTATCCCAATGGTAAGGGGGTAGTTTCCATTGTACGAAAAAAGTAAGAAAAAACTAAAACTAGTAAATAGTAAGCAATAGGAAAAAAAAAATGAAAAATTCATTTGGTAGTCGCTTACATGAAACCACTCAAAATTTTGTATTTAACGGTTTTTCTTAGAATCAAAGATGATCATGGAATGTTTGTGTTTGGAACAGGTTTGAGGATTCACCTCAATTTGGTCACGAAGGTTGATGAGAATAGTCCTTGAGCAGCTGGAGTCCGCTTACTTTGTCAATCTTGGAAGAGCAAAATGATGTCACCAGCATAGGTATGTCCTTACGTTACTAGAGTTGTACTCCGGTGAGAAGTTGAGGTTAACGTGATAAGTGGTTATGAGCCGTTGGATGAGAAATGGACGTACATTATGATGAGATGCACCGGATCTATTTCCGCGCAATTCATGGGAGGGCATGAGATTAAAAATGATCAACGGTTCATATCCACTCCTAACACTTCTCACGTTAACCTCAGCTTCTCACACGATCATTCGCCTAAGTTCTTTTACTAACCTTGGTTCCAAATTTTGGAGCATTTGAACTACAAAAGGCTTTCTTTAAGTAACCTGCCTCCAATAAAATTCTTTATTTTCTCTGCAAAATCCTTCATTAAAACAAGAGAGGACGGAAAAATTAATAAATACAAATTATTTATTATTAAAAAATGAATATAAAAGATTCTAATAGTTCACGAAGGAAATAAATCTTATTCTTGTTTATTATAGATAAGAGAGTACTTAATATTCAAATAACTTCTTCTTAGGTAATTAGCAACCGATCAGATCAGTGACGGATTCAGAAACTTTTATATTAGAGGCACATTTAAGGGTGTCGTGAAACCGAATAACTCATTGAAACCAATATGATTTTGGTTTATTCGGTTTTTGATTTAAATGGTTCAGTTTAATCGAATAAAAATAACTTGTTTGCTTGGGTTTTCGATTATATTTCAGATAAACCGAAACATTATACTACTATGTACATATTTTATTATTTCGGTTAAACTAAAAGCAAGTGAACACATTACACATTAATAACCGGTGACAAGAGATCTATAACTTAGATTTAGTTATAAAGAAATTAGATATCAGAAAGTGAAGAAGTCGGAAATAATAGACAAACTTGTTGCAAACCTTAAATCAAAATAACAAACTCAAGAACCATAAATCAAATAACAAGTAAGAAATAAAAAATTAATAATTAATAAATAACAAAAGAACAAAAGAACAATAAAATGCAAAAAGAAAGTTTGAAAAAAATAAAATATAGTGACTAATCAAATCATTATAGTAAACAAAATTAATAAGAGAAATAAAATGATTTTTAAAATATTAAGGGGCTGTTTGTTAGTTGCTGAATGGTTTGGTGCAGAATGATTAATTGGTCGGAATGATTAAGAGGCTCTTATGATATATTATAAAATGAAATATGGTTGTCTGGTAATTGTTCAAAATGAAATTAGAGCGTTGAATGGTTAAGGGAGACCCAAGATACAAAATCATTCAGAGGGTTTTTGAATCATTAAGAGGCAGTTTTTTTTTCTGTCAAACAAGATTTACCTCTTAGCGATTCAAAGGTTGTCTCTTAATGGAACTATTAAGAAGTAAACAAAATCCCCTAAGGGCGCGTTTGGTTTGCGGGATTGGAATGGATTTGGAGGGATTTGGATTTCAAATTCATTCCAATCCTTTGTTTGGTTTGCATGAAAGGAATTTGTTGACCGAATTTGAAATCCTTTGACCTCTTTAAAATCCTTAAGTTGATGGATTTGAGAATCCTTTGCAATGGGATGGGATTTCAAATCCCCTCAAATCCAAATCCCTCCAAATCTAAATCCTTACTTGAAATCCAATCCAATTCAATCCATTCCCGCAAAACAAACGCACCCTAAGACTTGGAAGTTAAAGCGAATTAAAGTTTAATTGACCTTTGACCCTTAAAGTAATGACTCCTTAGGACAAAAGTTTAAATGAAATGACAAGAATTCTAGATTTGAGACCTTACCTTTAACTTATTGGGGATCTATTAATAATTTTTTGTTAAAAAAAAATTATTACACCTAAAACTCATGTTTTAATGGGTGATTCTTGGGGGTTTGTTGGGTTTGTGCCCCCTACCCCTTGGTTGTGCATCCGCCACTGCAACAGATAATGTATGAAAAAAATGGTATTTTTAAAATCCTAAAATATGGATATGAGTTTGACCATTTACTAAAGTCGGTGAGTTTTTAAAAGGTCAGAATTTTCTTAGTTTATAACAAGACTAGAAGCGTACTCGCGCAATGCAGCGAAATACATCACGATTTTAATGTTTATTTTTATTTTTTGTTTTTTATTGATTTACAGTACGATTTTGGATGGTTTTTATTGAGTGATAATGGTTTTTTTATATATAAATTTGTTTAATTTAGGCTTAACAATATAATATTTTTTATATAAAAAAATTAAGTAGTTTGTTAAAATTCATTAATTATCTTATATATTTTAAATTTTTTATATTTAAATTGAGATGTTTATCCTGTTTTGATTATGCTTATCAGAATTCAAATTTCATAATTTTAGGATTTTGGGATTAGAGATAAGAATTTTGGGGGATAAGAATGAAATTTATTAATTAGGGTTAAAAACATTTAAAAGTAGTACATATCGCTTCATTAATTGTTTTTTAAGAGATTTTAAGTAGATTAACATTAAATAATAGTACATAATGCTTAATACATCATGATTTTAATGTTTATTTTTATTTTTTATTGATTTACAGTACGATTTTGGATGGTTTTTATTTAGTGATAATGTTTTTTTATATATAAATTTGTTTAATTTAGGCTTAACAATATAATGTTTTTATATAAAAAAATTTAAGTAGTTTGTTAAAATTCATTAATTATCTTATATATTTTAAATTTTTTATATTTAAATTGAGATGTTTATCATGTTTTGATTATGTTTAAATTGAAATTTCATAATTTTAGGGTTTGGGATTAGAGATAAGGATTTTGGGGAATAAGGATGAAATATATTAATTAGGGTTAAAAGCTTTACAGGTAGTACATTAGCTTTTAGTAGTTATTTTTAAGAGATTTTAAGTAGATAACTTTAAATGATATTACATAAAGGTTAGTGAGTTGTAATTAAGAGTTTTTTATACCATCTTTATAATATAGTATAGATATATAAAAAAAAATTAAGTAGTTTGTTAAAATTCATTAATTATCTTATATATTTTAAATTTTTTATATTTAAATTGAGATGTTTATCCTAATTTGATTATGTTTATCAGAATTCAAATTTCATAATTTTAGGGTTTGGGATTAGAGATAAAGATTTTGGGGGATAAGGATGAAATATATTAATTAGGGTTAAAAGCTTTACAGGTAGTACATTAGGCTTTAGTAGTTATTTTTAAGAGATTTTAAATAGATAGCTTTAAATGACATTACATAAAGCTTAGTGAGTTGTAATTAAGAGTTTTTTATACCATCTTTATAATATAGTATAGATATAGATATATGTATAATTTTGATACAAAGAGAAATCATGTGGAGGAAGTAATTGAGAGAGTTAATAAAAGTTGAACAATAGAGAAGATAATCATGGTTGTTTTGATAAGAAGGCAATGAGGATAAGTGAGAATATGAAAAAAAAAAAAAAAAGATTTATTGAGATATAATTAGAACAAATAATTAATGAGACCGATAAGCTACGAACTCAAATAATGAATGAGACCTATGTGTAAGCTTAAATAATAAATAAGACATATGATTTGCAAGCTCAAATAATAATTGGTTGAGTATTTAAATAGGATCTTGCGAGGTGTAGTATAATCCTAATAAAAGATGAAAAGGTTAAATAATGGATGAAAATATTTAAATCGTTTTCTTTTCATTTTTTGTTTGCTCTAAAGCATATGTTAAGATTAAAAGTTTATGGAACATGACAGACATAATATAATTCATTGGATAAATTTAATAGGAAAAATTAATTTATTGATTAGTCACAAAATAATGAAACACAACATAACCCATAAGAACAATAGATAGATTATCAAACAACAATAGAATATCAACTATAGAAGCACAAAGATAGCAAAAGCCAACAAAAACAATTACACAAACAATGTAAGCAAATAACAATAGTCAATAGAAGCAGAAGTAGATAAAATAGTGACAAAAAAACAAATAGCAATAACAAACAGATGAGCTAAAATTTGTTATCTATTGGATTATTGAATAACGTAAACAACCAAGCAATTAGAGATGGCAATAGTTGATATAACTGAACCTTGGTACCACATAAGATATTTAGAGACAATAAGCAATAGCATAAAACGAATGATTAATAACTTTTCTTTATTTTCTTCTCCAGTATAATATCTTAATGCATATTTGGGCCATTGTCTATTAAAATCCTTTTGCCGTTTATTATATACTAATCTTTTTGGGTCTTTTTTTGTACTAATTTTTTTAGACTACTACTATATACTAAAAAAAACTTGGAAGTGGGGGCAATACATCCGTCCCGCCGTCCCCCAGGCCCGAACTGTCCTGTCGGCTATCAGCCCCCATACATGATCTTACGACATCAGAGAAACTCTATCCCTTGTTTCTTTTTTTCGCCCCAAGGAGCATCAAATGCTAAAGAAATATAGGATATTTTCTCTCTCCTAGCTTCATTGCTTGAACTTTTATCTTGTTACTTCCACAATCCTTGATGATGATTGTAATGTTATTTTGATATATAATTTAATTAATTTTTTTGTATCAATTATCAAATATCTAAAATATATATTAGTGAAACTAAACTTAATATGAAATATTTTAGATAAAAAAAATGCTTGTTTGTTTCAAATCCGTTCACTGTTTAATTAAAGCTTCATACATTTTAGATATTTGATAGGTTAACCCATGATTGAAACATTTTTGACAAGATAATCAAAGTAGTCATTTTGATACTTGAAACCATTTAAAATACAGTTGGTAGAGGCGATGGTAGTATTGACAACGTTGGTGGCGGTGATGGTGGTGGTGTTAGGGATGATGGTGATCACGATCGTCATGATGGGATGGAATTTATTAGAGTAACTATGGGCATATAAGTTTTTCTCAATTCTTGATGAAATGGAACTAGAACTCCTTACTAAAACTAAGGAATTTAAATTCCATCGTATGCGGAATTGGAATTCCGTATAGAATCAACCAAACGTATAAACGGAATTTGGTCAATAAAATTGACCATTTTAATTCTTTCAAATTTCATTGGATTACAGTAAACCAAATGCCACCTTAGATAACTAAAGTAATATGGGGAGTTACAAGGATTTAACATTTTTATTGTTCGATTGTAGCATAATGTCATTGTAGATACTTTTGTTACTATTGACGTAATTTTGACGAGGCTTAAATATCGTAACTCTATGGTGATTATGATGTAATGTTGTGATGCACAAATTGTTGAGCTATGTCTATCCTACTTATGCACATTGTTTTATTATTGAAGCCCATAGCTTTTTTCATTACAAGTTATGAAGTCAAAAAGTATCCAGTTATTATTATTGCAACTCACCATACATTATTTGCATACGAAACAATTCGTATAGTACACTTCTGTAATATAACTCTAATTTTGTCGAGATAAGGACTATAATTAGATGGACAAAAAGAAATCGTTTTGGTAGCATGAAATCAAAGCATAAAGCCCAAAATTATTGTAAACATATAATTAGGGGTGGAAATTTTGTACCAAAACCAAACCAGTCAATATGTGTATCAACTATACCAATTAAATTGGTACCAATTACGCTCGATTGATAGTACTATACCAAATATGCAAACTTGGTACACAATATTGAAAGTCGCATATCATGATATCGACTTATTTAATTAATTATTAATTTTAGTATTTTTTTTATATATTGAATATTAAACATTGTTATTTTACCTATTTGTTTGAACATTGCTTATGTTATCTGAAATTTATAATATTTTGTAGGGGTGTGCAGAAAGTCAACCGATCCAATAGGAACCGACCGACAATGATTGGATATCCAATTGTAATTGGATCGGATCGGATCGAAAAATTTGACATCCAATTGGATCGGTGGTTCTTGGATGATGGTCCATAACCGATAAGAACCGACCGAACCGAACCGAATTCACCATCCAATACCAACCGACCGAACCGATATAAACCGACCAAATACTAATTATTAATATAAAATTATATTGTTTATATATAAATTTATAAAAATTATGGAATATTATATTATATTTATATATATGAATTGTTGTAGATTGGATTTAAAACATTGGATGTATCTCATCCGATCATCCATCGGATGTCGGATGGATACAATCCGATCATCCATTGGTTGGATCCAATTCGATCCAATGGACATCCAATTAAAATATCCATTGGATGGAACCGAACCGATCCAATCATCCATTGGATTGAAAAAATCCAAGATCCAATGGATGATTGGATCGGTTCGGTTGGAAAAATCCAACATCCAATGGATGATTGGATCGGTTCGGTTGGAAAAATCCAACATCCAATGGATGTCAACCGATGAACACCCCTAATATTTTGTTTTATATCGTACTGGCCCAATAAAAAGGTGCCAAGAGTTTGATCCAATTCTGTTGGACATTTCGGCCCATTTTATGATAACAACTTAAAGCCCATAAAATAGACCATGAGAAACAAACCCTACAAAACCCTAATTCCTCATTTCTTTTCAGAGCTCGGTAGGTTATAGTGAATAGACGTCTCCTTCACCGGCGGTGACGCTTACGGCTGCTTTTCCAAACTCTACATTCATCACCGTAAGTTTCTAGCTCCATTCTCGCACCATCATATTCGTTTTCATGCATGTTTGATCACATCGTTGATTGTCAGTTTTACGCATGACTCAGTTCATACATCGTTTCTTCGAGTTTACATTATAGATAGTTTTGGTTCCTATATGTAATCTTTTATTCATTTGAAAACGAGTAGTGTAAGAATGATACGCCGTAATTTACTCGATGCGTTTGGGATTTTTTTTGGTAGATTATGAGATCCTAGTATATTTCAATTTAAAGTTTATGTGGACTTCGTTGGTGAAGTTAAAGCACTGTGTTTCTGTCTGATGCTTTAGTTATTAGGTTTTATGCAGTTGTTACATAAGTTGAACTACGAGTAGAACCTGAAATTGTTTGTTTGTAACTGAGTGAATGTCAAATCTGTATTATTGTAAGGAATCAGATGTCATAATTTCATCATAGGCTTATTTTACAATGAATTTACGATAATGTTATTGGTGAATTGCTATTTTGCATCGGAATTTTGTTATTCTATAGAAATAAGTTGGCTTCATTTCTTATTTGAACTTTTGAGAACTAGTCTTAATCTAGAAAGACATGGACTAAATGTGTTTTTTTCTACATATTTGTGTTGTTTTATTTGTAATGGAGTAATTGAAGGCTGTATTGATTTGACAATATGTGTTTTAGTGAGAAGAAATGGTTGAAGTTGCTAAGGCAGGACAAGTTGTTCCTGAGTCCGTATTGAAGAAGCAAAAGAGAAGCGAGGAATGGGCTTTGGCAAAGAAGCAAGAGTCTGAACTCTTGAAGAAGAAGAAAGCTGCTGACAGAAAGTTGATTTTCAACAGGGCTAAACAGTACAGCAAAGAGTATGAGGATCAGGTATGGTAATTTCTGCTGCTTGTTTTGAGGTCTGTGGTTTTAGGGGAGTTGGTTGTTTTGTGGGCGGGATATATTGGGCTTGTTTAGTTTGGTTGTTTTGATTACTGATGTATGTGGGTTTTGTTTCACATCGCAGCAAAAGGAGCTAATCCAGTTGAAGCGTGAAGCAAGGTTGAAAGGTGGATTCTATGTGAATCCTGAAGCGAAGATGTTGTTCATCATTCGCATCCGTGGGTGAGTGTTGTCTTCTTATTTCAATTTTCATAACTTTTGTTTCTGCTTGCTTTGATCCCAATCTTTTTTAATCTTTTGCAAATGATACAAGTGTATGACTTTCTGTTATTGTGTGCAATGTTCAGTATCAATGCTATGGACCCTAAGTCAAAGAAGATCTTGCAGCTCTTACGTTTGAGACAGGTAATTTTCCAAGCCACAAAGTTATATGCTTAATGTTGTTTCGTTTGACTGTTCTTTTGTGTGGAAAATATGTTGATGATCGAGGAATATATGTGTAAAGAGGGAACCCAAAAATTGAAGAATAGAGGAGCCTCTATCAAAGGTTGGGTCAAAAAAAATAGATGACCCATATTTGAATGTAGCCACCTTTATAATCATGGATTTAGTTTGGATAAAGTGTAAATGCCCATATTATTCACAACCGTGGGATTAAAAAAGATGGATGGTTCAGATGGGCTCTTTTCTTTTATGCAGTTTTCTCATTGGGTAGTTAAGGAAACGAACGTGATTGAATGGGTGCTCAGTATTATATTCAATTATATGTCTTCTTGGTTCTGTTCTAAAGTTAAATTCATCTTTTACCCATGTGTTCAGGGTCAAAGAGAATTTAATTTAGTTGTATTAGCCTTTGTGGCTCTTGATGGTTAAAGATACACGTCTCTTGCTGTTGACTGATGACTTCATGAACACACTCTCATAAAACCAATAAGGAGATTTATCTGGTTTTATATTGTTGTTTTAATTGCAATCCGATTGGGAAATGAGATTCATGGAACTTTGTAAAAATTTCATTGAACCCTTATATTTCTTCTTGTTCTGGTATTTTTCATATATGTGTTTTGATCTTTTTGTTTCTAATAATCAGATATTTAACGGTGTCTTCTTGAAAGTCAACAAGGCAACATTGAATATGCTGCACAGGGTGGAGCCATATGTTACTTACGGGTGCGTATCTTTGCAAGTGGATTAGATTATTTGTTCGAGCTTTTCATTCCCAATTATTCATTGAATACATCCTTCCTTCTTCACAGGTACCCAAATTTGAAGAGTGTTAAAGAACTTATTTACAAGAGGGGGTACGGAAAGCTCAACAAACAAAGAATTCCCTTGACGGACAATTCCATTGTTGAACAAGTCTGTTTTCTTTTTCTGCTCTCTTTTACTACTTGTTATTTACTATTTCACCTTCATGAACTAAACTAAACCAAACTAACCCAGAGGGCAAAAAGACGAAAATGGCCTTCACTTAACGGCAGCAGTAAATGGCCCAAACGATCATGTAATGTTGATCAAGTGATTAATATGTGTTTGTTGGGATGGATTACAGGGTCTTGGTAAATTTGGGTTGATCTGTGTGGAAGATCTGATTCATGAGATCTTGACTGCTGGTCCTCACTTCAAGGAAGCCAACAACTTCTTGTGGCCATTCAAGCTGAAAGCACCTTTGGGTGGGTTGAAGAAGAAGAGGAACCATTATGTTGAAGGCGGAGACGCTGGAAACCGTGAAGATTATATCAACGAGCTCATCAGGAGAATGAACTAGATACATCGGCTCTTTGGTAATAGGCTCTTTTGCTTTGCTTCCCGTAATCGATCTCTTGTGAGGAGGAATTTTTGGATTTTATGCTTTACTACTTTTGCAACATTATCATCATATCCATGGTTTTGCTTCGTCTTATTACAACCAAACATTTGTGTTTCTTTCTACTTCATTATGTGGGTCACAGAATCTTTGGTCTTAAGTTTAATCCACCACATAAACTGAAGAGCTATGTATGAATGCTAAGGGGATTTTTAGCAAGCACTCTATAAGTTGTTGGTTTCATTAAGCTGCTAACAAATAGGTCGTAAGTGAGAGATAACGCTTCTACCCGGTAAGTGTTTACCTGGTAAAAAAACGTTTAACAAGTCATTTTAATGGTTGAGAATGTTACATGAGTTTTTAAAGTGCTAACTCATTAAAGTCCCTTCTTTCCTAAGTATAGCTTTTGGAGCTAAACTAGTGGATGGGGAGTAGTTACATATGGCTGCTTGGGTTGAACTACTGGAAATTAATGACCCTTTGGCTTTGAAACTTCTTTTTTACTTGTTCAATAATCTCATCAGCACAAGTTTATTATATCAAACCCAAATAATCAAAAATCGAGGTTTACAGTAGCAGGTATTTTCCAAGGATCTAATTGACGAGTTACGGTAGGTCACGATATTTTTCAAAACGTGCCATAAGGCAAAGAGATACACACACACATATATATATATATAGTGGAATGATATTTTGCAATCCTGATTACTTTGGAAACCGAAATCAACCAATTAGTGAATTTCTTTTATTTTTATTTTTAATTGAAAAGGTTATTTTTGTCTTTTACATTATTTCATAATATATATGGTAACTGTTATTATTATTATATTAATAATTATTTAATTTTAATTTAGCTTATATATGGTAATAATAATCATTGATTAATTTAAAAATGAGATATTTAATTTAGGTAAATTATTTAATTTTAATTTAACTTATATATGGTAATAATGAAACAATAATACTAACACAATGAACCTGATTAATCTATTTTAATTATGAAACAATAATGTTAACACGATGAACCTGATGAATCTATTTTCATATACGGATATGCAACTGAACAGGTAATGAAACAAAAATGAAAAGTTAACAAAAATGACACAAATTCATCATGTTTCATTATGAAACAATAATGCTAACACGATGAACCTGATGAAATCTGTAATCCAATGAAATCTGTAATCCACAAATTCATTCTGTTTCATCACAATATTAGATTGCGTGGGAAATTTTATAATAAAATGAAATTAAAAAAAACATTTTCTTACATTTTAAAAGAAAAATAATTTTTTTGATGAAAAGACAAATGTTCCACGTTTTCATAGTAAAAAAAATAACAAAATTTAGATTGCGTGGGAAATTTTATTTTGGTTTCAAGTAATATAAATAAAATAAACCTTTATTGCCATATTTGAGACACAAAATCAAAAGACATATTTACCCTTTTCATCTATTATTTTTATTTATTATTAATAAATTAATTAATTTATTACCATATATAATTCAAATGAATCTTAACCATTGATTATAAAGATCAATGATTGAAATTTGGTTTCCAAAGTTTCCAATGAAACTTGGTTTCTAATTGATACCACCCCTATATATATATATATATATATATATATATATAAATATATATATATATATAAATATATATATATATATACATTCACACACACTTTTGTGTTAGTGTTTTGAATAAAACTGTAGAACAAATTAAATTTAAGAAAACCAAAAAGGAAAGAATAACATAGATATCAAATATATAGAGCTCATAGAAAGCTGATATCAATAATGTAAAATGGGGATCAAGTATATACACTCTATTTTCTTCAATTTTCAAAGAATTTGTGTTTGACTTTTTGTGTAAGGAAATGAACCAAGTATTTATGTATTTAAGATTTTAATTTTTAAGTTTATTTTTTATATTTATTCAAGTCTTACTTCGCGTACATAATTATCATTTATTCTTCAAATTATATATTAGAAAAACCCCACACCTTATAAAATAATGCGTCATAACACATTATAATGCAAGTCAAGCCTTAGAGTGGAGTCACATGGGTTAACGGGGTGGCGAAGCCAAGCCATGACGTCATAATGTGCCATTATGAGGCCATACCTAGTTATTTAGAATCATGGTATCTTTCCAACCCAAAAGAAAATCAAACCAAGGAAGGTGGTGTTTGGTGTGGACATATATTTTATCCGTAGAATGATAAAAAAAACCTATATTTTGGCTATGAAGTTTGAACACTTTGAAAAAAAAAAACAGAAGCTGAAAGAGGAAAGAAAATCAAGACGAGAAATTGAAAACGGAAAAGATTTAAGGTCATAGAAAAGTAAGGAGCATCGTATTATCAAAAGTTGGCACAAAAGAACATAAAGAAGGTAAGATTGTGACATAACCTAGCCTCTTTAAGTCTTTGCCAGCCTATCTTTCGGCTCCCTACCTTCTACCTTGAGCGCCCTTTGTCTCGACTAGGTTAACTACATGTCTCTATCGTCTAGCCCTAGTCCTTGGAAATGCTAAAGGCTTCCATGTCCATCTTCAGTTGCTCATTCCACGTCTTACTCACCTCATTCCCTCAACCATCACATTTTCTACTTTGCTCAACTGCTAATCATCTCCTGCGAACGTGTCTAAACCATTGCAGTCTTTCCTCTCTCCTTTTATGGTTTCATCTAAGCATTCTCATTTCTGCTACTTTCAAAAAGAATAAAAATAAATAAAAAAATAACAACTTCCTCTCATGGCCCTTTCTTGTCACCTAACACTTCAACTCATATAACATAGTTGTTCTCATGAATGCTTTGTAGACTTTTTCTGTTAGTTTTTGTGAGACCTTGTTACATAACACTCTAGTGGCAACCCTCCATTTGTCACCCTATCTCTATGTGATGTTTTTATGTTATTTTTGACCTTGTTCTCTTTTATACCATGTAGTCTAGATACTTAAACTAATTGTTTTGGGGCATCATTTGGCCCCCAATATTGATTTCCACCCCTTGTCAATACACTTCCTGCTGAAGTTGCACCATACGTATTTGGTCATAAAGCGGCTAATGCAAACCTTATGTTTCCAATGCCACCCTCCACTGCTCCTCACCTCCACCTTCGAATATACAACCGGCATAATGTCGTCTACAAATAACATACAAGGGAATACTCCCATAGATCTCTCATGAAATATCATCCAAAATCATAGCAAATAGAAAAGGACCTACTATTGATCCTTCGTTTAATTTTATCGCCACTAGGGTCCTGAAGAAAGTCATAAGTTGTCCGTACATATCTCCTAGATCGCCTTGACATATCTCCATGACACCCTTATTTGTGCCATGGAACTCTATCATAGGTACTAGGGTTGTAAACGAACAGAACGTTCAGCGAACTGTTCGGCGGGAAGTTCGTTTATTTAATAAATTAACGAACATGAACACATTTTTTTGTTCGTTTAGTTAAATGAACGAACATGAACAATGGTCTCATTCGTTCATTTACGTTCGTGAACGTTCGTTCATTTATATTCGTTAATGTTCGTTCATTTATGTTCGTTTATATATATAAATATATTTATATATATTATGACATTAATTTGTCAAAGCATTAATTAAATTAATTTTTAAAAATTCCTTTTTTATACCTCCTAAGTATCCGTTTTTAAAATTTTGTTATGTTATTTTTTACGAACGAAATTATGAGTAACGGTGGTTGTTTTTTATTCATTTATGTTCGTTCGTTTACGTTCGTTTATGTTCATTTACGTTCGTTCGTTTACGTTCGTTTAGCTCTTGATGAACGAACATAAACGAACACGAACAAACATATTTTCTTAACGAACGAACATGAACACAAAAAAATTCGTTCGTTTACCGTTCGTGTTTGTTCGGTTAAGTTAAACGAACGAACACAAACAAGCCTCTGTTTGTGTTCGTTCGGTTCGTTTACAACCCTAATAGGAACCCTCTAGATTCATAAACACCATTTTTAAGTTCCTAATATGAATTTTATACTCCTCCATGAGGCATGTGGATTGCCTCAACCCATGGACAAAAAGCCATAAAACCTATAACTCAAACCCATGTTTCTCCCAAACCCAAAACAACCTACCTACAATTTTGGGCTTTAAAACAACACATAAATTAATAATAGTTAGCATTCAGTTTTCAAACCCCAAAAGCTTATTATTTGAAGCATTGTGGTATTTAATGCTAAATAAATCTCAGCAAGGACAAAAACCAATTACTACAAGAATGGTAGTGGTAAATAATAATACATGTTTTTTTATATATATTAGTATAAGTTATGGGGGTGTCACAAGAGCCACCAATAATGGAATTTTGGAGGTAAGTGGGATTGGGTGCAGGCAAGGGGAATCTCTGTCTCCTGTCACTCCCATTTTTTGTAAATGTATCCTTCCTTTATAAACCACAAATCTATTTAGTTTAATGAATGTTTTATTTTATAAATATTTCAATTGTTTTTTAATCTAAAACTATGACAATGAATAATCAATTCTAATTATCGTGGTTTGCAAAGGGTGACTATTAGGTTGGCAATGGGTAAAGGATAAACTCATTACCGGTTATATTTCGATCCGTTGGATAAGAATATGGATAAAGATTTTTTTTGCGTTACCTGCTTACCCGACATTTTGGTGGATAATATATTTGATAAACGTTTTTTTCTCATCTATTACCCATTACCTATTATGAGATACACACACATACATATACATAATCATAAAAAGTTGAATATTAATATTTTTCTTTTTATTATATTATAATTGTATTTAAAAATATATTATAATGTTTACTAGAACAATTTAGATATACAATAATAACTATATTTATGAAATCATATTTTACTTATATGTTTGAGGTTTAATAATATTATTTGTAGTTCATAATAATAAAATGTTTGTTTTACCACTTGTCCATTACCTATATATTATCCGCTATTTTAATAGGTAATACCCGCTCTTTTAAAATAGAAAGGGCAAAAAAATAACATTTACCTTATCCATATCCCACCCTCTATAGACCTTGGCCTATATATATGTATGTATAATAACAAGTTCAAATGATAACCATAAAAAACCTAGAATCAAACTATTTCATGAATTATTTATAAATTGTTGTAGGATTATGTGTCATCATCAAAAGGAAGTGATTGATATAATATTTTCCTAGTATTAGAATTTACCATAATTAATGTTTCCTTTTCTTTGTAAACTTCTCCCTATTTAAAGGACTTATGATTAATGAGAATTTCAGATTTCATTATCTTTCTATTATATTGTTATTTTGTTTCGTTTTTCCTTTAACACGTTATCAGCATGATGCTCGTCTGTGCTACTGTTTCATCAAATGAATTACAAGAATGACAAAGCCAGAAACAAACTCGAATCATGCTTTGAAGGATGAATGAAAAAAAATCCATATGACGAGGTAAAAAGTCTTTCTGTATTCTTGAGTTTTTCATCTTTATCATATGCATGATTTTCTTTTGAATTTGCTTAAATATATGAGGATGAACGGGGCATGACCTTAAGCATGTGTATGAACCTAAACCATATAACTGTGTATAATTTTAAACTCATGATATACTTACTCTATGGGTTAGATATTTGTGTTCCTTCGGTTCTCATTATAAGAGGCAAAATAATAATAATAATAATCATTATTGCTATGTTAACTTGTATCTTATGCAATAAGGATTGTACGTCTTTATATGTAATTATATATATATATATATATATATATCCTTATGTAATTGATATTAAAAAAAACAGATATTTGATTCATTTATCTTTTCTTATTAATTTATATCATGACTGATTAACATATTTAGATGTGATCCAATTATTTTAATTTTGGATACTATTGATTTTAATTGTTAATGTTAATTTATTGGTTCAAAGTTTATTATAGACGTATATTTATGACATTTACATATTAAACTTGTTAATTTTTTTTAACGGAATATGTTTATAAAATGTATTGGATTATATTTAAGGCAATTATTATGCACATTTTGAAGGGTCGATGTGTGGAAAAAAAAAACTATTGAATTTAATTCAGTATGTTTTAGGTCTTATAAAATTATTATAATTGCTTGCCATATATGTTTTGTTACTAAATATTGGAGCAAAATTATAAGCGTATCATAGTCAGAATAAATTCCTAATAATGACGATTGTATTGCTTATTTCCAAAAACATTATTCTTATATTAGTTATAAATCATCCTCATGTTATAATATTTTTTTGGAAGTTACACTTCCAATCTCCATATATCCAAAAATGTTAGTAAGATATTAAACATTTGAATTTGACTTAAGGTCAAAACCAATATTTATTTGACTCATAATAAAATCTCTCAAAATATCATTAAAGTATTAAAACATTGAAGTTGACTTCATATGTCAAACTCGTATTCTTTTTGGTCTCATACCAAAATCTCTATAATTAGTAATGTTATCATCAAATTAAATAATCGCAAGACATCAAAAGGATTTTGTCAAACAGGTGTAAATAGCCCTAAGGTTTGTAGGGACTTAAGAAATCCATATGATTCCCCTACTACCTGGAAATCCAATAGATTGAGTGATTTCTTTTCACAAATTGAAATATTGATTAAGTATTATCAACAAAATGTAAGCATACAAAAATCCAATGTTGTTATGATAAAAAAAATTCATACATAAAATAATAGTAATAACCATGATCCATTGTCTTATCAAACAGAAAATCATATATTATCTCTTATATATGTAAATAGTTGAAACAACTCATCCCTAAATCAACGTCGTAAACTCAAAAGAATCTGAGTACCATAAATGAGTATATAAATCTCACTTTAAAAAGTACAAAAAATTATCTAAAGTCCATCAACTCCTTATTGACCCTAAAACCAATCATCTTGAAAAGGTACAAACAAAAACCTTCATGCTTTGAGACGACATATAGATCCTAACTTTCATAGGAATACATTTATTAGAAACCCCCCAAATAACTGTGGGATGTCCCGAAAGGGAGGATCGGGTGTATTCATGAATATGTACTTCCCGAACTAATCGTACAGTGGAATGAAACCCACTTACTCGATTACAAAAAGTTAACTGATTTCAACAAAGAAATGTTATATCCAAAACGCGTCTCAATCTCTGTGGCAAGGAACTCACAGAAGATGACATGATTCTTAACATTATTTCCACCTTTCATATATCAAAAATATTAATGAACTAAGATAAGTTGGAAAGTAACCTTTAGACAAACTCATCAACATACTGCAAGTGGTTGAGAGACATAACAAGGTTCTTTCGAATAACAACACCACATATGTCGAGACAAATAAAATTCTCGAGATCAATAATGAAAGCATTAAAGGTGGAAACAACTCCAAAGAACAGAGAGTTAAAAACAATTTCACACATGTGACATTTATCCACTATGTGGACGAAACCCTAGAACGGGGTCAGGGTATTGGTAAGAGTCGGGAATGATTTTTCAACATCTGGAGTAGAGATACAACTACTGCCCCATGTGATAATGGACAATCAAATAAGAAATGCACTAAAGAGTTCTCTTGTAAAAAAGGAAACACGTTGAAAATAAACTATAACATATTAATTTAATATTTAATATTTATTTGAAATTAAATTTAAGTATCAAAATTAATTTCTTTGCTAAAGTAAAATCGAATATGTAACCATTATAGATGTAAAGAACTACATCTAAATAAATAACAAAACTATTAATATTCTCCGTTCCATGTATGAATGTATCGAGGAGAACTTGAGTTTTTGTAGAATATTCCACACAATCTAAAATGATAGACAAATACATGTTACTTAGACGATAGCGTACAAGATTAATAGAAACCTTGTAAAGATATTCGTATCAAATTGAAATGGAAATGAGCATATATACATGAGTTCTAATGAATATGAAAGTAAACATATCATGAAAACTAATGTGTCAAACTAGTAGATTATTGGGTCATCGAAACATATTTTGTCACCAATAAAGAACTTTGGGGGAAATAACACATATATGTTTCGACATGACCATGTGGGATACCATGGTTATGACATAGTGATCTGTGTATTGCAAAATACACATAGACACATTCTCTTTCGAGTGAAAGGCGGAATGAGGCAAATTGCAACTGTTGACTTCTGCAGCATAAGAAACAACATTGCCATCATAATATGCCCTCTCGAATACCTAAAACTTTTGTATATACCATAATCCTTAGCCAAGACAGGAATGAGATCATCCTAAAACTAAGGACATAATACAAAAATATTCCATTGTTACAACGAATACAAGGTGATATTTATGGACATAAACATCCAGAATGCGGGACATTAAAGTACTTTATGGTTATGGTTTTGACACGATGAACGCATGTCGTATTATTGTCCACATGAAATACTGCACTCCTAGCACTAGCTATACGTTTAAGGGTTCACCACTCTGATTATCTCATCAAGTCTACATGACTTGGAATGCTGGAGAATTTACATCATAAGGATTTGATGTTAATTGAATATGAGGATCAATGTAGAGTTTCCTATACCCCATGTGTATATATAAAATGGTCTCATAGAAGTTGTTATCAAAAGAATATGATGACGTCTATGGTATTAGTAATGCGCACCAATTTACCCATATCTACCTGGGGTTATGCAATTATTATATGCAGTTTTTTTTCTTTTCGTTTTTTAGACCCACTGCTTGCTAACCAGCCTCATGCGTACCAGTTGGTAACTGGATATAAACCTGATAGTTTACATTTACGCATGTTTGGTTATGTAGTATATGTACCAATTGCACCCCCACAGCGCATTGAAATGGGTCCGTAAAGACGATTTGGTATTTGTTGGACATGAATCCCCAACAATTATCCGCTAATTAGAATATTTGACTAGTGATCTCTTTACCGCTAGATTTGCGGGTTGTCACTTTCATGAGACAGTCTTCCCGTCGTTAGGGGGAGATAGGAAAATTGATTTTTCCGTGGAAACGACAGGAAGTGTCATTGAATATTCCCACTCTGTCTCATTTTGATCCCCAAAACTTCACAACATAATGTTGAAGTCAAACGAATCAGACTCGATACCTGATACGTTTAATGCTATTCCAAAAGTGACAAGATCACATATACGAGCTGCAAATATACTCACAAAGTTAAAAAGTCCCCAATAGGGGCACAACGCCATTGGAAAGTGCGTTGCAATCACACATAGTGGAGGTGTGGTTGAGGTCGTAGCTACCAAATGGAAGTGGTGGAAGTTACTTGGTTCGATGGATACTATTCTAAAGGAAGAGAATAGTTAGGCACATCCATTTATCATCAATACACAAAACTCTCATGAGATTGTCTCTAATTATAATTATGTCCATGAATCATCACTGGAGGACGCTCCAAAGTTAATATGATTCTAGAGATGAAAGAAAATCTTAAAATGAACTATGAGAGTACATATGAGTCGATGGACAGTTCATATATACTCATTGATGACTTATCATATATACTATTGCTCATAAGATGATAGAGCACAACGACATCGAACCACGCTCAGTTGAATAATATCAACAAATAGCATATTGACCTAAATAAACAATCCAGAAAGAATTATATTCTTTGACAAAGGATCGGGTATTTGGTCTGGTAGTGCTAACCCACCAAGTGTAAAGCTCGTAGGACATAACTAAGTCTTTGTCATATAGCGTAATGCGAATAATGAAGTCCTAATGTTTAAGGCTCTCCTTTGGCGCAAGGTGTCTCATAACGCCCTGGATTGACCATGATGAGACTTACTCTCTCATGATGGATGTTATAACATCCGAATAATTTATTAGTCTAGTAGTTTTCGAAGGACTGGAAATGCAACTCATGGATGTGGTTACTACATGTCTCTATGGGGATCTAAATTTAGAGATGTATAAAAGCATTCGATGATATTACATTATCAAAATCAAGTAACTCTAAACCACAAAATGCTCTTGCAATAAAAGTAAAACGCTCATTTTATATAGTGAAGCAATCTATATGAATGTTCTATAACCACCTAAGTAGATACTTGATTGGGAAAGTATATAATAACGATGAATTGTGCCCTTGCGTATTTATTTAGGAAAACAAATTCTAAGTTTTCAGTGTAGCTCTATATGTCGATGTTATGAACATAATAGGCACTCTTGATGAAATAAGAGAAACAACAAGCTACTTGAAATCTGAAATTGAGATGAAAGATCTTGGGAAAACTTGGTTTTGTCTAGCTATTTGAGCTAGAACATCAAGTTTGTGAAATATTAATTCACCGATCGCATATGTCCAGAAAATAATCAGGCAATTTAATATGGACAAAGCGCATCCGGTTAGCACTCCCATGATCGGTCGAAGTGTCGGATATAAGGAAAGATCCATTTCGTCTAAAAGGACGATGACGAAAAATGTTGGGAGTTGGAATTCCCTATCTAAGTACAATATGCGCATTATTGTACTTAGCACAATTCTCTTGACCGTATATTGTATTTCTCAGTGAATTTGTTAGCTAGATTTAGCCCAGCGCCAACGCAACGTCATTGGAATGATATCAAATGAATCTTTTGAAACCATTGACATAGACTTATACTTTCCCTATAGAAAGAAAAATGGGATTGATAATGAAACTTCAATACTTACTTAGAATATAAGCAGCAAAAATACTAGCTCTTATAGAAAAACACCAAACAATGTCTGGTATGTCTTTGTTGATATTAGGTATCTGTCTGACCTATACAAAGGTTGTTCCCAAACTGGATAAAGAATTATCACAAGGAACACGCCGATTGCTTGGAAGTGAATTAAGCAATCCTTTGTAACTACCCCTTGAACTAATCCAAGAATATTACTCCCCATGATAATTAAATAATGTATATGATTAAGGATTATCATTGCATATATTAGAGGAGCTAGTAATTATGGGTTCAACCAGTATCCTACTTGCATATATGAAAATAATGCATCATGTATCGAAGAAATGAACATAAGATACATCAAATATTCTACTTAAGTCTTATACAATCAGCAATAAGAAAACTCTCATCGAGATTCAATTGAATCAAGTAAGATGTCAGGAGAACATGACACATTTTACCAAATCATTACCTAAAACCATATATTGGGAAACATGTAGAAAGCAAGTACAAATGTTTTCCAAACTCCCTTGATTAATGCACGAATCAGGGGGAGTAATAGACAAAAGGGGGAGTCTACTATATTTGTGATATTGGGATGTTGTGCTCTTTCCTTCAACCAAGGTTTTTTTTCCCATTGGGTTTTGTTCCTTGGTGTAAGGTTTTAGTGAGGCAACTGTTTATATACCATCATGCTTTCCTAACTCTCATGATTAATGTACGAATCTAAGAGAAAACTAGACTGAAGGAAAAGTCTATATATTGTAAAGAAACTAGTGCGTTGTACTCTTTCCTTCGTCCTATTTTTTTATCCCACTGGGTTTTTATTTTGGCGTAAGGTTTTAACGAGGCAACAAATTGTGCACCATCACTCCTTTGACTCGGCACAAGGGGGAGTGTTGTAGGATTATGTGTCATCATCAAAAGGAAATGATTGATATAATATTTTCCTAGTATTAGAATTTACCATAATTAATGTTTCCTTTTCTTTGTAAACTTTTCCCTATTTAAAGAACTTATGATTAATAAGAATTACAAATTTCATTATCTTTCTATTATATTGTTATTCTGTTTTGTTTTTCCTTTAACATAAATAACCCTAAAAACATTTATTTCATTCATATTTTTTTTCATCCGAGGCACTTATCTATCATGAATATGAATGATTTGTTTTTTGATTCTAAAAATATTTAGGGTTCTTATTTATACTTGCGTTTGCATATGTAAATATTAGAGAAAAAGGAAATATGTATGTAGGTAGGGTATGAAGAATGCAAGGGATCCTATGTACAACTTAAAAAAAGTCCATAAAGTTAAAACTAACTTTAACTTTGGTGGTTAATGCTTTACTACCCAAATGCCATGCCACTGCCACTGCCACCAACTACATATCAATCACTCACCATTCTATAATAAGCCTTAATTAATCAATTAATTCCAAAATGAATTAACTATCCATTACAAATCTACTCAAAACATTTACTACTACTAATCTACAATAAATAAATATTTCCTTCACCTTTTCAGTAGCCAGTGGGGAACTCACACTTCCCGAATTCTGCAAAACACCATTCAAACATTCAGTAATAATAATAAACAAGTGTTTTAAAATCATAATGTTTTCTTTATTTATGGTCATAATCAAAGATTTGATACCCCTTCACTCTAAAATAAAATCTTCACTACTTTTGACTTCAAAATTCTTGTTATTTCTTTAACTTTTGGGAGCAAGTGTGTATGTTAATGCTAAATTTCTTGAAAACCCAATTAAACAATGCTAAATTTCTAACAAAATCCGACACAACCAACCAAGATTAGTAGTGATTTATGCAATAAAACAAGTTTTCAAGGCTCACACTTGGTTGCAACTAATTAATTAATTTAGTGGACTGAAGTTTTGTTATTTCAAGTTTGAGCCCTAAAAGGTATCACCACTTATTGAATATTCATTCATTCATTCATCATATACTGTATTCAATTAGGCCCATAATCCAAAAGCATCTTCTTTTGTACTACTACTACTTTATTTGGTCCACACCAACATCATGTCAGACAAGGACCACCGTCAAACTACATCCAGGTGCGCATGTTAGTCAATGCCCATTAAATAAAATCTACTCTTTCCCAAACCTTCACGGTCTCTATGTTCTTGAAATTACAAAAACTTAATATTAAAATATAATCTCATTTTTTATGTAATCATCTTCGTATGTCTTCTTCATTTTGAAATAACATTTGCTTTCAAAGACAACAAACCACATTTACTTTGATTAACCCAAAACATAATGTCAAAAAGACTTTCTTTCTAATGTTCATCTAATTGGTATTTACTTAAATCACCTTCTATACAAATAATCTTTACAAAACAAATTTTATATTGAACTTTTTTTACAAGACACAATGTTTTACAGTTTGGTACACGAGATGAATATTAGACATGACTGAACAAAATTTTATCTCATGTTAAGAAGTATGACATTAGGCTGAGATGAGACATGACTGAACAAAATTTTATCATATGTTAAGCATGACATTAGGCTGAGATGAGACATGACAAACAAACACTTATCCCATGTTAAGCATGACATTAGGCTGAGATGGCCATGACAAAATAAAAACTTATCCCATGTTAAAGCATGGCATTAGGCTGGGATGAAACATGACAAAACAAAAACTTATCCCATGTTGGGCATGACATTAGACTAGGATGAAACATGATAAAAACAAAAAGTATCCCACGTTAGGCATGAGATTACACTATAGAATGAGACATGACAGAATAAAAACTTATTCCATATTTGGTATCACATTAGACTGGGATAAAAGATGACAAAATAAAAACTAATCTCATGTTTGGAATGACATTAGGAGATACTTACTCAGATAGGACACCACCTAAATGGGTGGAACAAAATTGGTAAACTACTAAATTGCCCTTAAGAAATCAAAATCCTAAAACCCTCCAAGGCTCCAAAATACTTATAATCCATCTACTACAATACAATTTATTGCATAATTTCTAAAGTGCCATCTATATTGTCATTTCTTCCCATGTGTCATTTCAGAAAACCGCTAAACTATAGGCCTATATCATATCATGTCCTTTGCAAGTACATATATCAAAAACACCCTAAATAATAAACTCTAAAGTTCATTGAACTAATTTTTGTCTTAAATATTATCATGTTTCTAATTACATCACGTATCAATTACTTAGTATTTAAATTAATTAAATTAGCGAGAATTTAACATAGTCTAATAATGATTTTGACTTTTGTATATGAAATAGAAATGATAGGGGTACGTACTAGGTGGCTGTGTAACCGTATGTGCGGCCCCACCAAAATAACACGATCCAGCTGCACGTCCCGTCTTCTGATAATAGCTATTGAAGGCGAACGATGCGTGTGCATCTACCGTGTTAGGATCGTAACACGTGGATCCCGGTTGAATCCAACGGCAGTCCGCACCTCCTTCCCCACACGCATAATCTAGAGCCGCCTGCAGCCTATCTTTCCCCACATCACTCGCTACACACCACGTCTGACCCGAAACAGACCCGGATCCGGACCTAGACCCGTTCGTCGGAGTTGAAACCCTCACTCGACCTCCGCCAACATCACCGCCGACCGGCGATTGTTTGTCTCTGTAATCCTTCAAATCCTCCGCCGTGAAAGGCACATTGTAGACCTTCTGCTGGTTCGGGTAAAACAAACCGTAATTCCGCTCCGACGACGGTCCGTTTTTACTGTTCTCGTTGAAAAGTGCGAAGAGAAAAACGGTGAGATCTGCTTTCGGTCGGAGAGGTGTACCGGCGCCGGTGAGGATGCGTTTCACTAGGTTACCGTTGTAAGCAGCGGCGTTCTCGACGCTAGCTCCGATCTCGTTTTCGTCACCTTTAGACGGCCAACCGGTCTCCGTTACAACCAACGGGATATCGTCATACTTCATCGCCGACATCGCTGCAAAAACGGCGTCGATTTGAGCATCGAAGAGGCTGAAGTAACGTAAACCGTTGCCGGCGTCGGGAACTCCAGGATTTTCACGGAAAAGTGCGTAATCGAGAGAGATGACGTCAGAGTTCGACTCGTATGCAAAATACGGGTACGCGTTGACCATGAGATAAGATCCGGTTTGACGCAGGAGTTCGAACATCGGTTTGAAAACGGATTCGATGAGTTCGGGTCGGAAGGATCCGGCTGACGACGGGTACGAACTCTGTAACGCACTCAACGCAACCGGCGACGAGATTTTGATATCGGAATGGAGATTAAATTTCACGAGAGCTTGGTGGAGGTTTTTCATGGCAGGTACCAGAAACCCGGTGGTGTTCTTGGGGTCGACGAATACCTCATTACCTACGGCGATGGCTTCGATTTGCGTGTGTGGATGGTAAGCGGCGACATTGCGTTGGATCCATTTGTAAGCAAACGACTGTTTTCTGGCGGCGGCGGAGAGGAGTTCGTTGGGGAGATCGACGGTGACCTTGATGCCGGATCCGGATAATGATTTGAGGACAGCGGGGTCGGTATCGTAGACTTTAACGCGGTGGATTCGTTGAGATTTGAGGAGGTTAACGACCTTGGAAGGTGATGGTAGATTGTTGGCGATTCGACCATAGTTGACACCGATTGAACCACCATCTGCGTAAAATGTAAATTAAAAAAAGCAATGTATGTAAGAATACAAGAGATGTGTAGGATGAGATGAATAGTATGTGAAGGTACCTGCAAATGTGAAAATGGCGAGGATGAAGAGGGAGGAGAGTAGTGGTGCGACTGCCATGGTCGCTCTGGTTTGTTGGTCCGAAAATGGAGTAGAGGTTTTTTTTAATGGATGGTGGCGCCAGGTTTAGAGAGAAGAGCGGATGCTAAATTTTACACTAACAAAATTGGTATTTTAGCGTTTTCTTATCCATTATCACTGCATTCACATAAAACCAATTCTATTTTAGAGACTAAAATAAAGAGTTTATTGGAGAGGATTTAGATAGTAAAATATTGGAGAGACCAATTTAAGAATGTAAAATAGTAATCACCAATCTGAACCTAAAAAATACGGATGTAGTAATATTATGGTAAAAATAAAAGAGAAATAGTTAAGCCATTGTTTTGATGACCATAAGGTAACTTATTTTCTGGAAACATGTTTGGATGGTCATAAGCTAACTTTTTGATAAGCTATGAGGAGCTTTTTTGTGATTATTCTAATTATGTCCCTCATTAATATTCATAATTATATATTAACTTTTAATTATAAATAAATAATTAATGTTATTTTTGGTAATTTAAATGCTTAAAAACTAGTTTTTGTCAAACGTGATTTTTTCATCAGTTAGCTTATCAGTTACCAAACATAGCCTAAATGTATCCACATATGTTGCTAAGGCTATGTTTGGCAAAAAAAAACTAGCTTATCAGCTAGCTTTATAAGCTAGTGTACATGTTTGGATGACCATAAGCTAGCTTATTGAAACGCTACTCAAAATAGCGTTTTGAAAAGCTAGCTTATCAGCTACAAGCTAGCTTATAAGCTAGTTTGCCAAACAAAGCCTAAATGTATTTTTATCTATCAATTTTTTTTTATATATATACATCAAGATCAAGATTTATTTCTTATATTCTTAAATGCATGATTTAACCTGATTTTCACATAAAAGGAATGCATAGAACATTATTCTAAACGGGCATTTGGTTCATACAATGAAATTTGATAGAATTGGAACCCATCGAAAAATTTGACTTTGAAGGAATTTGAATGAAATTTGATGGAATTTGACCACGTGTTTGGTTATTAGAAATTCAATTCCTTTACTTAAACCAATGAATGATCAATTCCTTAAATTGTGGAATTCAATGGAGTTTGAAGGATTCTATCGTTTTCATTTCGCGAACCAAACATAGGCTTGGAATTGGTCATTCCAATTCCATGAACCAAACAGCCCCTAAAGGTTGTTAGTTTTCCACTATATGTATTTTAACAATACATATAAAATTACAACGAATGTAAAAGTAAATACAATCAACTAATGATTAATACAAATCGAATACAATGAAATCGACTGAAGATAAATGTAGATGAATAAACCGAAGAAGAAATCAAACGATGCTGAGACTCGTGTGTGACACGATTCCCTTAAACAGACTCGCCGTCTGTTCCCAGGGTACAACATCGCAAGCAGAAGTACTGGCGGTTATAACCATTTTGCCTGAAAGTGTCGGAGAGAAAACGTATGCAAAAGAGTTTTTCAGATAATATGTATCGTTCGGTATTCGGTGTGTCGAGGAATGAACCCGGACTCCCATTATATACTCGATATCGAAACCGACAACTTAATATGAAATTAATCAGTAATTAAAATTAATTTTAATTACGATTAATCATATACATCAATGAGTATCAATCGGGAGTTACAAAGGACTGTTTCAACAGTGCATGTCGCGACTTGCCACACGGGTAAACTCGTGTGGTGCACTGTTTCTCGTCCTCAAAATAGTGCAAGTCGCGGGTAAGCCCACAACTCGCGGCATAACTTGCCCAATGCACTGGATCAAAACAAAATTTCACAAAAACCAAGTTACACGAGAACAAGATTTCGGAGCGGCATTCGTGTCTGCAGGTCGCGCCCATGCACAAGTTCGCCGATTTTAGCCTACGAAAGTCTCAATCGACACCCCCTTGTGCACGGGTAGGTGTTGGAGTAAAACCAATCAAATGACTTGTAAGTCCCTCCCACATTCATGGTTATAAACCACAAAAGTTTTACTTCTCCTTCCTATGTGGGACACAATCCCACGCCACTTGATTTTTGCCAATTTCATCCCAAACACTCAACTTTCAGCATTGATATCTCATTCACACATATTCCGTTTTGGACACATAATATATCGATTCGAAGCTCTCATATAGGAGAACACAAACCCACGAAAATTTAGATATATACTATACATATACATGTATTTAATTGTGTCCAAAATTAGTAAAAACCCATATTTTTACCAAAATTTTCCAACAAAGGTATCTAGTAGATGTTGAATGATTTTGTGTAAAATGATTTGACCCTTGTCCGGGTCGATACCATCCTATCTTCTAAATGAGATTAGAGCATTCATTTCTAAAGTTGCTGCTCAACTACGTAAATATGAGACTTTTCTCTCGGAGTATTTGATGCCTAAAAATATTTGTCTTATGAAAGGTAAACAATTTATTAAAAGCAAAGAAATGTATTAGAACAAACACCATGTGCTTATGTAAGCAACAAAACCACCCTGAAACAAACTAACACGAAATACGACAACTAGAACTATACCTCACAAAGAGTCATAAACAACAAAAGAAACCAAGGCCACACATAGCCTTACCACCAAGTTACCAGCAAATAAAAAGACTCACGACTATGAAGGGGACATCAAAAAAGGCGAGTGAGCCAAAGATCCTGCAAAATACGACCTTTTCAAATTATTCTCGAGATCCAGTCATAAGATCTAGTTTGTATACCTGCAAATAGAAGGTCTGCAGATGAAGTTTTACTCTGAAAATCACTTGGTTACAGTGTTTCCATATCATATATGCCACGGACCAGCGTGTAGCTTGCCAAACTGATTTCAACCAAGATAAAGCCATAGATCCACCCGGATGGGTTAAAATCTCACTTGCCAAATTACCAATATTGTCGTCGATCTTCCACCACTACTATATTTGAAGGCTATTTGAAGAAGTTACCAATATTGTCGTTGTCGACCAAACTTTCGAGGCTATTTGAAGAAGTTACACACATTGACTCACAAATGTTCATATTCATAAGTTGATGACTATGGTTGGTTATACTTTTAGATTTTTGATTTTGATGTTTAGGTTTTGTTACCTTCTTAAGAAAAAGAAATAAAAAGGACGGAAGGCATAGGGAATGCGAAGGGGGAGGGGGATGATGAGGAGGACTGGAGGAGGGTGAAGTCGTCGGAGGGAGGATGGGGAAAGGAAAGGAAGGGGTGGCACGTCAAGAATGTGTGGCATATTGTTAGTCATCGTTTGGCAAAAATATCAGCTAGCTTATTTTCTGGGTACATGTTTGGATGAACATAAGCTAGTTTTTTGATAAACAGTTATGCCCTCATTAATATTCATTATTATATATTAACTATTAATTAATTAATATTATCTGAAAATTATAACATAAGTTTTAATTATACATTGATATTAATTTTTAATTATTTAGAATTATATCAGTTTTTTTAATATTGATCAATATATTTTAGTTATCAATTATTATTATTTTTGTAATTATTATTTAGTTTTTTTTCATACTATATGTAACAGTTATTTAAAATCATAAGTTAATGTAGATTTTTTTAAATTTGGTTTAAAAGTCAAAATTTATAATATATATAATAATAAATTTTTTAATTAATCAATATATTATATTACTATAAATTTGTTTTAATTATATTATTTAATATTATAATTGATTATTTTTTCTAGATGTCATTTTTGGTAATTTTACATGTTTATAAGTTAGTTTTTGTCAAACGTGATTTTTTCATCAGTTAGCTTATCAGCTAGTTTGTCATACATAGCATTAGGCTATGTTTGACAAAAAAAGCTAGCTTATTGAAAATGTACTCATAGTAGCGTTTTGAAAAGCTAGCTTATCAGCTATCAGCTAGCTTATAAGCTAGTTTGCCAAACAATGTCTTAGGGGCCGTTTACTAAATGCTTACCCGGGTAAGTGCTTACCAAGTCATCTTACCTTATGGATGAAGATGGTAATGACCAAAAATTTTACCCGGTAAGAGCTAAGGCAAGGACCAAGAGTCTTACCCTGGTAAGTGATGACGAAGACTCTTACTATGATTAGCGTTTACCGGAAAAATTGTTGCATACAATACCCTTTTGGTGGACTAAAATCTTACCCGGTAAGTAAGTGATAGTATTAAATTTTACCGGGAAAAGCTTATCGGAAAAATTATTGCATATGATACCGTTTTGGTGAACTAAAATCTTACCCGCTAAGTAAGTGATAGTGTTAAATTTTATTGGTAAACGCTTATCCGGGTAAGCGTTTGGTAAACAGCTCCTTAGTCTTCTAACTTCTTCTTTTTTATAATTTCTTTAAAAGAAAATTTGGGAAATGGGTACAAAGACGAAAATCCTTTCACTTAATAGAATGATTTTAACAGAGTTAGAAACAGAGAACTAATAAGAAACTGTTTATATAATTTTTTTCATTTCTAAGGATGCACGGTATGATTTTGAGTAATTCACATGGACCAAACATGTAATTATATTTTTAAAACTTAAAAGTTTTAAGAATCATAGTCATACCTCACATAAAATAGTATAGATAATTAATTTTAAAAACATACATATTTGTATTCTTCTTTTATACTCTTGTTTGTATCTTTATTATTTATTGAAAACACGGTAATTTACAGTGTTGTACATTATATATTTTACTAGAAAGTAAAGTTTTCATAAAATAAAATGATCAGAAAATATATGAAGCAAGAAAAAACATAAATAATTAAATAAATACAAGATATATTTGATGAATGGATAAATATAAGATGCATGACACACATCATAATGCAACCTTATGCCTCATTTACGTTACGTTATCGTCTATAGTCAAAAGATAATTGCATCCAAATCAGTGGCGTACTCAGGATTTTAGGTGAGCTGGTGCACAAACGAAAAGCTTAAAAAAGTGTTGTCGATGTGTTTTTAGTCGAATTCCCCTATTGGGGGACTTTTTATGTGTTTTGGTTGATTTCGAGGGATTTTTTAAGCTTCTGTGTTGATTCGATGGACCTTTGTGTTTTTTTTTTTGTATTGATTCGAGGGATATTTTGGGTTTTTTGATTTTTTGGTTGATTTTGAGAGTATTTTTTGTTTTTTTTGGACTTGTGCACCTTTCACTCTTCAAAAACGTATATATCACGAATCACCCCCTGTAGTTAAGCGGTTGTACCTTACGTACCGAAAAAAAATTCGTCCTTACAAAACGAACTTGAACGGGTGCACGAGACCCCCCTTAGGAAGGGTAGGTCCGCCCCTGATCCAAACAAACCGCATTGCCATGGGCAGATCTACCCTTAGGAGACACATGCCCCCAATAAATAAGTCAACAAAGCCTAACAAATTAAAATTTTATATTGCCCCCTACCTTTCACCTCATGAAGATCAAAATGCATCAAAGCTATACTTTATTTTTAGGGTTTTTGTTTATTCTCTTTTACATTTCTTAAATACGAGTGTAATTAATATTTATTTGTTCTATTTATTATTAAATGTTAAGGTTTGCTAATTAAAAATGTTTGTTTCTGAAGCTAGGTTTTGTTGAAATCAATTTATTTTTTGTTGATTGGTAATTGTTATTTCTCAAAATAGAGTTGTATCAAGTTTCTTCACCAAAATATTACAAGCATTTTATTGAGCAATCTGCCTAATTGTTAATTATCTTAAATTTTGTAGTCCTTGTAAGGCGTATAATACTCCTAAACTTCCAACTAAAATTATCAAACAAGCATGTAAGACAACACTTAGGTTTTTTTTTTCTTTCTTAAAATCTCTTAATAACTCTTAAATCTGAATCGTTCATACTTTTTTACACAACACCTCTTATTAATCATAACTAAAATAAGACTTCAGACTTTAGACCTCTTAAAAAGAAAACGACACCTTAGTTTGAAGTTTGCATTTAAAAGTCCTTCTCATGAACACGTGACAACATTTCATATACCTAATGGATAAGAAAGAAAAAAAACGCATCAAACAGACCCGACCCAATATATTTGATCCATGACTTGTTAATGTTCTAAAATACGTTAACTAAGCTAGACACTTGAGTGACCAAAATTTAAATTGTGTCCCTATCACCAAAAATTCCAAGTTGATTAAACTAAACCAAACCAAACTAGTCTTGTATATCATACTCAGATGTGGAGTTTGAGTACCGGAAAGTATGCTCATCTGATTTCTACTTCAGAAAGTAGAACAGTTGTCTCCTCAAACACCCTCACTTCAAGAAATTGACTAAAGACAACCAGTAACAAACTCGATAACATATTGGTGAGATGCAGAATAATCCCTCACATTGAAAGAACTCCGTAGCAAGAAGCCCTAAACCCACGACCAACAGGAAACCAAAATGCTAAAATCTCCGACAACCTAGGTAAGTGCTACGCGAGCCAAAAACAACTAACGTTGAAGCAAAAGTCCAAGGCTGTGACATTGAATGAACGGAAAAAGAAGCATCTTTTAGTCATTTAGATCTCAGGACCTTAACCAAACCTCAAAGGCATGTAACCTAGAGTTGCATATAGATCGGAACAGGTCTAATCAAAACCTAGCCCAAAAATACCCAGATTGGTTCTGATCTGATAAGGTAAAGACCGAACACGGACTGATGTTTTTGGGTTCTAAAAAAGTGGGTTTTAGGTCCGGTACATTCAGAAGAAAAGAAAAAAGTAAGAAATTTAAAAAGACAGGCCCTTCTTTGCTTCGAAAAAGACCGGTCTTTATCTAGACTTATCGGGAATGTCTAACCTTGTCCAAATATATCTCTTACCATTTCCTTCTGATCGTTTGTAAATAAAAACTTCAAACCCATATTCTCCTGGATTCATTGAAACCTATAATAGAATGCAATCCCGGTTTATAAGAAAGAAAACGAAATAAAGAACACAGGTTTAAGAAATAAAGACTGCTTCTATATATATGGCTATGAACATAAGGCTTCTATGTGAATTCTTGGTTGGTTAGTGAGTAATCAATCTATATACTGAAAATATGCCTTGTATCAACTCTGTTTTGAATTTCTCCTACGTGGCACCTTTCGTTCCCCGGCTGCTGCCTGTAAAATATTGAAAACAAACGATAACACCAATGAATCTATGCCAAAAAGTTTAAAGGGCATAATACATCAAAATGTAACAAAGTTTGTCTTAGTTCCTATTTTGGGTAATGATATATTTTTCCCAATTAGTGTAACAAATGTTCAACTCTTCTTATTTTGTATCCATTTTACCTCATAACCCGGTTTTCAGTCTACGTGAGATAGATTTATTTTGATTTTGATGAGCATTTTTTCACATATTTAAAAAATACAATATAATTTGACAACTTGGTTTTCGCGTCAAAGATAGTTACAAGATCTACCTGTTACTGATCAAAATGGGTACGAAATAAGAAGAATTAAACGTTCATTACACTAAAGGAAAATTAAGGCAAAACTTCATGGCATTTTGATGCATTTCCAAAGCTTAAATGGTATATGTCGAAGACAAGTACCCACAAACTGCTAAGTTTTGATTTATTAGTAGTTTGAGTGTAAACTAGGCTGGGATAAGACGGATACTTTGACATTCCCAACAGCACTAGATGATAAGAAACCGCTCTACCCTTTGCAGTAGACGTCAGGTTTGCGTACATCCCACCCCTCAAACCCTAGTTTCAAACGGAATATATTGGGTCCGTTTGGTTTGGTTTGCTATACTAGATGATAAAATAAAATTACAGATAGCAACTTACTGGTGACAGACTTCCAGATCTCTGTGATCCATGGCTAGAACTTGAGAGCTGTGACCTCTGGGTCGGCTGATTAATTGTTCGAGTGAACTCATGTAAGTGATTGTATATGCTGCACATTCAAGGAATTTGAAACAATTTTGTTGCAGTATCAGTCCGAGTATTACATGAATATCAGGCACAGATGTGGCTGAAACTCCATAGACAATCTCAACAGCTAAAAGGGGGATTATCATTTATTATAGAACCAATTAGAGAAAATGCAGCAATATGTTCTGGATGATGATGCTGTTACTTGATTCATTGAATTGCTACGGTCAAACAATGAGCTACCATTTCTCAATAAACCACACAAGCAGTCTAGTGAGCGAACTCATATATAAAATTATTTGTTGAATGGGTGGGAGGAGAGAGAACGTTACCGAAACACGGTGAACCAAAATAATAGTTCCTCCATTTATTCATCATTCAGTTTGCTTGTAATTTGTAAACATGCTTAGAACTAAAGATTTTCTGGCTAGCTGGGAAGTTGTAGGTGATGTGCCTTGTGTTCTTTTTTCTCCGGTGAAAACAAATCAGTGCACGGCTTATTTTCTACTGCTGCTGTTTAGGATTAACTTCTGAATCACAGTGGTGACAATCAAAGGGTGTAGGTAGAGCATGCTATTCAAGTATTTCAAGGTCAATCTTTCAATAGTATTTTGCAGCATTAGACTTCACAATTATTTAGGAAAAACAAAACAAAAATCAGGATTTTTTTTTCTTCAAATCTAGCATATTTGTATTTCTCTCTTTCGCACACTTTTTACTGGGGGTGGGGTGGAATCAGCCGCTCTACCCTTAAGTAGTTGCTTGAAAGATTAAAATTTTGACTTGCAAGGCTATTTAGCCAAATTTCCTAGAATGTTAAAGAATTTAACTCTACATAGCAAGTGGGGTGTCAGTGCTCTTCTGTAAAAGTTTTTTTGATGCTTTACTCCTGTCATATCCTTATCCTTTTACACCCTCCCCCCTCCCCAAAAAAGAAAAAAAGAAAAAAAACTACCTTTAAAGCAACTCATAACCTAAATGTTACAAACGATCTGAAATAGGGAATTAACCAAAAAACAATCAGGAAGGCTATCAGCCTATCACAAGTACTTTTCTTGGGGCAGTGAAACTTCAGTCAATGTTATTGACCCACCCAGTTGAGTGGAATATAAAGCTGCCAGTAGTAGTGTGCAACATTTTTTTTTATAAAATCACATGAATAACCGATCTGACCTTAATCGATGTCTATTGCAAGCTGTAAAGAATGCAACAAAGCCGTTTAAAATACTTCGAAGAGCACGGAAAACCTACAATAAGAAGGAAATTTAGTAAGCACAGGAATTGCATATGAGGCCTGAAAAAACAGAAGAAAGCAAAAGAACAGGAAACGAGGTAAAGAAAGACAAAGAAGGAAAAGTCTAAAAAGTTCCAATCACCTGAGAGAAGAGGTCATTCCAAAGAGAACGCCAGATAGAAACCTCATAAGTGTTCACAGTTGCCTCAGCATTTGAAGCTAACTTGAAGATGCCACTCACAAACAGCCATATGTCTCCAACTAAGTCATAGATGTTGTTATAGACATATCCCACAAAGTCGGATAGACTGAGAATGAGCCGAATTGGAGCATAGAGTATCCCCCAAAGGAACCACAATATAGGATACATAATTGTTGTTACTGCAACCAGCACAAATTGATAATATTCAAAATATTAGCAAAATGCATAAAAACATACTGCTCCTTGAACATGTTAAGAAAACAAAAAATTATTTATAACCGCTTATAAGATAATTAACTTACCAATCATCCAGATAAGTGACAAGGTGAACCACACCGGAACCAGTATGACCTCAGTTAGATTCTCCACTAGGTCCCAAGAAGCTTCCATCAGAATCCAAATGAACGAGCCAAAATACTGTCCCATCTGGACAAATAAGTTCCAAAAGGGAAGGAGAACTTCTAGAAAATCCAGAAACGGCCCGGCTAAAGGTTGTGTGATAATTGAAAAAAATGATCGAACAGTGCGAGTCATCATCAAGAACCACATAACAGCCTTCTCAGAGTTGTGTAGAAACAGCATAGTTCCCAAGTATTTGATCCTTGATACCATCTCCCATGTTTCTATCCAATCAAAAAGTGGCCCACATAAACGGGAAGCAGTTGCCTTAAGAACTGGGACATTTTTGTACAAATCATAGAAACCAATGACAACCGTAACAACGGAAATGACCACATATAGAGCTCTTGCTAGAGGGCACATCCATGGACGATATATATGACAAAATACAGGGTAAGACTGAAAGAAAATCACCCAAGATGGAAGTCCAGCCTCTAATAAAGTAAGTAATCTCAAATCAGATACTATTATTTCTCTCAATTCAAAAGGGAGGTCACGATCGTTGAACCGGAACAAAAGCAACACATCCCTGTACTCGGTAGCTTCAGCTGTTTCATCACAATCACTTGCATACGAGGAGGGCATTTGTGTGCAAACAGCTCCACCATGAGCTACTTCCGTATAAAATTTGGCCTCAACATCGATTCCCTCAGGATTCATCAGCTTCCTTCTCTTATAGGGTCTGTTGGGAGGAGGTGTTCGTAGTATACTTGTTTGATCTTCTAAACTTTCTAGTTGCTCACCAACATTGCAACAAGGATTGCAGGGAGATGCATTCTCCCCCTTCGCACTAGCATTTGAGGTTTTTTCATCCTCATTTGTGCTGGTGCAGTCTGGAAATTCTTTAGGAGCATCATGGAACATGTCTCCTGGAAAGATCTCAAACAAAAAACAGTAAGCTAATTCTGAAGCACTTCGAACTTTTTGCAAAGACATAAGAATACCGATTCATCCTAGAACTTACGGTATATTAGACCACTATGTAGAACCAGTAGTTTGCCTTGATAGTTGATACTAAGCCTACAATATGCTTTTAAGTATTATGTATTTTAATATCGATACTGGTCCCTGACATGGGAAGGAATGGTGCCCACTTCCACTGGATTCATGTCATGGATAACAAAGGTCAGGATGTAACCTGCTACTTCAAATTCGCCAGGGAGACCATTATATTTGCCAGATAAATAATACAAGAATGACATTGAGACCATCAAGCTTATAGGTCAACAAATTGGCAGGTCATAGATGAATCAAGTACTATCAATCAGATAAATAATTTGATACTCTTTCTTATATGTGCTCCACTTAAGGTCAATAGGGCAGAAAAGAAGGATATGCTTCAGACCTCACACCCATGGTTCATGCATCATGGTTAACAAAACTCTTTTTGTACATGATGCAATTAGCAAGTCTTTTTAATCCCCACTAAAATAAAGTAAATAGCAATAGTAATCCAAGTGAAGGCATGCAATTAGTTATTAGCCTACTTTCGTTAATATTGCAAACAAGAATAGAGACAATATTAAAACAAACTCCATATAAATCATCATCACAAAAATGATTCCTTGTAAGAATAGGCATAGGGGAGATTAATAGTACCCAATCCCCAAAAATTGATTCAGAGTTCCACAATAGTCATGTTTTATTTCAACATAGGACATGATCCTCCAGAAGAAAGGTAAATCTGATCTCATAGATTTATCTGACAGACAAATATGAATGGCTATGCATCTCATAGTCACCCAAGTCTAACCCTTGGAAACTCACATCTTACTTTTTAAGTGTCAAAACCTCTTTTCAAGAAGCTCAAGTCCTTCTAAACAGAAAGTCATTTGCCTTAAGTACTTGAGCCCTAATAAGATCCAGGAGATGTTTTCTCAAATTTTTATCCATATCCATATCAAATTAGCTCAACCTTTGCCCTGGCTAAAATTTATTCAGAGCATAAACCTTAATTTCTGATGTTTGCCTGGTTAAGTCTACAAAAGCATGAAGGCATGAAGTATGTACCTTCAAGATTGGCATAACTAGTAGCTTTTGGACTAGTTTAAAAGCAACCAAGGTAATAACTTTTTATGCTCCTAATGCAAATAATATTACCTTCAGCACCAAACTGCCTTCTCTACTTAAATCGTAACCTTCATGTTAATGGAACTACAAACTAGACTCTGACTTGAGAATGCACAAAACTTCTTTAACACAACCGGCTCACAAGCAAATGAAGTGAGAGGTTCACTGTATTTGTACATAAGTGAGAAAGAAGGTCATCTCCAACATCCTATATTGAGGAAAATCAACAGTAAAAAAGATTTATTAAATATAGACTAAAGAAATTGCATACCTAACATAGAGTTGAGATGCTCTTCCAAGACATATCGTTCATGCGGCGTCCCTGGAAACCATGAAGTTATACCTTTAGCTGCTTGAGCTATGCTATCAAATTCCCATCTCTTCATATATTTAGCCTCTACAGCGAGAGACGTATCAGTCTGCTCGTGGAATAAACCCCATTCAGAAATTAAGCCACCACCAAAGTATATAGAGAAATAAGGCGAGAGATACCTGAAGCTCATTCAAGTAATTGATACCACGAACATCTTTCCACATCACTTGAAAGACAATGAAACCATACAAAGTTCTGTGCAATTTGCTATTTGCAAGCAAGGAACTCCTGAGTTTCTTTACAGGTAGCAAGGCCCTCTTTCTTGATAGTGTTGCAGCATTAACAACCGAGAACCATTTTTTCAAGTTTTGGGACCGGCTTGAAGCTTTAGAATGGACCTTCTGGTCTGCAGTTTCCTTCCTCCCCTTCCTCCCCTTCTTCCCACTTGTGTTCGCAAAAGGGGACATCCTTGACTGAAGACATAATCAAGAAGAAAATCATGAATTTATAACACAATTGTAACTTACATTATAACATCAGAAAATTGTTAAGATGATCCAGACTTCTACGACCTTGGTAACCATCAGCTGCCATAGGTGCGCAGGCCTAGATGCCAAATCTTCCAGCCACGGCCTATTATCCACCAATACATAAAACGTCTTGCTATCAGGGGCCAAGAAAAGGCTAAGATCTGAAAGATATGACTGCAAATCCCTGTAAGGAAAAAAAATGCAACTATTAAATCTGACAAGACTTCAATTGAAAAACTGCAAATTACCCATTTTTACAGAACCAGACCAACCATGGTATCCCACCCGATAGCACAGTAGGATGTAATCGGTCCTTACCTCTGCCAATTTCTACAAACTTATCAATTCCAGTTAAACTGATGAACTATATCTGTTATTTCTTTGGATGTCAAAATGCAGCTTCTCAAATTTCAAATTTCTTGAGAAAAACATGATGACTAGGTTGAACTTCATATCACCAGATATAACAATTGTGCGTGAATTTACAGTTTTAAATCAAACCTTTTATCAATTTGTTATCAAGAAATCGAGATCAGACAACAAAGTTTTAAAGCTGACCTCTTTGTCTTATTTTATTTTATATTTAGGGAAAGAGTATCTAACAATCATAATATAAACTCAACATTGCTAAATCAAGTGCATTGATAAGAGAAAAGGTCCATACCCTATCTGGAAACTGGTTAAAGGATAAAACTGTCGAGAACTGTCGCATCTCCTCATGTAAACCACGCTCTAACCCCTGCTTAAACTCAATCACCCAAATTCAAAGCAGAAATCTTATGAGCTTCTAAGAGAAACAAATTAAGCGTGAAACACACAAATTCGATCCAGGCACATAAACAATTGTAAAAATAATCAATTAAATTCAAACCTGAAGATACTTGATTAAGCCAGTAACGCCATGAGTATTGCAATAAAATAGAAGAAGAAAAGGAATAAACACTGCCGAACTTCATAACCAAGAAAGAGATCACACCACACGAATCAAACTAGCCATAAGTAACCAAACCACTGAAACCACCTATGAACCTACGAATCAATCAACACAATATCATGTAAAATTCTTCTTCCCTTACGCTTTCACACACAAAAACACGCTTCACTGTGTGCATCTGTCGCCATCAAAATTTGAAAAGAAGAGGAAAAAATTTCGAATAACTTCGAGATGAAGGCTTGTACGGTGGATCTCGTCAACCAGACGTAGGAAAGGAAACAAGGTTCAATGGCTGTTTCAGTGAGAGGTCTGAAACTTGTGCTGCCATGGACGTCTCAGAAGGACGCCGAAATAACCAAGTCAATGCTAAAGATGCCCACCGAAATACCGAATAAACCCGGGCAGCATTCGCGGGGTGGGGAATGATACCATGTGACTCATGTCCATGGTAACTTATGGTTCCACTTGGACCCCCTTGGATTATGGTCTAGTTGCCCAAGGATTCCCTCGTTTTTTTCAAAAATAGCTGAATAAGTCCCTTTTGTTGATTAAAAGTCAAGACATGAATTAAGTCGTTTTATAACATATCCTTTTAAGTGTTGATCATGGTTTTATACTTTGTATGGATTGCAGGAATTAGGATGTTTGTGGAATATGGTCAGGGTTTATTTATTATGATTGAGATATTTATGAAAATTGATTGGAGTTAATTTATTATAAATAACGGTTTAGATTTGGATATAATGTAGATATTTATGAAACCAGATACTCATTAAGATATATGTACGATTGAGATTGATTTGCAAATGATTAGGAGTCTTAAACTCTTGATCTTCAGCTAGGATACGATACACCAATAAATCGGACATTGTTAAACCAATGACTCTTTAAAAAGGAGTAAAATTGTTTAGAAAGTTATTTTATCAAACATTTTTTCCTTTAATTTACAAATTGGTTATAATAAGTACATTATCATGATAAATATAACAAATTTGCTTATTAACGCAATATTAGTTAGGGGCGTTTGGCTGGAAGTATTGAGCGATAAATAATGAGAATAATGATGAAAAATATGGTTTGGTTTGATATAATACAATATGCTCATTACTTCAGAAGCTCAGACCCATTAATTTTCATAGCTGACCAATATAGTATTTGTTGAGTGGGAAATACAAGGACAAACTAATTAACGTGACCATTTGATTTGTATGTAAGGGGGTTATTTGCCAATATTCGAAACATGAAGGTGTAGGAAGGAATGAGTGATGATGTAAAAGGGCTATAAGTGTAAGCATGGTATGCCACGCGTGATCTCTATCACTTTGTGTGGAAGAGTTGCTTTTATCGTCCGGGAAAAACATGGTACTGCTAAATCTATATCTATACTTCTATAGTATCTATATCTACACTATATTATAAAAGAGACATAAAAAATTCTTAAAAACGACTCATTAAATATTATTTATTATTATTTAATGTTAGTCTACTTAAAATCTCTTAAAAATAACTAATGAAACAATATGTACTACTTTTAAATGTTTTTAACCCTAATTAATATATTTCATCATTATCCTCCAAAATCCTTATCTCTAATCCCTAAACCCTAAAATTATGAAATTTAAATTCTGATAAACATAATCAAAACAGGATAAACATCTCAATTTAAATATAAAAAATTTAAAATATATAAGATAATTAATTAATTTTAACAAACTACTTAATTTTTTTTTATATAAAAAACATTATATTGTTAAGCCTAAATTAAACAAATTTATATATAAAAACTCATTATCACTCAATAAAAACCATCCAAAATCGTACTGTAAATCAATAAAAAATAAAAATAAACATTAAAATCGTGATGTATTAAGCATTATGTACTATTATTTAATGTTAATCTACTTAAAATCTCTTAAAAACAATTAATGAAGCAATATATACTACTTTTAAATGTTTTTAACCCTAATTAATAAATTTCATCCTTACCCCCAAAATCCTTATCTCTAATCTTCAAATCCTAAAATTATTAAATTTGAATTCTGATAAACATAATCAAAACAAGATAAACATCTCAATTTAAATATAAAAAAATTAAAATATATAAAATAATTAATAAATTTTAACAAACTACTTAATTTTTTTATATAAAAAACATTATATTGTTAAGCCTAAATTAAACAAATTTATATATAAAAAAACCATTATCACTCAATAAAAATCATCCAAAATCGTACTGTAAATCAATAAAAAACAAAAAATAAAAATAAACATTAAAATCGTGATGTATCTCGCTGCATTGCGCGAGTACGTTTCTAGTACTATATTATAAAAGAGATATAAAAAACTCTTAAAAACAACTCATTAAGCATTATGTACTATTATTTAATGTTAATCTACTTAAAATCTCTTAAAAAACAACTAATGAAGCAATATGTACTACTTTTAAATGTTTTTAACTATAATTAATAAATTTTATCCTTATCCCTCAAAATCCTTATCTCTAATCCCCAAACCCTAAAATTATGAAATTTGAATTCTGAAAAAGATAATCAAAACAGGATAAACATTTCAATTTAAATATAAAATATTTAAAATATATAAGATAATTAATGAATTTTAACAAACTACTTAATTTTTCTTATATAAAAAACATTATATTATTAAGCCTAAATTAAACAAATTTATATAAAAAAAAACCATTATCACTCTCTAAAAACCATCCAATACTATATTATAAAAGAGACATAAAAAACTCTTAAAAACAACTCATTAAGTATTATGTACTATTATTTAATGTTAATTTACTTAAAATCTCTTAAAAAACAACTAATGAAGCAAAATGTACTACTTTTAAATGCTTTTAATCCTAATCAATAAATTCAATCCTTATCCCCCAAAATCCTTATCTCTAATCCCAAACCCTAAAATTATGAAATTTGAATTCGGATAAACATAATCAAAACAGGATAAACATCTCAATTTAAATATAAAATATATAAGATAATTAATGAATTTTAACAAACAATTTAATTTTTTATTATAAAAACAATTATATTATTAAGCCTAAATTAAACAAATCTATATCTATACTATCTATACTATATTATAAAGATGGCATAAAAACTCTTAATTACAATTCACTAAGTTTTATTTACTATCATTTAAAGTTATCTACTTAAAATCTCTTAAAAATAACTACTAAAGTCTAATGTACTACCTGTAAAGCTTTTAACCCTAATTAATATATTTCATCTTTTTCCCCCAAAATTCTTATCTCTAATCCCCAAACCCTAAAATTATGAAATTTGAATTCTGATAAACATCTCAATTTAAATATAAAAAATTTAAAATATATAAGATAATTAATGAATTTTAACAAACTACTTAATTTTTTTATATAAAAAATATTATATTGTTAAGCCTAAATTAAGCAAATTTATGTATAAAAAACCATTGTCACTCAATAAAAATCATCCAAAATCGTACTGTAAATCAATAAAAAAACAAAAAGTAAAAATAAATATTAAAATCGTAATGTATTAAGCATTATTTACTATTATTTAATGCTAATCTACTTAAAATCTTTTAAAAAATAATTAATGAAGCAATATATACTACTTTTAAATGATTTTAACCCTAATTAATAAATTTCATCCTTATCCCCCAAAATCCTTATCTCTAATCCCCAAATCCTAAAATTGTGAAATTTGAATTCTGATAAATATAATTAAAACAGGATAAACATCTCAATTTAAATATAAAAAATTTAAAATATATAAGATAATTAATGAATTTTAACAAACTACTTAATTTTTTTTATATAAAAAACATTATATTGTTAAGCTTAAATTAAACAAATTTATATATAAAAAAATCATTATCATTGATAAAAACCATCCAAAATCGTACTGTAAATCAATAAAAAAAAATAAACATTAAAATCGTGATTTATCTCGCTGCATTGCGCGAGTACGCTTCTAGTATTATAAAGATGACATAAAAAACTCTTAAAAACAAGTCTTAAAGCTTAATGTACAGCTATTTAATGCTAATTACTTAAAAAAACAACCATTAAAGCTGTATGTACTACACTTAATGCTATTTATTAATTTTTAATCATTATCTCTAACCATTTTAACTCTCCTAAAATCATTTCCCACTTTAACTCTCCTAAAATAACTCTCGGCATAATTAAATATAGAATAAAAATCAAATTTTAAATATAAAAATATAAAATATAATTTAAAAAATCTAACAGAATATTTTATAAAAAAAATTATATTATTAAACCAAAATAAATTACATTATATTATTAAGTCTAAATTAAACAAATTTATATAAAAAAATCATTATCAATCTCTCACAACCAACCAAAATCGTAATGTAAATCGACAAAAAATAGAAAATTAAATGAAACGTTAAAATCGTGATGTATCTAGCGGCATTGCGCGAGTACACTTCTAGTTTATTAAAAAAAAACATTATCACTCTCTAAAAACTATCCAAAATCGTACTGTAAATCGATAAAAAACAAAAAATAAAAAAAAAACATTAAAATCGTGTTGTATCTCGCTGCATTACGCGAGTACGCTTCTAGTATTATAAAGGACGGATAAAAAAACTCTTAAATACAAATTATTAGGTATAAGGTACCATCATTTTATGCAAGATTTTAAAAATATTTTAATTTAGAAGTATCAAAGCACAAGATACATATTACTACTGCAGACTTCTAACACCCACCAATTTGGTATGTGCAGTGTCTTCCTTTTATGCAGACATTTCCATGTATCACTATTAATTAATATATTATATTACTATAATTTTGTTTTAATTATATTATTAAATATGTAATTGATTATTTTTCTATAAAGTAATTGATTGCAATATGAACAGAACAAAAGTCCTGTTTGAAATGATGTAAATCTTTTATATATTTACTCATACCGACGTTATAATTAAATCCAAGTGCAAATAGTATGCAACGATTGACATTTATATAAAGCCCAAATATAAATTGTATGATAAAGGGATTTCCCCAAAACAACATGTGGGATGACACCGATTAGTGAATCTACATTTAGACGTATGCAGAAATGTATGAACACATGTTCCAACCTTATTTATGTAACGCAAAATGACGTACGATGAGACACCATGGACCCAACTGAAATTTTCGCGAAACTCATTAATGCTAAAATCATGCAGTGTCAAATTTCCATCCCTCAACAGGGTGTACAAGACGACTATATGTTTAAAATATTAATCTTCTAAGAGTTTCCTCCTTTAATGCAATGAAAGGTAAAATGACACCTTTAACAAAATTCACATGGGACATGACGCCAAATAACTCGTAAGCTTAAAAGAAGTAAAATTAAAACTCACGCATGAAAAGACATCGCATAAAACAATACTCCATGAAATTTCAACCAAATTCACACAAACTAAAATTCTCAAGAAATTCCGACTCAACACGTGAGAATAACTTTTCCTTTAAAACCATTGACATATGTGGAGGAGATTCAATGTCTAGATTAAAATCTCATAGCTACTTGCCCAATACTCAAATGACATTAAAACATGGAGATTACAATATTCGCAACTAGCGCTAAACAAGAAACGTGAATAAAAAGATTTTTTATAACAATTTGCAGTTACGTGCAACAAAACATTTTCATGAATGCTTAAGCTCACAGTTTAAAATCTGATGTGTGCTAAATGCTCTACCAAAACTTTATAATATAAACCACTTTTTGTTTTACGAACATAAGAAACAATTTATGCAGATTTATTTCGAAAATAAATTGCATGAATTTGATCGACACTTGGCATTATAGGACTACCCTTCCCAACAACCCGACAGACTATCATCCTTCGGATGCATCAAACGTCTTAAAGTCACAGTCTCAATAATTTGCTAAACTTACGAATTCTCCTTGAAATAGAATCAGTCTAACAAACTCACGGATCTAAATCCAACCAAGGTTTCCGACCCAAGAGGATCAACTTAGTGACCTCCTCACGTTTAGCTAACTCTCCCGGTGACCTTGATATAAACATCAATCCTTCCTTAACTGACTCACTTAGGAACTTTCTCACTACCCCAACGGCCATCATTTCGAGGTAGCGCAAGTGCATATATGTAGCATGTAGGTTCACCATAACACTGGCCAGGTGCTATTATGAACGTACCGTACATGACCATCCTTGCGACCCTCGACAATTTTCCCGTTTCTAGCGACTGGTCATCCTCAAAACATCTTATCTTATGGTTACCTAACGTGCAACTCCACTTATCTTCGCTTATAAGAACGCTAGTTTGAGTCTAGGCATCCTAAAATCAATACCTAAATCTCTCAAACTTAAGCTCTGATACCAACTTTTAACACCCTCAAATATGGAAATAGCAACTTATTTAAAATTTTCTAAATACATCAATAAATGAATTATCTACATGTAACATCCCGCCTACCTCGACAACAATATTGTCCGCTTTGCCCCTGGATTTAACCAACGTGTAGCGCACGGATTTCTTTCTGGCGACCTGGTAAGAAACTTCCCAGGGGGTCACCCATCCTGGGACTACTCCCACCCAAGCACGCTTAACCTCAGAGTTCCCAGAACCTGACGTGCTTGTGGCCCCAAAACGCGTTATTGTTAGGAAGGCCAAGATATTACTTATAACACCCAACATCACTCCTGTCCACGGCCGATATGGGATATGCCTAAGGTGTTACAAACACCCCCCCTTGGGACTCATCGTCCTCGATGAGGTTTGCCCCAAATCCCGAACGGCACAAGAGTGACTCTGATACCATCTGTAACATCCCGCCTACCTCGACAACAATATTGTCCGCTTTGCCCCTGGATTTAACCAACGTGTAGCGCACGGATTTGTTTCTAGCGACCTGGTGAGAAACTTCCCAGGGGTCACCCATCCTGGGACTACTCCCACCCAAGCACGCTTAACCTCAGAGTTCCCAGAACCTGACGTGCTTGTGGCCCCAAAACGCGTTGTTGTTAGGAAGGCCAAGATATTACTTATAACACCCAGCATCACTCCTGTCCACGGCCGATATGGGATATGCCTAAGGTGTTACACTACAACCACAAATTAAGATTTAATCTCAATACCAACATTCATTCTATACAAAAGCCTATGATAAGAGTGGGTGCTACTAAAACCCCATAATAGTCACTATCTCCAAAATTGCGGAAGACTTCACCAACTACTTACATTTGCACAAAGTTAAGGCTCAACTCTTCATGGCTGCTAGAACCAAAACCCAACTGGAACTTGATGCACATGCCGACAAATAAAAAGGTTAGGCTTAACGCCTAGTGAACTCAAGAGTTTTAACATGAATGAATAAATCTTTAAAAGCAAGAAAACCAGTTTAAAGCGAGATCCTTCGAAATACTTTAAAATGGAAACGACACATTTTCCCACAATATGCACTTTTAAAGACAATGCTCCCAAACACACGTTTCATATAAAATGATGCAATCTGGAACTCACCCAAGATGGGGTCATAGTTCGACATTCCAATTCATGGAAATGTAAATAATCCCAAAACACCCAAAACACGGTCGGAACATAATACTCGACCCTTAAGTAAAGGAAAACATTTATAATAACATGGTACGCCATTGGAAATATGTAACTCGATATAATACTCACGCGACCATAAAGTATAATGAAATCCAAATACCGAAACGTGGAAACAACGCGGTCCATTCGACTCTAATATACGTGGGAAGAACCCAATACTAGAGGCAACATTTACCGTCAACCGCTAATACTCAAATTGGTAAAATACCACATTACCATACAAAATACCACAAATCAACGATGAAGAGATCCGTAAACACTGAGAATAGAAAACACGCAAGTAGGCCGTTCACGCAACTTCCTTGCATATAATCTAAACGTTTTCATCTTGGGTGGCGAGAACACGTGAATGGGGCCACCCGCGATGTTTGTTGGATTTCACCACACATCCCGACATCCTGGACCGCATGCCTCTCACGACATCTCCCACGGACCGTTTAATGCCTCTGGCCTTACTCTATCGGAGTTCCACTTTCGAGGGCTTACAGACATGGATGCCTATCCAATCTAGACGAGTTCCAACTCTGTGGCCCGAGCCACATATTCCTACTCGCTAGCAAACCCGAGCGGTCACTAAATGCAACCCAAAACCTCAGGCCTTACCAAACCGACAGACTTACGTGCCTATGGATCCAATACAACACTGTCTAATATTACATGACTCCAATTGAATGACCAACACACTTAAAACATGTAACTCACCAACGATACGAAGTTAATCGTCATCTTATTCAAAACCCCCGCTGGTTATAAATCCGGACAAATGTCCACACGGCTCATTTTAAGCCAACACCGAGCTAAGATGCTCAAAATCCATTTGACCAATAATGAAATGTCTTTAAAATAACGTTTATGAAGACACACACTACAAAGACGTATTTAACCCAAAACTCAATACGTAATGGGATCGAAGATTACCAAAGGGTTTATGAATGCAAAAGTACCCGAAATGCATTTAACATGAAATAGACTTCATTTGTACAAAATCACCATGAATGTGAAAACCATGCTATTTACTCGTTAGAACATTCAAAACCCAAATATGAGCATTTTATGAGGTTAACACAACCCAAGTTCCCTAAATATGAAAACTTATCAAAATACTCACCCTTTGACAAATAACCAAGTAAAACATAATTTACTTCAAAATATTCCAAACTTATCAGCAGTTAACCATTTCGTATAAAACACTTTAAAATAACCATTTTGGCATGTACATCGTTTTCACAAATCAACTTGAACTCACCTTGCTAGATTTAGGCTAAATCTAGATTTCACCCAACGAGCTCTTTTGAAGACCAGTTGAATCCTCAAGCCGAGAACTTCCAAAACCTAGATCCAAAATTCCAACCCATAAATAACCATAAGGAAACATTCTTCAAACATAAAAATACCAAGATCCCAAACAAGATCAAAACCCTAATTTCTCCAAAACCATCAAATTCGAGATATCGAACCTTAAGAAACCACCAATGGAGCATTTATAACCTTAATACAAGAAAACTTACCCTAGAAGACAAAGAGGCTTCCGAGAACACCCAATCCAACACTTCAACCCGAGCTCCCAACCGATGAACTTGATGAGGAAGATGAAGATGAAGGTTTTGCGTGTTATCACCCCAACTAGCTAGATGATTAAGAATCATGGGGTATGAAAAAGAAAACCCTCCAAAATGGGTTAGGGTTCGGTTTTAGGGTTTGGGAGAGAAAAGGGAAGAAGATAGAAGTGAGAAATGAGGAGAATGGTGAGAAATTCGGATTTAACAGCCTCTCAGCCCCCGTCCGCGACATTGCCACGGCGACTATGCCCTTGGCATAGTCGCAGGGCATAGTCGCCCACTCCATATGGGCCGCGGTACCTCTCCCGCGAGAGTGACACGAGTCGCGGGGCATAGTCGCCCAAACCTCTTCAAGTCCCAAAACTTGACTTCTTTCATGCCAACACTCTCGAAACCCTTAGGAACTTTAAACGAAACATTTCCCAACAAAACCCCAAGGTTTACGAGTCACAGAAACGTCCGGGTGACATTTATTTACCGAAATTTACGGGTGTTACACTAACGCCACGAGGGACTACTTTCATAGCAAAATCGAAACCTCAGGGATGAAATATGCACTTATTAAAGTTCAGGGACCACTTTCGTAGTTTTTTGTAAACCTCAGGGACCAAATTTGTAGTTTACTCTTAGTTTTATGAAATATTTTCTCATTCGTACTATCATATAAACCTATTAATTGAGATATTCATGGAAATGATAAAGGTTGATTTATTATGATCTGAATAATTTATGGAAAATGATTAAAGTTCATTAATTATGATCAACTTTTCATATTATGAAACAATCTAGATATTTATGAAAACGGGTATTTATTACACTAGATGGACGATGAGATTGGTTTATATGAATGACACGGTTTGTCCATATATATACACGAAAGATCATGTGAGAAGTTGAGATAACGGTGAGAGGCGTGAGAAGTGAATCTGAACCGTTGATATCTTTTAATCTCAAGTCCTCCCATGAATTGCGACTTAAAAGAGAATTGATCCAGCTTATCTCGGTGCATCTCATCATAATGTGCGTCAATTTCTCATCCAACGGTTGATAACACTTCTCACGTTTCTCATCGTTAACTCAATTTATCACCGGAACCCAACTATATAAATATATATATATATATATATATATATATAGAGAGAGAGAGAGAGAGGGTCCCCTTCATTTGCTAACCACGACATTGGTGTTAACCGTGCTAACCAATCTGGACTGTTGGTTATTTAGATCAATGGTTCACAATTAATTATAATTTTAATTTTAGAAATATTAAACTAAAAGGCTAGGAAATTACAGTGCATAAGAGCATAGGGTTAAAAATGTAAAAATGCAAATAACCTTCCAAAATCATATTAACACGTTACCAAAAAAAGAGGCGCAAAAGTAAGGATTTTTTAAACTAATAATTCTTGTTTTTAAACCAAAAAAAGAAAAAAGAAAAAAAAGAGGCCCACACAGTTTAAAGTGTTTGCTCTTTTATGTGAATATGTGCATTTTTTAAATTAAAATTTTCTAATGTACATTTTCAAAACAAACATATGTGCATGATTTTTGTATTGTGCATATGGGCATTGTCTACACTAATAAGTCTTGATGTGTATATGTACAATTTTAAATATGCATATCAAAATGATTAAATTATTTGCTCTTTCAGTGCATATGTGCATTGTTCACGTTAATAAGTTTTGATGTACACTATGAGCATTTTGTATATGAATACGGAAAATGGTTTAAGATATGCACATATGCATATGTGCAAACTTAATAGCATAAAATCCGGAAAATGCATATGTGCTCACTTGGACATTTGTTCATTGTCAAGTAAATATGTGCATTTTTTAAACTAATAATTCTTAATGTACATTTTCAAAAATACATATGTGCATGATTTATGTTTTGTACATATGTGCATTGTCTACACTAATAAGTCTTGATGTGCATATGTGCAATTTGAATATGCATATCAAAATGATTAAATTATTTGCTCTTTCAGTGCATATGTGCATTATTCACTTTAATGAGTTTTTATGTACAATATGAGCCTTTTGTATATGCATATGAAAAATGGTTTAAGATATGCACATATGCATATGTGCAAGCTTAATAACATAAAATCTGGAACAATATCAAAGTTACGTTTAAAAATATTAGATTTAACTCTTTATAACATAAAATCCATATATATCGCTCATTGTGATATAATGAAAAATATATGTAAAGGATATATTAAGATTTAAGATAGTCTTGAATAATTTAAAATTTCAAACTTTTATATTTAATATGGTATATCATTACCATAACAAACATTGCTATAATGATGGTACACATTAAATAGGCGATAATGATTACTTAATTTGAATATTCCGATTTTATATAAATTTCTTTATTACCCTTATAAGTTTAAAATAAACAAAATCATTATCTAATCTCTAGGAGCATTCTGATTGGCCGAAAATGGGTTAGCATGGTTAGTACTAATAGATTGGTTAACAAATGAATGACTCTCTCTCTCTCTCTCTCTCTCTCTATATATATATATATATATATGTATATATATATATATATATAGGGTGCGTTTCATTTGAAAACCAATCAATTCGTGGAAACTCTGCAAACCATTGTTTTAGGAAACAATATATATATTTATGGAAAACTATTATAATTCATTAATAATGATTGTGATATATATGGAAGATGATAAGATTCATTTATTATAATCATGATTTTAGACTAGGAAACTTAACAAAATGTTTCATAATATAGTGGTTTGCAAAGTTTCCACAAATTATTTGGTTTTCAAATAATATATATATATAGGGTGCGTTTCTTTTGCAAACCAAACAATTTGTACAAACTATGCAAACCACTATTTTAGGAAACAATAGATATATTTATGGATAATGATTATGATTCATTAATAATGATTGTGATATATATGGAAAATGTTAAGTTTATTCATTATAATCATGATTTTAAATTAGGAAATGTTAAGTTTATTCATTATAATCATGATTTTAAATTAGGAAACATAATAAAATCATATATTCATTAGACTTGATGAACGGCTAAGATTGGTTTACAAAGTTTGCACAATCTGACTGGTTTGCAAAATATACGTCCCCTATATATATATATATATATATATATATATATATATATATATATTATACATTGTTCAAAAATGTGCGATATGGCGCAAGACGTGGCTCCGCCGTTATGAAATGACTCGTAACGTTTCTGTAAGGCGTGACTCACGCTCTGGCGCCTTAAGGCGCGCCACGACGTGCGTTTTTTCTAAGACGTGGTTTTTTCCAAAATTTTTTTATATTTTTTTCATCTTTTGTGTTTTTACATTTTTAACTTTAGATTTAACATTTTTATAGATTTATATAATCACATTACTCACAGTTTCACGAAGTCATAAACGTTATGGACGCACGATTAAAACGAAGTTGTAAAATTATTTTTCTAAGTTCTATTTTAAATATTCAATCAAAAACTAATTTTATAATAGTAATTTATATGATTTCTTTTTCTTCCAATATGAATGTACATTTTTTAATATCATTATTTGATTAGAATAATATCTATAAAACATATACTTATATATATAATTTTAAATATGACATACAAATTTATCGACTTATGTCACGCATTGAAAAACGCCGCGTCCTCGCCATGACGTGCAAGGCTTAGGCTTGACATTTCCACCACGGCACGCCTCACGCCATTTTGAACCTTGATTATATATATGTATATATATATAGTGTTTGGTTCATTTGAGAAATGGTAAATATATGAGAAATAGAGAAGTAATCCTAGCCATTCATATGGTCAATATCGGATTTGACTAGTCAAATATTGCGGCTTTGACCGGTCAAAAGTTGCGGCTATCCCAAAAATAGAAGGACAATTTCGTAAATTTTATAAAACACACGGGCTGTGTTCATATATGAACATGTATAATTCACATATGAACTATATGTTCATATATGAACCAGTGCAATTCACAACTGAACTCTTTTAACTGATTCATATATGAACCTTTGTGATTCATATATGAATCAGTTGAACTAACTAACAGATTCATTTATGAACCTGTATGAATCACAAAGATTCATATATGAATCTGTATGAATCACAAAGATTCATATACGAACATTTGTGAATCACAAAGATTCATATATGAATCTGTATGAATCACAAAGATTTAACAGATTCATATATGAACCTTTGTGATTCATACAAATTCATATATGAACTCATCCCGTGTATTTTACGAAATTACCCCTCTACCTTCTATAGACCACACAAGGAATTATCCGGTGCTTCGCGGTCAAAGCCGCAAATGTTGACCAGATGAATGACTAAGATTAATCATCTATTTCTCATATATTAACATTTCTCAAATGAACCTTTCCATATATATATATATATATATATATATATTATTTTATGTTTTTACTCCAATACATAGATTTCGCAAACTAACAATTTCTTTAACTGTATGTATTAAAAATATATTTTTCAAATTAATAATTTGATAAAAATACATCTCCTAGTTAGGGATGCACGAAAACCTGACCAACTCGACCCGACCAAAATAACCCAACCCAGCATACCTGGAAGCGACTTGAAACTTAATCGAGTTGTATGATCTTAAAACCGTATTGTTGGAATTGGGTTAGGCCATTTGAACCCAACCCAGTGTCTTTTAATATAATATATTTAATATGATTGTTAAGTAATTAATTAATATATGTACATTAGATATTAGACCTACCCGTAATTAGTCCTATTCATTATTATACAACAATTTCAATCGTAAATTTACCTTTTTATTACATGAACCTTCAACTTTCTTGTTTGAAATTGTTAGCGTTATTTGTATGCTCTCATTTCGATTTTACTTTATTTAAACACTATTACCTAACTAGATTATAAAATGTTGTATTAAAGTTTTAACTTGACCAATCCAACCTGCAAAACATTAAATTGAATTGTTTAAAATGTCTTTAATATATCCAACTCAATCTGTGTATAATCCTTGTTAGGATTAAGCGCTTACCACTACGTAAAAAGCAATTGCTGATAGAAAAGACACAACTTTATTTTCATATAGCGTAGCAACCAACATCATATTTCGATTTAAGAAGATGCTGGTCAATGACCCAACAATCCCCCCCCCAGCATCTGTCAGCACTAACAAGATTTTCGCTAGAAGTCAATGGCTGCACAACATGCCTTTGACATTTAAATGCACTCCATGGGATTCGATCCCGTGACCTGCTCTGATACTACATGTTAGGATCAAGCGCTTACCACTACGCCAAAAACAATTGTTGATGGAGAAGACGCAACTTTATTTCCATATAACGTAGCAGCCAGCGCCACGTTTCAATTTAAGAAGATGCTGGTCAATGACACTTGGTGGATGTTATTTAGGCCTTAGGGTACCTTTTAAGTAAACATAATTTTTTTTTTGAAGGTAAGTAAACATAATTATGTACAGATTTTGTGCAATAAAAAAAATTCCCATTACAAGTGGGTAACTAAAAGACAAGTAAAATAATTCTAAACCATGTGGAATGATTATATTATAGTGCCGGATAATAATTTGATCTAATTGATATTATTATAAAAAAAGAAAAAAACAATGTTTTACATATACAAAAGGATGGTGCTTTTTTATTTTGGTTGGAGTTTCTTATAACAACTTAAAAAAACTAGGCTAATAAAGGGATAGTAAGGATGGAAATTGGATGGGTAATCTATCCTGTACACGACTCATGTTAAAGCTCCCAATCTTAACTCGTTCCTGACTAATCCTCGACGGGTTCATGGAGAAAGGAATTTCCTACATGTTTAAGGAATCTGTTGGGTACTCGTTTGATAAAAAATAATAGAAAACAATGTGTTTTTAAATTAAAATTATACATAACTGTTACTATATTAATTATTAATATTGAAAATCAAATATATTTATCATTTTATAATGAATATATACATATATCCATAGAGGGGCTTAATCATTTGAGAATTTTATAATATGTGAGATCCGTGAGATACATCGTAAGTCACTAATTAAATATAAATTAATGTTATTAATAAATGAGATAATTATCATTATTTATGGAATAAAAATCAATGAATTTTTTTGGAAGTTCCATACTTATCTCGTTATCTCTCTCATATATACCTGTATTAACATACACATCATGCACACAAAATGAACACCTATAAATTGCCATATACTAAATCTATCTATCTATATCTATATAAAAGGAGAATACCAAGAAGATGACGTGGCGAATTTGTGAGCCAGGAATAGCTAGAAGGAATTTTCTCAGCTTTTTACTTTTTTAAAATCTCTAATATGTTAATGACTTTTTTATCCCTCAATGAAAACTTTGTCCTCGACTGTAAACCCAAGTATTTTGGTAATTTTCCATTCCTTTAAGATCTGACTATCCATATCCTGCATTTATGTTTAACCTCAACCTATCCCCGTTACGACTTCCTCACTCTCGATTTCTATCCCTCTTATCTCTTTTCAATCTCTCACTCTCGATTTCTATCCCTCTTATCTCTTTTCAATCTCTCTCCAATCTGTTCCGAAAAATCAATACAATGACCACAGCTGGATTCCACGATGATCTATAGAATTGAATAAGCTTCATGAAATTCTGGAAACGTAGATGAAGCCGATTTGAAATTGGAGTTGTCGCAGGTGGCTGTCTGTAACACCCTAGAAATTGCGGAAATAAATTTTTTGAAAAGGAATTCAGCAAAAGACTAACTTGCGGAATAAGGTGTAACAATTTCAAAATACAGATTAATCCAACGGGGTACAGAGTAGTCATTAATGTGGTATATAAATGAAGCATAAAACGACAACCTATTAATCTACAATTATATCTAGATTAGGGATTGTAATACCCAGTTTCGAAATTTGGTTAATTTTGGAAGTTGGGGGAAAAGTGTAAGTTAGTCAAGTTTAGGGGGTTTATTGAAAATTCCATTTTTCATCACATAAATATCAGATTTTGAGATTTTCATCTCATACTGATATCTTATGTGAGTGTTTGAAAGAGTGAAAGAAGAAAGAGTGAAAAAGAGAAAGGCAGAGAGAAAGAAGAAGAGATTTGTGAAGGAAATCGCCGGTTTGTCAAAAAGAGGTATGTTTTTAGCTTCATGCTTCTATCTGCATGTTATAGTCGGTAAATAGACGTGTTAATTGAGCTTTTAACCGTGTATTTGATCGATTTAATCGATCAAAATAGTTCTGAGTTTAGAACTGGGTAAACCGACTGTGTTCTTGATTAGACCGGAAGATGATACATCGGTCGTATGCTTAAGACCGAAGTGTTTAAGACCGAAGTGCTTAAGACTGGATGTGGTTCGACCGGAGGTCTGCTTGACCGGAAGGTCTGTTCGACCGGAGTTCTGCTCGACCGAAGGTTTGTTCGACCTGTGGTGTGATTCGACCGATAGTTTTATAATTGGTCTAAGAGGTTTTTAATCTGTTTGGTTTTGATCGGGTTAAAAACAGTAGATTTCAATTGATGAGTCTTTTGAAATAAAGAGTGTTAGTTGCAAGTTAGCTTACCTTTGTTTTAATACCATCGTAGGTGGTGTTAATCGGTAAGAAGTCAGAAGTTAATTTGGAAGGATTAAGGTGAGTCTTTCAACTAAATCTTTTATAATTTGAGCAGTTATTTATAAATGTGAGTTTTTATATACTGCGCATTTATAATATGAAAAGTTAGAAGAATTATTTCAAATAATTGATTTAATTAGTTGGGCATGTTTATGCTCAGGGTATATAAACTTGTTTTATATACTGGCAGGACCAAATGTATGTATACATTTGAGTCAGAAGTTTGACCTAAGTCGGGAAGTGTGACCCGCCTGCTCGTACCGGGGAGTGTGGCCCATTTATGCCATTAGGATGTGTCCCTAAAATAAGGCAGTGCGAGACAGACATACCGTCTTTGACGGGAATGTTGGTCAGTAGTTGAAAGTACGCTTGCGAGCGTAGAAAGTGATTAGTAATGGCCATTACATTGATTTATATATGTAAAGCATAAATGTTTTAAAGTGATTTTAAAGAGTAGGCATGTATTGAGATATATGCAGTTATGTTTAAATGTTTTAATTAATATTTGAACTATGTAATAGTGATTGGAGGGGACTCACTAGACCTTTTGGTCTAACCCTCGCTGTTTCAAAACTTTAATCCTGTTTCAGGTTATCACAAGATAGCAGATAAAGGAAAAGATAAGGTGTGAGCTTAAGCAGGAGATAGAAGACTTCCTGCCATAGCTATTCTTTTGAGAAACTCAGTTGTGTAATAGTTGATAGTAAAGACATTGTAAGCTTGGGACAATATTTAGTAATAAATGTTATTTTATTATGTAAATAAATGTTCAGGTTGTTACAATTGGTATCAGAGCATTAGTTTAAGGGATCTAGGTGACCGGATGGGCCTAGACTTAAACTGAGATAGTAGAAGCACAACTGAGTAGTAGGAAGACCATAAGAATATGACATTAAGGTAGTAAGGACTAGCATGTAAGGTAAATTTGGAATTCCATTTGGCCAGTGTAATTATGAATTTACAAGTACATGCTTTTGCTTAAACTGCCGTAATGTGTAGTGTGTGCGATTGAATATCTTATGTTTATTCTTAGCAGAAGTATGTCTGAGCGTGTGACCAGGAGTAGATCTGTAGTAAATCCAGAAATGGATCGAGAGAATGAAGTCATTGCCGGAGAGCAAATGGCTAATGTCAACCCGACTGCTATCCAAGGAAAGAGTCGAGGTCGACCTAAAGGTAAAGCAGTTCAGAAAACAGCTACTCAGATAGGAGTTTCCAATGTGGGAACTCGAGGTGGGAAGACGAGTCGTGATATTCGTCAGATTGAAAGTGTAGAGATAAGAGATGAGCAAGAAGAGTCTCATCAAGAAAGTTCGGCTTCTGTGAGGGGTCGAAAGCAGACGGGTAACCGTGGTAGAGGTAGAACGCAAGGTTTTGTTACACAAGAAACTTTTGCTGCAGAAATGGGAAAGTTGCAAGAAACTTTGAACGCTTTGCTTGCTCAGCGTAATAATGAAGTTTCTGTAAGTAAAGAAAAGAGTGAAGATAAGGTAGCAACTGAAGTAGCAGAATCTCCAGTAACTGCAATGGGTAGTCATCCGCAGTCATGTCCCATTGTGTCAGCTAAAGCTGTAACAGGAAGAGGATGTAGTTTTAATGAGTTTGCTGCTTGCAAGCCTCCTTCGTATAAAGGGAAATGTGATCCCGTAGTAGCATTAAGATGGATAAAGAGTATGGAGTTAGCTTTTGACACGAGTAAATGTGCGGAAGATGATAAAGTAGTATACGCTTTGTCAATGCTGAAGGATGAAGCAGTAATGTGGTGGGATGTAGAATCTGGAGGTCAAGGTTCAGCGATAGCTAAAGAGATGGTTTGGCGTGATTTTGTGAAAGTATTTAAAGCACAGTTCTGCCCTTTGGCAGCAGTCAAAAAGTTGGAAGAAGAATTTATGGGCTTAGAACAGAAAGGAATGTCGGTCAGAGAGTATACGACCAAGTTTATTGAAAAGTCTAGATTTGCAGGAATCTATGTTCCGAATGAAGAAAGACGAGTAGAACGTTTCGTCTTTGGATTAAGAAGTGATATTCGGGAATTTGTCTCGAATAAAGAACCGTTGACTTTTCAGATGGCTGTTAATGCAGCGGAGATGAGAGAGAAGGAAAAGAACAGGCAAGCCACTGAGCGAAGTGGAGATAAAAGAAAGTGGGAAGGAACAGTTCGTGATTTCAAGCCAGTTAAGTCTGTTAAGTTTGATCAACGTCCTGTTGTAAGTTTGAAAACAAGCCATGTAGTAAGTGCAATCGAATGCATAAGGGAGAATGCAAGATTAATCAAGAGGGCTGTTATAAGTGTGGGAAGGTTGGGCATTTGGCTCGGGACTGTCAGAATTTGAGGTCTTGTTATCAGTGTGGATCTCCTGATCATATTAGGCCCAATTGCCCACAGTTGAAAAAGGGATCAGTTGGAGGAAGTGTAGAAAAGGGAAGTGAGAAAAAGGGAGAGCCAGCTAAAGCCAGAGCTAGAGTTTTCAACATGTCAGCAGAAGAAGCGGCGGAGATACCTGATGTAGTTACAGGTACTTTCTTTATAGATTCAAATTATGCAAAAGTGTTGTTTGATTCAGGAGCAAATCGTTCTTTTGTGTCTCCTAATTTTGTGCATAAATTGAATGTGAAACCTAAGAAACTTAAGAGTGAATTGAAAGTAGAAGTGGCTGATAATAGTCAAATTTTGGTAGAAGAAGTATATGATGGGAGTAGTATTGTCATTGATGGACAAGCATTTACACTTCGACTGTACCCAATGGGTATGGGAGAATTTGATGTTATTGTGGGAATGGACTGGTTGGCGTCTAATGATGCTTACATAGTATGTAATAAGAAATTGATTCGTATAGCGCAACCAAGAAAGGAAGAGATAGTAGTATTTGGAGATCGAAGGAATAGAAATTCATGTTTGATTTCTATGATTAAGGCTAAGAAATGTTTGATAAAAGGGTGTGTGGGATTCTTAGCTTATGTGATAGATGCTAAGAAAGAAAAGAAGGGATTGGAGTCAGTTCCGGTAGTCAGTGAGTTTCCAGAAGTATTTCCGGAAGATTTAACCACTTTGCCTCCTGATCGGCAAGTGGAGTTTCGAATTGATTTAGTTCCCGGAGCAGCGCCGATTGCAAGAGCACCGTACATAGTGGCACCGGCAGAAATGAAAGAAATGATGACTCAGTTGTAGGAGTTGTTAGACAAGGGATTTATTCGCCCTAGTACCTCACCTTGGGGAGCGCCAGTATTGTTTGTTAAGAAGAAAGACGGGTCTATGAGAATGTGCATAGATTACCGTGAGCTCAATAAGTTGACTGTTAAGAATAAGTATCCGCTTCCCAGGATTGACGATATTTTTGATCAACTGCAAGGAGCGAGTTACTTTTCGAAGATAGATCTGCGTTCTGGTTATCACCAGTTGAAAGTGAGAGAGGAGGATGTGTCTAAGACTGCGTTTCGTACGAGGTACGGACACTATGAGTTTTTAGTTATGCCATTCGGTTTGACTAATGCGCCAGCAGTTTTCATGGATCTGATGAATAGAGTGTGTAGTCCGTTTTTAGATAAATATGTCATTGTTTTTATAGATGATATATTGATCTATTCACGTTCTAAAGAAGATCATGAAACTCATTTAAGAGCAATTTTAGAATTGCTGAAGCGTGAAAAGTTGTATGCCAAGTTTTCAAAATGTGAATTTTGGCTGAAAGAAGTGCAGTTTTTAGGACACGTGGTGTCGAGAGATGGGATTCAGGTTGATCCAGCTAAGATTGAAGCCATAAAAGGGTGGGAAGCACCGAAATCGCCATCTGAGGTAAGAAGTTTTCTGGGTTTGGCTGGTTATTATAGAAAGTTCATTAAGGACTTTTCTAGAATAGCTACGCCATTAACAGCTTTAACCAGAAAGAATGTTAAGTTTATTTGGGCAGAAGCTCAGAAAGAAGCGTTCGGTAAGTTGAAAGAAAGTTTAAGTAGTGCTCCTGTTTTGTCTCTACCCAATGGGTCGGAAGGATTTATTATTTATAGCGATGCTTCAAAGTTGGGTTTGGGATGTGTGTTAATGCAAGAAGTCAAGGTGATTGCCTATGCATCTCGTCAGTTAAAAGAGCATGAAAAGAATTATCCGACTCATGATTTAGAGTTGGCAGCTGTAGTATTTGCTTTGAAAATCTGGAGACATTATTTGTATGGGATCAAGTGTCAGATTTACACAGATCACAAGAGTCTTCAGTATCTGTTTAATCAGAAAGAGCTTAATATGAGGCAGCGTAGATGGATGGAGTTATTAAGTGATTATGACTGTGAAATTTTGTACCATCCAGGCAAGGCCAATGTGGTAGCAGATGCTTTAAGTCGTAAAGAGCATGGAGAAATAGCAAAGGTTGTGGCATTTAGAGTTGATGTTGTTTCCAATTTCTTGGAAGAAGTTATAAAGTCTCAAGAAGAAGCAGTGTCAACAGAAAATTTGAAAAGTGAAAGGATAGTTGGGATTGTTAACTCGTTAGTAATTGACAATCGAGGAGTAAAGTGTTTTAATAAGCGAGTATGGATCCCAAAAGCAGGAGGTTTGAGGCAGAAAGTGTTGGAAGAAGCTCATAGATCTCGGTATTCAGTTCATCCTGGAACTAATAAGATGTATAGAGATATGAAGCAGACAGGGTTAAAGAAAGATATTGCTCATTTTGTTGAACGATGTATTACATGTTTAAAGGTTAAAGCTGAGCATCAGAGACCCTATGGGGAGCTTCAGTCGTTAGAAATTCCAGTGTGGAAGTGGGACGAGATTACTATGGATCTTGTTACTGGGTTACCACGATCACCAAAGGGGCATGATGCTATTTGGGTGATAGTGGATAGACTCACAAAGTCAGCTCACTTCCTACCGATCAAGGAGACGTACTCACTAGAAACGTTGGCTCGATTGTATATCGACGAAATAGTGACCAGGCATGGAGTACCGTCGTCCATAGTATCAGACAGGGATGCTCGATTTACATCAGCGTTCTGGAGAAGTTTGCAAAGGGAATTAGGCTCTCAACTGAAATTGAGTACGACCTATCATCCGCAAACAGATGGTCAGAGTGAGAAAACTATACAGACGTTGGAAGATATGCTTCGTGCATGTGTTATAGATTTTAAAGGTTCGTGGGAGATTCATTTGCCGTTGATTGAATTTTCCTACAACAATAGTTATCATGCTAGTATACAAGCAGCTCCTTTTGAAGCTTTGTATGGTCGTAAGTGTAGAACACCTCTATGCTGGAATGAGGTGGGTGAACGTCAGTTAGCAGGACCAGAAATTGTACAGTTGATAAGGTTGATCAGATTCGGGCAAGATTGAAGATTGCTCGAGATCGTTAGAAAGTGTATGCTGACAGACGAAGGAAACCGATAGAGTTTCAGATAGGAGATAAAGTAATGTTGAAAGTTTCACCTTGGAAAGGGGTGATCAGATTTGGAAAGAAAGGAAAGTTAAGACCAAGGTTTGTTGGACCATTTATCATCACTGATCGTGTTGGTGAAGTGGCCTACGAACTTGATCTACCAGCAAGTTTGAGTGGGATTCATCCTACGTTTCATGTGTCAAACCTGAAGAAGTGTTTGGCCGAAGTAGATATAGTTGTTCCTTTGGAAGATATTCAGATAGATGAAAAACTAAGTTTTATTGAGGAGCCTGTAGCAATTACAGACCTCAAGATAAAGAAATTGAGGAACAAAGAGATTCGATTAGTGAAAGTTCAGTGGAAATTTCACCAAGGGCAAAAGTCTATGTGGGAAGTAGAAGCGGATATGAAAGCTCAGTATCCCCAGTTGTTTAGCGATAGAATTCCGGGGACGGAATTCTCTTAAGGGGGGGAAGATTGTAATACCCAGTTTCGAAATTTGGTTAATTTTGGAAGTTGGGGGAAAAAGTGTAAGTTAGTCAAGTTTAGGGGGTTTATTGAAAATTCCATTTTTCATCACATAAATATCAGATTTTGAGATTTTCATCTCATAATGATATCTTATGTGAGTGTTTGAAAGAGTGAAAGAAGAAAGAGTGAAAAAGAGAAAGGCAGAGAGAAAGAAGAAGAGATTTGTGAAGGAAATCGCCGGTTTGTCAAAAAGAGGTATGTTTTTAGCTTCATGCTTCTATCTGCATGTTATAGTCGGTAAATAGACGTGTTAATTGAGCTTTTAACCGTGTATTTGATCGATTTAATCGATCAAAATAGTTCTGAGTTTAGAACTGGGTAAACCGACTGTGTTCTTGATTAGACCGGAAGATGATACATCGGTCGTATGCTTAAGACCGAAGTGCTTAAGACCGAAGTGTTTAAGACCGAAGTGCTTAAGACCGAAGTGCTTAAGACTGGATGTGGTTCGACCGGAGGTCTGCTTGACCGGAAGGTCTGTTCGACCGGAGGTCTGCTCGACCGAAGGTTTGTTCGACCTGTGGTGTGATTCGACCGATAGTTTTATAATTGGTCTAAGAGGTTTTTAATCAGTTTGGTTTTGATCGGGTTAAAAACAGTAGATTTCAATTGATGAGTCTTTTGAAATAAAGAGTGTTAGTTGCAAGTTAGCTTACCTTTGTTTTAATACCATCGTAGGTGGTGTTAATCGGTAAGAAGTCAGAAGTTAATTTGGAAGGATTAAGGTGAGTCTTTCAACTAAATCTTTTATAATTTGAGCAGTTATTTATAAATGTGAGTTTTTATATACTGCGCATTTATAATATGAAAAGTTAGAAGAATTATTTCAAATAATTGATTTAATTAGTTGGGCATGTTTATGCTCAGGGTATATAAACTTGTTTTATATACTGGCAGGACCAAATGTATGTATACATTTGAGTCAGAAGTTTGACCTAAGTCGGGAAGTGTGACCCGCCTGCTCGTACCGGGGAGTGTGGCCCATTTATGCCATTAGGATGTGTCCCTAAAATAAGGCAGTGCGAGACAGACATACCGTCTTTGACGGGAATGTTGGTCAGTAGTTGAAAGTACGCTTGCGAGCGTAGAAAGTGATTAGTAATGGCCATTACATTGATTTATATATGTAAAGCATAAATGTTTTAAAGTGATTTTAAAGAGTAGGCATGTATTGAGATATATGCAGTTATGTTTAAATGTTTTAATTAATATTTGAACTATGTAATAGTGATTGGAGGGGACTCACTAGACCTTTTGGTCTAACCCTCGTTGTTTCAAAACTTTAATCCTGTTTCAGGTTATCACAAGATAGCAGATAAAGGAAAAGATAAGGTGTGAGCTTAAGCAGGAGATAGAAGACTTCCTGCCATAGCTATTCTTTTGAGAAACTCAGTTGTGTAATAGTTGATAGTAAAGACATTGTAAGCTTGGGACAATATTTAGTAATAAATGTTATTTTATTATGTAAATAAATGTTCAGGTTGTTACAGGGACGGGTGTCGCTATACTTCCAAAATAAGTCTTCAAAAGAATCTCTCACGACCCCAAGGGTCGCTCCCTCAGCCCCGACGAGCCCCACCGCTAAGATAACCTGCCAACATGACAACCAAGAACAAGCGTTAGGCTAAAGCCTAGTGAGAACAAGCCAAATAAAAAGAGAGTACTAAACCTAAATGGTGTCACGCGGTGAGTATGGCCATGAGCTAAGTCAATAAATCAAATAAACCATTAGTGATTAAACATGGTATAAGTAATACCCAAAATCACATAACGAGCTCAACCCCTCTAGATCTGTTGCTCAAAACATTCAAGTCAACCCCTCTGGATCTATCCTTGAGAGTTCCCAAAACAGGGGGAACCCAAGCACCAAATGGGATTACACCTTACTGCACCATGAGACACTGCTCGACCGTATAGACCCACAACCTACTTATCATGGCAACCCGATGCCTATCCCGTGCTAAAACGTGAACCAAATGCCCAAAACAGGGGACATAGGGGCACCGTGCCTATGGATCCATTGCACTAAGACTCAAAGCCAAAGCATGTCATTTCAGAGCATACTCATATTAAATCAGATATACAGGCAATTCATATGAACAACGGTTCGATTCTATAAATCTTGATTCTTGAAAATATGGGATTTTAGAGGATATTTCCCAACGTCAAACAGTCAATTTGAAACCAGGTTTTCCACATTCAAATAATACATTTATCACATAGCATTCGTAATACAAACCGATTTAGCTTAAGGACTCACCTCAGATTTCTTCCTGCTTAAGGACTGCTTCTTACGAATGTTACCTACGACAACACCGATACATCGGTAAGCCAAATAATAAAGATAACTCACTGACCTACAACTCAGGAATATGAACCCAACACACTGCCAAAACACTGATCCGGTCGAGTACCAAAACCGGTCGAACACAACCCCGGTCGAACACAGCCCCGGTCGAACAACCATTCGGTCGAACACGACCCCGGTCGAACGACCACATTGGTCAAAAGGGGCATTCGGTCGAAGGACCATCCGGTCTAACGACCATCGTCTTGTTCATCAAGAACAGATCGATGCAGAACCCAGATCCAAAATGAGAAATACTCAAATCTCGAAATGGAACGGTTTAAAACCTTCACAACGAGATTCTACGCGGCTAAAAGCATTCAGATCAAAGCATTAAGCTAGATTCGTACCTTGATTTGGAGAAAAACCGAACAACCTTTTCACTACTTCTTCTCTCTTTCTCTCTCTGATTTCTCAAGATCTGATTTTTGTGATATTTTCAAAATATCTAAAATCTGAATTATATTTATATAACCCAAGTTATATTTTACCCCCTTGAACTTCGGGTAAAAGTCAACTTTTTACCCAACCCCAAAATAGCGGGTGTTACAATCCTCCCCAACTTGGAGAAGATTTCGTCCTCGAAATCTCGGCTATGGGAAGAGGTGAGGGTACCTCCGCCTCAAGTCCTCTTCCGCTTCCCAAGTCACATTGGCACCCCGATGGTGCTTCCACTGAACTTTGACCATAGTGACTTCTCGGTGACGTAGCTTCTTCGTATTCCTTTCCAAAATCGCCTCAGGTTCTTCAACGCAACGATTTCCCTCATCTACCCTGATCTCGGAGAGTGGAATGACACTCTCCTCCTTTGCTAGGCACTTTCGTAGATAGCATACGTGAAACGTGTTATGAATTCCCTTCATCTCCAGAGGAAGTTCCAACTGATAAGCTTGGAGTCCTACTCGCTTAGTCACAGCGAACGGTCCAAGGAAACGGGGGCTCAACTTCCCACGCTTCCCAAATCTAATAATTCCCTTCCAAGGGGACACCTTCAACATAACCCGATCTCCCACTTGGAATTCCATTGGCCGTCTTTTCTTGTCGGCATAACTTTTCTGTCGATTTTGGGACGCCTTTATACGCTCGCGGATGCCCTTGACCTTGTCCGCCGTTTCTTGTACAACTTCCGGTCCAGCGAACTGCTTTTCCCCCGCCTCGAGCCAACATACGGAAGTTCGACACTTGCGACCGTATAACGCTTAAACGGTGCCATCCCTATACTTGAGTGGTAGCTATTATTGTATGCGAACTCTACCAAAGGCAGGTGCGTATCCCAACTACCCCCGAAGTCGATCACGCATGATCTTAACATATCTTCTAGCGTCTGGATTGTCCTCTCGCTTTGTCCGTCGGTTTGAGGATGGTAGGTCGTGCTCAACTTCACACGTGTACCCAATTCCTTTTGTAAGCCATTCCAAAAATGCGACGTGAACCGACTATCCTGATCAGAGACTATAGATAGCGGCACGCCGTGCCGGGAAATTACTTTGTCGATGTACAACTTCGCCAATTTATCCATTGGCAAGGTCTCCCGCATGGCCAAGAAATGAGCGCTTTTGGTCAAGCGGTCAACTATAACCCAAATGGCGTCGTGACCTTTTAAGATCTTTGGTAGTTTTGTCACGAAATCCATCGTGATGTGTTCCCATTTCCACTCCGGAATTTCCAAGGATTGCAAACTTCCGTAGGGTCTTTGGTGCTCAGCCTTCACTTGCAAACAAGTCACACACTGTTCCACATAGCGCGCCACATCGAGCTTCATGACTGGCCACCAATAATGCAATTTCAAATGTATATACATTTTCGTGCTTCCCGGGTGAATGGAGTATTTTGACTTGTGGGCATATTCGAGAAGAAGTTCTCTATTACCCCCAATCTTAGGCACCCAGACTCGCCCATTGAAAAGCTTCATCCCTCGACTATCTTCAGTCAACAAAAGATGTTGTTTCGCCATGACTTCTCCTTTGAGGTTTTTCTCTAGCAAGGCTTCGACTTGTGATTCCTTGATTCTGTCAATAAGCGTTGAAGTTATTTCAATCCGTGCAAAGGTAGCACGAGAATTTCCTCCGCAGACTTTCCGAATCAAGGCGTCGGCAACCACGTTTGCCTTACCCGGATGGTAGAGCAACTCGCAGTCATAATCCTTCAACAACTCCAACCATCTTCGTTGCCTCATGTTTAGCTCTTTCTGATCAAAGATATGCTTCAGACTCTTGTGATCAGTATAAAGAGTGCACTTCGTACCGTAAAGGTAGTGCCGCCACAATTTCAATGCAAACACCACTGCTGCCAATTCAAAGTCATGAGTAGGGTAGTTGACTTCGTGCACTTTAAGTTGCCTTGATGCGTAAGCGATCACCTTCCCTCTTTGCATCAGGACACAACCCAAACCCATCTTCGACGCATCGCTGTACACCACAAAATCTCCCGTCCCGTCTGGTAAGGATAGGATAGGAGCTTCACAAAGCTTCTTTTGTAAGGTGCAGAACGCCTCTTCTTGCCTCTCGGTCCACACAAATTTCACGTTCTTCCGGGTCAAGATCGTCAACGACGAGGCTATCTTCGAGAAATCTTGAATGAATCTCCGGTAGTATCCTGCCAAACCTAGGAAACTTCGGATTTCAGACGGATTCTTGGGAGGTTCCCAATTCGTCATTGCCCCAATCTTTGCGGGATCCACTTTTACTCCTTCCTTTGAAACTATATGCCCCAAAAATTGAACTTCTAGAAGCCAAAAGTCGCACTTTGAAAACTTTGCGTAGAGTCTTTCTCGTCTTAACACATCCAAAACTTCACGGAGATGCTGCTCGTGCTCTTCTTCATTCTTGGAGTAAACTAAGATGTCGTCGATGAATACAATTATCGACTTGTCGAGAAACGGTCGACACACCCGGTTCATCAAGTCCATAAATATTGTCGGTGCGTTGGTTAGGCCGAATGGCATCACTAGGAACTCGTAGTGCCCATAGCGAGTCCTAAATGCCGTCTTTGGGATGTCGCTCTTTGCTACCTTCACTTGGTGATATCCCGACCGAAGGTCAATCTTTGAGAAACAACCCGCTCCTTGAAGTTGATCGAACAGGTCGTCGATTCTTGGAAGTGGATACCTGTTCTTCACCATCACTTTGTTCAGTTCCCTGTAGTCGATACACATTCTCATTGCACCGTCCTTTTTCTTGACGAACAGTACCGGAGCTCCCCACGGTGACGAGCTCGGTCGGATGAAACCTTTCTCGAGAAGGTCTTGAAGTTGAACCACCATATCTTGCATTTCGGTAGGAACCAAACGATAAGGAGCTCGAGCAATCGGAGCCGCTCCTGGAATGAGGTCAATACGAAAGTCCACAACACGATCGGGCGGCAACCCGGGCAAGTCTTCCGGGAATACATCGGGAAACTCGCGTACCACCCTAACCTCTTCCAACTTCCGTTGGTCGAGTTTGGTATCGATGGCATAAGCCAAGAAAGATACGCATCCTTTCGCCAAACACTTCCTAGCTTTGATTACTGAAATAATCGCCACATCGCCTTTCCTTCCTTCGCCGTAGATTATAGTTACTTTTCTTGGAACACACTATTTCGACCTGGTTCTTAGATAACCAGTCCATACCCACCACCACGTCGAACCCACCAATTTGCATAGGCAGTAAATTAATGGGAAATTTCTTTCCCTTAAGCTCTAACATGCAGTCTTTAAGGATACTACGAATTAGAACCTGACCTCCATTTGCTATTTCTACCACAACAGCATTCTCTAACATACTCATAGACATAGCAAGCCTTTGACAGAACAATTCGGATATGAACGAGTAGCTAGCACCAGAATCAAATAACACACGTGTAGGTACGGAATTTAGAGAGAACGTACCCGACACCACATCGGTCGATGCTTTCTCTTCCTCGGACGACATCTGGAAAGCCCTTCCAGTCGACCGCGGAGGTTCCAACTTCTTCCCGCCAGATCCTCCGGTCTTCAGTTTCGGGCATTCCGCCCTAACGTGCCCCGGTTCCATACACTCGAAACATAATTGCCCCTTTTGAGGGCAATCTCTGTACGTGTGACCCGTCTTCCCGCACTTGTAGCACACTCCGAGAACAAAGTTGCACGGGCCGAAATGTTTGTTTCTACACTTGGAGCACCACTTGGCATCATGTCTAGGATCAGCTCCTCGCTGAGTGCTGCTGTTGGCATAAAAGGGTTTCTTCGAGGGCATTGAACTTCCCTCCCATTTCCGCTTCTCGACTTGACGAACACTTTGCTCCTTGCCGAGACTGTAAGCATCTTCCATAAGTTGAGCTTCTTCCATTGCCTCCCGAAGGGTGGAGGTCTTTGTCACACGAACCATCGACATCATGTCCGATGGGAGACCCTTGATGTAAGCCTTGATTTTATCCTTCTCTATCGGGACCAGATGTCCCACAAAACCCAACTTGTCCATGAAGAGACGGTTGTACTCCCTCACGGACATACCTCCCTTCTTCAAGTTCTGAAATTCATGCTTTATTCGGTCCAACGACCTCTCGTTACAGTACTCCTCTAGCAACTTTTCTTTGAAGGTGGACCAAGACAATTGGTCTAGAACAGTCGGATCCAGCGACGCAGAGTACACATCCCACCAGGTAAGGGCTATTCCCCGCAACATTCGGGAACCAAAGATAACCCTCTGTTCCTCCCCACATTCGCTTGAGCGAAAAGCTTGCTCCATTTCTCGAACCCAGGCCATACAATCTAGCGGATTGTCTGAGCCTTTAAATTCTGGTGGTCGGCAACCCAGAAAAGCCTTGAACGTGCAAGTCCGCGCCGTTCGACTGACGCCCAGGTTGCAGTCACCACAGGGGAAATTACAGGTCCGGTACCCCCGGATCCTGCAACAATCACATTCTCGCCAACCGTTTCGTGCCTACGATTGTTAGCGTCTCGGTCCTCAAGAAGTTTCAAGAATACTTCTTGCTGTTGAGCCATGACCCTGTTCATGGCCAACATCATACGGTCCATCATCCTCGTCTCGGTCGTCACTTCTTCTATAATAGGCTCATCAGCCTCCATATTTCGTCGAGGAATATGCTCGGGTCCTCCACCCAGCACATTACTCACACGCACCGTTTCCCCCACTACGGTCGCCAGCGGATGGTCGGCCGTAGGTATGTCGGCCTCCTGGCCTTCCGGATGACTCCTGGTATTAACCATGGTTCTGTTGAACGCAATCATGCAAAAGAACGGGATAAGGATTACGGAAAACACAGAGAACATACTTCTACACTTATCAATCGTTATAACAACAGTAATTTAAGTATGCTCACGTAAGACATTTTCATAATAACGTTAGCTAAGTGAAATTATGAACGTATAATACGCAAGAGTGCTTATTACCATCGTTACAACTTTCAACTTGTGCAATTTTCCGTTGACCTTAAGACCATCCTATCTTATAAGATCTACCCCATCTCACGAGTCGTAACTTAATAGTCTCAGCTTAAGTCTAGGCATCTTACAGTCATACCTAGTTCACTTAAACCAAGGCTCTGATACCAACTTGTAACACCCTAGAAATTGCGGAAATAAAATTTTTGAAAAAGAATTCAGCAAAAGACTAACTTGCGGAATAAGGTGTAACAATTTCAAAATACAGATTAATCCAACGGAGTACAGAGTAGTCAATAATGTGGTATATAAATGAAGCATAAAACGACAACCTATTAATCTACAATTATATCTAGATTAGGGACGGGTGTCGCTATACTTCCAAAATAAGTCTTCAAAAGAATCTCTCACGACCCCAAGGGTCGCTCCCTCAGCCCCGACGAGCCCCACCGCTAAGATAATCTGCCAACATGACAACCAAGAACAAGCGTTAGGCTAAAGCCTAGTGAGAACAAGCCAAATAAAAAGAGAGTACTAAACCCAAATGGTGTCACGCGGTGAGTATGGCCATGAGCTAAGTCAATAAATCAAATAAACCATTAGTGATTAAACATGGTATAAGTAATACCCAAAATCACATAACGAGCTCAACCCCTCTAGATCTGTTGCTCAAAACATTCAAGTCAGCCCCTCTGGATCTATCCTTGAGAGTTCCCAAAACAGGGGGAACCCAAGCACCAAATGGGATTACACCTTACTGCACCATGAGACACTGCCTGACCGTATAGGCCCACAACCTACTTATCATGGCAACCCGATGCCTATCCCGTGCTAAAACGTGAACCAAATGCCCAAAACAGGGGACATAGGGACACCGTGCCTATGGATCCATTGCACTAAGACTCAAAGCCAAAGCATGTCATTTCAGAGCATACTCATATTAAATCAGATATACAGACAATTCATATGAACAACGGTTCGATTCTATAAATCTTGATTCTTGAAAATATGGGATTTTAGAGGGTATTTCCCAACGTCAAACAGTCAATTTGAAACCAGGTTTTCCACATTCAAATAATACATTTATCACATAGCATTCGTAATACAAACCGATTTAGCTTAAGGACTCACCTCAGATTTCTTCCTGCTTAAGGACTGCTTCTTACGAATGTTACCTACGACAACACCGATACATCGGTAAGCCAAATAATAAAGATAACTCATTGACCTACAATTCAGGAATATGAACCCAACACATTGCCAAAACACTGATCCGGTTGAGTACCAAAACCGGTCGAACACAACCCCGGTCGAACACAACCCCGGTCGAACAACCATTCGGTCGAACACGACCCCGGTCGAACACAACCCCGGTCGAACAACCATTCGGTCGAACATGACCCCGGCCGAACGACCACATCGGTCAAAAGGGGCATTCAGTCGAAGGACCATCCGGTCTAACGACCATCGTCTTGTTCATCAAGAACAGATCGATGCAGAACCCAGATCCAAAATGAGAAATACTCAAATCTCGAAATGGAACGGTTTAAAACCTTCACAACGAGATTCTACGCGGCTAAAAGCATTCAGATCAAAGCATTAAGCTAGATTCGTACCTTGATTTGGAGAAAAACCCGAACAACCTCTTCATTGCTTCTTCTCTCTTTCTCTCTCTGATTTCTCAAGATCTGATTTTTGTGATATTTTCAAAATATCTAAAATCTGAATTATATTTATATAACCCAAGTTACATTTTACCCCCTTGAACTTCGGGTAAAAGTCAACTTTTTACCCAACCCCAAAATAGCGGGTGTTACACTGTCAAAGCAGCGGAAAGTCGAGTGTTTTAGAATCTTTATCCGGGTTTCGATATAACCACTCGCCCTCCCTTGCTTTTGCAGTTAATATGGACTAATGAAGAAGCCGGCGAATACGGCGAGTTTGGCCACTTGCCTATGAGGAATTTCTTTGCTAACTCTTAAATTCTTGCAGAATTCAGGAATTTTTTACCTACGCAATCATTTATGTAGGAGTCATGAATTTATGTATGTTAAGCAGGTCACTTTTCATGGATCACAAACTTTTCAATACCATAATAGGAATTAATTCTAAGCAGCATGTATATGTATGCATATTGAAAGAGTTGTATATATATTTTTAACTTATTCTTCTGATGTTATTGTTTATCGTCACAAGATGCAATTTTTATAGTTGTGATTGTGCAATTCTTCATTTGGGAACATAGAATTTGCAAAAGGAAAGGAAATACACTCATGTGTTCTCAAAGTTGAAACTTTTTGATCCAACTAAGGAGTATTGTTGGTGAGTTGTTCTAAATGGGCAGAAGCATTTGACATGCAAACTAAGGGAATAGATTGTTCTTAAGCACTTTGCACAAATTATGAATTGTTGTTTTACACTTTGCTATTTGTTGAAGTAGAAAGCATAAGTAGATTTCCTATTAAGTGAAAAGGATTTGATTAGGTGTGATTTGAAAGCTCTAGATCATTCATTGTCTTTGCAAGCATGTAATTGTAGCACGCGATGCGAGTATCACGAAATGGTTGGATCTAGAATCATCTGCTGTCAGCAGAGATGGTTTATCAAAAAATCACATACTCGAGATTATTTGACTGATAAGTCTTAGGGTCGTTTACTTAAACACTTACCCAGTAAGTGCTTACCATCTCATTTAGCATATCGGATGAACATGACAATGATTGAGAATCTTACCGGGTAAGAGCAATGAAAAGGACCAAGAGTTTACCCGGTAAGTAAAAGTGACGACTCTTACCCGGTAAGCACTTACCGGATAAAAATGTTGCAGGAGATGTCATTTTAATGGACTAAAATCTTATCCGGTAAGTTAAGTGAAAGTGTTCAAAATTACCGGTAAGCTCTTACCAGGTATGCATTGCGTAAATGGCCATTTCCTGTTATGGAGATTTTTGTGTTGTTGAGTCAACTAGGCTCAGAATGCCTTCAAATGTTTGGGAGTTGTTACTTAATTTTGACACTTATGTTATTCGATTTGTATTTACAGGTTCATAGATAATATCAATAGTTAAACTGGTCAGGACTCATGCTCAAAATACATAATTATTGGAGTACTAGACACATATGAATTTGACAGTTTCATGATAACCGACGCTTCACTTCACTGGTACGCCTTTTGTTTGCGTTGATGAGCTAATATGATGATTAGGGTGTTCACACCAGAATTGAGGTTCACATTAGCATCAGGTCACTAAAAAGATGAAAAAGGTCATTCTTTGACAAAAATCTGAGTTGTTGACATTTATAGAGTATCAATGTCATGTTATATTGATTGGTTGAAGGAGTTTGTCTTACTAAAAACCTCAATAGCATGTTCTTGAATACCTCCTGTTTAACCTTCATGGACACCTCAACCACAAATAAATAAAGGTCATGCCTTGAGGCTCCATATGGCCGGTTTGGTTGTCTGCATTATATATATATATATATATATATATATATATATATATATATATATATAACGTGACTCCTCCTAAGAAGCATAAATTGGGTTTCCTTTTTTCTCCACCATCCTTGCTTTACCCTTACTATCTTTGATTTTTCCCATCGATCTACATTGATTATCCATTCACTTTCACATTTAATAAAGTCCCTTTCATCTTCCCTAACCAGGACTTCTCTACAACTCCGATCGTTTCATTTAGTTATTCTTCTGTTTTTTGCCTCATCATCTCCCAATCTCCCGCCTTTACTTCGCCATCTTCCAATCTCGGTCTTCGCTTCATCTGACACTCAAAGCCACACAACTTCTGGTTGTAATCGACTCTCAAATAATCTATTTATCCATTTCAGTTTCGTATTTTTTTAATCTAATTTTGTTTCTGTTGAAGGTTTGATGTCAAAATCTATGAAATTTTAGACTCTATTTATTTTTCAAGTTATCGACAATGGTATGAAATACTGATTAATTTATCAAGCTATCGATTTTAGTTTTATCATGTTATGGATTTTAGTTTCATCAATGGTTGACATGAACATCTACGAAAATTTTATTTTCTCGAGTAATCGATTTTGGCAGTGTTACTTTCTCAAGTTACCGATTTCGGTTTCATCAAACTATTTTTATAAGCTATGATGCAATTGATGATGATTCAGGACGATGTTGATGTTGCAATGGGTGGGATCCAAATGTATGGCAACAACAATAATGGAGGTGGGTTTCATACCATTATTTATTCTTTAGAGAGTTTCAAATACCTTGCAATTATTCATTCATGCTTAAGATAACGGGTCCCTAAGTGTGTATGTTTCATTTTATTAAATATCATTTTTTATAGCTTCAACATCTATGTTATTATTTGCATCTCTACTGAAAAGGGCAAACAATGATAGTTTAGGAAATGAATATATGCTAATCTACATTGCACTCCTCTAAAAGGCACATCCTTAGGGAATGATAGATGTTAAACAAACTTACATGTTTGTCAATTTCTAAGCTTTTTAGATCCTCAAATATGGTTAAGAATAACCAGTTGTTTTGGGTTTCTGTACAGTAGAAAATACATTAAGTTGATGGTTGTTTTGGGCTACTATAAAAGATACATGATAATTATGATAATTATCTAAAGGTGGTCTGCTGCTGGGAGTTGCACTTCAAGTACCAAAAAAAATGGGTTGAATATGTACTTTGTCGTCCACAAGCGGAAAGACATGTAAGTTTAACTTTTTGTGACCCCCACAAACTAATTCTTCAAGATCCAAAGGGGTTTGTGAAAATTCCTCCTGATATATATGCATTGTTTCCAAATGAGTATTATCTTTTAGGAAACCATGGATAATAATCTGGCAGGTCCTAAACATCATGATCAATTCTTTCTTTTTTGTCGATTTAAGCTTTTCTTTTTGGTAGTTTGCATAAATATTAGCATTTTAACATCAAACTATCAATCTCCTCCTAATATATTATTTTTTTTACTTCTATCTCCTCATCGCCGTATGCTTTGGCCTAAAAATTTAATTCGTTTTTATCTCCTCATCTTCATCTGCTCTGACCTAGGAATCGTATCAAAAAGGAATTCCTTATTTGTATTCATCTCCACGTGGTTTGCCTTCCTCTCTTCCTTATTCTCTCAATCTCTGGCCTAAGGTGTCTCTTGCCTAGGTTTTCAACTTCTCAATTTCCCTCTGCTGTGCCTAGGAACCAGGGATTTAATAGAGTTGGGATTGGATAAAGAAAAAGGAGATTCCCATATGTTTTGACAGTTATTTTAATAAGAGCTGCAAGTTTGTATTCGGCCTTTTCAACGGTATGTGTGAGCAACCACAACCTCTAAAAACAAAGGTAATTTCTACATAATTCCTCATAACCATATAGGTTTTTATTGCTATACCTATTGGTTTATATGAATTTGAGAATGTAGAATCTTGACCTGATTGTGTGAGGCGATCCTTGATTGTTGCATTTTTTTTTGTGATTTGACTGAAGGTCAAGTTTCCATGGAGCCGTTATGACATAAAGGCAAAGTGAGTTGGTAGTTTTGTGTTTACATATAATTTTTAAACCAAAATAAAGGTATGGTTGCTTCAATTATATTTACACGTGGTGTTAATTGAAAATTATTTATGCATTTAGTATAAACTATAACAAAGGTCTAGGATATACCTTTTAGCCTGGTGGATTCAGTAACCATATGAAAGATGTTAGTGTCTTCTTTTCAAGGTTACATGGTCTCTGTATTCTACTTAGTGCATATATTCATAATGGTTTTACCTTGATATTTTTTTTTGCCTATTTCGTCTGCATCACATCTCAAGTTGCTCTTCTATTGTATCCCATGCTTCCTATCTTCATAATGGTTTGATTAAGTGGTTAGAATTTTTTGGTTCCAAATCTATTACTTTCTTTGCGTTGTCAATGGACGGTTCCCCCATCCTCTATTAGTCTATTGGGAATCAATTGTTCAATTTTAAGTATGGTAAAACTTGTTGTTTTTATCTTGGTTGTTACGTTTGTGAACAATTGTCTTCCGTCTTCTGTTTTGGTGCATCTCTTTGTTGTGATCTTATACGATGGGTTGGGTTTCGGTGAGAAAGGAAGGTATAGCGAGAAGGGTAAGAAGAGATTTGGACCCTTGATCAATCATAATAGAATATCACACTAATGAGATGCACCAAGATGCATTGTATCAATTCCCGTGAGAAGTGCAATTCACGGGTGGGTATGAGATTAAAAGTGATCAAGGGTCCAAATCCCTTCTTACGCATCTCATATTAACTCTTTTTCTCACACAATCCTTCGTCCTTATACGATTGTATCTTTATTTCATTTTAGGTGTTTCTAGACATAGGTGCAAGGGAGCAAAAGTGATGTTATGTGCATGTATTTTCCCGTTGGTTTAATTGTTTGTGCTTCTAGGTATGTTGAATTCATATGGTTTGCTGTTGTATTTTAATTTATTTGGTTCAGTTGAATTCAAAAGATGCAGAAGCAAATAAATTTTTTGTTGTTGTTGAAGACTTATGAATATGAGGTCTGCTGGGAATGGGCTAAGAATACTGATGAAAGTTGGTTCGTTTTCTGTAGTTTTTGGCAAAAAATTGTTAACTTGAGCAAAGGATATTGTTGTCAATGATGAACCGTTGACCTTCTATGCTTTGAAGTTAACGAGCCTCTATTATGTGGGTTGTAATTTCCGTAATTGGATTTTGAGGTTCAAATTATTTGGCTTTGAGGATGATGTTCAACCAATCAACCGAAGAATAGTGGTATGTTTATTTTGGGAGGGGGATTTGAATTTTTGTCAACGAAGATGGGATGCAAAGGCTTTAATGTTTTAATTTTTAAATATGTACTCATGAAAGTGGATGATAGATTTGATAGGGTAAATGCGAGCTCAGATTGGTGAGAGTTTTTTGGTTGATAGAAATTTATTTTTCTCTATCACAACTTTTCTTAATAATTTTTGCATTTCCAAAGTGTTCTTTTTGTACATGATTAGCATCGAAAGATTTTATATATGGATGCTTTGGTTTAAAAAATAAAAAAATGATATAAATTTTTACTATTGTTCATTTACTTTTCCAAACATGTTTTGAGAAAGAGATTTTTTTATGGGTACATGCCGTATGCTTATTTCTTTTCTGTAATTATATATATTCTATGAAATATTAAATTTCTTTCGTCTCTTTTTTTATGGGTAAATATCGTTGCATATTTCTTTTCAGTTATTATATTTTTTTAGTAATCAGGTAAACTTATAAGGTAAGGAAGGGTGATAATTGTTGTCAGCAAACATTTACTTGGTAAGCATTTGATAAACAGTCCCATAGTACATATTTTCTAACAAAATATTTCGTCACCGCGCAACGCGTGGTGGCACACACTAGTTTATTTAGAAAGAGAAAACAGTAGATCTCTTGAGATATATTTAGAGAACTAATGATCATATGTTCATATATAAAACGTTAGCTAAAATTGAGATCATTAGGTTTTTTAGATTTTAACATTGCTAGTGCCATCTACTCAGTTTTATATATATATATATATATATATATATATATATATATATATATATATATATATATATAGGGAAAGGTTCATTTGAGAAACACTAAATATATGAGAAATAGAGAAGTGATCTTAAACCATTAATTCGGTCAAGATCGGCGGCTTTGACCGAGAATTAGGGGATAATTGCTCCCATGGTCCACTCCCGTGTTCCTCACATTTTTTATTATTCGAAGGATATTTTTGTAAATTATCCAAACGCATTCATATATGAACGCATGCGTTCAGATATGAATATCACTTTTTTTTAGCCGTGTGTGTTCATATATGAATGCATGCAAAAAACAGAAGTTCATATATGAATGTTAGTAGACGTTCATATATGAATGTTAGTAGAATGTCACTATTTTTTTTGTATGTATTCACATATGAACGCATGCATTCATATATGAAGGAATGCAAAAAACAGGCGTTCATATATGAATGTCACTCTTTTTTTTTGCATGCATTCATATATGAACGCATGCATTCATATATGAAGGCATGCAGTCAGTGTTTATGTAAAAATTATGAACATTCATATATGAACGCCTGTTTTTTGCATGCCTTCATATATGAACGCATGCATTCATATATGAAGGCATGCAGTCAGTGTTTATTTAAAATTACGAACATTCATATATGAACGCATGCCTTCATATATATGAACACGCGCGTGTTTTTGTCAAAGTTACGTAAATACCCTTATATTTTTGGAAGAACCGTAATTTTTGACCACCAGTCAAAGCCGTAACTTTTGACCAATTAAATCCAATCTTGATCATATGAATGACTAAGATCACTTCTGTATTTCTCATATATTTACCATTTCTCAAATGAACCAAACACTATATATATATATATATATATATATATGTGTGTGTGTGTGTGTGTTTACCTGTTAGTTAGAGAACTAGATATATTGCATCACTGACTTGAAGGCCGAGTTTATTGCATGTTACGAGACATACATCTAATCATACTAGAAGGCTCCACAATTTCGTTATAAAACTTGGAATTATCAATGGGTACAAAGACCATTCCCTCACGAACCCGTTAGCATTTTTGGTTAGATTCGAATTTTACCGAACGTAAAGTATTGTATTTTTGTTGAAATAAGCCAATATATATATATATATATATATACTATCTATACTATATTATAAAGATGGCATAAAAAACTCTTAATTACAACTCACTAAACTTTATGTACTATCATTTAAAGCTATCTACTTAAAATCTCTTAAAAATAACTACTAAAGCCTAATGTACTACCTGTAAAGCTTTTAACCCTAATTAATATATTTCATCATTATCCCCAAAATCCTTATCTCTAATCCCCAAACCCTAAAATTATGAAATTTGAATTCTGATAAACATAATCAAAACATGATAAACATCTCAATTTAAATATAAAAAAATTAAAATATATAAGATAATTAATAATTTTAACAAACTACTTAATTTTTTTTATATAAAAAACATTATATTGTTAAGCCTAAATTAAACAAATTTATATATAAAAAACCATTATCACTCAATAAAAACCATCCAAAATCGTACTGTAAATCAATAAAAAAACAAAAAATAAAAATAAGCATTAAAATCGTGATGTATTAAGCATTATGTACTATTATTTAATGCTAATCTACTTAAAATCTCTTAAAAAATAATTAATGAAGCAATATGTACTACTTTTAAATGCTTTTAACCATAATTAATAAATTCCATCCTTATCCCCCAAAATTATTATCTCTAATCCCCAAATCATAAAATTATGAAATTTGAATTCTGATAAACATAATCAAAACAGGATAAACATCTCAATTTAAATATAAAAAAATTAAAATATATAAGATAATTAATGAATTTTAACAAACTACTTAATTTTTTTTATATAAAAAACATTATATTGTTAAGCCTAAATTACACAAATTTATATATAAAAAAAACTCATTATCACTCAATAAAAACCATCCAAAATCGTACTATAAACAAATAAATAAACAAAAAATAAAAATAAACATTAAAATCGTGATGTATCTCGCTGCATTGCGCGAGTACGCTTCTAGTATTATAAAGCACAAATAAAAAACTCTTAAATACAAGTTATTAAGCACATGGTACCATCATTTTATGCAAAATTTTAAAAATCTCTTAATTTACAAGTATCAAAGCACAAGATACATATTATTACTGCATGTTTCTAACATCCACCAATCTATACATATAATAAATAAGTAACGGAAGTGACACGTGTCATCTTCTGGTGACTCCATTTTTTCATTTTCCCGCCTAAACATGAACCTGAACGCATTTTACACTATAAGTTCATTCAGCAAATTCACATTGATTACTTATTTAATCTTTCCTTAATTCAATTTTTTTAATTTATATCTTACATTTACTACCCTTATAATTAGATATGTAGTTTATTTTTAATCCCTTACTTTTTTATTTTTCATTTTAGACTCTTATCATATAAATATAAATAATGTATATGAACTAAATTGCATTGAAAAAAACATTTTTATTTTTTACAAATTATATCATTGTAATCGTTTCGTCAATACCTTCGAAATGAGTCCAACATTGAATATTTTTGAATTTAATTATATAATTAAATATCATAAATATATACGAATTAATATGTCGTAATTACTATGGAATTTGTCGAAATTAGTATGAGATAAAAGTTGAAAATGAGATTGCATATGTTCGGAAATCCAATTTAGAAATCAAAATTGTAATATGAATATCTTTTATTGAATTAAAATATATTATATTTTCTAAAAATAAAATAGAATATATTTTATTCTAATACAAATTGAAAATCAAATATTATTTCGTATTATTATTTTTGTAATACAAATTGAAAATCAAGTATTATCGAACATATGCAAATCTTTTTACAAAATTCATTTTAACTTTTATCTCACAAATTTTAATAATTGATTTTCAAAATCAATTATTAATACAAAAAAAAAGTTTTTTGGCATGATTTAACCGGCTGCAAAAAAACAACTTTGAATGGAATTTTTTTTGGAAAAATAGCATCGTACTTTCGATGCCATTCATATCTGTAAGATAAGTTTTTTGGCATGATTTAATTTTTTTAAATTACCCCGTGTAATACACGGGGAGAAATATAGTATATATATATATATATATATATATATATATATATATATATATATATATATATATATATATACTATATTATAAAGCACGGATAAAAAACTTTTAAATACAAATTATTAGGCACAAGGTACCATCATTTTATGCAAAATTTTAAAAATCTCTTAATTTACAAGTATCAAAGCACAAGATTTATATTACTACTGCAGGCTTCTAACACCCACCAATTTGGTATGTGCAAGACCTTTCTTTTATGCAGACCTTTCCATATATCACTATTAATTAATATTTTATATTACTATAAATTTGTTTTAATTATATTATTAAATATGTAATTGGTTATTTTTCTAGATGTCATTAAAATATATAAGATAATCATTAAATTCTAATAAAATACTTACTTTTTTATATAATAAACATTATATTATAAGCCTAAATTAAAAAAATTTATAAAAAAAACATTATTACTTTTCTCAAAATCATCCAAAATCGTAATGTAAATCGACAAAAAAACAAAAAACAAAATGAAACATTAAAATCGTGATGTATTTCGCTGCATTGCACGAGTACGCTTCTAGTTATTTTTGGAAGAGTGAACACAATTAATTTCAAGACTAATTCTAATTTTGGCAATTTATGTTGTAAAAACACAAAATTAGGGTTCTAAGAAAAGATTTGTGAAGGCCCAACAACGGGGTACGGCTTTGAATCAATCGTGGGCTCATGGTGAAGCAAAGTAGCACACACAGCTTTACGGGCCGCCGACCTCAACATCCTATCAAAATTAGGGTTTGCGATTTCTCTCTTCTATATATATAATAATGTATTTTTGCATCCGATTTATCATATCTAATCTTCAAATTCATCTTATTGATTCTTGATATTTTGATTGTTCTTTTCTTTTTGTAGCATTTCGATTTTGTTTTTGATAGCAGAAGTTTCCGATGAAGAAGAATTCCCCAATAAAGATAGGAAGTGCCGTATGACACTTTAAACAGCAGCGGATCACGGCGGCGCGTGTTCCCATCCACCAATCGGCTGGCCCTCCGATCATTAACTCGATCTTAGAGCCCTGTTCGTTGGTCGGGATTCGTGTTTTTGCCTCTTCCGCTGTGTGTGTGATTTGTAACGGGTCTCCTGAGGTTTCTTCCTTTAGATTTATGTATAAAACCTGGTTTGATGCCACGTCGACGGTAGCCAAAAAGTGCAATGACCGACGATGCTATGATTGAACCGATAACAAGGCTTTGTGTCTTTCGCATTTTATAGGAACCTGTGAACTGATTGTTTTCCGTTCATTCACAGAGCCGTTTTTTGCGATTACATTCTTTCACGATTTTCTGTGTATCTTTCCAGTTTATTTTTTGAAAAAGTTTTGGTTTTAAAATGGGTACCAATTTGGATTTGTATCTCTAAAAGTTGGAATTACCGAACTGACTTATCATCGATGACAGATTGATTATGTCTTCCTTCGTTTACTAAAATGCTTACAGTCCGTATAGACAAGGACATTACCCTTCCTTAGGGGGTGTTTGGGATTGCTTATTTGAAGGGCTTTTTAGCTTATTGGGATTTGACACCGTAGATAAGCTATTTTGAGTGTTTGGATGGAATAAAAAGAAAACCGTTTATAGCGGTGCCAAATCGCTGAAAAGCCATTTTTGATAAGTTATTTTGTTGTAACTTATGACTTGTTTCAAAAGTGCTTATGACTTTTTTGGTTCTTTTATATGTATAAGCAATCCCAAACATCTTTAAATAACAACTTATTAGTTTATTACGTTTTGGTACAACAATGAGTTAATCTAAACATTTTTTAAAAAACTCCGATTTGGCACCACAGAAGCTGATAAACACTTTTCCAAATAAGCAATTTTCTAAATAAATAAGCAATCCCAAACACCCCCTTATTTTATTGTATAATATTCTAGACCATCAAACAATCGATTGTTGGTAAGTGATTTAAACCCCATAAACTCTTACCGGGTAAGAGTTATTTTTCTCAGTTATCGGATAAGACCCTTAGACCATCTCCAACCCAGACACTAAGAATTATACCAACATCACTAAAACTGGTGGGACCCTTGACACTAAAAAAAAATTCCAAACTCCAACCATACTTAAAAAAACACACCAAATCTCTTAAATCCAAATAGAAAAACATTTTTCATTATTATTAAATATTTTTAAATACAATATCTATTATTTATAAATAATTATTATAGTAAATAAATACTTAATTAATGAGGTGTCGGTCAAAATAAAACGATAATTTCTTAATTAATAAATTTTACATTACTAGAAAAAAAATATATCAATTCAAATAACATAAATTAAAAACATAGTTAAATGATACTAATTTTTCGAGTTAGTATATTCGTCTCACAAACGTTCAATCAATGCATCTCGAAGTTTAAAATGAGTGTTTTTATCTCTGATTCCTTTTATGTTGCGTAAGAAACTGTTCAATCCTACCATTGTTATCGTTCATCATCTCGACTCCTACATTTGGCGATTCAAGTTGTTCTTCAATTACTACATTGATATCACGTTCATCTTCTACGATCATATTATGCATAATGATACATGAAGTCATTATATCATGCAATATTTCTTTCCTCCATAAATGTGTTGGCCCTGCCACTATTGCAAATCTGGACTGCAATATGCTAAACGCACGTTCGACGTCTTTCCTGCATGCTTTTTGTTTCGTTGCAAAATACTTTTTTTGTGCTACGTGGATCATGAATTGTTTGAACAAGAGTAGCTCATTTTGGATATATGCCATCAGCTAAATAATAACCCTGGTTATAAGATTTTCCCTTGATGACATAATTAGCCGGAGGAGCATTACCTATTGCAAGATTTGCAAAAAGATGGGATGACTCCAACACATTTATATCATTGTGTGATCCCGGTAGACCAAAAAATGCATGCCAAATCCAAAGGTCGTAGTACGCTACAACTTACAAAATAATACTTGGGGATCTACTGCGTCCGGCATATTGTCCTCCCTAACCCGTTGGACAATTCTTCCACTTCCAATGCATACAATCTAGACTGCCTAACATTCCTGGAAAACCTCGTTCTCCAATTTGGAGTAGCCTTGCCACATCATTAGCATTGGGTGCTCGTAGGCAGCGGCCTCCAAAAACCTCCACTATAGCACGACAAAAGCGTTTCAAAGCTTCTAAAACCGTAATCATTGAAGAGATTGCGATGAACGTTCTCTCGATCACGATTGATAACTATATGGCCAGGAATCGAACCACGACAAGACGATTGGTTGTTTTGAAGATGGCTAATTATATAATTGTTGTTTTCACTCACTTGATTCATTGCATGAATCAATATTTCATCTACAAAATTATCAAAAGCCTCATCATCTGATGATGAATTATTAGCCATGTGTAATTGTGAGGATGTTTGGATATTTTTGAACAAGATGAGAGTAAAGGAAGTTGTTGGTATTTCAATCCATATCAAATCCATATTTTATAGTGAAAAATAAGTAAAAAAAATATGTAAGTGTGGGATAGTGGGAAGAATCTATAAGGGTATAGTCAAATCTGTAAGTGTGGGATAGTGGGAAGTTTGATCATGTTTGGAACATCATGAAGCATTGCGAGAAATTCTCGATTGTCCCTACACCGTCTAGACACCAACGACACAGTCCTTATTAATCATCTTCTCCTGGTCTTGGTTCATCGTCAGGGAACCCTGCTGGTATAAACTCATTGGATCTTAATACCGATGAAGGTATTACTTTAACACAAAGACCAATAGGTGTGAAAAAAGCAAAAGCAAAACTTCAATATGACAAAGAACTAGATAAACTAGTTAAGGCTAGTAGAAAAATTAGCAAAGTTATGGCAAAAACTAATGAATCTCTTGTTAGAAGAAATGAACTTCAAACTGAAAAATTGGCAATTGAAAAAAGGGCAACAGAGGACAACATTATTTTTAAAGATCTAACTTCCATCTCTGAACCTGAGGTTCTTGAGTATTTAACAAATGAAAAACATAGAATATTAAGGAAAAGAGCAGAAGAATCTCGTGCTAATGAAGATGGACAAGAAACTCAATATCAAGGGTCTCAATATCGTGCATCTCAATATCAAGGATCTGAAGAAGTTGAAGAGCAAGCCGAAGGATCTCAAAATGCGGATGAAAACTTTCACTTGTATGCGAGCGGACAAAACAATTGGAATTTTTAATTTATGTTGTTTAATATGTATTAGTTTATGTTATTTCAGTTGTATTTTTAATTTATGTTTTAGTTTATGTTATTTAATTTCAAGTATTATGTATTTTTAATTTGTTATGAAATTAGATTTTGTCAATTTTATTTAATGCTAATTTTTTAATTTAATTTAATATATAAAATGATTTAATATAAAAAGAATATAAAAAATGATATATAACAATTATGTTATTAAGAAAAGAATAAAAAAAGAAAAAAACAAAGGAATTTAGGTGGGCCATCTCTTCTTTGGAGTGTTAACAGTGTCGCACCAAATTTGGTGTGATTTCAATGGAAAATTGGGAGGCCGACATTTCTTTTTAGAAAATGAAGTATGGTTGGAGGGAACCATACTGCAAAACACTAAATTTGCAGTATGGTTGGAGATGGTCTTAATCTTTGTTATAGTTTTTATCGGGTAAGATTCTAGGCAGTTTTAATGCTCAATAGGTAAGGCTCGTTAGTCTTTCTATGTTTAGGTTTAATAGCATGATGGCGGTGTGGCTAGGTTACGTGGGTTTGAATGCTGATGTGAAATTACTAGTTGGGCAAGGAAAAGAAAGCCACCGGGTAGCAATTAGGGGTGGGATATGGAAAGAGATCAACATGTTTTCTTAAGTGAGTAGATTTACACCATCAACAATAAGGGAACAACGAACAATCATGGCTGAGGCAAGCGTGAATGTTGTGGCCTATGAAACCTGTTTAGAGGAATCTAATACTACGTGTAGAGTACATGGGTAGCCAATTTGTGAGGGGAAGAACTAGTTATACATGATGGAGTAAGTGGAAAGGGTAGATTAGCACTTTGCTTTCGAGAGGGTTCAAGAATGGTTTGTGGGTTTTGCATCGGTGCAAGTGAAAAAATATAAATAAAATTCGTTCAATTGGCTTTAGTGAACCTATTTCATAAGAATGATTGAAGAATGGAACATGGAAAATCCTTCTCTGAAGGTAGCTGTAGCAGCATTATCAATTTCAAGAAAGGAAATTGAATAGGTACTTGTGGATAAGGCGGTTGAAGCGGAAGCTTAATTGAAAGCATATTCTTTGTTCTCTTTCTTTATTCTCACTTTTAGTTAACTAATGTTAGCCAATAATATCTCCCATATTATTGGCATGTATCTTGTAATTATGTTGATTATTCCAATTAGTTAGGATTGATTGATTTTCCTTAGATAGATCCATAATTTCCTCTTTGTATTTGTATATATTTAGCCTTTTGTATCATTTGAGCAAACTTACAGAAATTGACAATCTTACATGGTATCAGTCACCAGGGCTTGATCTCGATCAACCCTCCATCCTGTTTCTTTTTTTCTTCCTTTTCATCCCTTAGTCTCTGTCTTCTTTCCCCATGGGTGACAAAGTCGACAGGGTTGATCCCATAACCAAAACTCTTCATCTCGTTTATACCATCACAAATATCCAACACAAGGTTCGTGTACTCGACGGCGTCAAAGTTTCCTATTCATCGTGGGTTAAACTTTTCATGCTTCACGCCAAAGGGTACGATGTGATTAATCACATCGACGGTTCGCCGGCACCTAGTGAAACTACCCCCGAATACTCGTCTTGGGCGAAGATCGACGCGGTGGTCCTACAATGGATATACGGTACACTAACTGACGATCTTCTCGTCTGGGTGTTGACCGACGACTCTACCGCCTATGAGGCCTGGAAAAGGGTCAAGAAGCTGTTTCTAAACAACAAAGGCCCTCGCGCAGCGACCCTTCAACATGAACTGACCAACCTTACTCTTGCTGCCATGCCATCTATTGAGGCATATTGTCAACACATCCGCGATTTGGTGGATCAATTGGCTGCCGTGGATTGCCCGGTCAACGACACCCAGCAGATTTTACACCTCGTTCATGGCCTACCGCGCGAGTATGACACCATTGCAACTATCCTGAATCAAACTCTCCCGGCTTGGGAAGAGGCAGTCGAACAACTCCAATCGGAGGCACGCCGCATCGCAGCCCGAGAACACATCACACCTACACCTATTGTTGCTTCTGCCGTGAATTCCCCACAGCCCAACACCCGCGATCGTCAGCCTTCCTCCCATCGTAACACCCAGAACAGTCGCTCCACCAACAACCAGCCACGCCGTGATTCTAGAAGGACTGGCCGTCCCACCAACCATGGCCCAACTGGACCACATCACCCCCAATATTCGTGGTCCAACAACCGTGCCCCAAATGACCCACAACATCTCCCATATTGTAACACCCTAGAAACTGCGGAAATAAAATTTTGAAGAAACAATTCGGCAATAGACTAAGTTGCGGAATAAGGTGTGACAATTTTCATTACACAATCAACCCAACGGGTATAGAGTAGCCAATATTGAGGTAGATAACTGAAGTATAAAACAACATCCTATTAATCTATAAAATATCTAGATTAGGGACGGGTGTCGCTATACTTCCAAAATGAATCTTCAAAAGAATCCCTCACGACCCCAAGGTCGCTCCCTCAGTCCCGACGAGCCCCACCGCTAAGATAACCTGCCAACATGACAACCAAGAGCAAGCGTTAGGCTAACGCCTAGTGAGAACAAGCTAAATAAAAGAGAGTACTAAACCCAATTGGTGCCACGCGGTAGTATAGCCATGAGCTAAGTCAAGAAGTCAAATAAACCATTAGTGATTAAACATGGTATAAGTAATACCCACATATCACATAACGAGCTCAACCCCTCTAGATCTGTTGCTCAAAACATTCAAGTCAACCCCTCTGGATCTATCCTTGAGAGTTCCCAAAACAGGGGGAACTCAAGCACATAATGGGATTTCACCTTACTGCACCATGAGACGCTGCCCGACCGTATAGGCCCACACCTTACTTATCATGGCAACCCGATGCCTATCCCGTGCTAAAACGTGAACCAAATGCCCAAAACAGGGGACATAGGAACACAGTGCCTATGGATCTATTGCACTAAGACTCAAAGCCAAAGCATGTCATTTCAGAGCATACTCATATTAAATCAGATATACAGGCAATTCATATGAACAACGGTTCAATTCTATAAATTGTGATTCTTGAAAATGTGAAATCTTTAGAAGGTATTTCCCAACAAAATCAGTTACTTTGAAACCAGGTTTTCCACATTTAAATAATACATTTATCACATAGCATTCGTAATACAGACTGATTTAGCTTAAGGACTCACCTCAGATTTCTTCTTGATTATATCCTGCTTCTGACGTTTGCTACCTATGACAACACCGATAATCGGTAAGCCAAAATAAAGACAATTTAATGACTTAAGACTCAGGAATTAGAACACAACATACTGCCAAAGCACTGATCCGGTCGAGTACCCCATACCGGTCGAACAGCCAACCCCGGTCGAAGGTCACACCGGTCGAACCCGAGGTCCGGTCGAACCCTGACCTCGGTCGAACACATCATCGGTCGAACGAGACCTCGGTCGAACACGACCTTCGGTCGAACGACATCACCGGTCGAACGACCAATCGGTCGAAGGACCAACCGGTCGAAGGACCCCTCGGTCGAATCGACCATCGTCTTGTTCATCAAGAACAGATCGATTTGCAGAACCCAGATCCAAAATGAGAAATACTCAGATCTCACAATGGAACGGTTTAAAACCTTCACAACGAGATTCTACGCGGCTAAAAGCATTCAGATCAAAGCATTAAGCTAGATTCGTACCTGGATTTGGAGAAAACCGAACGACCACTTTCTCCTGCTTCTCTTCTCTCTCTCTCTGATTATCAAGAACAGATATTTGTGATATTTTTAAAATATCTAAAATCTGATTTCTATTTATATAACCCAAGTTACATTTTACCTCCTTGAACTTTGGGTAATAGTCAACTTTTCACCCAACCCCAAAATAGCGGGTGTTACAATCCTCCCCAACTTGGAGAAGATTTCGTCCTCGAAATCTCGGCTATGGAAAGAGGTGAGGATACCTCCGCCTCAAGTCCTCTTCCGCTTCCCAAGTCACATTGGCACCTCGATGGTGCTTCCACTGAACCTTGATCATTGTGACTTCCCGGTGACGAAGCTTCTTCGTCTTCCTTTCTAAAATCGCCTCAGGTTCTTCAACGCAACGATTTCCCTCATCCACTCGGATCTCAGAGAGTGGAATGACACTCTCCTCCTTTGCTAGACACTTTCGTAGATAGCACACGTGGAACGTGTTATGAATTCCCTTCATCTCCGTAGGAAGTTCCAGCTGATAAGCTTGAAGTCCTACCCGCTTAGTCACAGAGAACGGTCCAAGGAAACGGGGGCTCAACTTCCCACGCTTCCCAAATCTAATAATTCCCTTCCAAGGGGACACCTTCAACATAACTCGATCTCCCACTTGGAATTCCATTGGCCGTCTTTTCTTATCGGCGTAGCTTTTCTGTCGATCCTGGGCCGCCTTCAAACGTTCGCGGATGCCCTTGACCTTGTCCGCCGTTTCTTGTACAACTTCCGGTCCGGCGAACTGCTTTTCCCCAGCCTCGAGCCAACATACGGGAGTTCGACACTTGCGACCGTATAACGCTTCAAACGGTGCCATCCCTATACTTGAGTGGTAGCTATTATTGTATGCGAACTCTACCAAGGGCAGGTGCGTATCCCAACTACCCCCAAAGTCGATCACGCATGATCTTAACATATCTTCTAGCGTCTGGATTGTCCTCTCGCTTTGTCCGTCGGTTTGAGGATGGTAGGCCGTGCTCAACTTCACACGTGTACCCAATTCCTTTTGTAAGCCATCCCAAAAATGCGACGTGAACCGACTATCCCGATCAGAGACTATAGATAGCGGTACGCCGTGCCGGGAAATTACTTCATCGATGTACAACTTCGCCAATTTATCCATTGGTAACGTCTCTCGCATGGCCAAGAAGTGAGCGCTTTTGGTCAAGCGGTCAACTATAACCCAAATGGCGTCGTGACCTTTCAAGGTCTTTGGTAGCTTTGTCACGAAATCCATCGTGATGTGTTCCCATTTCCATTCCGGAATTTCCAAGGATTGCAAACTTCCGTAGGGTCTTTGGTGCTCAGCCTTCACTTGCAAACAAGTCACACACTGCTCCACATAGCGCGCCACATCGAGCTTCATGACTGGCCACCAATAAAGCAATTTCAAATCTCTATACATTTTCGTGCTTCCCGGGTGAATGGAGTATTTTGACTTGTGGGCATCTTCGAGAAGAAGTTCTCTATTACTCCCAATCTTGGGCACCCAGACTCGCCCATTGAAAAGCTTCACCCCTCGACTGTCTTCAGTCAACAAAAGATGTTGTTTCGCCATGACTTCTCCTTTGAGGTTTTCCTCTAGCAAGGCTTCGGCTTGCGATTCCTTGATTCTATCAATAAGCGTTGAAGTTACTTCAATACGTGTAAAGGTAGCACGAGAATTTCCTCCGCAGACTTTCCGACTCAAGGCGTCGGCAACCACGTTTGCCTTACCCGGATGGTAGAGCAATTCGCAGTCATAATCCTTCAACAACTCCAACCATCTTCGCTGCCTCATGTTTAGTTCTTTCTGATTAAAGATATGCTTCAGACTCTTGTGATCCATATAAAGAGTGCACTTCGTACCGTAAAGGTAGTGCCGCCACAACTTCAGTGCAAACACCACCGCTGCCAATTCCAAGTCATGAGTAGGGTAGTTGACTTCATGCACTTTAAGTTGCCTTGATGCGTAAGCGATCACTTTCCCTCTTTGCATCAGGACACAACCCAAACCCATCTTCGACGCATCGCTGTACACCACAAAATCTTCCGTCCCGTCTGGTAAGGATAGGATAGGAGCTTCACAAAGCTTCTTCTGTAAGGTGCGGAACGCCTCTTCTTGCTTCTCCGTCCACACAAATTTCACGTTCTTCCGGGTCAAGATAGTCAACGACGAGGCTATCTTCGAGAAATCTTGAATGAATCTCCGGTAGTATCCGGCCAAACCTAGGAAGCTTCGGATTTCAGACGGATTCTTGGGAGGTTCCCAATTCGTCATTGCCTCAATCTTTGCGGGATCCACCTTGACTCCTTCCTTTGAAACTATATGCCCCAAAAATTGAACTTCTGGAAGCCAAAAGTCGCACTTTGAAAACTTTGCGTAGAGTCTTTCTCGCCTTAACACTTCCAACACTTCACGGAGATGTTGCTCATGCTCTTCTTCATTCTTGGAGTAAACTAAGATGTCGTCGATGAATACAATTATCGACTTGTCGAGGAACGGTCGACACACTAGATTCATCAAGTCCATAAATATCGCTGGTGCGTTGGTTAAGCCGAATGGCATCACCAGAAACTCGTAGTGCCCATAGCGAGTTCTAAATGCCGTCTTCGGAATGTCGCTCTTTGCTACCTTCACTTGGTGATACCCCGATCGAAGATCAATCTTTGAGAAGCAACCCGCTCCTTGAAGCTGATCGAACAGGTCGTCGATTCTTGGAAGTGGATACCTGTTCTTCACCGTCACTTTGTTCAGTTCCCTGTAGTCGATACACATTCTCAATGCACCGTCCTTTTTCTTGACAAACAGAACCGGAGCTCCCCACGGGGACGAGCTCGGTCTGATGAAACCTTTCTCGAGAAGGTCTCGAAGTTGAACCACCATCTCTTGCATTTCGGTAGGAGCCAAACGATAAGGAGCTCGAGCAATTGGAGCCGCTCCAGGAATGAGGTCAATACGAAAGTCCACAACACGATCGGGCGGCAACCCGGGCAAGTCTTCCGGAAACACATCGGGAAACTCGCGCACCACCCTAACATCTTCCAATTTCCGTTGGTCGAGTTTGGTATCGATGGCATACGCTAAGAAAGATACGTATCCCTTCGCCAAACATTTCCTAGCTTTGATTACTGAAATAATCGCCACATCGCTTTTCCTTCCTTCGCCGTAGATTATAGTCGCTTCTCCGTTTGCCACAGGTAAACGGATCATTTTCTTGGAACATACAATTTCGGCCTGGTTTTTAGATAACCAGTCCATACCTACCACCACGTCGAATCCGCCAATTTGCATTGGTAATAGGTCAATGGGAAATTTCTTCCCCTTAAGCTCTAAGATGCAATCCTTAAGGATATTATGAATTAGAACTTGACCTCCATTTGCTATTTCTACCACAACAGCAATCTCTAGCATACTTTTAGACATAGCAAGCCTTTGACAGAACAAATCAGATATGAACGAGTAGCTAGCACCAGAATCAAATAGCACACGCGTAGGTACGGAATTTAGGAGAAACGTACCCGACACTACATCGGTCGATGCTTTAGCTTCCTCTGACGACATCTGGAAAGCCCTTCCAGTTGACCGCGGCGGTTCCATCTTCTTCCCGCTAAATCCCCCAGTCTTGAGCTTCGGGCATTCCGCCCTTACGTGCCCCGGTTCCCTACACTCAAAACATACCTGTCCCTTGAGAGGGCAATCTTGGAACGTGTGACCCGTCTTCCCGCATTTGTAGCACGTCCCGAGAACAAAGTTTCAAGGACCGAAATGCTTGCTTCGGCACTTGGAACACCACCTAGCATCACGTCTATGATCAGCTCCTCGCTGAGTGTTGTTGTTGACATAAAATGGTTTCTTTGAGGGCATTGAACTTCCCTCCCACTTCCTCTTCTCGACTTGGCGACCACTCTGATCCCTGCCGAGACTGTAAGCATCCTCCATGAGTTGAGCTTCTTCCATTGCCTCCCGAAGGGTGGAGGCCTTTGTCACACGAACCATCGACATCATGTCCGATGGGAGACCCTTGATGTAAGCCTTGATCTTATCTTTCTCTGTCGGGACCAGATGTCCCACAAAGCCTAGCTTGTCCATGAAGAGACGGCTGTATTCTCTCACAGACATACCTCCCTTCTTCAAATTCTGGAATTCATCCTTGATTCGGTCCAACGACCGCTCGTTACAGTACTCCTCTAGCAGTTTCTCCTTGAAGGTAGACCAAGACAATTGGTCTAGAACAGTTGGCTCCAGCGAAGCAGAGTACACATCCCACCAGGTAAGAGCTATTCCCCGCAGCATTCGGGAACCAAATATCACCCTCTGTTCTTCCCCACATTCGCTTGAGCGAAAAGCTTGCTCCATCTCTCGAACCCAGGCCATACAATCTAAGGGATTGTCCGAGCCTTTAAATTCTGGTGGTCGGCAACCCAGAAAAGCCTTAAACGTGCAAGTCTGTGTCGTTCGATTGACGCCTAGGGTTGCAGTCACTACGGGGGAAATTACGGGTCCGGTACCCCCGGATCCAGCAACAATCACATTCTCGCCAACCGTTTCGGGCCTACGGTTGTTAGTGTCTCGGTCCTCGAGGAGTTTCAAGAACACTTCCTGTTGTTGCGCCATGACCCTATTCATGGCCAACATCATACGATCCATCATCCTCGTTTCGGCCGTCACTTCTTCTATAATAGGCTCATTAGCCTCCAAATTTCGTCGAGGAATATGCTCGGGTCCTCCACCCAGCACATTACTCACGCGTACAGTTTCCCCCACTACGGTCGCCAGCGGATGGTCGGCCGTAGGTATGTCGGCCTCCTGGCCTTCCGGATGACTCCTGGTATTAACCATGGTTCTGCTGAACGCAATCATGCAAAAGAACGGGATAAGGATTACGGAAAACACAGAGAACGTACTTCTACACTTATCAATCGTTATAACAACAGTAATCTAAGTATGCTCACGTAAGACATTTTCATAATAACGTTAGCTAAGTGAAATTATGAACGTATAATACGCAAGAGTGCTTATTACCATCGTTACAACTTTTAACTTGTGCAATTTTCCGTTGACCCTAAGACCATCCTATTTTACAAGATCTACCCCATCTCACGAGTCGTAACTTAATAGTCTCAGCTTAAGTCTAGGCATCTTACAGTCATACCTAGTTCACTTAAACCAAGGCCCTGATACCAACTTGTAACACCCTAGAAACTGCGGAAATAAAATTTTGAAGAAACAATTCGGCAATAGACTAAGTTGCGGAATAAGGTGTGACAATTTTCATTACACAATCAACCCAACGGGTATAGAGTAGCCAATATTGAGGTAGATAACTGAAGTATAAAACAACATCCTATTAATCTATAAAATATCTAGATTAGGGACGGGTGTCGCTATACTTCCAAAATGAATCTTCAAAAGAATCCCTCACGACCCCAAGGTCGCTCCCTCAGTCCCGACGAGCCCCACCGCTAAGATAACCTGCCAACATGACAACCAAGAGCAAGCGTTAGGCTAACGCCTAGTGAGAACAAGCTAAATAAAAGAGAGTACTAAACCCAATTGGTGCCATGCGGTAGTATAGCCACGAGCTAAGTCAAGAAGTCAAATAAACCATTAGTGATTAAACATGGTATAAGTAATACCCACATATCACATAACGAGCTCAACCCCTCTAGATCTGTTGCTCAAAACATTCAAGTCAACCCCTCTGGATCTATCCTTGAGAGTTCCCAAAACAGGGGGAACTCAAGCACATAATGGGATTTCACCTTACTGCACCATGAGACGCTGCCCGACCGTATAGGCCCACACCTTACTTATCATGGCAACCCGATGCCTATCCCGTGCTAAAACGTGAACCAAATGCCCAAAACAGGGGACATAGGAACACAGTGCCTATGGATCCATTGCACTAAGACTCAAAGCCAAAGCATGTCATTTCAGAGCATACTCATATTAAATCAGATATACAGGCAATTCATATGAACAACGGTTCAATTCTATAAATTGTGATTCTTGAAAATGTGAAATCTTTAGAAGGTATTTCCCAACAAAATCAGTTACTTTGAAACCAGGTTTTCCACATTTAAATAATACATTTATCACATAGCATTCGTAATACAGACTGATTTAGCTTAAGGACTCACCTCAGATTTCTTCTTGATTATATCCTGCTTCTGACGTTTGCTACCTATGACAACACCGATAATCGGTAAGCCAAAATAAAGACAATTTAATGACTTAAGACTCAGGAATTAGAACACAACATACTGCCAAAGCACTGATCCGGTCGAGTACCCCATACCGGTCGAACAGCCAACCCCGGTCGAAGGTCACACCGGTCGAACCCGAGGTCCGGTCGAACCCTGACCTCGGTCGAACACATCATCGGTCGAACGAGACCTCGGTCGAACACGACCTTCGGTCGAACGACATCACCGGTCGAACGACCAATCGGTCGAAGGACCAACCGGTCGAAGGACCCCTCGGTCGAATCGACCATCGTCTTGTTCATCAAGAACAGATCGATTTGCAGAACCCAGATCCAAAATGAGAAATACTCAGATCTCACAATGGAACGGTTTAAAACCTTCACAACGAGATTCTACGCGGCTAAAAGCATTCAGATCAAAGCATTAAGCTAGATTCGTACCTGGATTTGGAGAAAACCGAACGACCACTTTCTCCTGCTTCTCTTCTCTCTCTCTCTGATTATCAAGAACAGATATTTGTGATATTTTTAAAATATCTAAAATCTGATTTCTATTTATATAACCCAAGTTACATTTTACCCCCTTGAACTTTGGGTAATAGTCAACTTTTCACCCAACCCCAAAATAGCGGGTGTTACACATATTATGCTCCCCCCCTTACTGGATTCCTCCACCATGCCCATACCGAGAACACATCACACCTACACCTATTGTTGTTGCTGCCGTGAATTCCCCACAGCCCAACACCCGACACCCGCGATCATCAACCTTCCTCCCACCGTAACACCCAGAACCGTCGCTCCACCAACAACCAGCCACGCTGTGATTCTGGAAGGACTGGTCGTCCCACCAACCGTGGCCTAACTGGACCACATCACCCCCAATATTCGTGGTCCAACAACCGTGCCCCAAATCACCCACAACATCTCCCATATTATGCTCCCCCCCTTACTGGATTCCTCCACCATGCCCATACCCAACCCAAAATTGGGTCCAACCATGGGAACAACGACCCAATACTCAGTATAACAACCACCCTACAGCCCAATCAGGAGGTCGGTCGGCCCAAGCCCATTTGGCAGAAGTGGATCCACTGGAACCAACGAAACTTGCTGTTGCGGTTCATGCTCTCTCAATGGAATCGGGTGATACGGGTGATGAAAAGTGGACCTTCGACACGGGAGCTGCTTATCATGTCACGAATGATCAAGGTAAACTCTACAATTTTCCACTTATTCACCAATAACGTCAATAATTGTCGGAAATGGTAACAAAATTCCAGTTATGGGTTCGGGATCTTCCATAATACACACACCATCTAGACCACTCCACCTTAAATCTGTTCTTTTTAATCCTAAAATCATTAAAAATCTTATATCCGTGCGTCAGTTCAATATTGACAATTACACCTCCATTGAATTTGACCCATTCGGATTCTCTGTGAAGGATTTCAAGGATGGCACGATCCTGAGTCGTCACAAAAGTTCGTGTGACCTCTACCCGCTCACCTCTAATGCTTCCGCCACCGCCTGCTTCGTTTCAACCAAAGAATCTCCTGTTTGGCACAACCGACTTGGACACCCGGGTCAACCTGTCATGGAATTTCTTCGTTCGAAACAGTTTATTTATAATACCCGTCGTGTATAAATCGATATACATTTAATGTATAGATTTATACATTAGTTTAGTTATTAAAAAAAACATAAGAATTATTGATTTAGGTTGATTTTGGATTTGAGCCATTCTTGAAGGACTAGTTTGGCCTAACCCAGTTAAAGTTTATAAATTATATTTATTTTAGCATTAATCGTGTATCCTGCCTCTTGATCATTAAACCCTAACCACACACCTCTTTGTAATCGATAGAGAAAAACCGTTTGGGAGATATCGATCGAGAGAATAAGGGAGAAATCGGTGGCAAAGGCAAGAAACGTTCGCCGAATCATCATCGTTTGGAGGTAAGTTTCTGTTGCGTCTCGAATTTTATGCGAATAATGTTTGGATGTGAGTTTTGGGATTGTTTGGGGGTAGAAACTGATGTGTTTCGGTGGCTCGAAAGTCACCGAATCTCTCAAGTTTAATGGCAGCTTCTCGATGATGGTTAAAATCGTTTTTAGAACGCAAAATTCTACTCTGTTTCATCTAAAAAATCTGTCCTAAAAATTGCTTCGGTTAGTACGTTTAATTACCGGTAAGTACCACCAAGAGAAGTGTGTGAATCGCCGGAAAACGGGTCAAAACGACTCAATTTTTAGACGATTTGCTGCTAATTAAGGCTGTCAAGTGGTGTAACGATGGGCCTGTTGGTAGACGTAGGAGGAATTACTCAAGTAAAAAAAAAATTAAGTTGTGGAGTAGTTACTGTGGGTGTCCTGCATATTGAAATCCATACATGCATATATTATATATATATATATATATATATATATATGCATGGTTTGTTTTGTCTTTTTTTTTTTTGAAGCTGGAGTTTCTCCAGATTTTCTTTTCACCTTATTCATGTGGTGATCCTACTTTGGCATATAGAATTTGTAGGTTTTAGGTTAGTTTTATTTATATATTTTTTTAGCCGTTTATTGCTTGGTCTAGTCGAGTTTTGTTAGTGTAGTTTGGTCATATTATTAGTCGTTTGAACCCTGTTTAGCTACTGCGTTTTCACCGATTAGTGGTCGTTTTTAGTCGAAGTTGCTGCAGTGTTTTAACTGTTTATTAGTCGGTTATTAGGCGATTTTGCTGTTGTTTTTGGGCCGTTGATAGTAGATTTTGGTCGTTTTATCGTCAAGTAGGATTAATTATACGTTTTTGGGTATTTTTAGGCCAGGATTAAAAGAATAGACGATCGGCGAATCGATAAGTCTGTGAAGTTTTAAGGTATGGATTCCTAATCTTTTTATCCCTTTGAATTGTTTACATAAGTTTTCAAACTCTTAAGCTTTCGTTTAGTTCGAATTATTTGATTTATGTTTATTTGGTTTGTTCATTCCGTATCGTCTCTCACTCATAATCGTCCAGTATCACATATTCTCGTAAAATTGTCTTGTCCTAAACATACCTTTATAATGTCGAGATTTGAAAAATACTTTATGGAATTCTTACCTCTTTTGTTGGTATTTGTCGATTCGATTTATATATATATATATATATATATATATATATATACTTGGTTCGATTGCGTTGGCTTATTCGTATCAACTTACATAAAACTCTAACGTCTTTCGAGTCGTATCTATCTGTTCTTGGAATTCTTAGAGGTTCAACCTCAATCGATGCTTGATTGTAATATCACCATTAATTAAATGCGATTTATATCACTTTCGTTAGCAAGCAATATTTGGTATTTGGGTTGATTCTGATTTTGGCATTCTGTTGTTTCTAGTCCTTGGAAACCATTTTTAAAAATTATGGATAATTTTATACTTGGCATTGGCACCGTTTAAATGAGCTTATTATAACTTTGTTATGTCACATGTGTTGTGATAATTTATTCTTGATACAAATCGAGCTACTAACCACCTATGGGGGTACCATAGGCACGTCATTGTGGCACCAATGGCGTGACACTAACCGTGGCGGTGTGATCAGACCACGACGTCTCCTCTTTTGCTCTCTTGTGAGAGCTATACTTGGTGTGACGGAGATTTGATTTAGGAGGCGTATGGGTCGGCCCTAGCTTATGTGATACGTTTGTAGGGTGGGTGTCGGCATAGTGTCCAACGTCGTATCTCACATTTAGTACGTGTGAATCTGCAGTCCAACGTACGGGCCTGTGTGGCCATATGTCTGACACTTGTCACATCGGTGGATATGCAAGTGTATGCGTTTTCGAGCTCGATTGTCCCTTCATGTATTATCGTTTAATTATGTCGACTATACATTTCACTATAAATTGGCAACTGTGTTGTCCGACATCTTGAGATCAAATTGATTTTGCTTATGATATTGTTCCTGTCATATGTATATATATCCGTTCACTGGGCATTTGGCTCATCCGTATCTTTCCTTTTTCTTTCTCTCGACAGGTAATTGAAGGGTTTGCTAAGGCTACGTGAGAAGAGTAAATAAGATTCTAATCGCAAAAAGGTTACGAAAGGTTTATTGAAAATTTTTAGGCGACATTTAGTTTATTTCATCGTTTTAGACTAGCTCTTTTTGCAAAGGTTTACGCTTGATTATTTTTGTCGATTATTGGGATTTTATAATTATTGTTTGGATGAAGTAATTTCGTTTATGGAGACTCTTTATTTTGGGAGTTATATGTATAACCGTTTGTTATGTTGGACGTAACCTCCCTTCCTTTGGAATGGGGGTGTTACATTATTTCTTGCAATAAAATAAATTTAGCATCCCTTTGTCATTCTTGTCAATTATCCAAACATAAACGTTTATCATTTTTGGATTCTTTAACTCATACTTTAGTGTCGTTTGCTATTTTACATTGTAATTTATGGACATCACCTATTCTCAGTCATGCGGGTTACAAATATTATATGGTTTTAACGGATGATTTCACGCAATATACGTGGGTTTATCCCTTAAAATTTAAATCTGAGACTTTCCCTAAGTTTACTCATTTTCATCAATATATTGCAACCCAATTTCACATGCCAATCCAAGCATTCCAATGTGACATTTGGGAGGGGGGGGGGGGGGTTCAATAATACCAACTTCAAAAACTTTGCAACTAAAAATGGCATTCAATTTCGTTTTTCGTGCCCATACACATCTCAACAAAACGGAAAATCCGAACGTATGATTCGTCGTCTAAACGAAATAATGTTCACATTACTCACCCATGCATCTCTACCGTCCTCCTTTTGGGTCGAGGCACTTCACACCGCCTCATATCTTCACAATATCCTTCCAACAAAACTCCATAAATACCACACCCCCACATCCCTACTTTACCTTCGCCAACCATCCTACGAACACCTTTGCGTGTTCGGTTGCTTATGCTATCCAAATACTTCATCCACCCGTCCTCACAAACTCGCCTACCGCTCCACCCCATGTGTCTTCCTTGGATACCCGACCAACTCTCGTGGGTACCGGTGTCTAGAAATCTCAACCGGAAAAACTATATTTTCTAGACATGTCACTTTTGTTGAAACTCAATTTCCTTTTGCCAACCCATCTAAACCCGCACCCACCCATACGTTTCTCGACCCTTCTCCACTCATTTACCCAACCCACTTCCATGACTAACCATGTACACCCTCCACCCACTGATGCACCTTCCACCACCCAGCCTGGCCAAATAAGCCCACCCCACTTGCCTGTAAGCCCACCACATGAACCTGCATTTCATACTACACAATCCCCTCCTCACGACCCACAATCTCCTACTCACAACCCGTCACCCACTCCCTACGACCCACAACCTGCTTCCCCACCTTCACAATTCGAACACCACCCCCTGCCCCACCACATCAAAATGCATCAAACAACCTCCCACCACCTCCCATCGCTACAACATCCACTCATCCCATGCAAACGCGGTCCCAGTCCGGTATTTTTAAACCGCGTCAACCCTTGTCTCTTTTAACCAAAACATCTCCCACCATCTCACCATTATCTAAATCACATCTCACCGCACTAACCGACCCGAACTGGAAAAGTGCCATGAACAACGAATATGAAGCTCTATTGGAAAATAATACGTGGAACTTGTACCGAGACCTAAGGATGTTCCTATTATTCGTTGCATGTGGTTATTCAAACATAAGTTCCATGCTGACGGCTCTTTGGAACGACACAAGGCACGACTCGTGGTTAATGGTAAGAGTCAAACTGTAGGCATTGACTGTGATGAAACTTTCAGTCCTGTGGTTAAGCCCACTACAATACGAACAATCCTTAGCTTGGATGTATCAAAAGCGTGGCCCATTCACCAACTAGATGTCAAAAATGCCTTCCTACATGGGCACCTGAAAGAGACCGTCTACATGTTTCAGCCACCCGGATTCACCTCTTCCTCACACCCGAAATACGTGTGCAAGCTCAACAAGTCTCTATATGGTTTGAAACAAGCCCCACGGGCTTGGTATCAACGTTTTGCATGATATCTTTTCAAATGTGGCTTCAAGAGTAGCCTATGTGACACTTCGTTATTTATATATCACAAGGGTGATCAAATGGCTTACTTACTTCTCTATGTCGACGATATTATACTCACGGCATCTAGTGACTCTCTCTTACGAAGCATCATCAAATCACTATCCGTTGAGTTTAACATGACCGATCTCGGTGATTTACAACATTTTCTTAGTATTGCTGCCCAAAAACAACAGGGTGGACTTTTTTTGACACAATCCACGTATGCAACAGATATTTTGTCACGTGTTAACATGTCCAATTGTAAGCCGGTTAGCACCCTAGTTGAAGTTGTCTCCAAGCCCAGCGGCACTACTGGTGCCCCGTTCGCTGATGGGGCTTTATATCGTAGCTTAGCTGGTGCTCTTCAGTATCTCACCATCACTCGACCGGACATAACCTATGCGGTTCAACAAATTTGTCTCTTCATGCATGCACCGCGTGAACCACACTTTCAGCTACTCAAACGGATCCTCGGGTATATTAAAAGTATGATCAATCAGGGTCTAATCATATCTCCCACCTCGACCACTAAACTTACAGCCTACTCAGATGCGGATTGGGGTGGGTGCCCCGACTTTTGCAGGTCCACCTCCGGCTACTGTGTATTCATGGGTACAAACTTAATCTCCTGGTCCTCAAAACATCAACCCACGATCTCACGATCTAGTGCCGAAGTCGAATATAGAGGAGTAGCCAACACTGTCGCAGAAATCAGTTGGATCCGAAACCTCCTACTCGAACTGCACATCCCTATTAGACACGCCACACTTATCTATTGTGATAACGTCTCGACTGTCTACCTTGCTGAAAATCCAGTGCAACATCAACGAACTAAACACGTCGAACTGGATATACACTTTGTTCGAGAGAAGGTCCGCCTTGGCACTGTTAAAGTCCTTCACGTTCCGACAGATTATCAATGTGCGGACATCTTCACCAAGGGGCTACCTAAACATTTGTTTCAACGTTTTCGATCCAGTTTATGCCTTCGCTCACCTACGACACAAACTGCGGGGGACTGTTAGCCAATAATATCTCCCATATTATTGGCATGTATCTTGTAATTATGTTGATTATTCCAATTAGTTAGGATTGATTGGTTTTCCTTAGATAGATCCATAATTTCCTCTTTGTATTTGTATATATTTAGCCTTTTGTATCATTTGAGCAAACATACAGAAATTGACAATCTTACAACTGATTCTATTTCAATCTTTGACTTTTACTTTTTATAGCCCTTGATCCAACTTTTACTTTTTATCTTTACCCTCGATCTAACGTAGCCCAAGGATGGACTTTTACTAATGGTTTGTTCGGTTGTTTTTTATAAACCCTAATATTTGTTTAGGAAAGTCCCTTTCTGCTATGATTTTCCAATATTGGGACTTCCATTTATCAATCGTTGACTTTTATTTTTCATCTTTACCCTCCATCCAAGGCAACCTAAGGATGGACTTTTATTCAGGGTCGGTTTGGTTGTTTTTTTTATTAAGCCATGTATGGGTTAACATGTTTGTAGGCATTGCTTGTCTATATGAATTAGACTAAATAGTTGTTTGGCTATAATCTTAAATAAATTGTTTAAATGATGTAAATTACAGTTTTACCCTTATCTTTTTCTATTACAATTTTGTGTAGGCATCAATGTTCATTTTCTAACAAAGAACCCTGTCACCACCATTGGGTTCAATCTTAGGCTTTGTAGAAAAAAAAAATCAAAAACTAAAAAATTCAAGGATACAAAAAATTTAAGGCATATATTTCTTTCTCTTTCACTTAGAAACAACAAAAAGAAATCCACAACAACAAAAAAGCCTAGATATCAAAAGCAAAAAATCAAAGGCGTTTTCTTCCTCTTTTCTTTGAAAAAAAAATAATCAAAGATGTCTTTTTCTTCTCTCTGATTCTCAGACTTTCGAGCAAGGAGGAGAGGTAACAAGGAGAACGCTAGAGCGAGGGAGGAGGGAGGCACGACGTTTTCACTTGAAAGGTGTTTTTTTTGTTTACAGGGAGCGTGAATCATAACAGTAATAAAGGAAAAATGTGGGTTGAATGCAAACAACACCATTTCATCAGCTGAGTGAATAAGAAATCATTTGTCTAATTAAGCCACAACTGAACACCTTTATATGGCTCACTGAATAAGCCATGGCTTGGACCGGACCCGTTATACATAAGCCTGGCTTTTTTAAGACTAGTGTACCTGTGCGGCGAAGATGTTGCACGAAGACTCTAGGTTGAAGACGAGAACTCAAAATAGCAACCATGTTTCATGTTAAGTTAATTTTCTCCATTTGAAGTGCTTTGGTATCTTGAATTTGGAGCTAATGGTGTTATAAGTTTAGTTTTCTGACTTTAATTTAGCTAGTATATCAAGTTCTTGGATATGTTTGACTACTTATAATGTTAATTCTACTATACCAATCTGTTGGTCCCAATTAAGCAAAACAAGTATTGTAGAAGGGGGGGTTGAATACAATACACAAAATTTTACTTAATTTTTAATTCTTTATTGATATAAATATCAAGAATTACACATAGAAAACTTTTAAGATTGTTGAGGAAAAGAACAGATAAATCTATTCTAACAATCTTTCATTTAGAAACTAGAAAACTAAACACAACTTGAAAATACAAATATCAAAGCTATGAAGTTCTTGAGAGAGAGAGAGAGAGAGAGGATGGCAACTTTTCTTGAGCACTAAGTTCTCTTCAAAAAGGGTTAGCATGGAAGGAGACGTTCTTTACCCTTAAATACCATCATGTGCAATAATGCAAAGGACACTTGTCATCTTGGTATTGGATACCAAACATCTTCTTGCAAAAGTAATAAGATCTTGATGTGACTTATCATAAAGCAAATTAGACTTTTGTACCTTGATAAGACAACACCTCAATAAAGTATATTTGGTACATGTCCTTTTTCTGAACTTTTGGAGAAAGTCTCCATCATTTCAGAACTTGGGTGAATATCTTCTAAGAGAAGGAAGCTTCCATTCCCATTGTCAGAAGAACATTGGGAATGATGAAGTATGTCAAATCGAGAGGGTTTGACATAAAGAGGTGTTGCCGACATAGAGAGGATCGACAAGAATAAGTTCTGCCGAAGGAGTGGCAGAAGGATGCCGAACAGAAGAGAGTTCGGCAGATGAGTAGTCTGCCGAATATGAGTTCGGCAGGCAAGGCTTAGTCTTCTTCGACTTACCGATCTGTTTATGCATAACTAAGCTATTACAAAGAACCGTACTAATTCTAAGATGTACAATCATTTACAGAAGAGTAAACACAAACTAAAGGAGAGGTTATCTTCAAATCTTAGATGACCCAACACAATCAGTCACCTAAGGTTTTTTCAATGAAGGTTCTTGGTTTAAGCACATAAATATAGGCGCTTTTCTTGGTTTAAGCACATTTGGAAGCTGTCTTATAAACAAGATGTATAAGTCTTCAATTTGTAATAGTTTTTTAGAAACATCACGCTTTGAAAAAATGGATTATAATAGCAGTAGCATGTTCATCATCAAACACCAGACACAAAATTATAACATGACATAAAGGGTGTCTTTACATACCATAAAACAAAATATGTCGGATGGAAAACAAAGATAAAAAAATAACCATAGTGCATAACTAAATCTTGGTTTACAAAGTTTGGACATGTAAGCAAATTTAGCCTTTCCTCAAAGATATTTCATTGAGTAAAATATTGTATCAACTCAAAATCAATCGGGAAAATATCAATTTCATTTATCTTTTGTCGTTTCACGTTCTACTCTTTTTGTGCAATGCAACTTTGTTGTTTTGTCGATGAACTTGCTTAAATGAAAGCACACAGACTTGTCCCTTTTAGGGTCATATTTCATTGTTCTCTCAAATTTGTACTTATATTATGTACTAATTACGTTAAGGGCCTGTTTGTTTGCAACTTAATGAGCTTAATAAGACTCGCATCATATTCAGTCAGCTATATATGACTGTTTGGTAGTGGCTTAATGATATATAAAATGTCTTATTTAGTAAGATTTTAAGGGGGAGCTTTATACAGAAAGCCAAGTTTTTTCCAAACCAGTCCATTCCATTAAAAAACATGTTCATTCCATCTATGAAAAAACACTCTCAAATAAAAACCTTATAAATCTATACAGACAGATTAATCCACATAGACAACTTTATCCATACAGAACTTAATGGAAAACCAACCAAACAGCCCCTAAGTGACATTATAGGAAGAATGAACCAATTTCTGATTACAATTGAAAAAAGCCAAATGGGTTTGATTCCTCTTCGCCTTGTGGAATATAGAAAACTAAGTTTCACCAATTGCATCAGAAAACTTTGGAGACGTATATGATAATAAACAATTAACGTATTTTTCAACCATTCTTAATTGGCGTTATACCCGTCCTTTGGTTGGGAATATAACATGATTTTAATCTAGGTTCAGTTCTTTGATTGGTCCCTTATTTCATCATTGTCGAATGTTGTTTTTCAATCCAGGACAAGAACAATAGCAAACAAAACTCCAAATATGTTTGAACAAAATAGAAATCCAAGTTTGTAACAACCAACAAACAAAGTCAAACTCTGGTCCAAAAGATACGTAAGCAAAAAGATACGTAAGCAAAAAAACTGGAGTAGAAACTATAAATCATTCAAAATAAGAAGTCTAGAACAGAAAAGCCAATCATAACAATAGTCCCACTACTCAAGCATTCACATTATAACACCCACATTAATCATCATCATCTTCATTCTACAAGAACAAAAACAAATAAAACAAATCAAGGCATTGAATAAAACCGAAGTAACTATTTACAATAACATAAGAAATACGTATATTTAAAACCATATCTTCTCACTTACTTCATCATCTTCAAAATTATTTACCTCAGACCTAGACTTTCTAGAATCATCAAAATCATCAGGTTCGTGATTACGTACAACAACCTAATATAAGGTAAATATTACAATATATGACATAATGCAATAATAATTACCGATGTTGATGTTGATGTTGATGTTGTGGGTGGCACAACTGCAGTACATGGACCCCATATGCATTCCGCTGACATCACCCATTCATCGTTTGTGATGTTATTCAACCAAGCTTCATCTTCTCCTACTTTGAGGGTAACACACAAGTTTCTATTATAGATAGTAATAAGATACTACCTCAATGACACCTTTCAGTAAAGTACTATAAATATCTGGGATGCTGGTAAGGCGAAAAAGATGACTTTTTTCTTGTTGATCTGATTGAAAAGATATAGGCGGTGCTTCACTATAAAAAGACAACATGTAAGTAATATAAATTGATAATCATTTTATAACATGGTAAATGATCGTGTATATATGTACTCATTTACATTTCTTTGTATGAAGCAACATTGTCCCCAAATAGAGTTGAGACACAACTGTTGTCATTAAACTTCGAACACATTGTTAGTCAATTGTTCCCATAATGTTCATCGGTGTACTTCTTAGCCAATTGTCCCCAAAATGTTATACAAAGTTCCATACCATTGTATGTCATTAATGAAGAGTCGAATAGTAAGTGAGCAACTTCACATAAAATATAAGGTACCTTTTATCACATATAACGACTTTACGCATTTCGGGATTACATGATTGCACTATTCTGACTTGTTTCCTAAGTAATCCCCACTCTCGGACAACCCCAATAACATCTACAATTAGATAGAAGTTACAAATGTAGATGTAATTGAATAAAACAAATATTAAAAGGAAGTTAACATGTTAGATACTTGTCGTCCGAAACACACGAACGAAGCATGTTAAATGGAATCAAATAAAAAACATTTCGTTCAAATGCTACTGTTGAATGTGGGAAACAAAAACTCTTGTGCCGCGGGAAAATTGAACAAAGTTGTCACAGTGTACTAGTCGATACTATGTATTGTATGGGAGAACCAAAAATCTATGAATCCTATAAACGCGTCCCTCATTCATATGATTCTTAAATGTGTCGATGAGTTTATTAGGAATCTTTGCGTGAATGAAAACAATGCTATAAATAAGAAAGAGTTAGTGTTAAAAAGTAAAATGTTAAATTAATTTTAATGAATATGGATATGTTGAAGTATACTTACTTGTTCATCGGATAGTATTAGGTCAAAATATAAAATACGATTGGTGATAGGGTTGTACGTTGTCCATGCACGTGAAACAATCACATGTACTTGCCACTTGTCAGTAATGTTAGGTCGTAGGTCGCGGACAAAACAATAAGCATAACCTATTCTTATAGATCGCTATCTACACTTGCAAATAATACAAAGTTTCATATACTTGTCAAAATTAAATAAATAAATATTTCAATACTTCAAAATTTTAATATTGAATTAATCAAATATCATATAAATCGTACGTAAATCAGGACATTACATGTATACAAAAGAGTAAAAAGAAGATTTCACATTGTTGCAACTGTGACAAGCCAAATCAACTGCTATTGTCCATTTATCAAGTGGAAAATTATAGAAAACTTCTTTGTATACAACATTTATTAATAGGCTATTAGACAACTTTTCAAAATTTAGGGAATAATGAAGTAACGCGCTATCATTCATGAGTAACAAGCGGTAGGCAAACATCATTCAAAAGACTAATATATATCTTACAAAAGACTAATAAGATATCTTACTTGTAAGTGTAATATTTTGATTTTGTTGAACATGACTGTTGTGCTGAATTCAACTTTTAAAACAGAAAAATTCCACTGTGGATTTATAGTCCCAATCCAATATAACAATCAAATACCAAAATATTAATAGATAACCAATAAGCAACATACCAAGTGACGAAAAAAAGGAGAAACGGTGGTAGAAGCAACATTTGATTGTTTGAAACATATTTCATGTCAATAGCAACACAAATAAGATATGGAAAATAGAAAAAAAAACTAAAGCAACTCTCTATCTACCATCTACCTTCTCTAAATTCCTATCCTCCCAACCATGTTCTTACAAAGAAATGTAATCGTCGTGCATCGAACCGCGAATATGAACAACGACACGAGGTACTTTAACGCATCTTGTAAGAATTGATGCCGAGTCGGTGGTGTCGAGCAAGTCATCATCAACGTCTGGATCCAGATCGATAACCTCATCCCACTTCTAATTGCGAAGATCTTGCGCACGTTTTCTTTCTTTTTCAAAAACACGGAACTGTAAAAAGTACTAAATTATTATAACTTTTATAATTTGATTATGAGCATGAAATATATATAAAAAATTACCTCCTCACTTAGCTCACGTGGGAAGTGAGATTGGTATGGTTCAAAAGCCTCACCATACGATACTATCTCCACACTTAGAGATTCTTCTGTTGGAGGATGAACACCATCTGCGTCCTTCTCGATGCTTATTTTCGTTAGAACTTTTCGCTCGTCTATATGGTTTGGCAAAGGAAGCTGAACATAAATACTTGCATTCATGAGAAACAATTTTTTTTAAATAACGATGAAAATGCGAACAAGGTTATGATATATATATATATATATATATATATATATATTCATAATGTGCACACCTTGTATATCTAGATCTCGATCTAACTCACGCACTTTTGCAACACATGAGCTTCGGGTATGTGTCATGGAAACTATACGTGGATAAAACGAAGTCCGACCTCCGTGCATCAGTTTCTCAAAAGTGATATATAACTTTCGAATTGACGATTATTCCCGACACTCACTAAAGCAAGTGCAGGTGGCTAAAACAAATACATATAAAATGAGTAGATAGAATTTTAACTTTGTGAAAAGGAAATCGGTTTAAACAAACTTATGATATATATATATATATACATATAGGCGAAGGATCGTTTGAGAAGTTGTGTTAACGGTGAGAAGCATGAGAAGTGGATCTGTGTTGATCTTTTTTAATCTCAAACCCTCCCATGAATTGTGGCTTAGAAGGGAATTGATCTGGTGCATCTCGTTGTATCTCATCCTAATGTGTGTCCATTTTTCATCCGACGGTTGATAACCACTTCTCACGTTTCTCACCGTTAACTCAACTTCTCACCGAAACCAACCCTATATATATATATATATATATATATATATATATATATATATATATATATTGTCCTTACCTTGCCATAGTTTTGGGTGAAACTAAGGACATCAGCAGTGATTTTAGAAAGTCTTCTACCCGTATCTCCATCAAACTAGTTCGCCGTGTCTATATATTTGTCCACTTTTTTCGCAATCCGGTGACATTCAACAAGTTACTTTAAAATACAGTACTGTAGGGCCAAAACAGAATGAAAATATGCTAATTCGTTGAAAGGTACAAAAGAGAGTATAGTAATCTAGACTCACTTAAAACAAATAGTATTGACCATTTATGTAGTAGAAGTTGCATGTTCTATTTCATAAAAATCTATTAAGTTTGTGTTTAAACTTACTAATAGTTATGTGGTATGCGTTCATTTTTTGTAAAAAGATGATAAAGTCAATATATAGACAAAGTGACCATACAATTGATGAAAGTGTAATTCACACTACACCTGATATAGAAAGAAATTAAACAAAACAATCAAAATCATTAGATACAAATAACCTTTTTTAGTTCCTATTAATGTCCTTTCTTTCTCCCTTCCGTCCGTCTATCCTGTCCTGGAGTGGTCATGGAGTGGATTCTAGTTTTACATTTCCCTTGTAAGCATCTTTAGTAGGTTCATCTACAACATCTGGTGGTGCCCTCGTGGGGGCTTAGCGAGTGTTTGAAGCCACTTGCAGGCAAGCTCCATTAGAGCTCCAAAAGAAATTAGAAAAAAATACCCTGCCCAAATATGTGACTCTTTCTAATGCTAATGTCTTGTTCATTAATTCATTGTTTACAACTCATTATCCGATAACTTAGAAAATGATGAATAACTTACGCAGACCCGTTTCTGACATTTTTTGGGCCCTCAATATGTACCAAAAAAAAAATCTTAAGTAAATGCTATTTATCATTAAAAACAAATTTTCATACAATAAATACTAATAATTCATACAAAACAACTTTTTCAAACATTTTTGATGCAAAATCGTCAATAATATTATCTAATTCATACAAAACAACTTCTTCGAGCATTTTTGGATGCAAAACATCATTAATAGCATCTAATTCATACAAAACAACTTCTTCGAGCATTTTTAGATGCAAAATCATCAATAATAGCATCTAAATCAACATTATCTAGCATGTCTTTTTCAATGCATATATTGCCAATTCGTTCAACCTTTCTTGTGACATGGATGACCTCAAGTATGTCTTCAATAACTTCAACTTTGAAAAAATCCTTTAGCAGATGTTATGGTCACAGGTACTGTCAACATAATTCAATAAGTAACCGAAACATTAGGATAACAATTTGCAACTTTGACAAACTCAAGAATTTCAATTGCCGACATTGATTAGATGGCAAAGTCACCTGCAACACCTTTAATTCAGAATAAAGATCATTTACATCAACATCGCCATATTATTATGATAAAAGGTATCACCAAAATTAGCACAACATTTCATCAATTAATTCTCATCCAACGACTTTAGTTTATCCGAATCAATTAAGAACCCAAAGATACTTTCAAATATCTTTAGTTGCTCAAATCTATTATTCAATGAAGAACTTGTCATATCCACAATGGTTAGAAAATAATTAATTATAAAATTCTCTTCTTTTGATGCTTGCATTTCTTCTCTATGATTGCTTTCATCAAATTGTTTTTCCTAATAACACGACGCTTAATTAAAAATATATGATCTATGTTCATTTCACACACTATTTCTTTAGCGATATCCATACTTGATGCAAACCCTTCAATCCTATACTTTTCAAAATACTTCATTACACCTTCAAATTGTTCCGTGGTAACATTAATGCACATAGATTTGAATTGCAACTTTTTACTAACCATGTTTATTGCAAATAAAATATCATACCAAATAGCACTTACCAAACTTTCCACTTCACTTTTCGTCTTGGCATCATCACATGATTTGCATACCTCAAGTAAAGTCGCTCTTATTTGAGGATCATGAAATCTAATTGCCTTAACACTTTTGACTCTACTTTCCCAACGTGTATTGCATAAAGATTTAACAGTTAAGTTTGAAACATTATCAACTAACACTTTCCATCTTTTTGTAGAACTATAAAATAATGTGTATATGCATTAAACAATTACAAAAAATGAAACCGCTTTAACACAAGAATGAGCCATATCACTAAGAGTAGGATTAACACTATGACAAGGACATGGCATATATAATGCTTTTGAATTAACTTCAAGTAATTGGTTTTGTATCCCTTGGTGCTTTCCCTTCATGTTGGAACCCATTGATTGTAACACCCATAATTTTCGGTAAGTAAATGTCATCCGGACGTTTCTGTGACTTGTAAACAGTGGGGTTGTGTTGGGAAAATCATTGTTTAAAGTCCCTTGGAGTATCGGGAGTGTTGGCATTAAAAAAGTTGAGTTTCGGGGCTTGGGAAGGGTCTCGCGACAATGCCCGACGACTATGACAGTGTCATAGTCGTACTGTCACAAGCGCATAAAAGGTACAGAATGCTGGAGCAATGCTGCGACAATGCCCTGCGACATTGCCATGGCATTGTCGCCTGGTAATGTCGCTTCCAGGGGGTTGATTGTTGTTAAATACGAATTTTAAACCATTTCTTCATCCCTCATTTTCCATTCATCCCCAAACACTCTCTAGAACCTAGTAGCCAGCTCCCTTCCGCAAACGCTCCTTCCAGGGGTTCCCATTCAGGGTTCGAATCTTGGGGGAGACAGAATGTCTTTTCCGGTGTAGATTCATGGAGCTAGGGTCTGTAGGGTCCCCAAAAGGGGACCACGGGGCCATGGGTCCCCGCCATTAAACCTCTCTAGAACCAACCTAAAGCATATATGGTGATTTTGGGTCATCCTTGGCTCAAATCCTTGGGTATTATGGAGGTAAACCATCATCAAGTGGAAAGATTAGAAGCTTTGGTCAAGGATTCACCATCTCCATCTTCATCTTCAACCTCAAGCTAAATTTTAGGGTTTTCTAGGTTTTCACCAAAATCTAAGTGGTAAGTTTATCCCCTCCTTTTCTAAATCTTAATAGGTGATGTAAATGTTTCATTGATGATTTCTAGTGTTTGATTCCTTTAGTTTCGGTTTGTAAGATTTTGGAAGGTTTGGGTCAAAATTAGGGTTTTGACCAAAATGGAGATTTGGATGTCATGTGTTTGGGGATCGATTCTAAATGGTTGAATGTGATTATTTATGGGTGAAATTTGTGTATCTAGGTTTATGGTGGTTTCGACCTTGAAGATTCAAGTTTCTTCAAAGGAGCTCAAAGTGGGGTAAAATCTAGATTTAGCCTAAATCTAGCAAGGTGAGTTCAAGTTGATTTGTGAAAACGGTGTACATGCCAAAATGTTTATTTTAAAGTGTTTTGTGTTTTACATGAAATTTGTTAACTGCTGATAAGTTTTGGTTATTTGGAAGTGTTTAACTTTATAAACTTATATAATATACATTCTTGGGCATTTTGATAAATAAATCATGTTGACATGTGTCCTTGACAATTTTATATAAATGGAGTTTATTTGACGTAATTGTCATTTTTGAGTACTTGATCCTATATATCCGTTTGGGAAAATGCATATCATTGTGTCATGAGGCATTTTGGAAACATAAGGGTACGAGTTCATTTGGAAAAATGGTTTGCCTCAACCAACTTTGTGTTTTGGGTTAATCAAACTTTTAGTCGTGGAGTTGCATGACTGTGGGTTAAAAATGTTTCATTGTTTACACCGACATTTATTGTACGATAAAGTGATTTTTGTTGAACTCTGGCTCAGTTTGACTAAAATGAGTCTTGGGGACAATTGTCCGGTTTAATAGCTCGTCGTGAAGTTGTGAGTATGATTGCGCTTAATGCGTATCATTTGATAATTACATGTTTTGAGTGTGTTGGTCATTCGATTGGAGTCATGTAATGTTTTAGACTGTAATGCTGTGGATCCATAGGCATACGAGTCGGTCTTTATTATCTAAAGAAAATGGGCTATTATTTATATGTTGGCACCAGAATTAGTCATGGGATGTCGAGGACAATACGGTGAGAGCGCGTGGAGTCCAATACCCGGACCTGCATTCGTTATGTAATTTCTGAGCATGTTTCTATGGGATAGTTATTTCCCATTTGTAGCTAGTTGAGACTTAGACCCTAGGGTGGCAACTTGGTACGGTTATGTGGGACTGGATACTAGCCGTGGGTCGTAAATGTAAATCCTAGCGAATGAGCATGATTAGGAATCATTGGGTGCCCTCTCCCACATCTTAGTACGAGTCGGCGTGTTCGTGGCCTTGATCCTAGTATGGTGAGCTCAATAACTTGGAGTGTGGCCTACTTTTGTGTTCCGCCACTAGCCATGGAATTCGGGTCTCCCCGTCACCGAAAGGTGTTGTTTTGGGTATTTAGTTTTATCCTTGTTTTCGGTGACGTTTTGAGTTTGGGTTAATCCCCATACGTTATAATTTTGGAGGCTTGAGTTTACTCTTATTTCGGTCGTTTGATTTATAAAGTTTTATTCAAATTTCAACGTTTGAGTATTTACCATTATCCTCGTTTTGAGTAAGTGTTGGGTTGCATTATTTTATGAAAGAATGTTTTGGCGTTGAGGTGTCCATCTATAAAATGCATATTATTGGTAAATGGGTCGTTCTCTTATTTTAAAGTAAATCATTTAAAGGATCATGATTATAAGTTACATTATTTCTATTTTACGTTTCCCTTTATAATCATGAAATAAAACTCTTGAACTTACTAGGCGTTAGCCTAACCTTTTTATTTGTCGGCATGTGCATCAGGTGCCATTTCGGGATTAGTTCTAGCGTCACTGTGAAGAAATGAGTGCTAGTTGTGTGCTCGAATAGGTGATTAGCTTGATGAAGTCTTCCGCACTTATATTGAAGATAGCGATTGTTATTGGGATATAGTAACACTCGACTTTAGTTAGTCTTTATGTAAGACTTTAATTATTTGTTGATGGTTCAACCTAGAAAGGTATTTCAATTATGGACTGATAGTAAGAGATTTTATTATCCTTTAAGGTATTGCATGAAAGTTTTAATTAGTCGTTCTTTTCAAATTTGAGGGTGTTACATGTCATAACCTTGATCCCTCACACCGTCAACACTAAGGTCAAGATATTTAAGTACATCTAATAACGCATTGAACAATCTTAAACTAGACGTATCATGAACCTTTAATAATTCTACAAAATACTCTTCTATTTTTATTTTATTACTAGACATATTCACACATCATACTATTAAGCTCAATTACTCTTGATGGCTCACATCGGGTGTACAATATTTAGCATCTTTGATACTTTTTAAGATAGAACTTTTAACGTTATGAGCTAAAAGAGAAATTAACTCATTTTGAATTCTAGGACCGAGATAATGATAATGAATTTCATGATTTTGAATGTGTCTAATATGATCTTGAATAACCACATCAAATTATCCAATCATTTCAATTAACCCCAAAAAATTACCATTACTATGTTGATACAACTTCTCATTAGATCCTCTAAAAGGCAAAGAATATTTAGTAAGACATCTCACAACGACAATTATTCTTACTAAGACTTGTCTCCAGTGTTCTTTCTCTTTAAAAATCGCTTGTTATAAATCTTTATCAACGGTTTGGTTTGTGTTTAGTCATACTCTTAGTTCATTCCAAGATAATATGTTATTCATAGCTTAATATTATTCTCATGTTCTTTGAGTCTCTCACCAAGATGCTTCCAATCTCTAAATCCTTCATTAGCTATTGCATTTATATAATTCTTGGATTTGAACAACTTATAACAAAAACAATACACTTTATCCTTATATTTTGAATAAACTAGCCATTTACGATCACTAGTTTCACCATTACTTAACTTTCTATCATAATACGTATATGAAAAATGTCTAGACGTGTTATCTAAAGGAAATACCCAATTCTCTAACATGTCCTTTTTTAACTAGGATGTCTCTTGATTTAGTATCAAGATTATCCCAATTTCTAGGATCACAAATATCAAAAAACAGAATTGATTGTTCATCTACGGATAAGTTTTCAGTATTATTGGGTACCTCATGTTCACTCACGCCATAATTATTTTCATTATGTTCACTCATATTTAGGTTCTCAACATCATGTTCCTCTAAGTTTTCATTAGAAGAACATACGGTCTTAACAAACTTATCCATGGCTCCTTTTTGCCATTGTTTCAATTGTTCATCTAATTTTTTTCCTTTTCTCACTTCCAGACAAGTACTTGTACTTTTTTGGTAACATGATATATATCGACGATGAAATTCACACTTCCTTTTCACTTTTGTCGGTGTCGCACAACACAGATGATGATTTATTTGAACAATCTTCATCGATTTTTAGGCTTTTAGCCGATTTCACGTTTTGGCCATAGATTCTAGATGCGCACGCACACATTGGCCATCGATTTTACGTTTTAGACGCGCAGAGTAATTTGGTTTTGTGTTTCGGGCCTTTGGGCCTTTCTATTATTTTGTAGTTGGGCCCTAAAAAGGTTGGTTTATTATTTTGATTTAAGGAACAAGGACTTGAGTACTAAAGATTTTTTAAGCTAATTTAGTAATATATAAACTATTTTTTTTTCAGGCCTTGATTTTTTTGGGCCCTGGGCGAGTACCCAGCCCGCCCTCCCCAAGGACGGCCTGAACTTAGGAACATCAAATTTATACCAACATTAAAAATAAGCAATAAAACACATGAAAACTTTAAAGTAAATTCTTCTTTACAGATGAGGTAAGAATTTAGGTAGGGTAAGCTTTACAATAACCATATCTCAAGCATATGGGTATTGTAAAATAATAGTCTACAAACTGTAGTACCTATTTATACCTTGCAAAAAAATGTGTTGTTAGAATAGACCGGTCATCTTAGAGGCAATATGAACAAGAAGAGAAGAAATTTCAAGACTTTATCAGAATCATCTGCTCACTTTGTATCAGATGGAACAAAATGAAAGTAATTTTCAAGACTATAACTGATGAAACAAACCAAATAAACATAGAGTTATATGAGTAATGACCATTTTACACCTCGACTACAGTTTTCAATAAGAAAGGCCAAGGCAATGATCAAATAGTAAGACTTAAGAGTAGAAGTTAGTGATGGTTAACTATAATAACCTTTGAAGGTGTTCCCTCGGGTAAAAGTGCTTCGTACGTATCTGCCACAGAATAATGGGGGACAATATAAGTTGTATAGATATTGCATTGTAAGTGGAAGTGTCATCGGAGAAAAAATAAAGTATTAACCTTGTCCAAGAAGAACTGAAAGAAACCGGAGAAAGAAGGCTTCCAAGAAGCCAAAGTTACCTCTCAAATAGTTATAACCTTCTAATATTAAACGTTGGCTCTGTTGTTCGATCCTTGAAACATACAAAAATGCATTTGTTGTTACTATGTGAGTTTATCAAACTACAAACCAACGTGACATAAATATGAATTGAAAGTCAAAACTAGATGAATAAAACCAAATGAAATTAACCACAAAATTTCTAACTGCAAATCAAATATTATCACAAAGAGCAAAATTTTACAAATGTAAATCTAAAAAAGATCCAGGTTTTCTATTCACAACAATTTCACAAATATATATAATCATATTTAGAGGTTCAAACATATTATAATCCCTAATCCAAATTCTTCTTTGGTTACAATTAGGGTTCCGTCGAATTTCTTTTAAAAAAAAATCAAAATTTCCATTCTTCTCTGTTGGTTATTGGTTTCAAACCAAATCGCAGATACAATCCGATTATAAAATTAAGATATCACCTGTGCCAAATTTGTTGGGAACTGAAGAATTGCACAAGTACAACACAAGTAAAGTTAATGCTGCTAGAAGAACATAGTTACTACTTCTAGTTAGTACTTCTGAGATTAATACTGCTAGTTGTAGATTAATGCTGCTCAACAAGTTTAGTACTGCTAGTTCAAAGTTAGTACTGCTTGAAGAAATTAATACTGCTGAGCATGGTTAGTACTGCTGGAGTTAATACTGCTCAGAGTATTAATGTTGCTGAAGAATAATGTTGCTTATATGATAAAGAATTCGTATGGAAAGAATTCGTATGGAAAGGATGACAGCTGGATGGACTGAAGATTATGGAAAGCTTGATGATAATGATGTAAGTTTATACTGAAGATCTTTTATTCTTTTGTAATTATCTTTATCTTCAGTATATGTATAGAATTGTTTAGAATAGTTAGAATAATAATTAATTCTGAGTTTTTAGTTTCAATAGAGTGAATCAACCTCAAGATTTGTAATCCTAATTCTAGAGAAGTAGAATTCGTATTGGTGAGCCTGTTCATCAATATTGAGGTTGTGTGTTTAATCTTGTAACTTAAATCATTCAATACAAGTTTACAAGTTGTGATTGTGATTCATTGTTTCATTGTTTTTCTGAATATTAAAGTGTTATTCCGCAACTTCTTTAATATTGTTTTCTGAGTGTTTATTCTTGTTAAGAATTTAAGATCCTGACAAGTGGTATAAGAGCCTGTATTCTCAGAAATCTTATTCATCATGGAAAACATTGCTGAATCAAACAGTACCTTGGTCTTAAAGGTTCCAATGATCAGACCCAATGAATTCGACATGTGGAAGATCAGAATCAAGCAGTACATACTCCTCACTGACTATTCTATGTGGGACATCATTGAGAATGGCCCTTCTGAAGCAGGAAAGATTGGTGCAGATGGAAAGAGGACACCACTAAAAACTGATGCAGAGAGAAAGACTAAACAGACAGAGATGAAAGCCTTGAGCACTTTGCTCTTGGCTATTCCCAATGAATATCAACATCAGTTCTGTAATTGCACTGATGCTCAAATGCTCTGGAATGCTCTAGAGAAAAGATTCTCTGGTACCAAAAGTACCAAGAGAAATCAGAAGGCCATACTGAAGCAACAGTATGAGAACTTTATGTCAACCAAGAATGAGTCCATGACTCAAACTTTTGACAGGTTCAACAAGTTTATTGGTGAACTAGCTACAGTTGGAGTACAAATTGATCAAGATGATCTGAACAGGAAGTTCCTAAGGTCCCTAGGTGATGAATGGACCATGTATACTGTCTCTTTCAGACAGAATGATCAACTGGAAGAAAAGGAACTTGATGATCTATACAATGATCTAAGAGTTTTTGAATCTGAGGTAGAGGCTAAGAAGAAGCCTTCTGGATATGTTCACAATGCTACACTCTTATCAGCATCAATTGATTCTACTTCCAATCCTGAATCAGTTAGTGCTGCTAATGGAGCAAATCAAGAGAAAGGCACTGAAACTGTGTTTGAAGCCTTTCTGTCCAGTCATGGAAACTCTTCTCTTATTAATGATGACTTGTAACAACTCCATCCAGATGACCTTGAAGAGATGGACATTAAATGGCAGATGGCCATGCTCTCTATGAGAGTTAAGAAGTTCATCAAGAGAACTGGGAGGAACAACTTCTCCCAAAGAAGAGAAGATGGAGCAGGTTTTGACAAGTCTAAGGTGGAATGCTATAAATGCCATCAAAAGGGACACTTTGCTAGGGAATGCAGAAGTGGAGTGTCTCACAACAACAACCACCAACAAGCTCAGTCTGGAAGCTTCAATAATAACAGAAACTCTGCACAAGCCTTAGTCTCTCAACAAGGTATGGGGTTTGATTGGAGTGATCAAGCTGAAGAAGTCATCCAAAACCAAGCTCTAATGGCAGAGGTGTCTGATCTCCCAACAGAGGTAATTTCTAATCTTTGTACTCAAAACTGCATTAACACTGTTAAAAGGTACAGGGATCACAATCAGAAAATGAGTGATGACCTGAAGAGATTAGAAAAGGACATAAAAGATTATGTTAGGATTGTTGAGAGGTTTGAAGAGCAGATTAAGAGTTTTCAAGCCAATGAGCTTCAATATTCCTATGACACAAACTACTGGAAGTGGGAGAAGAATGACCTAGAACTTCAACTGACCAAATCCAAAGAGGAGAGTGAAAAGTTAAGAGGAGAACTAGCTAAAGTCAAGTTAGATGTAGAAAAGTTTTCCAATGCTTCTAAAGCAATGGATTCTTTACTACAAACTCAGATTCATGATAAACTGAGAAGAGGAATAGGGTACAACACCACACCACCACCCTACAACAACAACTACATCCCTCATAGTTCAGACTTGTTAGATACAAAGGATAGGAAGGACCTGCCTGAGGGAGCCACTAAGATTGATCCCTTAGATGAAGTAGTGGTTAAGGATAAAACTGAGAAAGAAACTGTCAAAAGCAAGGACAACACTGTGAGTGGTGATATTCCTATAAAAAACCACATAATTACCAATGAAGGATGTGGAAAGCATTGGGTCAAGTCAAATAAGGTAGAGAAGACTGAGGGAAAGAACAAGGAGATTAACTATAAGCAGACCACTGTTGTGAACCCTGTCCCCTGCAAACAGTGTGCTTGCAGTAAATCTGAGCCCCAAAAACATGATAAAAGGAGGGGTAATCAAAGGAACTGGAATAATCAATGGGCACAAAAACAAGGGGTTGATCTGAGTAAAATCAATAGACCAAAACCCTGTTTTATTTGTGGAAAGCTTAATCACATTGCCAAATATTGCTATTTCAATCCCATGAACCAAAGGAGGAATTTTCAGAGACCTACTAAAAAAACCTTTGGTTATAGGAAGAAAGAAAAGAACCATGTGGACAAGAAAACTGTTAAATCTAAAAGCCACATGAAGAAACATAATATGGAAGACAGTGTCAAGATGTGGATTCCTAAAAGTACCAAAACTGTTAGTACTGCTACTGCAAATAGTGCTTCTGACAGTAATAGTAGCGCTAGAAGCAATACTGCTGCTAGCAATGTTAGTGTTGCTGACATTGTTTGTACTTCTGCAAATGTTACTACTGCTAACTTTGTTAGTACTGCCAACAAGGTTAATACTGCTAAACCTGTTAGTGTTGCTAATTCTGTTAGTACCTCTAAAGATAGTATTGCTTCTAGTATTAGTGCTGCTAGACCAATAATCTTGACAAAGTACTCCAATAACAAGTGTTCTGATTTTAAAAACCTCATTAAAAAGGAATTCAAGTATTTTGATGAGAAAGGGAGACCCAAGACCACTTTGGATTGGGTCCCCAATCAATACTAATTGTCTATTCTTATGTGCAGGGCAACCAACAGCTCAAGGGGAAGAGCATCTAGCATGTTGATAGTGGTTGCTCTAGGCACATGACAGGGAACATGTCTTGCCTCAAGAATTTCAAGAAGATTGATGGTGGACATGTTGCTTTTGGGAATACTCCAGATGGAGGTAAAATCAGTGGTAAAGGTGATGTGACCAAAGGTAAAATGACCTTTGAGGATGTATTATATGTTGAACAATTAAGATACAACCTGTTAAGTGTATCACAGGTTTGTGACAAACAACATAGTATATTATTTACAGAGTTTGAATGTATTATCCTTGCTCCTGGATACAAGGTAGTTGATGAAAAGATGATACTACTAAGAACCCCTAGAAAGGACAATGTATATTGTTTAGACATGGAAAGTGTTCCATCTGATTCATCCATAAATTGTTTGGTTTCAAAAGCTTCTTTGGATGAATCATCACTTTGGCACAGAAGAATGTGTCATATGAATTTTAAAACAATAAATAAACTTGTTAAAAACAACCTTGTAAGAGGTTTGCCTTCTAACGTCTATTCATGTGATGATCATTGTGTATCTTGTCTTAAAGGCAAACAACACAAAACTTCTCATAAGTCCAAATAGGTGAACACTATTTCTTTTTCTCTTCATTTATTGCATATGGATCTGTTTGGCCCTACAAATGTTATGAGCATAGGGAAGAAATCATACTGCCTAGTTATTGTTGATGATTACTTTAGATTTACTTGGGTATATTTTCTAAGGACTAAGGATGAGACCAGTGGACTGATCAAATCCTTTATTCTAAGAATTGAAAACCAAACTAATCAAAAAGTAAAAATCATTAGGTCAAACAATGGTACTGAATTTAAAAATCATGACCTAAACACCTTTTGTGAGGAAAAAGGAATTGAGAGGCAATACAGTGCTCCTAGGACTCCACAACAAAATGGAGTTGCTGAGAGAAGAAATAGGACACTAATTGAGGTTGCTAGATCTCTGTTAGCTGATTCTAAACTTCCAATAACTTTCTGGGCAGAAACAGTTAATACTGCATGCTATGTCCAAAACAGAGTACTAGTAGTCAAGCCTAAAAACAAGACACCTTATGAGCTCTTAAATAAAAGAAAACCCTTTATTGGATTTTTTAAACCATTTGGGTGTCCTTGTACAATTCTCAATACCAAATCTCACTTAGGAAAGTTTGATAGCAAGGCAGATGATGGATTTCTTGTTGGTTACTCATCTCAGAGTAAGGCCTACAGAGTTTTTAATACTTCTTCTAGAATAATTGAGGAAAGTGACAATGTCAAATGTAATGAGAACACACCAAATCCTATTGGGTCTGGTCCTCAGTGGCTGTTTGACATTGATTCACTAACTAACTCTTTTGGTTTCAGTAGTGATGGTTATGCAGGCTCAGGTAGTGGAGGATCAGGGGCTACACAAGTTCAAGACAACATACCTCAGTTTGTGATCTTTCCTATGTGAAATCCAAGATCACTAGAACTTCTAGAGAGAGAAAGTAGAGAGAGAGAGATGGAGCGCAAAACCAGATTTCTATTAGATGTGCGTGTGAACCTTCTTACAACCAACAAGACCAAAGGGACTTAAATACCCTTGGTCAAATACAATACTGATAAGCACTAAACACAGTATTGACCAAGTCCTATAAATACAATGATTACTATAAAATCAGACCTAACAATCTCCCCCTTAGTAATCATTGGCGCTTTGGTCTTCAAAAATTGTCTTCTATAATAGCACGGACCAACAAAGCGACTTTCAGAAGCTTTCTGACTTTTAAGAAAAAATTTCTTCTCAGCATCTTGCAGATTGAAAATTTTCTTTGTTGCTTAAGCTCAAGACGATACACCTCTTTTGAATGATCTTGAATGAACTGTGATTTTCGGAGCAAGAACAGCAAAAGAATTTGAAATAGCTAAGTGAATGGAATCTTTGAGCGAATCTTGATCAGCAGATAATCTTTTGAACTCTTTGTCTCTTTAACTTCTCCTTGACTTCTCCCCCTCATGACCTTGATGATCTTGATCAACTTGGTCATGCAAATGTTGGAGACGAGACAGCGAAAGATCTGCAAAATCAAAGAAACAGAGAAAACAGAGGAGGTTTGCGCTTCATGTTGGAGGCGCAAACCAAGGTTTGCGTTTCATGAAGGGAATGCAAAACAAGGTTTGCGGGTCATGAAGGAAACGCAAAACAGGGTTTGCGGGTCTAAGTGGAAGCGCAAAGCTTACTTAGAATTTTTTTTTTTACCTTTTTAACCTCTTTGACTCCCCCTACACAAATGCACTAGATGTGACAATTCGAGTTAGCATTCATGTAAAGAAAATCAGACACTCCCCCTCAAAAACAGATATAATCTTTGAAATACATCACTTTGTTCACTCCCCCTTGAATAATGCATAAACCCATTAAAATATATTTATGAGAACACAGTGATCAGAAATTAATGTAGAAAGAAAAATATACTGAATGTAAATTTTGAAACAACTAAACATATAAAATTTTAAATACTAAACAAATTAAATTTTACATAGTAAAATATCACAAATTTATCAATCATTTGAAATCAAACATATGTTGTAAGATAAAAGAACGAGTTTAATTGCATATCAAGTTAAAACATGTTCAGTTTCAAAACTTCCAGCAATCTATTCAGTGTGCTCACATGCAAATCTTCGATTAGCTTCAAGAAAATGTAATTCTAAAAATATTATAGAGAACTTTGCATGTACTAACACTATGCCATCAAGAATTAAGATATTCATAAATTTACAGATTTATCGCAACTCAAACATATCACCAAGTATCATGAGATGTGTGCTCATTGGCATCTTTTAGCATTGTGCTCATTGGCATCTTAACATGAGTGTGCTCTTTGGCATCTTTTAAGCGCGTGCACTTTGGCATCTTTTTAATCAAGAAGTTTATTAAGTAAAGAACATGCCATAAACGTAACTTTCTATCTGACTCTATTGCAGGATTTAGGTCAGCCGCTCCCAGACCAGTTGGCCTTAGGGGACTAGGTGTCAAGCACCCCTTGGAACTTACTCTCCCAGATCAGAAAGGCTACATCGACATATCCTAAACCCATTCATACCAGTAGAACATGACTTTCGATCTGATTCTATAGAAGAATTTCTGTTCGATCACTCCCAGACCAAATGACCTTAGGGGACCAGATGACAAGCATCCCACGGAACGTACTTTCCCAAACCAGAAAGGTCACAGGTACAAACTTTTAAACTTAGAGATTTCTGTATTTTAAGAATTTAATATTCATCTCAATCACTCAGATCAACGTCTAAATGCTTAGCCCATATTTTTATTCCAATCTAAAATTTTGATCGTTTAGGTAGTCTAAGCAAAGTAAACTATAAAAATTCCGACTCACATATCTTTAAAGCATTAATAAAAGTTTCAAACATGTTGCTGAATTTTCGACTTTAGTAAGACTTGAAATTTGACCATATAAAAACTTTAATATAAACAAAAAAAACTTGAAAATTTATCCTAGACACATATTTTATTCAAAAGAAAGAAAAAATGTAAAACTTTACTTTATAGAATAAAATTTGTAAAGATTTAAACTTTTAATTAATATTTAGTTGGAACAAAATAAAATTCAACTATTTCATCTTTTACATAGAAGAAAATAAATTTGTGTCTCATATTAAAAGAAAATTTTGGGTAATACAAATTCATGAGTTAGATAAACAAGCTCAGATTTTTGAAACATTGAGAAAAACTGGAACACATCATAATCAGAGATATATGCAGCGGAAATAAAATTGATGTACTCACAGTATCTCATTAGTCAGAAGCTTAACTATGAAGAACGAGTTCTAAACTGTATGTGTTTAGAAGTCGAGTCTATGAAGTACGGGTCCTGAGCTGAAGTACTTAGAAGCCAATATTCAATGAAGGACGAGTCTTGAACTGTAGTATTCAAGAGCCAATATTCCTATTACTCCCCCTTAACATGTGATGCCTGCAACTTTGAATCAGATAAAGATTTGGGTACCCACTTGAATTTGGGCCCTTGTTTGTTAGTTGCAGTTCTTACGGGAAAATAATGAGCAGATTTATCAGATAAAGCACGAGGAATATGATCAGAAAAATAATCACAACCATCAGAAGAGAAAGCATGATCATCTGAACTAGAATCAGAAGACGAATGTGAGACATTTTTGGAAATTTGAAACATTTGTTTTATAGAATATTTTGAAACTTTATTACAAATAGCAAATGAATCACTATGATAAAGTTTGTCTACATATCGATCTCCCTCAAACATAGAATCAGTAGATTTCAGCTTCGCTCTCCAGATCTGCTTCTTGGATTGAGCGCTCAAAGCCCTATCTGTAAGAGTTATATCAGAAGAATTAGAACAGTCAGAAATAACTGTATCTCGTTTCTTCGACTTCTTTGACCGTCTTCTTTTACGCTTAGGTTTATAATATTGATCATTGAGCGTAAAAGAATTATCAAGAATTTTAGACGAAATATTTAAATCAGAAGAAATAAATTTATCCAAGCAACCAATCTGATCAACTAATAAATCTGAATTTGCCTCGGAGTCTGAATAACTTTGAGAAAAGATTTTCAAATTTGAAACTTTCTTTTTATTTTCCTTAGAATCAGAAGATAGGCTAGAAATAGAATCTGATTTTTGAGAAAATAAATTTTCTTCAAGACTAGAAATCATAAAAGAAAGAATAATATCAGATTCAATTTTCTTCAAAATATTTTGATCTTCTATCTGATCTTCAAGATCTATGATTTTCCTTCTAAAACTAACGGAGGAGTATATTTCTTCGAATCATAAGTGATTGGAGAAATATTTCCTTTATCAGAATCAGGAGCATACGAAGGAATAAAATCATTAGATATTGAAGATTTGATAGAAGATATATCATTTAAAATTCTTCTTCCTCTTCTTGATTTTTCAGGAAAATATTTTGCATTTTCAGACGTATAAACAAAAGGAATTTCATTTTTCTTATTATTTATCCTTTTCTCATTTTCGATTTCTAACACTTGCTTCTCATTCATCCAATCAATTTTAAATTGAGGAGCATAATGAGCAAGAGTCAGATAATCGTATTTATATAAAGTTGGGGATTTTTCAATTGCATTGTTTAAACAATGAGGATTTTCAAAACCAAGTCCCCATCTTTGTTTTAAAGCCTCTTCACTCCTCGGCTTGTTCATATAGATTGTTTGTTCAGATTGGTCTCTTCGATAAAGCTTTTCTTCTAACTTAATTATTTTATCAGAAAACTCATCTTTTAAAGTAGTCATTGATGTCAAAGATTCAAGATAAGTCTTGTTAGAATTTTCCAAAGCATCCAATTTCTTTTGAAAGATGTCTTTAGTATTTTCTAAAATAGATTTTTCATCATTCAAAGAAATTTTCAGCTTTTCAATTAAATCTGACTTTTCAGAGTGTAAAACTTTTTCAGATAAAATTTTAGAGCGCAAATCAGACAAAGCATTAATCATGATATCAAACTGAGAGGTAATAAATTTGTAGTCAAATTCAGAATATACCTCATCCTCATCAGTGTCAGAATCGTCTGACTGTTCATCTCCTACTAAGCACAAATGGGCGATCTCGACGTTCGATGCTTCATCATCGGAATAATCCAGCCAAAATTCTTGTTCTACCAGCAAAGCTGTTCCATTCTCTCTTTTCTCAGCCAGCTCCAATTTCCTTCGGTAATAAGCTGAGTCCTTAATCTTCTTTGCTCTACACTCCTTTGAGATGTGACCCGACTTTCCACAGTTATAGCAAGCAGCAGTCTTGGACTCGGGTACTTTGGCTTTAAACCCAGAAGTGAAGCGTGAAGAGTTGGAACCCAATTTAGGTTGGAACTTCTTCTGGTAATGTTGGGAGAGAAGGATCATAGCTTTCTGTAAGGCCTCTCCATCGTCATCAGTTGACCCGGTGTAAGCGTTATCAGACAACGCTTGTTCATTCAGTTGCTTCGTGAGAAGAGCAACCGGATCTACTGATTTCTTCTTTTTATCCAGCTTGGCCTTTTTCTCTAACACCAAGCTCTCATCAGTTAGCATAATCTCATATAGCTCTTGAATCTGCATCGTGGAAATTCTGACATCGTTCCTCAATTTGTGGCATGATTTATTCCATTCTGGTTGCAATATGTTGAGGAACTTCAGATTTGTCTCAAGCTCAGACTTTTCAACTTTTATCTTCCGAAGATCATTGATGATGGCACAAAAACGGTCAAACACAGCTTTCAGTGACTCCCCGTCCTTGGCTTTGAATTCCTCAAAATTATTCATGTATCGAGTATGCCTGAGTTGAGTAGCTACTGAAGAACCAAGCATAATCTTCTCAAGCTGTTGCCACATCAGGTTAGGATGAGTTTTGAAACAGTCAACCTTGTTGTATACGGAGTTTGGTAAGGCCAGCATTAGATTTGCTTTAATATCCCGATCAGCTTGATAAGCAGTCAACTCTTCATTAGTGTACTCTTTAGTAGACTTATAAAATCCAGAAGCCAATTTAGGTTTGTCGAATGGTCCTTCAGATAAAATGGTCATCATATCATTTCCAAGTTCTATAAATACAATGATTACTATAAAATCAGACCTAACACTATGCCTACAAGAGAACCTATTGAATTCTGTGAAAAAGAAACTACATCTGAGCCAATTCAGAGTGAAGAAGAAAGAAAAGAAGATGAATCTTCAGTGCATAAAGAGCTAGAAGTAGCTGAGTTGATCCCCTTTGCTGACTTAAATGATTCCAATCTAGAGGAAGGAATCCATGAAGAACCTAGTTTTCAGACTAGAACACAAAAGAATCATCCTCCAGAGCTAGTAATAGGAGACATCTCTTCTTCTATTATTACAAGGAAACAAAGCAGACTTCAAGAGCTGCAGGATCAACAACACACAGTATTCTCCTGCTTTCTATCCCAGATTGAGCCTAAGAAGTCCTATGATGCAATGAAAGATTCAAGTTGGATAGAAGCAATGCAAGAAGAGTTACTTCAATTCAAGCTACAGGATGTTTGGGACTTGGTGGACCTTCCAAAAGGTCATAGAGCTATAGGCACCAAGTGGATTTTCAGGAACAAAAAGGATGAGAGAGGTATTGTGATCAGAAACAAAGCAAGACTTGTGGCACAAGGGTATACTCAAGAAGAGGGCATAGATTATGATGAAGTGTTTGCTCCAGTGGCAAGAGTAGAGGCTATTAGGATGTTCCTAGCCTATGCCTCCTACATGAAGTTCAAGGTCTATCAAATGGATGTAAATTGTGCTTTTCTGTATGGTACAATTGATGAAGAAGTATATGTCTGTCAGCCACCTGGTTTTGAAAATCCTACATACCCTGACAGAGTATACAAGCTGAATAAAGCACTCTATGGTCTACATCAAGCCCCAAGAGCATGGTATGACACTCTGTCTACCTATCTCTTGGAGAATGGATTTGAAAGGGGCATAATTGACAAGACCCTGTTTATCAAAAGAAGTAAGAGGGACATCCTACTAGTTCAGATCTATGTGGATGATATCATTTTTGGATCCACAAAAGATCAGATGTGTAGAGACTTTGAAGAGTTGATGCACAAGAGCTTTAAAATGAGTTCAATGGGTGAACTTACCTTCTTCCTTGGGCTTCAGGTGAAACAGCAGTCAGATGGAATCTTCATTAGTCAATCAAAGTATGTGCAAGACATCCTGGAGAAATATGGTTTAAAAGACTCAAAGCCAGCAAGCACACCAATGGAAACTCACAAACAGATCACTGTTGATCTTGAGGGGGAGGATGTAGATGTCCATCTATATAGATCAATGATTGGATCTCTCATGTATCTCACGGCCTCAAGACTAGACATCATGTTTCCAGTGTGTGTATGTGCCATATTCCAAGTCAAGCCTAAACAATCACATCTTCAAGCTGTGAAGAGGATTTTCAGATACTTAAGAGGGCAACCTAGATTAGGTCTTTGGTATCCATATGACTCTTCATTTGACTTGATTGCTTATTCAGATAGTGACTTGGGTGGTGCCAACATGGACAGAAAGTCTACTTCAGGGGGATGTCAACTTTTGGGTGCAAGACTAGTATCTTGGCAGTGCAAGAAACAAACCACAGTGTCCTTATCAACAACAGAAGCTGAGTATATTGTTGCTGCAAGTTGCTGCTCTCAGGTTCTATGGATTCAAAATCAGATGCTGGACTATGGGGTAACATTTCTTCACACTCCAATCTTTATTGACAACATCAGTGCTATAAGCATTGTTAACAATCCTGTCAAGCACTCCAAAACAAAGCACATTGAAATCAGGTATCACTTCATCAGAGATTGCAATGAAAAGAAACTCATTCAAGTTGCTAAAGTTCATACTGACAACCAGTTTGCAGATCTATTCACTAAAGCTTTTGATGTGGGTAGATTTACTTTCTTGGTCTCAAGTGTGGGCATGATCAACTCTGAATGAGCCCATGTTTTAAAAAGTGATCCTATACCTGCTACTTTGGTTATTTGTGTGCTGCTAATCATCTTTAACAGGAAGTTATTGACTTGATCAGACCTTCATAAGCTTCAAAAAGAGTAAGTATGGTTAATACTGCCAGTGCATTTTTAATACTGCCAATGCACAGTTAATACTGCTAAGTAGTTAATACTACTCTCAGTTAATACTGCTAGTTAGTTAATACTGCTAAGTAGTTAATACTGTTAGTTAGTTAATACTGCTAAGTAGTTAATACTGTTAGTTAGTTAATACTGCTAGTTAGTTAATACTGCTAGTGGTTAATACTGCTAAGTAGTTAATACTGTTAGTTAGTTAATACTGCTAGTTAGTTAATACTGCTAGTGGTTAATACTGCTCTCAGTTAATACTGCTAGTTAGTTAATACTACTAAGTAGTTAATACTGTTAGTTAGTTAATACTGCTAGTTAGTTAATATTGCTAGTGGTTAATACTGCTCTCAGTTAATACTGCTAGTTAGTTAATACTGATCTCAGTTAATACTGCTAGATAGTTAATACTGCTATTAGTTACTACTACTCTAGGTTAATACTGCTTATGTCCCGTATACTATAAATACCCTTTGCCCGCCTAAAAGTTCATAACGACTCTTTGCATACTGTTCACTTCTCTCTAACCCTTTCTCTCTCAAGCGCATTAGTAAGTTTCAGGCAAGAACTCTCAAGAATCAATGGCATCCATGTCATTCATAGATGAGCATAACGAGATTGCAATGCTACAGAAGCCCAAACAGGCCGCTGGATTCCACCAGATTGTGGATTTTCTCAAGACAAGCCACATTGCCCATGCTCTCACTGTATCGCCAACTATCTACATAGAGCATCAAAGGCAATTTTGGGCTAATGCCACCATTGTTACTGAAGATGGTGTCCAAATGATCAAGACAAGGGTATGTGAAAAACCTCTAACAGTTACTGAAGAGGTGATACGCATCTGTCTACGTCTAGACGATGCTGCAGGTATAACCTCTATTCCTAATGAGGAATTATTCTCAACTCTTACAAGAATGGGGTATGGAGGCCCATTGGGTGTGTTCAAGTTCTCAAAAGCTAAATTTTCACCCCAATGGTGTTTCTTTGTCCATACCCTTATGCATTGTATCTCTAAAAAGACTACTGGATGGAGTGAGTTCAGTAGCACCATTGCTTATGCTTTGGTGTGCTTGGCCACTGCCAGAAAGTACAATTTTTCTCAAATGCTTTTTAATGATCTTGTCTCAAACCTGGGAAGTAAAAAGAGTTTTTATATGTACCCCAGGTTTGTACAAGAAGTTATCACCCATGAATTGACGGATATGCCTCATTTTGATGAGGTATATGTACCAAAAATCCCCAAAGGTAAGGTCTTTTCAAACATGAAAAGATCCCATCTGGACTCGGAAGGAGTTGACACCCCATTGTTCTCTACAATGATGGTGGTGTCCCACACTGAAGAAGGTATGGCAGCAGGGTCAAGGCCTTTATCAGACCATCCCACTGCTAGCCAATCCCAACCTTCCCACTCTATCTCTATCCCACAGTTCCTACTTCATAAGCCCACTTCTCCAATTACCCAAACTTATATAAGGAAACAGGTAAATAAGGCTCCTTCCTTTCTTGTACCATCACCCACTAAGCCTTTAAGCCCTCTAAGGGAGAATTCTCCTTTAGTGAATATCCACAGGGAAACCATAGGGGCGTCTCCCAACCCCAAGGAGGTGCTCACTGAGGTGGAGGTTGAGCATATGGGTGCTAAGGTTGCCACTACTCCTGCTAGCACAGAGGAGGTCAATGGTAACATACATAAGACCTTCCCCATGGCAACTTTGGGTGAGCAATCATCCAAAGGTCCCAGGTGCCAAGAAACCAAGAGGGTGGATAGTGCTTCTGCTAGGCAGAATACTTCCACTACAAAAAGATCCAATGATCCTTCAAAAGAGGGTAACACTTCTGGAGAAGGTGAGGACAGATATAACTATTATGAATTGATGGAAACCATGGGAAACATCAACATGGATGTACTCAAACAGGGCAAAGATATAGAAGAGCTTAAACTCATAGTTCTGTCCCAACAAGTACAGATTACCAAGCTAAAGAAAATGGTGACAAACTGCTTTCTCCTCTTCTAAAGAAGAAGAAAAATGCTCAAGATGCTTCCAACAAGGGGGAGAAGCAAGAAAGGGAAACAGAAAAAGAAAGTTCAGCTGAAAAGAGAGTTGAAGTTGAGGGGGAGACGGAGGATTCAATAGAGGCAGAAACAGTTAATGTTGTTGAAACAAAAGAAGCAGCAGAAACAGAAGAAGCAGTAACAGGGCTCTCTGTAGAGGAACTGGAGATTGCAGAGACATTGGTTAAAGACAAGAATGACACTCCTAAGGCTAGTCAAAAGGCCAAGGGAGAGGTCATTAATGAAGGAGGAGTCTCAAAGAAAAGAAAAGAATCAAGTAAAGCAACTTTGAAAGATACAAAGGGAAAGGGAAAGGAAAAGGTTCTTGAAACTGAACTGCCTTCAAAGAAAAAGACTCAGATTGAAATGGATGAGGAAATAGCAAAGCAGCTTCAAGATCAGATGGACAAGGAGGAACAACTCCAAACTGAAACAGATAGAGAACTTGCAAAGATAATGGCCAGAAAACTAAATGCTGAGTATCAAGAGAGTTTAAAAGCAGCAGCTGAAGCCAAGAAAAGCTCTGTGAAAGTTTCTAAGCAAAGAATGCCAGTAATGAAGCAGAAAAGACAACCTTCTAAGACCTTTTTGGCCAATTAGGAAAGAAGAAGAATGATTAACTTTCTGAGAGGTGCAATTGGTGTTAAAGGGGAAATGCTTACCAACATGGCATACAGCAAGGTTGAGGAGCTGTACAAGAAAGAAATGGCCAAGCTTCAAGGGCACTCATCTCAAAAGGAAGAGGCTGAAAGAAGAATGAAGGAAAGGCATGACCTAAATATTCAACAACCATTCCCTGAGGAGACCACACCTTCAAAGGACAATGCTGAAGAAATGAAGGAAGAACAAGAGAATGCTGGTATAGAAGTTAAATCTGCAAAGAGGGTGAAGACAATTGCTTCCAAAAAGCAGTCTAAAAGGCCAAGAGTGGAAGAAAGAGCAGAAACTGAAGCAGAACCTTCAGTCACATCTTCAGCAGAACCTATGCAGAACTCAAAACAGTCCAAAGAGCAATCAGATGAGCATGTGGGGATGTATATGACAATTCTAGAACCAGTTCAGGCTGTCCCAATCTCCATGAAGGCTCCAGAGATCATCTTTTGGGATAGTCTAAGAGACAATGGAAAGGATTTCTTTAGACTCAAAAGAAATGGTGGTGCATTTGAAGCATATTCAACCTGGGGGAGAGTAATCAGAGGTTGTTCAAGAGAAGACATAGAGGAAATGTACAAAGTGGGAATGAAACTCTATGAGCCTGTGTTGAAAGGTACTGAAGAAAATCTTTTCAAAGTGGCAATGGAATACTTATGTATGATGTTTGATCCAGATAAGGTGGTGCATAGGATTAAAGATCTTCATCATGAGTATGTGTTCAAAAAGATTGATCATTGGATACTCTTTGAAAACTGTGGTGTGTACATGATTACAATTGATAAATGTTATCATTAATACTACCTAGTTGACAAAATATATGATCATAGCAAGTAGAAACTTGAAGGGATGTTGAAAGCTAAGCTAGTATGTACTAAGGATTCAGAAATGGCCAGAATTGTGGTGAGACGAACTATCAATCAAAGTCTGGGCCTAGATCCAAATTTGGGCAACTGAATGTGAGGTGTTGAAAGCATCTTGAAGATCAGATCTGAAGAACTTGCTTCTCTTCCTAAAAGTCAAGTTAGGGGGAGATTGTTGGGAACTGAAGAATTGCACAAGTACAACACAAGTAAAGTTAATGCTGCTAGAAGAACATAGTTACTACTTCTAGTTAGTACTTCTAAGATTAATACTGCTAGTTGTAGATTAATGTTGCTCAACAAGTTTAGTACTGCTAGTTCAAAGTTAGTACTGCTTGAAGAAATTAATACTGCTGAGCATGGTTAGTACTGCTGGAGTTAATACTGCTCAGAGTATTAATGTTGCTGAAGAATAATGCTGCTTATATGATAAAGAATTCGTATGGAAAGGATGACAGCTGGATGGACTGAAGATTATGGAAAGCTTGATGATAATGATGGAAGTTTATACTGAAGATCTTTTATTCTTTTGTAATTATCTTTATCTTCAGTATATGTATAGAATTGTTTAGAATAGTTAGAATAATAATTAATTCTGAGTTTTTAGTTTCAATAGAGTGAATCAACCTCAAGATTTGTAATCCTAATTCTAGAGAAGTAGAATTCGTATTGGTGAGCCTGTTCATCAATATTGAGGTTGTGTGTTTAATCTTGTAACTTAAATCATTCAATACAAGTTTACAAGTTGTGATTGTGATTCATTGTTTCATTGTTTTTCTGAATATTAAAAGTGCTATTCCGAAGCTTCTTTAATATTGTTTTCTGAGTGTTTATTCTTGTTAAGAATTTAAGATTCTGACAAAATTGCAATGTGCCAAATCGAACTGTGAGTAGATGAACCTGGGCAACGTAATCTGTTGCAACTGTACCTCTTTCTCTAATGCATATATCAGAAGTAATCCCAGAATTAGGGTTCATCCCATTTATATTTGCCATCATGTGGTGATTGTGGGGAGTTGGAACTCCAAGAAATATGGAGGTTGAAGGAGCGTTGCAACAAGGGAATAGTCGTGGGAGAGAACTCAGGGGCGTGAGGGCCGAAGGGGAGAGAAATATGGATGATGGGCTACAATATAGGAGTGGGCTAAGTTCTCATAATCGTGTTATATAATTAGTTTAAATGGTGAGGATGCAATCTTAAAATAGTTTAAACGGACAGGATTGAATCTCGAGGTGGTTAACGGTTTGTAGACTCGTCTGGGTAATTATTATATATAATTATCTAATGTCACGAGCTAGTGATTTAAAGTCAATGTAAATTATTCTTCATTATTTTGACATCATTCACACCAATAACTGTAAAGCCCGTAAAAAGATTGCTTACACCTTGTAGATGTACGTATACTATGTAAATTTATTCTCGAGCCAGCTGCTGGTGTTGTTTTCACTTGTGTGTAGTTGTGAATCTTGTGTGTTAAGACTTAGAGTTGGGAGGGAACCACAATGACTTGTGCAGGTTCTCCGCTGCTTGGAAACCACAGCCAGAGCCGCGAAACTCACTGGAATCTTCGAGCCTATGGCACGCGCGGCTTATGGTGCGACCCCATAGTCGTGGCCAAGGTCGCTGGAAGACATCTGCAGTCCAAATACGGGAATTTCTCCCTTTTTTCTCATTTTTTTCATTTAGAACTTCTTGAAAACTATCTTCGACTGAAATGGGGTTTCTCTCAAGCGACTTTGGTACGAACTGTTGCCCTAATTCCACTCTCCTTATTTAATAAGCTCCCATAGGCATTAATGGGGATTTAATGCATCTTTAGGTGTGATCTTTGGGGATAACTTATCTAGTAGCAAGCTCTCAAGCCCCATTCCTCCACCTACCATCTCTAGGGTTTGATTTCTTTTAAGAAATCACCAATGTGAGTACATTCTTGATCATTCTACTCATATACATGTCTATCAATATTTTAATCTTTATACAAATGTTTTCTTACATATTGATTGGGTTGTATGAAGTTTAACCTAAAACTCAAATATGGAAGATATCCCAAATTGATGAGTTGGGTTAGAAGGGATACTCCATCTTACTAAGTATCAGGAGTTGTATGGGAATGATAGGTTTATGTTGGTCATAATAACGTATTTTGAAAATAGGCTAAAGACCCGGTTTGGGTTGATGTCTCTAATAGGCTAGAGACCCAGTTTGGGTTGATGTCTCTAATAGGCTAAAGACCCGGTTTGGGTTGATGTCTCCAATAGGCTAGAGACCCGGTTTAGGTTGATGTCTCAATTATGCTAAAGATCCGGTTGGGTTGGTGTCTCGATTATGCTAAAGATCCGATTTGGGTTGATGATATCAAGTTAAATGGCTTGAATGGATTCATAAGCGTGTTGTCAAGGGTTGTATTGTAAGTCATGTTCAATAACAAGTCGAGCAATTATGGTTGGGAACTATAATTATATGGATATATATATATATATATATATATACTGTTAGAATATGATGATAATTGAAAGAGACGATGATTATGCTGAAGGCTTGATGACTTCGATATATTGATTGAGAGAAAAGTACAATATGATAAAAGTAAAATAACGGCTTAACCTAAACTAGAAGATACAAGAGAAATATATACACAGACTATATGGGCCCACAGGCTTGGGCCTAATACACATATGTACATTAACATCCCCCCTCAAACTCAATCGGGAGAAGAATGAGCCAATTGGAGTTTGGAAACTAGATCACGAAACCGTCCTGGTAGATGAGCTTTAGTGAAAATGTCGGCCGGTTGATCAATAGTTGAAATAGGAAGAAGCTGAATAGTCTGACGAGTCACGTGTTGAAGAACAAAGTGACAGTCAATTTCAATATGCTTCGTTCGCTCGTGAAAAACATCATTGTGAGCAATCTGAAGAGCACTATTGTTGCCGCACCACAAAGGGGTTGGAGAATGTTGAGGTGCCCCCATGTCAGAGAGTAGCCAGCGTAACCACACAAGTTCTTGATCCGTGTCAGCTAGTGCTCGATACTCAGCTTCAGTACTGGATCGAGCTGTCATAGATTGTTTCTTGCTCCTCCAAGAGATGAGAGAGTCTCCAAGAAAGAAACAATAGCCAGTAGTAGAGCGATGGTCCGTAATGTCACTGTCCCAATCAGCATCAGAAAATCCTCGCAAAGTCAATAAGGATGCGGATGAAAAATGAAGACCGTGAAACATGGTCCCCTTTAAATATCGAAGAATGCGAAGGACAGCAACATAGTGATATGAACAGGGTGCGGACATGAACTGACTGACTGTATGGACATCATACGAAATGTCAGGTCGAGTCACTGTCAGGTAGACAAGTGACCCCACTAACTGTCGATACAGAGTAGGATCACGCAGAGGAGGTCCAGCATTCGGAGCCAGATGAAGGTTGTGCTCAAGAGGAGTGGATGCAGTTTTGTTGTCAGTAAGCCCAACTTTTGTCAAGAGATCGGAGGTGTATTTGGCTTGACAAAGATAAATTCCCAACGGATCTGAGATCGCCTCAAGACCAAGAAAATAGTGTAAAGAACCAAGATCCTTCATCTCAAAATAGGAGCTGAGAGATGTCTTGAGATGAGCTATGCCAGTAGAGTCACTTCCAGTAATAATCATATCATCCACATATAACAGAATTAAGATTGTGCCAGCCTCAGTGGTCCGAGTAAACAGTCCTGAATCGTAGTTGCTGGGTGCGAAACCCAGAGAGATGACGGTGGAACTGAACTTCTCAAACCAAGCTCGTGGAGCTTGCTTGAGTCCATAAAGAGCCTTCCGAAGTCGACAAACATGACCTTGTGGAAGTCGAACGCCCGGAGGAGGTGTCATGTAGACTTCCTCAGATAAGTCACCATTCAAGAAGGCATTCTTAACATCCATCTGAAAAAGAGGCCATTGTTTGTTAGCTGCAATGGCTAGAAGACTGCGAACAGAAGTGACTCGAGCAACAGGTGCAAATGTCTCCTCATAATCAATACCATACTCTTGATTGAAGCCCTTGTCCACAAGGCGAGCTTTGTACCGATCAATAGACCCATCGGATTTTGTCTTGATTTTAAACACCCATTTGGAGCCAATGGGTGACTTGCCCGGAGGAAGAGGGACAAATTCCCATGTCTGAGCTTTGTCAAGAGCCTGAAGTTCCTCATCCATAGCTTTCTGCCAATCAGGGTTAGAGGAGGCTTCCTTGTAGGAAGTAGGTTCGTGATTTGACAGCAGAGTAGCATAAACATGATAATCACGGAGATGAGAAGGAACTTGTCTTACCCGATCTGATCGTCTAACATTCTGAGATTGAGACGTTCCAGGATCCAAAGACTCAGCAGGCACCTCAGATGTTGGCTGTACGGATGGAGCAGATGATTGATGTTGATCAGGAAAACTAGAAGAGACAGGTTGTGTATGGGCATGAGACTCTGAAGGAGAGGCAGATTCAGACTGTGGTGGAACAACAGGTGGAGGCAATGTGATGTCAGATTGGAGTGAGTCCAATGAGACGGAAGCATCAGTGAAGAACGGAGTAGTGAAAGTGGGAGACTCACGAAACTTCGATAAAGAGGAAAAAGGAACATGTTCCCAGAAGGTAACATGTCGCGATATACGAAGACGCTGGGAGATAGGATCCCAGCAGCGATAGCCTTTATGCTCAATACCATATCCAAGGAAGCAGCAAAGTCTGAAGCGAGGTTCAAGTTTGGTATGTTCATGGGGTTGTAACTGAACAAAACAGGCACTACCCCAAACTTTTAAGAGTTCATAGGCAGGGAGGATGTCATAAAGAGCCTCGTAAGGAGACTTATGTTTAAGAAGAGGAGTAGGATGACGATTGATAGTATAAACTGCAGTGAAAGCAGCTTCCCCCCAAAACCATTCCGGACATTTAGCAGAAATGAGAAGAGTGCGAACTGTATCAAGTATATGACGGTGTTTGCGTTCGGCACGACCATTTTGAGGAGATGTGTCGGGACAGGAGTACTGAGAGAGAGTCCCCTAAGATTGAAGAAAGGAGAGAAGAGAGGACTCTTTGTATTCCATAGCATTATCAGCTCTAAGAATCTTTATAGATTTTGAAAATTGAGTGTGAATCATCCGAGCAAACATAATATAAATTTTAGGTAGCTCCGAACGATGTTTTATGAGATATATCCATATGAAACGTGTATGGTCATCAACAAAAATAACAAAATATCGAGCACCCCCCATTGATGGATGTGGTGCTGGTCCCCATACATCAGAATGAATAAGATCAAAAGCAGAAGTAGAATTAAACTCATTTGTTTCAAAGGATAAAGCATGATGTTTTCCAAGTTTGCATGATAAACAAGAAATACTGTCAGTGGACACACAATTTCCTAACACCCCTGAATTAGCTAATGATTTTATTCTGGCTAGAGATAAGTGACCTAGCCGTGCATGCCACAATTCAAAGGAAGAAGAGCTGGAAATGGAGGCAACAAGATTTGAAGATGGTAACGACAGACGAAGATAGACCACTTCAAACATCCGTCCAACCTTACGACCGAGTCCAAGGATCTGCTTGGTCTTTGGATCCTGTACAATACAACCAGAAGAATGAAATAAAATGATCATGTTAGATTCTAAAAGTTGCGCAACTGAAACTAAGCTCAAAGATAGTTTCGGAACATTGAGAACACCCGGTAATTGAATATGAGGAGTGGAGACATTTCCACTAAAGGATACTGATAGGCCAGTGTTGTCAGCAGTTCGTACTGACGTAAAATGCTGAGGTGGTTTCTTAGAAACAAAACCATCAGTGCAGGGTGTCATATGATTGCAACACCCAGAGTAAAAAAGCCACGAGTTACCTAATGCAGTTAAGTGTTGAGAATTCATACCCATAGCACTAGACATGATCTGCTCCATGAGTTCCTGATTGTGATGCATCAGTTCCATGAGGTCAGGTGAGGAGCCTGAAGCGGTGTTATCAGTAACAGTAGATCCAGCAACAACGTGAGTCCGGTTCTGAGGACCAGTGTTCTTTGAGTTCTTAGGGCAATCAGACTCATAATGGCGAGGATGAGTGATGCCACACCGACGACACTTGCGAATAGAACAATCAAGAAGAATATGAGCAGTAGAATGGCAAAAAGCACACTCAGATGTGTTCGTCTTTCCCACAGATTTGGGATGATTGTTGTTGGTCCATTTGCCCTTGGACTTGGGGTGAGAAGTGTAGAGGACACTATCAGTAGCGATATTGGCAGCCATGGTGTGCGACCGGTAGGATGCGATCGGTATGGACCGATATATGTGATCGGTATATGCGACCGGTATGAAGACCGGTATATGCGACTGGTATATGTGCCCGATATATGGACCGACCGGTATGAACTAGTAGGGGTGAGCGACCGGTATTATCGACCGGTATACGGCTAGGGTTTTCGGCGATGGCGACTGTCAACTAAAACTTTGAAGGCGGCGACAAAATCGTGGTTTGAAGGCGGCGACGACAACTGTTGGCTAAGAAAATAGTAAATCGATGAACAGTACCGATGAATAGTGTCGATGAATAGTACCGATGAACAATAACCAATGAATAGTACCGATGAACAGTAGTCGATGAACAGTACCGATGAATAGTGAAATCGATGAATAAACCTACAGCTCTGATACCATGTTAGAATATGATGATAATTGAAAGAGACGATGATTATGCTGAAGGCTTGATGACTTCGATATATTGATTGAGAGAAAAGTACAATATGATAAAAGTAAAATAGCGGCTTAACCTAAACTAGAAGATACAAGAGAAATATATACACAGACTATATGGGCCCACAGGCTTGGGCCTAATACACATATGTACATTAACATATACATTGCAATTTCATTTCATTACTTATGTCACGAATCGTATGTTCTCACTAGGCATTAGCCTAACACTTGTTTCTTTGGTTGTCATGTATGACAGGGCATCCTAGTGGCGGGAATCACCGGGAATGAGTGGTCGATCGTGTGATCGAGAGTGGTCCTTTTGGGAGATCTAGAGACCAGCTTGTACGAGTTGATAGATACACATTTTGGAATGATAGCGCCACCCGACCGTAATCTATTTGACCAATTTAGATTATTAGGTTGTCGATTATATTCTTCATTTATTTGGGTTTGTAATTATCATACCATATTCCCCTTTTCGGGATGTTACACTTTGGCATGGTTGAACCTTATCGTATTGTTCAAGTTTACTCTATTTATAGGCGTCATATTGCCGAATTCTCTAATTTTTTAAATTTCCCTATTTTGAGGGTTTTACAATAACCTTTTCTAGTAGATTCAGTGACTTTCTTCTTACATGTCTTACATGCACGATATGACATAGTCTGATCAGGATTAATGAATATCATAGAAGATGATGTGTTAAAGAACACAGGCTGCGACACAAATAGATTAATTTCTTCATAACTGACGCATAATGGTAAATCACAAACAATGTTTTAAGTGTATATACCTTGTCCTCACCCAAAGATGGGTTGCTAGTTATATGGTCAAGTGTCACCCGATTGAAGTACATCGACCGACTTTTAGTTTTCATGGAGGGGGTAAAACATGAGTCTACCGAAGCCAATGCAGTTTCTTTGCCTTCAGAATCTTACCTGTGAAACGCGTATCCATGTTAGATATAGATGTTGGTAGTTGCAGACCACTTAAACATTTTATTGCATGTGAAGTCTTACCATGATCTCAACCTCAAGCATTGTGGTATATCTATATTTATTCGAATACAGCTATTGCTCAGCGTCGATAAAAACACACCTGAAAGGTAAAAAAGAAAAATTACCAATAAAAACTAATTCAACACAACCAATCATGTCTCCTTGATCACTACAAAGAAGGGTAGTAATATAGAGATTATCACATGGAAAGTCTCCAGCCTTAAAAGATTTGATTGCAACTATATGGGATTTTCGTCATATCTGAAAGTTTTTGCCCATAAGTTGAATGTTCATTTCATAGACAAACAACAACACTCTTTTTCCTATAAAACCATTATATTAGACTTTCGAATAGTTAATAAAAGGGAACACAAGCAATGAATAATATATGAGAAAGAAGTAGCGTACGTCTCATATACAATTGTTATATCCTGTTTTGGAATTATCTGTTGGTTTATTTTCCTTCGAATGTTCGTTGTTGGTAAATATGTTGCACCACTCCGATTACATCTGTAATTAAGTTACATGTAAACACATATTTAGCACAAGGTCAATAGACAATCTGAAGGAAAAAAATTTAGACATGCATCTTACCAACAAGATTCTTCTGATTGACATATAGGCCCAAATGATCAATCGGAACAAAGTTGAAAACCTTCTTTCAGGTACAAACATTGATTCATTGATTTCCTTCTTCCTTGAGAATATTGACTCAAAATAATTTCATAATCATTGTCAACGGTTCTAAATTGCTTGTTACCCACTTTTATCATTCCTTTACATATGTAATAGACCTTCCCAATTTCAAACCTATCGAAGAACTTTCTTGCAGCCTCGTTAAAGTTGGTTGCTTTCATTTGAGTACCCTGCAAAAGTAATGATTAAGGGATATTTTAGTTTTATAAAATTTGAAATATGTACACTTACATCTTCATCAGTTAACATCACATTAAAAACACAACCTTCACCCCTTGCGTTTGTGTATGTACGCATGGTATCTTTATCTGTCAACAAGATCTTGATTTTCCAAATTGCTTGATAAGGATTTAATGAAACCAATGGTTGAACTTTCCTTGTCATTGTCGTTTTATTAGAGTGTGTCAAACTATAATCAGAAGAGAAATAGTTACAAAAGGCAAATACTCAAGTACAATTACACAATTGAGAACAAAAACACCACAAAACTATAAATGGAAAAGCATTATTATCCATGATCTAAGAGTAAACATTTTGAATCCTCTAAAACAAGTCCAACTGATTGCATCATAAAAGCATCTCCAACAAATTCTCTACAATTTCTTTATAATAGATAACTAGTAGTGTACCCGTGCAATGCATCGGGGTGAGCAATTGTAAATCATATATTTATAATTTATGTGGCATTAGTAGTGATAAACGCATAACTTGAGTATTTTAATCATGAAGCATTAAGAAATTATATTAAAGTAATCGTTAAATGTATATTTGAATTTTAAAAACATGTATTAATCAACGATATCTAACGAATGATAATATTTTTTCGAAATACTGAAATATAGAATAGGTAAAAATAACAAATATAATGTTGGATAATATTATTTTGTATCTAAACGTATATATAGGTTCATTATTAGTTAGTTTTATAGAATTCAAAAGGCTTTAAAAACTTGTATACATGAAGAAAATACATGTACTATTATAATTAAAAAATATGTTAATTTGAGCAAGTAAATAACTTTTCTTCTTTTGGAGAAACCCTAAATGGAAGGGGGAAAACTTGAATATGGAAGGTAGTGAAAAAGTAAAGTTTGAATTTTTTTTTCAAATGATTTGTACCTTATGCATACTAAGTTGTGAATTAAGAGATTTTTGAAATGTATGCATAAAATGGTAGTACCTTATGTTTTATAAGTAGTAATTAACAGTTTTTATTCCGTCTTTATAATATAGTATAGATTAAAAGTCAAAATCTACAAAATATAGTGTTAGTTTCTAACTTTCTGTTGTGGATCACCGAGTGTTTATGCTCCTGGTTTTAATTGATTTTGGGACAATGGAACTCCAAAAGAGGGAACAAATTCTCTGATCCTAAAGAGTCTTAACAAACAACAATTACACCCTAAGCACCCTTCTGAGCTGGTTTGAATCAAAATACATAGAATAGAATGTGACATCCATAATCTAAGCAATTGAGACCAAAACCACGTGGCAAAATTAGAAAGAAATAATATATTACCAAGATCCAATTCAAACATTACACAGATTGAGAGCATGTAGTCCTTGGCAGAATTACAAACAGGAAACAACAAACAAGATTTCTGAAGCCAATTCCATCTCATCCAGAAAAAATAAGTACAAAATTTTGGAACCAAAGGTTGTACCCAATTCAGAGTTGAATCTAACTTTGAAATAACTTCATAGCAACATCTGAAGACATAAGAAGGTAGAAGTCCAAAAATTGTAAGCACTGATACAGAGCTTAGTCCAAACTTGGATCCAAAACATAACACATAATATCCTAAACAACAACTTTTGGATTTGGGATATATCATATAGATGGGAGTGCAGATCAAGAACAAACTAGATCAAGAAGTAAGGGGCCAAAATCTAAATAAAACATATCAGATCAAGGACAATAACATAAAAGCCAAACCTAATCCAAATATGCACAACAACAGTTTGATTTCAAGTGAACCCGTCGTACAAGAGGGCCACCGTTAATAATTTATCTTTTAAGTGTATTTTAATACTAAATATTAAAAATCCCAATTATAAAAACATGTATAAAATATTCGTGTAAACAAAAATTAAAAAAAAATTTAGTGGGACGAGCATAGGACTAGTTTTGGGATCAATGGACATGCCTAGATTGGTTCAATGATTTATGGTCGGGATTGGGACCAAGACAGGAATGGCATGCCTGGTTTTGAGGGACCGGTATGGGACCAACATGTGATCGTTTTTTGACTACTAAGCTTTGTTGAAAAAATTGCAAATATAAGTTTTGTAACTTGAGTTGTACCGTCTATAAGAAGAATATAGAACATGGAAGAAAATGTGAGATTGGCTTGCTTTCCAATGTTTTGTACTAGACAAAAAAAAAAAACCGGGAACAATGGATCAAGATATATATTATCATTTATTCGGATATATTTGCCCATATGAGTGATTATGTCAATCTTTATAAATTTTGGTCATGTGCATCTATGCTATGGAGGTTTGGATCTTGAAACCTTAGAGTATCTCTAACAGGCTGTACAAAATTTCTCAAAATTGGAGAACTAAAACTCAAAATCTCAACAAAAAAAAACATTCATTTCCAACATATTTTCTATTTTGGAGACTAAGTAAACTAATTATATTTATTAAATTAATTTATATATGTAATAGATTATTATTTCTCTCTTATAAATATTTACCATTAAAAATTACTATTGGTGGAATGACGAAAGATTGTATGAGAAAAAGAGTTAAGGCGAGAAAGTAAGAAGGGATCTAGACCTTTGATCACTTTTAATCTCAAACTCACCTCATGAATTGCGCTTGATACGAGAATTTATTTGGTGTATATCGGTGCATCTCATCTTAATGTGTATCCAAGAATGGGTATCCCTTTCTACCCTTCTCACCATAACTTTTATTCTCATCGGAATCCAATTAACCATGGTAGGAAAATAATAAAAAATGTTTCTCTCTCATTCTACTATTTTTTGGGAGTTCTCCAAATTTGGAGAGATTCACACTATTTCTCATGTTTTTCTCCATTTTGAAGAAGATTTTGAAAAATATGTTGAAACAAAATTTTGCCTAAAAATCTTTTTTTTTCTCCATTTTTGAGAATTTGTTGTAGATGTTTTAAGACCATCACCTCCAACAGATTCTCCAAAATGAAGATTTTGGGCATATTTTTGCTCAAACAGATTTTTCAAAACTTTCTTCAATATGGAGAAAACATGAGAAAGAGTAAATTTTCAGATTTGGTGAACTTTAATATGGTTATCTCTATCTCTAACTTTATAATTATCGGCATATCATTTTGACGATGGCATACTTATCATTCAACATTCCCCCTTGTGTCGAGTCAAACGAGTGATGATGCACTATCGTTGCCTCATCAAAACGTCACATCAAAATAAATAAAAAACCAGGGAAAAAAATAAAAATAGGACGAAGGAAAGAGTACAAACGTACCCGTTTATAGACTATTCCTTTAGTATAGTTGATAACTCTCAAATCTTGAGAGTTAATTCCTCTCTTTTCGTATTCACTTTACCGCATTTTCACCCATTTTGTCCCTTACCTCATTCGTTTGGTCTTAATTGTTCAAACATGGTGATGAAGTCTCAAGGTTGCAAAAAATTCGGTTTTACTAACTTTTTGTGCAGAACGTGGCCACCTTGTCACCACGTTGCGGTGTTGGCTGAAAATTTATGGATAAGATTTAGCCATTTCTGGAAAGATTGCCTTTTGAAGAAAATTAAAGAAGTTTCTGCTTTTTCACAAGAATAATCAAGGAAGAAGACAAAAGGTGTAAGTCAAACGAAGGTTCAATACTCCTTCTTAAAGCTACTTTTTATGATTGGTCACATCAACACTTCTTCTTCCTTGGGCTATAAATTGAGGCTTGGGAGGCACCATTTGGGATCATCACTTGCAGGAGCATTCAATATCATCTGGAGCTTTACATTTACGTTGTGTTCTCTAATCTGGAGAGAAAAGAAAAGAAAAGAAATGGATGGAAAAGAAAGGAAAGGAAAATATTTTTTTTCATTTGTGTTCTCGAAATGGAAGGAAAGGGAAGGAAAGGAAAGGAAAGGAAAAGAAATAGTTTTTCATGTTCTTGAACAAGAGAGAAAGGAAAGGAAATATGTCAATTTTACAAATATACTCTTGTAAAAATATATTCTTATAATGAAAGATTGGGTAGTTTTGTAATTTTAATAATTTCAGTAATTTTTTTAAATGGTTTTAATTTTTTTTCTTTCCTTTCCTTCCCTTTCCTCCCACATTTGGGAGGAAAGGTTTGGGAGGAAAGTTATCAATTCTTTTCTTCCGTTTCCTTTCCTTTCTCTCCTAAAAAAGTTTCGAGAACACAAGTTTTTTTCACTTTCTTCTACTTTCCCTCCCTTTCCTTTCCTTTCCTCCCTTAAATGAGTTTCGAGAACACAACGTTAGTTTGCATTCTCTCCTTAAAGCTTGTAGTGTAATTGCATTTAATTTTTGTAAGTTTAATTTCTTTGTAACAACTGTCGCCACGTTGTGGGCACCTTGGCAACAACCTTTAAGTTTCATTTATGCAATTTATGTTCATGTTCTCTCCTTCTTCTACCATGTCTTTTACTTTTATTATGAGCTAAACACCCCTTTGGGTGTGGGTATGAGTCGAGGCTAAGACTAGTAGGCAACACTTGGGTATTGCCATCTTTGCTAACTCTTAGACTTGGTCGCTCGAGTCGGGACTTCAACTCAACGCAGACAAGCTGATCACTTGTTAGTGTTAATATTAGATCTTAGACCTTGAGAGGGGCGGATCCGAAATACGGCTTGAGTGATGCAAAGAAGATTTGAGAAAGTCTTTTATAACCATGTAGAGATACGACTTTTTGCATGACTTTAACTAAGGTTCAAAATGTCAGTCGATATAGGTGTCACAAAGAGATTTGGGCTTCTGTATCCATACTGGTGGAACTGAAATCCTTAGAGGTTTACTTAGTTAAGTCAGCAAGTCTTGAGTTGGCGAAAGTGGTGACCTTGTGGGTGCAACGTGACCATGTTATGAGGAAACTCACTTTCGAGAGAAAAGGGTTTTTAAAGATATTGTGTGTCATTTTGTTTCTGACCATATTGTTACTACATCAATCTTAGTTAATGCTTGTACCCACATCCTACCTTTAATCTTGTTAATCCCTTTTAATCGTTGTTTAGTTTGCTTAAAACTCACAAATATTGATATTTTTCTCAAAACTCAAAAAAGTACTAGAAGTTCATGAAAGTTCTCTGATTCTTAGTTGACTAGTCCCTGTGGAAACGATCTTGGTACTCTACCACTTTATTACTTAATAGTGATCATAGTGTCCGGTGTGCACTTGCACCGCCATTGTGGCAACATAGTGGCCACATTGTGGACCTATACGATTTTCCGCTATCAATAGTATTCCCTCAGATTTGTACATCAATCATGGGAGTTAAGAAAACAATATGGTATATAAATTGTTACCTCACTAAAACCTTACACCAAGGAACAAAACCTAATGGGAAAATAAAACATTAGGTGAAGGAAAGAGCACAACATACCAATATCACATGTAGAGTAAACTCCCCTTTTTGTCTACTACTCCCCCTGATGCGTACTTTAATCAAGGGAATTTAGAGAGTCAACGCATTCCAATGCTTTCCACGTGTTTCTCAAATGTGGCCTTATGCAATGATTTGGTAAACAAATCAGCCACATTCTTCTTAGACCTTACTTGATTCACTTGAATCTTTAGAAGAGTATTGTTACTGACTATAGAAAAACTTTGGCGAAATATGCTTTATATTATCACCCTTGATATATCCTACTTTCATTTGTTCGATACAAGCTGAATTATATTCATATATGCATGTAGAATTTTTAGTTGTTGAACTTAAACCACTTGCTTCTCTAATATATGTATTTAGGGGTGTAAATGAGACGAGACAACTCGCGAGCTACTCAAGATCGACTCGGTCAAAAATTGGTCAACACTCAACTCGAATAGGCTCGACTCGACATACTAAGGAGTCGAGTCGAGTGACCTGATACTCGACTCGATAAGCTCATGAGATACTCGAATATATATTCTATATATAATTAATTTATATTATAATCTATAAGATATAATGTAAAAAGAATTAATAATAATTATTTTAATACAATACATTAATGTTAAGATAATAAATAATAAATAAAATTGAAAATTAAATTTTAAAACAAAAGAACTCTAAAAAAAGGAGGTACTTAAAAGATTTGTATAAATAACACATTTTCAATTGTTCATTAAAAAACAAATTCAAACCCTAGATTGAAAAGCCTCTCCACATCCATATCTGCCCCCCTCTCTCTCTCTCTTAGTCTCTCTCTCTGTTACTTTCAGCCTCCACGCCTCTTCGTGTTGGAAACCAGCCGCCAACAACAATCACAACAAGAGGTTAACTTTGCCATCGACGACGAAGACCAAAACTCTTTTCGCCGACGAAATCTCTTTCTGCCTCCCTCTCTCTGTTGGAACGAGCCAACGACGATCACGACCAGAGCCTCTCACATCTCTCTGTATGTTGCTCATTTCTTTCCTTGTATAAATTAAACTTCATACCCATACCTTCCAAGCATATTTTATACCCAAGTTTTTGGGAATCTTGACAGACCATCCTTAGCATCGTAGTTGAAGCATCCATGATAATATTCCTTAAGTTTGTTAGAAATAGGGAATTTGACAGAAAACAAAATGATCAATTTTAGACTAAAACGAGGACGTGATTAAATCACTATCCTTAAGGAATATTAGCCCCCACTAGGTCGTTGATGGATCTAGGCTAATTCTTCCTAGGACCTCCTCGAATTTAAGAACTATAGGCAACGATCCTACAATTTCTTCTCATGATCATGATTAATGTGTTTGTGAAGGAGAGTGAAAACAAAGGAAAAAAATGATTAATTTTGAAGGAAACTATTGTATATATATATAGTAGAAAAACGAAAAGGTGCAACCTTTCATGAAAAGGTGCAATGATTCGGTTTCACTCCAAAAATAACTGAATTAACTAACTAACGGAGTTAACGAAAAAGTTAACAGACCGTTAATTATAAGGACAAAAAATGTAAGGAATTTTTTCTGCAAGTGCAAAGTTCTAAGTCTTTGATTATATATATATAGTCCCCAACTATATAATATTTGCCAAAAACTCCCTCTAATCTTTTCCCCTTTGTGTTCCCTCTAAATCTCATTCAAATATTTCAAATAGCTTTCACCTTTTAAACAAAGAAAACTATTTTCACTCTTCCTATATGCGACAACAACAAGTGATAAATACTATATGTTCCAACAATTAAGGGTGTCGCAAACAAGGTCTTACGATAAGTATAAGGGTGTCGTAAAGACCAGCTTACGAGTTCATGGTTGACATTGAACGAAACTAGTGAGTTCTTCAGGTTGTCGTATGAAACAACTTACGAGTTCTTGTTATTGAGTGTTGCATGTTCTCACTTGACAAGTTTGAAAAATCAAGTTTCCGACGAGAATTCAAGTGAACTCGATTTTTCGGCGAAATTTTCAACAGATCAGAACTGTTGTTTCTTTTGATGGATCTCAGGTTTAAAAGATAGTTTATGATCGAACCCACCAAATTAACCGATATGTGATGAATCTAAATAAAAAAATCGATGATAAACAACTTTTTTCCGCCAAGCCCGATTTTCCGGCGATGCCTCCGGCGAAAACTTCAAACACGATATCTAGCTGATTTATCAACCAAATTTTGAACTGAAAGTTGCAGTACACTCTAAATCCTTATAGAAAAAGTTCTGAAGTGGTTTTACCAATTTAAACGACTTTAAACTTCAAAACCCATTTGTATCTCCATGAAGCTTCGACGAAGAAAACCTGTAAAAAGAATATGAAACACCACTAAAAAATGGTTAAGGGAGGTTGTCGCAAGATATTGTGAATCGAGAACTTTTCACTTGACGCAAAAGGAAGAACCCGTGAAGTTGAACTTGTCGTGAAACATCAAATGTTGGACCCAGAGAGCAACTTGTCGTGAATGTTACCAAGAGGTTATATTTTCCTTGACCTCTGAATGAGTAAGCAGCTCACTTGACGTAGACTAAGGGGCCGTTTACAAAATGCTTACCGAGGAATTTACCATAGCGGATGAACATGACAAGAGGATAGGATCTTACCCGGTAAGAGCGAGAATAAGAATGAAAAGTCTTACTCGGTAAGAGAGAGTGACAACTCTTACCCGGGTAAGCGCTTACCGGGTAAATTGTTGTATAAGATACCATCGTGATGATTAAAATCTACCCAGTAAAGCAAGTTAGTGTGTCGAGTTTTATTGGTAAGCGCTTACCGGATAAACAGTGGCGGAGCCAGGATTTTTTCTTGGTGGGGGCACCTTTTAAGGTAGATTAAATGCCCGTAAAGTTGTCCGGTGCATTTTAGCCTAAATCCACCGTTTCGGGAGATTTTTAAAGTTTTTTTTAGTTGATTTCAATGAATTTTTATCTTTTTTGTCGATTTTGAGGGACTTTTTCAGTTTTTTTAGTTGATTTCGAGAATGTTTTTTGGTTTTTTTGGTTGGTTTTGAGACATTTTTTGGTTGATGGGGTCCGAGACAAAAAATTACTAAAATTACTGGGGGGATTGAAGGTATAAAGTTAAAGAAAAACATATATTTACCTAAGAAAATCTTCATTTTTTTCCCATTTAATGGGGCCCATCCCCCACTAATTACACCATACATCCGCCCCTGCAGGTAAGCATTTGGGTAAACGGCCCCTAAGTCTTGCGACAAGTTGAGATTTGTCGTAAACCACTCTGACTTTTACCTCTTCTTGAACAACACCATTTCATTTGACTTTAAAAAGTCAAACATTTCACTTACATTTCTTCTTCTTCGATGAAACACAGTGTATGTCCTGAAAAAAATAAAAAACTCACAAAACAATTATTAACTATTGTATTAGAAATCAAACACAACCACAAACAATTTTTAACAACAATTTAACAAAATTTCGGATCAAAGACTCAGATTTGAAACTTTTTGCTCAAGAACACAGGAACATCAAAAATTTCAAAAATGAAATTTATGGATTGAAACTCATAATCATTGATCAATTCATGTCTAAAAACACTTTTTGAACACAAATTTGCACAAGCATGAATCAAATCAACAACAAATTTCAAAATCACACTTCAAAAAATTTCACAGACAACTTTTTTCTCAAGAACACAAAAATTTATAAAATCTTTCAAACTTAACAAATCTTGATTTGAATTTGAAAAGTGTTAAATTTGAAAAGAAATTGATGCAAACACGTAATATAACATTGAAGAAACGTTTTGCAATCAAAATAAACACAAAAACAAAGAAGAAGAATCAAACCCATTTGTGATATTCAAAACTTCAAAAATGGAGAATTCTTCAAATCTCTTCAAATCTTGAACGAATTTGGACGAATTGTGCACATTTTAATCTCCCAAAGCTCTGATACAAATTGTAAACTCTAGATCTATTAGGTAAATGACATGAATTTCATTGATCTTTGAAGAATTACATGATTTACATCAAGTATGAAGCTTTCTCTCTCTAAACTCTCTCTAACTTTCTCTCTCTAGAAATATGACAATGAAAGCTTCTAACCTAATGCTTAACCCCCTAAGCAAACTAATATCTAACACATTACAATTACAAAGTAAACTACTTTGACCTTTTAACTAAACAAACTTGACTTTTGACAACTTTGACTTTCTTTGACTTTCACAATGACATTGACTTTACATGACTTTTTACAATTAAATATTGAATACAATAAATGTCTTAACATCTTTACCTTGGGATCTCACTATCCAAGACAAGCTTGTTCATTTAGAAATTACATCATATAACCAATGCCTATTTCCAAATTACGACTCTTGGATCTTATCCCACATTTACACAATAAATTCGACTTTAATGCTTATGGATCCATTGCATTATAGTCTAAGATACATGACTCCAAAGGAATGACCAACACACTCAAATCATGTGTAACAATATGCCATAACTGCATATAACTCCAAAAAGGCTCGACATAGAACAAAACCATTGGACAAATGTCCCCAAGACTCACCTGAGTTAAAATTGAGCCAAAAGCTCAACAATTCATTTGACTATTCAATACAAGTCAACATATGCAAATAAAATGTATTTGACCCGCATTATGCAAATACATGCTCCAAAGGTAAGATTAACTCAAAACCCCTTCATTGACATTTTCCAAATGAAATCAAACTATTTATATACCCAAATACTTTATAACACGACAATGTATATTTTTAAATGGGTTATAAAACCAGAAGCACCAAGAGTGCATTAATAATAATCCTCATTTATGATATAGGTTACCAAAATGACACACTCTCGAGATTTATTTACCAAAGTGCCCAAAAACTCAACTACAGACATCTCTTGAGATTTACAAGAGTAAAATATACCAAATATGCAAAACTCATCCAATAACCCACACATTTGCTAAACAACAAACAAAACACATTATTACTTCAAAAATACACATTTTGGCATATACATAGTTTTCACAATGCAACTTGAACTCACCTTGCTAGATTTACTTAAATGTAAGTTCCCAACCAAACATCTAGCTTCCAACGGTGAAGGTTTGAGGTTCCTCAAGTTATAACTCCAAATCTACGGTGCAAAACTCTCAAGAACCTCGTATATACTTCCAATCTCTTCCACCGTTAGGAACTCTAAATCACCAACAAGGTCCTCAAGGGACCCAAAATTAGGATCCTAACCTTCACAAGACTGCCAACAAGAGGAAGTGGGGAATGGTGGAAATAAAATGAACCAAACCCTAAAAATCGACCCTTTTAACCCCGCTAGACCCTTCCCGCGGCCTTGCCTGCGGCCTCATGTCGTGGGGCAAGCCGCGTGTGACCACGATTCGAGACACAACGACATACGCGACCTGGGCCGTGTCCCTAAACCGCGCACCAGGTCGCGCGGTTTCGTTCCTCACTTTTTCTCCCATTTATGCGCCTGAGTCGATCATCGATGGTTCCACTATACTAAATACACAAAACCCAATATAACTCCATTTTAATGGTCAACCGACTTCCAAGAATAATAAATGTGAATTCTCCAAAATCACGGGTGTTACATTTTGGAAATCAGATACCAATTTCTGATCCGTCATTAGTCTTCAAGATCTGAAACCTTCATTTGATGAGTGCATCTTGTGATACCACATGTGATACCCACTGTGACACCATACAAGATGCAATATGATACCCAAAATATGGATTAATATTAAAAGATTCACCGTCACCAGACCGTTGCACCAATTTATCAACAACCTCCGAGTTCTGCTGTAGTGTTAATTGAGTTGGCCGGTTCAGTTTCATGTCGGATCTGATTGCACGTGCACCATTTTACATGTATTCACGTTTATATACTGCAATACCGTCGCCACCGCTGGTGAAATCCTTTTCACGCACCGGAAAACCTCATCTCTGATTATTGAATCATCTTCTTTTGTGATGGAAGTAGCGGGTAGATGTAGGTGGCAGTAGCAGGAGTCGGATGGTGGTGGCGGTATCCAGATGAAAACAAAAAACCTGATCGTGGTGGCGGTAGCAGGAGGCGGAATGACGCTTACCGGAGGTGAAGGAATGGGCTGGTTTCGATGGAGATGTCGAGAAGCCATAGGGGAGGGGTTGGTTCTTCATTGATGGTGGGAAGCGTTGGTTATGATTTTATATTATGTAACCATATAGTAGGATTGGAAGGAGTAAAATAAGGAATTGTTTTATTATAAAAAAAATCCAAATTGTCAATTTACCAAATTATATTTTTCTTTTATTTTAAATACAATATTAATTATATTAAATGAGTGACTCACGTCATATCTCACAGTTACCACAAAATATCTAGTTTTCATTTGATTAGGCCCCTATATATATGTATGTAAATCTTATTTTGAAAAATAAGTGGAGAGAGGGAGATAGGAAAATCACTTCTTGCTGAAGGACTGATCCCTTGCAACGTGGACCTGTTTCACTCAAAGAAGAAGAAATAAATGAAGCGGTTCGTGGACCCTTCAAAGTTTACCGTTGCAGATACTTTTATTGTTTTCTCTTTAGTGATTGCTTTGAAATCTTGTCTTCCTTTTTTGTTTCAAATTTTCGGTCGACAATTTTCTTGAATGCCAACAAACTTTTTCATACCTATGTTGTATTATAAAGAATAAAGCATTCGGGTTAAAATTTAATAAAATGTTTATATGAATAAAGTATTATTAAGTAATACATCTCCCTTAAAATTCAATATTACATGTTATAAATGTTTTAGTACAAGTCATTAAAAGCACAATAATACCCTTACACATGTTGATCCATATCCCACCCCCTAAAATCTTTGCATCCCTAAATTCAAACATGGGATGATGATGATGAATTCCATTTCGTTTGGACGACTAAATTGAAATCTAGGGGATACTTTATTGTTTGTAGCAATCTCCATCTTCATTCTGGAAGCTTTGAGGTGGCGAATTTCATAGGAATTTGAAATCTCCTGATGATTTGTGCTCAGAACAACGACTCTGTATGTAACTCAAGTGATATTCTTCTCTAATACTCGGTAAATTCAGTTTTCTGGTTTCATTTTTAAGATGATGTAATGTCTATATCTTTATATGATTAATGCATCGTAAGTGCAATTATGTATTATATAAACTTTTACGTTTTAACATTGAGAGATTTATACTTGCATGTTAATAATTGAAGCAACATTAATTCCCTATTAAAGGCTAATTCTTGTTTGTATCTATCAATGAAGATTCAAGTGACGATATATTACAACAACGCAAATGCGATTTGAGTAGATGTTTTGTTTTCTTCTTTCCTTCAAATGTTAGATTACTTGCATGTTTATACATAACCAAGGAAAGATCCAAGGATGGCTAATCCACTCAACATTTGTAAGTGTTTCTTAGTGAGACTCCATAGTTGTATGTACCTTACAACTCGAAGCACACATCTTGCTATTTGTTTGTTATCCCTCCCTCTCGGAACACCATAGTCAAAAGCAAAATCAAAAGACTATGCAAGCGGATATGAAAGGGAAAGTAACAATAATCTATTGAAGTTACTTGCGATAACCAGATTATGAGATGATAATTATCAATTTACCATAACTTGGTTCACATAGTTTTTATATTTCTTTTGAAGCTAGTTACTCATTGTATATTTTGTTTTGACGGGTGAATGAACTATCAAGACTGTTATCTTCAAATGGAAAAGAAGTCCGCTAAAAATATTTAACAATAAAGGAGATAAACTTTTGGATCACATGAGTTATGCAATTTCACCCTTATACTCTATGTATTGCATTCATTGTGATGTAGGAATTAGAAAACCATATGCATCCCAAAATGACATAGTCCAAGTATGGTTGGTCTTACGGACATTGTTTGTGCAAGTAGTTTCAGTAACAAATTTCTTTGATATAGTCGAAACGAGCAGGTATTGTTTTGTTACAATCGAATGTATATTATTGCTTATTTTAATCAGCTTTTTTCTTTCGTTTTCTTATGGTATAACCTGTCAAAATGAAAACGCTAGGTTTGGGATCATGTATTTAATATTTCTCTCTATTAATCTTATTCAACTATGGTTTGATCTTGAACTAGCAATTGTTATCATCATATCAAGTAATTTGATTGTTCGTCATCATTGTTGCTTTTCCATGTGTATCCCTCATATCAGTTTAAGGGTATAACCATTTATGTTTTACAACCTTCCTTTACATGATAAGTCGTACCATATATTATGTATATTACATGATCTCAAGATATTGTAGTTCATGGCAACATAATTGATTTCAAGACTTCTTATTTTTAGTTGTTATATGTTTAAAACTAATTCCTAAACCAACGGAGATACAAAGGTTTACATATCTCAAAGGTTGCTCTTCATATAACACGACTCGAAATTGGCAGATGTGATGTTGTCACTTAATGTACAAGTTAATTACTTTTTATAACTTAAACTAATTGGCTTTTAATTCAAAGATCCATATATCGTTATTTCTCTTGGTATATTGTTGGACTTTTGAATTATATGTTCACCTTGTTGCGCAATACCATTAGGATTCAACCAACACCTTTTTAATTGATCGCAATTTTACTTTTTTGAGCATAAATTTTGAAGTTTTTTAACGAGACATGAACATTATATTTCTGATTTACAAAAAAGAGTTAAGGGTTGTTTGGTTCATGGAATTAGAAGGAATTTGAAGGAATTAGAATGACTAATTCCATTGACCAAATTCCAAGCTCATATTTAGTTCACGGAATGAAAGCGATGAAATCCTTTCCAATTCCATTGAATTCGACAATTTAAGGAATTCATCATTCATTGGCTTAAGTGAAGGAAATGAGTTCCTACCAGGGACTGACCCAATTTTTTTTTCATACGGTGACACCATATGATATATAACAAAAGGTAATTACAAAAATCACGGCTTTATCAATGTGTCTTCATCTTTTTCCGACGTTCAATATTGTCTCGTGTGTTTTTAGCATAATTCCACCATTTCGAGGTATTTTTAAAGTTTTTTTAGTTGATTTCGAGGTTTTTTTTTGTTTTTTTTGGTTGACTTCAACAGTTTTTTTTGGTTTTTGGTTGATTTCAAGAGTTTTTTTTGGTTAATTACGAGGTACGGTTGCACCTTCTTGAAAGTTCCAAAATAATACGGTAGCACCTTCCAGAACAATACGGTTGCACCCTTCACGAACCTAAATTTTTGTACCCTTCGTCGGAGAAATAATACGGTGACACGTGCCACCGTGACCACCACATTAGATCCGTCCATGGTTCCTACCAACCAAATGCATGATCAAATTCCATTCCAATTCTTTCAAAATCAAATTTCTTCGATAAATTCCAATTTCATCAAACCAAACGCCCCCTTACATCCCGTAACATTGATTGGACAAACTGGTAACATAAATTAGGGTTTTTAAAAATAAAAGCAAACACTCCGGTGTCCGGTCACTCACCAAGGCCCAATACACAGGTTGAGAGTTTGAATGGTGGGCTCACAGTGAAGCAAACACAGAGTTTTACGGGCCGCCGACCTTAACATCCTCTACCGAAATTAGGGTTTGCGATTTCCTTCTTCTATATATAATGTATTCTTTGCATCCTATTTATCATGATCTTTTCTTCAAATTCATCTTATTGATTCTTGATATTTTGATTTTCTTTTCCTTTTTTTTGTAGTATTTTAATTTTGATTGTAGGTTTGATAGCAGAAGTTTCCGATGAGGAAGAATTCCCCAATAAAGATAGGAAGTGCCGTATGACACTTTAAACAGCAGCGGATCACGGCGGCGTGTGTTCCCATCCACCAATTGACTGGCCCTCCGATCATTAACCCGATCTTAGAGCTCTGTTCGTTGGTCGGGATTCGTGTTTTTGCCTCTTCCGCTGTGTGTGTGATTTGTAACGGGTCTCCTGAGGTTTCTTCCTTTAGATTTATGTATAAAACCTGGTTCGATGCCACGTCGACGGTAGCCAAAAAGTGCAATGACCGACGATGCTATGATTGAACCGATAACAAGGCTTTGTGTCTTTCGCATTTTATAGGAACCTGTGAACTGATTGTTTTCCGTTCATTCACAGAGCCGTTTTTTGCGATTACATGTTTTCCACAGTTTTCTCGATTGTTTTCATCCTATTTTTTATGATTTTTTTTTTGGTTTTAAAATATGTGTCAACGAGGAAGTTTATCTTAAAAGTTGGAATTACCGACTGATTTTCATTGATGAGAGATCGACTATCTGAGGCATTTGTTTCACACTTTTTTTACTGTAGATCTGTTTGGTTTCTGGTATTATACGATTCATACTATTTGTTTAAACAGAGAAATCACAGTTGAGGTGCTTCTTCTGTATGAATAACTGCATAAACAATCTTCTACAATTGTGTTTTTGTGTTTAAATTAATGGATTGAATCATGTTCTCTATTATCATATGGAGTTGCTGTTTATGTTAGATTTGAGTTTGTCGATAAATATGGATGTTGATTTCAGCATCTAACAATTTGATGTGTTGTTGGAGGTGATTTGATTGCAAATTGATTGGTGTGATGTTTTATTTACCCATTTTTGTCTGTACAATTGAATGATGATCTATAATACATGCACTACCATCTGATCTTTCAATTGTAATCCATCACCTACGATTGAATTTTCTGTTTTGTTATCAAATTGTCATTTGATTTCAAAAATACCTGATTATTGAAATCAGTTGTTATAAATTTTTATTATGTATTTGAACAAATTTATTGATTGTTTGATGTAAAGGAGAATGCCCAATGGTATCTAATGTGTTGACGTAATTAATGGTTGAGGTCGGTCATCTCGTTTGATGGGCAAATAGTGATGAAAACAGGCCTTGCGACACAGCTGCTGCTATTTTTTAAAAGCTAGCTGTTACTTTTAATCCTGTTCATATTTTTGCTTCAAAAGATTGGACCAACATTCGACCTCAAATATGTTGTAAAATAAACCATTTGATCTTAAATCGGTTCATGTACTTCAAAGTTTCCGTTCTATGATTTGGTGTCTCTTTTGACCTTTGAAACAAAATTCCCTACAATTTCTGTGTAATTACATCTCTTCTACTTTAATTCTTGCTAATTTTGCATTTAGAGATCGTTTTTCATTTCTTTGTTTGTTGCTTTGATATGTTTATGTTGCTCTTCACATCAATTTTGGTAATTTTGTTGTTTTTCTTTCTTGAATTTTGTTATTTATGGTTTGATGATCAGTTTATGTATCTTGAGTTTTCTGAAAAATGAAATTGATTGATTAAAGAGTTGATTGAATATTTCAATTTGTTTATATTTTGGTTTTATGTGATGGAATTCGATCTTGGGTGAGTGAACAGTGTTTTGATATTAATTTTTTTAGCATTAGTAGTTTGATGCTTATTTTAGCTTTGGATTTATATATGATCTAATAGTTTTCCAGATTTGGCTACAGGTTTTCTCAGCTTCAACTTCTAATCTCTTCTAAGATAATCACATTTACATTGTAATTTTTCATTTCCCTCGGATTGTTTAGCTTGGTTAATTAGATTGTTGTTCAGGTAATGTTTCATCTGGAAAAAAAGTTTTGATTTCTTGCTGATTTGTGATTCATCTTTCTTGATTTCTTGTCTTGTTTTTCTTCTTTTTTCTAGGTTTTGCTTTGATCATCAATTTAAATAATTGGTATCAATTTTGCATGATTTGCTAATTGAGCATTGCCATAATGAAGGATTTTTGTTTTCTTTTTCGAGTTTATTTATTTGGGCTCTTAATTAACGCCTTTGTTCTTGTAAGACAATAGGAACAAGTAGCATTATGGACATTCTAATAAAAAATTAAGCAAATCATGAGTTGGGACCAAGGTTCTAAATGGCGTGAGACGTGGTATGGTGGCGATGCCAAGTCTCAAGCTTTAGTAGCCATGACGTTTTCAAGGCTTGACTTATGGCGTCAAAATTTTAATTCGTATATAATATTATATATAAAAACGTATGTTTTGTAGTGTTACTCAATGAGTCAATAGTAATAAGCAAGTTAAAACATGCAAATAAGACATTAAAAACGTAAAGAAAACCAAATATTTCATGGCGTGTCATGGACATAATGTGGCGTGACACACAAGCCTTGGTGCTATGGTGGCTGTACGGCGACTTTTTTAGAACAGTGATTGGGACATGATTTATTGATTGCATAAGGTGCAATTGCCATTTCTTTCACTTAATGTTGTTGGTTTATAGATGGATTTTAAGTAACATTATTTGTTTAACGACCGTATAAATTGTACTTGGTAGATTTGCACTAAAGTAGTACACTCTCAACTTATTACATTACAAATTACTCCTTCCAAAAAAAATACGTTACAAATTACTTATGCATGCTAAGCACTTGTATCGAATGTAATTATTGTTAATAGAGATTAAATATAAACGGTATTATGTAATGTTCTGATGCTAAGTCTTGCTTCATCACAAAATTTACATTGAGACTTGCAAGCAAATCTAGTTTCCCATCCTTTTTAGGAGGTATAACTTCTTTATTATGATGTTTTATTTTACATTGAAAAATTAATAGGAATTTTATGGTTAGCTATAAAGTTCAAATACTTAGGGTGCGTTTGGTTTGTGGGAATGGATTGGAATGGATTGAATTTCAGGTAAGAATTTGGATTTGGAAGGATTTGGATTTGGGGGAATTTGAAATCCCTTCATTTGTTTGGATCAGAATTTGAAATTCATCAGACTTTAGAATCCATTAGATTTGGATTTCAAATCCAGGCTCATTGCAACGGATTTTGAAATCCATCATGTAAGGGATTTTTAAATGGTCAACGGATTTCAAATCTGGTCAACGAAATCCATTCCTGCAAACCAAATGCAGGGTTGGAATGGATTTGAAATCCAAATCCCTCCAAATCCATTCCAATCTCACAAGCCAAACGGGACCTTACTCTCAAATATGTAGATACTTTACTGTAATATCGCAAATCCACGACATCTTGGTCAAAAGGCGATAATATCTTTCGAGAGGATTGCAGATTACAATTTTTCTAAATTGCAACTTTACTCTTAAATTATATGTGTTATGTTATGCCAGGTTCTTTCCTTTTCATTTTTTTAATACTTTTGTACTTGTGTTATGTTTGCATAAAAGAACATACGGTTGTAGGATGTTTAAGTGCCCTAATAGAGTGTAAGCAACTCCGTACCCACATTGGTTTAGATTATCTACATTTGAAACATTGCTTATATAGTGACCTAAAAGCTTAAACCATAATGAGAGACTTGCAACTTTGATTTTGAAGTTACTTTGAAGATTATGTTCTATAAAATTTTAGAGTGACTACTTGACAGTAATGACCTAAATTTATTTATATTTATGGAGGAAATGAGAAGTAGTAGCTATGCTAGCAGCGATCTGCGATCGATGCGATCGATTATCATCAGGTTGTGGATCTTGTACATTTTGAGATAGAGGAAGTGTATGACTCTGAACACCAAGATACACCTAAGGAAGAGTACACACTCGCACTTGAATTTGGCAATGAAAGTCGGTCTGTTGGACAAGTTAGACCCGACTTCATTGCTTTTTGGGATGGGAGAGGGCATAGTAGAGTCGGTGAGCGAAGAATTAGGCGTTGTTCGACAAACTAGCTTAGCTTTTTTTTGCCGAACATAGCCTTAGTGAAGTAAGTTACAGGATCAAATAGGAGAGCTTCAGTTGAAATGTGCAGATTGGAGTTAAAGTGGAGGGATAGTGTGATTGACGGGCGGATTTTAGGAAGGCCTTGGTGGACTAGAGCGGGAGATTGCTTCAAGTACCATTGGGAGGTTATGGTGATTTTGTGTATGGCAATGAAGGAGCACTTTCATCAGTGGATGATGTGGTTCAAGGAGGGACTAGATGTGAGTAATTTATAGTACTACTTTTTGTTCAATAGTTACCAGAGTTGGTTAAAGAACAAGTATCACACTGCGACCTGCATGAGGAGTAGATAGTGAAGTAGAGTAGTAGCAAGTTAGTAGTTGGCTAGAGTAGCGTGTGTTTCTTTGTTTATAAACAAGTTCCTTATTTTAGTATGCAATATTTGGAGAACTGGTTGTAGCCATTTGACTTTTGATTTATTCTAACTAGATCCACTTGTACTCTTTTATCTTGTTGAATCTGTCCACATTTAATATTTTACTTACATGTGCAACCATGGTAATATCACATTGATAAAAGAAGGCAGTGAGAATGTATGGCAATGTTAAGCACTCCCAATGAAACGACCTATGTGATCAAATTTTATTGTGCTTTGTTCTATTATAAAGCTCCGGATCATCTGAGATTGAAATAGTCGAGGAACTGTTGCAATAGAGAAGTGGGAGTGAAATAGGGACAGTGATATCATATTCAAAGACAAAATCCAACTCAAGGCACAACTAGAATCTGCCATGGATCTGTTTTCAGCTTTGGATGATGATCTAGAAGTAACTAATTGTTTCTTAGATTGTCAAGATGCCAAAGAATTGCCCAACATAATGCAATAACTTGAAACAATTCTTGTTATTGTACCGGAACAAGTACCACAATCACAAGACCCTTTCAATTGTAGAGCATTATGCGTTTACATCATGAGGCTGCAAGCTGCTCTAAAATACCTCAAGACCTAAGTTAAAGCCTTGAGACGTGTTTTTTCTGGATCTACGAAAAACTATCTTAAGATGAGCAGCAAATGAAATATGAGGTATTTGGTGATGGTAAGGTATTATATAGCTCGCCCACCATCTCCGTGTAAGTAGTTGGATTGTCATGAGCCTCACAATCAATTGATTTCAACCTGAAGGTATTATCAATGGGCAGAGCAAGGGGTCCAGGTTTGAATAAATCCAATTATTTTATATCCAGGATGTACTTTCTTTCGTTCATTAAAAACCATGCTCTTTTCTGAAAATTTCAATGCCTAAGTAGTATTAGACTTGTCTCAAATCTTTAATGCTAAAAGTGGGTCAAGAAACTTCTTGAATCCATTCATGAATATCTAATATAACCCAAGTACTTCATCAAGATAAACATTAATTAGTATGCAATATTCCCTATGATTTAAAGTAAAAAAAGATAACCTTCAAAAAAAAACTCAGGCTGGATCCATGAACAGTTAAAGCTTTTGTCAACTTGACAAACCATTTACTAGATGCATGTTTGAGCCCATGAATGGGTTTGGATAATATTGCTTGCCAAAGGTGAATCTTTAGGTAGATAACCCGATGAGGGGAAGCATATATAAATTTTCATCTAAAGAGCCTTGTATGAAGAGGCATGATTTACATATAACTGATGCACATGTCACCTGTCGTAATTAGAGAATGTAGTAGTGAAATTAGATGCAGATAGATTTTGATGGTCCATGGGACTTTAGGAGAAGATGGATCTTTAAACATTTTGGTGCTGATATGCAAAAAAGCCATCAATGGTAAAATAATCGTTCGGATAAATGTGAACTATTACTAGAATGGTACACTTTTGAATAGAATGTATAAGAAACAAGCATCCATTTTAATAGAAGCAAACACGTTAATAGAAGACCAATACATTAGAAACGTAAACATAAGAAACATATATTGATTGCTGCTGGCGCACACCTATTTTATCATCATAGAAGTCCAAGTCAATAAAACATAGGAAACACATACATTACCTAAAATCAAAAACTCTTGGAACAACGGACCTATGTATATGGAAATGTATCAACTACAAAACATAAAATATTTAACAAATAACCTTAAAATGCCATATCATAGGACATTGACACTGTTGAAGAATAGGGTTGTTGGCACATTCTTGTTGGTACATGTCAGCAACCATTCTACAAATAAGAAATGGGTTGAATGCAATGGCCAAAGGCCAAATTGCAAGACCATAGAAAAGGTAAGAAGCAAAGTGTTGGAAAACAGTTACCAATACGTAGAATGACAGCATGCCAAAATTGATGCATATAGATAGGAAACAGGGTTGAGTGAAGGCAATGAACCAAAAATTGAGAAACATAGATTGAGACCACACCAATATATCATCACCCTTGTACCCCCAAATGGCATAAATACCATACTTTTTTATTGCAGTTTGGATAATAATCCATTTAAGAGAAGTCTAGGAGACGATCAATATATAGCCATAGCAACTTAGCCCATGGCCATTGCAAGTAACCCAAATCTAATTAAGTGACTTCTTCACATCAGACTAAACCAAAACATCCAAATAGGCCGATTGTGCTTAATCATTGAAAACACATAGATCCACTAGTGACATGTAATATGCGCTCCATTCTTTAAACCACATTATCTATGTACATATATAGATTTCTCACGTTAACTTTGTTTGCATTTTCGAGATTATCACAAAATTGTTTCTCATGATGAGATAGTATCGTGTGGTGAGGCTTTTGAACCTTACCAATCCCACTTTGCGCGTGAGCTAAGTGATGAGGTAATTTCATATATATATTCCGTGCTCATAATGAACTTATAGTAGTTATAATAGTTTACTACCTTTTGTAGTTTCGTCTTTTTTTAAAAGCAAAGAAAACGTGCGCGGAATGTTAGCAAATGGAAGTGGGATGAAGTTGTCGATCTGGATCCGGACTTGATGTCGAGTCGGCAGTGTCGAACCTTTTGTAGTTTCGTCTTTTTTTAAAAGCAAAGAAAACGTGCGCGGAATGTTAGCAAATGGAAGTGGGATGAAGTTGTCGATCTGGATCCAGACTTGATGTCGAGTCGGCAGTGTCGAACATGTATGGCGTGAAAATAGATTTGCGTAGTGACAACAGAGTTTGGACAACTTGTAAAGACAGGTTCTGTAAAAACACAGGTTTATGTAGCGAAAATAAGTGGCGGTAAGCAATAACATGTTTGTAAACATATTGGCACATGCGGTGCAAGTATATAATAAAGCACCTAAGATATGTATCTATTAATTAGTACAAATCGAAACATGATGATGCAAATGTATCGTTTCTATTTCAAAATCTAATTTGATACAAATGATCAACTGAATCACAGAGAACATGCCAAATCAATATAAGGAAAGTCAAAACTAAGTATGGATGAAACAATCAAAACCCTTTTCATTTAGAATGCCTTTACAATGTCTCAATACCCAATATCTGTTCTAAAATACCTCATTTTCACACACACTTTTGCTCTCACTCACCAACTGGTTTTTATGCTAAGTATAAATCAGATCGTGAACTGATTTATAGATGTGGGCATGGAGACAACAGAAGCGAAAACCCTCATCATCTTCTGCATAGTGAGCTTATATTATTCGGGTTTTCGCTTCTGTTGTCTCCATGCCCACATCTATAAACCAGTTCGCGATTTATACTGAGCATAAAAACCAGTTGGTGAGTGAGAGCAAAAGTGTGTGTGAAAATGAGGTATTTTGGAACAGATATTGGGTATTGAGACATTGTAAAGGCATTCCAAATGAAAAGGGTTTTGATTGTTTCATCCATACTTAGTTTTGCCTTTCTTTATATTGATTTGGCATGTTCTCTGTGATTCAGTTGATCATTTTTATCAAATTAGATTTTGAAATAGAAACGATACATTTGCATCATCATGTTTCGATTTGTACTAATTAATAAATAAAATATGTTTACAAACATGTTATTGCTTACCGCCACTTATTTTCGCTGCATAAACCAGTGTTTTTACAGAACCTGTCTTTACAAGTTGTCCAAACTCTATTGTCACTAAGCAAATTTGTTTTCACGCCATACATGTTTTTAGTTTTTATACATAGTTTGTTTTCACACAAACCTGTTATTCAAATTTGTTTTTGAATGTGGAATTATGATTACACACATGATCACAAATATGTTTATAAATAGGTTGTTTACATCTGCTTGATCTTGGTTTTGTTTCCACCTTGTGGTTTGGCATATGTTTACACATGTTTCTTCGGTCTATATATACACACCTTTTGAGGTCAAATTTCAAATAGACTGATTGCAATATGTTTATACCCATAGCGACCAAGTCCATCCTGTTTTCATAATATTGTTTAATACCAAAATAGGTTAGGGATGGTAAACGTGTAATAATTGAGCTTATTGATGCATAAATTAAAGTCATGTCGTACACCCTCGCTTTGCTTTCTATTTCCCTGCAAGTTCTGCTCTTTATGAATTTGCTCTCTGAGTCTGTGTAAAGATGCATTTTTTTTCAAGTACAACATAAGTTCAAATATTATGGGTATAAAGACTGCACTATCGAGCGAATCGTTTCAAATTCTTTGACCAATTGACCATATTAACCTTCAGTTTTATATACACACAATATGCGATTTAAAAACACATAAAACCATCAAACTTACATCGTATGAAGGAAAATAACGCATTTCATAGTGTTTTGTAGTTAATATATGATTGTGTATTTCTAATATGTTAACAGTGTCAACTATAAAATTAAAACTTCAACTACATATGTAATCATCATATTTAATAATATGATTAAATCCAAACATAGTCAATATTGGGATCATTTCGAAGGTATTGACGTGACGAAAAAACTTTAAAAGATGAAAGGTGTTTTTAAAATGTATTTTAGTTCATATATGATTATCTATCTTAATACATATGGGTGTGAAATGAAAAATTAAAATTTAAGGGATTCAAAATAAAGTAAATAATTAATTCTAAGCGTGTGCATTGTAATTTAAAAATTAAAAGTAATTTAATTTTGAAGAAGACGTGAGAAATGCATGTTGTTAAATCTTCAACATTTGTACATTCACAATAAAATCTTGTGCCACTTAAAGTTTCAGGAATAACCTTATTTATTTTGTTTAGAATCCTTAAAGTTGAATCAGTATGAAGTAAATAATTTTTGTTGATTTTTTTTTTCCGCATGAGACGTATAAGATCTATTCCAATGAATTGATCCTCTTATGACAAATAAAATCTACACTTGATTTTTTCTCTCATTTAAAATTGAAATTGAAGTAGAAGACCTTGAAGCATTACAACAAAATCAAAATCAAGTCGACCAAGAATCAAATCCTATCCTTACAAGTAAGATCTGTTATTAGTCTTTTCAATGATGGTTGGCTACCGTTTGTTACTCATAAATGATTGCGTGTTACTTCATTATTCCGTAAATTTGAAAATTTGTCTAACATTTGTTACTTTTAATCTAACATAATTACTTGGTTTTTTTAATGCGATCGTCAAAAGGATTACTAACATGGATCATTTTCTTAGAAAATGCCTTCAGATCGGTCTGTTACGAATTTTTCATCACTTCAAGAAACTGAGGTTTGGTGGAGTTTGACGGCAGTCCGAGTGGATTTTGTCTGGAAAGACGAGAGAGAAGAAAGATTACACTTTTTGTAGATGTTGTTGGAAGAATAATCGATGGAGCACGGAATAGAGGCATGTTCGAACTTTTATTACAAGATGGAACATAAGTATGTTAATGTATTATAACCTACCCATTAACAAATTACAAACATTTTTATAACATTTAAACTTTGATCAGGTCGTACGCAATCAAGTTGAGACTGTACGATACTTGCAACTTACATATTGTTAGGATGTCTCATGCGATCGTGCAAAACTTTGTAGTTTATGCGTCTCGTGTGAAACTTGTTCACGATGGCGAAAGTATGTTACATGATATTGATGTGGATTCATTTTTTTATACAACTACAATGTTATCAAGTAAATGTGTCCACTAATCTGAGTCATAGCTAAATGTTTGGGATTATATTTATTTTCAGGTAATTTTCTGTGTTCTACGAAAGTGACGAAGTTCGTGATTGACCTATATATGCCGAAAGCGGAGGACTACTGATAATACATATCTTCCAATTTGACATGCTTATATGAATCATGTCTCTATTCACATGCATAAACATAGACATGGTTTAATGTTATGGATGGATAATGAGTTCTACTATATGTTGGTTCCGATTGAATAATGGTTATCATGTTAATTAGAAACAAAATGCTCAAGTATATTCATTTACCTTCAACTACCTTTATTTACCTATTTTTATTATCATGATAAAAACTTTAACAAATTGACCTCTAAAAAACATTGTGAAAGTAAACAAGTGCTAATAGCATATTATACTCTTCTTACTAATTAATCGTAAAAAAAGTTTTCCTTGTGTACGTGCAATTCTTGAAGTCTAAAAGATCTTTCTCAGTTAATTTGAAACAAAAAAATATTGATCATGATAATGTAAGATATTGAAAATTGATATGCAACATCGTAGAATTGGATTTTATTGAATCAACCAGAATTATCGTATGCGATAGAGAGATTTAGAGATGTGTATATAATGATGTTGTGTGTCATTGTTTCTGAATGTGAACCGGACTCCTCCCTTTTATATTGAAAAACGAAACCGAAATCATCAATACGATATTAACCAATAATTAAAGACTTAATTCTTAAAACCGAAATGATTAATTCAATAATTAATTGGTAATTAAAATAATAATGATTTGTTTTCAATACATTTGAAATGGGAGATCAAAACAAAAAATTCGCAAAAACCAAGCTGCGCGAGCACAAGATTTCGGAGTTGTATTCGTGTCTGTAGGTCGCGCCCATGCACAAGTTCTCTGATTTAGCTTACGAAAATTTTAATCGACACCCCCCCTGCGTGCGGGTAGGAGTTGGAGTAAAACCAATCAAAGGAGCTTGTAAGCCCTCCCACTTTCATGGTTATAAACCATAACAATTTTTACCTCTCCTTCCTATGTGGGACACTTCCGAAACCCACTTGATTTTTACTAGTTTCATTCCAAACACTCAACTTTGAACGTCGATATCTCATTCACACATATTTCGTTTTGGACAGATAATATATCGTTTCAATGCTCTCATATAGGAGAACACAAACCCACTAAGAGTTAAATATATACAATACATATATATGTATTTAAATGTGTCCAAAGTTAGTATAAACATATATTTTTACTAAATTTTCCAACATGGGATACATATCTAGAAGTGCTACTTGTTATTAATCCATGTTTTTGCATACATTTTAATCACCTGATAAGTTTGACCAAATTCTTACTTTTGGTATTTGTTGGGTTTTGGTTAATGTTCTTTATGTGGGACTTGATGAGGCTATTACTGACAATATATTGGTTATGATATTATGGCATTATGCGGTTGGTGAATATTATTGATGAAATTGCATGTTTTAGGGTTTTAGACCTAAAATGGGATTTGAACTATATGAGTTCTTATACATGTATCTTGTTGATATGAAATATGTATAGAGATGGATGTTGTATGTATATTGGATGAACCATGAGTAAGGGCTAGGAGGATGTAGTCTTAGGGTGCCACCATGACGGTATGCACATAGACCTCCGCCATTTGGAGTAATGTCTGGGAGGTAGTCTTCAAGTGTGTCGGGCCTTCGGGATGTTGCTCATGAGAGTGAACATCAAGGTACATTGACTTAAGGTGAAACTTTTTGGTGTGATGGGTCTCCCCATTGATCCCTTTATGGTCCTTATTGTCTATAACTAAATTAATTGATTATGCCATGCTATTGTTCAACTCACTAGGCTCGTTTGGCCTAACACTTGATTGCTTTGATGTGTATCTTAGGTTCTAGCGGCGCGACCGTCAAGATGGTTTAGGTTGACCTTAGAGGCAAGTGTGGGGATATTTTGGAACGCCAATTATAGAAGTTACATTTTGGAATTGGAAGACAACTTGAGTTAATATCTTTCCTAGATAGGATTTAGATTAGAGGATTGTTTTTCCCTCATTGTTTATTTATTACAAACTTGTAATCATAACAGGCGTATGTTGTTACCTTTTTGGGAAGGCTCGTGCTTTGGCATATTTTATATATCACATTTCCATTTCCGTAAATTTTTGTTTGCTCCAATTTTTGGGGTGTTACAAGTTGGTATCAAAGCTTTAGTTTAAGTGAACTAGGTGTTGACTCTAGAATACCTAGACTTAAATTGTATGTGCCTATAGTATCACTGTCCATTTGGGTAGAATCTTCGTAGGTGTGGAGAGTACTAAGATTTCGGAAATGCATTGATTGAAAGTTATGATGATGACAACGAGAATTCTTATATAAAATATGTTCACAATCTCACTTGGCCAGTGTTGTTCTGAATTTATGATTACATGAGCATGCTTGAACCTGTTATTGTGATGATTAATCTTTGTAATAGTACGTATTGAACCACTAATCTTCTAAAGACTTAACCGGTGTGATCTTTATCATGCATGACAATTCGCAATGGTAAACACAAGGAATCAAACGGTAATACCCGAGGAGGGCAATGATGCGAGTGTCACAGCTCCTGAGACGTCAAGGAGAGTAAATCCGATGGGTGGTCAGACCGTCCCACAAGGAACCATCTTGTTGGAAGGAGTTGTGGACCAAGTTCCCCAAGTGAATCTTGAGACCGAGAACCCGGTCATTCAGGAAGCGGGCCCCCAGTCAGTCTTGTTGGCAAGCATCATGCAAATGATGAACTCCGTTATGGACAAGTGAGACAAAAGGTTCATGAAGATGTTAGAGGGTCGTGACACAAGCAACTAGAGACATGAAACGGTGAGGGACAACGCGGTAATTGGATCGGGTGGTGCCGATAATGCAATTGGGACGGAGGAACATGCGATTAGAGCTAAAAAGAAGAAAGAAGGGGGTTGCTCCTTTAAATCCTTCTTATGTAGCCGACCTCCAGAATTATTCGGAACAACCAATCCGGTGGCGTGCATGAACTGGATACAGGATGTAGAGATGGCATTCAAGTCAAGTGAATGCGGCGACTCTCAGCGGGTCAAATTTGCGTTCCAACTGCTTTGAGGGGATTCATTGGGTTGGTGGAACGTTACCCGAAAGGCGCTTACACCGGAGGTTTTGGCCAAACTCACTTGGCCAACCTTCAAGAAGAAGATCATGGAGAAATACTGCAATGAGAGGGCTCTCAACAAGATAGAAGAAGAGTTCTGGAATTTAAAGAAGGGTAATCTGTCGATCGCCGACTACTCTAAGAAATTTATGGAGAAGCTCAGTCTGTTTGAGCATTTGGCAACTGACGAGAAGTCGAAGATAAAGGCCTATTTGAGAGGTTTACCAGCGAAAATGAAGACAGGTGTAAGGAATGCGTGGGTGAACACTTTGTATGAGGTCATCGAAGAGTCCCAGTTGGTGGAGGATGATATCCTCTAAGAAGGAGAAAAGAAGAAGCAGGAAGGAGAGAAGCAGAAATGGGAAGGGCCAACCGGACTTGCTCGATCATTCAAACCCTTCAACAGGGGAAGGATCATGGATCCACGACGGGAGGCGAAGTGGTGCCCCAAGTGTAAGAGCACACATTTCGAGCCTTGTAATCCGAAACCCTTCTCTAGTTCGATGGAGTGCTTTAAGTGTGGACGGAAGGACCACATATGTAGAGACTACCCCTCCCGGGGAGTTTGCTACGAGTGCCGGGAACCGGGGCACATCAGGAAAGATTTGCCCAAGTTAGCAAGGAGCAATCAAGGAGCTTCCAGTGGGGTTGTGTCAAAGAAGGAGATCCCACCGAAGGTGCCAAGTTGGGCCTTCCAAATGACAGCGAATGAAGCAAAGGCAACGACCGATGTGGTGTCGGGTACGTTTCTAGTGAACTCTCTACCTACCCGCGTTTTGTTTGATTCTGGTGCGAACCGTTCCTTTTTGTCTACCTCATTTTGCAAGAATTTTACTACTCCTATTAGCACTTTAACTGATGCTCTAGTGGTAGAAGTAGCTAATGGGGAACATATGTTAGTTCAGAAATGCTTCGTTGGGTGCACCTTAGAATTAGATGGGGAGTCCTTTGTAATAGATTTGCTACCAACGGGTATCGGGGGGTTCGATGTAATTTTTGGGATGGATTAGCTAGCTAATCATGATGCCGGTATATTTTGTTCCAAGAAACTGATTCGTGTACCCTTGCCTAAGGGTGGAGAAGTGATAATCTACGGAGAGAAGAACCGAAAGGCCAGCATGATCATCTCGTCACTCAAAGCACGAAAGAGCTTAACCAAGGGGTGTACTTCATACTTGGCCTACATGATCGATGCGAAATTAGAAAAGAAGAAGTTGAAAGATGTGGACGTGGTGCGTGACTACCCGAATGTCTTCCCGGAAGATCTACCCGAACTGCCGTCGGAACGCCAAGTAGAGTTCCATATCGACCTCACTCCGGGTGCCGCATCGATCGCTCGTGCTTCTTACCGTCTGGCCCCTGCGGAAATGCAAGAGATGATGACACAACTATAAGAACTTCTTGAGAAGGGATTCATACGACCGAGCTCGTCGCCGTGTGGAACTCCGGTGTTATTCGTGAAAAAGAAGAACGGGTCTATGGGGATGTGTATCGACTACCGTGAACTCAACAAGGTTACCGTGAAGAACAAGTATCCACTTCCTACGATCGACTAGCTCTTCGATAAATTTCAAGGAGCGGGATGTTTCTCCAAGATAGATTTGCAGTCCGGTTACCATCAAGTACAGGTGAAGGAGAGCGATATTCCGAAGACTACGTTTCGGACGAGATACAGTCACTATGAGTTCCTAGTCATGCCATTCGGATTGACTAATGCTCCGGCCGTATTTATAGATCTGATGAATCGGGTATGTCGACCCTTCTTGGGCAAATCGACTATAATCTTCATCAATGATATTCTGATTTACTCATGGGACGAGGTGGAGCATCGGCGACATTTGCGGGAGGTTTTGGAAATTCTTCGAAAGGAGAAGTTATTCGCAAAATTTTCAAAGTGCGAGTTTTGGCTACAAGAAGTCCAATTCTTGGGTCATGTGGTATCGAAGGATGGAGTGAAAGTAGATCCGGAGAAAATTGAGGCAATGATGAATTGGGAACCACCGACGAGTCCAACGAAGATAAGAAGTTTCTTGGGCTTGGTCGGCTACTACCGACGATTCATTCAAGACTTTTCGAAGATCACCTCTCCTCTCACATCATTGACAAGGAAGAATGTGAAGTTCCTATGGACCGAGACTCAAGATAAAGCCTTTCGGACTCTACAAAGGAAGCTATGCGAGGCACCAATCTTATCCCTACCCGAAGGATCCGAAGACTTCGTGGTTTATAGCGACGCCTCTAAATTTGGCCTTGGGTGTGTTTTGATGCAAAGGGGGAAGGTGATCGCATACGCGCCGCGACAACTCAAAGACCACAAGAAGAATTATCCGACTCGTGGCGGTGGTATTCGCTTTGAAGCTATGGCGACACTACCTCTACACGACGAAGTGCACACTATTCACCGACCACAAAAGCTTGAAGTACATATTCGACCAAAAGGACCTCAACATGCGACAAATGAGGTGGTTGGAGATTTTGAAGGATTATGATTGCAAATTGCTTTACCACCCCGATAAGGCCAATATGGTGGCGGATGCGTTGAGTCGAAAGAGTTACGGGAGTGAAGTCAAGCTAACCCTTACTAGAATTGATGTAATGTAAAGCCTAGTGGAGGACATCAAGGCGAGTCAAGCCGAAGCACTTCGTGAAGAGAACCTCAAGGCCGAAGTCATGGTCAGACAACGGGAGATACTAACGGAAGATAATTGTGGCCTTAAGCTATTTCAAGGAAGGATTTGTGTGCCGAAGATTGGAGGAAACCGTGAGTTGCTCTTGGCGGAGGCTCACAAGTCAAAGTACTCCATACATCCCGGTAGTACCAAGATGTATAGGGATTTGAAACTTCATTATTAGTGGTTGGTGATGAAGCTCAATGTGGCCAACTACGTGGAAATATGCGTCGCTTGCCTTCAAGTCAAATCGGAGCATCAAAAGCCTTACGGGGGTTTGCAACCACTAGCCATTCCGGAATGGAAGTGGGAGCATATCACGATGGACTTTGTCACTATGCTACCAAGGACCTTGCGGGGACACAACACTATTTGGGTGGTAGTGGATCAACTCACAAAGAGCGCGCACTTCCTAGTGATGCGAGAGACGTAACCAATGGACAAGTTAGCCAAGCGCTACATTGATGAAGTAGTGTCACGTCACGGTGTTCCACTATCCATTATGTCGGATCAGGATAGTCGGTTCACTTCCAAGTTTTGGGATGGTCTACAGAAAGAGTTGGGCACGAGAGTCAAATTGAGTACGACCTATCATCCTCAAACGGACGGTCACAGTGAAAGGACCATCCAAACACTTGAGGACATGCTCCGTTCGTGCGTCATAGACTTTGGGGGAAATTGGGATTCGCATCTACCGTTGGTGGAGTTCGCCTACAATAATAGCCACCACTCAAGCATCGGGATGGCACCGTTCGAAGCACTATACGGACGGAAATGTAGGACACCGGTATGTTGGCTCGAGGCCGGAGAAAAGCAATTTGCGGGACTGGAAATAGTACAAGAAACGACGGATAAGGTGAAAAGTATCTGGGAGCGCTTGAAGGCAGCTCAAGACCGACAAAAGAGTTATGCGGACAAAAAACGAAGACCGATCGAGTTCCAAGTGGGAGAGCGGGTTATGTTGAAGGTGTCACCATGGAAGGGGATCATCATTTCGGGAAGCGCGAAAAACTTAGTCCTCGCTTTCTTGGACCCTTCGCCATTTTGGAGAAAATTGGACTCCAAGCCTATAGGTTAGACTTGCCACCGGAAATGGATGGGATCCACCCAACATTTCATGTGTGTTACCTTCGCAAGTGCCTAGCCGATGAGGAAAGTGTTATTCCTTTTACGAAAATTCGGGTGGACAAAGGTAACCGATGTGTGGAAGAACCTGAAGCCATATTGGAATCAAAGACGAAGCAAGTGCGACGCAAAGAAGTAACAATGGTAAAGGTCCAATGGAAGCATCACCGAGGTGCAAACGTGATATGGGAGTCGGAAGAGGACATGAGAAAGAGATACCCTCACTTATTTTGAATTGTCGTGATTTCGGGGACGAAATCCCTATTAGGTGGGGAGGATTGTAACATCCGAAAATTTTAAGGTAAGTACTCACTTTTCGCGCTTTCATTATCGTATTAAAACCTTGATTATGAAAAATCCTTAGTGTGTAGAATGTATGCTTAGACTTTGATTATGTTAAACCATAGTAGAATGCCTAAATGTACAAAAAATGTCGAGGTTAGAACAGGATTTTGGAGGCTTGAGGGTGTGGCGCGATAGTTCCTCGCGATAGTGCCCTGGGCACAGTCGCTAGTCACTATCACCGCGGGTGTACCGTAGGTATGGGGGTGGAGTGATTGTGACACCGCGATAGTGACATGTGCACAATCGTCGGTCACCATCGCTGGAGGTGTACCGAAAATCGGGGAGAGGGCGTGACTGTGATTGTCGCCGGGCACTGTCGTTGACGGGATCTTTGAGTATAAAAACCCCATTAAACCGATTTTCTATCACTTTTTCACACAACTCTGATTTTAGGTCATTTTTAGAGAGAGAGAGAGAGGGAGGCGATTTTCTGCATTTGTTTCACCTTCTCCATTTATTTCAAGAGAGTGATTGGGTGTGATCATTTATTGGAGAATCAAGGGTGGTTATGGATCATTAATGTTGGGGCACTATCAAGAGCCTAAGCCTTCAAGGAACTCAAGTCTTGTTCATCTCATCATTTCTAGAGTCCTCTAAGTTTTCTAGGGTTTTGATAAAAACCTAGACTGTGTGTTCCTACTAAACTTTTCAAATGGGATACATATCTAGAAATGCTACTTGCTATTAATCCATGTTTATGTATACATTTTAATCACCTGATAAGTTTGACCTCATTCTTACTTTTGGTATTTGTTGGGTTTTGGTTAATGTTCTTTATGTGGGACTTGATGAGGCTATTACTGACAATATATTGGTTATGATATTATGGCATTATGCAGTTGGTGAATATTATTGATGAAATTGCATGTTTTAGGGTTTTAGACCTAAAATGGGATTTGAACTATGTGAGTTCTTATACATGTATGTTGTTGATATGAAATATGTATAAAGATGGATGTTGTATGTATATTGGATGAACCATGAGTAAGCGCTAGGAGGATGTAGTCTTAGGGTACCACCATGACGGTATGCACCTAGACTTTCGCCATTTGGAGTAATGTCTGGGAGGTAGTCTTCAAGTGTGTCGGGCCTTCGGGATGTTGCTCATGAGAGTGAACATTAAGGTACATTGACTTGAGGTGAAACTTTTTGGTGTGATGGGTCTCCCTATTGATCCCTTTATGGTCCTTATTGTCTATAACTGAATTAATTGATTATGCCATGTTATTGTTCAACTCACTAGGCTCATTTGGCCTAACACTTGATTACTTTGATGTATATTTCAGGTTCTAGTGGCGCGATGGTCAAGATGATTTAGGTTGACCTTAGAGGCGAGTGTGGGGATATTTTGGAAAACCAATTATATAAGTTACATTTTGGAGTTGGAAGACAACTTGAGTTAATCTCTTTCCTAGATAGGATTTAGATTAGAGGGTTGTTTTTCCCTAATTGTTTATTTATTACAAACTTGTAATTATAACAGACGTATGTTGTTCCTTTTTTGGGAAGGCTCGTGCTTTGGCATATTTTGTATATCACATTTCCATTTCCAGAAATTTTTGTTTGCTCCAATTTTTGGGGTGTTACAAGTTGGTATCAGAGCTTTAGTTTAAGTGAACTAGGTGTCGACTCTAGATTACGAGAATTCTTATGTAAAATATGTTCACAATCTCACTTGGCCATTGTTGTTCTGAATTTATGATTACGTGAGCATGCTTGAACTTGTTATTGTGAGACATATTTCGGTGGAGGACAACACAATAATTGGATCGAGTGGTGCCAATAATGCAATTGGGACGGAGGAACATGCGGTTAGAGCTGAAAAGAAGAAAGAAGGGGGCTGCTCCTTTAAATCCTTCTTATGTAGCCGACCTCCAGAATTCTCCGGAACAACCAATTCGTTTGTCCCGTATAACCCAAAACTCCTAAGGATGTTCAACTGCCACATCAATATTGAGGCGTGCTCCAGTATAATAGCTGTAAAATATCTATTCAACTATATTTACAAGGGTCATGACAAGCAGGTTTTTAGTATCGATCCAGATGGAGATGGGACAGTTATTAACGAGATAAAAAGGTTTCAAGATGTGCAATATGTGTCGCCTCCTGAGGCAATGTGGAGAATTTTCAGCTTCAGACTCTCTCAAAACCAGCCTCATGTAATGGCCTTGCAAATCCATCTCCCAAATAACCAGTTTGTTAGGTTTTTCAGATAATGATATAATGGCAGGCGTTGTTGCTAGAGAGAGAACAATGTTGACCACCTTCTTTCACAGGAATAGAGTAGATATGCATGAAAGAAACCACTTGTATAAAGATTTTCCAAAACACTATACATGGAATGCAAGATCACGACAGTGGAATCCTCGACAAAAAGGAACAATGTGAGGACGATTGGCTTCTGCTAATCCAGCTGAAGGAGAGCGATTCTACCTGCATCTACTTTTGTCTCATGCTAGTGGGCCTATGTCATTTGAAGATCTTTACACAGTTAACGGGTTACAACACCCAACTTCTCGAAAATAGGCTCTAGAGATATGGTTAATAGAGAACGATGATAATATTTCCCAATGTCTTGCAGAGGCCACCGTGTTTCAGTTTCTGAGTGCTTTTAGAAGGCCATTTGCGACAATACTGATTTACTGTGAACCAGGAGATGTTCGCAAGTTATGGGATGACCACTATGATTCCCTTTCTAAAGATTACTTGCGGCAATATGGCAGTGTTCAACGAGTCCAGGATATGGTCCTCATTGACATCATGGTCTTTCTACAATCGATGGGTAAGGATTTGAATGATTTTGATCTTCCAACAGTAAATACAAATGCCAATTTACAAGATGGAGGCTTTCGTGAGATACAAGAGGAGTACTCCATTGTCGTCGAAGATGAACACTTGCAAGCACAATAATCTTTGAATTCAGTTCATAAATCCGTTTTTGACGAGATCATGAGGCACGTTGAGAATGATTCTCGGGGTATGTTCTTCGTAGATGGTCCTAGTGGAACTCGAAAGACGTTTTTGTACAAAGCTTTGCTTGCTGAGGTCCTGTCTCGTGGTCTAATTCCACTTGCGACTACTTCATCGGGAGTTGCGGCTAATAACATGTCGGGAGGAAGAACTGCTCATTCTTGATTCAAGATTCCGTTGAATTTGGATAATAACTCCTTATGGAACATCAAACAACAGAGTGGAACGGCTCAACTACTTTGTGAGGCAAGAGTAATCATTTGGGACAAAGCATCAATGGCTAAGAGATAGGCGGTGGAGGCGCTCGATCGAACAATGCAAGAACTCATGGGAAACAAACTTCCATTCGGTGGGAAGATAATGGTGATGGGAGGTGATTTTAGACAGGTGTTATCGGTCGTGCGTCGTGGTACCCGAGCACAGATTGTAGACTCCAGCCTATAGACGTCACCTCTTTGGTCTTCGATTAAAAAGATACGATTAACGATCAATATGAGAGCGTTGGCTGATCCATGGTTTTCAAAATTCCTTTTACGGGCTGGTGATGGATATGAGGGAACAGTAGATGAGACTGTTATTCGAATACCTAATGACATGACAATTCCATACGACCCTACACGTAACCCGAAGGATGCTTTGATCGATGCAATATTTCCTTCCCTGTAAATCAACGGAGGTGCATCAAATTATATCATTTACAGGGCAATATTGTCAAATAAAAATCAAAATGTTGATGAGATAAATGATGAGTTGATCGAAAGATTTTGCGGAGAAGAAAAGGTTTACTATAGTTTCGACAAAGCACAAGACGATAGGAACAACTTCTACCCAATCGAATTCTTGAACTTACTAACTATCAATGGTTTGCCACCTCATTACCTTAGACTCAAAATTGGATGCCCCATAATGTTGCTAAGAAATATTGACCCTTCGAATGGATTATGTAACGACACGAGATTGGTATGCAGAGGTTTTCAGCAAAACGTCATCGACGCAAAAATAGCCGTGGTCAACATGTTGGAAAAAGGGTGTTTTTGCCGAGAATTCCTTTATCTCCATCCGAAGAAGGGATGTTCCCATTCGAACTAAAGCGAAAACAATTTCCAGTTCGCCTGAGATTTGCTATGACAATAAATAAAGCTCAAGGACAGACGTTTCCAAATGTAGGAGTTTATCTACCGACAGGGATGTTCCAATATTTTTGGAGGGCTTGTTACGTCTAAACCTTTCGATTGCAAATGCAAAGTGAGATAACAAATATACATATATACAAGTTACTGAGGCGATGATACGACATATTATTTTTGTTTTCTGATAGAAATTAGTAAGGCACTAAGGTGGGCTGTAGTTTTACACTCGTTGATTAAAGACTCTAAACAATGTAAAATTGGGCCCCAAAAATTTTGGGAGCCCTGTTCAAAATCACACATTTAACATGCTAAAGAGCGGCCCTGTCTACCGGAACCGGTATTTTCGCACGATCAACTTTACGTAGCATTATCTAGAGGTATCTCACGGGGAACTACAAAGGTATTGGTGAAACCTGCTAAAAGAATTAATCGACATGGAGTCTATACATCAAACGTGGTATATCAAGAAGTTTTACGCGAATAGTAAGGTACAATCAACTATCGATTATGTAACATTTGTGAAATTAAGCGTGTATATATATATATATATATATATATATATATATATATATATCTACACTACTTTATGAAAAGGCTATTACTGTTTTTTTCAAGTTTCATGATTACTGGTTTTTAAACTTAATGACCAACCTTTAAGCCCATTTACAGGATCCTACTTCTTATAAGTTCTTAAAGAGGATACATCTCCTTGCATTTTTGGCTCAATTGAGAAGCAGAGATGGTCTTATGCATGTGCAAAACAGTTGATTGAGAGGCTAATCTATGGTGAGCATGTTTGTTTTTCGCTTTTGTGGTGACTGTGGCTTGCCCTCTTGACTTTGATTTTGTTTGCAGCCGATGGAACGAGAATGGTCTTGATTTCACCATAGTAAGGCCTTTCAACTGGATTGGCCCTAGGATGGATTTCATTCCCGGGATTTTTTACGGTCCGAGTGAGGGTGTTCCAAGGGTTCTTGCATGCTTTAGTAAGGTATGTTTAATTTCCTCTTTCAGTTTCATGAATTTAAGCCATCTTATTCAATCTTATTTTCATATAATGTAATGTACTGACGATTCTTTCTTGTCCTAGCCAGAATCTCCTCAGGTGTGAGCCTCTTTATTTCATTTTGAGTTTTAAGAGTTTCTCTGCTACTAAGAGAGGAGGAAGAAGAAGCAAAGAAGCAGGAGATGCTCACGTCAACCAAATCCAATTCGTGAGCTCTCTCTATTTTTATATATTTATTTTTCCAAATTTATGTACTTTATATCCGAATATGATGAGAATCTGTCACCCCAGTCTTTTGAGCTTTGTGCATAGACACATTCATAATCTTATTTGTTCTGTTTTGCAACTTTTGAATCATTTCCCAAAATTACTGGTTTAATTTTTCAGTTTTGAAATCTAGAAATTTTAGGAGATTTAGAGAGAAGGTGGTTTGCAAATTTGATGTTCTGGTAGAAAATTTATATGATTTGTTGTGTTTCTTTTTGGTGGACATTTTAATTGAATCATTTGATATTCTGAAACATGATTCTTGAGACCATTGACCCTCTTATTTTATATAAAGATCTGACCTTCTACTGTCTGAGTATTATTGTTTTTTCCTTTTAGGCTATATTTAATGAGCTCTGCAAGATGTTGGATCCTAGGAAGCCTTCTTTCACCCCCCAAGAAAGGCAAAACAAGCATCCTCATATTTGTGGGTCTACAAGGTATCGTGTTTATCAATCTAATACTATTCCTATAAAATTGTCACATACTAGCACCTATTTGGGCGGGTCTCAAGATCTGAACTTTCATGCATACATTTTTTACCGTAACTTTTGCCACTAAACTATGTTGTCGATTTGCTTTCTGCTATAATTACATTCTATATTTGATGTGTCCTTACAAAACGCAAATGATTTTAGGTTCTGGAAAAACTACAACGTGTACAAAGTACGCCTATTATCACTAGAAGAAGGGTTGGAAACCAACTTTTGTATGTGCAGATACATTCAGAGCTGGTGCTTTTGATTAGTTGAAGCAGAATGCAACAAAAGCCAAAATTCCATTTTATGGAAGGTAAATCTGTTTCCTAATAGATTGAACACCCTAAAAATAGGGATAACAAAAATTCGAAAAACGGACATGTGGTATATAAAATTGACATAGCAAGAGCCTCCCAAAAATGGGGAAATATACAAACCTGCTTAATTACAGTTGTAATTTAACGGACAATAAATAACAACCAACTAATTTAATTTCTATAACTAGAAAAGAGATTACAAAAGGGGTGTCATCTATAGACCCAACATCTTCTCCAAAAATATATATTTCCAAGTGCAATTCCCCAAGCTCTCACCCAAAGCAACTATGCCTGCTTAGATCCGGCACCGCTAGAACCTGAGATACACATCGACACCAAACAAGTGTTAGGCCAAAAAGCCTAGTGAGTTGAACAAGAAATAGCATATAAGATCAATTACAATTCTTATCAGCAGTTAACCAATGTTCAATAAATGTGGAGTCAATAGGGGAGACCCATAGTACCAATCAAGTTCCACCCAAAGAGTCAATATACCTTGATGACAACTAACAAGAGGCACCCGAAAGGCCCGACACATCCGGGGACTACAACTATGGAAATTCCCCGAATGGCGAAGGTCTAGGCACATACCATCACGGTGGCGCCTAAGACTACATCCTCCTAGTGTCTACTGACTTGGTTCGTCCAACATAATGCATATAGGAGGTCTTGAGGTGTATTTCAACCAAACATATTTCGATACCAACCACGGGTACAATATTACCATCCTAATCACATAAAGTCCAACACAAGACCCAAATGACAATCATATTCATCATGTAGATATAATATCACCAAAAAGGTATTCCAAGTAGAAATCATCATGATATCAAGGTATACATACATTTAATCATGGCAAGATACACATAACATATATATATAAGAAACCCCCCAATACTTGAATATTTAAAGATAAACATTTGAGTAAATATAAAATGTTAACAAGTAAGAGATTAAGATGTGTATCTAGTTTTAACAAAGGTTTAGTAAACTCACAATCTTGGTTTTTGAACCAAAACCTAGAAAATGGGAAACCCTAGCTTGAAGAGGTGAGACTTGGAGATGAGAAGTTGAGCTTTATAAACCCTAGAAATCTTCTTTGAGATGAGTTAATGCAAGCAATCAAGCTCCAACCACCAAAAGATGTTGTATTTAAGAGGGTTAGGGTTTGGTGAGGGAGAAATCAGGTTTTGGGACCAAAAATCGCCAAAGGAGGAAGAGAGAAATGAAGTGCAAATCGGCCAAGAAACTCATTTAATCCTCTCATCCCGACGGCGATAGTGCCCAGCAATAGTGCCATTGGCACTATCGCGTGTCACAATCGCGCGGATCACCCGACTCTCGGTACACTCTCCGCGAGAGTGATCTACGATAGTGACAATGTCATTATCGCGATGCCACAATCGCGTCGGGTCACGAACTCATGGTACATACCCCGCGACAGTGACCTGCGATAGTGACAATCTCACTATCGCGTGGCACTCTCGCGCCACTCTCCCAAAAGGTAACACACGTGGAACGTAGGATGTATTCCATCCATTTCCGGTGGTAAGTCCAACCGGTAGGCTTGTAAACCAATTCTCTCCAAAATGACGAAGGGTCCAAGGAAACGAGGGTTAAGCTTCCCGCGCTTCCCAAAACGGATAATCCCTTCCATGGAGATACTTTCAACATAACACGGTCGCCCACTTGAAACTCGACCGGTCTTCTCTTCTTGTCCGCATAGCTCTTCTATCGGTCTTGAATCGCCTTCAATCTTTCTCAGATCTTTTTCACCTTATCCTCCGTCTCTTGAACTATTTCCTGTCCGGCGAATTGTTTTTCGCCCGCTTCTAACCAGCAGACCGAGGTTCTGCACTTCCGCCCATACAGTGCCTCGAACGGTGCCATTCCGATACTCGAATGGTAACTGTTGTTGTATGCGGACTCTACCAAAGGTACATGTGAATCCCAACTTCCTCCGAAATCTATTACGCACGAACTCAACATATCCTCTAGCGTTTGGATTGCCCTCTCGCTTTGACCATCCGTTTGAGGATGATACGCCGTGCTCAAATTCAGTCTACTGCCCAACTCTTTCTGTAAGCTTGACCAAAAGTTCGATGTGAAGCGACTATCCCGATCCGATACGATAGATTGCGGAACTTTGTGCCTTGACACCACCTCATCAATATAAAGCTTGGCCAATTTCTCCATTGGCAAAGTCTCCCAAATTGCAAGGAAATGCGCACTCTTGGTTAGCCGGTCAACAATTACCCAAATGGTGTCGTGGCCGCGCAAGGTTTTCGGTAGTTTCGTCACAAAATCCATGGCGATGTTTGATAACGACAATTTTGGCGTTATTTTAGAGCCACTTTCAAGTAATTATGCTTGTTTCTCCAATCAAACGAAGCGTCTTTTCACATTTATTCGCGAGTTTTTCAGGTATCTATCTTTCAGGAATAAATTAAGAAAATGGGTCCAAAAGAAGCTAATTATAGACGAGAATGGCACATCCGATGAGTTTAATGACAAAGCAAAGCTCGTGCAAGTCAAATCTTGGGTCAAGGCTCGAAAAAGGCATCAAAGTGAAATTTTGGAGAAAAAGTGTTCACCGAGACTTTTACCGATAGTTAAGTCTCGGTGTAACTAGCATCAAAACCTGATTTTGGAGAAAATTGATCACCAAGACTTTGACTGAGACTTTAGTCTCGGTACAACTAGCACCAGTGCATTTTTTTTAAGAAACAGAGTTCACCGAGACTTTCACCAAGACTTAAGTCTTGGTGAAAGTACCGACAACATGTTGATTGCGTTTTTTAGCCTTATCTCTTAGGGTTTTCATTCATTATTCATTCTAATATGAAATTGGCGACGAGAGAGAAGTGAAGGGAGACTTGGGGCAATTTTTACAAGGAGAAAACATCGAATTGAAGGAAGGAAACATCTTGAAGACGCAATTCTTACAGAGATTCTACCAATCCTTCGTCGGTATTACATATTCAAAAGGGAGTTTTTCAATCTTTGATGTTTGAGAGAATCTTTCTTAGATCTATGAATTCTTCTAGTATTTTCTTGTTTAATACCCCCAACATGAACTAATCTGTTGGGAACTGAAGAAAAGCTTAAGTATGGTTAATGTTGCTAGTTCAGAATTACTACTGCCAGAGGACTTCAAAGTTAATACTGCTGAGTATTACTACTGCCAGTAGAATTAATACTGCTAGTCAAAGTTAGTGCTGCTTGAACAAAGTTAGTACTGCTTAGCTAGTTAGTACTGCTAGAGGTTAGTGCTGCTTAGTAGTTAATACTGTCAGGACTAAGTTAATGCTGCTTCTGAGATAATGTGAAGAAAATGTTGAAGAGATCGTGATTAAAGATAAACATGAAAAGCTGAAGATATTCATGGAAGATATACTGAAGATATTTTATTTATTGTAATTATCTTTTATTCAGTATATGTATAGAGTTGATAGAATAGTTTAGAATAATCAATTCATTCTAAGTTTTTGTTTTAGAGAGAGAATCAACCTCAAGGTTAGATCCTAATTCTAGAGAAGTAGAATTCGTCTTGAAAGAGCTTGTTCTTCAAGATTGAGGTTGAGTGTGTAATCTTGTGATTTAAAGCATTCAATACAAGTTTACAAATTATTAATCATATACTGTTTTGATTACTGTTACATTGAATATCAAAGTGTTATTCCGCAACTTCTTTGATATTGTTTCTGAGACTTTATTCTTGTTAAGAAATTCGATCCTGACAAGTGGTATCAGAGTCTGTTCTCTCAGAAACATCTATTCATTCATCATGGAAAACTTTGCAGAATCAAACAGTACTCTGGTCTCAAAGGTTCCAATGCTCAGACCCAATGAATTCGATATGTGGAAGATCAGAATCAAGCAGTACATACTCCTCACTGACTATTCTATGTGGGACATCATTGAGAATGGCCCTTCTGAAGCAGGAAAGATTGGTGCAGATGGAAAGAGAACTCCACCAAAAACTGATGCTGAAAGAAAGATTAGACAGACATAGATGAAAGCCTTGAGCACCTTGCTCTTGGCTATTCCCAATGAATATCAACATCAGTTCTGCAACTGCACTGATGCAGAGATGCTCTGGAATGCTCTAGAGAAGAGATTCTCAGGTACCAAAAGTACCAAGAGAAATCAGAAAGCTATTCTGAAGCAACAATATGAGAACTTTATGTCAACCAAGAATGAGTCCATGACTCAAACTTTTGACAGGTTCAACAAGCTTATTGGTGAACTAGCTACAATGGGAGTACAAATTGATCAAGATGATCTGAACAGAAAGTTTCTAAGGTCCCTGAGTGATGAATGGACCATGTATACTGTGTCTTTCAGACAGAATGATCAACTGGAAGAAAAGGAACTTGATGATCTATATAATGATCTAAGAGTTTTTGAATCTGAGGTAGAGGCTAAGAAGAGGCCTTCTGGATATGTTCACAATGCTGCACTCCTTTCAGCATCAATTGATTCTACTTCCAATCCTGAATCAGTTAGTGCTGCCAATGGAGCAAATCAAGAGAAAGGCACTGAAACTGTATTTGAAGCCTTTCTGCCCAGTCATGGAAACTCTTCTCTTATTAATGATGACTTGGAACAACTCCATCCAGATGATCTTGAAGAGATGGACATTAAATGGCAGATGGCCATGCTCTCTATGAGAGTTAAGAAGTTCATCAAAAGAACTGGGAGGAACAACTTCTCCCAAAGAAGAGAAGATGGAGCAGGATTTGACAAGTCTAAGGTGGAATGCTATAAATGCCATCAAAAGGGACACTTTGCTAGGGAATGCAGAAGTGGAGTGTCTCACAACAACCACCAGCAGACACAGTCTGGAAGCTTCAATAATAACAGAAACTCTACACAAGCCCTAGTCTCTCAACAGGGTATGGGGTTTGATTGGAGTGATCAAGCTGAAGAGGCCATCCAAAACCAAGCTCTTATGGCAGAGGTGTCTGATCTCCCAACAGAGGTAACTTCCAATCTTTGTTCTCCAAATTGCATTAACACTGTTAAAAGGTATAGGGATCACAATCAGAACATGAGTGATGACCTTAAGAGATTGGAAAAGGACATAAAAGATTATGTGAGGATTGTTGAGAGATTTGAAGAGCAGATTAAGGGTTTTCAAGCTAATGAGCTTCAACACTCTTATGACACAAACTACTGGAAGTGGGAGAAGAATGACTTAGAACTTCAACTGACCAGATCCAAAGAAGAGAGTGAAAAGCTAAGAGCAGAGCTAGCTAAAGTCAAACTAGATGTAGAAAAGTTCTCCAATGCTTCCAAAGCAATGGATTCTTTGCTACAAACTCAGATTCATGATAAACTGAGAAGAGGAATAGGGTACAAGACCACACCACCACCCTATAACAACAACTACATCCCTCCTAGTTCAGATTTGTTAGAAACAAAGGATAGGAAGGACCTACCTAAGGGAGCCACTGAGATAGATCCCTTAGATGAAGTAGTTGTCAAGGATAAAACTGAGAAAGAAGTTGTCAAGGATAAGGACAACACTGTGAGTGGTGAGATTCCTATAGAAAACCACATAATCACCAATGAGGGATGTGGAAAGCATTGGGTAAAGTCCAATGAGATAGAGAAGATTGAGGGAAAGAACAAGAAGGTTCACTATAAGCAGACCACTGTTGTAAATCCTATCCCTTGCAAGCAGTGTGCATGCAATAAATCTGAGCCCCAAAAACATGATAAACCAAGGGAAAATCAGAGAAACTGGAACAATCAATGGGCACAAAAACAAGGTATTGATCTGAGTAAAATCAATAGACCAAAACCTTGTTTCACATGTGGAAAGTTAAACCATTTGGCTAAGCACTGTTTCTTTAATCCTATTAACCAACAGATGAACTTTCAAAGATTTGTGCAAAAACCTGTTGGTTATAGGAAGGCTGGAAAGAAACATGTGGGGAAGAAATCTGTTGAAACCAAAGGCCCCATGAAGAAAAATGTTTTAAAAGAAAGTATCAAAATATGGGTGCCTAGAAGCACTAAAATTCTTAGTACTGCTGACAGAGATAGTGCTGCTAGAAGCATTACTGCTGCTACCAGTGTTAGTACTGCTGAAAATTTTAATACTGCTAACACGGTTACTACTTCTAACAAGGTTAGTACTGCTAAGCATGCAAGTGCTGCTAATGCAGTTAGTACTTCTAAAACCATTATTGCTTCTAGCAAATGTGTTTCTAAACCCATCATTGTGACAAAGTACTCCAGAAATGAGGAGTCAAAGTTTAAAAATCTTGTCAAGAAAGAATGTAAGTATTTTGATGAGAAAGGGGTACCCAAGACCACTTTGGCTTGGGTTCCTAATTCATACTAACTGATTTATCTTATGTGCAGGGCAACCAACAGCTCAAGGGAAAGAGCATATGGCATGTTGATAGTGGTTGCTCTAGGCACATGACAGGCAACATGTCATGCCTTCAGGATTTCAAGCATATCAATGGAGGACATGTTGCATTTGGAGATAATCTTACTGGTGGTAAAATAAGTGGAAAAGGTAATGTTACAAAAGGTAAGATGACATTTGAGGATGTCTACTATGTTGATCAATTGAAGTACAACCTGTTAAGTGTATCACAGGTGTGTGACAAACAACATAGCATATTATTTACTAATACAGAGTGTATGATCCTTGCTCCAGGGTTCAAAGTAGTTGATGAAAGCATGATACTACTTAGAACTCCAAGAAAGGACAATGTTTACTGTCTAGATATGGACAATGTTTCTAGTTATTCATCCCTGAACTGTCTTGTTTCAAAAGCTTCTGTGGATGAATCCTCCCTATGGCACAAAAGGATGTGTCACATGAACTTCAAGACTATGAACAAACTTGTTAAAAACAACCTTGTAAGAGGTTTACCTTCAAAAGTCTTCTCATGTGATGATCATTGTGTTGCTTGTCTTAAAGGCAAATAGCACAAAACTTCTCATAAGACCAAAGAGCTAAATACAATTTCTTCTTGTCTCCAGTTATTACATATGGATCTGTTTGGTCCTACAAATGTTATGAGTATGGGCAAGAAATCTTACTGCTTGGTTATTGTTGATGATTACTCCAGATTTACTTGGGTATATTTTCTAAGGACCAAGGATGAGACAAGTGGACTGATCAAATCCTTTATCCTAAGAATTGAAAACCAAACTAATCAAAAAGTAAAAGTCATTAGATCAGAAAATGGGACTGAATTTAAAAATCTTGATCTAAACACCTTTTGTGAGGAAAAAGGAATTGAGAGACAATATAGTGCCCCTAGGACTCCTCAACAGAATGGAGTTGCTGAGAGGAGAAATAGGACACTAATAGAGGCTGCTAGATCTCTGTTAGCTGATTCAAAACTGCCAATTACCTTATGGGCTGAAGCAGTTAATACTGCTTGTTATGTCCAAAACAGAGTTCTAGTGGTCAAGCCAAAGAACAAGACCCCTTATGAGCTTTTAAATAAAAGAAAACCTTTCATTGGATTTTTCAAACCTTTTGGGTGTCCTTGTACAATTCTCAATACCAAATCTCACTTAGGTAAGTTTGATAGCAAAGCAGATGATGGATTTCTTGTTGGTTACTCATCTCAGAGTAAGGCTTACAGAGTTTTTAACTCTTCTTCTAGAATAATTGAAGAAAGTGACAATGTCAAATGCAATGAGAACACACCAAATCCTATTGGGTCTGGTCCTCAGTGGCTATTTGACATTGATTCACTAACTAACTCTTTTGGTTTCAGTAGTGATGATTATGCAGGTTCAGGGTGTGGAGGATCAGGGACTACACAAGTTCAAGATAGTATATCTCAATCTGTGATCTTTCCCATACCTACAGTGGATTCTGTTGAAGACTGTGAAAAGGAACCATCTACTGGACCAAATCAGAGTGAAGAAGAAAGTAGAGATGAGGAGAATCAAGAAAATCAAGAACCAGAAGTAGCTGCTGAAAACACCTCAGTTGAGTTGAATGACTCAAATCTAGAGGTGGGATTTAATGAAGAACCTAGTCATCACACCAGAATTCAAAAGAATCATCATCCTCAGCTGGTAATAGGAGATATCTCTTCTCCTATGATGACTAGAAATCAAAGTAGGCTGCAAGAAATGCAAGACCAACAGCATACAGTGCTTTCTTGCTTTCTATCCCAGCTTGAGCCTAAAAAGGCACATGATGCTATGAAAGAGTCCAGTTGGATAGAAGCCATGCAAGAAGAGCTACTGCAGTTCAAGCTGCAAGATGTTTGGGATCTGGTAGACCTTCCTAAAGGCCAAAGAGCAATAGGAACAAAATGGGTCTTCAGGAATAAAAGAGATGAAAGAGGCATAGTAATAAGGAATAAAACAAGGTTGGTGGCTCAAGGGTATACACAAGAAGAGGTAATAGATTATGAAGAAGTCTTTGCACCTGTATCTAGGATAGAAGAAATTAGATTATTCCTGGCTTATGCTTCTTATATGAAATTCAAAGTCTATCAAATGGATGTCAAAAGTGCATTTCTATATGGCTCAATTGAAGAAGAAGTATATGTCTGTCAACCACCAGGGTTTGAAAACCCAAGCTATCCAGACAGGGTATACAAATTGAAGAAAGCACTGTATGGACTGCATCAAGCTCCAAGAGCATGGTATGACACTCTGTCATCCTATCTCTTGGAAAATGGCTTTGAAAGAGGAGTCATTGATAAGACTCTATTCATCAAGAGAAAGAAGAAGGACATCTTGCTGGTCCAAATCTATGTTGATGATATTATCTTTGGATCCACAAGAGCCATCATGTGCAAGGAGTTTGAGGAACTAATGCATCAAAGGTTCAAGATGAGTTCCATGGGGGAACTTACTTTCTTCCTCGGACTCCAAGTTCAACAAAAGTCAGATGGAATCTTTATCTGTCAGTCCAAGTATGTGCAGGACATTCTAACCAAGTTTGGTTTCTCAGATTCAAAACCTACCAGCACACCTATGGAAACACACAAGCAGATAACAACAGATCTTGAGGGGGAGGATATAGATGTTCATCATTATAGGTCCATGATTGGCTCTCTCATGTATCTTACAGCCTCTAGACCAGATATAATGTTTCCAGTCTGTGTATGTGCAAGATTCCAAGTAAGGCCAAAACAATCTCACTATTAAGTTGTTAAGAGGATATTCAGATATCTCAAAGGGCAACCCAGATTGGGACTTTGGTATCCTCATGACTCACCATTTGACCTACTTGCATACTCAGACAGTGATCTAGGTGGAGTAAACTTGGACAGAAAATCTACTTCTGGAGGATGTCAGTTTTTGGGTGCAAGACTAGTTTCATGGCAGTGCAAGAAACAAACCACAGTGTCCACATCTACAACAGACGCAGAGTACATAGCAGCTGCAAGTTGCTGTTCTCAAGTCTTATGGATTCAGAATCAAATGCTGGACTATGGGGTAACCTTTCTACACACTCCAATTTTTATTGATAATAGCAGTGCTATTAGCATTGTGAATAATCCTGTCAAGCACTCAAAGACAAAGCACATTGAGATCAGGTATCACTTCATAAGAGACTGTAATGAAAAGAAACTTATTCAAGTTGTAAAAGTTCATACTGATAACCAGTTTGCTGATCTATTCACCAAAGCCTTTGATGTGGGTAGATTGACTTTCTTGGTAACAAGTGTGGGAATGATCAACTCTGAATAAGTCCCTTCTCAAAAAGTGGTTAAATACTTGTATATTGTTTTTGTTTGGTGTTCTAATCTTCTTTTTCAGGATATATATAGCAGTACTCAGTGTATCACAAGCTTAAAAGAGAAAGTATGGTTAATACTGCCAGTACAGTTTTAATACTGCCAGTGCACAGTTAATACTGCTAGTGGTTAATACTGCTAGTGATTAATACTGCTCTCAGTTAATACTGCTAGTTAGTTAATACTGCTCGTGGTTAATACTGCTCTCAGTTAATACTGCTAGTTAGTTAATACTGCTCGTGGTTAATACTGCTCTTAGTTAATACTGCTAGTTAGTTAATACTGCTAGTAGTTAATACTGCTCGCCGTTAATACTGCTTGTTAGTTAATACTGCTCTAGGTTAATACTGCTTATGTCCCGAATACTATAAATACCCTTTGCCCGCTTAAAAAGTTCATAACGACTCTTTGCATACTGTTCACTTGCGCTCTAAACCCTTTCTCTCTCAAGTATCAAGTTTTCAGGCAAGAACTTTCAAAGACCAATGGCATCAATGGCATTCATCGACGAGCACAATGAAATCGCGATGCTACAGAAGCCCAAACAGGCCGCTGGTTTCCACCAGATTGTGGATTTCCTCAAGACAACCCATATTGCCCATGCTCTCACTGTATCACCATCAATCTATATCGAGCATCAAAGGCAATTCTGGGCAAATGCCACCATTGTTACTGAGAATGGTGTGCAAATGATCAAGACAAAGGTGTGTGGCAAGCCTTTGACAGTTACTGAAGAGGTAATTCACATCAGTCTACGTCTAGACGATGCCTCTGGTATAACTTCTATCTCTAATGATGATTTGTTTTCTACTCTTACAAGAATGGGGTATGGAGGCCCATTAGGTGTGTTCAAGTTCTCAAAAGCCAAATTTTCACCCCAATGGCGTTTCTTTGTCCATACCCTTATGCACTGTATCTCTAAAAAGACTACTGGATGGAGTGAGTTCAGTAGCACCATTGCTTATGCTTTGGTGTGCTTGGCCACTGCCAGAAAGTACAATTTTTCTAAAATGATTTTCAGTGATCTTGTCTCAAACTTGGGAAGCAAAAAGAGCTTTTTTATGTACCCCAGGTTTGTCCAAGAAGTTATCACCCACGAATTGACGGATATGCCTCATTTTGATGGGGTATATGTACCTAAACCCCCTAAAGGCAAGGTTTTCTCAAATATGAGAAGATCTGCTGGGGACTCGGAAGGAGTAGACACCCCATTGTTCTCTACAATGATGGCGGTGTCCCACACTGATGAAGGTATGGCAGCAGGGTCAAGGCCCCCATTAGACCAACCCACTATTAGCCAATCTCAACCTTCCCACTCTAAATTAATTCCCCAGTCTCTTCTTGATAAACCAACCTCACCAATCACCCAAACATACAAAAGAAAACAGGTAAAGAAGGCTCCTTCCCTTCTTGTACCTTCACCTACTCAGCCTTTAAGCCCTCTAAGAGAGAATTCTCCTTTAGAGAATATCAATAGGGAAACCAAAGGGGTGTCTCCCAACCTCAAGGAGGTGCTCTCTGAGGAGGAGGAAGAACATATGGGTGAGCAGGCTGCCAGTACTTCTGCTAGCACAGAGAAGGACAGTGGCAACATAAATAAGACCTCCACCATGGCAACTTTGAATGAGCAATCATTCAAAGGTCCTAGGTGCCAAGAAACCACGGGGGTGGATAGTGCTTCTGCCAGGCAGAAGACTTCCACTACTAAAAGATCCCATGATCCTTCAATAGGGGGTAACACTCCTGGAGAGGGTGAGGACAGATATGACTATCTTGAATTGATGGACACAATGGCCAACATCAACAGGGATGTGATCAAACAGGGCCAAGATATAGAAGAATTGAAGTTGATAGTTCTGTCACAACAAGAGCAGATCCTCCACTTAAAGCAAATGGTCAGAAAATTGATTCTCCAAAAGAAGAAAAAACAATTTGTGCTTAGAAGGAGGAACCCTTTGAATAATGCTCCCAAAAAGGGGGAGATCAACATGGAAGAAGCTACAGAAAAGGGGGAGCTTGATGGGATGGAATATGGTGGTGAGGGGGAGAGATTTGATGTTGAGGGGGAGCAAGAAGCAGAAACAGAAAGAGAATCAGTGCAAGCAGAGATAAAAGAACAAGCAGCAGTAACAGAGCAAGAAACAGAAACCATTAATGATGTTAGTTCAAGTGGAGCAGCAGAAATGGTTACTACTGCTGACATGAACAAAGCAGCAAAAACATTGAAGGAAGTACTAACAGAGTTGGAAATTGCAGAAACTCTAATCAAAGCAAAACATGATACTCCCAAGGTCACTTCAAAGGCCAAAGGAGTTATCATAAAAGAAAGAGGTGATGTTGCAATGAAATCCAGGTCTGAGAAGGTGATAAGCAAAGAAAAGGGTAAAGCAAAGCTAGTTGATTCAGAATCTGACCAACCAATGAAAAGGCAAAAGTTGATTGAAGCAGATGAAGCTTTGGCAAGAAAGATACAAGCTGAATTGGAACAAGCAGAAAATGTCCAAGTGGAAAAAGACATAGAGATAGCAAAAGCAATGGCTGCAAAGCTGAATAAAGCCTATCAACAGAGTCTGGCAACTGAAATGGCTAAAAAGAAAGTCGCATCTCTAAGGAAGATTGAAGAATTCAAAATGGGTGCAAAGAAGAAGATACAACCCTCAAAGACATTCCTTGGTACCCAAGAGAGAAACAAGATGATCACTTTCCTCAAGGGTGCTATAGGAGTTAAAAAGGAAATGTTTTCAAAGATGTCTTTTGAGAAAATCAAAGGACTATATGATGTAGAGATGAAAAAGCTTCAAGAGAATGACACTGCCAGGGTGGAAATGGAGAAAAGGATGAAGGAAAGCAATGACTTTGTAATACAAAAGCCTTTTCCAGATGAGCAAGAAACTCCAAAGAAAGAGGCTACTCTTGGTGAAAATCTAAGAACTTTAAAAAGAACCAAGATGATGGCAAGGAGAAAGCCTACAAAGAAGCCTAGATTAGTGGAAGAAGAGGCTGAAAAGGTTGCTGAAGAAGAAGAGGCTGAAAAGGCTGCTGAAGAAGAAGAGGCACCTAAGTCATCTAAAATGCAAGAACCTGCAAGTACTGAGAATGTCAAAATGTACATGGTAGTGATGGATAAAGTGCCTGAACCAATTTCAGCAGAACCTGTAGGGGTTAAACCTCCTGAAGTCATTCACTGGGATGTCATGGAGGTGGATGGCAAGGAGTACATCAGACTGAAGAGAAAAGATGAGAAATATGAAGTGTACAACACTTGGAATAAGATTGTCAGAACCTGCTCAAGGTCTGATATTGAAGAAATGTTTGAAATATGGATGAAGTTATATGCAGATGAACTGAAAGCCCCAGTGATTTCAATTAAAAAGTTGGTAATGGAGTATCTGTGTATGATGTTCAAGCCTGATGAAGTAGAGGAGGTAATAAGGAATGTTTTTCAAACAGTGAATAATTGGACTCTATATGAAACTAGTGGAGTATATGCAGTGACTTTGGATTTAAATCATACTGAGTACTTCCTAGTGGATAGAGTGTACAACCATAGCAGATTGAAGCTTCATGCCATGCTGAAGAAGAAGCTAAGGTGTATTTCAGATTCAGAAATGGCTAAATACTTGATCCAAAGAACAACTAATCAGAATTTGGGGTTGGATGCAAATACTGGAATTTAGGCCATTATGGAGTTTTGGGAGCATCTTGAAGAAGATCTGAAGAACTTGACTTCTCTTCCTAAAAGTCAAGTTAGGGGGAGATTGTTGGGAACTGAAGAAAAGCTTAAGTATGGTTAATGCTGCTAGTTCAGAATTACTACTGCCAGAGGACTTCAAAGTTAATACTGCTGAGTATTACTACTGCCAGTAGAATTAATACTGCTAGTCAAAGTTAGTGCTGCTTGAACAAAGTTAGTGCTGCTTAGCTAGTTAGTACTGCTAGAGGTTAGTGCTGCTTAGTAGTTAATACTGTCAGGACTAAGTTAATGTTGCTTCTGAGATAATGTGAAGAAAATGTTGAAGAGATCGTGATTAAAGATAAACATGGAAAGCTGAGGATATTCATGGAAGATATACTGAAGATATTTTATTTATTGTAATTATCTTTTATTCAGTATATGTATAGAGTTGATAGAATAGTTTAGAATAATCAATTCATTCTAAGTTTTTGTTTTAGAGAGAGAATCAACCTCAAGGTTAGATCCTAATTCTAGAGAAGTAGAATTCGTCTTGAAAGAGCTTGTTTTTCAAGATTGAGGTTGAGAGTGTAATCTTGTGATTTAAAGCATTCAATACAAGTTTACAAATTATTAATCATATATTGTTTTGATTACTGTTACATTGAATATCAAAGTGTTATTCCGCAACTTCTTTGATATTGTTTCTGAGACTTTATTCTTGTTAAGAAATTCGATCCTGACATTTTTAGATGTTGGGGGTTGGTTTGACTTTGGTTTAAGCTTATGAACATGTGATTGGGAGTGTTATCAGTTTTTCTTAACTAATGAAGCATATGATTTGGGTTTTAATGCTTTTGTGAGTTTGGCCAACTTTCATCTGATTTGTTCATTATAAATTCAATTCGAGAGAATTAATTTTTAACAAGAACTGAATTTGTATGCCTAGGGTGAGAAATTGGATAGAGATATACCAACTAAACCTTAGTATCATAATAATCTGGAACTTAATATGTTTTGAATTCATGTGTTAAGATTGAGAGATGAGACTTGTGCTTTCAAAATAAAATCCGTTGTTGCTTGAGAAAGAACAACGGTGATTTTACAGATTAGATTTTCATTAAAGGGTTTAACTGATAATTATTTTCAAGCCAACTGTTCATTAGTAAAAACCATAGGATTTCCAACCCTCAACTATTAATCTTCATAAAAGTCTCTAAAGTCGTTATTTTGAATAGTGTGTTTATTTGATTCAGTTTTATTAGTATTTAGTTAATCACTCCTAAAAATTCAATCTTTTTGACCGTTTAGTTAATAGTGAATATAGTCATTGTGATACTCAGTTCCTAGTCCCCTTGGTTCGATACTCGTACTTCCAAGTACATATTACTTGATTCGACCCGTATACTTGCGGTTAAATTAGGGGGGGTGTAAAACCGCCTATCAATGTTGTCCCATTTCCACTCGGGAATGGACAACGGTTGCAAACTCCCGTATGGTCTTTGATGTTCCACCTTGACTTGGAGACACGTGACACATCTCTCCACATAACTAGCCACATCTAGCTTCATCACCGACCACCAATAGTTCAATTTCAAGTCCCTATACATCTTGGTGCTACCGGGATGTATAGAATACTTCGATTTGTGCGCTTCTTCAAGGAGTAGGTCACGGTTTCCCCCAACCTTCGGCACCCAAATCCGCCCTTGAAAGAGCTTAAGTCCACGACTGTCTTCCGTTAAAAGTTCCCTTTGTTTCACCATGACTTCGGATTTGAGGTTCTCTTCCTTCAGTGCTTCCACTTGACACGACTTTATGTTCTCTAACAAACTCGATACTATATCAATCCTCGTGAGGGACATTTTGATACCACTATCATGGCTTCTTCGGCTCAACGCATCCGCCACCACGTTGGCCTTGCCGGGATGGTAGAGTAGTTCACAATCATTGTCGTTCAGAAGTTCTAACCACCTTCTTTGACGCATGTTGAGTTCCTTCTGATCGAAGATGTACTTGAGACTCTTTTGATAGGTGAAGAGAGTACACTTTGTCCCATATAAGTAATGTCGCCACAACTTCAACGCGAAAACTACCGCCGCCAGTTCCAAGTCAGGAGTTAGATAGTTCTTCTCATGATCCTTTAGTTGTCGTGACGCATAAGCTATTACTCTCCCCCGTTGCACTAGTACACATCCAAGCCCCATCTTGGAAGCATCACTATACACTACGAAGTCTTCCGATTCCTCGGGTAAGGATAAGATCGGAGCTTTGCACAATCTTTTCTTGAGCGTTTGGAAAGCTCGATTTTGCACATCGGTCTAAAGAAACTTGACGATCTACTTTGTGAGTGAGGTGAGTGGCGCAACTATCTTGGAGAAATCTTGAATGAACCATCTATAATAGCCCACCAAACCTAAGAAACTTCGAATCTCCATCGGACTCGTTGGCGGCTCCCAACTCATCATCGCCTCGATCTTTGTCGGTTCTACCTTCACTTCGTCTTTAGACACCACATGCCCCAAGAATTGCACTTCTTGAAGCCAGAATTCGCACTTCGAGAACTTTGCAAACAACTTTTCCCTTCTTAGGACCTCCAACACTTCCTGCAAATGTTTCCCATGCTCGGACTCGTCCTTTGAATAAATTAGGATATCGTCGATGAAGACAATCACATATTTGTCCAAGAACGAGCGACACACGCGGTTCATTAGGTCCATGAATACGGACGGAGCGTTGGTCAAGCCAAAAGGCATCACCAAGAACTCATAATGGCCATATTGCGTTTAGAAGGCCGTCTTCGAAATGTCCTCCTTCTTGACTCTCACTTGATGGTATCCGGACCGAAGATCAATCTTTGAGAAGCATCCCGCACCTTGGAGTTGATCAAAAAGATCGTTGATGCGAGATAGAGGATACTTGTTCTTCACCGTGACTTTGTTTAACTCTCGGTAGTCGATGCACATCCGTATGGATCCATCCTTCTTCTTCACGAACAAAACCGGTGCTCCCCAAGGTGACGAACTCGGTCGGATGAAACCCTTCTCCAACAACTCTTAAAGTTGCGTCATCATCTCTTTCATTTCCGTCGGGGCCAATCGATAGGGAGCGCGGGCTATCGGAGCCGCTCCCGGAGTAAGGTCGATTTGAAACTCCACTTGTCGTTCCGGCGATAACCCGGTTAAGTCTTCCGGAAAGACATCCAGATAGTCTTGAACGACCTTCACATCTTCCACCGCCTTCTTCTCTTTCTTTACGTCCACCACATAAGCCAGGTACGAAGGGTAACCCTTCGCTAGAAATTTGCGAGCTTTAAGAGAGGAAATGATAGGATTACTCCTCTTCCCTTTCTCCCCGTAGATGGTGACCACACCATTTTCTGGCAAAGGCACTTGTATCATATTTTTGGAGCACAAGATGTCGGCTTTATGCCTCACCAACCAATCCATGTCTATGACCACGTCGAACCCTCCTATAGCCATAGGTAACAAGTCTACCCCAAAAGGATTCCCATCAATCTATAAAGTGCAACCACAAAAACGGTCTCGGATGATCACTTGATCTCCATTAGCAATTTCTACTACTAACGCATCGGGAAGGACACTAATAGGAGTGACGAACTGTTTACAGAAAACATCTGATACAAAGGAACATGTAGCACCCGAATCAAACAAAACACGAGCGGGCAAGGAGTTTACTAGGAACGTACCCGAAACAACATCGGCGGTCTCCTTTGCCTCCTCGGTAGTCATCCGGAAAGCTCGACTTGGAACCTCGGCGGTTGCTCGACTCTAGCCGTCGAACCCACAGAATTTCCACTATTGCCTCCTACTAACTTCGGGCAATCCTTCCTCATGTGCCCCAGTTCTCGGCACTCAAAACACATCGGCCCTCGGATAGGGAACTCTCGAGTTGTGTGACCCTTCTTGCCACACTTGGCACATCCTACCGGACCCGAGTAGGTTCTTGTGACGCATGGTCCCGAGTGCTTGGTCTTGCACTTGTGGCACCACCGATCATCTCTACGATTGTCGCCAGCTCTACCGCTCACAAACGGCTTCAACTGACGAACTGGCCCAGATGGCCCGTCCCACTTCCGCTTCTCCGCAAGTTGCCTTCTCTCTTCTTTCTCCGCAAGCAAGTCGTTCTCTATAAGCAAGGACTCCTTGATGACCTCTTGCAATGTCGCTCCTCTAGCGTTTCTCATCGCCGTCCTCATATCGGCCGACAACCCTTGCTGGTAAAGCTTTAATCTTGGACTTCTCATCGGGGACCAGATGTCCCACCAAATTCAATTTCTCCAGAAAGAGCTTGGAGTATCCGGCAGTGGACAAAGTACTCTTCTTCAAATCCCTAAACTTCCGTTCCAGTTTGTCCAACGACCTTTCACTGCAGTATTTATCCATAACCTTTTCCTTGAAAACCGGCCAAGTTAACTTGGCAAAAAAAAACTCGGGAGTGAGAGCGGATCGAGTGAGATTCCACCAAATCAAAGCCTCTCCCCGAAGTAGTTGAGAAACGAACTTGACCCGTTGAGAGATGTCACATTCACTAGACTCAAAGGCCATCTCCACTTCTTTGAGCCAATATATGCAAGCAAGAAGCAACCGGATTGTCGGAACCTGCAAACTCTTTTGGGTTGCACCCCAGAAAAGCCTTGTAGGTGCACCCCTTGGCCTTTACCTTGTTCCCGTTATCCGTCGGGCCATCAATAGACACTACAGCCAGTCCACCACCCGACCCCATAACGATGTTCTCCGCCATCGTCTCCGGTTGTCGGTGACTGGCGTTTCGATCTTCCAGAAGCTTCATGAAGAACTCTTGTTGTTGGGCCATGGTCGAGTTCATGGCCAGCATCATACTGTCTCTGATCCTGGTCTCCATAGTTACCTCCTCCAAGATGGCATTGTTAGCCGTAAGGTTTATGCACGGAATCTGTTCGGGTCCTCCTCCCAAGATATTGGGTATGGGAGGTCCCTCGGGAGTTACGACCAAAGGAGGTCGGTCAACTATAGATTCCACTTCCAAGTGGCCCTCTGGCGTATTCGGTAACCTGCTCCGAGTGTTTACCATTGAAATTTGCCATACATGCACGAGAAAAGGGATTGAGAAAAGACTAAGCAAGTTGAACTCTTTGTACGTACTAATACCTTCATCAATTATCATAATAATAGCAAATCAAGTACACTTACGTAACAACACATTCATAATAGCAGTAGCTAAGTGAAATTATGAACGAATCATACACAAGGATTCTTGTCACTATCATCACAACTCTCAATTAGTGTAATTCCGTAAATCCGAACGCTCTCCCCACCTAGGATTTCTACCCCAAGTGGACAGTGAAACAATAAAGTCTAAAGCTTAAGTCTAGATATGCTAAAACAATACCTAGTTCACTTAAACTAAAGCTCTGATACCAACTTGTAACACCCTAAAAATAGGAATAACAAAAATACGAAAAACGGACAAGTGGTATATAAAGTTGACATAGCAAGAGCCTCCCAAAAATGGGGAAATATACAAACCTGCTTAATTATAGTTGTAATTTAACGGACAATAAATAACAACCAACTAATCTAATTTCTATAACTAGAAAAGAGATTACAAAAGGGGTGTCATCTATAGACCCAACATCTTCTCCAAAAATATATATTTCCAAGTGCAATTCCCCAAGCTCTCACCCAAAGCAACTATGCCTGCTTAGATCCGGCACCGCTAGAACCTGAGATACACATCGACACCAAACAAGTGTTAGGCCAAAAAGCCTAGTGAGTTGAACAAGAAATAGCATATAAGATCAATTACAATTCTTATCAGCAGTTAACCAATGTTCAATAAATGTGGAGTCAATAGGGGAGACCCATAGTACCAATCAAGTTCCACCCAAAGAGTCAATATACCTTGATGACAACTAACAAGAGGCACCCGAAAGGCCCGACACATCCGGGGACTACAACTATGGAAATTCCCCGAATGGCGAAGGTCTAGGCACATACCATCACGGTGGCGCCTAAGACTACATCCTCCTAGTGTCTACTGACTTGGTTCGTCCAACATAATGCATATAGGAGGTCTTGAGGTGTATTTCAACCAAACATATTTCGATACCAACCACGGGTACAATATTACCATCCTAATCACATAAAGTCCAACACAAGACCCAAATGACAATCATATTCATCATGTAGATATAATATCACCAAAAAGGTATTCCAAGTAGAAATCATCATGATATCAAGGTATACATACATTTAATCATGGCAAGATACACATAACATATATATATAAGAAAACCCCCAATACTTGAATATTTAAAGATAAACATTTGAGTAAATATAAAATGTTAACAAGTAAGAGATTAAGATGTGTATCTAGTTTTAACAAAGGTTTAGTAAACTCACAATCTAGGTTTTTGAACCAAAACCTAGAAAATGGGAAACCCTAGCTTGAAGAGGTGAGACTTGGAGATGAGAAGTTGAGCTTTATAAACCCTAGAAATCTTCTTTGAGATGAGTTAATGCAAGCAATCAAGCTCCAACCACCAAAAGATGTTGTATTTAAGAGGGTTAGGGTTTGGTGAAAGAGAAATCAGGTTTTGGGACCAAAAATCACCAAAGGAGGAAGAGAGAAATGAAGTGCAAATCGGCCAAGAAACTCATTTAATCCTCTCATCCCGACGGCGATAGTGCCCAGCGATAGTGCCATTGGCACTATCGCGTGTCACAATCGCGCGGATCACCCGACTCTCGGTACACTCTCTGCGAGAGTGATCTGCGATAGTGACAATGTCATTATCGCGATGGCACAATCGCGTCGGGTCACGAACTCACGGTACATACCCCGCGACAGTAACCTGCGATAGTGACAATCTCACTATCGCGTGGCACTCTCGCGCCACTCTCCCAAAAGCTCAAAAACCCAGTTTAAAACGATTACGAGCGCGAGGTTCAGACAGTTAAGATGATTAAACAATTCATATAACATTATAACATAATAATGATGATCATACGCATATTAAGGACTCATATACTCAGATAAACACAATTAATGAAGTAAGGGAAACAAGTACTTACCTTATAAATTTCCGGGTGTTACATAAGGGGTGATAGCAAGTCACATTTCAAATAGCTTAGAAGAATTGCTCATATGCACATTAGCAGGGTTCATTGTTGAACACGTTAAGGTGGCTATGTGTTTCATGGTTTGGAACTAAGGTTATTTTGGCAATTGTTTAATAGTAAATGTGATCATCAATTAGTATACGTAACAGAAACTATATGGGCAGCTTAACGTGAATGGTAGTTAATCCGAGTTCCATTTTTTAATGGAAATATGCCGATTGACGATTACATACATTTGATGCTTTTATGAGAGTTGTTATTGGTATCCACTTCGACTTCTTCAGGGAAAATCTATCCAGGTATTGAGAAATGAAGGTCTGCAGAGGTGAAGCTCTACAAGTTGATGTTTCTAGAGAGGAAATTTGAAGTGTCTCCATTGAGGTGTAGCCTAATCATTAGTATTCTCTATGTCCTCAACCCTATTTGTTTTTCAATGGTGTTACTTCTTCTCCCTAGGCATTAATGAAGTTGTGTAGCATGAATTTGATTGATTTTATAGCGTTGTAAAGCAGGAATTAGTTTTTGTTCTATTTCTTAAAAGTGTTAGGGTTACGATGTTGTAGTTTGTAATGAAGCCTAATTTGAATGCAAATTGGAAACAAGAATGTGATCGAGAAAGAGTGTGCTCGACTGTAAGTTTTGGGTTTTAGTGTTGTGTAATAACTATAGTTGATTATTGAGTTGATTATCTTGTAAGATGTGGTTGAATTTTTTGTGAAATTTATGTGATTTAGAGCAGTAAATATGAAATGAATAGGGGATATTTTGCAGATATGGCAGAACTCAAACAACATGGTGGTAAGGTAAGATAAGTTGTAAGAGATTATCGGGGTAGAAAGTTGAGTTGTTTACTTGATGAATAAACAGAGTTTTGGCCTATGGTTTTTGCTGGCATATGCTATGTATTTGCAGATTGCTGCCGCAAATAAGGTTATTATACCAGCAATGGCAGCTGTGAAGTTTCCTCAGCTAGAAGTAAATTATTCAAATGGCACATGTTTCAAACTACCAAACACTGCTTTTGGAAGTGACACTGAATCAATGAAGGTTGATATCCCAAAAGCAACTTTGATGTGTCTTTCATTCCGTGCAACTTCTCGGGTTGCAAAATCATTTGCTTTTCTCGAGTATATGGGTTGATCACAATGAGCAATGGTGTAAGTACGATTCTACTATAGATCATAAACTAAACCCTGAATAACAAACCGAAAATGGTGATTGTAACACCCTAAAAATAGGGATAACAAAAATCCGAAAAACGGACATGCGGTATTTAAAATTGGCAAAGCAAGAGCCTCCCAAAAATGGGGAAAATACACAAACCTGTTTAAATACAAACGTAATTAAACGGATAATAAATAACAACCAACTAATCTAATTTCTATAACCAGAAAAGAGATTACAATCAAGGGTGTCATTTATAGACCCAAAGGATTCTCTAACAATAGTAAGTCCAAAAGCGATATTCCCAAATCTTTCACCCAAGCACTACGCCCACCTAGGACCGGTGCCGCTAAAACCTGAGATACACATCGACACCAAACAAGTGTTAGGCCAAAAAGCCTAGTGAGTTGAACAATAAATAGCATGGTATAACATATACAATTTTTATCAGCAGTTAACCAGTTTTCAACATGTATGGAGTTAACGGGGGAGACCCATAGCACCAATCAATTCCACTCCAAAGAGTCGATGCACCTTGATGCCCTTAACAAGAAACACCCCAAAGGCCCGGCCCACTCGGAGATCAGACCGTACAGGAAACTTTCCGAGTGGCGGAGGTCTACTGGGCACATACCATCACAGTGGTTCCCCGAGACTACATCCTCCTAGTGAACTTGCCTTGGTTCGTCCAACATAATGCATATAGGAGGTCCTTAGGTATATATATCTACCAATGCATTTCGATACCAACCATGGGTACTATGCTACCATCCTCACATAAGTCCAATGTGAGACTCAAATTCCAACATATTCAATGTTCAATAATTAAATCGCCAAGAAGGCATTCCAAGTAGAATTTATCATCTGCTATACTACATATAATCCATACCATGCCAAAATGCCAACAATGTACATTCATGGAGCAAGTTCCAAATATTCGACCAATAGAGCAAATCATGGCAAATACTCATAAAAGATAACCCAAAATACCCATTGTGGGTGTACATAATGAAGACCCCAAATACTTTCACAAAATAAAGTAAATCATGGGATGATACTTGTTAAAACATATTTCTCATATAATCTCATGAAAACACCATCAAATACTTAAACCTGTAAAGATGAACATTTTGAGCAAATATGTGATAATAACAACAAATAAGCAAATATGATGTGTATCCAGTTTTAACAAAAGTTTAGTAAACTCACCTTGCTAGATTTTAGACTAAATCTAGATTTTACCCACTTAGAACTTTCCTTGAAGAACTTGATTCTTCAAACCAAATCTTCCAAAACCTAGATCCACAAGGTTCCAACCATAAATATATATATTCTACCATAAACAATCATTTCCCAAACCATATACATGGATACCTCAACTAATACCGAAACCCTAACTTCCATAACCGAAGAGAATAGAATATTACCTTAACCCAAGCTTGAATTCACCAACCAAAATACTTCTAGTTCACCAAAATGATTACAAACCTTCGATCTATGAAAGGAGAACAAAGGGGTGGATGAAACCCTAGAAAACTTTGGGGAAGAAGATGAATAGTAGAGATGAGAAGCTTACCACCACAAAATACTCTAGTATACTTCAATAGACTTCCAATCTCTTGTCATATCCTTGAAAAGCTCTCAAAAACGAAACTATAGCAACTTGAATCACCCAAATCGGAGCTCTAGATCAAAAGATATGAGGAAATGAAGTTTTTGGGTGAAATGAGGTTGAACCAGACTTTTAACCCGCGCCTCTGACCCCAACGCACGGCCCGTGCGTTTTTGTGAAGGTCCCGCGCATGGCCCGTGCGCCCCCTCCAGCGCGCCCATGATTTCCCAAAAACCGTTTTGGTCATAACTTCTTCGTTATAGCTCCGTTTTTTCTCCGGAAAGAACCGTTGGACTCGTAATTGAATCATTTATCCATCTAGACTATAAAATCAAGGATTCAAGTCCAAAATCAAAAATCTTATTTTTCCTTTATATCTCGGTTTCTGTATTAACTTGGATTGATATCTTTCGAAAATCGGGGTGTTACAATCCTCCCAACCTTAAAAGAGATTTCGTCCTCGAAATCTGGAACCACCAAGCACCCAACATCACACATGGAAATATTGATTGATTTACTATCCAAAAGGAATACCTTCATGAGACTTCACCTCATATACGGCCCGATTGCATCCCGGTTTAGGTTGTCGTTGCGTTTCTCATACCGTGCCATTACAAACTAAACCTTAACGTTCAATATATTTTGCCGATGTCAGGATGAACATTGAGTCTCTGATTAATCATTTTCTTAATCATTAAATCTCGGTTGCCTCCCAACTTTAGATTGCTCGCATTACCCCAAATCAAACATTTCGTTTAGATACCTCTAAATACGACGTATCAAGGTCTCCTTGATAATCGATTTGTACTTAAAATCCACCTCGACATTCTCATCAAATGTATCCAATAAACATTACCACCAAACTCCCACCATACTCTCAAGCATCGATTTCCAAATCAACGAAAGTACTGACAATTATCACAATACCAATGGTTGATTTTCTTAATTATCAACATCTAATTTCCTTAAGTTTACCGCTCGTCCTACAGACGCACCAGATCTAACGGAAATACATTGAAGCACACCAACAATCATTGTCCTCAAATTACGCGCCAACACCTAACCTTGAGACGACCATTCTGCAAACGTGGGTATACTACCAAATATTTCCTTCCCGATTAGTAATGTCGATTCAAAGTTGACACCTACTTTTGGAAATAGTCACCCAAATCCAACATCCTTACTAGTCAATCATAACATCATCATTAATCACGAATACCCAACAATATAGTACACCACCGACACATAACATACCGTTGTATCAAAATCCCACAATTCCAAAACCAACCATACCCAAACAACCGAACACGATTTTAATCTGTAGGTTTAACGAAGCATAAAGATCGTTATCTAACTAACTGAGAGAAAACACATGTCTAACACCTCCAACTCCGAGGACTCTTTAAATCCTTAATATCGACTCCTAACACGAGGGGGCTTACACCTATAGCCCAATGAGTTCAAGGTTTTTCACACTATGATGCCAATTTGAAATTTATAAAACTCTCAAATACATAAGTTTTATAACAATTAAACGTGTGTGAAAAATACAATATCGTGCATTCGATAGGTTTCAAAATTTGGTCACCAATGCCACACATATAAAACCATTTTCAAAACTCATTTGATCAGTACTTACGCTAATAAAACGATAACGAAAGATGCGTAACAAAATTTTCAAACGGACTACCAGGGTCTTAGTATACATCAATTTATGCTATGCATATGAAAAAATAACTTCCTTTCCATAACATATGCAATAAGAGTTTGTACAACTCACAAAAGAGGATTTCACAACTTCAACTTTAAAATCTTTTAATTTAACACAAAAAGTCGGAAGATAAAATTTCCAACAAGACCTATATACGTCCGATCATTTCCCAAATGTAACAACACAATAGGAACGTAAACAAATAAATAAATATATATGTATATATATATATATATATATTTTTATTCGCGTTTCAAATTTAGGTTGCACCGATAAAACGTACTTGCCCAAAATTGTAATTACTATGACATGCAAACCGAAAATTCATTTCATGCATTGCGGAAAAACTCCTATCAGTAAAATCAATAACCGAAATATGTTCTGGGCAAAAGTTCTATATGAAATACCATAAATCTTTCATACAAAGCTACAGAAGGGAAATTCACAAAATCGAACCTTAAAATTTCTGCAATTAACCATGAAATGTCATGAAATAAAACTTCTCATAGTGACTCGCATACATCGGTTTATTTTCCAAGATTTAGTAAAGACATATGCATGCGATTTGAGCAATTGTAAGAGTAATTTAGTTTAATTCCAAACTGTATAAATAAAATGTTTGCAAAATTCAAGACCACATGCTCAATATCAAACTCTTAAAGTTTTCTCTCTTTTAGTCACAATGCGGCACGAAATAAGATTTCACAACAAAACTTGCATGCGACCGTTTATTTCACAAAGCTAGTAGATAGATATGCGTATGCACCCGGTTAAAACATGAAATAATTTATGTCATTTTCGAGTTCAAAGCCAAATATAAACATGCTCTCATCGTTCTAAAACATTGGCTAAAATACCATGACGGAAATTTCCAATAAGATATGCATACATAACCAAAAGTATAATTAACTAAAATCTCATTCTTGGTTGAGACAAACCATTTTTCAAAGGAACTCGTATTCTTATGTTTTTAAAATGCCTCATAACACAATAATATGTATTTTCTGAAAAAGGTTTATAAGATCAAATACACGAAATAACACTTACGTCAATTGAACTCCAGTTATATATGTAAAATCATCGAGGAAACATCTCAACATGATTTATTTACCAAAATACCCAAAGATTCCAAAATGGATGACTCGACATGTTCATAAAACTAAACATTTCAAATAATCAAAACTTCTCATTGGTTGCAACAAAATGTTTTCCAAATGAACTCTTTCTCTTCATGTTTCCAAAACGACTCCTAGTTCAATGACATGAATTTTCCAACGGTTTATAAAATCGTATGCACCAAATGGACAATTAAATATCCAAAATACAGCGACCAATAACGGGGATACCCGTATCCGTTGAGAGCGGAAGAGCACGAAGTATGCTACTCCTACAACGTTCATTGTATGACACCTAACGACATGAAAGCCCAAGTGTCCCTACGAATCCTTGACAAGCTCCACCCAAGACACGAGATACCTTGATGCCACAAAGGACACCCGAAAGGCCTGACACGTCCGAGGACTACAACTGAGGAAATTCCCCTACGGTGGAGATCTAGGCGCACACCCACACAGTGTCGCCCAAGACTACCTCATCCTAGTGCCTACTTGTCAAGTTTTGGTCATAAAACATGAGTCCCGGAGTCCAACCCCGTACTACCCAACTGACCATCCAATAAGACTGACTCACGTGCCTATGGATCCAATGCAACACAGCCTAAAAAAAATACGCGACTACACATGAATGACAAAAGCACTCGAGCGTGTAATGATTATGCATATGCAATGAAATGCATTAAGATGTACGTCATAAATTGGATTCTACATCGAGCCATTAAAACCGGACAAATGTCCACAAGACTCTTTTAAGCCAACACCGAGCTAAAATGCTCAAAATCCATTTGACCAATAATTATCGGTCCCCCAAATAATGAAATGTCTTTAAGCGACGTTTATAAAGACACATGCCTCAAAGACGTGATTAACCCAAAACTCAACACGTATTTGGACCAAAGAGTTTCAAAAAGGGTTTATGAATGCAAATTCACAAAAATGCATACAACATGTAATAGACTTCATTTGTACCAAAATTACCAAGATGCTTAAGTCATGAAATGGACTCTATTTGTACAAAATCCCAAAATGCTATAATCATGCTATTACTCATCAAGATGTCCAAATTCCAAATATGAGTATTTTATGGAACTAAAATAAGCCAAGTATATCAAATATGAAAACTCATTAAAATACTCACACTTTGACAAATACCAAGTAAAATACATTTTTACTTCAAAATACTCAAAACTTATCAGTAGTTAACCATTTCATGTAAAACACTTTAAAATAACCATTTTGGCATGTACACCGTTTTAACAAATCAAATTGAACTCACGCTCCTCGATTTCTATAGTTACACTATCGTCATCCAGATATTCAACATCTTAAAGAAAAACCACGGACTTCATAGGTTCACCTTACAATTCTCCTCGAATGCATCGATTCAAAAAGTCTATGGTTCTAATCCAACCAATCAATTCGACTCGAAACAGTCCACTTAATGCAATCACCATACTTATCGTCACTCCAAGTAACGAATAATATAATCGTCAACCTTTTCTAATATATACCCATTCATAAACTTTTTTATGACCCCAACGGTCAACATACCAATACAGTTCATACAACCACGAGGATGAATAAGGAGGAGATTAACAGAATTGAACACGAAGGAAACGTACTACCACGTCTACTAAATATCATAACATTAGTATAAACCAAATACAAGAGAACGTACTACTACCTTACCAACTATCACAGTAACGGCACCTCAAGCACCATCACGTATAAATACCCTCATAATAACATTAGCTAGGTGAGATTATGAACATATAATACATAAAGGTTCTTGTTATCATCGCCACAACACTTGACAACCATAGTTTCTATCGAATCTAAGACTAACCCATCTTAGACATTCTACCCATCTCACAATCATTGCCTAACGTACTCAGTCTAAGTCTAGACATCTCACATTCATGCCTAGTTCACTTAAACTAGAGCTCTGATACCAACTTGTAACACCCTAGAAATAGGGATAACAAAAATCCGAAAAACGGACATGCGGTATTTAAAATTGCCAAAGCAAGAGCCTCCCAAAAATGGGGAAAATACACAAACCTGTTTAAATACAAACGTAATTAAACGGATAATAAATAACAACCAACTAATCTAATTTCTATAACCAGAAAAGAGATTACAATCAAGGGTGTCATTTATAGACCCAAAGGATTCTCTACCAATAGTAAGTCCAAAAGCGATATTCCCAAATCTCTCACCCAAGCACTACGCCCGCCTAGGACCGGTGCCGCTAAAACCTGAGATACACATCGACACCAAACAAGTGTTAGGCCAAAAAGCCTAGTGAGTTGAACAATAAATAGCATGGTATAACATATACAATTCTTATCAGCAGTTAACCAGTTTTCAACATGTATGGAGTCAACGGGGGAGACCCATAGCACCAATCAATTCCACTCCAAAGAGTCGATGCACCTTGATGCCCTTAACAAGAAACACCCCAAAGGCCCGGCCCACTCGGAGATCAAACCGTACAGGAAACTTTCCGAGTGGCGGAGGTCTACTGGGCACATACCATCACAGTGGTGCCCCGAGACTACATCCTCCTAGTGAACTTGCCTTGGTTCGTCCAACATAATGCATATAGGAGGTCCTTAGGTATATATATCTACCAATGCATTTCGATACCAACCATGGGTACTATGCTACCATCCTCACATAAGTCCAATGTGAGACTCAAATTCCAACATATTCAATGTTCAATAATTAAATCGCCAAGAAGGCATTCCAAGTAGAATTTATCATCTGCTATACTACATATAATCCATATCATGCCAAAATGCCAACAATGTACATTCATGGAGCAAGTTCCAAATATTCGACCAATAGAGCAAATCATGGCAAATACTCATAAAAGATAACCCAAAATACCCATTGTGGGTGTACATAATGAAGACCCCAAATACTTTCACAAAATAAAGTAAATCATGGGATGATACTTGTTAAAACATATTTCTCATATAATCTCATGAAAACACCATCAAATACTTAAACCTGTAAAGATGAACATTTTGAGCAAATATGTGATAATAACAACAAATAAGCAAATATGATGTGTATCCAGTTTTAACAAAAGTTTAGTAAACTCACCTTGCTAGATTTTAGACTAAATCTAGATTTTACCCACTTAGAACTTTCCTTGAAGAACTTGATTCTTCAAACCAAATCTTCCAAAACCTAGATCCACAAGGTTCCAACCATAAATATATATATTCTACCATAAACAATCATTTCCCAAACCATATACATGGATACCTCAACTAATACCGAAACCCTAACTTCCATAACCGAAGAGAATAGAAGATTACCTTAACCCAAGCTTGAATTCACCAACCAAAACACTTCTAGTTCACCAAAATGATTACAAACCTTCGATCTATGAAAGGAGAACAAAGGGGTGGATGAAACCCTAGAAAACTTTGGGGAAGAAGATGAATAGTAGAGATGAGAAGCTTACCACCACAAAATACTCTAGTATACGTCAATAGACTTCCAATCTCTTGTCATATCCTTGAAAAGCTCTCAAAAACGAAACTATAGCAACTTGAATCACCCAAATCGGAGCTCTGGATCAAAAGATATGAGGAAATGAAGTTTTTGGGTGAAATGAGGCTGAACCAGGCTTTTAACCCGCGCCTCTGACCCCAACGCACGGCCCGTGCGCGCCCATGATTTCCCGAAAACCGTTTTGGTCATAACTTCTTCGTTATAGCTCCGTTTTTGCTCCGGAAAGAACTGTTGGACTCGTAATTGAATCATTTATCCATCTAGACTATAAAATCAAGGATTCAAGTCCAAAATCAAAAATCTTATTTTTCCTTATTATCTCGGTTTCTGTATTAACTTGGATTGATACCTTTCGAAAATCGGGGTGTTACAGTGATCACCCAAATATGGTATGAATGGTGGATGCGATCCAATTTCGAAACATGAAACATGGTTTCCATTTTGTTTTCGAGATGTTTCGCGAGTTGATATATACTTTTGTCAATTGTTTTTTCGGTTTCACGATGATACGCGCCGCATCGCGCACAGACTTATAACTAGTCTAGTATAAGTCGTTTCATCATGGTTATTAATAAATGTTAAGTTTTGATTTTCGAATATTTGTAGATATGGCAGTTTACCAAAAAAAAGGCAAAAAAACTTGAATGTGTGCAAAGTAATATGCCAATTTAGTTATCAACCTAAATTGGTTTGCCGCCCAACTTTCTAAATCTTCATTTAATGGTTTGGACCAAAGTTTGTATCTATTTATTTAAAGGATGTAACAAATCATAAAACAAAAAAAAATTATCTGAATATCTATATTAGTAGAGTAAACTATTATTTTCGTCCCTATGGTTTGGTGTTTATAACTATTTTTGTCCTTGGTTTTCAAAAATTGCCTTTTTGTCACCGTATTTTCCATTTTGTTTTTTCCCCGTCCTTGAGACAAACTCCATTAGTTTTCAAAAGTTAATTCTTGGGTATTTTAGTCTCTTTTTTTTTCATTTGGACTATTTTTCTATTAAAAATGTTATATTTATCAGTTATATTATTTTATTTTATATATAAACAACAAAAAACTAAAAAAGAAAACCTGTAACTCTACTTCCTCGGTGGACTCCCCCACCCCCTTTCCACCCCCACTCTCAAAACCTAACTTTCAGGCAACACCTACTCTCTTACTTTTCCGATCAAAAGAGTCTCTTCCTTCTTCTTCTTTGATTAACTCCTCATATGTAAACCCTCACCTTGTGATTTCACCTTCAAATCAAAATATAAAACCTAAAATCAAAATCAAAAACAACACCAAAAACAATATCAAAACCAAATACATACTTAATATATAATGTTTTAAGATTTTAATGAAAACTAAAAGAAGCTTAAAGACCAAAATACCCTTTGATTTAACTGACTTTTTAACAGGGTTAGTTCGAAGGACGAAAAGAGAAACGAAATAGAAACCACCGTGACTAAAAAAGCAAATTTGAAAGACCAAGGACAAAGATAATAAAAAACAATAATCTGGGACGAAAATCGTAGTTTACTCATATTAGTATGTTCCTATATCATTATTAATTTTAAGGAAAAAAAAATTAAAGGATTAACATAAACATCAAAAACTAAAATTGAATCTTCACCCCCAAACTACGTCGTTACCCGATGAACCAACTCACCATTGGTCTTCTTCCCTTATGAACTTGTCGGCGTCTTTGTTGCTTAACAACTCACTGTTCACTTTGTCTTCCTCACCCTTATGATTGGAACCATTCAGTTCACCCCTATCCATTATCTACTGCCTTAGATCTTATATAATTGCTAAAAACACATTTTACTTCAATTTATAGTGTCACTTAACATACGCAAAACAACCCAACAGCAAAAATATAAAACCTTAGAGCACGTAGGAGAAGAACTTTGCTTATTGGAAATAAGACCCATTTAGATTTCGATTTACATTTACATTATTTGTTATGCAATTATCATCTCTTTTCAATCTACAATATCTTATTTCGATCTTGTATGAACCGTACTCATTGCTTTAGAGCTACTCATGGGTTGTACGGCTCGCTAGACTCGACCCGTCCAGTCCCTTAGAAAAGCGGGCTTGGACAACCATTTTAGAAAATATGGGTGGGCTTGGGTGGGACAGTTCAAGTTAATGGGCGGGCTCGGACAATGAAAAAAGAAATTTGGACAGGCCCGCCCAACCCGTTACATAATTATAATCAATTAATTTTTTTATATTGTTAATATTATATTAAAAAAAGTTTAGAAATGATTTTGGGTTGGACTCCCTCTACTAAGTACCTGCCATCTCCTATATATATATACTATATGTCATATAGTACGTCTAGGATCTCGATCTTGAAATATTAGGTGGTTAAATATTTTGCTATTGAGGAATCCGAATTTCGAAGGGTGATAATATTTGGAGTGGAAAAATCCATACTCCATATTTTGTGAAAAATGGTTTTTTTTTCTTACGCTGTTTACATTAGTATATTTTATGTTTTTTTAGTTGGAAAAAAATTATGTATTTTGGATAATTTTACATAATTTACCATTATATATAAGTAATTTTATATGTAAATTTTTGGTCCATTGGCAAGCCCAGTCCGCTTATAAGACGGATATGGGCAAGTTCTCAAGCCCGCAAAAATGGGCTTGAGTTTGCTATATTAGGCCTGTTAACAAAAAAATGTGTTAGGCCCAGCCCGTAAACCACCCAAAATGATCACCGCTACATTGCTTAAAGAAGTCAAATTAGAGAAGAGATGTTTGTGCTTGATTCTTCTATTGCTCACTTGTGCAAAATATGTAGCTTCAATGGTGGTGGAAGGGGGATGGGTGAGATGGTCGCCGAAAAGGGGAGGGGAAAGGTCATGTTAGTGTTTTATATTTAGAGTAAATTACAAATTTGGTCCCTGTGATTATTCAAATATGGTCACTATTGTTTTATTTTTGTTTTGGATCGAGTCCTTTTTCCTAACTCTACTAACTGATGCTTTGTTAAGACAGGGGTAATATTGTCTTTTTAAAATTTAACTTATTTTCTTTTTTAAATTAATAATATATATATATATATATATATATATATATATATATATTAATAAAAACATTTAGTGTAGTCTTCCCCACCCTCACTCTCGCGTTCCGTAGTCCTTTCCCCATAAATTTGGACATTCACATTCCCAACTTACCATCCATCTTTATATAAGTTTTTTTTGCAGGAAGTTGAAGTGAATTTAATAATCACATACCGGTATAGAGATCGATACAGAGCTCCCTGAGCTTTTCTAGAACCTAACAGATTAAGTTCTTTGTCTGCAAATTTGATTCAGAGGTAAATATGTGGCACCAAATACATTTATTATTGTTATGATTCTTTCTTCAAAGTACGTAAATTTCTATTTTGTTCTTTCAGAGATGTTGTCATCATAATAAATATCATTGCCCCAAAATATATTGGGTTTGTGCTCGTGGTTAGTTGTAAATACTTGTAATGTTTTGGTAAATAGACATTCCAACTTTTAGAAACCATGGATCTTACTTATTCTTATTTTATTTTTTTTGAACAGCAGCATCACATATAATACCAACCAAACATCAAGTTTTACAGGACCAAAAAACTGAAACAACAGCATAACAAAACCAAAAATGAAGCAACAACAACATCAAAATTGAACTATACTAACAACAGCATAACAAAACCAAAACAACATCAAAATCAAAAGTGAACATGAAGCAGCACCAAAAAGAGAAGAAGTTGCTGCAGCATCAAGACGAGACGAAACATGCAGCGGAAACGAGCTTAAATCACTCTCCAACAGAGCTTAAATCACATATGTATTAGACCAACAGAGCTTTAATTTCTTATGTACTAACCTCAGACATTACAGAGCTTAAATCCACATATGTAAGGTTCAAATTGATGACCAATACATGTAGATCAGAAAGTGTCTGAGGCTGAAATTTTGTATTTGTAAACCAGGTGTGGAGAGTGATCATAATCCATTTTATCATTCGCAGGCTAATTTATCAACAAATCTCTTAAATAAACACATCCTTAAATAAGGATTTTAAACTTTGGTTCGCAAATAGAAATCAATTCAGAGTTTATTTCATTTTAATGAGATTTTTCGTTTGTTTGTTTAGAAAATAGAGAATGTGTTAATATAAAATCATTTTTTAAAAATTACTCCATTTGTCTCAAAATAAGTGTTTACATTATTATTTTAGTTTGTTTATAAAGAGTTGTTAGCTTTCAAAAGTAAATGTTAATTTTTCCATTTTACCCTTAATTATGAGGTGGAGAAAAAATCTCTCTATATCATTAAGAGTAAAATTATGTTTTTTTTGTTGATTAAAAAGGGTAATAGTTATACTTTCTTAAAACTGTATTCCTTTTTTATTGTGAACATTTATCTTGGGATGGAGGGGATATCATTTTGATAAAATAAATTGTTTGTGAGTTTATAAAAATATTATGTGTGATTTGGGATCACGTGAGACTCGATTGTTTTCGTGAGACTTGTGAGACCACATTTTTATACTTGAAACTTCACAACAAAACACTGTGAAAGTTCAGATTTTTTTAAACCTTTGTTTTGCTGCAAAGTTTCAACTGTAACAATATGGTAAAACATAGGGGTGTACAAAAAATCGTCAACCCGCGAAATCCACCCAATCCAACCCGTTAACAACCCAATTAAACTCAACATGCCAAACCGCCAACCCGCTAATTATAAGGGTCGAAATTGGGTTAGCATAACTCAACCAAACCCAAACAGCCAGACCGCCGCTAATATATATTATTTCGATAAATTTATATATACTTATATATAATATTTAAAACGATTATAATTTACAACCCAAAACATATATATATATATATATATATATATATATATATATATTTATACTTATATATAATATTTAAAACGATTATAATTTACAACCCAAAACATATATATATATATATATATATATATATATGTGTGTGTGTGGGGGGGGGGGGGTTCATACGAGAACGGTATCTATTTAAGAAAACAAGAAAAATGTCGAGTATGTACAAAATCATATGTGATTCACATTCAAAATCACATGTGATTCCCCGCAACTTTGCACGAAACTTGAAGTCGCGGGAAAAGTCGCTTGTGTCCCTTTTTCCGGATTAATGCCGAATCACATGTCATTTTATACATAATTTGTTGTTTTTCTTGTTTTCTTAAATATTTAGCGTTCTCGTTTGAACCTTCCTATATATATATTGGAAGGATATTTTGCAACCCTGAAAATGTTGCAACCCTTGCAACCCACATCTTAATCGTTGGATTCATGATGGACGGTTATTTTATTTTTATTTTTCTGTTTTTTTTAATTAAAAATATTAGGCCCCATATCTATTGTAATTTGTAACCGCCGATCATGAATCCGACGGTTAAGATGTTTAAAGGTTTGCAACCCATATATATATATATATATAGGGAGAGATTCATTTGAGAAATGGTAAATATATGAGAAATAGAGAAGTAATCTTAGTCATTCCTCTGGTCAACATTTGCGGCTTTGACCACGAAGCACCGGATAATTCCTTGTGTGGTCTATAGAAGGTAGAGGGGTAATTTCGTAAAATACACGGGATGAGTTCATATATGAATCTTTGTGATTCATACAGATTCATATATGAATCTCTTAGTTAGTTCAACTGATTCATATATGAATCAGTTAAAAGAGTTCAGTTGTGAATTGCACTGGTTCATATATGAACATATAGTTCATATATGAATTATACATGTTCATATATGAACACAGCTCGTGTGTTTTGTAAAATTTACGAAATTGTTCTTCTATTTTTGGGATAGCTGCAACTTTTGACCGGTCAAAGCCGCAACTTTTGACCGGTCAAAGCCGCAATATTTGACTAGTCAAATCCGATCTTGACCATATGAATGGCTAGGATTAATTCTCTATTTCTCATATATTTACCATTTCTCAAATGAACCAAACACTATATATATATATATATATAGGGTGCATTTCTTTTGCAAACCAAACAATTTGTACAAACTATGCAAACCACTATATTAGGAAACAATAGATATATTTATGGATAATGATTATGATTTGTGATATATATGGAAAATGTTAAGTTTATTCATTATAATCATGATTTTAAATTAGGAAACATAATAAAATCATATATTCATTATAATTGATGAACGACTAAGATTGGTTTGCATAGTTTGTACAAATTGTTTGGTTTGCAAAAGAAACGCACATATATATATATATTGGAAGGATATTTTGCAACCCTTAAAAAGGTTGCAACTCTTGCAACACACATCTTAACCGTTGGATTCATGATCGACGGTTATTTTATTTTTATTTTTCTGTTTTTTTAATTAAAAATAATGGACCCCATATTTATTGTAACCGTCGATCATGAATCCGACGGTTAAGATGTGGGTTGCAAGGTTTGCAACATTTTTAAGGGTTGTAAATAAAACAACCTATATGTATATATATATATATACATATATATATATATATGTGTATATATATATATATATACATATATATATATATATATACAAATATTAGTCCAATTTACAACACAAAGCCCAAAATTAATCCAACTACGTCAAGACCCGAATTAATTCAACTATGTCGATCGATATGTCTCAATAAACACGAATGCACGAGTACACTGAAACAACTAGATCGGCGTTATTTTCATTGCATAAATAAACCTATGAAGTATGTTTCAAAAAATAGATTTCAAATTAGAAGTATAAACATAAATGAATATAAGGAGTATGTTTTAAAATAGAAGTTGGAACCATAAATTTTTGTTTTCATTGCATTGATGTTGTTAAAAGTTTGATTTTTATTGCATAGAGAAATATCATATGTATTTTTTTTGTATGTTGTAACTCTGTATTTTTATATCACATTTCTATGTATACGAGCAATGGAAAATACTCCTAAGTCTCCAAAAATGGAAGACAATGATGAATCAAACACGTCTAAAAAAATGGGATGTAGTCTAACCTTGAACATTTGTAATAACTAATAGCTTTGATGACTACATTTTTAGTATTATTTATCGTATTTCAATCGTCAACTTTATATATATTTATAACCAGCCAAACCAATCCAACTTGCCCTAACCTGCAAGGTTGGTTATACTTTTGAATGAGTTGAGTTGAGTTGAGAATTTTCAAACCGTCATAATTAGGTTGGGTTGAAAAAATGTCAAAAACCACTCAACCCAATGCGCGTTCACTCCTAGTAAAACAGGTTGGTCTCATATGAACCTAACCTTATTATATGTATCAAATATTTAATAATATAATTAAGAATAAAATTTACAAAATAAGTTAAATGTAATTTTAATAACAAAATTAAACCTTAGACAAAAAAAAAATTAAACCTTAAACAAAGCTGATTACAATTTAACAATACATCGAGATCGAATCCTAATCCCTAAATTCCTAATCAAGGTTCATGATAAACTAAACGCAACCCATTTTCCAGAAGGAAAACAACCAATAAAAATCAAACCTCAAAACCTACAAAAGTGCATTTTTACATCTTCAATGCCAACTGAAATCCAATAAGCTTCGAAATTTTTGTTTTTTCTATAGAGCAATTCACTATGCAGGGTTTAAAGAGAAGTTCTTCTGTCATAAAGCATTTCTCAGTTCCTCAGATCAGAAAAAAAGTTTCGAATTCATTGTCAGCTGTTGAAGATACTTTTCTATCAACCAAGGTATTATTTGATTTGGGTTTCATGTTTTGTTTCTTTCGCGATTTGTGATTATGCAGCAATTAGGGTTTCATATGTATATCGAATCGGGGTTCTTATGTTTTTGATGATTTCCGTTTTCTAGGATACATTTGAGAGGCATAAAGTTGTGTTTACAATCCTAACTTCTATGGCATCTATTGGCACTGCTTGGGCTGGTATGTTTAGTTTACTTCAACATGAAACTGGTGCTACTTAGGGTTGTTTAATATTTTGGGGAAATCTTCGAACTACGTTTGTGTTATAATTGGATAATATTGGTCTTTAATTCAATTTAACAGAAGTTACTTCTGATCACTACATTGCTTGCTGTGAATTTTTCAGAATTTGAATGATCATCTTCCCCTGAAATATGAATGATATGAACAGCCAAGGAAAATTTGCAGTTATTTATTTGAATTAGCTTGAATACTAAATTAGATATGTGATATGATGGGTGGGGTCCGTGGGGATGTGAATTGCCGTAATCCAACCGCTGTGCTTTTTTCTTGAAGAATATTAGAGATTAAACTAGAGCCCATGGATCGTATTTCTTGTAAGCATCATGTTATTAAGTATCTATTAAGCAAATATTGTTTGTTTGATCCACATATCTTCTAATTTGAATGAACATAGTGAAACATAACGGATCAACTTGATAAAACGATCTGAAGTAATGAAACAATTATGAAAAAATTGGACTTCTCTTTGTTACAATACGAAGAAGAAAATGTGTAAAATTAATTTGAGTTACTGTTTGAGATGCTTCTATGGCTGCTTCACTAGGTTGCTTTTATACTGATTTGTTTGGTCTCAAACTAAATTTCGTATGTGATGATGGCGCAGGCTATACGATACGCCACCTTCATGAAACGAAAGTTGAACAAAGGCTTGACTCGATCGAGAAAGCTGTTAGTATTTTCCCTTCCTCGTACTCTACAACAAGCTCTATACGTTTTAATATTTCAACTATTCCTTTGTTATTTGTCATTTTCCTTGAAATATTGATGGCCTCCGTCTTGTATGATCTATGCAAGTCCAACATACAGATAACATTAATTGTTCAAATACATAAGAAACCTGGATGCCTTGTGACCAGTTGTTTTTATCTCTTTAACGTATTTTCGCAATCCGGGTGTCTTCTTGGAAACAGTCTCTGTCTCTTGAGACAGGGATAACGTCTGCCTACTTATCCTAGCTATGGGTGGTATATATTGGGTTTGGTTTGGTTTACATAAAAAGCTTGTGGTGGGGACTTCTGGTTCTCATATTTGTAGTTTTTACTCTAGTCGGATCCCCTTTTTGGGTAGCCACACGTCACTCAGAATTCAAAAACATCCAATTCCCATCTATTGAATTGCTCGGAAAATATTTTCTAAGAAGGGCCACATGATGTACTGGTATTCTTTAGGGACTTGTAGAGACTCTTGAAAATTCTAGGTCTTCCTTGTATGAGATTTGCTTAGGATGCTTTTGATACTTCTAGTATGCTAGGAATGTGTATGTATTTGTATTTGGAATGATCTACTCTAATAGGGGTATTCATTCTCATTTGTAAACCATCCAAGAAACTAAACCAATCAAGCCCAGTATATCCCACCCGAATGTGGAGTCGGTATAATGTATGCAGACTTGACCTCTGCCCCCAAAAGATAGAGCAACTGTTTCCGTAAAGACCCTTGGCTGTAACCCATCCAAGAAACGTTCCCAGGAATAAAATAAAGCTTTTAAAACATAAACTCTCCGCAAATCTAGTAGCCTTCTTGTTCAATCTCCTCCATCAAGTCCAACTTAGCACTTCTCAAAGGCGAGTGTGGCAATGTCAATATGGCGAGGCAAGTGCTAATACCTTACGGTTCGTCAAGGATTAAACGGTAATCCCGTGAGAGCTATGACGCAAGCAAGTGCCAAGAAAATGGCAATCTTAAAGTTCACATTTCTCCACATGCTCTTTCTCTTACGTACCAGTGAAATCTCTTTTGTGAATGCTCTATAGTTTGTATATATCTAAAATATGATTTTGGGTCCTATTTACTTGATGCGACTAGAACCGAGATGGGGCCAACAAATGGAGGATGTGTAAATGAATGTCCACGGCCTCTCTGTCTCTTGAGACAGAGGAAAGGTCTGCATACATTTTATCCCCCCGAGACCCTACTTCTAAGTGGGATATACTGGAAATTTTTGGTTTGGTTTTCTTTCTAGTATACATGTCCAGTCTTGTATTCTTTTCACTATTGTTATTTGTTCCTTACATATTTGATCTCTATGTGTGCAGATGAGAAAAAATTATGACCTTGAAGGTAAGGAATTCAAAAAGCTGGTTAGTACGGGTAGTTCTAATGTTGCAGCCTGTGTTGCCACAGCAGGGGTCTCTTTAGTTGTCGGGTATGCAAAATTTTCCTTCTAAAACTTACGTTGCCTGCACAAAAATCATACATACCACAGTTTGTAACTATAAGTTTGCATCAAATTCTATAAATTACCATAATTGAAGTTAACTTGATCTAGATGCTTTTAAATTTGATAGTTACAGAGTTAGAAATCAAATATGAGAACTGAATGTGTACTTGTTTACTAAAGATGATAAGCTTTGACAACTTTTGATTGAATTTGGTGTTATCGGTTTCTTTTATCATATTGCCGTGAAAAAAGGTGTTTGGTTTGAATTTGCAGGTACGGGTTGGGTTGGAGAGGTGGGAGATGGTATGCAAATCGTAAATTCCAAAGGGAACAGATGAAACTACTGGGACAGGTTAAACCGAAAAGGTGGCAACTGCAGAAGTTTCTAAGACGTCCCGTGATTCGATTGAAGAAGTCAAATGGTAGCGTGAAAGCACCAGAAAGTGCGCAAAATACGATTTCGGATGCTGCAAATAATGCTAGAGAAGCAAATCCTGCTTGAAATGTGGATAAAAGATGCAGCAGCAGGAAACATTAGATGAAATGAGTTTTTAACATATATATATAATATGTACATGCTTTGATCTCAGTTTTTGGCAGGGTTCAGCTGCATTGAACTTTTATTAACCTTTGAAATAAAGGTTTAATTTTGTTTTTTTAAAATGAATATAGAAACCAATTCCCCACAATTTGAAGTGGGTATAACTTTCTTTTATGAATATTTTCACAAGATAGACTCACTCAACTCATAGGATAATAATCTTTTCAATCTTCATAGCCATTGGTCTTTATTTGAAAATGAAGATTGAAACAAGTCTGTTCATTTTACTTTTTTTAATAAATATTTTAAATTAATTGGTAAAATGATATTAAGTATTTTTTTTTAAATAATGAAACCTTAATTAAAATCCTTTGCCACAACTACCAACTTTTAGAATAAAAGAAAATATATTTTAGAAAGTCTCTCCATAAAGTTTATTATGACATCTCCAACAAAATCTCTAAAAATAATTACATTCAACTCCCACATATTCTTTATTTTTTAAATTTTAACACAAATTATATGATTATAATATTCTATAATTTATCATCTCAATACACTTTAAAAAATATTTAATATAAAATAATAAAAATTCAAACTCTATTGATGAATTGAATAAAATAATCATTTCTCACTCTCATCATCAAATTTTAGAGAATTTTCTAAACTTGGAAAATTTTCAAGTTTTCTCTATTATAGAGAAGAAGATAACAAAGTTGTTAGAGAAGTTTAGAGAACAAAAACTCATTTTTTTTTCTATTTTAGATAAGTTGTTGGATATGCTCTTGTAGAATGTCAAAAGCAAAAACTAGAAGTGAAACTTGCATTAAGGGTCATAAGGGGTTGTAGCGGAAATCTCATCTTGCCTGGCTTCGAATCCATTTGCCAAAATCCTTATGACCATAGTTGTTGTTAAGGTTTGTCCGAGAATGTAGTGGAATTCTCATATTTCCTGGGTTCGAATCCAGTTGCTAAAACCCTTATGGCCATGGAGGTTCACATGTGATGACTCCAGAACATTTGTGGTCACCCAGAGATTAATCGGTGTATGTAAGCTGATCTGGATACTTATAATTACCCAAAAAAAAAGTCCATCTTTCGAAAGGGAGAAGATTTGTATGGTTAATATATCCTCTATAGGCATGGGATCATGTGAGAAGGGCCATTTTTGGTGAGAAGTGTGAGAAATGTTTTTAAGCCGTTGATCATTTTTAATCAAATACCCTCCCATGAATTGCGGCTTTATCTGATGCATCTCGGTGCATCTTATCTCGGTGTATCTCATCCTGATCTTCGTTCATTTCTCATCCAATGGTTGATAACCACTTCTCACCAAATTTGGCACTTCTCACCGGAACCCAACCCATCCTCTATAAGAGGTATGACGGTCCGGGAAGGAAAAAAAATCTTTCGAGGAAGCAGAGTGTGACATAATCAGGGAACTTTTTCTTTTAGTATACATAACTATAACATTAACAGGAGGGAGGGAGGAGTATATACAATGGAGATCAATAAAACCTACATTTCTTCTATTCTTGCAGCCAAACCTTATAATGTTAAAGCTTGATATTTTCGATCCTCCACAAACATTCTCTTCGTAACGGTGAATCTGTAAATATCGCTCTAATGAAGTCTCTCACCTGCAACCATTTATGCATATTTGATCACCAACCAACTCAAAATCACAACAAACTCATTGTATTCCATAAATATACCTCAGAGGAAGTATAGCCACACTTGGCCAGCTCCCCACTTTCCCAGCTTGCAGTAATGGACTTCAGAGGCAGGTCCAACATAACTGTTCACATTTGTACCAATAATATATATATATATATATATATATATATATATATATATAACTAAATGTAAGTAATAGTACAGGAAAATGAAGGATGTTGCCACACTATTAACGTACCTGCCATTATCCGTAGTTGACTCAGTGATGGTATCAGATCATCAATAGAGCCTGATGATGCCTCTTGTGGTTTCGTTGTTTGATTCATAGCAACCAGAGACTCCAATAAAGACGAAAGGTTTTCCAGCAGCATATGAATTAATCTTTGAAGCTGAACAAAAGCCCCAATGTAGTTTGTTTCTAGGGTTTTCCCCAAGAAAAAGAAAAAACTTGAAAATGGGCTCTGACAACACTTTAGGGTGTGCTTGGTACGCAGACAGAACCGGACAGAACTCGAAGGACGAGAGTGACGTAGGTAGGTGATAGAATTGCGAAAGGGTAGTTTAGTAATTTACTAAGTTTGTCCCATCTCCCTGATTTTTGTTCCACCTATTTTGATGGGTGGAAAAAAAAGCATTTTTGTCCCATTCAGTCTTGTCCAGTCTTGGTCTAATTGTCATACCAAACATGGGACAACGGGTTTTCCTTCCAATTCCTTTAAAATCCATGAACCAAACACCCCTTTATTTAGGGGGCGTTTGGTTCGCAGGATGGAATTTGATGGAATTTGACTTTGAAGGAATTGGAATGGAATTTGACTTTGAAGAAATTTGGTTGGTAAGAATTCAATTCCTTCACTTAAGCCAAGGAATGATGAATTCCTTAAATTGTGGAATTCAAAGGATTCCATCATTTTCATTATGTGAATCAAACATAGGATTTGGAATTTGGTCAAAGAAATTATCCATTCCAATTCCTTCAAAATCCATGAACCAAACAACCCCTATTAGAGTTTAACTGGTTTAGTTTGTAAGGGAATATTTTGCAAATGCACCTGTAATGTTTCTTCTGCTGCAATGTCATCTAAAAGTAGTATGTCTTTGGTCATTCTAGAACATACAGCCTCCAAGACTGTGCACATACTTCCCTTATACGTCAACGGTAGCAACAATGGCTCCCATATTATGCGCACTTTCTCAAGGATAAAAGCTACCTGTAGACTTGGTTTAAAATTGGACATGTGACATATGAACGAAGAGCAACCTCACTGAATTTTACCTGATCAATACTGAATCTTGCAGATTCGTATCGCTTTGGTTGATGGGTATTCTGAAATCCATCAGCACCATCAACGGCCTGGTGACAGTTTTGAAAGTAATGATCATCTAAATTAACATTCACTTGAGACGAATTCAGAACTTTTCAGATTTGGAAGAAAAGGAAAGCCAAGATAGATGTTCTACAAACTACAATAAACTAAATTTACCTCCATCAAATTATGTTTAACAAGCTGTATTTGTCTTTGTAATATCTCTTCTGCCATCAGCTTGTATCTTATACCCAAATCAATAAACACAGCTCCCTTCATGGAAGTCGGGAAGTCTGACTGGTACTGGAATAATAACATGAAAAATTAACCATCAAAGTCAATGAAGTAATAAACCCACCAGAAGCAAGAGAAGTATATGGAATAAGAAGCGTAATAGGAGCATGAACAATGATGTTTGTATTCATTCAGTTGTTGCAATGAACTGTACAAAATATAAGCGATGGCCTCTAGCATACACTTTCCATGCGACTCAACTGAAGCAAGCAAATAAAACCACAGAAAATCATTATTTTGTAGATAAAACCACGAAAATGATACACGGGGATTATCTACTTCAAAGCTTAAAAAACAAGCAATAGCCAGACCAGCTTCTAAAGTGCATATACATACCTATAACTGCGCAATACTAAAAAGTTGCAATGTTGGTCATATCTCAAGGTTATTCATAGATATGGCCTATCAATTATTGACCACACTCAGAATACACAAGAAAAAAAAAGGTTACATAAATGATTATTTCTGTCAACTACTTCTGATAGATGACATAATCGAATCAACAACGCACCAGTCTTCTCAACTTTTTATGACTTCATCTTAGTCATGACGCAAGAATGCTAATTAATGCAAGTCTATAACAAATTTCGTAATTTAAGTGTTCAGCCCATAATTCCAAGAAGTCAGTGGTTGATTCAGATACTAAACCAGAAGTCACAAGTCACTAAAAATTACCACACACGGAGCATTAGCTTGCATTTTGAGAAAACATAAGCACAAAGTTAAGTGTACAAAATCATATATCTGTACCTCAAATGCAAGGCCAAGAATCTCCTGTGATAGGAATAGGCAATCATTATGAATGAGAACGGCAACCTGGTTGATACCATCCAGCTGTCTTTCTAGCTTCATATGGCAAAATGAGAGATTATAAGACAACAATAATATTGTAGTGTATTTGAAAAACTCAAGTGAGATATACAGTTACATTCAAACTCGCACATTTCAAGGAAACAAAGCTCTATGAAGACCACAAATTATGAAAGAAAGCTCCCTGAACACAGATTCAGTGGAGTACTTCACTCACGAAGAAGTCTCATACTCTGAAACTGAATCTTTGCAAAATACATACACACACACATATCATTTGAAATATCAAACTAATGGACTTCATGAAGTACTACACTGGACCCAAATCAATGCTCCCTTGCTTTAGATAGTTACTCCCTCCGTCCCAAAATAAGTGTCCATATTTCTATGTTGTCCCAAAATAAGTGTCCACTTTCAAAGCAAGTGTCTACTTTCCAATTATACCCTTAATTATGAGATGAAAAAATTCATACTCAATCATTATGAGTAAAAATATAAAATTGTGATTTAGTTGATTAAAAAGTGTTAATAATTAGACATTCATAAAACGGTGTGCCTTTTTCATTGTGGACATTTATTTTGGGATGGAGGGAGTACAGACCGGTGATGTTAGGTTCCACTGTTGACCTTCATACACTAACCTTAACAGGAATAACAGCTTCATATAGAAGGAGAGCATCCCTAGCAGCATGGTAGAATTCTAGAGCCACTTGTGTTGATGACAAGCAAACATCCTGCACATAGACACTCGGTGTAACAATATGCTTAAGGTAAGTGTAACTGCTTATATATCAAGAAGCTGTAACAAGAAACATGGATACCATGTCTCCTTAGATGTCTTCAAACAATACAATAATGTCAGGCATCATTCTGACCGCAAGTCATGTGGTGTTAATGGGGGTAAGAGAGGGGGTGAAGGCATCCATCCAAAAGGTGCTTTAAATAATATTTGCTCAAAAAGATAGACATTCAGTTAAGGAGTGCAAGAAAGCCTGGAACAGCATGCATCAAGCTTAGACACTATGCTGTTACCACGGACAATATGAAATTGCGGTTAGGACCGTGATTTAAAATAATGGTTATCATGATGGTAAAACGGTGGTATAGCAGTCAAAAAGTAGCAGTTCATATGATAATTAGAATTATATATGTATACATAACTCAACATATTATATGTATTCAATGAAAAGAAATATAAGAATAATGATGTCTGTGAACCAAATAAAAATAATTGAACAATGTGAATACTTTTATTCAAAGCCCTAAAGGTCAATGTGTGTCTAAATCCAAAAAAAAAAAATAAGAATAATGGTGTCCAAGTCCAAAAAAATAAGAATAATGAAGCCTTAATATTGTTGGACTAAAATATAACCAAATGCAAGTCCAAAATAGAAGTCCACAAAATTACTTTTTTTAACACCAAAGCAGCCTATCTACAACTAGCGGTTATGCTCCGCCTTTTGCTTTCGAAATGCAGTCATTTAGCGGTCAATAGCACCGCTAATCGCGGAACCGCTGTTTTAGACCGATATTTGACCACCGCTATTTGTCTCATGACCACAAACTGCGCGAGCAACGCACAGCGGCGCGATTAACAGTATAGCATAGACATGAATCTGTATCTTTCAGCAAAGTGTTTGCCATTACCAACCTTGAGTGTTTGATGCACAAGTTCAATTAGTTGTGAAGCTGCTCCGGATATGACACACCTCTCAGACGAGAAAAGTAAGTCTACAGTTCCACCATTCTTGAACTCCGCATTCTTCCTTGAATAGTCCTGTGAAAGAACTGTCATTCAATCAACATTGATGCAATAACGACTAACAGTGTTAAGTATCGGCCATCTATCAGTAGCACTCAGGTTTTGGGGAGGGCCAACAGTTCACATGTACGTCTGTTGTGTATGCATGGGTGCTAAACTTCTGTTTAGCGAAAAAGGCAAGTAGAATGAAACACCAATTGAAACAAAAAAAATTGGATAGTTGGGCATTTTGACCATCCATAATGCAGCTTCTGCACTTACAGAAGGGGTCTCCTGTTTGAAACAGAAAAGATAGTGTATAGAAACAATTGAGGTAACCTCACCTTGGGAAGATTAAAATCTGAACGTAAAAGCAGGTCCCTGGCTGTTGCTAAAATCTCAACCTTCTTCCTTGTAGCAAAATGAACTTCCACATTGTCGGCATAGTTGCTCAACCTTTCATCTTTGCCAGAGGAGATGAACATAATTTCTTTAAGAGAGGCCTCAAACTCAAAAGTAAGTTGTCTTATTGTTTGGAAGTCAGCAAGTTTAGATGCATCGTTAGGAACAATCTGGCATCACAAACATTAGAGGTGATTATATGGTATGCATAATGGCACTCTTGATCTTATTACTCCACAACCAACTGAATTAAAAAAAGGTAGATAATTAAATACAAAAGGCTTGTATATGGAACTATCAAGTTTCTTCATTAACAAAAACCACTATATATTTACATATATCAAATAAGGGGTCAATTTGCACTAATCAAAATTCAAGTTGTCTCAGGTTTGAGGCATTTACCATGTAAAAGAGCTTATTAGTATGACCTGTATGCTATAACCTCTCTTTTATGTTGTCCCTTGTACTATGAATTTGCAGTGGCCATTTTCCACAATATTCCAACCACAAAATGCACATCAATCTAAATTTTCATGCCAAAAGAAGCCTGTTGGTGATGAAACTAACCCTAATAAAAGTCTATATCATTCAACCAAGACCTGGTCTCACCATCTCTATATTATTCACATCTTCATCGCCACTACCCACCACCCCATAAAACTGTCACACAAATCATCATCATCATCATCTCATACTGACACCACCCAAGCAGATGAGGCAACAACAGATAACCAGACTTCAATGAGCACCCAATCATATGCTCCTTGTTCTATGTCTAATGCAAACAACTATATTGAGCCCTTGGTACATGAAACCCAAGCTCCCGATTCTCAATCTGGAAACAACATATATAAACAATGATAGCAGATATACGATTAATCCTAATGATGGCAAGTTGGCAACAGCACGGGTTGGGTACAGGATGGGGCAATACCCAAAGACTCATAACTTTCTAATCAGTGACATTATTCCAATATGTAATCTGGGACAGGGTATAATCGTGGCTGCATGGATGTACATACAAGAAATAAAGGAATTGCTGTGATGACAGGACACATTCTGGTCGGAACATTGAGTAAAAGGATTAATAAACATAGTCATACCACAATAACTAACTAATAAAAAAGATTGATAGTGCATGGACCATCTAATCATTTTTTCTACATCATATAAATATAAATATACTTGTTTAAAATGGGCTCCATTCATATATTTGTGAGGTAGAATGCAGCATCAATAATCCCATTCTTGTGGAAGGTAACAAATACGTAAAAGGGAACAAACCTTGGATAGGAAGTTTGAAATAATCAATTCCGACATCCGGGGCCATGTCAATCTTCCAAAGTACCGCATCCAGGAGGAATTTTTAAAGCAAATAAAGTTGAAAATAAATTGAATGACCACATTAATTCCAGAATATATAGTTTCAGCATCCAAGTTTTCAACCTGCATATATGAAGTATTAAGACAGTATGGAAAGCTAATCTAATAGTACTTCTAATACCTCCATACATTAAAACATAAGCAGCAAGGATGAAGCAACTTGGATATTTTTACTAAGAAAAGAAAGAGGACTACAAGAAAACATAAATGAAATTGCCTGGATTTTTGTTGACCATAATTTGGGAGAATACCTGCTGAACCACAAGCCTAGTCCAAAATAATTCCCATTCAATTACCACGTGAATATTAATTTGTGATCAACTGGGGAAGATTTTGTGTAATTACGGTTCTGTTATTGAGATTAGGGAAATTTAGTCACTTTAGGTAGTTTATAAGTTTTCAAGAGCAATTCAGTCTTCCGTATGTCTTCTTGTTCCTTAAGTCCAATCTCGGTTTCCTTTTATCCATTTGAAGAGATATAATCTCCAGGATTGATTATTTAGATCAGTGAATATAAGAATTGAGAGCTTTTTGCCTATGTGCAGCAATAACCTTAGGTGAGATATCTTGGGTCTAGGGCCCTATATCCTAGTCCTACATATACTAGATGCAAACCTTAAAATCTGTAGGCTATTTACCTTTATTTTCCAAAATCGTTTCTTTTGATGTTTCTCTGCATCACCTTTGTAAGAATCACCAATACAAATTCGTATATGTACAACAAACAGTTGCAAATAGTTAAGCTGTGTACAAACTCCTTGATTAACATCATCTACATTACCATAGTGAAGGGGCAATTCAAAGATTAGGTTGAACCCCAAATGGGAGATTTGGAAGCGAGTTGATAAGCCAATGGCACTAATTATAAACCAAGATGTTCAGAAATCCGCATCTTTGAGTTTTTTCTTTATACAAGGCCACACACAAGCAAACACCCCAGCATAGCTTGTGTCAGCTGGGGTCGAACAGCGCTTTATAAGTGTACTATTATCTAGTAAGCTTTAAAACCTTGGTATTTAACCATAACCAGTTTGGTGATATGAAAAATAATCTATCATGGGGTCACCTTATTTTCATCATATATATATATATATATATATATATATATGATACTAATAACACAAGTTATCTTCAAAGAACTTAAGCATAAGATAAGAAGCCACATGTCGTCATCATGCTTCGATAAAGAAAATATTCACACAAAGAAAAAAAATGTACTAAGAATCTCATCACTTCATGCACGTTATTCCTAGAATAAAATCATCTTTAACAAACTAACAAGTCTTTTCAATGTGATAACAAATCTTTTCAAGTATATGCTACTAGCCTTGACTAATTTATCTTTCCACAGAGACGCATCTCCTAACATGGGATGCATAGAATACAAATGAAATGAAAAATATAGTGCCACTATATAAATACCTGAGGATCAGAAGGCGGGGTTATCCTCAGAACTACCTCAGCCTTATATCCTGAATCTAGTGTTCTCTCTTCTACAGAAAAACTATGAGGACCACTCTGCACTGCAGGAGCTATCACATATCTGGTCATCAAGTCTGCTACTTTGGCAAGCCCATAATCTAGAATGCCAACCACCTACACAAGAAAAGAAAAATGGTTGCTCAGGAGTTGCAAGCGAGTTTTGAAAGTTGATATGCATATGATGATAAGAGAGAGAGAGGAACTTATAATTTCCTTCTCTGTTGTTTCCAGTAGTTGAATTAACAATTTGGTCTGGCAATAAGCAGAGTAACTGTGCTTATAAGAATATATTTTATGTTTTTTGAGCAACAATCTTTTTACCATCAAGATCAAATAAACAGGAGAAGCTGAAAGGAGCAAAACAAGCTTTAAACTTACATGCATTGCTTTCAATACAGTACTAAGCTCGACCCCTTGAATATCATTTATAGCCATTGTATTCTTGACATAAACAGCGTTTGACTGCTGATCGAATCTCACTGCATTTTCCACATACTTCACTAGCACCTCTTGTATCTACAAACCCAAATCCAGTTCCGCTTAACACACCACAATCTCAACAAAGGTGAACAAAGGCAAATAATCAACTTACAATTTTTTCATAATTCTTAAAACAAATCATCATCTTATGTCATAGATTATGAGATTAGTAAACATATAATACCTAAATAAACGTCAAGATTCTAAATTCAGTTTTATTTTATAGTTCTATACATATGAAACAATTTCTACCTCTTCGAAGCAATCTGTCCATTTCTTTCTTAACAAACCATATACCATCGGATCCCTTCCCTCCGAGCGATCCTCCACATTATCTCTGACTCGTAACGCCACCTTCAAGTCTGTAAGGGCCTCCGCCGCCTCAACGACCTTCCCAGCCTTCAAATCATTCTCCACAACACTCAACTCTTGGCTCAATTTCAACACTACCTTCACTAAATCCAACGTTTCCTTCTTCTCCTTCGATTCAATGCGTTTCCTCCTAACCTCTTCGACTGTTTCCTTGATCTTGACATCGATCGGTTGACGATCCGATGATAATAGATTGACGAGATTGGATACTTGATCGGATAGTTGCTGAGAATTAACAACAGCGTCGGAGCAGCGAGAAAATAGGGCAGAGAAGTCATGATTGTGAGAGACTATGTAATTGTGAACTTTGGACTTAATGTCGAGTGAATGAACTTGGAGACGATCGATGAGGAGGCGAAGATCTGGGGCTGAGAGCGGCGAAGAATCGTCTAGATCGTGTGATGATAGTAAATCCCGAACGTCGATTGAATTGAAGAGTACGTCCATCTGGAAGACGAGCACAGTGGTTTTTCCGACCGGTGGTGTCGCCGGAAGGTTATCTTTGCGTGGAGGAGATGAGGAAATTATACAAATGAGAAGTAAGAGCCCAACCCATTGGGCTTTTGTTAGTGGCAATGGGCCGTATTTATTTCTGTAATTTTTCTTTTGAGTAAATTACGTTTTTAATCCTTGTGGTTTGTTAAAAATTTCTATTTTCGTCCCTGTAATTTTAAAATTAAGATTTTCATCATTATGGTTTATAATTTATTATTTATTTTGTCCTTATGATTTAAACTTTATTTTTTTTCGTTCCTGTGTTTATAATTTATTTCTGTTTTAGTCCTCATACTTAAAACTAGCACTTAATTTTAGGGACGAGAATATAAATGAAGCAAATCATAGAGACTAAAACCGCAATTTCAAAACTACAGGGACGAAATCCATAATTTTTAACAAACTATATAGACTAAAAACATAATTTACACTTTTTTACTGTAATTTGTGGATAACTAAAGTTCTTTTTAGGAAGGGTATGTGGTACTAAATATCAAATGATTGGTTGAAAACCTCCTTAGATATGTTTGTACATGTACGACTTTTATTTATGTTAGAATCATGTTAAAATATATATTGAAAATGTAAAAATGTAAGTCTTGATGTTGATGTGTTTGAGATTGGAATTAGTAGGTATAAGTGGATTTAACAATATACAGGGCAAGGGTGCTCAAAACTCGACTAACCCGGCTAGCCTAACCCGAAATAACTCAATCCAACCCAAAGCGACTTGATACTTGATCGAGTTTTAAAATCTTCAAATCGTAGGTATTGGGTTAGAATTGGGTTGGAGTCATTTGAACCCACAACTCAACCCGATGAACCTCATGCCTTTTTATACCATGTATTTAATATGATTGTTAAGTCTTTGATTAATATATGTACATTGGACATTAGACCAACCCATAATTAGCACTAATCCTAATTATATCACAATTTCAACTGTAATTTTACTTTTTATTCGGATGAATTTTCAACTTTCTTATTTGAGTTTGTTAGTCTTACTTGTATGTTCTCATTTTGATTTTACTCCGTTTAAAAACAACCGCTTAACTAGATTGTAAAACTATGTACCAAAGTTTAAAACCCGACCAATCTAACCCGCATAGTTTTGGTTGGCTTGCTTTGTACTTTTGTTTGTGTTGGGTTAGGTTAAGATTTTTTAAACCACAAACACTGGATTGTGTTGTTCAAATGTTTTAAACTCGGCCAGTCCAACCCATATATAGCCCTAATACAAGGATGCATTTAGCCTACCCATGTTTCTATTCATACATTATATGAAATTCAGAAACTGTGTTAACTTATCTATTAAATATAAAAATATATTTATTTATTTGTTAAATATGTAAATACACCGTGTTTACAAGTCAAATGATCATTTGCAAGATATTTGTTGATGCAAATATGGTTTTCGGTTTTGAATGAGTAAATTTATATTCAGTTTCATCGTGTTTTAATGATTAACAGATGATTTTTTGTACCGAAGAGATGTTATTTTAATTATTTGCGACTTCTAGATTCTTTTTTTAGTATAAAAAGTTTTGAATATTCCATTGAAATTTAGCTATCCTAACTTCGAAAAGTATGTCAACAAGACAACACATGAAGAAACTTTTGGCCGAAGACAAACTTGAGGATCACTTGCACCTTGAAGAATTCTTCAAGTGATTTAGGTTATCTATGAACACAAACGAATTAAAACATTTTTCTTATAAAAATGCTTAATTAATTTGTTTTAAGTGATAAAATTAGAGTTCCTTTCAAGTTTCAAGTGCCCATCTGTAGTACACAAGGGAGATATGGTCTTAACCACAAGGGGTGTGGTGTACTGGTTAAGGCCATATGGATGTAGTGGAATATCTCATTTGTCCAGGATTTGAATCCAAACGTACACAATAATTGTGACGACTGAGGTTTAATCAGGGCTGATGTCTTACGGTCATAATTTGTCAAGAGATTAGTCTAGAAATATGTCTTATGAACCTAATGGTTACTGAAATTGCAATGGCTATAATGACGTTAAGGCAATGCAACGACAAACGTCCATGAGTTGTGCAACAAGTACTTTTTTTAGCTTTCCTTTCACTATAAAACTAACAATATATTTTTAACATTTTCAACTAATAAATAAATGAGTAAAAATATTATATTTTGGAAGGATTTGCCATGGTTCTTGTTGAATGTATTCTGACGATCAACAATCGTCTTCGAATTTGATTTCAAACCACTTCGACGTATTTAGTGTCTCCTTTTGTCTAATCTTTAAGATTTTATTAATAAGGTTTTTCCTCGTGTTAGTTTGTTGACTCAATTGTCAACTTAAGTGATTTTTGACAAAATATCGTTATTTGTACTGATGTCTATCTTTATCATCAAAACTAATATCAATTTCACATATTGGAAAAGTTTATAGAGATGTAATCGAAAGTAAATGAAGCATAACTAAGGTCTGAATCTGAACCACTTTAAGTACAAATCATCTCCAACAAATATACTATATTTTCTCTTTCTTTTTTCAAATTTGGAGATTTCATCATTCTCTCATTTTTTTTTTCTTTATTTTAAAGAAGAGTTTAGCATAGTCGTTGAAATAAACTTTTCTCAAATCTCCAAAATTCCTAAAATAGCATAATTGTCGAAGATGCTAAAACTCTTTTTTATATATTCACACTTACAATTGCGTCGTGTACTTTTCTAAGTTGATAATTTGCAAGTTACGCTTTGAAAAGAAGAAGAATAAAAAAACAGTCAAGAATCACAAAATCATGTAAAATTCTGTTCTTCCCCTTTATAATTTTTCTACAATATCCATCACTCAATTTAACAACTACACAATGTTTCATACAATCTTTTTCTAATATATGTAATATCTAATAAATTTAATCCGATTAATACTTAACATGAAAACTGTCAAACTTTAGATCGTTTTGACTAAACCACTGTAGTTTCTAAAGAGTTGACAACACATGTGGGTTACAAACTTTAGGCCATTAATTTGATATTTTATTCACTTGGCAAATCTTTTAGACATGTACAATTGTTTGCATTTATTTTGATTTTAACAACCATCTATGCAACCAAAGGACCATTGGCCCACCAGTACTTGATAACGCCTCTTTCTTAAAGATCAATTGTTCAAATCTGGCCAGTAGTATGAAATACTATGAATTATATATAAGTTTATTTTGCTATATATAAATATTATTTATTTAAAAAAAACCACCTATTCATCCGACTAGTATAATCTAACTTATCATATATACTTTCAAGGCCAACTCAATGAATAAATAAATGTTAGGCTTTGAGACTCCTCTCATAGTCATGAGTTTGATTCTCCATGCTATTGAGAATTTTTCTCACTGCTACTTTTTTTTTTTGGAAAATGTGTTTTAGGCTATGCCTAGACTAATCTCTTGATAAATTATGACTACAAGATATCAGCCCTGATTAAACCTTAATAGTCACAATTGTTGTGTACGATTGGATTCAAACCCTGGACAGATGAGATATTACACCACATCTCCAGGACCTTAACCAGTACGTCACAACCCTACTTTTAAATCCTTATCTAATCAATCGAGATGTAGAGGATAAAAACCCATTTTTTTTATATGTACATGACAATAATTTAATTCCTCTTGTTTTTATCCATATCTTATAAAATTCAATCCGACCTTTTTATTCTTTATTCTTTATGTATTATTATATTTATATAATTCCAATTTTCTATTTTAAACCCCCGTTTGGAATATGGAATAGGTCAAAGTCTTGGATTGTTGGTGAAGGCATGGATAGAATGTTCTAGTCGTGGCACAATTTTGACTTTACACAATTTGACAATCCCAGATAGATGGTTGTTACATGTAAATATAAAATACTTGTTTTAATTTTGTTTTTCCATTTTATTTTAAAACGTTACATTAATCACTAAAAAGACTAAATATTATATAATTCTCAATAAAAGTATAATGACAAGTTTGTAACATTATGTCAGCCCAATTTATAAAGTCTAACAAACTGTTTGTTATTAATGAGTTTTAATGAGACTCATAGATTATTCGATTATGATATAAAAAGTAACTTATTTAGTAAGTTTTCTAGGGGACACTTTATACAAAGAGCTAAATTTTTTCCAAACATGTCACTTTCAAAAAACCATAAAAAAAAAATCAATCTATACAGACAGATTAATCCAAACAACAAACTTTATCACTTTATCCGTACATAACTTTACAAAAACCAGCCAAAGAGATCCTAAGTTTTTTAAACACAAATCTTTATCATCAAGTAATGTTGTAGGACGGCTAATGTGTCTATTATTGTCATCCAAATAATGTCATATTTAATATTATTTACACGTTATTGTATGAGTTATCAACGTTTTCATTGCATCGAATGTATTATTCGTATAGAAACTTATTAACCTTTTATAGTATGCCTAATTGGTCCCTCACAATTTTGTGTCAAAATCAATAATATATTTGTCATAATTACTAGAAATAGATTAATCATATAAATGAACTAAGATATATTTTGTTATAGATTATATTATATTTTCTAAAATAACAAAACATTTTTTTAACTATACATTAATTGTATACCACAAAAACTAAATGGAAGCATTTAAATATTTTTATTTATTTTCCAAGAACAAATCAAAAAACATCATTTTGCTGACCACAAGCCAATAATAATATAATAATATGCCTGGAGAAATTACAAAAAATTGGACCATTTTTGAATTACAAAAATGGGAAAATTGGTTTGTTGTTCTTGAAAAAAAAAACAAAAATTTAATTAGAAATTTATTAAAATAAAATAAATAAAAAATTCATCAGCCCCAAACACCCCAAATCTTTTCTCCTAAGAAACTTACAAAATTTCTCACCGACCCTTTCTCCGATGACGACCCCATGATCAATTCATCTTCATCATCGTTATCTTCAATCTTGTTTTCCACAACTTGCGGCGGCGCGTGAGTGACTTTCTCGGCGACAGAAAGCGGCGCGTGTGGAGAATTTGAACCGGAAGCCGAATTAGAAACTTTGTTCTTCTTTCTTTCCTTCTTGTTCTTCCCACTGATCTTCTTGTTATGAACAATCAATCCATCTTCATAAGCATCGATGATTTCATGAATCATTTGTCGGTTTGGCGAACCATCCCAACGAACCCAATAACTTGTGTAGCAAGAAAAGCAGTTGCAATTGAATTGCGGTGGATGGTTTCCGCCGTCTCCGCCGCTAGTTTTGTTGGTGGGTTTGGTGTTGCCGGAAAAGTTTTTATTGGTGGTGGTGGTTAGAGAGCATGAGAGAAGGTATGCCAAGACTTCTTTGTCTTCCGGTGCAAGGGCGGCGGCGAGAGCGGCTATAGCCACCGGCAGCAAAGATAAGTGGCCGGCGGCGGTGGTGGTGGCCGGCGGTGGTGATGGGTGGATTTTGCCTTTATTGTGGTTGTAGAGCTTCCTCATCGTGAAGGGTGTGGTGGATTCTTTTGAAAATTTTGTGGTGGAATGAAACCTTTAAACGAAAGAAGTAAAGGTCATATAATGGCAGGGGCAATAATGGAATAAGAAAGTAGAGTGAATTACATGTTTGGTCCCTGTGATCTATACTTTTGATTGCATCTAGTCTCGAAATCAAAATAAATACGGATTTGGGACTTATGGTTTGCATTTTTGCACTCTCTAGGTCCCTCAAAATAGTTTCCATTCAAAGAACCTGGTAAACAAGGAGCATTTGTGTATTTTTACGGTCTTTTTTTTTATATCTCCATTAAATAACTAAAAACTAAGGGTCCGTTTGGTTTGCGGGATTGAAATGGATTTGGAGGGATTTGGATTTCAAATTCATTCCAATCCCATGTTTGGTTTGTAGGAATGAAATTTGTTGACCGGATTTGAAATCCTTTGACGGATTTGAAATCCTTTGACCTCTTTAAAATCCTTAACTTGATGGATTTGAAAATCCTTTGCAATGCGTCGGGATTTCAAATCCCTCCAAATCCAAATCTTTACTTGAAATCCAATCCATTCCAATCCATTCCCGCAAACCAAATGCGCCCTAAATTAATTTCATATACACACATAAAGTCTCAGTGAAACACCCATCCCTCGAAATTCCAGTGATCGCCTTCAACCTGGTGCTTATCTCCTCCATCTTTATTTCGGCCTGATTTTCGTTTGGGATAAAGAATAAACAATGGTAGGCTGATGGCTCTTGAATTAAGGGGGGCTTCTTTTCTTGTGTTACGTGGATGGAGAGTCATCACCCAAACCCGTTGGAAGAGTATTTTGCTTGAGAACATAAGCTTCAACTTAGCAACAATACTTCTAAGTTCAAACCGTATTGGAAGGGGTAAACGATGGATTTACATTGGTTAGAGACTGGTTCAAGGTCTAATGAAATAGTAGGATCATATTTAAACTCGATAGGAAGGGATATTGGATGGATAAAGGGAACTCATCAGTCATCACATCCTTAAAGTCAACCTCCATTTGTTTATTGATGGAACAACTCAAATCCATGTCAAACTGAGGACAAGACTGTTAATAAGTTGTTTTATAATTATGGGAACCTCATGGATTTAACATCTTTAATGAACTTGGGGGAGATGAATATGATAGTTGAATCGGCCAATCAGGCACCTCATGGATTTCGATGATCACCACCATCATATGCATTTGGATATGGGTTATGGCAGATGATGAATGTAATGGTGGTTGGTGGTGGGGGATGTCAGAGATGGTGATTGGCATTGATAAGGAATGCTGGAGATAGTCACAGGGAAGGTGATGTAGGTTCACTGGATCGACTTGGATGTGTGTGTATATATATGTAATGCCTTATATAATAATAATTATAATAATTTTTAATAGGATAAAAACAAAAAAAAAGAGTAGAAAGACCAAAATATCCCTTGAGGTAGATGAGTTACAAAGTCTTTTTGATTCTTTTAGAGGAAGGGACTAAAGAAGTGCAAAAATACAAATCACATGTCCTAATTCCGTATTTATTTTACTTTAAGGACCTCATTCATAAAAATGTAAAATTACATGGACCAAACATGTATTTCACGCAAAAGTAAGTTGTGACGTCATACCCTCCACTATTTGTCACTCGCCTTTTGGAGCGTGTACGTCAATCAATTTATTTCTGAACAATAGTTTAGTAACTTATCATCCCTAATTATATATTTTTGGAAAATTTGAGAAAAATCTAATAAACTTTTTTTTTTGGAATAATTAAATTATTGATCTTTTAATTTTAAACAATTAAATACTTGAATATCTTTTCATGGAATAAATAAATTATTAAAATTTTATTTTTTAGGTAACCGTATGTTTTCGGGCCAGTTTACACGCACCGACTAATCCTCGGGCGACGACGAATAGCCTGGAGTCATCGCAGATGAACCTCCATAACCATAAGGGTTTTGGCAGTGTTTGGATTTAAACCTATAGTAAATGAGATTTTCCATTACACCTCTTTGAGACCTAACAAGTATGCCCCAACCCAAGTAGTTTTGAATACCTAAACACCTTTGTTCCAAAAAAAAAAAATCTACGTAGCCAATTAGAAATGTTAAAGTAAAAATTAAAACTTAAATGAATTTAAGATTTCTTTTTTATTTTAATTTTTTTAGCCGGTTAAAGGTGTTTTTTTATGATAAAAAGATATATAGTTATTAATTTTTAAAAGTTTGACGATTTATTTATTAAAAAAAAATCAGGGACTTAGTTATTAAAAATAAGAAAGTTTAAATACTTATTTATTAAAATTAATAGATTAAAATTTTAATTATTCAAAATAAAAATTTTAATTGAGTTTAGTTTAGTTCCATATATATTTTCAACCACAACATCTAATCTAGGTGGTATTCTCAAAATAATTATTTTAAATTTGGAAATTAGTAATAAAATAATTATTTAATTAAAGTTAAAAATACTTTATATCATCATATATACTCAAATTCAATAATTTTTGAAAAATAAAGGCAACAAATATATAATAGACGATGATAACATAAAATATTGTAACCAAATTAAAGTATAATTTAATACCATTTAAAACTTTTGTGAAGACGACCCATATTTTTTTGAGGAACATGATTCGTTTTTCCATTATTTAATTAATTACTCCCTCCGTCCCAAAATAAGTGTCTACATTACTATTTTTGTTTGTCCCAAAATAAGTGTCCACTTTTAAAAGTAAAATTCCATTTTCCCATTTTACCCTTAATTATGTGATGGATAAAATTTCTCTCTCTATAATTAAGGGTAAAATTGTACTTTGGTTAGCTAAAAAGTGTAATAATTACACACTTCTAAAACTGTGTGCATTTTTCATTGTGGACATTTATTTTGGGACGGAGGAAGTATTTATTAAAGTAAGTGAAGACTGGAAATACAGATATTTATTTATGGTAAATCTCATAAAAATAGAAATTTATATAAAATCGAAAGCTATTTTTTGTTGCGTGGGCAATAAGTTATTGTAATTATTGGACGAGTTCAGTAATCTTGAGTAAAATCTAATATCTTTAAATAAACATACCTCGACAAACGCAAAAATTAATAAATTAATTACCGTATAATATTAATCAATAAATAAATAAATATACAAAATAACAATGCCTACATTTTTCTTTCGTAATAATCACGTTATAAAATGTTTGTCGCAGGTCAAGGAAAATACATACGTTATCACAAATATAATCAAATCAACAAATCTTGTTTTCCTAATAAAAATTGAGAAAAAATTCAATAAATTATTCTATTTTAAATGATTAAATTATTGAACTATTTTTTTTAATGAAAAACTATTAAGTTTTTTTTTTATTTTGAATTATTAATTGTATGAACTATTTTTTTGAATGAAAATTCTTAAACTTTTTAATTTTAAATGCTCAAGTCTTTGATCTTTTTTTTTCTATAAAATAAACAATCGAATTTCTAAAAGTCGGTTACCTATATTCTTTTAACAACAACAAAAAAAGACTACTTGTAATCGGTTTAAAATAAAATAAACTTAAATCAGTTTTACTGTTCACAAACCCTACAACATTCAAACCCCTAGCAAACAACGATATCGCTCCTCCTTGTCCCATCATTGTCCGTTCTCCATATCGCCTATCATGCTATTGACCCTTGCCATCAATCTCCCTCTTTTTGATCAATTTGTTTATCTATCAAAAGATAAAAAAGAGGTAAATCAGTGGCAAAGGCCAACAACGTGATAGGCGACATGAAAAACATACATCGATGGGGCAACGAGAAGTGATACCAATGTTTACGTTGGATTTGAATATTGCAGAGACTTAATCATTCAAAATAAGAAAATTTAATTTTTTATTAGAAAATAGTTCAAGGACTTAACCATTCAAAATAAGATAGTTTGTTGGACATTTTTAAACTTTTTTCTTAAAATAATTAATATTATTCACAATAAGAATCCATAATATTTTTAAGTGGTAAGTAATTAGGTAATTAGGAATGGATGAAACTATTAGCTATGGCTAGTTAACTTAAGACTCCACCTTTTTTCTTAACACGGTCCCTCGTGGGTCAAACATACACAGCTGATGACTTAACCCAACAAGTTCATGTCGACTTTCCTCTATTTTAAGACCAATTTCTACGGGTGGCTCTTTTTATTTTTTTTTTAATTTTTTTTCTCTTTTTCTTTTTAAAGCGTGTGCACTTCGAGTCTTCGATTAATAATACTAGGTAGGGTCGGCTCTGGCCATGGGCAGCAAGGCTTGCTTAAAGGCATCACAAGCCCATCTCGTATTTAGCTTGGGTAGCTTTAATTTGGGCTTAGAAAGAAAATGCCAAATTCATCTAACTCGGTCGCTCTTAGAGTTATAAACGAGTCGAACGTTTATCAAAACCGTTTGAAACGAAGTTTATTTATTTAATAAATGAATGAACATGAACACATTTTTTATTCTTTTAGTTTAATGAACGAACATGAACAATGGGGTGTGTGCAGGGGCGGAGCCAGGATTGCGTATTAGGGGGGAGCACAAATATAAATAAATAAAATTTAAATACTAATGTTATAAAATGAAAAATTAAAGTAATCTAACTAAAATATTTGTATTGACATCTTATTTTTAGAATTATTCTTATATGACATAGCTAACAATTCACCGGTCGTTTTCCTTTTTATTAGATAATTATCCATGATTGTTAAATGTTATACTAGTTAATATAAAATGAACTAAAATTATCACTTAAAAAATATCAATTATGAGGATTTTGGATCTAAATTGTGCTCCAACAGTTTCCCCAAAATTATCTCCAAAATGGAGAAAGTATGAGAGAGAAGAGTTTTTTTCTCCAAATATAGAGATTACCCCAAAAAATGATTAATAAGTTAGAGGACCGATAGAAAGCTTTGAAAACAAATATGAAATATGTAGAGAGAGAAAATTTTAATAAGTGAATGGAATTTTCAATATTATAATTAATGTTGGATTCTTTAAAATGGGAAATCAGTTGGAGATGAATATATATATATATAGAGAGAGAGAGAGAGACTCTTTCAAATAGAAACTTTTTATTAGTACAAACTATGCAACCCAATGGTATTTTTGTCTATTTACAAATTTCGTATTTTTAGGAAATAACCAACTTCCTTAATTATCTCCCCTCTCTCTCTCTCTCTCTCTCTCTCACACACACACACACACACACACACGATCCCCTGTCATCATCCACTTCCGGGCTCCGACGACATCCTCCCACTGGCGGCGACCTCCTCCCACTCCGGCGACCTCCACCATTTCCGGCGAGTTTCATATGAGAAAGAACATAAGAAACTTCAAAATTTTCACGATTCATACGAGAAAAAACATATGAAACTTCAAAAATATATGATTATTTCGAAAAAAAAATATGAATATTCATATAGGAGAAATATATGAAACTTAAAAATTCGGTTATTTATACGAGAGAAAAAAATATGAAACCATTTTATGAAAAAAATTGAAATCGTTAATGAAAATATATGAAGTTATATAAAAATATATGATTATTACAAAATTTTCACGTTTCATATGAGAAAAAACATATGAACCCATTAATGAAAATGCAGAAAACCCACTGGAGTTTAGAAAGATTCGCTGGAGTTTGGTATCCTTTTCGATTTCACTTTCTTGTTCATCATGGTGGCCGGAACTTTTGAGAGAGAGAGACGGGTTCACTTTCTTGTTCATCATTGTGGCCGGATTCTTGTTCATCATGGCGGCCGGATTTTTGAGAAAGAGAAAGACGGCGACCGGAATTTTAAGAGAGAAAGAAAGAGATGTTGGCTGAATTTTTGAGAGGAGAGAGATATTAGGTAAAAATGGAGAAAATTAAAGAGATAATAACCATAGTTAGATTAATTTAAATTAATTAATAAATTTAAATTTTAAAAATTGTTAAAATTATTCCCAAACTGCCATTTTCCTACTTTTTTAATAAATCTAAATCCTAAAAATTCTTAACCGTTAATTAAAAATTCGCATGGTCTAGATGAGTTTGTAAGTTTGCATGGTTTAAAAAGTTTGCAAATGATTGTCCCTCCACATATATATATATATATATATATATATATATATATATATATATTGTAGATTTTGACTTTTGGTTCTCCATTTTGAAGAAATTTTGGGGAAGTTGTTGGATATGTTCTAAATTTGCCCGATTTTTCATTTTGTCATGTTATTTTCATGAATGAAATGATGATTAATAGTGGTGGTTTTTTGTTCATTTGTGTTTGTTCGTTTATGTTTATTTTATGTTTGTACTTTTTGTTCGTTTAGAATATTAATGAACGAACATAAATGAACAAGTACAAACATATTTTTTTAACGAACGCTCATGAACACAAAAATTGCAGTTCATGTTTGTTCATTTGTTCGGTTAAGTTAAATTTACGAACACGATAAAGCATCAGCTCGTGCTCGTGTTTGTTCGGTTTGTTTACAGCGCTAGTTGCTATCTGATAGCGGAAAATCGTATAGGTCCATAAAGTGGCCACCTGTGTTGCCATAGTGGCGGTGCAACTACACACCGGGCACTATGATCGCTATTAAGTAATAAAGTGGTAGAGTACCAAGATCGTTTCCACAAAGACTAGTCAACTAAGAATCAGAGACATTCATAAACTTCTAGTGCTTGTTTGAGGTTTGAGAACAATATCAACATTTGTGAGTTTTGAGTTATGCTAAATAACGATTAAAGTAATCAAATAGTTAAAGATAGGATGTGGAAGATAGATGTAGTAACAATATGGTCAAAAACAATTGTTAGTCCCAAAGAAGTAAACAGGTATTGTAGAAGGGGGGGGGGGGGTTGAATACAATACTACAAAATTACTTAATTTTAATTCTTTTATTGATAATGAATATCAAGAATTACACAAAGAGAAAATAAAGATTGTTGCGGAATAAGAATAGTTAAGAACTACTCTAAACAATCTAACACTTAGAAGATATTAAGAACACAAAGACTTAAACCTTAAGAAAATGAAAGACAACTATCAACCTGCTTGAAATCTTGTGAATGCCAAAACTTGAGCTGAAAGCGTAAGTAGCAAGTGCTACTTCCATCCTTTATATACTATCCAATGTAATGAGTGCAAAGGACAAGTAGGAGTAAAGGCTTTGGTGGTTGAGAGGTTGACAATAAATTATAAGATATTTGATGTGACTTGTCACAATACAAAAGGTAGATTTTGTACTATGAAAGTACAATATCAATTATAAAATATTCAAGGGACAATCTTTTTGAGATCTATTAGAAAATAAACATCTAATCAAATTAAGACTAAATGTAAATCTTCTAAAGGAAGAAAGAAGCTTCCATTCCCATTGTCAGAAGATCATTGGGAAAGAGGAAGTATGTTAAATCATGAGGATTTAACATAAATGCTTGTACTAGATAAAGAAGCAATCTGTACGAGGAAAGTTACCGAAAGAGAGATTCGGTAACTTAAGTATGTGCCGAAGGAGGAACTCGACACAGAAGGGATGAATGCCGAACAGTAAATCGGCAAGGACAAGAGTTGCCAATATAGAAATCGGCACATGTATGATCTGCCGAATTGAAATCGGCAGACTATGCTTAGTTCACTTTTGAAGTCCATCTCAATCCGCATTGTAGACTTCCTTCATGTTGAATTCGGTTTATCTTCGACTCACCGATCTGTTAAACTAACTAAGCTATTACAAAGAACCATAAATCAAATTACAAGGTTCAATCATCAATAAAGACTAAGGAGAGGTTATCTTTAAAGCTTAGATGATCCAACAACAAGTGGTACAAAACATCCATGGAAGCCCCTTTCTCTCGAAAGTGAATTTCCACAGAGAGTGGCCACTTGTTCCCACAAAGTTGCCACTATTGCCGACTCAAGACTTGTCGATTTAACTAAGTAAACCTCTAAGGATTTTAGTTCCACTAGTATGGATATAAATGCCTAAATCTCTTTGTGACACCCATATCGACCGACATTTTGAACCATAGTTAGAATCATGCAAAAACCCGTATCTCTACGTGGTTATAAAAGACTCTCTCAAATCTTCTTGCATCACTCAAGCCGTATTTCCGGATCCGCCCATCTCTGGGTCTAAGATCTAATATTAACACTTACAAGTGATCGGATTGTCTGTGTTGAGTTAAAGTCCCGACTCAAGTGACCAAGTCTAAGAGTTAGCAATGATGGCAACACCCAAGTGTTGCCTACTAGTCTTAGCCTTGACTCATACCCACACCCAAAGGGGTCTTTAGTTCATGATAAAAGTAAAAGACATGGAAGAAGAAGAAAGATACATAAACATAACTTGCATAAACGAAAGTAAAAAGTTATCACCACTTATGTCGCCACAGTGGTGGTGATGTTACAAGAAAATTAAATGCAACTACAACTAATAACTCAATGAGAGAACGAGAAGTAAATGCTAAACTCCAGATATGAGAGACTTCTCTTGGAATTGATGATCTCCAATGGTGCCCCAAAGTCTCCTTCTATAGTGCTTTTAAAGAGAAAAGGGTGATGTGACAAATCCTAAAAAGCTACTTTAAGGAAGAGTGTTGAAGCTTCATTTGACTTCCAAAATTTGTCTTTTTCCTTGATTATTTCTGTGAAAGCTCAGGTTCTCTTTTCTTCTATTTCAAAAATCACATTACCATAAATGTCCAAGGCTTATCCAAACTTCCAGCCCACTGTCGCCACTATGGTGACCAAAGTGGCCACTTTGTTGCACAAAAAGTTAGAAAAATCGAATTTTTGCATCTTTGAAACTTCATCACTATGTTGGAACATATTAGACCAAATGAAGGAGGAAGAGGGTAAAATGAGAAAGAATGTGGTAAAAACAAATAGAAAAAGAACGAAAATAACTCTCAAGGATAGATAGTTATCACTCTCGCCTCCACACCCTTTGTGGAGTATGCCCTAATCACTTATTCACACTCGCCTCTACCGACCCATCCATCTTCAATATTCACCTATTGGATCTTATGTAACATCCTCAAATTTGGAAAGAGCAATTAATTTAAAACTTTCAATAATACCTCAAGGAAAGAGAAAATCTCTTACAACAAGTCCATACTTGAAATACTATTCTAGGTTTAACCATCAACAGAATAAATAAAGTCTTACACAAAGACTAATTAAAGGTCAGGTGTTACTAAACCCATCAATTATTGCTATCTCCAAATGTGCAGAAGGCTTTACCCAAGCTATTCTCGCTTGTGCACATAACTAGCACTTATCTCTCTACAAAGTCGCTAGTACCATTTCTCAACCAGAACCCCCATTTGCTCGTTTTCAAAACACAAAAACACACACACACACAATTTGGAGAAGCGATTTTTAGGGTTTTGGGCTACTTTCTTCCTCTTGCTACCTTAGAGCATTTATTGCAAAGCTTTTGGGTGGTTACACTTCATTTATTGAGCTTCAACCTACCTTGGGGAGCATTTGTTGGAGTGGATTCACAAGATTCAAGTTCTATCACTTCCATCCAACTTCTAGGGTAGTTGAGGTAGCTAATGGAGACCAAGTGATTATCCGAGATTGTTATTGTGACTGCATTCTAGAGATTGATGGTAACCCTTTTGGAGTAGACTTACTACCTATGGCAATAGGTGGGTTCGACGTAGTCATAGGCATGGATTGGTTGACGATGCATAAGGCCGACATCTTTTGCTCCAAAAAGATGATCCAAGTGCCTTTGCCGGGAAGCGGTGTAGTCACCATCTACGGGGAGAAAGGGAATAGAAGTAACCCTATCATCTCCTCACTTAAGGCTCGTAAATTTCTAGAAAAGGGTTACCCTTCGTATCTGGCTTAGGTGGTGGACGCAAGGAAGGAGAAGAAGTCGGTGGAAGATATGAAGGTCGTGCAAGAGTATCCGGACGTCTTTTCGGAAGACTTACCCGGGTTACCGCCGAAATGTCAAGTGGAGTTCCAAATCGACCTCACTCCGGGAGCGGTTCCGATAGCCCGTGCTCCCTACCGATTGGCCCCGACAGAAATGAAAGAGATGATGACGCAACTTCAAGAGCTGTTGGAGAAGGGTTTCATCCGGCCAAGCTCATCACCTTAGGGAGCACCGGTTTTATTTGTGAAGAAGAAGGATGGATCCATGCAGATGTGTATCGACTACCGTGAGTTGAACAAAGTCACGGTAAAGAACAAGTATCCTCTACCTCGCATCGACGATCTTTTTGATCAACTCCAAGGCGCGGGATGCTTCTCAAAGATTGATCTTCGGTTCGGGTATCATCAAGTGAGAGTGAAGAAGGAAGACATTCCGAAGACGACTTTCTAGACGCGGTACGGTCACTATGAGTTCTTGGTGATGCCTTTCGGCTTGACCAACGCTCCGACCGTATTCATGGACTTGATGAACTGCGTGTGTCGCCCATTCTTGGACAAATCCGTGATCGTCTTCATCGACGATATTCTAATTTATTCAAAGGACGAGTCCGAGCATGGGAAACAATTACGGAAAGTGTTGGAGGTCCTAAGAAGGGAGAAGTTGTTTGCAAAGTTCTCGAAGTGCGAATTCTGGCTCCAAGAAGTGCAATTTTTGGGGCATGTGGTGTCTAAAGATGGAGTGAAGGTAGACCCGACAAAGATCGAGGCGATGATGAGTTGGGAGCCGCCAACGAGTCCTACGGAGATTCGAAGTTTCTTGGGTTTGGCGGGCTATTATAGATGTTTCATCCAAGATTTCTCCAAAATAGCTACGCCGCTCACCTCGCTCACAAGAAAGAACGTCAAGTTTCTTTGGACCGATGTGCAAGATCGAGCTTTCCAAATGCTCAAGAAAAGATTGTGCGAAGCTCCGATCTTATCCTTACCCGAGGGATCGGAAGACTTCGTAGTGTATAGTGACGCTTCCAAGATGGGGCTTGGGTGCGTACTAATGCAACGGGGGAAAGTAATAGCATATGCGTCATGGCAACTTAAGGATCATGAGAAGAACTATACGACTCATGACTTGGAATTGGCGGCGGTGGTTTTTGCGTTGACGTTGTGGCAACACTACCTATATGGGACGAAATGTGCTCTTTTCATGGACCACAAGAGTCTTAAGTACATCTTCGATAAAAAAGAACTCAATATGCGACAAAGAAGGTGGCTTGAGTTATTAAAGGACTATGATTGTGGATTACTCTACCATCCCGGTAAAGCCAACGTGGTGGCGGATGCGTTGAGCCGAAGGAGTTATGAAGGCGGTGTTAAGTTGTCACTCACGAGAATCGATGTGGTATCGAGTCTCTTGGGAAACATCAGGACGAGTCAGATGGAAGCACTCAAGGAAGATAATCTCAAATCCGAAGTCATGGTGAAGCAAAGTGGACTTTTGATGGAAGATAGTTGGGGACTTAAACTCTTCCAAGGGCGAATTTTGGTGCCAAAGTTTGGTGGAAATCGGGAATTACTCCTTAAAGAAGCCCATAAGTCGAAATATTCTATACATCCTGGTAACACCAAGATGTATAGAGACTAGGGGTGTACATAAAACCGTCAACCCGCGAAACCCAACCAACCCAACCCGCTCCTAACCCAATTAAACTCAACCCGCGAAACCGCCAAACCGCTAATTAGAAGGGTTGAAATTGGGTTAGGAAAACTCAACCCAACCCAAACCGCCAACCCGCCGCTATTTTTTTTATAAAATTATATTATATATATATATATATGCAGTTTATTCACAACCCAAATTAACTTTAAGACTTATGGATTATAATTTATAATTGGATGATTGTAATTAGAGCTGTAAACGAACCGAACGTTCAGTGAACCGTTCGTGAACCGTTTGGCGGGAAGTTCGTTTATGTTCGTTCATTTAAAAAATGAACGAACATAAACACATTTTTTTGTTCGTTTAGTTAAATAAACGAACATGAACAATGGTCTCGTTTGTTCATTTATGTTCGTGAACGTTCGTTCATTTATGTTCGTTCGTTTGCATTCGTTTATGTTTGTTTACGTTTGTTTATGTTCGTTTACGTTTGTTTATTTTTGTTTATTATATAAATATATTTATATACTGTGACATTAATATGTAAAATCATTAAGTAAATTGAATTTTTAGAATTCTCTTTTTATCGCTCATAAGTTTACACAGTTTTTCATTTTGTTATGTTAGTTTTTAGGAACATAATGATGAGTAATGGTGGTTTTTTTTGTTCATTTATGTTTGTTCGTTTATGTTCATTTAAATTTATTTATGTTCGTTCGTTTATGTTTGTTTAAGTATATTTGTGTTCATTTGTTTATGTCTGTTCAAGTCCATTTATGTTTGTTTAACATCTTAACGAACGAACATAAACGAACATAAACGTTTTCAATAACAATTACCATTCTAGTATCAAAATGGCACCATTCGAGGCGTTGTACGGGTGGAAATGCATAACCCCAGTCTGTTGGCTTGAAGCGGGCGAGAAGCAATTTGCCGGACCAAAAATCGTTCAAGAAACGACAGACAAAGTGAAAGAAATTAGAGAACGATTAAAGGCGGCCCAAGACCGACAGAAGAGCTATGCGGATAAGAAGAGAAGACCGGTAGAAATTTCAGGTGGGCGATCGTGTCATGCTGAAAGTATCTCCATGGAAGGGGATTATCCGGTTCGGGAAGCGCGGGAAACTTAGTCCCCGTTTCCTTGGCCCCTTTGCCATCTTGGAAAAGATTGGACTTCAAGCGTACCGGTTTGATTTGCCACTGGAGATGGAGGGAATACATCCTACATTCCACATGTGTTATCTTCGGAAGTGCCTAGCCGAGGAGGAAAGTGTGATACCCTTAACGGAAATCCGAATAGATAATGGAAACTGTTGTGTGGAAGAACCGAAAGCGATTTTGGAAATGAAAGTGAAGAAGTTGCAGCATAAGGACGTGGTCATGGTCAAAGTCTAATAGAAGCACCATCGTAGTGCTAATGTCACTTAGGAGTCCAAAGAGGACTTGAGGAAGCGTTACCCTCAGTTGTTCGTATAAGCGTGATTTCCGAACGAAATCCTAATTAGGTGGGAAGGATTGTAACATCCGGTATTTTAGGTAACTATAGGATTTTGTTAGTATTATGTTTTCGTGCTTAGCAAAGTCGAACTTATATGCTTAATTGCTATTATTGGTTAAAAGTTGTTGTGGGTATTATTTAGAAAGTTTTGAATCAACCCTTTGTAAGTCAGTGAGTTACGCGACTTACGCTGCAGGTTGAAGGTCGCGGCACAAGCCGCGTAACCCAATGGAGTGCACCTCTCAGGGCACGCAGGCGACTTACGCCGAGGGGGCTAGGCGTAGCACAAGCCACGGGAGAACCTGCAGGTCTCCAAAACCCCCATTTGCTCGTTTTCAAAACACAAAAACACACACACACACACGATTTGGAGAAGCGATTTTTAGGGTTTTGGGCTACTTTCTTCCTCTTGCTACCTTAGAGCATTTATTGCAAAGCTTTTGGGTGGTTACACTTCATTTATTGAGCTTCAACCTACCTTGGGGAGCATTTGTTGGAGTGGGTTCACAAGATTCAAGTTCTATCACTTCCATCCAACTTTTAGGGTTTTCATCTTTTCTAGGTTTTAATCAAAAACCTAGATTGTGAGTTTACTAACCCTCTTGTTAAAACTAGATACACATCATAACCTACTACTTGTTATCATCTTGCATCATACTTGAAATGTTCACATTAAAAGCTCAAGTATTTGGGGGTTTTCCTTATGAATACATGTTTATATGTAACATGCTTTGTTTTATTGGGAAATGTATATATGTATCTTGTGATGGTGATGATATCTTATTTGGGACACCCTTGATGGGTTAAAACTACATGATTAAATTGTGGTTATATTGGTCTTGTTATAGACTTTACCTTTAAATGGCTTAATATTATTGTACCCATGGTTGGTATGGAGTATATTATTGGTTATATTGTGCCTTGAGCCCTACTAATAAATTATGTTGGACGAACCAAGTCAGTAGACACTAGGAGGATGTAGTTTTGGGTGCCACCGTGTGGGTATGTACCTAGACCTCCGCCATTCGGGTTAATGCCATGGTTGTAGTCCTCGGATGTGTCGGGCCTTTCGGATGTCACTCATAGTAGTTGGCATCAAGGTATATCGACTATTTGGGTGGAACTTGATTGGTGCTATGGGTATCCCCTATTGACTCCACATTTAATGAACAATTGGTTAACTGTTGATAAGAATTGTATGTGGATATATATGTTATTCCTTGTATACGCTCACTAGGCTTTTTGGCCTAACACTTGTTTGGTATCTATGTGTATCTCAGGTTCTAGCGGTGCCGGTTCTAAGCAGACGTAGTTGCTTTGGGTGAGAGCTTGGGAAATTTTGTACTTGGACTTATGTTCTTGGAAAAGACGTTTGGGTTTATAGATAACACCCTTTTTGTAATCTATTTTCTAGATAGAGAAATTAGATTAGTCGGTTGTTATTTATTTATCCGTTAAATTACAACTGTAATTAAACAGGTTTGAATATTTTCCCATTTTTTGGAGGCTCTTGCTATGGAATTTTTATATACCACATGTCCGTTTTTTCGGATTTTTGTTATCCCTATTTTTAGGGTGTTACATTATGGGAGTTGTGTGACCTTGGAGTTTGGGGATAATTGTCTATCTGTAAAATGTGATGGTATGTTTTTGGTGAAACGCCAGACCGATGCGTTGTTTAAGGGGAAGTTTGAGAACCCTTACAAATGTTGTGTTTGTGTCAGCTTGAGGAACAAAATTGTTGTTATGTTGAATTGGACCAAACTAATGTTAAGAATTTCGTCAAAGAAAGGACGATAAATCCTTCATGGTATTATTATTGGATGAATTGGTGTGAACGTCGTGGTGGACCTTGAGTAGAAATCGATTGTTGAGGAAACTTTGACTTGTCGAATTCAGAAGTATTCAAGGGTAAAGTTCACTTTGGGTACCCTTGGGGGAAATGATTGGTCAAGGTCGTAAGTTACTTTGGAGGTAATATGTTCAATCTAAGGTTGGGAGGCAACCGAAATTTTATGATAGGAAAATGATTTGATAAGAACTCGATGTTCATTCCGTCATCGGTAAGGTATATTGAACCTTTGAATTAAGTTTGTGACGGCTCGTTAAGAGAAATATAGTGACAACCTTAAATGGGAGGTAATCAGTTTCGTATAGGAGGCAAAGTATCGTGAAGGCATCCCTTTTGGATAGAGAACCAAATGGTCTCGCTGAATACGACATTTGGGTGTTTGGTCGGTGCCAGATTTCGAGGACGAAATATCTTTTAAGGTTGGGAGGATTATAACACCCGTAATTTTGGAAATTCCCTTGATGGTAATACGGGAGTCGTTTGACTCTTGGAATGTAAAGATATTGAAAAATCAAGTATATTTTATAATTGAACCATCGGGAATTGAATCGGGCGCAAAAAACGCAAGAAACGGGGGATTTCGGAGGACCCGTGGGTTGGTGGGCGACCCTAGGCCGCGACCTAAGGGGACGTAACTCGCTGAAGTGGTGCTGAGGAAGCGCGCGGTTTACCCCGCGACTTCCAAGCCCCAAGCTAAACCACGGGGACCGACCTGAGGGTTTTTAACCCGATTTATTGGGATCTAACTTCATCCTCTCATAACTTTCTCCTTCTAAATCCGATTTTGGTGATTCTTGAACCTAGAGTCTTGTCTTTTGGAGCTTTTCAAGTAGAGATAGAAAGGGGTTGAAGATATTGGGTGAATCCAAGTCTTTTTGATCGAGGTAACCTACTCATCTCTTCATCTAAAAAGTTAGAGTTGGTGTTCTCCATCTTCTTTTGTATTCTTAAGGTTTGGTGAATCTTTGTGAATGTTGTGGTAAGGAAACCTTGGAGCTAGTGGAAGGATTCAAGATCTCATCTAAGAAGATTCAAGTTTTTGGGGGTAAAATTTAGATTTAGCCTAAATCTAGCAAGGTGAGTTCAAGTTGATTTGTGAAAACGTTGTACATGCCAAAAATGTCTATTTTAGAGTATTTATGTGTTTTACATAATTATTATAAAATGTTGAAAGCTATGATGAGTTTTGCTACTTGAACAAGTAAGATTTTATAAATCTTAGAAAAACCATATTTGGGATTTTTAGGCATTTTGATAAACAAGGCATAAATGAAAGGGTTTTGTTGATTTATTGCATAAATGAGATTATTTGGTAAAAAGACATTTCTAGTGTTTGTTTTGGAGAAATGCTTAATTTTGTGTTATGGGACGTTTTGAAGGAGTAAATGGTATAACATCATTTGGAAAGTAATTTGTCCCAATCTAAATTGTATTGGAATTTATTCATGTACTTTGGGGCGTGTGTTTGCATAATGTGAGTCAATTGTGTTTTATTATTTGGGACCGTTCTTTGTTGGTCAAAAAGGGTTTTGAGCACTTTAGCTCGGTATTGACTTAAAAGAGTCTTGGGGACAATTGTCCGGTTTTAGTGGCTCAGTGTAGAGCCCAGTTATGATTTACATACCAATGGACCTTGTTGCATATGGATGTAGATTACATGCTCGGGTGCGTTGGTTATTTAGGTATAGGCATGTAATGTTAGACTGTGTTGCATTAGATCCATAAGCACCTAAGTTAGTCTGTTTTGGATGGTCAATTGGGTATTGCGGGGTTGAACTCCGGTACCCATGTTTTACGACCGGAAACTTTACAAGTAGGCATTGGAGGGTTGAGTCTGGAGGTTCTACCGGGGAGGTAGGCACTAGGACCTCCGCCGCTTGAAGTAATGTCTGGGAGGTAGTCTTTATGTGTGTCGGGCATTCGGGGTGGAGTTCTTTGTAATGTTCATCAAGGTCAACCGTCTCTTAAGGTGTAACTTGTTAAGAAGTCATAGGGACACTTAGGCTTTTATGTCATGATGTGTCATGCGATTAACGTTGCAAGAGTGGCATACTTTTGTGTTCCTCCACTCTCAACGGATACAGGTCTCCTCCGTCGTCGGCCAACTGTATCTTATATGTTGACGTCTTACTATTATCATTGGTTTTATGTAGATGACAGTGAATGAGGGCCTTAATATTGGATCTTCTTCCACGCATGTTAAGGTTTGAATGATGTATGTCATCCCCATGTTTTGATACTTGGTTTCCTTTCATTTTATGGTCGCGTGAGTATTGGGCCTAGTGTCCATGTTTTCGGATGTATTGCATATGTGGGTTTAGACAATGATTTATGGGTTATGTATCTTGCCCCACCCGCGCTTGGGTGTTTTGGGATGCAATGCTTTATCCACATTTCTTAAATGAGAGTCAATTCATATTATCGTTTCGAGTAAGTTTGGGTTGCATCATTTTATAAAGATGTTTTGTGTTCAGATGTCCACCTTTGAAAAATGCATGACATTGGAAAAGAGTCGTCTCCAAGTTTAAATTAAATCATTTGAAAGATTATGAATTTAATTGGGATTCATTCCTTTAAAGATATATTTGTTCATGTAAAACTCTTGAACTCCCTAGGCGTTAGCCTAACCTTTTTATTTGTCGGCATGTGCAACAGGTTTCGTTTGAAAATAGTTCTAGTGACACTATGAAGAGGGAAGTGCTAATTGTGTGCTCGTGAAGTGAGTAGCTTGGTGAAGTCTTCCGCGTTAGTTTTGTGAAGAGCAACTTGAATTGGGGTTATATAGCAACCGACTTCGGTTTAGTCCTTGTATCTTATTGGAGTTTATATTTGTCGAGGTTAACTATAGAATTCTATATTGAGGTGTATTGAGTTTTGAATAGTAAGAGGAAGCTTTGTCCCTCATTTGATGTTATATTGAAATTTTAAATTAGTTGCTCTTACCAAATTTGTGGGTGTTACATCATATATTGTTTTATCTTCTTTAAGCTTTTAGATAGGAATTTTTGGGCATGGATATCTTTCTACCAAGATTTTGCTTTTGCTTTTGTCTTCTCTTTGTCGTTCAGCATAGTGGCGAACAAAGTGACCACTTTCTGCAGTCCAACATTTAACCCAAAAATGATGCGTTCAACCATCAAAACACAAATTTTTATCCTTAACACCTCCAAATGAAAATAAGTAAATAAAAAGGAGAAACATGAACACATAAAGTGTAACACCCTAAAATTTAGAGTAAGTTTAAAATTTGAAAATTTGGCAATATGACGTTTATAAATGGAGAAAACCACCCAAACGGGTAAATGTAAAATAGTGTTTACAAAACCTGTAGAAGAATATAAAATTGACAACAAACTAATCTAAACAAGTTACATCTAGATTACATTAGTTGTCAACCCAATTCCCAAAAATATTAAGTCTTTCGTACGCCATGACTCCAAAGTTTCTATCATCTCAAAAATGCCTCAAGCACTCACACTCATCCCTCAAACTTTGGGCGACCCACCGCTAAGGGAACAATGCTTGGTTTAGGTAAACCCTAGAAACCAATAAACCTTCAAAAATGGTAGCAACCTTGACCTTGAACCCTAGGTTAAGAATGTTGAAGAAGATGATGGAGTGGCCCCCTGAAATCTAAGTATTAAATGTATTAGGTGAAGCTAGGGTTTGGAATTTAATGAGAGAAAACGAGACAGAACAAGAGAGTTTTTGGTAGGTGAAGTGGTTCAATGAAAAGAGCTGGACAAAACAGGCATTTAAGCCTCTGGCCCATGCGACAGTGCCATGCGATTGTGCCAGGGGCACTCTCGCATGGCATAATCACCCGAGAAGTACCGTAAGTCGGCCCCTCCCCACGATTGTGACACGATGACAATGCCATTGTCACTCTCGTGGGTCACTCTCGCCAACTTTGTACCGTGAGCACCAAGACCCCCACGACTATGCCTTGGCGACAGTGACACTGTCACAGTCGCCTGGCAAGGTCTCTCACCCCATCCAACGCTTCGAAGTTCGATTATCTTAGGTAACGAAAGTTGTCTTTAACCATATTAAATCATAATGGAAAGCTCATGAGACCAAAACTAGATAGATTATGGGAAAGGTAACAGAAAATCTGACATACCAAAATACGGGTGTTACATAAAGGGAAAACACACACAACAATAGAAGAAAAACACACACAAACAATGTGTAAATAACACTCAAAATGAGAGTTATAAGTCATATTAGCTACTTTTTTTGTTTTCATAAAAACTGTTAAAACATGCTCTTAAACCCCAATTTGTGTTATAAAAGCAATTTTCTTTTTAAAGCATAAAACAAATCTTTTGAGTTCGAGCTTTTAAACGGGTTAATTGAGCTTAAGTCAGTACACAAGTTAATTGATCCTGAATAAACGATATTATAAATCTTGAATTTGTAGTCATAACATATAACTTAAAAGTTGTTAATTAAGTATCAATCTCATATATTATGTGAAAAAAAATTATTCGAAGTTATTATTATTTTTTTCAAGTCTGAGTATAACCAAGAGTGGACCTATTCATGTCTGAGGAGGTTCGGCCCGTGCGCTCGCTTAATTGAATTTCACAAGTGAAACTTTTTTGGGGTATGAAAGGTGCATCCGCTAAACCTTAAAGCGGTGCTCTGGGATATTAAAAAAATACAAGGAACATCATCCAAAACCCCCAAAAAGTCCCTTGAAATCAACCAAAAAACCGAAAAGGTCTCTCAAAATCAACCAAAAAACTTTTAGCAAATCCCTGAAAATGGTAGAATTCAGCTAAAAACAAATAGGACGACTTTACAGGCCTTCGATCCACTTTAAAGATATACCCGTTCGGCAAAAATCCGGGGTCCGCCAAATGAGTCTACCAACCATCCACGTCAATTTGGATACAATTCTTTGCCCAAGATGTAATGAAGATTCCTAGATGATTTGCGAATTGCTCGATTGCTAGAAAGGTCTGGGTTTTGTTTCGAAAATGGTGGAGCGTTGATGCTGATTTTGGTTACTTCATGTCCGAGATTCTAAATTCCAAGAGGACTATTCCTTCTCTCCGTGGTTAATCAGGTCCTACATGCTTCCATTTACGCTACTTGCTTTGGAGCCACAAATATAACACAATCTTCGGAAACAAGTCGGACTCTAACAAGATGCTATTTGTAGTGATGCAAGTTCGAATTTTCGAATGGTTGTCTAGAGAAATGATCAGGAAAGGAAACATTTCTTGGGTGTTGCATTTCGAGAATCCATCTCGTCTCTTCCTCAATGGATGAGTTGCCCTTACGTTAGGGGTGCTCAAAAAACCGATCAACCCCACCAACCCGGCCAACCCAACCGAAAAAACCCGAAACTAATCAACCCGAGGTAACCTGCCATATAATCGATACAAAGTTAGGGCGAACCGAATCTATTGGGTTGAAATTGGGTTAGGACCAAAGTAACCCGACCAACCCGATGAAAGCTTTAGCGGCTTCTCAAATTATTTGTCTTTAATATGTATAGGTTACCAAAAACGACTCATAAACAATGAACAATGAAACTCAGAAGAGGACATTATAAGAAAGTTATATGTAATACCTAAATATTTGATGAACGCGTATATTGTTTTGAATGATTGATCGTATGTCAAAGGAAGGTTTCATTTATTTTTTATGTTCTCAATGTTGATTTTATTTTGTTCAAACACAACCTGACCAACCCGACCAACTGTTGGGTTGGTCGGGTTGGATTGCATTTTTGTTTGGGTTAGGTTGGTTGAAAAATTTCAACCCGCCAACATTGGATTGGGTTGTTCAAAACGAAATGCACTGCTCAACCCAACCCATGAGCACATCTACCTCACGTCATGCTTCGTCCGGGCCTTTTCAGTGTTTTGCCTCTAGCTCGATCATTTGATTGTTTGTGTTTTTCCTTTAATCTTATTTACTGTGCCTCACAGTATTCTAAGGCTTTTCTTCCTTGTATTACTCCTTTTTATTTTTAATAATATGCTGCCTAAAAAATAAAAATAAATAAAACCATCCACATAACACATGACTCGTACAAGGGATGGACCAACTTAATTAACATTTAAACACTTGTACCTCAAATCGAGGACTCCTTCATGGACCAAATTTCCCATAAATGACACATGATCTCACCTGTTTCACTGACCCATCCCCAAATATAGTAAACCAAACATTAATTATGAGAATATATATATATAGAGAGAGAGGAGGATCATGCGAGAAGTTAAATATTTTGCGAGAAGGCGAGAAGTGTTTAATCATATATGATTACACGACCTGTAGGTGTGTTTAATTATGTATGATTAAAAGTCTATGTATTACCAATATAACATGTGTTTAATCATATATGATTACGCTTGTGTATCATATATGATTAAACACTTCTCGCAAAATGTTTAGCTTCTCGTTTGAACTTGCCCCTATATATATATATATACATAATTCATCGACAACATTATGGTCTATCCAAATTATCATTTTTGATAAAACTGTTATGAAAGGTATTATGAAAAATGACCCTTGTTTTTTTAACGATATGTGTTTGTTTTTAATAAGTTAGATTATAGTTTATATCGACCATGTAATTTCTTGGTGTTCAATGGGGGTGGTTGGTGTTCACGTAGGACACATTCTGACCGAGTGATTGTAGATTTTTGTAAGATGCTTACGGCTGAGACTTGATGTTAGTGAAAGGAGAGTGACGGGTAGTTGGGAGGTCGACATCGCGTATTTAAACTAATGAACATGTAAGTTTTATATAGATGTCATTGGTTCAAAAAACTAAACCAAAGAAAAGGACAAAGACTGAATCCAAGTACAACCTAGGGAAGAATGAAGAGTCAAAAGGACAATGTCATTGGATCTGAGTAAGGTTATGATTGACATAATAAGTGATAATCTAGTTGTTGGTTAAAAAGTTTTGCTTATAAACAAGCAATTATTGGAAAACTAATTGACAAACTAGACAATTAGTTGACAATTTAAAAATGACCTAAACAGACATGATGATAAATTATTTGAAAAAAAATATAACGAACATAATTCAGAGGCAAAAAACATACGAAGCTTATGGAAATGATACTTGAAGTGGTTTTTCAAAAAACTAGCTTATGGTTGTCAAATAAAACCTAAAATTCCAGGCATCAAGTTTCATGAAAAATATCATGTAAGTGCATGGATTTGACGATAAAGAAAAACGTACTAATTAGACTTGCATGAATATGTATTATGTGTATTACATTATTTAATGAAGATGAGATGTGCACAATATTGAACGAAAGAACGACAAAAAATAAACCCATAAGAAACAACTCACTCAGGGTTCAAAATAACAACGTACATTCTTTGTACATAATACACAACATCATAAATATAACAAGTATATATATAATATAGCATACCACCAATATTTTTGCAAATTTACCCTTTTTTGGCTTTATTAATTTAATTAAAACCCAAACCTAGGATAAAAATTTAGAAAGAGTGGTTTTAAACAAGTGCTCAGATATGATACGGTTGGTTTTCTCTGAAGGATGGAAAGAATCCCAGAAAACATATCTATTGGCATCGGAGCAAGTGAACGGATTATATTGATCACACATATATCCCATCTCGAATAGTCCTGTTGAACAACATGCTATTGCTGCCGTCTCAAATCCTGTCAAAGTTTCAACAACAATTATTTATCTTATTATTTTTTGGGATTTTAACAAGCCGAAATCCGAATTAAATACTGACTTTTTTCTGGTTTCACTGTGTACGACGAAAATCATGTATACAGTTGGGAAGATAGTTACACTTGTTGTGCAAACGTTTGAATGCAAGGCTTCCACAATTTAATGTTACTTTTGTCATAAAGTGGCATGCATTTGCCACCAACAATATTTAATGCACCTACTTATAATTTTAAATAAAATTAATGGTGTATTATTTGATGTATTAAAAATGTTTTTTTATATAAAAAAACATATATTTAAGCATATTTGTTTTAGGACATTATTGATGAACATATTACTTTTGTACACCAAACACAATTTCTATAATATTCTTTTATATGAAACATCATATTTATTATTATTTTTGTAGTTAAATAACAAATTTTTACGTACCGTTTAACAATAAATTTGGTGTAAAAATATATGTAAACTATTCTGTTTCATACAAAAGAAATGGTGTTGGAAATGTATCTTTTCCACAAAAAATTACACCGTTTTGACATAAAAATGATTATAATGGTCGAATATATTGTTATCAAGTCCGCCAAACAAAAAAAAATACACACACAAGTTTGCAAAAAAAAAACAATGTTTTTACCTCTTAATTAATACACAAAGTTGTATAAAGAACATATCGAACCGTTCTTCATAATCTATACTATATTATAAAGATGACATAAAAACTCTTAAAAACAAGTCTTAAAGCTTAATGTACTGCTATTTAATGCTAATTACTTAAAAAACAACCATTAAAGCTGTATGTACTACATTTAATGCTATTTATTAATTTTCAATCATTATCTCTAACCATTTTAACTCTCCTAAAATCATTTCCCAATTTAACTTTCCTAAAATAACTCTCAGCATAATTAAATATATAATAAAAATCAAATTTTAAATATAAAATTATAAAATATAATTAAAAAAATCTAACAAAATATTTTATAAAAAAATTATATTATTAAACCAAAATAAATTACATTATATTATTAAGTCTAAATTAAATAAATTATTATCACTCTCTCACAACCAACCAAAATCGTAATGTAAATCGACAAAAAAAAAAATGAAACATTAAAATCGTGATGTATCTAGCGGCATTGCGCGAGTACACTTCTAGTTATCATTCAAAACAAAAAGAAAAACTCAAAAATTGTCAAACAAAAGTTATATATTATTTTCAACACTTTTTTTTATTTTGAATATTATAACATTAACTATATTATTAAAAAAATTATACAATTGTTTGGCAAAAAAATCTAGTTTATCAGTTAGCTTATAAACTAGCTTTTTTCCTGATACGTGTTTGGATGACCATAAGCTAGCTTATTTAAAGTAGCGTTTTGAAAAACTAGCTTATAAGCTAGTTTGCCAAACAAACAACAAATCTTTACACAAACTTTTTATAAAATGATGGAAGTAATTTTTGTGCTCTCCAACTTTCTCTCTTCCAAAGTAAGTACAAAAATAATTAATGTATAGTTTTTTCTCTCCCCAATTAAATTTATCTAAAAGTTCTATTTTCTCTCCTTCTAAGAACATGGAACAAAAATTGAAGATTTTGTTGGAGTAAGAAAATTTTCCCAAATTTTAATATTTTTTTATTTTGGAGATTCAGCTGAGAATGCTTAATTTAAAAGGTTAGTGTTTTTTTTGCCACTTTAATTATTATTTTATTTTAGATAACCTAATAAGATTGACAATGGTGGTCTTTCAAAATATATATCTATACTATATTATAAATATGACATAAAAAACTTTTAAAAACAATTCTTAAAGCTTAATGTACCGTTATTTAATGTTAATTACTTAAAAACAACCATAAAAGCTGTATGTATTACATTTAATATTATTTATTAATTTTCAATCATTATCTCTAACAATTTTAACTCGCCTAAAATCATTTCCCACTTTAACTCCCCTAAAATAACTCTCAGCATATTTTAGATATAAAAAATCTAAAATATAATTAAACAAATTTATATAAAAAATCATTATCACTCTCTCACAACCATACAAAATCGTAATGTAAATCGACAAAAAACAGAAAATAAAATGAAACATTAAAATCGTGATGTATCTAGCTGCATTACGCGAGTACACTTCTAGTATATATATAAGATTGACAATGAAATTTCTAAAATGAAGAAAATAGAGATTTTGATTTTTTTTTTGGATAAATATTGATTAGTCTTCAAAATGAAAAAAGGGGAGAGAACACAAGATTCTTGAAAAAAAGTTGCAATTTTTTTTGAAAATCTGCAAATTTTGTTCTGGAGTATAGAGAATATTTATAAAATATCATTCAGAGAGAAAAAATTTTACTTACGCACTCATGTCTTTATAGAGTCTATATATAACTAACAGTGTTTTAGAAATTTCGTAGCACCGATGAACCAACGACGTGTTGGTTATGTCAAAACGGTTAAACGATCCAAATTCATAAGACTTAGGTGTCGTTTGTTTTTTAAGAGGTCTAAAGTCAGAAGTCTTGTTTTAGTTATGATTAATAAGAGGTTGTGTGTAAAAAAGTCTGAACGATTCAGACTTAAAAGCCATTAAGAGGTTTTTAAAAAAAAACAAACAACCCCTTATTGAAGCCATTAAGAGCATCTAGAACGTGGGTTTTTTTATTGGAGCTTTTTTCAAAACAATGGAAGTCCAAGCAAAAAAAAACAAGTTTATTGAAAGCTTGTAACTGCAAATTGTTTTTTTTTGGGTCAGCTTTTCTCACAAGCTTAGTCGTAAAAAAGTTCTCCAAAAAACTATTATGGATTATCACAACAGTTTCCCTAAAATTTCTTCAAAATGAAAAACCAAAAGTCAAAATTTTCAAAAAAATTTACCACCATCTTCCCCATTTTAAAGATAAATCATTGATTATATTATTAAAATATTATATATATTTAATAAAATATTATTTCTCTCACCTAAACAATTGATTTCAAAGTTTTTCATTGGTGGAATGTAATAAAAATAATTTCTCTCTTCGTAATCATTTTTGGGGATACTACAAATTTGGAGAAAAATGTATTCTCTCTCCTACTTTCTCCATTTTGGAGGAAGTTTTGGAAAAGCTGTTGGAGTTCATTTTACACCCAAAATCTTCATTTTCTCCAAAATGGAGAAGCGGTTGGAGATGCTTTTAAAGCATTTCCAATAGCTTCACCAAAATGGGGATTTTGGGGATTTCTTGCTCCAATAAATTCCCCAAAACCTTTTCCAAAATGGAAAAAATATGAAATAGATGATGAAAATCTTCAAATTTGGTGATTACTTATAAGAGAGAAATAATTTTTTATTTCTTCTATCAATTAAATTGCTTTAAATTACATGTTTACGAGAAAGAAATAATATTTTATGAGTTGTATTAAATATTTTAATAATATAATTAATTGTGTAATCTCCAAAATAGAGAATATGTTGGGGATGAAGGTGATATTTTTTGGAAGTTTTTACTTTCTATTTTTCATTTTGGAGAAGCGGTTGGAGATGGTCTTAGCCATCCTAAATATCATTTTAGAGTTCTTTAAAAAAACATTCTTTCTAATTTTAATTCGTAATTTAAGTGAGCACAAATAAAAAGAGAAGCAAAAAGATTACCGAAAATGGAAGGTTTTCGGACAATTTGCTGGAAAATGGCATATGGATTAGAGAACAAGATTGTGCTCCCCGAAAGCTCGCCATTCAACCTCTTCACCATACCGTACAACTTCCCATTAAAGGCCAACGCCACCTTGTTATATTCATCGTTGCATGTATCTCCTTTCCCATTGATGAAACGGGTTGTTCGCTCCAGTGGCAAACAACCCATCGGAGGAAGACCTCCGAGGGAAATCTTGCGTGCGCCAAGGCCGTAGAGCTCCTTGATGAAGCCCTCGGCAATGGCAGCAAGATAATCTTGATACTGATTAACGCTGAATTGAGATTTTCTGTTGGGAAGTGTGTAGTAGTTCTCAAGGAAATCATTTGTGCCCATGCTTATAAGGTAAACTGCTTCAGATAGAATGGTATTGGCCTTTTGATCACCCAAATGGCCTCTTAGTTTCTTTTGGTAGTCCTTGTAGTATTCCAACTCCTTCCATAGAGGTATCACCGACTGTAATTGAAAAAAAAATCAATATCATCAATTAATATATTGTTTGAATATATCCGTTTGATAAATAGTCGGAATTAATTATACGAGCTTAATATATCCCACACAAAAAGTGGAATATGGGGGTATAATTGACACGAGAACAAACCAATCATGGTCGTTACCTTAAAACGTAAAGATATTGTTTCCGTTAAAAAACCTGACTTGAGAAAAATGTGAAAGAAAGAAAAAATACTTTGAAAATTTAATAAAAAAAAAAACTTGGGACCAGAATGTTTTATAGTATTAATATAGAGGAAAGTTCAAATGAGAATAACATAAATGTTGAAAAATATGATGTTAACAGTTTAAGGGAAATATAAGGTTTAATTTTATTAAGAAATGAAATTAATATGAAAAAAATTCACATGCCACCACTTCATTTCATTTCATTAATTAATGAATTAATGGTAGACAGGTGTACATATTCATGAATATGTCTTTACCTTTACTGATTGCCTATATTGAGTAATCTTTTTTATACGTTTGATGTAATTAATTACTAACAAAAATCACATATACAGAGAGGTATTTAAAAAAAAATAATAAAAATAACGATTTTTTGATGAACAAAGCATTAAATTATGCTTGTTCTTCTGTAAAACTTTATCACAATTTATTTTATAATTCACAAATAAATGTATATGCATGTAATTAAATAGGAAAATTTAATACGACTATTCATGTAATTTTTTATTTTCATTTCATCAAATTTACTGTAATTATCTTAAAATATATTGTAAATTTGAAGATAAATTGGTTTATAATGGAAACTGCATTATGCTATGAAGAAATTTCTAGAAACACATCGATTTTGCTGCAATTATCCGTTCAATCGTGATTCTTCATAGAGTTTATATGATCAATTTGAATGTGTAATCTGATAAACTTACAAGAACAGCAGATGTAGCATTGTCGTAACCTGTACCAGCAGACGCAAAACAAACTCCGGTAGCAAAATCCGACATATTATACGCCGGATCCAAGTAAGCCGGCACATACGGCCGCAAACCGAACGATTCCGATATAAAATCAGGCGGAACACGTCCATTCGAGAATCTTCCGGTAGCTTTTCCACCGAAAAAATCACGACCGTAGGGCTTGAAATTGCTTTTCAAAACCGTTTGGATTTGGTTGTTGTTGCCGGCATCTACAGAGGAGTCACCGAACACAATCACCGCCGGGATCTTGGCTCCGATTGTGTAGATTTGCATGAAGATCAAAGCAAAAACAATTAAAAACCCCATTTTGTATTGTAGGATAGTGAAAGTGAAGGAAGAATGGTTAGAAAAGAGTGAGAGTAGAGATGAATATATAAATACGAAGAGAGATGGGTCGGGTCGGGTTGGATGAAGGAGTTTGTTGATGATAATAAATGATCAAATGATATTTACGTTATGAGAGGGTAAATTTAATGGCCAATGGGGATTATTTAACAAACACAAAATTATATAATTGTCGTTTTCGTAAAAGAAATTTAAATTTATTTATATACAATAAACTTTATATTTGGTGAAACTTGAACTATTGATCTTTAAAAGCATTTTTAATAAATTTTTTAAAATTCAGAAAATGAAAATTTTAGACAAATTTTTGGTTCAAAAGATTCTTCAAAATCGATAAAGTAGAAAAGATAGTGTAAAATTCAGAGAGCTCCCCAAAATTAATCACCATAGAGCATCTCCAAAATGGAGAACCAAAAGTCAAAATCTCAAAAAAAATAAAATACATCTATCTCCAACAAATTCTCCATTTTGGAGAATCAAACATTAATTATAATATTATAATATTACATTGATATATTAAAATATTATTTTTCTCTCATAAATATCTACTTTCCAAGTTTTCTATTGGTGCTTTTAACTAGTAATCATTTTTGGGGTTATCTCCATATTTGAAGAAAATTTTTTTCTCTCTCTTATTTTCTCCATTTTGGGGATAGTTATGGAGAAGCTATTTGAGCAAAAATATAGCTTAAAATCTTCATTTTCCCTATTTTCTCCATTTTGAAGAAGCTGTTGGAAATGCTCTTAAGAGATATTTTTATTGTTCTGCACCGATAGAAAAACCTTGAAATTAAATATTTAAGAAAGAAATAGTATTTTATTAAATATATGAAATATTTCAATAATATAATAATCAATGTTGTAATTTTCAAAATAGAGAATTTGTTGAAGTTGACTGTATTTTTTTATAGAGATTTTGGGTTTTAATAGAATCTGTTGAAGATGTTTTGAGGAATCTACCGGTAACTTGGATATTGCTAGGTCAATAACCATTTGGCACGTTTTTTGTAATTTTTACATAAAATGGGTTGCAAGAGTGTGCAACATGTGGTGTAGGAGTTGAGTTAAGGGGTTTTCTTTCTTTAGACGATGAGTTGGGTTGGTGTATGCGTAACTGCACATGTCATATATGTCGTGAATGTGAGTGTGTGCTCGAGGGGAGGGACGATGCAATGTGGCACATGGCATTCTCAGTGACGCACGAGGTGCATCGAAGTATTGTGATAATATTTTAAACAGTGGCGGATTCAGAAATTTTTATGAATGGAGGCATATTTTTGTATTGTTTTTTTAAAGGGTGTCCTATGCATATTTATGGGTGTGAAAAAATTCAGAAACTAATAACTCGTCCGAACCAAAACGATTTCAAGTTATTCGGTTTTTGGCTTAAATATTTTACCAAATAAAGATAACTTATTGGGTTATTTTTAACTTTTTTGGTTAAATCAAGCATTATATGTACTATTTTATATTTAAGTATTTCGGCTAAGATGAAAGCATATGAACATATTACAAACTAATACAAAATTCAACTAATTTAAAGTAGACTAGATGGCTAGAGGAACAAACGATAAACCAATTTGTAATGAAACAATATGTTGACATTTCTCATCAAACAATATATAGCAAACTTAGGTGGCGTTTGAATTGCATAATGTTTTTTGATGGAATTGAATCTGTCAAAAGAATTTGACTTTGAAGAATTGGAATGAAATGTTGTCAGGTTTGACCACCTGTTTGGTTGACAAAATTGGAATATAATCTGTTAATGGAATTGGAATCTATCTGTTTGGTTCACAGAATTTAGCTTTGAATTGGAATGAAATGTTGACAAATGACCAAAATACCCTTTTTGATAAATCTAATTTTTCTAAACAAAAAATGCTTTAATAAAATAGCCATTAAAAATACTTTATTGTAATGGTAGTTCAGATTGGTGGTGGTCGGTGGTTGTAATAACCGGGTTAAAAGAAAAAGAATTAAAAGTTCGGGTGAGAAAAATGGAAAAGTTATTATAGAGGGGTCTAGAGTGAAAAGTGGGGAAATGAGGGATTAAACCCTAGGAATCAGTGCATTGGTGTGGCGGCTGTTAATTTTGGAAGGGAGAGGGAGAGCGAAGTGAATCGATCGGAAGGGAGGAAAAGAAGCAGTGAAATTGTGTTCTTCAATCTTCTAAGGTAAATTCTAACTCTATTCTCTCTATTATTAAGGGTTTAGCTTTTAATTTCTAAATATGTTAGTTGTTTGTCTGAGCTATCGTTTCTCCCATGGGTTTTCTGAGTTTGGTTTGGAGATTGGTAGAAAAAGACTTATATGATTAATGGATTTGGGTAAAATCGAGTTTATCAATTGAGTATTGATTTCTGAATTGAGTTGTACCAAGTTTTAATAATGAGACTGGAAGTTGTGTTTTGGTTTATCGTTTATTCTGGATTTCGATCGTTCGATTGGGCACCGGTCGACTTGGTGGTTCGGTTCTCGGGTTGGGCACCGGTTATGGATTGGCATCGGTCACCGAGGGGGAGGCCCGGTCGGTAAAGGGGGGAGGCCCCGGTCGGTGGGGGGGAGACCCCGGTCGGTGGGGGGGGGGGGGGGGAGGGAGACCCCGGTCGGCGAGGGGGGGGGGGACCCCGGTCGCAAGCTGTACACCGGGCGACCATCTCAGGCCCCGGTCCCCTGAGTCTGGGTGTGGGTCGAAGCCCACCTTATGCAATTAAAGATTTAATTTTGGTGTTGGGCCTGAATTATTGGGATGACCGGACCACCTTTCTTTTTAATGAAAGGTATTTGACTCAAGTTGGTATTTTGGTAGGTTAAGTAATTTTGAGATTAAGTGACGTTGGAATTATGGGGTTAAGATCAACCTTGTTACAATTAGAATGTTGAGAAAGTTCACCGATCAATACTTCCTTTATAGGTTTCGGTTCGAATCCTGGGAGTAGACGCCGGAATTAAGCTAAGGACGTCAGGTGAGTTTTTCTGAACTAAACCTTTTTGGTAACGAAAGCTTGTGAAGTTTAATTTTTAAACTTTGATTTATTTACGATGACATGATTATTATGAACTGATTTAAGTGTGTTATAAATTGTTGATGTTTTAAATGTATGCATACATTATTTGTGGAGATTGTGACCTAAGTCGGGGAGTGTGGCCCGCCTACTCGTACCGGGGAGTGTGACCCGTTTATGCCATTGGGGGTGTGTCCCAAAATTAAGGCAGTGCGAGCTAGACACATCGTTTTTGACGGTCGTGTGATCAGTAGCGTGTTTTACCTTTATGTGCTTATAAGTCTGTTGATTTAATTTTGCTGGAAAGTTATTTTGTTGCTTATCTGTTAGAGGGGACTCACTAGACCTATGGTCTAACCCTCGCTCTTTCAAAAATAAAAATCTTTTCAGGCAGACGTGATTTAGGAAGGGCAAAGAAGGGGAAAGAGAAGATGTAGCGAGATCAGATAGCAAACCGTTATTCTAGTTTCTTTTATTAATATCTCAGTTGTGAATAGGTTGCCTTTGCAAACCTTGAATTTTATTGTACGCTTGGAGCCGCTTTAGGTGTGGATCATATTAAAAATTTATTTGTTATCTTTGTGTTTTGGTTGGGTTGTTACAGTGGTGGTTTAGAACGATGGTTCAGATCGGATGTGGTAGGCGGTGGTTTAGATCGGTGGTGGTTGGTGGTGTTCACATCGACGATGGTTCAGAACGGTGGTGGTCGACGGGGGTACAGATCGATGATGGTTTAGATCTGTGGTGGTTGGTGGTCGACGGTGGTTCAGATCGACGATGGTTCAGATTGATGGTGGTGGTTGGCGGTGGTCGACGTTGGTTCAGAACGGTGGTGGTCGACGGGTGTTCAGATCGACAGTGGCCAGTGGTCGGTGATGGTTCAGATCAACGTTGGTCAGTGGTGGTCGATGGTGGTTCGGATCGGTAGTGATTGACGGTCGTTCAGATCGACGGTGGTCGGTGGTGGTTCTGATCGGCGGTGGTTTAGAGAAGGAACCGATGGAGACATGGTTTAATCAGATATGTTTTATATGATTAAGTTATATTGGATTGAGGGCATATGTGGTATTATGAAGGAAAAAAAAAGAACTTGATTCCATTAAAATACCTTGTAGTTGCTAGTAATGTTAAATCCCTCATTTGTGGAATTTAGAGATTCCTTCCGTGAAAAAGAATGAATCAAACAAAGAAATGGAATTTGGTCAATGGAATTCAATACTCCAATTTCATCAGATTCCTTCAAATTATGCGAACCAAACGCCACCTTAATGAAAGATAAATCAGAATAGTAGTCGGTAGCAAGAAACAGGGGCAAAGAAATTAGATTTAGCTAGAAATAAACTATATAGTAAAAAGCTAAAAAATCATAAATAAAAGGCAAGCCAACAGCAAACCTTAAATCAAAATAATAAATCAAAATAACAACTCAAGAACCCGAAACCAAATAACAAACCCAATTTAGTCCTAAATCAAATAACAGTTAACAAATAGAAAACTAATAATTAACAAGTATAAAACTAATAATTAACAAATAACAATGACACTACTAGAAAACTGGGTATTAGCGATGGAAATTAGCGAGGGAAAAAATCCCTCGCTAATTAGCGAGGGATTAGCGAGAGATTGACCACAAAACTAGTCCAATCCCTCACTAATTAGCGAGGGATTAGTGACGGATTGAGTTTGTAGTCAATTCCTCGCTAATCCCTCGCTAATTAGTGAGGGATTAGCGAGGGATTGTGTTTAAAAACAATCCCTCGCTAATCTCTCACTAATTTTGCGAGGGATTAGCGAGGGATTGTTTTTTTTTTCTTTTTTTTTATCATTTGTATGGGTTATATGTTATTTGTATAGTTGTGTATGGGTTATATGTTGTTTGTATAGTTGTGTATGTGTTTTATGTATCATTCGGGATGTGTTATATATTTGTATACATGATGTGTGTATTGGTTGATATTGCCAATTGAATCTACGTATATATTATTGTGTCTATGTGTTGTATATGGGTTTATATGCATGTGTACATGTGTCGTATATAGCTTTATATGCATGTGTATATGTGGATATGCATTGTATATATGTTAACTTATTACCACTCAAAGTTAGCTAACAACACATATATACATCATGTATATATAAATATAACAAGGAGCGACATATATATATATATAACACATACACATGTATACATATAACATATACACATACGCATGTCTACACATTACACGTAAAATGAGAAAACGAGGAAAAAAGTCGCTAATCCCTCGCTAATTAGCGAGGGATTAGCGACAGATACCACATGTCCCTCGCTAATCCCTCACTAATTAGCGAGAGATTAATGAGAGATTGACCACAAAACCAATCCCTCACTAATCCCTCGCTAATTAGTGAGGGATTAGCGACGGAATGAGTTCGTGGTCAATCCATCGCTAATCCCTCACTAATTAGCGAGGGATTAGTGAGGGACTCTTGGCATCCGTCGTTAATCCCTCACTAATTAGTGAGGGATTAACGAGGGTTTTTTTTTCTTTTTTTTTCTCATTTGTATAGGTTATATGTAGTTAACGAGGCATTCTTTTTTTCTCATTTAAATATCAATTTGCATGGTAATAAGTATAGTTAAGGTCACGGTTAAAATAAATTCATGTGGCTTTAAGGTTAAAATAAATCCATGTGTCCGTCGTTTTAAAGGTTCCATTGGGCCTTAATGGATCTATTGGGCTTTAAAGGGTTATATTGGGCTTTAAAGGGTTATATTGGGCTTTAAAGGGTTATGTTGGGCTTTAAAGGGTTTCATTGGGCCTTAATGGATCTATCGGGCTTTAAAGGGTTCTATTGGGATTTAAAGGGTTTCATTGGACCTTAATGGATCTATTAGGTTTTAAAGGGTTCTATTGATCTTTAAAGGGTTTCATTGGGCTTTAATGGATCTATTGTGTTTTAAAGGGTTCTATTTGGCTTTAAAGGGTTTCATTGGGCCTTAATGGATATATTGGGCTTTAAAGGGTTCTATTGGTCTTTAAAGGGTTCTATTGGGCTTTAATGGATCTATTGTGTTTTAAAGGGTTCTATTTGGCTTTAAAGGGTTTCATTGGGCCTTAATGGATCTATCGGGCTTTAAAGGGTTCTATTGGGCTTTAAAGAGTTTTATTGGTCCTTAATGGATCTATCGACCTATAAAGGGTTATATTTGGTTTTAAAGGGTTTCATAGGGCCTTAATGGTTCTATTGAGCTTTAAAGGGTTCTATTAGGCTTTAAAGGGTTTCATTGGGCCTTAGTGGATCTATCGGGCATTAAAGGCTTTCATTGGGCTTTGAACCGTTCACCAAGGCTCAATACAATTCATTAAGAGTCACCGAAGCCTTAGAGCCCAATACAAACATATAGAAAGCCCATAATGGCCCAATAAGGTTAATTAACAGTCACCAAAGCCCATGAAGATCCAACACAATTCACTAAGACCTGATATTGTATATATGGTCCCTTTTGTTGGTTTTAATTTAGAAATTTTCTGAGCTTTCAGGATGGTGTGTGCGGTACCACTATCTGGTATACATAAGTCTTCAACGTTTGCTTGATGTTGTGCTCCAATGAAATTCATATCAAACTTCAAATATGAAACAAACTGTAAGTTTATAATAATAAAAATAAGAATCATAATAATAGGACAATGTTATTATAGAAATATTTTATATGAAAAAGAGAATAGATAGTTATGAAAATGGAATACATAGTTATTAGAATAAGAAGACCATCAAATTCATATAACATAAAAAGAGAATACATAGTTACGAGAACGAAAATACATATTTATTAGAATAAAAAGACCAACAACATTTATATAAATCAAAGGTCGATATCGTTAAGGAAATCAGAAACATTTAGCTCAGTGTTTGACAACTCCAAGTTGTCCATAAGGTTTACTTCCTTCTCTTTTCCATTGAGAGATTCTTTATAGAGTTGACAGAGACGTGGAGGTATGCTGCATGTCCTTGACCAGTGGTCTGTGCTACCGCTTCTGTAACAAGAACCTTCAGGATTCTGAGTACGACTTGTTCCAACATCTTGTTTTGACATTTTGAGCTTATTTTGTGGTTGGGTCTTATAGCCTTGTGAATCATGATGATTATTTGCTCTTTGCCCACGACCACGATTAAAACTACGACCCCGACCGTAAGGGTGGCCTCGACGAAAATTGTAGTTTCGACCATAAAAATAATTTTGGCCAAAATGACCACGACCTCGTCCACGACCATGACCACGTCCACGAAAATTATTTCTAGGACTATCATTATTTATAGCATTTGCTTCAGGAAATGCTATTGAAACTGTCGGATGTGATTGACGGTTTTTCATTAAGAGCTCATTATTTTGTTCTAAAACAAGTAAACATGAATTAAACTCAGAATATCTTGGGAATTTCTGCATTCGATATTGTTGTTGCAAAGTAATGTTTGATGCATGGAAAGTAGAGTATGTTTTCTCCAACATATCCGCATCAATAACACTTTGTCCACAAAACCTAAGTTGTGAACATACTCTAAACAATGCAGAGCTATAGTCATTCACCTTTTTAAAATCCTGAAACCTCAAAGTTCTCCACTCATCTCTGGCAGCCGAAAGTAAAACTTCCTTTTTGTGATCAAACCTATCTTTCAGGTCTTTCCACATAATGCTTGGATCACTGGTATTGAGATATTCAAATTTTAACATGTCGTCAACATGTTTCCGAAGAAAAATGTTGCCCTTTGCTCTGTCTTGCGATGAACATTGATTGTTTTCATTTAAAGTGTCTAAAAGGCCCATAGACTCAAGGTGCATTTTGACATCCATAATCCATGACATATAGTTTCTTCCATTTACATAAAGAGCCGCAAACTCAATCTTTGCAAGATTTGACATATTGTAACTATCAAACAACGAGAAAAAAAATTAGAATCCCTCTATGTCGATAAATATCAAAATACAAAGAAGTGGGAGCGCCATAAGTACAACATGCTTAAGAAAAAATAAAATTCAGCAGGTGGAAGATTACTGAAAGGAATGGCCAATAATAAAAGTATTACAATAACGAGAATTAGAACTGGATGTAACATTTTCGGAAAAAAATTCTTGATTATATGAACTGGAGAAAGAAGAGTAAATATGTTGAGAAGAACTTAATGGTTAATTTATAGTGTAAAATATAGTTGTTGTAAATGTTTGTTACCATTATATATATAGCCGTTGCAAATGATTTTGTAAATAAAAATGATAATTAATACATAAAATCAGTAAAGATTATTATATCAACGATAGTAGATATAAGATATAATCAGTGATATAAAATAAAGAAAAAAAATAAATGTTAGTATGCTTAGATAAAAATTAGGAAGATAATAAACATATGCATAAATAAATGTTGAAAGATTAGTATGACAATAAAATTAAGTACGCATAAATACAAGTTAGTATAAGCATGAAAATATAAATAAGATTAGTATATGCATAAATAAAAGTTAGAGTATTAGTAATCATAATATCTATAATAAGAAGTCATCAACTGTCATGTTGTTTATTTTTGGTATTTTACCTTATTAACATGTAGTATTAAGGAAGTATTTACCTTGATTAGAACTCTCATGCTGATAACGTGCTATAAATAACCAAGATTACCACTAGATTAATAATAGATTAAGAGATTTATATATATAAAGAAAGTAAGGAAGATGGAGAGAATGAAATACTTAATGCAAGTTTTGATGTACATTTTTACATTTACACAAAGGGAGTATTTATACTACATAATTTTCTATTCATCTACATGATTTATATGAGTAATTAGTGTACAACTTTATTGTGGATTTGACATGAAGATTGAAATTTGCATCAACAACCTATACTTCATATTATAGATATTATTTACAATAGTTTCAAGTAATTTTCTAAGGTTTTTCCAACTTTTTTCCTTGAGTTTTTTTCTTTGACAAATATAAATAATAAAAGAAAAAAGTGTATAAAGTATAATAAAGTAAAAATTGAGGTGCTATTACTAAATAGTATTTGTAGAACTAAAAAAAATAACAATAATAATATAACTACTTAATTTTATTTGAGAAATAATTTAATACATTTGAGAAATAATTTAATACATCATTATAATTTTAATTTATATAATAATCGCATGATTAAAGAGAGCCTCGTCAACAACGGGCCTTAGACAATTGCATAAGGCATTAGTCCGTCATGCATCAAATTAAATCATTCTACAATTATACTAAAATTTAGGGTGCTAACGGGTTGAGTTGATTGGGTTGAAAACATTTGAACAATCCAACTTAATGTTTGTATTTTAAAAAATCTCAACCCAATCCAACTCAACCCAACCCAAATTGTACGAGTTGGTCGGGTTAGTCGGATTGATACTTTGATACATTAAAATATTTTTCTAACTTGTTTTCTTTAGTCTACTCATAATTTTTTTTTCATCATCAATCATTTGATACAACTTATCCATATTTCTTAAATCTTAAGTGTATCACATTCAATTAATTTTCTCAATTTGTGTGTGCGCACACACACACACACACACACATATATATATATATATATATATATATATATATATATATATATGAGTTACTCAGAGATGAAGAATAGATTGAAGGTATACGTATATGAAAAGGCTATGTGATAGTGTAATTGTCTAATGTATATATTAATAGAGACTCAACAATCATATTAAATGCAAGATATAAAAGACAGGGGCGATCTTGAGGATGTGCAGGTGGTGCCTTCACACGGGGCCTCAAATCGTCGAGAGCCTCTAAATTTGTTGTTTTTTTTATATAAAGTACGGTTAGAATATAGGATAATAAAGACACTTTTATAAATAGTGCCGCATGGATAGGTTGGTAAAGGCGTTGTCTCTTTATGAAGAATACCTCGCCTTACCTTGTGTTCAAATCTCTTTATTAGCATCTTTTTAAGTATACTAGAAGCGTACTCGTGTAATGCAGCGAGATACATCACGATTTTAATGTTTATTTTTATTTTTTGTTTTTTTATTGATTTACAGTACGATTTTGGATGGTTTTTATTGAGTGATAATGATTTTTTTATATATAAATTTGTTTAATTTAGGCTTAACAATATAATGTTTTTTATATAAAAAAAATTAAGTAATTTGTTAAAATTCATTAATTATCTTATATATTTTAAATTTTTTATATTTAAATTGATATGTTTATCCTGTTTTGATTATGTTTATCAGAATTCAAATTTTCATAATTTTAGGATTTGGGGATTAGAGATAAGGATTTTGGGGGATAAGGATGAAATTTATTAATTAGGGTTAAAAGCATTTAAAAATAGTACATATTGCTTCATTAATTGGTTTTTAAGAGATTTTAAGTAGATTAACATTAAATAATAGTACATAATGCTTAATACATCACGATTTTAATGTTTATTTTTATTTTTTGTTTTTTACTGATTTACAGTACAATTTTGGATGGTTTTTATTGAGTGATAATGGTTTTTTTATATATAAATCTGTTTAATTTAGGCTTAACAATATAATGTTTTTTATATAAAAAAATTAAGTAGTTTGTTAAAATTCATTAATTATCTTATATATTTTAAATTTTTTATATTTAAATTGAGATGTTTATCCTGTTTTGATTATGTTTATCAGAATAAAAATTTCATCATTTTAGGGTTTGGGGATTAGAGATAAGGATTTTGGGGGATAAGGATGAAATATATTAATTAGGGTTAAAAACTTTACAGGTAGTACATTAGGCTTTAGTAGTTATTTTTAAGAGATTTTAAGTAGATAGGTTTAAATGATAGTACATAAAGCTTAGTGAGTTGTAATTAAGAGTTTTTTATGTCATCTTTATAATATAGTATAGATTTTATTTGCATACTTTTTTAATAAGTTAGAGTTTTAACATTTTTTTCCCGATTAGATGGTTTACTTTCCTGCCGCCTACCTTAAAATTGCCGCTAAGAGCATCTCCAACTTATTTCTCAAAATAAAGATTTTAGGTATTTTTCCTCCAACAGATTTCCTAAAAATCTTCTCCAAACTAGAGAAAGTACGACAGAGAGGATGAAATTCTCTAAATTTGAAGATTTCTCCAAAATGATTACGTAATATTGTTAATTTATTATTGAAGAATGAAAAACCATTTATGCCCATTAGTAAGAATGTAAGATATTAAACTATTTGTGTTATATTTGTACGTTGTGCTTATCATGTGATTAATTTAATTTTTTTTATTAATTAACTTTATATTCCTATCAACGGATTAATGATCATATGAGATTTATGAGCATAAATTTAATGATGTAAATGTCAGTTTTATTTTTATTTGCATCTTGTTTATAATTTTTTTATACTTTAACATTTTAAGGATTTATTTTTGAGTTTAGTAATAAGTAATATAATTGAAGAAAAATTATAGGGCCACAATTGGTTTTTGCACAGGACCTCCTAAATGTCAGGGTCGACCCTGATAAAAAGGATACTAGGTTCAACGGGTTTGGTTGAGTTCAAATAAAAGTAATTCAATATCAACAAAATACCTACGGTTTAAAGATTTTACGACTCGATTATACATTAGGTTGCTTTGGATTAAGTTATTTCATGTTGGGTTGGTCGAATTTTTGTTCACCCCTACTAAAATTAATATCATTGATCAAAATTAAGATAAAAGGATAAGTACACCTAATATAGCATCATGGACCCAACTAAGGGGCTGTTTGGTTGGTTTTCCATTAAGTCCTGTATGGATAAAGCCGACTGTGTGGATTAATCTGTCTGTATAGGTTGAGAAAGTTTTTGCTTGGGAGGGTTTTTTTCATAGATGGAAGGAGTGCGTTTTTTTAATTGGGAGAACCAAGTTTGGAAAAAACTTGGTTTTCTGCATAAAGCTCCCCCATAGAAACTTACTGAATAAGTCACTTTCTATATTATTAAGCCACTACCAAACAGTCATGTATAGTTGAACGAATAAACTGTGAGTCCCATTAAGTTCATTAAGCTACTAATAAACATGCCCTAAGCCAAACCCAATTTAAAATATAGGTGAGACACCAAACACAAACAACAAATAAGCACAAGAAAGTTGATCAAATTCCAATTCTAGCCACTATCACCCTTCTTGTTGCAAATATTGTCCACCACAACATTCACATCTCATCACTCCTAGTGCCAGTAAGCAACCCAACCACCGACACCTCAAAAATACAATTTAAAATCGAGTAGTCAAAACTGAAAATAGCGAAATCAAAACAGAGCCTATGACCAAAAAAAAAAAATCTAGTAAGCTGAAATTAAAGTTCGGTTTTTAATAAATTGATAAAGCAACCATTAACTACGATAAAAAAAAAGATATTATTTAAAGTTATCTTTTTATTTTCAAATAAGGTTTACCAACAAACAAAACATAAAATCAAAAATCTGAAGAAGTCGTATTTACTTCAAGAATGATTCATTCTATTTGCAAGCATTAATCGTACATAAATTTTTTCCATTATAAGGAACTTTTGGATTTCATTCCATTCTTGTGCGATAATTCAACATACTTTTTTAGATTCACTTATTTAAAAAGACACATTTTTCCATGTTTCTATCAACTATAATGGTTGCACAAAATGACGGCATTAAAAGAAGGCATTAATAATGATCGACACAAACCCTTCATTTATGAGCTCAACAATGTGTATGTAAGATCCCACATTGGTTGAGAGGGAAACGAAAGTTGCCTTATAAGGGACTGAATACCTCTTCTACTAGACGCGTTTTAAAACCGTGAGTCCGGGTGTGTGGATAAAGCGGATAATATCTGGTACGGTTGGCCTGGGATTTTACAGATGGTATCAGAGTCGGGAACCGGACTAATGTGTCAGCGAGGACGCTGGGCTCCCAAGGGGGTGGATTGTAAGATCCCACGTTGGTTGGGGAGGGAAACGAAAGTTGCCTTATAAGGGACTGGATACCTCCTCTACCAGACGCGTTTTAAAACCGTGAGTCCGGGTGTGTGAACAAAGCGGACAATATCTGGTACGGTTGGCCTGAGATGTTACAATGTAGGCGTAATTATGGCTCATGTAGACGATATGAGGTATTATGTGTTCTCTTTCATCTAACATTTGAGTTTCTTGATAGTTGTGGTAACTTCAGTTGTGAGGGACATTTTTTTTTTGTCATACGATGTAGCTTTCATAGATGCTAACTATTGAGAGTTAAACGGTTATTAAATATTGGGGCATCGGTATCCTGTGTTGTATGTATAGAATTTGTGTTTTTTTGTTGAATTCTTTGGAATAACATGTAGGACGTATGTTGTATCGACCATGTTGGTGTAATTGTACAATTACATTGTAACAAATTAAAATAAAGTTCGGGCATCCGTAGAGCGACGGATCGAGACTCCTCAATACTTCCATGCCTTTTTCTAGTACAAATAGAGGATTTTTCTTCTACATTTCTAGAATGTTTAAGTAAGATTTATTTCTCACAAATTCCTATTGATATCATTATATGTCAATGTTTGAAATTATTAAAAAAATGCACAACACTCATTCAATTGATATTCAAATTACTTGTGTTACGGCTCTTAATTATTACGGGGAGTCAACTTGGTACAATAATATTTTATATTTTTTTTGAAAGTATTCACGTTATTAATTATATCATTATAAGAGGTTAGTCTGGACCCAATGTGATCTGGGATACTCCTTCAAAAAAAAAAAAAGGTTTGTATTTGAATGTGTGTAACAACTACTCAAGCTCTTGCGTAAGTGAAGAGTGTGTATTTTCTTGTACAAAAGTTTTAGCTTCCCCATTTTGAAGATAAATCATTGATTATAATATTAAAATATTCTATATATTTAATAAAATACTATTTCTCTCACCTAAACATTTTATTTCAAAGTTTTTCATTGATGGATATAATAAAAAAACCAGTTTCTCTCTCTTGATAATCATTTTCGGGGTTATCTTCATATTTGAAGAAAAACTCTTTTTCTTTACTACTTTCCCCATTTTAGGGATAGTTTTAAGGTAGCTGTTTAAACAAAATTATAGTCCAAAATCTCTATATTCTCCATTTCCTTTATTTTGGAGAAGCTGTTAGAGATGCTCTTATATTTCATATTTGTGTGTAAGTGTGAAGTAGAATTTGCAAAAACTTAATTCTTGTGCCAAACAACACTTCCCACGTCATCAGTTAAGGTATATCGAGACTTAAATAATTATTCTGAAAGTAATGTGCCTAATATGTTGATTTAAAAAAATGAATCATAAATTAGAATCCGTTTCAAAGGATGTATGGTTTTGTATAATTTCTCTATTTCCTCAAGTGCTGTTTTTTTTTTGAACGGCAAGTTAACACACGCACACGTTTCCGGGGTATCCGGGCTCCCACTTAAGGGTGTCACCCGACTAATCCCCGTCGATCACGACCCAACCCAATTAAGGGTACCACTATGTGGCATACCCATGATCATGGATGTCACAAGATGCTCACCACGGGGTTCGAACCTGGGTAGTCAGGGATACCATCCACTGACCCTCCCAGGATGTTACTTTACCACTGGGCTACAAAATGAAGGACTCCTGAAGTGCTGTTATTTAAAATTGCATGATAAAACTTATAGTTTAGATACCAGTAGTTTTAAAATGCATCTAAAAACATTAGACTCGAAAAATAATTGCTTTGGCTACATTTTACCCGTTAACATGCAACATTTTGATGTCTCATAAGTATTAAGTAACATATTAGTATTATTATGTTTCATGAAATTTGTAACAGTGTTGACCTGCCAAAATAATCACAAGGTATAAATAAATACAAAACTGAGTCATCGCTAAAATTGAGTGTACTAGTATTTTTTTTCCTCTAGTGGGGTACCTTTGCTCGACATTCATTCCCCGCCGAAAAATGGGTTTTCATTGCTATCTATGGATGTTAGTTGTACGTACCTATCATGTGTTAGATTATAAAAGTACAAAATAGATAATTGATGTCTCGTTTTTAAGTAACCATTTCCAATATAACATCTGAAATGAATTTGACATGTTAATTTATCTATAACCTATAAATAACAAAGTAAAGTTGGCGTTTTGTGTTTGTTATGTCATTATCCTTGAACGAATGAAAGTCGAATGTGCAAAGATAAAATGCACTTGGGTTAGGTTCTGATAAAACCTTCTACTTTTCGTGAGAACTATAAGAACAATTAACATTCAACCGTCAATTGCTTTTGATCTAAGGGCGATGATCACATGTGATTTTCATGAAGGAGGGACACTCTGGGGACATCGGGATTGATCTTGTGAGCGTGTTTTAACATTTTCATTGTAATATATGTTAACATTAGCATGTTAAATGATGTTAGTCATATATTAACACATGTTAACATTTTCATGTTAAATTGTGTTAGTATATGGGGTATGTTAGTTGTATGTGAACATTTCATGTCACATATGTGGGGTATGTTAACTTATGTGAACATTCACTCTTCCTTTTTCTTACATCCATGTCATCAAAGTTCCTTTTTATTACGAATATATATATATATATATATATATATATATATATGTAAGAGAGAGAGAGAGAGAGAGAGAGAGAGAGGGAGGGAGTCATAATTAAATAAGAACTATTGATATTGTGCGAACCATGACAACCAATCTCATTTATCAATTTGTTTTCATCTTATGGCCGTAATGCAAGCTCTATATTTAATCTAAGAAGAGCACGTAAAGACCCAAAAGACGACAATAGCATAGAATAGAAATTTACTCCCAAACGGGTCCCAATACAGCGCAAACGTAATAAGTTAAACATAAACTCAAAAATAAAAGAGTTTTATCACATCTGAGACGTCTACACCGACAACATCTAAATCCACCCTCTAGGTCATCTGCCTTCATCTTTCAAGCGATCAACATTCCTTCTTCCCTTAACAGAAACACCAACAGTTCCCTAACCTGAAAATGGGTTTAAGAGCGAGGGTTAGACCGGGTGGTCTACTGAATTCCCTCTCGAAATAGTTTAAACACTTAATAAACTTTAATTCATCAAACGAACACATTTCAACTATACGAAAGAATTTTAAAGAGTCGATATCACATACGGTACCAGGACTGTATCACGCCTCTCATCACCCTCTCGTGATGTTCATACTCGGGGCCCTAGTAGTTCCCTACGGTCCCCTAGTAGATGTCGTCACCGTATGTACAAGAAACAAATTCAGGGCACAAGGTTGAACCACCCCCGACGGTTTTTCGATAAGCCATGGCGCACATTCCAGACGGTGTAATCAGATTTCATATATCATAATCAATCAGAGGGAATATAAGTACAATAATTTTAGTACACGTGATATTTTACAGATCCAAAATAGCATGCCTCGTTTAAAGAAAACATAGTGAAAATTATCACAAAACTCACTTTTAGTTTATAGTAAATTTGGTTAAGAGAACTCACCTCTTGATGAGAATTCGGCACACACACACAATGGACATGCTTCAGAGAGAATAGACACCTACAAGTTTGGTTAAACATGCAAGGTTAAGATCTGATTCTATTTCATTACATCTTGGTTACCCCGTTTGACATTATACTGCCCAAAAATCCCGAATAATAAAACCCCACAAAACCCAAAGCATTTGACAACTTTCCCCCTCTACGTATTGGGCTTCGGCCCAACTTAAATGCACTCCTTGGTAGGTCGGGCTCGGGCCTACCGGGTCTGCCACAACTCCCGATTCTGGGTCACTTACCCCCGGCTCCCCCCGGTTGAATGACTCCCGGGAATATATCGGGCTGAGGACCCCCGGGTGCCCCGGGTTAGATGTTCCCGACTCGTGTCGGGTTGAGGACTCCCGCGCCGCACCGTGGTCAGAACTCCCGAGCCGCACAGGTTTTCACCTCTCGTGTAGGGTCGACAGATGGGATGAGCGGGGCTTGGGGGATCAGTCCCGATGGCCACTCCCACCAATGTCTTCCCACCCTATTTATATTGCAACTCACAAATTTCAAAGCCAACATATATTTCTTCCTTAATCGACAAAACCCAAAAGTTTACATTTAAATCTCTTAATCGAACAATACTCTCAACCCACTTTAGACATTAGATTCTACACCTTAATCACCCATTCAAATTCCCAGATCACAACAGAAGCTAGAATCAATCAATGGTTACTAGTTCTAGGCTCAAATATAAAGGATAAGGTGCTATTACCTCTTGAGAAGGAAATTCCCAAAGTTTGCCTCCTTCTTCACTTATCAAGAATTGGAACTTTCAAGTCTCCTCTATTCCTCCTATTTCTCTCTTACTGTCGCTTTCCAATATTAGGTGAAAATAGAGATAGGTAGGGTTTACTACCCTAAATCCCAAGTTCCCACATATTGTCAAAAAGGTCCTTAGCTATTTCATTTTATTTTATTATTTTTTTTTTCAATTAGACGACCAATTAACCAAAATTTACAAAGGTGATTTATGGTTATTAAACACCTCCCCCCTTAACAGAATTCCGTCCCTAGAATTCATTCGCTAAACCGATGCGGGTACTTAGACCTCATATATGTTTCTACTTCCCAAGTGGCTTTGTAACACCCTAGGATTTATATTCTTGAATTATGTTATGTTTAACCTTAGATACACTACAATTGGATGCTTATCGTTTGAGTCAGGTCATGGTCAAACCTCTGATGTGTTTTCAGCATAAACCATAGGAAACAGCAAGCAGCGACTTGCGCGACCTTTCCCGCGGCCTCAACTCGCATGGGAAGTCGTGTAACTCGTTGTGGGTTCGGACAAAGTAGCACGCACGACTTTCCTATGACTTCAAGCCGCGTGGGAAACCGTGTGAGAGCCCCTGGTCGAATTTTTGGGTCTTAACCCCAAGACCCTCAATCAATTCCCCATTTTTTTCTTCCAACCCACTTCTTCCCTTTTCTCCCTCTTTCTCTACAAGCAAGATCAATTGAGAAACATTTATGGTGTTTGTTGGGTGTTGTTGAACTCCTAAAGTGAAGAAATCAAGATCTCAAGCACCCACTTCATCTTCTTCCCTAAAGATCTAGGGTTTCCTCTATTTTCTAGGTTTTACTCAAAAACCTAAACTGTGAGTTTCTTAAACCTTTTGTTAAAACTAGATACATTTCACGATGTGTCCTTCATCTCTATGTTGCATTATCTTGTGGAAATCTTTATTTAATGATGAAATGTTTATATCTCTATATTTGAAAAACTTTTGGGTTTTATGAGAAATGGGATATTGGAACTTTAAGGGTTATAGATGACTTACATGTAAACTAAATGTTCGTGTATAATCTTTATATGGAAATGTTCATATTTTAGGATTCCAAGCCAATTTGTGATTTTTATCATCCATGAAGTATTTGACGACCATATGCATTCTAAGTTTTGGTGTTGAGCTTTATTCCATCTATATTATGTGGGGTGCTAATGATTCTATCAATATTGCGTAAAGCTTGCTAATGATATATGTGGCATTGAGTCCACAAGTTGCATATGATGGCTTGAGACACCTTTCACTTATATACATGTATCGTTGGCCTACACGAAATTTGTTGGACGAACCAAGTCAAGTATACACTAGGAGGATATAGTCTTGGGTGCCACCTTAATGGTAGTACCTAGATCTCCACCATCCAAGTAATGCCATGGTTTTCGTCCTCGGATGTGTCGGGCCGTTTAGTGTCGCTCATGGTAGCTTGACACCAAGTAAGGGTGAAGAAAGACGATATTGCAAATATGGCTTTTCAGACAAGGTATGGGCATTATGAATTCTTAGTTATGCCATTCAGTTTGACGAATGCTTCGTTAGTATTTATGGACTTGATGAATCGTGTGTGTCGCCCTTTCTTGGACAAGTCGGTAATAATCTTTATTGATAACATCTCAATCTACTCAAAGAGCGAGGCCGAACATGGACAACATCTAAGAGAGGTTTTAGAAGTCCTTTGAAAGGAGAAATTGTTCGCTAAATTCTCTAAGTGCGAATTCTGGCTACAAGAAGTCCAATTCTTAGGACATGTGGTGTCTAAGGATGAAGTGAAAGTGGATATGACCAAGATCGAGGCAATAATGAATTGGGAACCACCAACAAGTCCAACGGAAATTAGAAGTTTCTTGGGGTTAGCCGGTTACTATAAAAGGTTCATCCAAGATTTCTCGAAGATCACTTCACCGCTTACTTCGTTGACAAGGAAGAATGCCAAGTTTTTATGGACCGAGATGCAAGATCAAGCCTTTAGAACCCTTAAGAAGAAATTGTGTGAGACGCCAATTCTATCCTTACCCGACGGAACGGATGACTTTGTTGTTTATAGTGATGCTTCTAAGATGGGCCTCGGACGCGTGTTGATGCAACAAGGAAGAGTAATAGCTTATGCTTCGGAACAATTGAAAGACCACGAGAAGAACTATCTGACTCACGATTTGGACCTTGCGACGGTGGTTTTCGCCTTAAAGTTGTGGCGACATTATTTGTATGGGACTAAGTGTACTCTCTTCACCGACCATAAAAGCCTTAAATACATATTCGATCAAAAGAAGCTCAACATGCGACAAAGAAGGTGGCTCAAATTGTTGAAGGACTACGATTGTGATCTACTCTACCATCCTGGCAAGGCCAATGTAGTGGTAGATGCCTTAAGCCGAAAAAGTCATGGGTGTAGCACCAAGATAACTCTTACGCGGATCGACGTGGTGTCAAGTCTAGTGGAGAACATCAAGGCGAGCCAATATGAAGCGATACAAGAGGTCTACCTTAAGGTCGAAGTCATGGTCAAGCAAAAGGATCTTTAAACGGAGGATAGTCGAGGACTCAAACTCTTTCAAGGACGTGTGTGGGTTCCAAAACTAGGGGAAACCGTGAACTCCTCCTTGATGAAGCACATAAGTCTAAGTATTCCATTCATCCCGGTAGTACAAAAATGTATAGAGATCTAAAGATAAACTATTGGTGGTCGGTGATGAAACTTGATGTAGCTAAATACGTAGAGAAGTGTGTCACGTGCCTTCAAGTCAAAGCGGAACACCAAAAGTCGTATGGTAGTTTGCAACCCTTGACGATTCCGGAATGGAAATGGGACAATGTCACCATGGATTTTGTGACCAAGTTTCCAAAGACGTTGCAGGGTCATGATATATTTGGGTCATAGTTGACCGTTTGACCAAGAGTGCACATTTTCTAGCAATGCGGGAAACCTTGCCAATGGAGAAGTTGGCTATACTCTACATAAATGAGATAGTATCAAGGCAAGGGGTGTCGCTATCTATCGTATCCGATAGGGATAGTCGGTTCACTTCCAATTTTTAGGCTAGTTTTCAAAAGGATATAGGTACAAAAGTCAAGTTAAGTACGACCTACCATCCTCAAACGGATGGTCAAAGCGAAAGAACAATCTAAACCCTTGAATATATGTTGAGGTCGTGTGTCATCGACTTTGGAGGAAGTTGGAATTCATATTTACCCTTGGTGGAGTTTGCTTACAATAATTGTTACCACGCTAGCATCAGGGCAGCACCGTACGAGGTTCTCTATGGTAGAAAATGTAGGACTCCGGTTTGTTGGCTCGAGGCGGGGGAAAAGAAATTCTCCAGGCCAGAAATCGTGCAAGAAACCGCGGATAAAGTAAGAGAGATATTAGAGCATTAGAAGGCGGCTCAAGATCGACAAAAGAGTTATGCGGACAAGAAACGAAGACCGGTTGAGTTCCAAGTTGGAGATCGGGTCATGTTGAAGGTGTCTCCATGGAAAGGGATTATCCGATTCGGAAAGCGTGGGAAACTTAGTCCTCGTTTCCTTGGACCCTTCACTATATTAGAAAAGATTCGACTCCAAGCCAACAAGTTAGATCTACCGCCAGAAATCGAGGGAATACATCCTACATTCCATGTGTGTTATCTCCGAAAGTGCCTACCCGAGGAGGAAAGTGTGATTCCTTTGACGGAAATTCGAGTGGACAATGGAAATCGTTGTGTGGAAGAGCCGGAGGCGATATTAGAATAAAAAAAGAAGAGGTTGCGGCATAAATACGTGACATTGGTCAAAGTACAATGGAAACACCACCGTGGTGCTAATGTGACTTGAGAATCGGAAGAAGACATGAAGAGGCGATACCTTCGTTTGTTTAGTTAGGATGAGATTTCAGGGACGAAATCTTTTCTGAGGAGGGGAGTATTGTAACACCCTAGGGTTTATATTCTTGAATTATGTGTTATGTTTAACCTTAGATGCACTACAATTGGATGTTTATCCTTTGAGTCAGGTCATGGTCAAACCTCTGATGTGTTTTCAGCATAAACCATAGGAAGCAGCAAGCAGCGACTTGCGCGCCCTTTCCCGCGGCCTCAAGTCGTGTGGGAAGTCGCACAACTCGGTGTGGGTTCGAACAAAGTAGCACACGTGGCTTTCCCAGCAACTTCATGTCACGTGGGAAACCGCAGGAGAGCCCCTGTCGAATTTTTGGGTCTTAACCCCAAGACCCTCATTCAATTCCCCATTTTTTCTTCTAACTCACTTCTTCCCTTTTCTCCCTCTTCATTTACTCCACAAGCAAGATTAGTTGAGAAACATTTATGGTATTTGTTGGGTGTTGTTGAACTCCTAAAGTGAAGAAATCAAGATTTCAAGCACCACTTCATCTTCTTCCCCAAAGATCTAGGGTTTCCTCTATTTTCTAGGTTTTACTCAAAAACCTAGATTGGGAGTTTCTTAAATATTTTGTTAAAACTAGATACATGTCATGATGTGTCCTTCTCTCTATGTTGCATTATCTTGTGGAAATCTCTCTTTTATGATGAAATGTTTATATCTCTATATTTGAAGAACTTCTGGGTTCTATGAAAAATGGGATATTGGAACTTTCAAGGTTATAGATGACTTACATGTAAACTAAATGTTGGTATATAATGTTTATATGGAAATGTTCATATTTTAGGATTCTAACCTAACTTGTGATTTTGATCATCCATGAAGTATTTGACGACCATATACATTCTAAGTTTTAGTGGAGCTTTATTCCATCTATATTATGTGGGGTGCTAATGATTCTATGAATATTGCGTAAAGTTTGCTAATGATATATGTGGCATTGAGTCCACAAGTTGCCTATGAGGGCTTGAGACACCTTTCACTTATATACATGTATTGTTGGCCTACACGAAGTTTGTTGGACGAACCAAGTCAAGTATACACTAGGAGGATATAGTCTTGGGTGCCACCTTAATGGTATGTACCTAGATCTCCGCCATCCAGGTAATGCCATGGTTGTAGTCCTCGGATGTGTCGGGTCGTTTGGTGTCGCTTATGGTAGCTTGACACTTTGGTATATCGACTATTTGGATGGAATTTGATTGGTGCTATGGGCCTCCCCCCCATTGACTCTGACTGTGAATTAACTTCTCGAATAATTTCCATACATGATACATATGAACCTTTGATTATGTCTTGTTCAAACTCACTAGGCTTTTTGGCCTAACACTTTTTGGTGTCAATATGTATCTCAGGTTCTAGCGGTGCAGCCCCTAAGACGACTTAGGCGGATTTAGTGTGAGCTTGGGGACATACCTTTGTGAAATAAGTTTGGAGAAGATTCTTTGGAAGTAGAGACGACACCCTTTTGTAATCTTATTTCGATGTAGAAATTAGATTAGATGGTTGTTGTTTATTTTTTGTTATGTAACAAACCTTGTAATTAAACAGGTGTACCTTATTTCCCCTTTTTGGGAGACTCATGTTATGGCAAATTTATACCACACTTCTGTCTCTTGGAAGTTTTTGTTCGTCCCAATTTTTGGGGTGTTACAGGCTTCCTGTCCCTTGGGGAAACGCCAATGAACCTTTACTATATAACTCTCTTTGCTTCTCAGTTTCTTAATCTTGCGATCAACTATCGCCTCGGGTTCTTCGATGAAATTTAACCTTTCATCCACTTGTACATCTTGCAATGGTACCGCCATATCACTTTCCGCTAGGCACTTTCTCAAGTTGGAAACATGAAACGTGTTATGGATAACTCGCAAAGATCTAACTTGAATGCCACTTCCCAAATTCGTTCAATGATTTACCACCACTTTCTTACGTCGGATCATTTGATGACATAAACTTGCAACCTCTCTTATTGACTGTACCCTCTGTACCACCATCCGCAATATCCCAAACAAACCTCTGTACCATCCCACACCACAATACCAACCACAATACAAGAATTCTTTACAAAAAGAAATTTAGCCACTCAACTTGCCAACTTAGCACAATGTCAACCTTGAATATCCCGTAAGCTCACAGTTAAGAGTTCCTTCATTTGATAACATGCGATTCTAGCTTACTTCCCCAATATGTCTTACGTCTAACGCAATTAGTACTTCCTTTCCCGAATACAATTTTCTACGACCCAACGATGTTAACCAAATGTTCATATGCTCCCGTCACATCAACACCCCACACTTGAACATAATTAATAGTATGAAACCTCCATCGTCCATCATCTGAAGTATCCGCCAACCACGCTGAATCACACCTGAAGATACCTTCAACTTCTCGCTGCATCCAAATAATCGTCCAACCATCCAAAATAAGTTCACATTTCATTCGCTCAACAAGAAAGAGTGACTAAGCTCACGCAAAACTACTCTCATAGGCTTAACATTGACTGAAAAGCTCACGTGGAACTTTTCCCATGAAAAAATTGGGTCTAATCCCATGATCCTTCATTCTAAGTGTTACATTCAACTATCTTTCCCACTTCTTTCTCGAAAACATAAATCATGTTCAAAGTGTCGTTCACTAGCAATTGCAAGTTTCCAACCAACCACACAAGTTAGTTTTCCATGACCCTTGAATCATAACATAAACATCTCCCCTTTTCATACTTTCATTATGAGTTCAGGTACCCACTACTGACAGTAACAATCTGCAAACATTTCTCCACCCAATTTTCTGACCACACCAAACGTGCTGATTGCACATTATACATGGCAATACCTAACCAAACGATTTTACCATGATTCCCACTTGAGAAAATCAACTATGCCATCCCGAAGTAATACTAGTGTTCGAAGCCACCACACAATTTTGGTTCCCCAAACTGTTGCCTTCTCAGAAAATTCCTTCGTATGTTGGTAATTTTAGTGAAATCATCGATACATTTTATGTAATTGGGTTCACAAGATAATAAAGGGGTTTGTAGCTAAGTTATAACACGAGTTAGGAGGTGTGGAGTGCACACTCGTGTAAACTATCTATAACCCGGGATTGTTGGACGGTCTCGTTTGGGACTTATCAGTTTTGTAACTGAGCCAGTGACCCGGGCGAGTTGTGCCGCGGGGTAACCCACGGTGGCTACTTGCGCCGTGCACTGGAAGTGGGGACGAAACAGTGACCCGAGCGGGTTATGCCGCGGGTTAACCCGCGCAGCTACCCGCGCCGTGGACTAGAGTGTGGTAACAAAACAGTGATCCGGGCAGGTTGTGACGTGGGTTAACCCGCTCGGCTACCCGCGTCGTGCCACTGTAACTGATATCGTTTGAGATATCAATTGTGTAACCTACAAATCGTTTTGTAACCCCCAAATCATTGTGTAACCGCCAGAAAACAATGTATACAATCAATCCCATTAATTGGGATATTATTATCATTAATAATATATGATCGGTTACGATTCTCATGGTGTTTAAATAGGATCGATTTCTGCCAGAATCGACATCGGTGAATTGAGATTATCCTCGAGTGAATTTCGTGATACCTAGGCAGAATAGGGTCGAAATATCACTTAAGGAAAACGAGCTCTCACGCAATCTCAAATTCTTATCCAAGTCGATCACTCTCTCCTCTCCCTCTCCATCGATTTCTGTGACTGACAATCCCCAACAATCTTAAGTGATATTTCTCATCGTGTGAGAGATGGCGAATGATCAGTCCGTGAGAGATATGATGACCAAGTTCACTAAGCTTGAAAAATTCGAAGGTGTCGACATTCGAAGATGGCAGAAGAAGATGCATTTCCTGTTGATGACATTGAAGGTAATGTACGTGCTAAGCACTCCTATGCCGGAGGTAATGGAAGACGAGACGTTGGAGATGACCCGGCGTCGCGGCAAATGGGGGAACGACGACTACATCTGTCGTGGCCATATTTTGAACGGTACGTGTGACTCCCTCCCTCTTTGACATTTATCAAAACGTTGAATCTGCCAAAGAGCTGTGGGACTCTCTTGAGTCCAAATACATGGCGGAGGATGCTTCTAGTAAGAAGTTCCTCGTGAGTAATTTCAATAATTATAAAATGGTGGACTCGAGGCCTGTGATGGAGCAATATAATGAGCTCCTTCGCATTTTAGGCCAATATGATCAACACAATTTGAAGATGGACGAATCCATCTCCGTATTAAACATTATTGATAAATTGCCTCCCTCTTGGAAAGACGTCAAACATATGTTGAAACACAAGAAGGAGGAGCTGTCTCTTGTACAACTCGATAGTCACTTGCGCATAGAGAAATCTCTTCGGGCGCAAGAGACTGAGAAACCTAAGATGAAAGAGGTTTCTGCACCTTCGGTGAACATGGTGGAAGAGGGAAAATCCAACAATTTCAAGGGAAAACGCAAGTTCAATGAAGCCAATAAAGGGCTCAACAAAAAGGTTAAATTAACCTGTTGGACCTGTGGGATGATCGGGCATCTCAAGCGGGATTGTCGAGTTGTCAAGAACAAGAATGGAACAAGCACAAGTGGTGGTGGGCAAGGATCCAAGGATTAACACCCACGACAAGGTCAGTTTATTGACTTTTGTTTTAATTCAAATTTAAATTATGTACCACTAATATCCGAATCATTTTACGTGCAGGATGATGATGATGCTTGGTAGATTGACACGAGTGCCTCGAGTCATGTGTGCAAGGATCAACGTTGGTTCACTTCCTTAGAACCGGTTGAAGACGGATCTATACTACACATGGGGAACGAGTCAAATGCTCCCATTCTTGGACGTGGCTTAGTTAGGCTAGAGTTTAGTTCTAGCAAAATTATTGAACTGTTAGACGTTTTATTTGTACCACAAATTCGAAAGAATTTGGTTTCCGGTAGTGTCTTGAATAAGTTAGGATATAGGCAAATTTTTAAGTCCGACAAGTTTACCTTGTCAAAAGGTGGCTCTTTTGTAGGTTTTGGTGATTTGAATAATAATATGTTTATGTTGAGTTTGAATAAAAATAAGCTTGATTCAAATTCTGTTTATGTTGCAAATGAGAATTGTGTTGATTCTATTTTATGGCATGCAAGGCTTGGTCATGTTAATTTTAAAAGAATGGTTGAAATGTCAAAAGACGGTCTTATTCCGACTTTTGACGTTAAAACCGAAAAATGTAAACTTGCATGTTGACAAAGATCACTAGACAACCTTTTTCCTAATGTGAAAAGGGATTCGTCGGTGCTTGAATTAATTCATAGTGATCTTTGTGATTTGCATTCAACTCCGTCTTTTGGTAATAAAAAGTATGTAGTTACTTTTATTGACAATGTTTCACGTTTTTGTTATATTTATTTATTGCACTCAAAAGATGAAGCGTTAGAAAATTTTAAGACTTATAAAACGGAAGTTGAATTGCAAATGAACGGTTTTATTAAATGTTTACGCACCGATCGTGGTAGGGGAATATTACGACCACATGTTTTTCCAATCCATAGGAATTATTCATAAGACTATGGCGCCTTATACACCACAACAAAATGGTGTGGTGGAACGGAAAAATAGAGTTCTCAAAGAAACGGTGAACTCTATGCTATCCTACTCGGGATTGAGTGATGGATTTTGGGGTGAAGCCATGTTAACGGCTTGTTATTTATTAAATCAAGTTCCCAATAAAAGGAACAAGATTACCCCATATGAACTTTGGTTCAAGAAAAATCCTAACTTGAATTATATTCGAGTTTGGGGTTGTCGAGCGATTGTTCGACTACCGAACCCAAAAGGAAAACCTTGGGTGATTGATTGCATCTTTGTTGGATATGTCGAGCGTTCCAAGGCTTATAGGTTCTATGTTATTGAACCTAATGATTTTATAGCGATTCACACCGTTATAGAATCGAGAGCTGCTTTATTTGATGAGACTAGATTCTATTCAATACCTAGGACAAAGGACATAGTTCCAAGTACTAGTGTAACTAGTGAGGTTGAAGAACAATCAATTGTTCCTACCGAATCTTCGATGCTTCGAAGGAGCAAACGAGGAAGGATTGAAAAATCCTTTGGTCCCAATTTTAAAGTGTACTTGGTAGAGGGATCAAGATATGAGATTGGGTCACAATTCTCTTACTATTATAGTATTGAGGAAGATCCAAAATCATTTGATGAGGCTATGAAGTCTCAAGATATTGCTTTCTGGAAAGAAGCAATAAATGATGAGATGGATTCCATCATGGGGAGTAATACTTAGGTATTATCGGACTTGCCACCAGGTTGTAACCCGTTGGGATGCAAGTGGATCTTCAAAAGGAAGATGAAAGTTGATGGATCAATCGACAAGTTCAAAGCTCGATTAGTAATCCAAGGCTTTAGGCAACGGGAAGGCATCGATTATTTTGATACCTATGCCCCGGTTGCAAGAATCTCCACGATTAGATTGTTGATAGCCTTAGGAGTTATCCACAATTTAGCGATTCACCAAATGGATGTCAAAACGGTATTCTTGAATGGTGACTTGGAGGAAGAAGTTTACATGAAACAACCGGAAGGTTTTGTTATGCCCGGGATGGAGCATAAGGTATGTAAACTTGTAAAATCATTGTATGGGCTTAAACAAGCACCCAAACAATGGCATAAAAAATTTGATGAGGTTATCTAGTCCAACGGCTTTATGTTAAACCAAGAGGACAAGTGTGTATATAGTAAATTTGACATATTTGGTAACGGAGTAATCATTTGCTTATACGTTGATGACATGTTGATCTTTGATAACGACCAAAATCAAGTTGATAAAACCAAAGAGTTTTTGTCATCAAGTTTCTCCGTGAAAGATATGGGAGAGGCGGAGGTGATCCTTGGATTAAGGATTAAGCGTGAGAACAAAGGAATTTCAATTACGCAATCTCATTACATTGAGAAAGTATTAAAAAAATTTAATTGCTTTGATTGTTCTCCGTTGAGTACTCCATTTGATCCGAGTGTGAAGCTTATGCCCAATTCGGGTGAAGCGGTGTCACAACTCGAGTACTCAAAGGCTATTGGATGTTTGATGTATGCCACGACAAGCCCTAGGTCGGATATCACTTTTGTCGTAGGCAAGTTGAATAGATATACTAGTAATCCTAGTATACATCATTGGCAAGCGATAAGACGAGTATTTAAATACTTGAAGAAACCCGTTGATTATGGTTTGTCATATGTCGGGTTTCCGTCAAAACTAGAGGGATATTCGGAAGCAAGTTGGATCAACAACTTAGAAGATCACTCTTCTACGAGTGGTTGGGTGTACTTGCTTGGGGGAGGTGCCATCTTATGGGCTTCCAAGAAGCAAACTTACATTACGAGTTTGACTATGGAGTCGGAACTTGTGGCATTAGCTGCTGCCGGTAAAGAGGCGGTGTGGCTAAGGAATTTAGTCCACGAAATTCCGTTATGGCCGAAACCAATATCACTCATTTCTATCCGTTGTGATAGTGCGACTACTTTGGCTAAAGTTTATAGTCAAATGTATAATGGCAAGTCTAGACACTTAGGTGTTAGACATAGCATGATTCGTGAGCTAATCACGAATGGGGTAAATTCGGTTGAATTTGTTCGGTCGCAACAAAATTTAGCGGACCACTTGACGAAAGGGTTAGCTAGAGACTTGGTCCACAAGTCGGTAATAGGGATGGGATTAAATTCCATCTAAATCTCTAACGGTGAGACACCTAATTCCCTTCTAATACAACGTTAGAAGTTGAATTCAATGGGAAAGCTCACTCTAAGGGATTGGAGCACAAAATAATCATTCCAAGGTATGTGCTCGGTACTGCAAGTGAATGAGGTAATTGTACTGTTGTAAAAGTACATGTGCAGGTGCATGATGAAAGGAACTACCTATATGAGTGCGAAGTGTAGCCATTTCAAGAAGCTCGGACTTGGCTTTGATGCACTCACGAATGGATAAGGACACACGACATGTATAGTGTCAAATTTAAACTTTAGAGAATTTTAAATTCATGTGTATGTTATTTTCAGGTACTCAAATGGGTTGAAGGGTTCAATCCATAGGACACCCGGATTCTCGAGTATTTGAAATGTGTAATGTACTAAGATGAAAATTCAATCTTTAGATATTTTCATTTATGCACGAGTTTGTTTTCCTATATTAACTATTGTTTGTGAACCAAGGATTGCACTAAAATGGGGGAGGAATGTTGGTGATTTTAGTGAAATCATCGGTACATTTTATGTAATTGGGTTCACAAGGTAATAATGGGGTTTGTAGCTAAGTTATAACACGAGTTAGGAGGTGTTGAGTGCACACTCGGGTAAACTATCTATAACCCGGGATTGTTGGACGGTCTCGTTTGGGACTTATCAGTTTTGTAACTGAGCCAGTGACCCAGGCGGGTTGTGCCGCGGGGTAACCCGCGGTGGCTACTTGCGCCGTGCACTGGAAGTGGGGATGAAACAGTGACCCGAGCGGGTTATGCCACGGGTTAACCCGCGCGGCTACCCGCGCCGTGGACTAGAGTGTGGTAACAAAACAGTGACCCGGGCAGGTTGTGCCGTGGATTAACCCGCGCGGCTACCCGCCCCGTGCCACTGTAACTGATAACATTTGAGATATTAATTGTGTAACCTACAAATCGTTTTGTAACCCGCAAATAATTGTGTAACCGCCAGACAATAATGTCCACAATCAATCCCATTAATTGGGATATTATTATCATTAATAATATATGATCAGTTACGATTCTCTTGGTGTTTAAATATGATCGATTTATGCCAGAATCGACACCGGTGAATTGAGATTATCCTCGAGTGAATTTCGCGATACCCAAGCAGAATAGGGTCGAAATATCAGTTAAGGAAAGCGAGCTCTCACACGATCTCACATTCTTATCCAAGTCGATCACTCTCTCCTCTCCCTCTCCATCAATTTATGTGACTCACAATCCCCAACATCGTACACCAGGAACAATTCGCATTCCTCAAAGATTTTGTATCTACTACACCACATCGTAAAGTAACCAATCCCATACTTTCATCAACCCTTCCATGATCCAAAATAAACTCACTCAACGACTCACGTAACCAAAAGCACATGGTTCCTCTTTTAGGTAACCACTATCTACTGCTCTGCCCTTCCATTCTGAAAATATCCCCACCAAAACGCTAACTTATAGTATACTCCTCCCTACGACATGCTTAACCCTTTGTATAAGTTCATCTGAAAGCTCTAAAAAGGGATTCCCCTTGTTCTTATCATCCTTTAAAAACACATTGCCACAGCGCGAACTTGCATGTCTGACTTGGTAAAAGATACCACTAACTTATCCACATAATTCTCCACCCACAACATCACACCGCAGACTAGGTTCTTACAATCATTTGTATACATAATCAATCTTGCCTTCATATTCACCTGCATACATATATAACCAAGTTTATCCCACGAATTTGTCTCCTCCCAAATCTAGGTCAACCACAACTCAAGATTTTTCAAAATAAACTCAAAAATTCGTTCCTTGGAGGTTCACTACAATCTCCAAGAAACCATTCCAACGACAAGGCACATTCTCTTACCAGTCGATATAATCAATGCACCCACTTCAGTTGTGCTAATTACTTCACCCTTTTTACGAACCGCCAAAACCCCGTAAGGAAAAACACTCATCCAAGTAGCAATCTTCCACTGGCATAATGCCCACGCAAGGTGGTCCAACATCAGGCGAGAATACATCTTCTCTGAACAACCTCCTACGTCTATACACACCAAGGTGAATTCTTAAATTCCAACTCCTGACAATGCCTTTAACTTTACACATCTTAAACAACTACTGACTTCAAATCATAAATAAAGAAACGACATGATGGAGCTTCCATAATACCCCCGACAACAAGGATTTCTAACGGAACCTACTTCTCCCAACATATCATAATTAGCTTTACACCTCACCGTCCTCTCTTGAAAGAGGTTCAAGGTTTACTTGGTACGAGGTCTAACTTACAAAATCATCCCCAAACCCAGGCTTAATTCATTAACATTTCATTAATGTATTTCAATGCCTCACATAACGAGCTACTAATATCAGTACTTCGACGACTTCAGGTCTTCCACCCCAAACACAACCGTTCACTGACAACAACATTTCAACTTGCCGAACAAGAGTTCAAAACTACCATAATACCATCAATGCCAAAGTCCATTTCTGACAATTTCCACTATTCACCTTTCTTCCTTAATAAGAATATCGAGATCTGTTATCCCAGATAACTAGTTGATTAACAATCACACAACACAATATAGATCAAGAGATAATAAGATCAGAATAACATACCACAATCCCTTGAATAATCAATTAAAACCTTGTTTGTGTTCTTGATACCTTGAATACGATTACAGAGAAAATAGGGTTGCCTCTAATCAATAATTATGAGTGTTATTGGAGGTTTAACCTAAAACTAATTAAACAAAACATTAAATACCTAAGCCTAATAGGCCTAATGGGCTTGGGCCCAACTAATTAAATAACTATCAACTAAATACTAAATAGACCCTCTAATTGACTTTAACATAATTGCAATTTAAACCCTTAACTTTAACTTTAATCTTGAATACAATTTATGATCCAACAATCTCCCCCTTTGGATTCAAGATTAAAAAAAAATTGTAATTATCTTCGGGTCTTCACGGGTCTTCACTTTTCTCTTGAAAACTTCAGATATCGTCTTCATCTTTATCTTTGAAACTTTGAAGTCTTCAGCAACCTTTATTTCAAAATTCTTGAAATCTTCTTTTTATTCTCCTTCTTTGATTATTCTCCCTTTTTGTATATTCTCCCCCTTTTTGATGAGTGGTGAGAATCATCATCATCAAAACTTTGCAAAACAATCTCCCCCTTTGAATATAGTCATCAATTTAGCACTGTCTTCACGTAACGAGCCCTGTGTGAAATAAGAGCAGTCTCTCCAAATGGAAAGAATGATTATTTCAATCTTTTCAGATTCAAATAATAAAAAATGGTAACCCTGAATCAACAAATGATTCAGTTAAAATGTCTGTCAATGACACAAAGTCACTGAGTAACACAAAGTTACTATATAAGGAGCTGGTTTTGATGTTGGCTCCCCAGGTCTTCCATTCAATCATCGAATAACACATGGTTATCTATGAACGTTCTGACAGAAAACAAATTTCTGTGTGCTTGTGCATGTGTATGAAAGAATTAATCATAGAGGGTTGCTTTTCAAATTAGGCTCAAAGTATGTAAACTTGTTGAGACAACAACAAATTATACAAAGACTCAATGTGCATGAGAAAGGGTTCGAAGGTGGGGCAACTTTCCTTCTTTTTCAATATTAGTATCTTCCAAATGAAGAACCAATAGCATATGTGTTGCTTCCCCAGAAAATGTGAAACATTCTCTTTTTGAGAAAAGAATGAGTAGCTGGTGGGGTTGTATGCAAGAGATGGCATGGGCTAGTTTCCTTTTTCAATGATGGTCACCAAAGAATATGAACCAATCAGATAATATGGTTGCCCGGCTCAGAAAGAAGTTTGGTGCAGAGTCTGATATTCTTTTACTCTGTTCTCTCACCCTCTTTCTTTTAATGCTTACTTCTAACCAATCTCACTTTTCCTTTTTTTACCTCTTCACACACCAACACTCAAATCTTTTAACCCCTCTCCCCTTAATCACTCAGAGAATACTTCCTGGGTAGGAAACACTGGTTATCGTGAATCCATGGAAGTTCTGTTAAGCTCACACACTGAATCGCTTGTATTTTCTTAAAAGAATGTGATATTCAACAGCCTTTTGTACATATAAGCACAAAGGAATACAGTTACACATGAAGAATGAAAATTTGGAGAATTCAAAACAAAAGTGTGTTTGACAATGCTATTCTCCCCCTTAAACTAAAAGAGGTTTACAATTAAGCTCAAAAATCATTTAAAATCACACTTCACAATTCATGAAAATCATTGAAGAATAGGAAGTGGTTTGAACATTTAAGAAACCATTTTTCACTAGTGAAAGTTGTTCTTCTTTCAACAAGTGATAGAGTCTAAGGATTAGAAATATATACCTGTAAATCAGAATCCTTAACTCCCCCTGAAATTAATATGTTCAATGAAGTATCCTTAACAAAACTCAGATATCCTCCCCCTTGATACCTGTAAAAAATCAGTTAAATCAGAAAAAAAAATATATCAATAGAAAAATTAAGCTCCCCCTTAATATGTGCATAATCCTTAATCATGAAACAGAGTTCTGAATTACTAGGATTAAAGTAAATTCAGAAGTCAAACTCTTTAACATTGAAGTCCGAGTCCTAAGTTGTTGTACTTAGAAGTCATAGTAGAATTCTTATCAAATGAGACATTCATGCTCTCAACAACCGTCTTAGTTCGAATAATCTAAATTCGATAAGCTTTGGATGTCAGCGAGTATCCAACGAGATATCCTTCATCTGCTTTCTTATTAAATTTTGATAATCCTTGACGCTCTCGAAGAATGTAACACCTGCAACCAAAAACACGAAGGAATTTGATGTTAGGCTTACGATTGTTGATTAACTCATAAGCTGTTTTATTAAAGCGCTTGACCACAATGGTACGATTCTATGTAAAGCATGCTGTCATGACTGCCTCGGCCCAAAGGTACATAGGTAGATCTGAATAAGCAAGCATAGTACGAGCTGCTTCAACAAGAGTGCGGTTCTTCCGTTCAACAATACCGTTTTGCTGAGGAGTGTAGGCTGTGGAGAAGTTATGTGAAATTCCTACAGAGATAAGATAGATCTGCAAGGTGGCATTCTTGAACTCCGTGCCGTTATCGTTGTGAATTGTTCGGACCGACAATTGAAGACGTACTTGAATACGCTTAATAAAAGCGATGATCAATTCTGGTGCATCTGACTTGTTGCGAAGAAACTCGAGCCATGTATACCTTGAATAATCATCTATCATTACTAAAACGTACTTCTTGCCATTTATAGATGTTGTTCGCATTGGTCCACAAAGGTCCATATGAAGGAGTTCCAGTGCAGATAAGGTCGATGATTCAGCTTTGGACTTGAAGGAGCTTCGCTTCATTTTGCCCAACTCACATGCAGAACACAGTGAGTCTTTCTCAAACCTCATTTCTGGTAGACCTTTGACCAGACCTTGTCTCTGTAGCTTTGCTATAGATCGGAAATTCTGATGAGACAAGCGGCGATGCCACGTCCACGATTGTGCTTTAGTTGCTTTGGCTAATAGGCATACTGGACGTGTGGCAGACAGTGTTGGAAAATCTACATAGTATAGATTTCCATGGCGTTCCGCTTTGAAGACTTCGTAACCATCGGGATCCTCTAGATAGCAATGAGTGGTTGTGAAGCGGACTTGATATTTCATGTCACAGAAGTGACTGGTACTAAACAGATTGTGATCAAGTCCTTCAACATATAACACTCTTTGAATCTTCACAACACCATTATCGAGCATTCCATATCCTCTGACGTGTCCCTCTGCTTCAGAATTGGCAAATCTAACTTCTCCGGCAGGCTCCTCCACATAGTTATGCAAGAGGTGCTTGAATCCTGTCATGTGGCGTGAACATCCGGAATCTATCACCCACAGCCGACAGGCCTGCAAAAAAGACAATTAGTTTTGCTTAGGTACCCATATCAAGATGGGTCCTTTGCGGTTAGCTTCACGCAATTCAGGAATATCAGTTGGTTTAACTTTCACACGCCATTCATAACGGGGTTTTGGAACCCATTTCCAAACCATCTTGACATTTAATTCCTGAAAATGCTTCTTAGATTTAGGATTGGCAACCTTAGCTCGAAACACTTTGGGTTGTGTGGAAGAATCAGAATTAGAATTAGACTTAAGGTTCAATTTAGCTTTTCTCTTACTCTGTTTGGACTTTGGAGGGGAGTAGTATTTGAATGAGTTATCGCAGCAGTGTTTGCAATATAGATTCTTTCGAGCAAAATTCATAAACTTAGATTTATCGGAACAAATCTTACATTCATGTTCATCAAAAGAATTATTTTTCAAAATAACACTGTCTGAAGTACAACTATTTGAAGCAAAAGTTTCACTAGATAACCTATTATTCTTATTCAAACTATTATCTTTATTCTTCTTACTCCTCCCAACTCCATTTCCTTTTATATCTGAAACAGAAACAGGAAACTTGTTAGTCTCTATCTTAGAGGGTGGTTCTTTTCTAGTGTTATTTGAAGTCTCACCCTTCTCAAAAATGCTTGGTGGATATTCAGGACAATCAGAGTAAACAACTGAAGGTTTTGCAGGAGCATCAAATTCTGGATTAGTTCTTACTTTCCAACTTGGATCATTGAACATCTGTTTATCATTTGAAGCATTTTTAAACAAAGTAATTTTCAAATCATTGATCTCTGTGCAAAGCTCTTGATTTTCTTTCAAAGAATTTTCAAGTTTAAACTTAAGATCAAAGTTTTCATCTTCACCTTCATCAAGAGACTGTTGCAACAGATCAATTTGCTTCATCAATTCAGATGTATGATCATTCACAGAATTTGACCCCTTTAAATCAGAAACAGGATCAGAGTCTGAAGCATTCATCATTTCAGAAAATATCTCTTCAGTCATAGACTCAATAAACTCCTTTTTATCATTTTTAACACAAGATTCATTCGTGATGACAGTTTCTTCTTCAACCTCTTCAACAAGTAAAGGTTTAGAAGCAATGGGATTTGAGACTGATGGTATAGTAGATGGATCAACATCCGATTCATACTCATCATATTTGCATGCAGTCTCAGGTGGAACTGTGTTTGAGCTGACTGATTCTTTGGAAGGTGTGGTAAACAGTGATTCAAACTCAGTTCATTCGATCTTTCGAGTTTCATAGCTTTTGTTCAAATCACTGTATTTAAAACCAACTGTTTTAAAAGTATTTTGAGAATCAGTTTCACAAGACTTGTCCTTCCCTATTTCTTCTTGACCTTTGATCTCTGTAGAAGGTTTAAGAGTACTTGCTTCAACAAAGGATGCACGAATGTTAGGAATGGGTCTGATTGCGGAGCCGAATTTATCAAAATTATATAAGTGCTCCGGTGCCTTTTTCAAAATTTCATTAATTGGCACACCCAAACCTGGTTTAAGTTTATAAAACCTTTCGTCATGGAGTTTATTGGTCAACATATTTAATGTCTGCTCGGTCTGACCTTGTTTCATATTAATATCCTCCAATTGCTTGATTTTGGTGAAAGCTTCATTTCTTTCTTGATAACAAACTTCAAATTTGATTTTAAACTCACCCTTTTCCGAATTAAGATTCACAAGATCCTTTTCTAAACCAGATATTTTTCTTTTTAAAGAATCTTTTTCAGCTTTTAAACCATCCTTTTCTTTTTCTTTTTCTTCCACAACAACTTTTAACAAAGCATTTTCATCACGCAAAACTTAAGACAGATTGTTATGCAGAGCTAAGTTTACCTTTCAGTAAAGCAAATTCATCTTTCATACTATGTATTTGGGCCATTAAAGATTCAATAAGTTCAGAATTATCACTTACCTCAGAGTTTGCATATTCGGATTGTGCCTCAGAATCTTCATCGTCACCATCCAGCTTTAACATATAAGATACTTGGGTGAAGTGCGCTTGCTCCTCGTCATCGGAACTTTGGTACATCCAGTTTTCTTCTTCAGCCATCAACACTTTTCCTTCTTCAACTTTCTTGGCAATGAGTGACTTTCTTGCATAATACTCTGAGTTCTTTACCTTCTTGAACTTGCAGTCTCTTGAGAAATGCCCAAATTTGCCACAGTTGTAGCATCTTCCTGGTGCATCCTTTCTTTCTTCACGTTTTTCCTCTCACTTTCCTTCTTTTCTATCTTCCTTCCTGTCTTCTCAGCCTTCTTCTCTCCTTCCATGCCTTGACTTGTATCGCATCTCAGACTTCTCTTTCTTATATCCGTCATACTTTGGCTTTGAGTAGAATTTCTTCTTGCCAAAGCTCTTCTTGAATCGTCGAATAATTAGAGCTAAGTCCTCAAAAACCTTCTGAATATCTGGATCTGAATCAACCTCCAGTTCTTCATCACTTGTATCAGATTCGGACTCAGTAACCTCAGTAACCAGAGCTTTAGACATCTTTTTCTTTGACCTTGCAGAGGATATCGGAACTGAACTCTTTTCTTTGCCAACAATGAGAGCCACGGACTCCTTCAGATTATTGGACTCATTATTAATCGTTCTCACCTCATCCTCATGCTGAGAAAGAGTAGAGAAGATATCACTAACGTTTTCCTGAGCCATGTTCTTTGACATCTGAAGGTTAATGACAAAGTTCTTCCATTCAGGATTCAGGTTCTTGATGAACTTGTAATTTATCTCTGAAGCTGATTTAGAGATATTGTTCCTCCGTAAGTCATTGAGAATGATGTTGTATCTGTTGTAGGTCTCTAGCAACGTCTCTCCTTCTTTTGCGTGAAATCCCTCATATGCATTTATGCATAGATTCTGCTTAGCTTGGATGGAGGCTTCACTTCCTTTAAACTGTCTTGATAGTTCATCCCAGACTTCTTTTGCAGAGTTCCGACTGTCTACTCGGTTGTAGATGTCATTCGGAATGGCCATGGTCAGATAAATAAGAGCCTCTTCATCTGTCTTGTACTGTTCTTTCTGCTTTTTAGTAAAGTACTGTAAAGTTTAGGGACGAATCTATCAGGAATTTCTGGAGATGTTTCAGTTTCAGCTTGACCTTGTACTCTGATCATTGGATTTACTGGACCATTGATGATTGATTCCATATAGTCTCTGTTTTTATGATTCAGAAACTGAATCATTCTCTTCTTCCATTGTTGATATTCATCAGCCATGAGGACAAGAGGTTTGGACTGAGAGCCCATTGAGAGAAGCTGATTCGACATCTTAGTTGTATGGTTAGTAAGCAAACTTTTCTGTACCAAGAGAGTCAACTAGATGAGATCTTTAGAATCAAGTAATAGATAAAATCTACACTTAAAAATCTTCAGAAAAATAAATTTCCAAAAATAATTAAATGCAGTACTCGCAAACAGTATAAAGCACAAATAGATTAAACACAGTTAAATCTGGTGCAAAAATCGGATATATGCCAAGGACAGTGGCATAAAGGACGGTTTGCGCGAGAAGCAGGTCGCGCAAAGTGAGGTTTGCGCTAGACACGGGTGGCGCAAAGAAGAGGTTCTCGCGAGCAGTGGATGGCACAAAGAAGAGGTTTGCGTGTTATGTGGGTTGCGCAAAGTGAGGTTTGCGCGAGCCTCGGGTGGCGCAAAGTGCGGTTTTTCTCGAGTTGGCACTGGCGCAAAATGAGGTTCTCGTGAGACGTGGGTCGCGCAAAATAAGGTTTGCGCGAGCCCCGGGTGGCGCAAAGATGGTCGACCGGGGTCTTGCTTGGACCTGGAACTTGTCCGACCGGTAAGTTGTACGACCGGTAGGATCGACCGGTAAAGTCTTCGACCGGTGAGGTGCTATGACCGATAATGTGTCCGACCGGTAATGTGCTTCGACTGGACTATTGCACGACTGGTATAATTGTGGACCGGTAAAATGATATGACCGGTATTCCACGACCGGTGTTCTGTAGACCGGGGTGGTCTATGAGTGGGCTGACCGGTACAAAGTATTCGACCGATAAAATGCTTTGACCGGTAAACTTCCTTCGACCGGTAATGGCTTTGACCGGGAATGACAGTGTGTTGTCCGGGAGACCGATATGGTGTGGTCGACCGGTATTGAGAGTGACCGGTAAGGTGTATTAGACCGATAAAGGACATACGAACAACGACCGGTATGTTCTTGCAGGTCGACCCAGATATCAACAATTAACCTAGAAACACGATGAACACAGAAATTGAATGTAAAAAAATTATACTTTTGTACCCCAAAACATATACCGAACACAATGCAATCAAAATCAAAGATTAAAATTAACTTTTATGCATTCAATTTTATGAACACAGTGTCGACATGTATACGAACTCAGTAATCAGAAATCAACCAAAAGCCAATAGATTTGAGATATTCAGTGCAATTAACTAATCAGATAACTTTCAATAGTATAAAACTCATCTAATCATATCAATTTCAAGCAAAAAAACATGTTAATTCATGAAATCAATTTTCACTTGATGAACAGTCGATGAACACAGGAAATTCGATAAACACAGTTTATAATCCAATTAACTTGATTCATTAGGCTCTGATATCACTTGTTATCCCAGATAACTAGTTGATTAACAATCACACAACACAATATAGATCAAGAGATAATAAGATCAGAATAACATACCACAATCCCTTGAATAATCAATTAAAACCTTGTGTGTGTTCTTGATACCTTGAATACGATTACAGAGAAAATAGGGTTGCCTCTAATCAATAATTATGAGTGTTATTAGAGGTTTAACCTAAAACTAATTAAACAAAACATTAAATACCTAAGCCTAATAGGCCTAATGGGCTTGGGCCCAACTAATAAAATAACTATCAACTAAATACTAAATAGACCCTCTAATTGACTTTGACATAATTGCAATTTAAACCCTTAACTTTAACTTTAATCTTGAATACAATTTATGATCCAACAAGATCATAAATCATCCGCCATTGGCTTAACCGACACATACCCACTCTCGAAACCCTTATCTTTAAATCCAATAACTTTCACAACCTACAGAGTTCATAGCCTTCATGCATGACTACACGATAATTTTAAAAGTATTTCTCATATTGAACCTTCGAAAAGTATAACACTTGAAAACAACTTGAGCACACAAGACTCAACACTCTCATAACTTCGTCATGCACAACGATCTCGAGAATCGTTCACATGCAATATTTCGGTAAAACACAACCTTGACCAACTAAAACCATGTCGTTACAACCGAAATATGGAAAGAAACCTTTTCCATAAGACTAGAAAAGTTTTGAACGAAATCACTTGCACGAAGTAAAGCAGTCGGCTGACGCACTTAATTATAAGATATCAACGTGTCAATACTCATTTTGGTTATAAAAGCTTGCAGTCAACTGTTTTCTGGATTTTTGCAACGAAGTTTACCTCTACATGAAAAAGGGTGATATAATTCGCAAATCACAAAATTGAAAACATTTATTATGCAATGAAAATAGGTTTGTCTTTCTTCTTTAAACACACACTTGTACACGCCGTAATATTTCCAAAACATGAAATTTGTTATGTACGCATCTACTTTTAGTCTTGAAAGAACTCTGGTAATACCCTTAAAGGCACATGCATGAGACTCAACTTGCAACAGAAGGCTATTCACTCAATCTAGGGCAACCCTTGCATCCACGCAGTTATCACTTACACCCTTATCTTGACTAACATTCGTTCTCTCGTCCTAGCAACAACTTGTTGCACCGGTGTTTTGCAGCCTACCGATTTGATCCCCCACAAAGTTCTCTTTTTGAGCAATGATTTATAATTCATACGATTTCAGTCTTTGACCTCTACAAATCGATAAAACAACAAATTTCTTCACATTCTGCTCCTCCAACAACCCAACTCAATACCGATATCTTATCTCCAACATCCTTGCCACTATATCATTGATTGGAGAGTCATAGGCTCACTTCTTTCACACGACCTTGAGTTAGAACTTTCAAAATTCTAACCTAGTCCTCTTCACCTGTCCGATATGATCGGCACATCAACTCCCAGCATAGGGACTCACCAGAAACTAAGAGTTTACCCTTAAATAGTCGTTCACCCATTTTGAACTCATAAAGTTATACCTTCGTTCGGTCTATTATCGTCCTAAACAATACTTCTTCTAGGGATGTCATCAATTACACCCTGAGCAACCTCACGCATCACATCAAACCATTGCTAACGCCGTAAGGCTTGACTTTTACTCCATTCCACCACCCTTCCATCGACTATCCCATCAATAATATCCTTCCGGTCATGACAAAAACTAAACTAACAGCATATAACCAACGTTCTATTGACAACTACGCACAGTAAGGCAGTTTGAGCACATACATGCACCTGTAAATTCGCAATTACACTGACCAGGTGTAATGAAAATTTACCTTACATGACAGTCCTCTCTACCTTATCTTTAATGGACTTAGAGTGATCTCCCTAAAGGCATCCTACATCTCAGTTGTGTCCCCCTCTACTCCACAGTTTAAGTTTAGGCTTATCCGGTCACCTAAATCCCTTAAATTATGACTCTGATACCATTTGTAAAGACCCAAAAGAAAAAATAACATAGAATAGAAATTTACTCCCAAACGGGTCCCAATACAGCGCAAACGAAATAAGTTTAACATAAACTCAAAAATAAAAGAGTTTTATCACATCAGAGACGTCTACACCGACAACATCTAAATCCACCCTATAGGTCATCTGCCTTCGTCTTTCTAGCGATCAACATTCCTTCTTCCCTTAACAGAAACACCAACAGTTCCCTAACCTGAAAATGGGTTTAAGTTTTCAAAAGCAAGGGTTAGACCGGGTGGTCTAGTGAAGTCCCTCACGAAATAGTTTAAACACTTAATAAACTTTAATTCATCAAATGAACGCATTTCAACTATACGAAAGAATTTTAAAGAGTCGATATTACATACGGTACCATCACTGTATCACATATCTCATCACCCTCTCGTGGTGTTCATACTCGGGGGCCACAGTAGTTCGCCCCCCCCAGTAGATGTTGTCACCGTGTGCATAGGAAACAAATTCAGGGCACACGGTTGAACCACCCCCGACAATTTTCCAATAAGCCATGGCGCACATTCCACATGATGTAATCAAATTTCATATATCATAATCAATCAGAGGGAATATAAGTACAATAATTTTAGTACACGCGATATTTCACAGATCCATAATAGCATGCCTCGTTTAAAGAAAACATGGTGAAAATTATCACAAAACTCACTTTCAGTTTATAGTAAATTTGGTTAAGAGAACTCACCTCTTGACGAGTATTCGGCACACACATACAATGGACTATGCTTCAGAGAGAATAGACACCTACAAGTTTGGTTAAACATGCAAGGTTAAGATCTGATTCTATTTCATTACATCCTGGTTGACATTACACTGCCCAAAAATCCCGAATAATAAAACCCCACAAAGCCCAAAGCATTTGACAACTTTCCCCCTCCACGGATTGGGCTTCGACCCAACTTAAATGCACTCCCGGGTTGGTCGGGGGGGGGGGGGGGGGAAGGGGCTACCGGGTCTGCCACAACTCTCAGTTCTAGGTTACTTACACCCATCACCTCCCGGTTGGATGACTCCCGAGCATATACTGGGCTGAGGACCCTCAGGTGCCCCGGGTTAGCTGCTCCCGACTCGTGCCGGTTGAGGACTCCCGGGCCACACCGGGGTGAGAAGTCCCGAGCCTCACCGGTTTTCACCTCTCGGGTAGGGTCGACCGATGGGATGAGCGCGCTCGGGGGATCGGTCCCGATGGCCACTCCAACCGACGTCCTCCCACCCTATTTCTATTGCAACTCATAGATTTCAAAGCCAACATGATTTCTTCATTAATCGACAAAACCCAAAAGTTTTCTTTTAAATCTCTTAATCGAACAATACTCTCAACCCACTTTAGACATTAGATTCAACACCTTAATCACCCATTCAAATTCCCAGATCACAACAGAAGCTAGAATCAAGCAATGGTTACTAGTTCTAGGCTCAAATATAAAGGATAAGGTGTTATTACCTCTTGAGAAGGAAATCCCCAAAGCTTGCCTCCTTCTTCACTTCTCAAGAATTGGAACTTTCAAGTCTCCTATATTCCTCCTTCTATTTCTCTCTTACAGTCGCTTTCCAACATTAGGTGAAAATAGAGATTCGTAGGGTTTACTACCCTAAATTCCAAGTTCCCACTTATTGCCAAAAGGGTCCCTAGCTCTTCCATTTTATTTTATTTTATTTCAATTAGATCACCAATTAACCAAAATTTACAAAGGTGATTTATGGTTATTACAGAGCACATCGATAATTTCCAATTTGTCAATTAACGACCACGATTTGAATTCCCTTCAATATCCCAATATGTGTATGTCGATTAGTATATTCAATGATTATATATAATACATGTGTATATATAATGCGTTGGGTTTCACATGAGATTAGCCTGCTTTCGTGAGACTAATAAGACCACATTTTTACACTTGAAAATTCACAGCAAAACATTGTGAATGTAAAAAAAATCCAAACATTCACAGCAAAATACTGTGAAGGTAAGTTTCAAGTGTAAAAACATGGTATCACGGGTTTCACGAAAACAACTTGGTCTCACTTGATCCCAAGTCCATAATATTTATATAGGGGTTAAATCAAGTGAGAACCATAAAAAGATTGAGAACTATAAGAACTAATCTCAACCACAATCAAAATTAAGCAATGGTGAGAATTGAGAGGTAACATTTTGCATATATGGAGTCATTTACATACAAACATAACTCCTAAAAGGGTATAAAAGTAAATCTATTCACTTTATATCTCTTATTGGAATTATATAATTTAAATTAAACACCACCTCCTTTATAAATCAAAATTATATTAATTGCAATAAAATTTTAAATCAAAAAATTAATATAAAAAGCGAACATTTTATTTTCTTTAATTTGACACGAGTATCATTATTTTTTTTAATAATTGCAATTTTTTTTATGAAACAATAAAAGTGATTTAATTCGTATGTCGTTTCATCTTGTAAAACAACATTTTAGTATTCAATATCACATTTCACATCATTTTGATTTCTTTTCACATTGTGAAACAACAATACATTATTTCACCATGTGAAATTGCACTACAATGTTTCACCATGTGAAACAACACAACATTGTGTTGTTTCACATTAACAACATTGTATTGTTTCACAATATGAAACAGCACTTTCGTTTTTCACATCACATTTCACTTCAAATTTTGTTTTGTTTTGTTTTCAAATTGTGAAACAACACTAAGGTGGTGTTTGTTTTTTAAGTGGTGCTGAAGTTTGAAGTCTGATTTCACTTCTGATTTTTAAGTGGTGGTGCTGAAGTCTGAAATCTGAATAAAAAAGACTGTTTATTTTTTAAGTGGTAGTGTTGAAGTCTGAAATCTGAATAAAAAAAGACTGTTTGTTTTTGTAAGCTGAAAACGTCCGAAACCATAAATTGCATCAAAACAAGAACAAAGGATCTGTATCACTTGCACAAAAGAGTGATAGCAATTTCATTTGTATTGAAGTCCAATTGATATCCTTTCAATTTTCATACATTTGTGAATTACTGGTTTCTCCATCTAAATTAGGGTCAGGAGACCAATCCATTTCCATCATACAACACGTTTTCATAATCTATAGCCTTTCAAAGAATGAATCGATACAAGTTCACTACTACATATTTACGTACAAATATAAATCCATAAATAGTAGAAATCAAGTGTGCATTCGATCCCTCAAAATATTCAATCCCATATACCTGCATGTCCAATACCAACAATTGTCAAATAAACAAATCTCACCTACAAAAACAGTAATTAAACAAACGATGTTGCTAACTTAAACATTTTGAATCAAACCAAGAAATTACCTGCCAAACATCAAAAGTTAATAAAACAGACAGAAAATACCCCATAAGCTAAGAAACAAACACCAAACAGGTTTGAAAATTGATGGCAATAACTACATGCTAAGCAGATAAGGTCAATCAAAACACTTCAAGCAACAATAAACATGTCTAATGCGTTACCCCAAGATCATCAACATAAATCCCTAAGATCATCAACATAAACCCATAAATTAAAAACCAAATATGGGAGCAACATAAATCAAGTAAACCATGTTTCAGCAATATTTGAATCTCGTCCATATGTTTAAGAAAGATTTGAAACGGTAGATGAACCACGGTAAACGTAAAAGTGAAAGTGAAACCAGACTTACGGATAGATGATGCTTTTAAGAACATAATTTCAATAGCTTGACCCAAGGTTTCATAGCAACCATATGTATTCAAATCCACTTTTCTACCAATAGGTAATCCATCCATATTCACTTTCACAAACCCAGAATGCCCTGTTTCTTTAACCATCTTCTCATCATTTTTGTTTGAACTCCATTTCTTTTTCTTGGACCCATCGGTCCCACCCACTCCCTTCTCCTCTTCATTTTTGGAAAATTTTGCTTGGTTCACCAAATTGTTCATCCTATAAGTCTTCACAGGTGGCCATCCCACCACTTGACTGCTTCAAGAAAATCTCAAATTAATCAATATAAAAACACATAAAATGAGATCAAGATTCAAGATTTATAAAAACCCATCATCAGAATTCATTAGAGACGCAGAACAATTTCCAATAGATCTAACAAATCTAAACAACAATTTCAAACATACCGATTTTAGAGAAGCAGAGAGGAGATCGATGTTGGATGGCTCGATAATTGATTTTGAGAACAGATTGATGGTCGATGTTGGATGAGATCGATGGAGAGGAGTCGATTTTGAGAGGAAATCGATGGAGAGGAGTCAATTTTGAGAGCAGCGATGGATTCATCGGTCGATTTTGAGAGTAAAAATGGATTCTTCGGTCGATTTTGAGAGGAGTGATGGAAGCAGGCTGGAGGCGTTAAAGACTGGAAAAAAAGTGATAGGGTTTCCACTTATTCGGTCAGTGAAAAAAAAGTGTTAAGTGGATCTGAATTTGTGGAAAAAACAAACACACTTAATTGGCCTACATCTGACCGAAAAAAATGATAAGGGGCATTTAAGTGCTTATTTTTAAAAAACAAACAAGGCCTAAATTGTTTCACCTTGTGAAACAATAATTTATTGTTTCACTTTAACAACATTATATTCTTTCACAATGTGAAAAAACTACATTGTTTCACCATGTGAAACAACACTACATTGTTTCATATTAGCAATATTGTGTTGTTTCACAATATGAAACAACACTTTAGTGTTTCAAATCACATTTCACAGCAACTTTTATTTTCAAAATCGTGAAACAATACTACATTGTTTCACCTTGTGAAACAACATTATATTGTTTCACAATATGAAATAACACTTTAGTGTTTCACTTTGACATCACATTTTTACATCAACTATGTTTTGTTTTCACAATCACAAACAATACTAAATTTATTTAACTTTAGCGACATTGTATTATTTATTGTGTGAAATAAAATTTTGGCGTTTCCAAAATTCCGGGTGATATTTTAATTACAATATCTTTATATTTACTATATTTTTCTTTTCTCATGTGATGTTTTTTTATTATCACTCAAAGGGGCAATGCACCAGCCAACCAGTGTGGTGGCGAACACAATGTGCTGTAAGCTAAGTTGTTCACCTTATCTAAATAGTCAACTATATTTTATAAAAATGTATGTTTTTCAATACGTTACCATTCAATAATGTATATGTAATAAAGTAAGCGAGTAAAATTAAATTAATAATACAATCAACTAATGAAATATAAAAGATTATTATCAATTAATTAAAATTAAAATATCTTATTATTACATATAAATTACATCGCATAAGATTGATTTTAAATTTTGATATCCATAAAAAAGGGAAGTGGAAAATAATCAAGAAAAATAAAATTAACATCACGTCCTTCCTTACTTATAAATTAAATATTAACTAAGATTGTTGGATTGAAGTGATTAGATGCGATTGGTTCTTAAAGTTCTTAACATTTTTATGGTTCTCATTTGATTACCGTCCTATATATATATATATATATATAGAGAGAGAGAGAGAGAGAGAGGGAGAGAGGGGAAAGTTCAAATGAAAACTAATTTTTCATTGTGCACGTGAGGACAAATCTCAGCCGCTCGATCTCTTTTGATCCAACAACTTATATTAAATAGAGTTTTGAATTTTAAAATGCTTATGGGTAAAAATGGAAGAAAATTTAAAGTCACGCCTACCCTATTTAACTTTTTATTTTTTCTTTTTAAATTAAAAAACTTTTGACCAAATTAAAATTTAAAATAAATTATCTTAAAAATTACTAATATTCTAATCAAACAAATTACATCAGAAAAACGAGAATTTCATGCTCTTCGATATGACATCCTCCTCGATATAGTTTTTTTTGTCATTTTAACCGTTTTTTAGGTGAAATGCTATATATGTGTTATATTCATTATGAATATTTATGTACATTCAAGTTTGTACAACATCTCGACACCATAAGTATGTAACTCGACATCATCTTTTTCAACACTTTCTTTAACGTCGTAAGACATCACATTTCTTCAGCACCGTAACCCAACACCCATCAAGATGAATCGAGAACCTATCGAGTAATTCTGTTGTGAACCGGGGAATAAAAGAGAGCGTGTCACGTCTCCACATCTTCACAGGTCATTCATGTATTATTTATCATGAATAATGTATCATTCAGGATGAATAATACAACATTCAGGGTGAATAATTCACGATTCATGAATTCGTGTATTATTCGTCATGAATGTTGTGTAATTCATCTTGAATACTATATTATTCATCATGAATAATGAATGAACGTTCACATTTGTTATTCATAATGAATGTGGGACATCCGAAGGTGCGCATACATATTTATAATGAATTAAACCAAATTTCGGTTGTGAACAGGGAAACAAAAGAGAGTGCGCCATGTGTCTACACCTTCATGGGTCATTCATATATTATTCATCATGAATAATGTATCATTCGGAATGAATAATACAACATTCAGGGTGAGTAATACACGATTCATGATAAATAATACATGAATCATGGATTCGTGTATTATTCATCCTGAATATTGTATTATTCATCATGAATAGTAAATGAACATTCACCTTTGTTATTCATACTGAATGTGGACACCCGATGACGTGCATGCATATTCATAATGAATATAACACATATATAAAATTTCATATAAAAAACGGTTAAAACGAAAAAATCCTGAATATTGTATTATTCATCCTGCATACTGTATTATTCATCATGAATAGTGAATGAACGTTCACCTTTGTTATTCATACTGAATGTGGATACCCGAAGACGTGCATGCATATTCATAATGAATATAACACGTATATAGAATTTCACGTAAAAAACGGTTAAAACAAAAAAAAAACTTTATCGAGATGGATGTCATATCGAATAGCACGAAATTCTCGTTTTTCTGATGTAATTTGTTTGATTAAAATATTATTAATTTTTAAGATAAATTATTTTAAAGTTGAAGGGGGTAAAATTTTTTTAGAGTGAATTGTGGATTTGCTCCCTGTGGTTTTGTGATTTCTTTGACCATGATCCTCATTCTATGTTTATTGTGGATTTGGTCTTTGTGGTATTCAATTTGTCTTGGTCATGGTTCTTCTGACTAACATCTCCGTTAACTTCGTTAAATCAAGGTTAAGCCTAAATTAAACAAATTTATAAAAAAAACCACTATCACTCTCTCAAAATCATCCAAATCGTATTGTAAATTGACAAAAAACAAAAAATAAAATGAAACATTAAAATCGTGATGTATCTCGCTGCATTGTGCGGGTACGCTTCTAGTATATATATTAATTAGAAAATTCAGTTGCAAACCAAATTCGTTGTGAACCTATAGACAAACGCGAGTACGTCACATGTCTCCTTTTGTCTTCATTCATTATAAATAATGAAAGTGAAGTTTTTACGATATCACGCTTTTGTTTATCCCGATTTACGACAAAAGTTGGGTTCATAATTGAATATGTCCATATATTTTTGAAAATTTGTTTGTTTGAAAAGGAATTGAAAGCTTCCTTCCCAACTAATATGTAGGCTCGTATTACATCCGTCATAAAAACCCATTGTCTTGACTTTTGTTTGGCTGTCTTCCATTCCCCACACCATAAATAAAAACTACAAATTCAGATCCCAATTTCCCAACAACTTTTAATTAATTTTAACAAAATCATTAAATAAAAACTTTTAATAACAAAATACATATAACATATTTTATTAATATTGATTTACAATAACAATTATAATATTTCGTTGCTTGAATAATACTTTTAGTAAAAAAAAAGTCAAGTATTTCTATTTTAATTATTATATTAAATAAAAAAATTAATTTAATAAAATTATTCATTTTATTTGTTATTTGTATAATTATCTATTGATTTTCAATGATTTAACAAAGTTGCGGATAACGAATCACTTCCCTACGTTGTGTTCTCGAAACCTATTTTTTAAAAGAAAAGGAAGGAAAATAGAAGGAAAAAAAACTCGTGTTCTTGAAACTTTTTTAAGAGAGAAAGGAAAGAAAAATAATAATAAGTTTTCTCCCAAATGTGGAAGGAAAGGAAAGGAAAGAAAATAAATAAAATTCCTTAAATAAATTATTTGTAAAAATGAAATCTCTCCATTCCTTTATCTCCTATTAAAAAACATGAACATTTATTTTCTTTCAACAAGAAAATTTGAGACCACAGCGTTAATGATCTTACAGTAATTGCTAATGTGGACAAGTAAATAATATTTTAAATCGATATTAGGAAAGAGAACATTGCACCTCTTATACAAATACAAATAAAATGTGTTGTATTTATAGTAAGGCTAAAGAGTAAATTTCTACCGTTGCCTTCCAATTCTCTGTATTTCTTTATATATGCATCATGTACAAAAGTAACGTGACATGAATGAACATTAACCTTTCAAGAAATCATAATTTTTTAAATAAGCACGATATATAGCCGATGCATGGGGAATGTGCGATAAACCAAGCCATGACGTGCTGGGAACAAGCACCTTGTGCAGATAAACCAAACTACGATGCGGGGAAAAAGCACAATGTGCGGAAAACAAGGGTCCCGTGCGGGAAAAGCAAGCCACGTTGTGAAGAACGTGCACAACGTGCGGGGAATGACGACCTGTGCGGACAAACCAAGCCACGGTGCGGGAATAGGCACCACGTGCAAGGAAAAGGCGTCCTGTGCAGGAAACCAAGTCACGGTACTAGAAAGTGGTTTGTAATTATTGTGTTTGATATCTTTTAGAACACACTATTATACTTGAATTCTTTTTATGAAGTAATAAATAATAATATATGAACATTTGTAACTATATAAGAAAAAATCAAAATATCTCACAAATTTCAGACAAACGTTTTAAAACTAAACTAGATTTTGTTGAACTTTTTTCTAATCATGATGACCGTTTTGTTAGAAAATGATAGATGTGCCTGAACATATAATTTCTTCTTGAAAAAAGAACAGTTTCTCATATAATTCATAATTAAGGTAAAAATTTCAGAAAAACTCAAGAAATTGTTTTATTTTGAATAATTAAGTTCTTAAATTTTTTTTAAATTTAACTTTCTCGTTTTGAATGATTAAGTCTCTAGACACTTTTTTGAATAACTAAATCATCAATTTTTTTAAAAATTGGTTACCTACATCTTTTAACCCAAAAAGTTACCTATAATCGGCTATGAATGTTTAAAAAGAAAAACTAAATCGGTTTTACCTTTCCCAAACTTTGTGTCATTCAAACTACTCGCATCCAACAACATTGCTTCCCTCACAACCCTATAGTCGCCCGTTCTCCATACCGCCTATTACTGTTGTTGGTTCATATAATCGATCTTTCTTATTTTATAACAATTTAATGAAGTACGTATAAACAGATAAAAAAAAGGAGAATCCAAAACAAACAAAAAAATTAAAAAGAGGGAGATCTACCGATGGCAGGGGCAATGACAGTGATGGGCGGTTATAGAGAGTAGGCGGCGAGGGGGAACGATGGCGTTAGGTGCAAGGGGTTTAATGACGTGGAATTTGGGAACAATAAAAATGATCTAAGTTTTTTTTAAACCTTTCCAGCCAATTACATATAGTTTTTTTGGGTTAAAATGATTTAAGTAACCAATATCTAAAAGTTTGATGGTTTATTTTTTAGAAAATGTTCAACGAGTCACTCATTCAAAATGAGAAATTTCAATGACTTGTTCATTCAAAAATAAAGTTCAAGGACTTAATCGATTAAAATGAGAAATTTTGTTGGATGTTTTTAATCTTTTCCCTTATGCAAATTATATAAAAAATGACATCATTTAAACGTTAAACTTGCGATGAACACATTTCAATTTCCATCAAATAGTAGCTTGTAAAAAGCCCTACCATTGTAGAACACCGTTGTTTAGATCATTCAGACCACTTAATCATTCTACACTAAACCATTCAATAACTGCCAAAGAGCCCCTTATTCTTCTATATCAAGTCTAAACTCTTGTCGTATTGCAAAGTATTTCCTATCCCACTTCATTTAAAATATACATACATCTATAATATATTATAATGCGGTAGTTTCGATTTTCTTGAATTTTTAAGAGTTACAATAACTATTACTTGATGTATAACCATATAATGCACATGAAAGGTTAAGCTCTTGATAATTCTTTGATTATCCCATGCTCCATCGAATCACCCTCCTTAATTCATCATCCTCCAAAACCACAAACGTTCTTAATTTCTCTCTATCGACCATCCCCAACCCCACTCTCATTCTGGAAATCCCATCTAATTCTTCTCGTTTCTCTCAAATACGTATTATTTTACCTTTTTTTGCAGTTTGAAAGCCTATGTATCGAAAGATTGGGAATGCATTAGCCGCGCCTGATTCAAGAACAATGACATGGTACTTTCTTCGTCTCTATCATCCACCCCATACTGACAGTTGCAATTCAACCTTCTCCATCTCCATTGTTAGGGTTTCTTCAAAGAAGTCTAATTCATTATACCTCGTTCAATCGATCAAGATATACAGATTCGATGCTATGACCTTGAATATTTATTGTGGCTACCTCAAAGCAATCGTCAGGCCACCAATATATATTGTTTGTTAATCAATGCTGATTAAAAAAAATTCTCAGTATCAGACCCTTGATGACATGACCGTTATCTTTCAAACAATATATAGATTACTTCATTCATTTATGGACTTCACATGTTCTTTTTAATTCGTCTGGGAATCATTTTAGTGATTTGGTGAAGTAATTTTAGTGAAGAAGTTGCTTCTCACATTACTTGATATTAATCCAACGGTGGTTCCTACTATTGATAAAAAGTTTGATTACTTTTTCCCCATTTAACATTTGTGCATCTTTCACTTGTGGGTAATAAGCAATGACGATTCCTAATATTGATGATAAATTTGATTACTTTTTTCCCACTTAACATGTTTTCATCTTTCACCTGTTTATAGTAAGCCATGGCGGATTCTAGGCTTGATAAGAAGATCATAAAGAATTTCAAGATGCCTACATCAAGTTTTTAATTTCTTTTTACCACCCCTTATTATTTTAGTTTGTTGCAATTTATTGTGTACTTAATTTGTGTTCATTTGTTGCTTGTTTTGATTGAGGTCGTCTTTAACTCTATTGACTTTATGATATGACACCTCAGCATATTCGTGATTGTACACTATTGCCTGATCGATGCAACCTAATCATTTTTCACTAATATAGTTATTTTATAGTGAATGTTATTTAAACTAGTATAAGTATTTTGGATATTAATATGTAGATTGTACATATAAATATATTTAAATGTTACATATAACGATTTGTAAATCATATTCAAATTATTTATTTGTAAAAAGTAGTAGAACTTAATTAGCATAAAATAAATATATAAAATAAGTAACATTAACGATGGAGCATAGATCATTTATGCATTATTTGTATAATTAATGATGTTTCATGTAGTTTTTTATTTTTGTACAGAGGATGATACTCCTGTTGATTTTATTAAGAAATAAACAAATTTACACCTAAATGGCATGATAACTATCGCACGAATGCATGTCTATAGTCTAGATGGGACATGCCCCAAATGTTAACGTGCAGTAGTGCAGTAATCCAAATTTGTAAACAAAAGTGGTTGCTCAAACCACAAAACAATAACCAAAATAAAGTCTAATACCTAAAGAAACAACTAAGATAAACTAAAACAACCTACATAGATCTCTCTGCATAAGGTTCAATATGGTCGGTAGTCGAAACCTCTTCTTCCACGGTTACTCAAGCCAATCATCCATCGCTATCTTCAATATATTGTAATCCTCGGATGAATCTGTTAAATGAAGATTTTGTTGTATACAATGTGACATAGAATTGTATTAATCATTCTAGGCATTAGTGAGAATCATAATAAGCATGGGAAGAAATAATATAAGTTGAATTTTATAGTATATGAACATATAAACACAATAAAAATTTACCTTGTCTATTTGGTGGATGGATGAATGTTATTTAACATTTCATGTTAGACAATAATTTTTTATGAGTGTATGATCTTCCATTTCTTCATCAGCATTTATTATGGTTAATCCTTCATGCGATGTCACTCGTGAAACAACCACATATAATTGTCCATATGTAAAAACCTATCAAATGGAATAATTTGCAATAGATGTGAATATAAGTACATATTTAAATATGCTAATATAATAAAATTGAGGAGTGTATCTGTTTTGGGAGGTATAGGCCAACACGACTTAAAGATTACCCTTGACTTTTATTAATTGTCATAGCAAAGCATGAGACCGACGGTATTTGATGTCGGTTAAGCTTGAATGGCCATTTTGTTTCGTTGAGCGACATTATTATTCTTAGAACAATGATACGTTTTCCTTTATTAGATTCTGAAATAATGTCATCTCTATCTGACCATGTTCCAAGTAATGTGACAATCAATCGTGTTTCATTGCACAATCCTCTTGTTAGAGAAGACCTTTGCGGTTGATAGATTTAGAAAACGAAAATAGAAAATTAACTTAACATTAACATGTATTTCTTAAGTTCCACATTTGTATATGTCACTTTCCAACATTGAGAGTCTAAAAATATAAGTTATAGTAAGTTTTGAACAAAAAACCATCGGTGTAAGTTACTTTACTCTCTAACATGGTAATCTATCTTTGGGCTTCTATTCAATGGAGAATTAAGTTTGATTGTCCGTCCTTTTTATATATTGTATACCTATATAAGGCATTCTCCGGATAATTCAATTTGAAGCAATTGGATGTCCAATTCGGGCATAAAAAATTGTAAATTAGAAGAAAAATAAACTAATATATATTATTTACTTTGAAGTTAAATATGTGTAGATAATTGGTTTGAATTGAAGTTATGGAAACAAATAATAAAATAAATTTAAGTTCTTCAAAGTTTATGGAATGTGAGGATGAAGATATGAAGGTGATAGCTACAGAAGAGCAACCGTCTTTTACCAAAAGTGTCTTTCCTGTTGGCAAATGATATATTCTTTTTCCAATATACATGTAATTAAAATGGAGTGAAGATTTTATTGCTTGGATCATATTGATTGAATAATAGAACATATCCCAAACAAAGGGCAAATTATAACAACTACATATAGTGAGAACTACCTGCATTGTAACAATTTGAACGCAAAAGCTACTTTATTCCAAATTCAATAATATTGCTCTTTCCAAGCTTATTTGGTAGATGACAAAGATGCTAAATCCATAAAAGTACAAACGTAGTAATTCTTGCTAGCGAAACATTCATAAAACCATACCATTTAGCTACACATTAGTAAGGATGATTACTTACTTTTTTCATTAGAACTCCAAAATGATAGAACGACTTATTATTCTGATTGTTATTAGGATCATTATCAATTGTAACATTTAGCTACAATAGTTAACATAATTATTTGGTAGGCAAAATATTTTAGTCTCTATTGTGATGTCTTTTAACATTTCATTGTCATGTCCTACGCTATCAAAGGTAAAACCTGGAATTTTCAAGTTTTGGGAGGAAACAAATATAAAGATGAAGATCAATATACAACACCTGTAACGATTGTAAACACTTCCGTCACATAAAAAGGCTTTCTATAAGTTTTTCAGCCTTAGAAAATACAATTTCCCACCCAATAACCCATTAATCAATCACTACCAGGTAAATGCATTTTTTATATACAAATATCAAAGGAAAAAACCTTATTTTAAGAATATATGTAGGTGTACAAAGTTAAATTTAATTTTTTTTATTGGAAGGAAAGGCTAACCTGTATAACATGATTCTTGAAGCTATTCTCTTTCTCCTTTGTTGGGCACTCTACATACAGAACATTAATGAGATAAGCAGTCCAACTCTCAAGCAAATCATACAACACTTGTAGTATGATTCTTGAAGCCATCCCAATTGAGAAAAAGAGCATGGCAAAGTCAACAGAACTATGCCACCTGAAAAAACAAACCAAAAAAGACTCGATCTTTCATGTAAAAAAAACCCCAAAAATTAGAGCAAGAAAGATGCCCAAATTGCCATTTTTATCCAAACGGGTGTTCAAGAAAGATATCATAGATGAGAAGACTCTAATGGTGGAATTGAGGGGTGTTTATGTAAATTACCTGATTTGAAGCCCAACTGAACCAACCATCATTAATAGAGCGACCATGCCAAAGAAAGTTCTTGAAGCCAAAAACCGACTGATCCATCTCTCTCTCTCATCAAACTCATGTCCACCCTTTATCTCAGTTGCTATAAATGACCTCTTCACCTTGTTTGTGGTGATATATACCTCCTTGTACTTGATACTGTCTAGGGTTCAATAGAGATTAAATTTTTTGGCATTCCTACTTCTTGTCTTGTCATCTACCATAACCAACCAAAATCCAGCAGATGTGCTTGAGTTTTACTTGCATTTTTGCAATTCTCTGCCACCAGTAGTACAATCAAATTGGGGTAAAATATCAATGATGCATACTCAACCACGATTTACGTGTTCCATCGGTCCTTTTTGTTCCGAACATATATCATACGGTCTTTCTGTTTTCTCTTTGTAATAGATATTCAACGTTTGAATGATCAGATTACGCAACCTAGTTGGTCTTTTGTTTTCTATGTGCTTTTCACCCACAATGTCAGTGATAAAACTACTTTTAGCTTAGGCATTTTCGTATAGCTGAAATAGACGGATCCACGACATCCCAAATTTCTGCGTGGCATAAGTTTCTAGCATGTTTTTTTTAATTATCCATTTCATGGTTCATCAATTACAAAAAAATGTTCTGTTAATGCTAGAAACTTATGCCACGCAGAAATTTAATTATCCATTTCATGCTCCCATTTGGATCCCCATCGCATCCATCTATCTTGAACTAATTAATCAAGAAGCATATTGAAGACATTGTTAGTTTTAATATTTAGGTGTTAATATGTAACAAAAAAGGTGAAGACGCTCACACTATGATGAGGGCGACTGGTTTAGTTATTTAGAGAATAAACTTCTTGGCCACTATAATAAATAGATGAGCTCAGATAGCTTGGTTCTAGTGTTTCATCTTGGTAAATGGGATTCCCCTGCTTTTCTCCATTGCCTATTGTGTCTCGTAATCTATTATTGCAAAAAAAAAGGAGCTAATTGGTAGAAGTGATTTGCATGTAAAGCTAAATTATATGGAAAAAATTATACCAACCTGGTGTTGAATGACTACCATTTCCGAATTCCTGAATTCTTGCTTATTGGATGTTCATGTGTTCTTAGAATGGGATAAGTCTCTTCCTAGACCTTGAAATAGAAACAGTTAAGAAGATAAGGCTACTAAATTAATATTGATTTAACACAAACATCAAATACAAAAAAGTTGATTGATTTTGCTCGAGTATGAAGTAAAAACACAAATACCATGAAGGAGGTACCAAAAACAGAGCTGGAAAGGACAAAGGAGGAGGTGGTGGTTGCGTCGTTAGGCCCAAAAAGATTCTCAGTAAATGAAGAGGACGAAGAACCTCCTCCTCCTCCTCCTCCTCCGTATTGCTGCTTCCTATGATCCATTATCAGTTGATTATTGAAAAAATTGAACCCTAACTGTTTGGGGTTGGGATTGATGGAATTATGAAGAAGTGAGAGAGATAAGGAAAGAACACATTGAGCAGAGGAGTGGTGATGACGAAGAAAATGAAAAGGGGTGGGGGTTATTTACAGGGCCACAATCAACAGATTTATTATTCAAGAAAACACTTTACCCATATGTCAGAACTACATGTGGGTAAGCTATAAATTGAAAATTTCCAACAACAACAAATCCAAGAACTGTTACAATCATACTTACAAATCATATCGAATCTGTTTATATTTCACTCATTCATCTACTTTATCACAAATTCAATGAAATGGACATGATGTAGCCGTTGCATAAATTAAGGACAGTAAATCAAATATTTCCCTTACCAATCTGATTGTAATCAATCAAAACCAATAGAAGTCATCTCCCTACATAAATTATGTTAATGACTCATAAAATGGAAGAGAATGCATAGCTCATAAAACAATAAAGTTACCTACTTTTTGGTTTTGTGAGATAAAAATTATAAAGAGATTTGGTGTGTATATTTTACAAATTGTATGTGGTTTACCATTTTGATAAATATCAATATTCTAGACACTGACCAAATTCAGTTTTAAATGTTTTTCCTTCCCATATTCCTACCGGATATTGGTTGTTTAAAAAAATGAACTTGAACTTCCATATTGTTAATGAGACTGGAAACCGTGACCACAAAAACACACTATAAAAATAAGAAGAATTGAAGTCTCTGCCGACTAATATCCGTTTGCATTTACTCTTTCTATTTGCTATATCCATCCAAAAACCATAAAGAAAAAAGTGGATTTTTTGCAAATTTTTAATCATAAAGTAGTTGTACTTAGTGTTGTACTTGTACTCTTGTATTTATGCCTTTGTGCTATAGAGAACATGTATAATAACAAATGAGTTCAATAAGTATAGATTGAACTTGGATACCAAGTAGACTAATTGGTAAGTCTAAATTTAAAATCATTGCAGTTTCATTACATAATTAAAAAAGTGAGTGCTTCAAAGATTAATATTCCCCTTATTCGAAAATATAGAAGAGTCATACACTATGATTTTCTTATGTATTATACTTAACAAATGCACCATTAATAAATATTTGTTGCAAATCTAACATCAAATTAGCTTATTCAAATTAACAGTTAAAAGATTCAATGTAGCAAGAACTTTTTCATCATAAATAAACACTCTCATATCATGGACACAACTTGTATATTGATTTCGAAATGTGAAAGATGTTACTCCCTTTTAACATCATGAAGCTAAAAGTAAAACAAATTAACAATTACGTTGGACTATAAAAAACAGGAAATCAAGAACATTTCCCAACTACAAAATTTATATTATATTTTTTAATTTCAAAATAAGAGACAGGAGGTTGGATTTTCAGAAACTAAAAGTGAAACTTTTGGAGAAGAAGTGTGTCAATTGAATCAAAATTAAACAAAAACACAAGGCATATACGAAGAATAAGAATCAGATACCTCATCATCGCCATCTGGCTTATTCTGGAACCAATTTGTTAGACCATAGTCTCATTGGATTCAAGATCATCCAATCTGAAGCTACCGCTGAAAAGTCGCTCTCAATATAAAGTCTAATGTCGTTTGTAATAAAATAGTCAAAGTTAGTTATTGTGTTTATTTAGTTTAATTAGATTAAATATGTTAGTTTTAGATATTATAGATTGTTAATATCTAAATTAGATATTAGTTTAGATTAATATCTAGATATTAGTTAGATATTAGTTTTAATATCTAGATATTAAGGTATAGTGTGTTGGAAAAGAAAATACTCAAGAAATCAGATCACTTTCACACACACAAAAAAGGTGTAAAAACAGAAAGAACACATCAGAGCAAAAACCGAACACCAAACCATTGTAATCGTTTGTTATTAATCATACAGGTTGGTAATCTTGTTTATGTGTATGAGTTGCTAAGAACTTGATATAGTATTGTGGACCGACAATTGGTATAAGAGCCTGATTTTAGATTCAAATCAAGTTTTTCAAACTCGACTCTGTGTTCTTCATTTCAAAATCGATTTCGAGTTCTAGAGTGTTTTAGGTGTGAAAATCGATCAGGTTGTGATCGATTAAGGTGCTAGATCGAGTTGTGAGTGATTAATTTCAGTATATAACTGAATTCAAGTACCAATTTGTGATCTTAGTGATAAAACAGTCGACTTTTTAAAGTCACTGTGCCATCGATTTGCTTTTCAAAAAGTGAGTTTTATCGAGATCGAGTGGTAACAATCTGTTCTAGATAGGTTAGTGGTCATTTTATTGCATATTGGGACTGCTAATCTTGGATAAACAGGTTTTTTAGTCGATTTATCGAAGTACAGGGACGAACTCACGCAAAGTTTAGTTTGGCCAGTTCATAAGTCTCGTTTGCGCCATCAGTTCATCGCGCAAACTCCAACTCTCGCCACTCAAAGCTCACGCAAAGTCTGATTTACGCGACCAACTTATAGCGCAAACCCCACTTTGCGCCACCAACACTTGGCGAAAACCTCGAAACAACTTCACTTTTCGCGACCCACTTGAAGCGCAAACCTCAACTCTCGCGACCAACGGATCACGCAAACCTCAGTTCGCGCGAACAACTCTTCACGAAAAGCACAAGTCTCATTTGCGCCAACTCCTTGAAATGCAAACCTTACTTCGCGCCAACTTTCAATGGCACAAATATCTACTTAGCGCTACGTACATCTCGCGCAAACTTCAATTCGCGCGATCAACTCTAAACGCAAACTTCAGTTTGCGCGACCCACACTTCACGCAAACCATCCTTTGCGCTATCCACCACTAGCGCAAACCTCATTTGCGCCACCACCTCAAAACACAAAGTTTGATTTACTCCTATACCAGACTTAAATCAGAATGACATCCAGAGAAGCCCTTGCAATAGGAACTGACACCAAACCACCAGTTCTCTATAGAGGAGAATACGAACAGTGGAAAGATCGGTTCCTGAACTTTATTGAAAGACAAGATCTGAGTCATTACATCAGGATATCCTTAGAAGAAGGACTTATGGAACCAACTTATAGGGAACCTACAGCGGGAACTAATGAGCAAAGAGTTGAAATGAAGTATGAAGAGCTCGAAGGTAAAGACAAAGACAGAGCTAAAGGAGATAGATTAGCTAAGTCTTATATTCTTCAGGGCATTCCAAACGAAATTTATGTGAAGATAGGCAACTATAAAGCCTCTGGCAAGGAGATGTGGGATCAGCTAGAGAAGATGATGCTGGGTTCAAAGGTTGGGAATCAGCTCAAACTTTCCAACTGCCTAAACAATTATGAAGAATTTAAAGGCAGAAGTGGAGAGTCTCTAGAAGGAACTTATAATAGATTCGTGACCTTGCTGGATGAACTAAGCAAGAACAAGGTCATCAAATCTCAAATAGAGCTGAACGTCAAATTCCTCAGCATTCTCCAGCCTCAATGGAAGAGATTTTCCAGGCAGATGAAGCAGATCAAGGATCTAAATGAGATTCCACTTCATGAGGTGTATGAAACCCTCAAACAAAATGAAGAAGAGGTGGATGAAATTCTAGATGAGAAGAGGCAGACAGTGAAGACAGTTGATGACACAGTTGCTCTTGTTGTCAAAAAGAAGAAGAACAAGACGATTGTGTATGAATCAGAAGAAGTTGAAGCTGATGCAAACTCTGACTCGGATGACTGTGAACAACTGAAGCAAGCAATGCTTATGCTGACTAAGGCTTTTCAGAAGAAGTTCTACAAAAAGTCAAGTTCAAACAGTCAGAGGTATTCTTCTGGTCCTAACAACTATGTCCACAAGGAAAGGGTTGAAGGAAATAGGGTTGAAGGAAATAGATTTGAAGGAAAGAAGTTTGAAGAGAAGAGAATAGAGGAGAAGAAGCCTGAAGAGAGAAGGTTTCAAGCTGAAGGATCCAGTCAGTGAGAACCTCCAACGTGCTACAACTGTGGCAAAACAGGTCACTTTGCCAGAGACTGTCGAAGACCCAAAGTCAGAAACTCCGACTACTACAAGAACAAGATGCTTCTTGCAAAGCAACAGGAGGCGGGTAAGGCACTGATGGCAGAGGATGAATATTGGCTTGATCATTCAGACGAGGAAGAAGAGGATGAAGAGAAGGATGAAGCGGTCAACATGTGCCTGATGGGAAAGCAGGAATCAGAAGCTGAAGCAGATTCAGATGAATATGAGAAAGATGAGGTATGTGTTTTATCTTATTCAGATTTCTTAACTCAAATGCATATAATGAAGTTAAAACTCCAAGAGTTAAAGTCTAATCTTAAGCGGGAAAAGGGTGTCACTAAAGACAAAAACCAATCAATATAGAAACTTAGCGATGAAATTGCTGAGAAGAAAGTATTGGTTGAGGTTTTACATAGAAACAATGACACCAACGCGAAAGAACATACTATAATTCTTAAAGAGAATTCTGAAGTAAAGTCTAAACTGAGAAACAGTGAGTCTGATCTCAGAGAGCTTACTAAAATGCATTCTTCATGTACTGAAGAAAACAAAACTTTAATTGCAAAATTAGATGCTTTGGAAAAGAAGTTATACTCATTAGGTCAAAGTGAGCAAACCATTCATCTTAACAAACCGAAAGAGAATAAAGAAAATTGGGGAATCGGTTATGGTAATCCTCACTGTCTTCAAAAAGGTATATCTGAAATGCCTGCACTTTATGATCTTACTTCTTTGAAAATAGCTCGAAGAATCCCTGAGCTTCAAGTTTTCTGGACTCGACTGCCTGAAGAGGATGAAGCCAAGGAAACTGAAAAACGATTGAAATCAAAGTTCACCTTCCATTTTATTATGCGAAGCTGAATAATAGTTATGATCAAAAATCTCAAAAGAAATCTCTTTCAAATGACTTCTTTCAAAGTTATTATGTAAAAGAGATGGAGGCGAAACCTATTAAAGGTAAAATTTACGTCCCTCCTCTTGTTTTGGAAAGTCAAATTTCTGAACTCAAGAACTCTTTATCAGATGAAAGACTTTTGATTGAGATTGAACAAATTTTTTTTTCAACCGTGCTGAAAAATGTTATTATTTCAAAGGCTTCTAAATCTGATGACATGTTTGGTTTATCAAACGGAGGGTTTGATTTTCTTAACTCCGACGGTAGTTTGGATGGTTGTCTTGAACAATTTGATTTTAATGCTAAACTTCCTAACCATTCATCTTTTATTGTGAAATCTTTGGAAAAAACCAGTATGCCTATTAACAGTACAAAATCAACGAAAGTTGATTTTTCAGTCTCTGTGAAAGCTAAAAATGCTAAAGGTAAGATAATATCTCAGCATTCACAGAAACCGAACACTATTGGTAATTCTAAGAAGAAGCATTCGTTTGTTGCTCAGAAGTCTAACTCACGAGTTTCAAATGTTTCAGATCTGAGCAAGCGAAAGCCAGAAGTTAAATCTCAATGAAAACCGAAACAGAAGCTTGACAAGGCTGATAAATCATTTTGTAGTGTTAATTGTAATAAGACTTTACCTAGTAAAGATGTTTTGAAATCGAATGTTGCTACTATTTTTAAATACTCTTTTACGCAACTATTTCAGTTATCTAAATCTGCTAGAAAGTCTTCCTTTTATGATAAACATGTTTCTAATTCTTGTCAAGGTTCTGAGGTTTGGTTTGGAAATTATCATGCGCATTCATCTAATTATAATGCTTCAAATGAATTTCAAATGAAAAGAGGACCCAATTTCAAATGGGTACCAAAATCAAGTGCTAACACAGCAGGACCCAAATTCCAGTGGGTACCAAAAGCTAAATCTGTGTTGCAGGCACCCAACGTTTAAAGAGGAGCTTTGAAGAGATGACTTCTAGACAAAACAGTCTAGGACTCGTACCTCATAAAACATAGGCTTTTGGATAATGCAGTTCAAAACCCGAACTTTAAATACAAATGGCTCTTGAGTAAATCAACTCAAGACCCGGACATCAATGTCAATTAGGTTTTTGAACAAATCAGTTCAAGACCCGCACTTCAAAGCTCAAAGTCTTAAATTTTGTTTTATGACTATCTAAATCTGTTGTATCATAATTTCTCTTGTGCAGATCCGTCATATGTGGTACTTGGATAGCGGATGTTCCAAGCATATGACAGGGCAAAAAGAGATGTTGTCCAAATTTACAGAGAAGTATTGCGGAACAGTTAGATTCGGCAACGACCACCTTTCACCAATAATGGGATATGGTGATGTACAACATGACCCAGTCACGATAAAGAAGGTGAGCTATGTTGAAGGCTTACGACACAACCTGTTCAGTATCGATTAGTTCTGTGACAAAGGCTTAGAGGTCAATTTCAAAGCCAAGACCTGTTCAGTTCGCACTGAAGAAGGCGAAGAACTCTTGGTCGGCACGAGAAAGTCAGACCTCTACACAATTAATTTATCAAACGTCCAGACTGACAAGAAGGTTTGTCTACTATCGAAAGCTTCGATGCAACAAAGTTGGTTATGGCATCAACGGCTTTCTCACCTCAACGTTCGGTACATCAACAATCTGGTCAGTGGAAAGCTCGTCAAAGGACTTCCAGAGCTCAAATATGAAAGAGAACATCTTTGTGCAACATGTGAAAAGGGAAAGATGAAGAGGGCTCCACATAAACCAAAGCCTGAACCGAGTACAAGCGCTCCGTTAGAGTTATTGCATATGGACTTATGCAGTCCGATGCGAACTCAGAGTCTAGGCGGAAAGAAGTACATACTCGTTGTCGTGGACGATTACTCGCGATACACATGGGTCAAGTTTCTACGTTCAAAGGATGAGACACCAGATGTTCTCATCACATTCCTGAAGACGACCCAGGTGAATCTGCAGAAACCGGTTAAGCTTCTAAGAACAAACAATGGCACAGAGTTCAAGAATAGAACAGTTCAAGAATATATCAAATCTGTCGAGATTTCACATCAATACTCTGTTGCTCGTACGCCTCAACAAAATGGAGTGGTCGAAAGAAGAAATCGTACGCTAGTCGAGGCTGCTCGAACTATGCTAAGTCAATCAGACTTACCTCTATTTTGTGGGCTGAAGCTGTATCGACTGCGTGCTACACACAGAATCGATCCATGATACACCACAGATTCAAGAAGACTCCGTATGCGTTGATCAACAACCGAACACCGACAATCAAATATTTCCATATATTTGGGTGTAAGTGTTTCGTTCTAAACGATAGAGAGAGTCTCAACAAGTTCAGTGCCAAGGCGGACGAAGCGTCGAACTGATTCAGCTCTTCTTGCATTGAAATCACCCATTCTGGATCAGCAAGTGCCTCTGATACGCGAGTTGGCTCAAACTTGCTCAGAAAGGAGTCATGCATGCACATGTTCATTGACGCTGACCTAGTTTGCACCGGTTTCGTTGGATTGCCAATGATCTGGCTTGTCGGGTGCTCTTTGGTCCATTTGTGTTCATGAGGCAGTGGATTATATGAATGTATATCAAATGTATCATCTATAAATCCACTTGTACCTTCTTCAGTTTGTTCAGGAGGAATTATAATGGCAGTTGAAGTGATAGGTTCAGAAGGCTCAGCAGGTACAACTTGGTCCGGCTGTAGATGGATCTGTACAGAACATCCTACTATTTCAGCTACTTCTGTCTCTTCATTACATGTCACTTCTTCAACTATTGGAGTCGGCATTTTAATTAGAATTTCTTATTGAATCGGGGTGTTGGATTCAATAGGAATATCTGAACTGGTTGGATGAGTAGTCGTTAAGTCTTCCATCCTGTCAACCACAACAGATTTATTTACATTAGATCCAAGAAATTCATCATAAAACAATTCAAATAATAAGTCTAAATCAGATATATGATTAGTTGACGTTGATGCTTCATCCGATTTGTTCTGTTGAGACGCAGGTTCTGGACTGATTTGCCCAGAAGCTAGTACTCCGGTTATCACGGGTTCTGAACTGTATTATTCGGAAGCCATCTCTTCATCAAACGAGACGTTGACGCTTTCAATAACCGTCTTTGACTTCTTCAGATATACACGGTATGCAGTTGATGTCGAGGAATAACCAATGAAGATGCCTTCGTTGTCTCAATGGTGTACACAAATTTTGAGCCTATAAGCAATCATCAAGTGCTTAATTCTTTCAACACAAGCACGAACACACAAGGAATTAGTTTCTTTGTCATAACGTTTATAGAAATTACCTTTGTGATGTTTCGATGATTAAATGGAAGCCCTGGGGGAGTCAACATCAAATAACTCCTTTCCAATGTGTATTCTTTACACACAGTGACTTAGTGTTACTGACAGGCATGTTAACTGATTCATTAGTTGATTCAGGTGTTACACGACTATTTTGTCTAGAATTGAAAAGATCTGGATGAATATCTTTTGAATTGACGGATCAGAGGCTCCAAGTGAAATACATTTCTTACTACAAGTTTTGATGAAAGCGTTGCTCTTTTCCTCAAAAAGGGGGAGAATCTAAAGCTTGAAGAAATGTCCAGTCCATTACATTACAAGACATTGGATAAGAGAAAATCTAATCAAGAACTGCGAGATCAAAGTATTCTGAAGACATGCTGATTTCAGATAAATTTTCTTTGAAGATACTTTGCTAAAGCATTCTGAGCTAGAGAAAGAGATTGCATCTTATGAGCTGAAAAAGAAGACCAAATTGCTAAAATCTTTTTAGTAATGATCTTGATCCAAAGGGGGAGATTGTTAGACCATAGTCTCATTGGATTCAAGATCATCCAATCTGAAGATCCAATCTGAAGCTACCGCTGAAAAGTCGCTCTCGATATAAAGTCTAATGCCGTTTGTAATAAAATAGTCAAAGTTAGTTATTGTGTTTATTTAGTTTAATTAGATTAAATATGTTAGTTTTAGATATTATAGATTGTTAATATCTAAATTAGATATTAGTTTAGATTAATATCTAGATATTAGTTAGATATTAGTTTTAATATCTAGATATTAAGGTATAGTGTGTTGGAAAAGAAAATACTCAAGAAATCAGATCACTTTCACACACACAAAAAAGGTGTAAAAACAGAAAGAACACATCAGAGCAAAAACGGAACACCAAACCATTGTAATCGTTTGTTATTAATCATACAGGTTGGTAATCTTGTTTATGTGTATGAGTTGCTAAGAACTTGATATAGTATTGTGGACCGACACAATTGATGTTCAAAACCTAAAACCCACAAAACGAAGTTGATCATTTGCCTCAAAAATCCAAAGAAACCTAACAACTTATATAGTAATAATTATCAAATGTTATGTGGTAAAGATACAAAAAGAGGTGAAAATAGAACTGGACTGTAGGGAGATAACTGGTATCCTTGATGATGTTTGGAGGAGGAGAGTTTTTGATAAACTGAAACTGAAATGACACCCTAGTCGAATGAACAGGCACTGCAAATTCCGATTGGGGGTTTTCGTTTAGAACGTATTAGGTCAAATAAGTAATACAAACCCATTTGGATATTGAACACAAAAAATTGAACTTACAGGTCTTCGAGGGAAACCTCTGCTTTGGTGAAGATCGTCTGGACTGTAGGGAGATAACTGTATCCTTGATGATGTCCAGGAGGAGAGATTTTGATAATCTGAAACTGAAAAGACACCCTAGCCATCAGTTTTGGAGAGGAGAGGAGAAACCAAAAGATTTGGAAGGAGAGAGGACAGAGTAAAATAAATATTGAGTTGGAAGAAGCTACAGAAAAGGAGAAAAAAGATAAATCTATTTCTTGTCCTAAGAAGAGGCCACGTCATTAGACGTGGTTTCTTCTTTAATATATATATAGATTGTTGTGCTCTTTGATGAGTGCCTCATAAAACATGGCATTGGAGGATAAACTATGGCATTTCAGATCCACCATAAAACCAACATAAGTCCGGGTTTTCTCTTTTGTGACTAGTGTCTTTCATTTTGTGGGGTTCTTTATGTGTGTTTTTTTTGAATGGCAAGTTAACACACACGTTTTCGGGGTATCCTGGCTCCCACTTAAGGGTGCCACCCGACTAATCCACGTCGATCACGACCCAGCCCAATTAAGGGTACCATTATATGACAGGCCCATGATCATGGATGTCACAGGTAAAATTATAATGCACAAAATTATAAATTAATTATCATTGAATCGTGTAATTGGAAGTTTATGCAACACAATACATATTTATTTTGTCTTTCTTGATTTTATTTATAGATTTGTGCGGTTTTGAGACAAAGAGAGAGCCTTCTATTGATTTTCATTTTTAAGAAGTATTTTGCTATATTAGCATTAGTTGGTTATGTGTTAGTTTTATAAAGTTTAAATGTATTAATTAATTGTGTGTATGTAATAATGTTGTGAATGTTGTATAATACAGTAAAAAATGTTGTAAGAATATAATTGCATGTAAATATACTTGTGATTGAAATTTCGAAAATTGAGTGAATAATATTGAAAAAAAGTATATATCAATATGGGTATCAAAAAAGACTAGTGTTGGGCCCGTGCATTGCACGGAAGGATAAATTTTTTGTTGGAATATTGAACCGAGTTAAAATGAAACGTAATTTCTCTGTTAACAGTTAATGAAATACAATGTGAAAAACGAATGTATTTTCGTAAGTGGTTAACTTGCATATATTCTTAATCGTTTGTTGTTATGAGTTTGTGCAATAATATTGGTAATAGTTTTGTATTATATTATTTAAAACTCAAATGACGTGTCTCACAACATATCACTATTATTGAAATAATTATAAATATGAACATACGTTTTTACAGATTTTGCAATTTTTCTGAAACCTCCTCGACAACACTTGACAATCACTTTGAACGTATAAATCTGTAGATTAATTAACAACATTCAACCCACATCAAATATGACAAAGAAAATAAATGATTTCTATCTTTTGTAACCGGCAACTCAACTGGTATAGTTCAAATTCACTCAGTACCACTTGAAAATTTATCTGACTATTGACTTCAAGACCTCATAGTATTAGTCGATAAAAATAAAGATATGTATATATATCTTATTCCCCTACTTCGAAAAATATGATTGTGGGTTTTGAAAAATATAAACAAATCCTCAGTAAATAAAATAAAATATAAAAAAGTAGTTTTTCAAAGAAACAAAAATATAGTGGAATACCTTTTGTTCAGTTGCAGGTTCCGCCATTGACACCCGACCGTTCGTCTTCTTCTTGTACTCAGATGAGACATAGAGAAGCTATATATATTTATAGTGAATGTAGAGAATATTTTAAAATCTTTTATTTTCATTTTCGATTTTATATTTAAATGTAAATATATTAAAAATATGGAAGAATATTTTTATATCTACATCGTTTATATTTTATTTTCTTTACACTTGGTTAATTTGGAAAGTATTGCGGAATATTTTTATTTTAAAGAATACGACAATTTATTAGTGTATCTCGTTATTTTTTATTTTTAATTCATATCAACCTTCTTTTTTCTTCTTTTTTCTTCTTTTAACGCTACGTGAAAAAAAATACGTGTAGATTTTATATTAGAAAAAAAAATACGTGTAGATTTTGTATTATGCTAATATAAAACACGTGTACATTTTATAAAATAAAATAGATTTTATATTAGCAAAAAAATATGGAAGAAAAAAGACTTTATATTACATCTCATTATGTAAAAAGATTTTATAAAATAAAATATGGAAAAAGATTTTATAAAATAAAATATGGAAAAATCATTATGAGATGTAATATAAAAAAATACGGAAGAAAAAAGATTTTATATTACATCTCATTAATATAGATTTAAATGTAAAATCTACATTTAAAATAGATTATGCTAATATAAAATCTATTTTATAAATTCCTCCACCAAAAAAAAATATTTATATTAATAAATGAGTATCCATTCAACAAATAGATGATTATGTGAGATAATGTGTTTGAAAAGGTTGTACCAAAGCATTAAGAAATTTTAAATTAAGTAATTGACTTTAATTAGTTGTACCTTGTGCTTAAAATTTTATAATTAAGAGTTTTTTATGTCGTTTTTATAATATAGTATAGATAATAAAATTCTGTTTTTTATATAATTTTTTAATAAAAAATTAATTATATTTAAGGTTGTTTAGATTTTTTAATGGAGGTAGATGATTGAGTTTCAAAACTTGATCTATTTATATGGAAAGTGTAACATGAGTTTCTAAGCTTTCATTCTTATTTTTTTAATAAAACTAAAATATAAATAGTAAAAAAAACGGAAAGATTTTGTATACATCAGTACATCACCCATTTGTACTAATGATTTAATATTTGTATTTTTTTTTAAGTTAAATGCTTTTAAGAAATAAAGTAAATTGCATGTTTCAGCGTGGTTTATATGTTTTAACGTATCAAGCCACTTTTTTGAAATAATTAAGGGTGTGCAAAACCCGAAAAATCCGATATCCGAACTCAAATCCAAACAGAAAATAAGGTGTTTTTGCAAAATTCAAATACTCCGAAATCCGGAAATCCGAAACCCGACCTTTTTGGGGATATTTGGGTTCGGGTTGGGTTTAATCTTTAGCCACCCGACCCATCCGAAAACCCAAAATAATATACATACATATTTATATATTATACAAATATATATATATATATATATATATATATATATATATAGGGAGATGTTCATTTGAGAAATGGTAAATATATGAGAAATAAAGAAGTAATCTTAGTCATTCATCTAGTCAACATTTACGGCTTTGACCGCGAAGCACCGGATAATTCCTTGTGTGGTCTATAGAAGGTAGAGGGGTAATTTCGTAAAATACACAGGATGAGTTCATATATGAATCTGTATGAATCACAAAGATTCATATATGAATCTGTTAATTAGTTCAACTGATTCATATATGAATCACAAAGGTTCATATATGAATCTGTTAGTTAGTTCAACTGATTCATATATGAATCACAAAGATTCATATATGAATCAGTTAAAAGAGTTCAGTTGTGAATTGCACTGGTTCATATATGAACATATAGTTCATATGTGAATTATACATGTTCATATATGAACATAACCCGTGTGTTTTGTAAAATTTACGAAATTGTCCTTCTATTTTTGGGATAGTTACAACTTTTGACCAGTCAAAACCGCAACTTTTGACCGGTCAAAACCGCAATATTTGACTAGTCAAATCTGATTTTGACCATATGAATGGCTAGGATTACTTCTCTATTTCTCATATATTTACCATTTCTCAAATGAACCAAACACTATATATATATTTATATATTATACAAATATATTTATTTGTCTGCTTATCTTTTGAAAATCATAAATTCTAGTAAGACTACGTGTTTTATAATTTATAAATTTACTATCGATTTCATCAATCTCTCAGTCGATTGATTTCATTCTTAAAATCGAGTGAATTTATGTATTTTTTTTGCATTATAATAATATCCAAACCCAACCGACATCAACCTGAAACCCGACCAACCCAAACCCGAAACAATACGAAATCCAAAACCTAAATTCGGGTCTTGATTTCCATATCTGAAATTCGATCGGGTTTTTTATTTTTCCACCCGAACCAGCCGACCCGCTTGATGCACACCCCTAAAAATAATTATAGATTACAGTCATGTGATTTACAATTTATAATCCATTTGGTCCATCCTCTAATTCCATCTAGAATATTTTGTTAACCCTAGTTAACTACATAGATATTTTAGTCATTTAATTCTTTCCCCCCTCTTTATTAAAAATTTGAAAAATTATTTAATACACCCAATAAAATCATGAAACATGTCACTATATTTTATTTATACATTACTTAATTTTTTTTATATATAAAGGCAAGTTCAAACGAGAACGATACCTATTTAAGAGAATACGAAAACGGTTAAATCACATGTGGTTTTACACGAACATCACATACAAAATCACATGTGATTCACGCGACTTTAACCTACGACCTGAAGACGCGACCAAAGTAGTCCCGCACACCTTTTTTTGCCCGTTAATGTAAAATCACATGTGATTTTGCACGTGATTTGGCCAGTATTCATATTCTCTTCAATAGTTAGCATTTTTGTTTGATTCTCCCTCTTTTTATCTATGTATACATATGAACAGATCCACAACCCTCTTCATCCTCATATCTCCGACGACAACTTGGGTGAGCATACACCTTGGAAATCATCACCTTCTCCTCTACCCCTTACACCACATGCCCTTGTCCTTCGTTTTCCCCCCTCTACGCCACCATCCATCTCCCCCATGTGTCATATATGCCCTATCTCGCCATCTGGATATGAGGTTACCTACCCACCACAACCGTTGTTGCTCTCTGCCACATGTTCTCCATGGCCATTGCCTCATCCAGGTTTTTGTTTGAAATTGATTTAGGGGTTTTGGTTGTTTGGTTTAGATTTAGGGGTTATGTTTAAACTGATTTGTGATTTATGATTGTTTAGTTTAGAGTTTGTGATTATGATTGTTTGGTTTAGATTTAGGGTTTTTGATTTATATGGATTTTGTATTACATTTATCAATGGATTTAAAGAAATCTATTATTATGTTCATGATTCATGTTATCATTTTCTTGGTTTTGTATAACAAAAACATTTATGATGTTCATGATTCATGTTCTTGTATTCACGATTTGTATAATAAGAAGAGTGCATGTGGTGTTTGAAGGGTGAGGGGCTGCAGGAATTGCTATGAGGGAAGGGGTTGTTGGAATTGTTAAAGAACTCTTCAAAATATTCTCCAAAATTTATTCAAAATGGAGAATTAAAAGTTAGAATATTCAAAAAGAAATACATTAATCTCCAACATATTCTATATTTTGTAGACTAAAAAATTAATTATATTATTAAAATAATTTGTATATGTAATAAAATATTGTTTTTCTCGTAAGCTTTTAACATCAAGGATTACTATTGGTGAGAATAATATTTTTTTTCTCATTGTAATCATTTTTGGGGAGTTCTTCAAATTTGGAAACATTCACACTCTGCCATACTTTCTCCATTTTGAAGAATCTGTTGGAACAAAAATATGCTTAAAATCTCCATTTTCTCATTTTGGATAATTTGTTAGAGATGCTCTAAGAGTGTAACACCCTCAAATCTGGAAATAACAACTTATTTAAAATTTTCTAAATACATCAATAAATGAATCATCTACAACCACGAATTCAGATTTAGCTACAATACACGTAAACCATCTTATATATATACAGACTATAAGGGACATGTGCTACTAATACCCATGCATAGTCACTATATCCATAATGCGAAAGACTTCACCGAATACTTACTTTCGGATCTAGCTAAGGCTTTACTCTTCACAGGAATGCTAGAACCAACTCTCAACTTTGGAACCTGATGCACACGCCGACAAATAAAAGGTTAGGCTTAACGCCTAGTGAGCTCAAAAGTTTTAACATAAATATGTATCTTTAAATGAAAAGAATTCAATTTAAAGCAAGGTCCTTCGAAATATTACGCTTAAAAATGGAAACGACACATTTTCCCATAATATGCGCTTTTAAAGGCAAAGCTCCCAAAACACCCATTTCTTATATAACGTGCAACGCATAACTCACCCAAACGGGATCATAGTTAGACATTTATTTGGTAAAAACATGAATAACCATTTATAACCCAAAGTACCCAAAACGCGGGCGGGACAGAATGCTCGACCCATAAATCACTATCAAAACCACATACGCCGTACGTCCGAAAACATGGACACTTGGTCCAATACTCACGCGACCGTAAGGAACCAATGACAATAAAATAAGAAGTTCTTATATTTAACATACTGATAGCCCACAACGGGGGATACCCGTATCCGTTGAGGGTGGAGGGAACACAAAAGTATACCACCTGAACAACGTTAATCGCATGACACCTCCCGACATCCCAGCCCGGTGTCCCTACGACTTCTTTACAAGTGTCACCCCAAGTCAGTTGACCTTGATGGATCATTCCGAAGAACTCCATCCCGAAGGCCTGACACACTTAAAGACTACCTCCCAGGCATTACTTCAAGCGGCGGAGGTCCTAGCGCCTACTATTCCGGTAGCACTAGCCGTCTCAACCCTCCTAGCGATCACTTGTAAAGTTTTCGGTCACAAAACATAGGTACCGAAGTGCAACCCCGCAATACCCAATTGACCATCCAAGATAGACTGACTCACGTGCCTATGGATCTATTACACACTGTCTAACGTTACCGGACTACACACGAATGACCAAAGCACCCGAGCCCGTAACCAAACCCAATACGCAACACCGCGCATTAGTACGTACGTCATAATCGGACTCTACATTGAGCCATATAAAACCGGACAAGTGTCCTCAAGACTCTTTTTAAGCCAACACCGAGCTACAATGCTCAAAATCCATGTGACTAATAATTATCGGTCCCCTGAATAATGAAATGTCTTTAAACAACGTTTATGAAAACACATATCCCAAAGATGAGATTAACCCAAAACTCAACACATAATGGGCCAAAGGTTTTCCAAAGGGTTTATGAATGCAAATACACCAAGATGCATATAACATGAAATAAACTTCATTTGTACCAAAATCACCAATATGTATAAGTCATGAAATGGACTTTATTTGTACAAAATCCCCAAAATGCATAAACCATGTTATTACTTATCAAGATGTCCAAGTCCCAAATATGAGCATTTATGAAACTAATATAAACCGAGTTTATCCAATATGAAAACTCATTAAAATACTTACACTTAGACAATTACCAAGTAAAATACATTTTTACTTCAAAATACCCCAATCTTATCAACAGTTAACCATTTCATGTAAAACACTTTAAAATAATCGTTTTGGCATGTACACCGTTTTCACAAATCAACTTGAACTCACCTCGCTAGATTTAGGCTAAATCTAGATTTCACCCAACGAGCTCTTTTGAAGGCCACTTGAATCCTCAAGCCGAGAACTTCCAAAACCTAGATCCATACATACCAAACCACTTAGAAACATTTCCCAAACGTTAAAAATACCAAGATCCCAAACAAGATCAAAACCCTAATTTCTCCAAAACCATCAAATCCGAGATTTGAGATATCGAACCTTAAGAAACCATCGATTGATCATTTATAACCTTATTACAAGAAAACTTACCCTTGAAGACAAAGAGACTTCCGAGAACACCCAATCCAACACTTTAACCCGAGCTCCCAACCGTTGAACTTGATGAGGAAGGTGAAGATGAAGGTTTTGTGGGTTATCATCCCAACTAGCTAGATGATTAAGAATCATGTGGTAAGAAAAGGAAAAACCCCCAAAATAGGTTAGGGTTCGGTTTTAGGGTTTGGGAGAGAAAGGGAAGAAGAAGATAAGTGAGAAATGAGAAATGGGCTGATTTTCGTGACTTAACAGCCTCTCAGCCCCCGCGGGCGACAATGACACGGAGATTATGCCCTTGGCATAGTCGCGGGGCATAGTTGCCCGCTGCTAAGAGCTCGCGGTACACTGCTCGCGATTGTGACACGACAACAGTGACACTTATCACTGTCGCGGGCATTGTCGCCCAGACCTCCACGAATCCCAAAACTCGACTTCTTCCAACGCCAACAACCCCGATACTATAAGGGACTTTAAACAAGACATTTCCCAACAAAACCCCACTTATTACAAAACACAGAAATGTCCGGTTGACATTTACTTACCGAAAATTACGGGTGTTACAATCCTCCCAACCTTAGAATGATTTCGTCCTCGAAATCTACATTTCTCATGAAACCTTACCCGCATAAGTACTTACCTTAAAGCATTTGCCAGCACCACTAACACGACTCTTGCACGGATACTCCCATTAACTGCCCCTCTTGGGCACATTGTACTCATAACCAAGCAAACACTTAACTCACCAAAATAACCTTTACCCTCAAGGTTACGGTCAGCTCCCAACCTTGGTTGGCAATTACTACCCCCAGGTAGTTTGTGACCCCAACTTTCCACCGATCGATTTCTTTCGGATCTACACAGCTCCGAACCCAACCTTAGAGATCATAACCAAACTTCCAAAATCCTTAGATTTCAACTGATCCATTCCCAATGTTGATAAAGTTGACCTCCTAAGGCGCACCAGAGCGTCTTTCAGGCAACTGGTTAATCCAGATTCGGCTAACATTCAACTCCGATCCAACACAAATCTCACGACATCCCTAAAGTAAAATCTTTATCACTACAGGAATGCTTAAACACCTCGATACTTAATCCTCAATACCCAGACTCCTTTCAAAATCCATCACTGAAAGGTCAATATTTTCCATAACCAACCGGGTTACATCCATACATTCCAAGATCCAATGACCTCAAGAAAACAAGTTGACGCCTAGGACTAAACGATGACCTCGAAAACATGGACATCCCGCCCAAAATTCCATTCCAGACGGATTGTCGTACTACGGTTGACACCTAACAGAGAGCTAAAATTTCAAATCTTACATCTCTAACCGACAGATCACCAAAATTTCCTTTAATCGCGGAACCCGCTAAGACGGTACACCAACCACATAAACCATGGTGTTACACCGACGAGCAACCGACCAAGTCGAACTCAATTTAAGCGCAGATAATCACATACGACCTGTATCCCACATGATTATCGAAGTATAAAATCACCCCTTAATTAACTGGGAAGGCTTAAATCTACAATCTACAATTATACAAACACGCACAGATTCGAACATCCAAATCCAAAATTCAAGACTGACCGCAAGTCAGATCAATTGACGTTTCAAATCCTAAGGACTCCCTTAGTCCCTAATTACAACTCCTTTCACGACAGGGGTTTAAATCTATAGGCCCAATGAGTTCAAGGTTTTTCAACTAGTACACCAATTTGAAATTTATAAAGCTTTCAAATACATAAGCTTTTTAACACTTAAACGTGCGGTGAAAATACACTATCGATCATTCGATAGGTTTCAAAATTGATTATCAACACAACGCATATGAAACCATTTCCAAAACTCATTTGTTTGATACTTACGTAAGTAAAGACAATAATAGAACATGCGTAACAATTTACACTATAAACGTGAAAATAGGTTCATGCACCACGACGTGTGCAATAAAAGTTGTACAACTCCCAAAAGAGATATTCACAAATTAACTTTAAAGTTCTGACTTCTCAACCCAAGAGTCATTGCGACATAAAATTGTTAACAACTCCATATGCAACAGTTTATTCCCCAAAGCTCGGTGAAATAATAAAAATGCAAATAATTCTCAAATTAAGTTTAAAACTTTAAGTCGCATCAATGAAACACATTTGACCAAGATGGTAACTACAACGATATGCAATTCGAAAATTCATTTCATGTATTGCGGAAAATTTATAACATCAAGGTCAACAAGCGAAGCACACTTAGATTAAAATTTAATATAAGACAACATAAATATTTTGCATATTTACTCACGCGAGTGAAAGTCGGATTCAACCCAAAAGTATGCACCTATACTCGTGTGAAACTCAAGATGCAATCATGCGACATTTAGATTTTTCAAGGTGCCTCTTATGGTTGCAAAAGTGTAGATGCAAGACTCGCATGAAGCAAAGTATCAAACAAAACTCGTAAATTAATGCACACAATAATGCCAATCTACACGTTCCAAAATTTCTTTTTTTATTACGTGGTTCGAATGGTCATAAAATAGAACACCATAAACCCAACTAAACTTTCATAATTTTATTGACGGTAAAATCAAGCGGTGTCACATCTCTGTTTCCCGACATAGGAGCGCAAAACGACAATAAGTCTAGAAAGGTTAAAAATTTTAAAACCACCACGTAAGATAAAGTGACCCTTTTCAACAAAACTCTCATGAGATACGACACTCAAAAGCTCATAAATTATACGACATAAAGTTAAAACTCACGCATCTCAAAATACACTTACGAACCCAAAAAGATCGCAAAACTATACCCCGTAAAATTAAACACGACTCATACCGACTAAAATTACACAGAAAATCCCGACTCAAGAACAGCGGGACAATTCTTCCTTTAAAACCTTAACATACGTGGAGGAGATCCAATGTCAAGGTTAAAAATTCTACAGTCACTTGCCCAATACCACGTGTGGTATTAAAATACGGATTTTAAGATGTCCAAAGATAGAGTTAGACACAAAACGAAGATGAAGATATTCCCAATAAATAAAATATTTGTAACCACGAACAACAAAATAATTTCGTGCATGTTTAAACTCTCGGTTTAAAATTTGATGAATGTTAAACACCTTACCAAGATTTCGTAATATAGCTCACTTTATGCCTTGAAAACATGAGAAACAAATAATGCAAACTCATTTTAGAAATAAATGTCGTACATGGATTTGGTCGGCACTCAAAACCTCGAAACCACGTTCCTCGATTTCTTAGTCACACTATCGTCATCCAGATGCTCAACATCTTAAGGCGAAGATCAAGGATTTCATAGGTTCACTTCACAATTTATCCTCGAAATAACATCGTTTTCCAAGAGTCTATGGTTCTAATCCAACCAATCAATCCGACCATAAACGGTCCACTTAACGCAATCACTATGTTTACCATCACTCCAAGTGACGAATACTAATTTCATCAACCTCTCCTAACGGTTACTCACTTAGAACTCTTTCACTACCCCAACGATCGTCACATCAAAGTAGTCCAAGTATACACATGTAGCTCGTAGGTTCACCATAACACTGGCCGGGTGCAATTATGAACGTACGGTACATGATCATCCATGTTACTCTTGACGTGATTCCCTCTCCTAGTGATTGCAACATCCTAAAGACAGTTAATCTTATAGAGCCTAATGGTGCAATCTCACATTCAAACACTTAATTTACGCTAGTTTGAGTCTAGGAATTCAAAATCAATACCTAAATCTCTCAAACTTAAGCTCTGATAACAACTTGTAACACCCTCAAATCTGGAAATAGCAACTTATTTAAAATTTTCTAAATACATCAATAAATGAATCATCTACAACCACGAATTCAGATTTAGCTACAATACACGTAAACCATCTTATATATATACAGACTATAAGGGACAGGTGCTACTAATACCCATGCATAGTCACTATCTCCATAATGCGGAAGACTTCACCGAATACTTACTTTCGGATCTAGCTAAGGCTTTACTCTTCACAGGAATGCTAGAACCAACTCTCAACCTTGGAACCTGATGCACACGCCGACAAATAAAAGGTTAGGATTAACGCCTAGTGAGCTCAAGAGTTTTAACATAAATATGTATCTTTAAAAGAAAAGAATTCAATTTAAAGCAAGGTGTAACACCCTAAAAATCAGAGTAAATTAAAACCTGTATCGATATGGAGTTTGTCAACAAACTAATCTAGACACCTATATCAAGATTACATCAGTTGACGATCCATAATGTACCAAAAGAATGGGACTAAACAATTGCCCTGAAACAATACTAGTCATCTCAAAATGCCTCGAGACCAAACCCGTCTCTCAAAACCCCGGCAACCCACCGCTAAGGGAAACCTATTATACACATCATTTGAGAAAAAGTGTCAGACTTTAAAGCCTGGTGAGAACATACAGTTTATAAAGCTCAAAAGATATAAACATTAGTATCATAAGGAAATCTTTTCATAAAGGTTTAGTTCATAAAGATAACATTTCGCCACAACCGGGCCTTTTCGGTCCAAAACTCATTAAACGATGACAAAAATGACCATTTTACCAAGGATTGTGGTACAACACAAAGTAGACCACCAAATCCGAGTTATGAGCTAAATACATGGAACCATGGCCACAAACTCTTCAGTCCGTACTACGATGTGAGGGAGGGCCCCCAAGGAACCATGTCATACTCATTCATTAGACTACATCTGAACCATGGCTAGGATCGGGTCTCACATAACCGTACCTAAGTTGCCCCCGAGGATCAAATGTAGCTAACTACAACGGAAGGGGCATATCCTTCCCAGCCATAACAACAAAAGGGGCATATCCTTCCCAGCCATAAACCGACTCGATACCTAGGGATCCACTAGTACAGTCAGGACTCGTCACAATATTTCATGTGACCAACAAAGCTAGATAAATAGCTTTCAACACATTTATATTTCAAAATGCCATTTTCCAGACCAACTGCTGGTAAGAAAGATAATTATAAAATCAGTTTATATACATTCTTTCAATAAGCCACCAACATGGGCAAGTAAAACATTATTTTACTTTTGATAAGGCGGAACCCATCATTTTAGTCAAAACTGATCGGGAGCCCCGAAAATCACCAAAAACTTCATTTATATCAAAATGTAAATAACATAAAATCATACCGTAGAAATACTTCAGATTTCGCAAATAAGAGTTTTGACATGTATAAAGTTTGTAAAATGGTAGTAGGAACTCACCCAATAGGTTTATACTAAAACCCGAAGAACCAGATATCGACCCTCTTGACAAACCGAAGCTTTCTACTCCGAAACCTCGGATCAAATACTTGATATTACTATCAAACTCTAGAGAGAGAGAACGATTTAAGAGAGAGAGAAAAGAGAGATTAGAGATTGAGATTTTGGAAAAAAAACAACTGAATGATATATTTTGAGAAAACTCAATATATGTCGGCCAGGCAACTACGCGGGTTATGCCACGACTTCAACTCGCGGCATAACTCGCCCGTGTCCAAAAACCCTAAATCATCCAGAGGGTTACGCGGGTTGTGCCGCGACCTCTAGTCGCGGTGTAACTCGCGTGGTTCACTGCTTGCCTCCAAACTTCACAGAATCCAAAACGACAACCAACCAAACACGGAGCTAACGACAAAAGCTTAACATAAGAATAACAAGATTACACAACGGAAAATCCGGGGTGTTACACAAGGTCCTTCGAAATATTACGCTTAAAAATGGAAATGACACATTTTCCCATAATATGCACTTTTAAAGGCAAAGCTCCCAAAACACCCATTTCTTATATAACGCGCAACGCATAACTCACCCAAACGGGATCATAGTTCGACACTTATTTGGTAAAAACATGAATAACCATTTATAACCCAAAGTACCCAAAACGCGGGCGGGACAGAATGCTCGACCCATAAATCACTATCAAACCACATACGTCGTACGTCCGAAAACATGGACACTTGGTCCAATACTCACGCGACCGTAAGGAACCAATGACAATAAAATAAGACGTTCTTATATCTAACATACTGATAGCCCACAACGGGGGATACCCGTATTCGTTGAGGGTGGAGGGAACACAAAAGTATACCACCTGAACAACGTTAATCGCATGACACCTCCCGACATCCCAGCCCGGTGTCCCTACGACTTCTTTACAAGTGTCACCCCAAGTCAGTTGACCTTGATGGATCATTCCGAAGAACTCCATCCCGAAGGCCCGACACACTTAAAAACTACCTCCCAGGCATTACTTCAAGCGGCGGAGGTCCTAGCGCCTACTATTCCAGTAGCACTAGCCGTCTCAACCCTCCTAGCGATCACTTGTAAAGTTTCTGGTCATAAAACATAGGTACCGAAGTGCAACCCCGCAATACCCAATTGACCATCCAAGATAGACTGACTTACGTGCCTATGGATCCATTACACACTGTCTAACGTTACCGGACTACACACGAATGACCAAAGCACCCGAGCCCGTAACCAAACCCAATACGCAACACCGCGCATTAGTATGTACGTCATAATCGGACTCTACATTGAGCCATATAAAACCGGACAAGTGTCCTCAAGACTCTTTTTAAGCCAACACCGAGCTACAATGCTCAAAATCTATGTGACCAATAATTATCGGTCCCCTGAATAATGAAATGTCTTTAAACAACGTTTATGAAAACACATATCCCAAAGATGAGATTAACCCAAAACTCAACACATAATGTGCCAAAGGTTTTCCAAAGGGTTTATGAATGCAAATACACCAAGATGCATATAACATGAAATAGACTTCATTTGTACCAAAATCACTAATATGTATAAGTCATGAAATGGACTTTATTTGTACAAAATCCCCAACATGCATAAACCATGCTATTACTTATCAAGATGTCCAAGTCCCAAATATGAGCATTTATGAAACTAATATAAACCGAGTTTATCCAATATGAAAACTCATTAAAATACTTACACTTAGACAATTACCAAGTAAAATACATTTTTACTTCAAAATACCCCAATCTTATCAACAGTTAACCATTTCATGTAAAACACTTTAAAATAATCGTTTTGGCATGTACACCGTTTTCACAAATCAACTTGAACTCACCTCGCTAGATTTAGGCTAAATCTAGATTTCACCCAACGAGCTCTTTTGAAGGCCGCTTGAATCCTCAAGCCGAGAACTTCCAAAACCTAGATCCATACATACCAAACCACTTAGAAACATTTCCCAAACGTTAAAAATACCAAGATCCCAAACAAGATCAAAACCCTAATTTCTCCAAAACCATCAAATCCGAGATTTGAGATATCGAACCTTAAGAAACCATCGATGGATCATTTATAACCTTATTACAAGAAAACTTACCCTTGAAGACAAAGAGACTTCCGAGAACACCCAATCCAACACTTCAACCCGAGCTCCCAACCGTTGAACTTGATGAGGAAGGTGAAGATGAAGGTTTTGTGGGTTATCATCCCAACTAGCTAGATGATTAAGAATCATGTGGTAAGAAAAGGAAAAAACCCCAAAATAGGTTAGGGTTCGATTTTAGGGTTTGGGAGAGAAAGGGAAGAAGAAGATAAGTGAGAAATGAGAAATGGGCTGATTTTCGTGACTTAACAGCCTCTCAGCCCCCGCGGGCGACAATGACACGGCGATTATGCCCTTGGCATAGTCGCGGGGCATAGTAGCCCGCAGCTAAGAGCTCGCGGTACACTGCTCGCGATTGTGACACAGCGACAGTGACACTTGTCATTGTCGCGGGCATTGTCGCCCTGACCTCCACGAATCCCAAAACTCGACTTCTTCCAATGCCAACAACCCCGATACTATAAGGGACTTTAAACGAGACATTTCCCAACAAAACCCCACTGATTACAAAACACAGAAATGTCCGATTGACATTTACTTTCCGAATATTACGGGTGTTACAAAGAGCTTCACCAATCGTTTGGTAAAACGATGGTTTTGCCGTTTTCCTTCCTTTAACGGCATGGCAAAGAGGATTTTTTTTTGGTGTAAATTTTTTTTATTAATATAATTTTTGGTGTTTTTATTGTCATGGTTAGAGACAGGGGTATGCATCGAAAGCGGGTACCTGCCTTTAGACCCGGAACCGCTTTGGAACTGTCGGTTTCGGAACCGGAACCGATGTGATTGGTTCCGGTTCCTAAAATATGGAACCGATCGAGACCGGTTCTGGCTTCGATTCTCATTTTTTTGGAACCGTTACCCATTGGGTACCTGTCGGGACCAGTTCCGGGACAGGGTACCCGGTCCTGCTGGATACCCAGAACAGAACCGACGGGTACCCGCTATTTTTTAATAAAATATATTTTATTTATTTATAAAAATTTAATAAACTACCTTTTAATGAAACACCGTGTGTAGTATTTATTTAGCATCAACTAATTTTATTGACATGAAGTGTTTTGGAAGCACCGTTTGTAGTATTTATGTGTTTTGGAAGTATCGTTTGTAATATTTATTTGTTTTGTAAGCATTGTTTGTAGTATTTATTAGTTTGTAGTTTTTATCGTATTAGTTTTTCACATTTGTGGTATTTATTTCTTTACGTTGAGACTTTGTAATATATTAATATTTACCTTTTTTACAATATGAATGATTAAAAAAAATAGACAGTGGGTACCAGAACCGGCTGTTCTGGGACCGGTTCCAGTGTAATCGTTTCCTGAACAGGAACCGTCGGTTCTTTCATTCCAGAAACCGTCGGTTCTGGTTTTGAGAATTTTGAGCGGATACCCACCTTTGCTCACCCCTAGTTAGAGATGCTACAAGGGAAGGGGGAGGGAGGAGAGAGAAGGAGAAGGAGAAGCGGTGAAGTTTGATTGGTTTTTTGAAAATGTTTTTTAATTTTTAAATATAGAATAAAGAAAACACTTGAAGAGACCAAAATACCCCTATGTATTATTCACTTAACATAATATTTTAGACGAAGTTTAAGACAGAGACCCAATGAATTATAAATTGCAAGCTACAAAGCTATAATCAATAACTACTTTAAAAAGACTTAATATGTTATAACATATAAACCACAAGGACAAAACAAATATATGAGAATGAAAATAGAGAACATAAAACACAAGGGTTGTGGCGTACTGGATAAGGCCATGTGGGATGTGGTGGAATATCCCATCTGCCCAGCGTTCGAAGCCAGACGTACACAACAGTTGTGGCCACTGAGATTTAATTAGAGTTGATGTCTTACAGTTATAATTTGCCAAAGGATTAGTCTAGACATAGCCTAAGACACCCTTTCAAAAAAAATAGAGAACATAATAGGAATGACTATATTGATGTTGTTTGATTAATATTCATAAATCATTATCATAGATGCTGCTTGGATGTTAAACCAATATAATCAATGAAAAAAATGTTTTATATAATATTTTTAATACAAATATGTTTCGTCCAACTTAAATAATTAAAATATGTTTTATCCAACGTAAAAATAGAAAATATGTTTTTATCCAACGTGAAAATACAAAATATGTTTCATTGAACTTCAAAAGACACTACAATTCAATACTAATAAACTTGCATAGTCACCTAACTTGGAGAAGAAAATTAAAACTCACCATCGATTTTCAATCTAGAGAAGAGTGGTAGAACTCACCTTTCAACTTGGAGAACCAATTTCCTTCTCTTTATTTTGCCAAAGATCAAGAGAATACATAAATTTATTGAGAGATGGAGCTACGTATAGGAAAAGAGGACTGAATGGGACTAAAAATTTCCATTCCCTCCTATTTGATCAGGTATGGGAATTAATAAGTTTAAGGTGATAAGCTTATTATATTATATTATATTAAACCAAACAACATTTTCCTTATCATTTTCATTCCTTACAGTACCCTCGACCAAAGGTGGGTTATTTACCCTAAAAAATAAAATAATATAAGCACAAAATCACACGTGTTAGAATTTAGAGTTAGGGGTGTACACGGGTTGGGTTAGACGGTTTAAGACATTTTTATAACTCAACCCAATTATGACGATTTGGAAAAATCTCAACCCAACCCAAAGCATTCAAAAGTATATCCCAACCTAACCCAACCCTTGCGGGTTGTGACAAGTAAAGGTGTGCATCGGTCGGGTCGGGTACCCAAAACCAAAACCCGATCGGATATTCGGGTAAGAGGGAATGCCCCGAAATCCAACCGTTTAAAGATTGGGTAGTTCGGGTGAGGTCGGGTTCGGGTCTGGTGGTTCGGGTGAAGTAGAAATTTCAGTAACTCAGTTTTCTAAAAAAAATGCAGTTTCCAAAATAAAAATCAAGACTGAGAATGTGATGAATGTGATGAAGAGTGTAGACTGCAAGTCTTCGAATGCAAGAGCTAAGGGGATTAAGGGACAACAGATGAACCAAATTACATAAAGATTAACTCTAGAGTATCTGCAAATAAACCCATATCCTAAATCATCATAAGTCTCCCTATTAAAACGAAACCCACTTCTAAAATAAAATTCCAACCATTCCAACCACCCATAACCCATTCAAATGTAGAGAGAGTAGAGAGTAGAGACTAGAAAATAGAAATTAGAACTTACAGATAACAGATGTAGAGAGGTCAGGTGGGATGCGAGGGCCGCCGGTGGGACTTGGGAGCAGGGCGGTGGTTGGACCGCGGAGATCTGGCAGTCTGGAGTCGATTGAGAATTTGAGAGAGGTCTAAGAGTCGAGGGATTTAGTTTAGGTTTAGGGCTCTTCAACTTTAGGCATTTAGAATCAGATATAATTTATAAAACTGAATTTTTTAAAAAAAATCAAATACTTTTCGTATATTCGGGCGGGTCGAGTTTGGGATTTGGATACCCAACCCGATCCTATTTTACCCGATAAAGAAGTTGGGTTCGGAGATTCGGGTTTTCGGGGCGTCGGGTGGGAGGAACTTCGGGGTTTTCGGGTCTCAGGTCGGGCGGGTGGTGCTCACCTAGAGTGACAGGTTGGGCGGTTTGGTAGTATACATAAAATTGAGAAATTAAATGCGATAATTACTACTAAAAATATGCAAAACGAAATTATTGGTTATTACAATCATCCAAATATATAATTAAATTCTTAAGTCTTAGAATCAAGTACTTCAAAAGTTTGAAAATAGATGTTCCAAACCGTCCAAATCATCAATCAAATACGACCGTTAGGGCTGTAAACGAACCGAACAAACACGAACATAGACTTATTTGTGTTCGTTCATTTAACTTAACCGAACAAACAAATGGAATTTTTTTTGTGTTCATGTTCGTCCGCTAAAAAAATGTGTTTGTTCGTGTTCGTTTGTTAAGGTGCTAAACAAACGTAAATAACATAAACGAACGAACACAAATGAACAAAAAACAACCACCATTAATCATCATTTCGTTTATAAAGAATAACACAACAAAATGAAAAAAAGGTAAATTCAAGAGGGATAAAAAAGGAATCCTAAAAATTTAATTTAATTAACCATTTTATTATATTAATGTCAAAATATATAAATGTATCTAAATACATAAACAAACATAAATGAACGAACAATCTCGAACGTTAGTGAACGAACAAGACCAATGTTTATGTTCGTTCTTTTAAGTAAACGAACAAAATGTTACAAAAACTAAATAGATTAGTATTTTTATAATTCCTAGTTATATATATATATATATATATATATATATATATATATATATATATATATAGTGTTTGGTTCATTTGAGAAATGGTAAATATATGAGAAATAGAGAAGTAATCCTACTCATTCATATGGTCAAGATCGGATTTGACTAGTAAAATATTGCGGCTTTGATCGGTCAAAAGTTGCGGCTTTGACTGGTCAAAAGTTGCGATCATCCCAAAAATGGAAGAACAATTTCGTAAATTTGATAAAACACACGGGCTGTGTTCATATATGAACATGTATAATTCACATATAAACTATATGTTCATATATGAACCAGTGCAATTCACAACTGAACTCTTTTAACTGATTCATATATGAACCTTTGTGATTCATATATGAATCAGTTGAACTAACTAACAGATTCATATATGAATCTGTATGAATCACAAAGATTCATATATGAACCTTTGTGAATCACAAAGATTCATATATGAATCAGTTGAACTAATTAACAGATTCATATATGAATCTTTGTGATTCATACAGATTCATGTATGAACACATCTCGTGTATTTTACGAAATTACCCATCTACCTTCTATAGACCACACAAGGAATTATCTGGTGCTTTGCGGTCAAAGCCGCAAATGTTGACCAGATGAATGGCTAAGATTACTTCTCTATTTCTCATATATTTACCATTTCTCAAATGAACCTCTCCCTATATATATATATATATATATATATATATATATATATATATATATATATAGGGTCAGGTTCAAGGGAAAACTCTAAATAAATGGAAAACCGAAAAACCACGAAAAAATGAATGAAAAAGTATATGAATATGGATGTCAAATTAACGAGAAAAATATGATCGTTTATTTGATGTAATTTATTTCGCTCGAATTTTGTTCATTTTTCGTATTTTTTCGAATAAAAAATAGGGGGTGGAGGTTTTTTTAATTTAAAAAATATTGTTGTAACCGACTGTTTAATCATATCCATCAGATCATCTAATCTAACGGTCGATAAAATGTTTTTTAGTTTATTTTTTATTTGAAGTTTTCCCTTGAACCTCCGTCTATATATATATATATATATATATATATATATATATATATAACTTTATAAAAATTATATTAGCGACATACTGGATGTGTTGAGCTAGGTCTAACCAAATTTCAACCTTCTTAATCGTCTAATTTTTCTATTTTTTCATTATATATCTCAATATCTATATTTTTTATTTTTATATTGTTAGAGCACAGTCTCATTGGATTCAAGATCATCCAATCTGAAAATCGAATCTGAAGCTAAAGCAGAAAAGTCGACTCTTAAATATAAGTCTAATGTCGTTTGTAATAAATCGTCAAAGTTAGTTTAATTGTTTGTTTAAGTATTTTAGTTGTTTTATCTAAATATCTAAGTATTTAGATATTTGTTTTGAAATAATATCTAGATATTAGTTTTAGTTAGTTTATTATTATTATGTTAGGTGTGTTTTGATATAATTGATCAGATCATATTGAACACAGATAGTTAACAACAAACCAAGGTGTAAAAAGAAAGAGCTTAAAAGATCAAAACCAAACCTTGTAATCGTTGAATATTAATCAAACAGGTTGGTAATCTTGTTATTGTTATTGTCGATAAGAACTTGATCATATATATTGTGGACCGACAATTGGTATCAGAGCTAAACCAGATTCAAAAATCAAATTTTTATAAAACTCGACTGTGTTCTTCATATGCAAAATCATTTTCGTGTTTTAGGTTGTTTTAGGTGTTGAAATCGATCAGGATGTGATTGATAGGTGTTATAGATCGATTGGGTATACTTTGTTTTCATTATTACACTTCAATCGAGTCCCAAATTTGTGAAAATTGTGTCTGAGTTCACGTTCAAAAAGTTCACTGTGCTATCGATTTAATTCTCAAAAACTGATTTTTATCGAGATCAAAGGGTTGCAATATGTTCTATAAGTGTTAGTGGTCATTTTATTACATATTGGGACTGCTAATCGTGCCAAACAGGTTAATATTGAGAAAAACAGATCATTTTTTCGAGAATAGGGACGAACTCGCGCAAACACAGGAACGAACTCGCGCAAAGTTTGATTTTGCGCCATCATCATCATCATCATCATCATCATCAAGAACTCGCGAAGTGACTTTTGCGCCACCTCCTTGTAGCGCGAAGTCAGTTTTTACGCCATCAACTTCTCGCGCAAAAGTTCTTTCGCGCGACCTATCTCTCACGCAAACTTTGTTTTGCGTCAACCTCTTCTCGCGCAAAACTTCAGTTCACGCGACCCTCCTATTTCACGAGAAACTAACTTTCGCGCCAACCTCATCTCGCGCGAAGTTGTGATTTGCGCCAGACATTGCTCGTGCAAACCTCCTTTTGCGCCACCTTAAGTTCGCGCAAGTTACCTTTTGCGCCACCCTCAGTTCGCGCAAATCTGAACTTTGTGCCACTGCCTTCTAGCGCAAACTTAGACTTTTACTTCTGTTGAGGAGAAATCCCAACATTTGCTGGGAATGCCGCAAGCATCCAGCGCCCTCACCTTCGACTCGGGAGTACGTAACTGGCCGGAACTAACAGCCCGACCCGCTGGCTCCACGAAAGTGGTGCAGCCCCTCATGTCCGCCTGTCGCTTAGTACGGGGCTTTGCGCTACCATGGTATAAGGAAATAAAGTAGCGCCTTCACCATAAGCAATTGCTTTTGGTGTAGTGGTAAGCGCTTGATCCTAACAAGTTAAGCGTGCTCGGGCGAGAGCAATCCTAGGATGGGTGACCTCCTGGGAAGCTCAAGCCTTGGGACCTAACAACTTCAATTCTTGACTTAGTCATTTCTTAATCTAACTTTCAATATCTTTCTATATTCATTTGATTATCTGGACTAACGATCAAAATCAGGTTCTTATTGCAAATATTAATCAAACAAAATGACATCAAGAGAGGCTCTAGCTATTGAAACCGACACGAAGCCACCAGTACTCTTTAGAGGAGAGTATGAGCAGTGGAAAGATCGGTTCATGGACTTCATAGAGAGACATGATTTGGGTCTTTTCATCAGGAAATCAATAGAATAAGGAGTAATGGCACCAGTTATGATGACTCATATGGTTGGAACTGTGTCGACACAGTATGAACTTAAGTATCATGAGCTCGATGATGATAACCTAAAGAGAGCAAAAGGTGATAGATTAGCAAAGTCATACATTCTACAAGGAATTCCAAATGAAATCTATGTAAAAATTGACAACTATAAAGCCTCGGGCAAAGAAATGTGGGATCAGCTAGAGAAGATGATGCTAGGTTCAAAGGTTGGGAACCAGCTCAAGATATCCAACTGCCTAAACAATTATGAAGAATTCAAAGGCAGAGTTGGAGAGTCACTAGAAGAAACATACGACAGGTTTGTGACCTTGCTAAATGAGTTGAGCAAGAACAAGGTCAACAAATCACAGATAGAGCTGAATGTCAAATTCCTCAGCATCCTACAGCCTGAATGGAAGAGGTTTACCAGGCAGATGAAGCAAATCAAAGATCTAAACGAGATTCCACTTCATGAGGTGTATGAAACCCTCAAACAAAATGAAGAAGAGGTGGATGAAATCTTGGATGAAAAGAGACAGGGTGAAAAGACAGTTGCTGACTCAGCTGCTCTTGTTGTGAAAAAGAAGAAGAAGAAGATGCTTATGTCTGAATCAGAAGAGATTAGAGATGAAGCAAACTCTGACTCGGATGACTGTGAACAACTGAAGCAGGCAACGCTTATGCTGACAAAGGCTTTTCAAAAGAAGTTCTACAAGAAGCCAAGTTCAAACAGTCAGAGGTATTCTTCTGGTCCAAACAATTATGTTCATAAAGAGAGAGTAGAAGGGAAGAGAATACAGGAGAGAAAACCGGAAGAGAGACGGTATCAAGCTGAAGGATCTAGTCAGTCAGAACCTCCAACGTGCTACAACTGTGGCAAAACAGGTCATTTTGCCAAAGACAGCCGAAGACCCAAAGTCAGAAACTCCGACTACTACAAGAACAAAATGCTTCTTGCAAAGCAACAGGAGGCGGGTAAGGCATTGATGGCAGAAGATGTATAATGGCTAGATCATTCAGACCAGGAAGATGAAGAGAAGGACGAGACAACAAACATGTGCTTGATGGGCAACATGGAAACAGAAGCTGAAGCTGATTCTGATGATGTAGAGAATGAGGTGTATGATTTAACTCAATCAGATTTCATGAATAAACAGCATGCCATGTTGACTAAACTCAAAGAGTTAGAGTCAAAGCTTAAGCGAGAAAAATGAGTTATCAATGACAAAAACCAGTCAATACAGAAACTCAGCGAGAATATTGCTGAGAAGACAGTATTGATTGAGACAATGCATAAAAACTTTGATAACTGCGCTAAAGAAAAGACAATAATTCTCAAAGAAATAACTGAAACAAATTCAAAATTAAGAATGTGTGAGTTTGATTTTGCAGAGCTTACAAAATTGTTTTCTTCATGTTCTGAAGAAAACAAATCTTTACCTGCAAAACTAAATGCTTTAGAAGGGAAGTTATACTCATTGGGTCAAACTGAACAAACCATTCACCTAAACAAACCCAAAGAGAATAGAGAGAATTGGGGAATTGGTTATGAGAATCCTCATTACCTTAAAAACGGTATATCTGAAGTGCCTTCACTTTATGATTTTACATTTCTAAGACTCTCTTGACGATGCCCTGAACTTAAAGTTTTCTGGACTGGACTGTCTGAAGAGGATGAAGCCAAGGAAACAGAAAAACGAAATAACACATCTAAAATTCAACTTCCATTTCGTTATGCAAAGTTGAATAATAGTTATGATGATGTTCAACCAAAATCTCTTTCAAATGACTTCTTTCAAAGTTATTCTGTAAAAGAAATGGAGGCGAAACCTATCAAAGGTAAGCTTTACGTTCCTCCTCTAGTCTTGGAAAGTAAAATTTCTGAACTAGAGAAATCTTTAGAGTATGAAAGAATTTTGATTGAGATTGAACAAAATGTGTTTTCAACTATTCTTAAGAATTCTGTTCTTTCTAAATCAACCAACGCTTCAAAATCTAAAGATATGTTTGGTCTACTTGATGAAGGGCTAGATTTTCTAAACTTTGATGGTGTTTTAGATGATTGCATTGATCAATTTGATTTTAGTGCCAAACTTCCTAATCATAAGTCATTTGTTGTGAACTCCTTTGGATTAACCAGTATGTCTGAAAAAGGTAAATCATCAACGAAAGTTGATAAATCAGCTTCTGTGAACGCTAAGAATGCGAAAGGTAAGAAGAAATCTCAGCATTCACATAAACCGATCACTACTGGTAACCCAAAGAAAATGCATTCAGTTGTTGCTCAAAAGTCTAACTCACAAGTTTCAAATGTTTCAGATTTGAGCCAGAAAAGGCAGGGAGTTAAGTCTGTATGGCAGCCAAAACAGAAGCTAGACGAGAATGCAAAATCTTTTTCAAGTGTTATTTGTAATAAGACTATGTCTAGTAAAGATGTTTTGAATGCGAATGTTGCTACTATTTTAAAACCAAAACTTGTCGTTTATCGCAAGAAATATTCTATGAAGCAATTATTCGAATTATCTTTATCTGCTAGAAAGTTTTCCAATTATGATAAATATGCTTATGCTTCTCGTAAAGATTCTGATGTTTGGTTTGGAACTTATCATGTGCACTATACTCATTCTAATGCTTCCAATGAATTTCAAATAAAAAACGGACCCAAATTTCAATGGGTACCAAAATATTGTGCTAACACAGTTGGACCCAAATACCAGTGGGTACCAAAAGCTAAATCTGTGTTGCAGAAACTCAAAGTTTAAGAGGGAGCATAGAAATTAGGCTTTTGAACAAATCAGTTCAAAACCCGGTCTTAAATGTCAAGATGGAGGCTTCTAAGCATTTCAGCTTAGAACCCGTACTTCAACGAAGTATGACTTCTAGACAAAACATTCTAGGACTCGTATCTCAACGAACAATGGCTGTTGAATTCAACAATTCAAGACCCGCACTTCAATGCTCAAAAGTCTTTACTCCAATTTTGTTTTATGGATATATAAATCTCTTGTTTCGTAATTTCTCTTGTGCATATCCATCATATGTGGTACTTGGATAGCGGATGTTCTAAGCATATGACTGGACAAAAAGGTATGTTCACCAACTTTACAGAGAAGTATTGCGGAACAGTCAGTTTTCACCAATACTAGGTTATGGTGATATGGTACATGACAAAGTCACGATCAAGAAGGTGAGCTATGTTGAAGGCTTAGGACACAACCTGTTCAGTATAGGCCAGTTCTGTGACAAAGCCTTAGAGGTCAATTTCAAAGCCAAGAGGTGTTCTGTTGGCACTTAAGAAGGCGAGGAACTCTTGGTCGGCACGAGAAAGTCCGACCTCTACACAATCAATTTGTCAAAGGTCCAGACTGACAATCAGGTATGTCTACTATCCAAAGCCTCGATGCAGCAAAGCTGGTTATGGCATCGTAGGCTCTCTCACCTCAATTTTAGGTATCTAAACAAGCTGGTCAGTGGAAAGCTAGTGAAAGGACTTCCAGAGCTCAAGTATAAAAAAGAACATTTGTGTGCAGCGTGTGAAAAGGGAAAGATGAAGAGGGTTCCACATAAACCAAAGCCTGAACCGAGTACAAACTCTCCGTTAGAGTTGTTGCATATGGACTTATGCGGTCCGATGTGAACACAGAGTCTAGGCGGAAAGAAGTACATACTCGTTATCGTGGACGACTATTCGCGATACACTTGGGTCAAATTTCTACGTTCAAAGGATGAGACACCAGATGTTCTCATTACATTACTGAAGACGACCCAGGTAAATCTGCAGAAATCAGTAAAGCTTCTAAGAACAGACAACGGCACAGAGTTCAAGAACAAAACAGTTCAAGAATATCTCGAATCAGTCGGGATATCACATCAATACTCTGCTGCTCGTACGCCTCAACAGAATGGAGCGGTCGAAAGAAGAAATCGTACGCTAGTCGAGGCTGCTCGTACTATGCTAATTCAATCTGACTTACCTCTATTTCTGTGGGCTGAAGCTGTATCGACTGCGTGCTACACTCAGAATCGCTCCATGATTCACCGCAGATTCAAGAAGACTCCTTATTCGTTAATCAACAACCGAACACCGACAATCAAATATTTCCATATATTTGGGTGTAAGTGTTTTGTTCTAAACGATAGAGAGAGTCTAAACAAGTTCAGTGCCAAGGCGGACGAAGGCATCTTCATTGGTTATTCATCTACATCAACTGCATACCGTGTATATCTAAAGAAGTCAAAGACAGTTATTGAAAGTGTCAATGTTACGTTTGATGAAGAAATGGCTTCTAAACAACACAATTCAGAACCCGTGATAACCGGAGTACTAGCTTCTGGGCAAATCAGTCTAGAACCTGCGTCTCAAACGATCAAATTAGATGAAGCATCAACGTTTACTAATCATTTATCTGATTTAGATTTATTATTTGAATTGTTTTATGATGAATTTCTTGGATCTAATGTGAAGAAATCTGTTGTGGTTGACAGGATGGAAGACTCAACGACTACTCATCCAACCAGTTCAGATATCTCTATTGAAATTCCAGTTCAAATGCCGACTCCAACAGTTGAAGCTGTTACAAATAATGAAGTGACAGAAGTTGTTGTATCAGCAGGATGTTCTGTACAGACTAATCTACAACCGGACCAAGCTGTACCTGCTGAGACTTCTGCACCCACTACTTCAACTGTAACCATAATTCCTCCTGAACTACCAGAAGAAGGTACCAGTGGATTCATAGATGATAATATTGATATATATTCATATAATCTACTCCCTCATGAACATAAATGGACCAAAGAGCACCTGATAAGCCAGATCATTGGCGATCCAACAAAACCGGTGCAAACTAGGTCAGCATCAATGAATATGTGTATGCATGAATCCTTTCTGAGCAAGATCAAGCCAAATCGTGTATCAGAGGCTCTTGCTGATCCAAAATGGGTGACTGCAATGCAAGAAGAACTAAAGAAGTTCGAAGCACTTCAAGTCTGGAGACTCGTATCCAAACCTCAAGGTAAAACTATTATAGGTACGAAATGGGTTTTCAAGATAAAGAAAGACGAAGATGGTACCGTTATCAGAAACAAAGCAAGACTTGTAGCCAAAGGATACAGACAAGAGGAAGGAATAGACTACGACGAGACTTATGCTCCTGTGGCGCATTTAGAGGCAATTCGAATGTTTCTAGCCTACGCAGCCCACAAGAACTTCACGGTCTTTCAAATGGACGTGAAGACAGCATTTCTGAATGGAATTCTGAAAGAAGAAGTCTACGTCTCACAGCCAGAAGGCTTTGTCAACCAAGAGAAACCGACTCACGTCTACATTCTCGACAAAGCACTCTATGGACTGAAACAAGCTCCTCGCGCCTGATATGATGTCCTATCTCAGTTATTAGCCAAGTCTGGTTTTACAAAAGGTACGGTTGATACCACTTTGTTTATTAAAAAGGAAAAAGCCGATATCATTTTTATTCAAATATATGTGGATGATATTATTTTTGGCTCTACAAATCCTAAGTACTGTAAGAATTTTTCAAACCTTATGGTGTCAAGATTTTAGATGAATATGATGGGAGAGATGAATTTCTTTCTTGGATTACAAGTCAAACAATTTTCATCGGGGATTTTTATCAATCAATCAAAATACATTTTTGATATTTTTCGGAAGTTCAAAATGGAAAATTCTAAACCGATTGGTACCCCAATGGCACCAGGTACTAAGATTGGCAGCGATCCTTCTGGAGAGGCTGTTGATGTTAGGACTTATAGAGGGATGATAGGTTCTTTGATGTATCTTACGTCGAGTAGACCAAATATAATGTTTTCTACTTGCTTATGTGCAAGATATCAGGCCAATCCCAAAGAATCCCATTTGTCTGCAGCTAAGCGCATTTTTAGGTATCTGAAGGGGACTGCAGATCTTGGTCTGTGGTATCCTAAAGATACTAGCTTTGAACTAACAACATATACAGATGCAGATCATGTTGGTTGTATGCTAGACAGGAAGAGCACGTCAGGTCATATACAGTTCCTCGGTGACAAACTCGTAAGTTGGGCATCGAAGAAACAAATTTGTGTTTCAACTTCAACGGCCGAAGCAGAATATGTAGCTGCTGCTAGCTGCTGTTCTCAGGTCTTATGGATAAGAACACAACTTCGCGACTACGGTTTTCACTTCGACAAGATCCCGATCTATTGTGACTCAAAGAGCGCCATCGCGATAACAGCGAATCCTGTTCAGCACACCAAGACCAAACACATTGATGTCAGGTATCACTTTATAAAAGATAATGTCGAAAAAGGAACAATTGAACTTTTCTTTGTAAAAACTGAATATCAGCTTGCAGATTTGTTTACCAAACCTTTAGACGAAAAGAGATTCAACTTTCTTATCTCTAAGCTTGGTATGCTAAATCTTAAGACCTAATCAGTAGTTACCTATCAAAGTTTTCTATCGTATACTTTTTCATCATTTCTTCATTCTTATTTCTAAATGATATTTGTACTTCAGATATTCTGTTCATAATCCAAGGGGGAGTATGAGAAGAAACTCATACATGGTCAATAGTATTGAGGAGAAGACTACCCAATTTCTGCATTTACCTTTTTAATGTCAAATTTTTGTAATGCATGATTTTAGGGGGAGATTTTCAAATCAAAGGAGTTAGGATATGACTTCTGATTATTTCAGATAAGAACTCGTACTTTCCTTGTTTTACTGCTTTTTGTCTTTTTAATTTCAGTGAATAAAGTTACTTTGGCTTGATTTTAAGACTTTTGCAGAACTTTTGAGAAACGCTTACATCTTCATATCTTTATGACTTTAAGTTTAGCTTCATGAGATGTAAGATCACACGTTAAGGTATAATTCTTTATCTTAATCTCATATATGTTTAAAAGAAGGACAACTTTCAATCATTGAAAACATGTTCTTAAATGATCAAATCACTTCCCGATTTTTCATCAGATTTTATATTTTGGGAGTGTACTTTAAATGTTTTACATGAGCTTACATGATAAGCTAAACCAGTTTGAGCAACATATTCTTTATAGGATATACGGGATCAGTGTGCTAGGACTTACAAGAAACTTCTATGGAATCACGTTAACTAGTGATTTCTACCCAAGAAGTTAATCCATAGTGATTGAGTGTGAGAAATCAAAAGAAATGAGTGTGGATTGGATAATGAGCTATAATGCAAAGAGAGTTCGGTTAGCAGTGAGCTAAATGTTTAAAAGAAAGAGGGTGTGAGAACAGAGTTAAAAGAATATCAGAACTCTGCACCAACTACTTTCTGAGTCGGGCAACCACATTTCTAATGTTTCACAATTCTTTGGTGATCATTATTGAAACAGGCAACTAGCCCATGCCAAATATTGATCAAACCTCACCAACTACTCATTTTCTTCTTAACAAGAAAGTGTTTCACATTTTCAAAGGGGAAGCAACACATTTACTATCTGATTTTCATTTGGAAAATCTGGATATTGAAAAGAAGGAAGTCTGCCCCACCTTCGCACTTCACTCATGCACATTGAGTCTGTGTTTAACTTACTGTTGTCTCAGTGGTTTACACACTTTGAGCCTTATAAGTGATCATCAAGTGCTTAATTCTTTCTATCACAAGCACGAACACACAAGGAATTTGTTTCTTTGTCATAACGTTTATAGAAATAACCTTTGTGGTGTTTTCGATGATTAAATGGAAGCCCTGAGGGAGTGAACATCACAAAGCTCCTTTCCAATGTGTATTTGTTACACACAGTGACTTAGTATTACTAACAGGCATTTTTAACTGATTCATTTGTTGATACAGGTGTTACACAACTAATTTGTCTGGATTTGCAAAGATCTAGATGAATCTCTTATGAATTGACGAATCAGAGGCTACGAAAGATAGACATTTCTTGACATTAAATTTTGATGAACTCGTTCCTCTTTTCATCAAAAGGGGGAGAAGTGCCAAAGAGCTAACCAAGAAATGGGGAACAACACAAGATTAGAGCAAGTATTCTGAAGACATGCTGAATTGCAAGAAATTCTCTTTGAAGATACTTTGCTACAACAATCTGAGCTACAACTAGAGATAATTTCTTCCCAACATCTGAAAGAGATTTTATCTACATCAAAAGGGGAAGATTATTACATTCTGAAGACTAAGAAGGAGATTGCATCTTCTGAGCTGAAAAAGAAGAAGATTGAGTTGCACAAATCTATTGGATAAATCTTTTTAAATAATGATCTTGATCCAAAGGGGGAGATTGTTAGAGCACAGTCTCATTGGATTCAAGATCATCCAATCTGAAGATCGCAATCTGAAGCTAAAGCAGAAAAGTCGACTCTTAAATATAAGTCTAATGTTGTTTGTAATAAATCGTCAAAGTTAGTTTAATTGTTTGTTTAAGTATTTTAGTTGTTTTATCTAAATATCTAAGTATTTAGATATTTGTTTTGAAATAAATATTAGTTTTAGTTAGTTTATTATTATTATGTTAGGTGTGTTTTGATATAATCAATCAGATCATATTGAACACACATAGTTAACAACAAACCAAGGTGTAAAAAGAACGAGCTTAAAAGATCAAAACCAAACCTTGTAATCGTTGAATATTAATCAAACAGGTTGGTAATCTTGTTATTGTTATTGTCGATAAGAACTTGATCATATATATTGTGGACCGACATATATCTTTTTCTGTATTAATTTCTATATCAAATAATTTTTTAAGGCATATATAACAAATTTCTTTAAAACATATATTACATTGTGATTATTTTTCGATACTTAGGTAATATCCACAGTCATAACATTTTATGTAATTATTTCCACGTCTACTTATCCAATTATGTATACAATCTTCTTGTTCTGTATTAACATATGTATATGTGATTTTTGTTAAAGCTTTGTCTTCTTCATTATCACTATATATGTTGTATATGGATTCATTATCTGAATTATCTGTTTCTACAAGTTCTATGTCATATTCTTCTATTAATTCTACAAATCATATACTTTGTGTCCCATCTATATCTTCATATATAAAACTTCTGTTAGGTATTAATACTTCATTTTCTTGTTCTTTTAAATCTTCTAATTTCCATTCTAATCCTGCTAATTATTCAGGATCTATGCTTACTGGATTTATCATTTGTATCACTATTCCTTCAATGTTTACTTTGTATTTCATTCTTGATCCGTTACTAGCTTTTCCTAGTACTCCTATACTTATCACAATATTATTTCCTTCATAATTATCATATCCTTTAGTTTGTAATACTATTTTTATTTTCTGTAAATCATTTATATCTTTTAAAATTCTTGGTGTACAATAAAATAAAGTTGTGTTTTGACTAAGGTCAACCTCCATTCCAGAGATTATTGTTTTTTTTAAATCTGTTTTCCAACTTTTATCTAATAATACAACTAATAATTTTGTACCTAAATTTTTTCTTCCTAAAGTTTTAATTCCTATAACTACTAATCCTACGTGTGCAAAATGCTTTCCTGATTGTTTTATTTTCTGTATTGTTTCGGGTGAAAATAAATCTAGTGTTATTGTTCTGTCTATTACTCTTAGACTTTCTTCTCGACTACTTCGAATTAATACTGTATTTATGTTTAATACTCCTGTTTGATATAATATTCTCGGATTTAAAATATCAAGTTGATGTCGATTATATAAGTCTATATTTCTTTCTAGATCTATTTATTCTTCTAGTTGAATAACTTGTTGTGTACTGTTCGAACCTGATCATCTTCTCATAATTCTGTTAATAAAACTATCTGAACTAATAGCATCTTGTATATTACTCGTAGAGTTCCTACTTTCTTGTAATGTTCTGCTTCGTCCTAGAAAATTTCTATTTTGATTATTCATTTTCTTGGAAGCCAATGTTTATAGGGTGTAATTTTTCTTTTTAATTTAACTTCTTCACCAATACTTAGCTTATTTATACCGTTAATTATTTTATTTAAATCTTCTTCTATATTAGGCTGTGAATTTTGTTGTATTTCTTGTTTATTAGGTACACTCTTTTTAATATCTTTTAACTCTTTTATGATCTGATTATTTTGTTCTTTAATATAATCTAAATTTTCTGCTAATTTACCTATTAATTTTGTTCTTTTATCTGTATAACTAGATAATTTTTCAAAATTTTAATTGTTACGTTTAGAATCCTGTTCTAAGTTTGTTCCTAAATTTACTATTAAATATGTTATTCCGTTTAGATGTATATTTTCTGAGTATAAAATATGTTTATAATTGTTTTTAAATTTGCAATTAAAACTACAACTATCTGGTGACACAGTATTATTAATTTTTTCAGTAAATTCGAGATTTAAAAAGTCGAGCTTTTTCAAATTAAAAGAACCTATGGTTATGATGTCTTTTTCAGAAATTAAAGTATCTCTATCTTCTTAATATTAATCCTTAATCCTTACTCATTTTTCTTAAAGTGTTTCTTATATCCCTTTTATAGTAATAATCCATAAACAAAAACTTTACAAAGATGTCGATTTCTCGTTAACCTAATAAATTCAACATATCCATCTTAATATTATTAAAACATTAACTAATCCCTTGATTTTCACCTGAGCGGGTTCTCGTCAAAACAACGATAGAGCTTAGTGCATTAAAATGTTCCCACCAAATAAAACGAGTATGTCTCAGTCTTTTAAATTAATGAATCGTTCTATGCTTTGATACCATTAAGGGGGGCATGACGGATTTTTTAGGTTTTCGTTAAACCACTTTAATAGAACAAACAAAGAGAGAATAAAAAGACATACTTACAGCAATATTAAGAGCAGAGAGGAGAGGTATCACCAGAATTGTATATGCAGCGGTGGCCGAATTATATAGAATAAATTTTTTTTATATACCAAGGGATCTAATAGGAAGGGCTAAAAGGAGTATAAGGAGGAAGAATTATATCAAGAAGATGAGAGAAAGAGGAGTTTAGAAGGCCATGGGAGTGAAAGAGAGAATTTTTATTAACTCTTCAAGTTGTTTTTTTTACATTACAAGTGAAGGGGTTTTATAACCCTTAAAAACAACTGTACATCTGACTTAATAATTACAATTGGACAATTGAAATGAAAGAAATAAAATATGTGTCTAAAATGAATAATAAGCTAGATGCACATTATAAATCTATAAAGGCTATTCTAGCAAAAACACAAAATAGGCTAGTCTAAAAATTCAAAAAATTATACAGGAAAATTATCTGTATAATGTGTTATCTTCACTTTTTCGTCATTGATCTTTTGGAAATTTATGTGTGTATTATCAATTGACTGTCTGTATCTGGAAAGTCGCTATTGACAATATCAATAGGTCTGATTAATTCACTTTCTCCTACAAAGGGGAGAAGCATATCCCAATTTTTATGAGACCATATCTGGATGTAGTGACCTTCAGCAAGAAACTTGTAATTCTTCCATTTGAAATTATATGGAAATCTTGGAGTTTGCTGACCTTGTATGATCCGAGGTTCTGTGATGTCTGCTTTGCTGTTTTTTGAATTCATATGATCAAAACTGAGATTTGTCCAACAAGCCATCTTTTTTAGATAGGTTTGTTCTTTCTCTTTATGACTAAGAAAGATCATCTTTCGTGATGGCCGGTATGTGTAACTATTTGCTTCTGGGAAGGAAGCAAATATTTTACATCGTATGGTTGATGCGTTTGAATAGGATGCAATGTTACCGGCTGTTAAAAGGAATTTTTCCCCAAGCTTGTTGAGGAAATCTTCTGTTTTTGGATTCAGACTGAACTCTAGATAATCAATCATACCATGATGGTAAAAATTGAGAATCTGATTTGTTGTGAGGCTTGTGATGTTCACGTTAATCTGTAATAATAACTTGTTTCGACAAGGAAGATCATGAAATGATCTTTGCACCACTGTTACTCCTCTGTGGTTATCCTCATGGAAGACGATGTTTATAATTTGGTGTTGTAATTCATACAGAATTAGGAAACTCTGTACAAATTTTTTCAGAAATAATTTTTTCCAACTCACGAATTTTATCCAAAATTGGTTTCATTGTATGTTTCCAGGGAAGATCAAGAAGTCTTGCCTTGAAGCTGTTAAAATCTTTGTATAAGGCTGTAATTGTTTTCGATTATTGTTTCTCGAGCATTTGTTATAACTGTAAAATTTTTGCTTCGAGAATTGTATTCTTTTGATTCATAATCGCATTATCAATCTGGACCTGTATATTTTGTTGGTTTTTGCCAGATTGAATGAGTTGTTTCTGTAAATTAGCAATAGTCTCTTCTTGAGCTTTAATTATTTGCTCAGGATGAGTTTTTGCTATTTCTGTAAATGTTTTTCCTTCTTCAGGTTCAATGTAAAAGTTTTGTAACCCAAAGTTTTCTCTAGCTGCTTTCATAACATCTGAGAAAGTGTAATATCCTTTGTAAATTGGTCTATAACGTTGTATATATTTCAAAGTTGTTTCCCATTTATTAAAAATTTCTATTTTTGTTCCTCTGAAAATAACATAGTAATAGAATTTTTTACTCTGTTTTTCAGGGTTTTTGTGACTCTGTTCTTGAAAATATATACTCAAAGCATTTAGAATATGTACTTCACTACCAGATGATTCTGGCAAGTTTTTAGATGCCATAGATTATCTAATAGACATTGTTGTTTTTCTGTTAAAGTGATTCCTTTAATAAGTCGGATTTTTTTGTGAATATCATAACATTTTTGTAATTGATAATTACCAAATGTTATGATAGAATCTGTGGGAATCTGTAAATTCTGTGAAGCTTTCGATGAATCAGTTTGATTAGATTGAAGTCTAATCCCCTGGTGCGACTGTGATTGTATAAATTGCTGAAGTGTGATATCCTCATCAAGACATTGTAAAAATCTATGAAAATTTTTGGTCTGAGATGTCTATGAATTGATAGCAGACTGCATCAATTTTGCTGTAGAAACTGTTCTTTCTTCATCTGAATAAATACTCATTGAAGATGAGCTCGTTTTTGTATGTGAAGGTTGTATCAACTTTCGTTTCCCCTTATCTTTATTTTCCATCTGCAGAAAATAATCTGTTAAGATTTTTAGATAGCATGTCGACTATTCCATTATTTTTTCCTTTAATGTGTTTAAAATTGATTTTATAACCACATCCTTGTAGGGGTGTTCGCAGTGCGGTTTGAAGCAAAACAGCAAACCGCACCGCATATACCTCAAACCACACCAAATCGCACCGCAAAATGCGGTGCGGTGTGGTTTATGCGGTTTGTATCTTACGCATTTTACACCTACAATTCAATAATTATAAGAGCAAAACTTCACTTTAAAATCAACGATAACATGATCGTAGTCCCTAAAAATAATAATATTCAATACGTCCGATTCTAAAATACATATTATATAAATATTGCAACTATTCTATATATACATCTATGTGTGTTGAATATATAAAATTAAAAATATATACATACATATATATAATGTGCGGTGCGGTGCGGTTTGAACCGCGGTTTGATAACTCAAAACAGCAAACCGCACCACATAGTGCGGTTTGGTAAAAATGCAAACCACAAACCGCACTACAAACGTTATAAACCGCGCTTTGCGGTGTGGGCGGTTTGTGTGGTTTGGCGGTTTAGATGAACACCTCTACATCCTTGTATAATATTTTATAAATTAATCCATTTTGTTCTACTAAGGGGCTGTTTGTTTACCTCTTAACGGTTCCATTAAGAGGCAACATCTGAATCACTAAGAGGTAAATATTGTTTGGCAAAAAAAGTGTTGCATCTTAATGGTTCCAAAATCCTCTTAATGATTTTGTAACCTGACCCTCCCTTAACCATTAAGAGCCCTGATTTCATTATGAACAATTATCAAACAGCCAGATTTCATTTTACACTATATCATAAAAACATCTTAATCATTCAAACCACTTAATCATTCTGCACTAGACCATTCAACAACTGCCAAACAACCCCTAAGGGTGCGTTTGGTTCGCAGAATGTTTTTGGATGGAATGAAATCTGTCAAATGAATTTGACTTTGAAGGGATTGGAATGGAATGTTGTCAGGTTTGACCACCTGTTTGGTTGACAGAATTGGAATGAAATATGTTAAAGGAATTGGAATCTGTTTGTTTGGTTCACAGATTGTAGCTTTAGAATTGGAATGGAATTTTGGTAAATGACCAAAATACCCCTTTTCATTATTTTAATTTTTTTTAAACAAAAATTGCTTTAATAAAATAGTCATTAAATACTTTATTTTTTAACTAAAAATACTTTAATAAAATAATTATTAAGTACTTTAAAACATAACAATAAACCAAATGACGTTATTAGATCGATATTAAAATTGTTCCAAAATACTTACATGCCACCAAATACGTGTCCCAAAATACTTACATGCCACAATTATAAACAGAGTAAAACAATAAACATAATCGATTGTATCAGACTGTTGAACATTATCGAACATTACCAAATCGACTGTTGAACAATAAAGACCCAATCGATTTTAATGAACAATAAAGAGACAGAACCCTACAGAAATCGACTACCAAATCGATTTTCAGAACCCAACAAAAATCGACTACCAAATCGACTGTTGTAATCGATTTTCAAAATCCAACAACTTTCAGAAATCGATTTTGATAAATCGACTACTGTTGCAATCGATTTTCAGATTTCAGAACCCAATAGAAGTCGACTACCAAATTGACTGTTGTAATCGATTTTCCAAACCCAACAGATTTCAGAAATCAATTTTGATAAATCGACTACTGTTGCAATCGATTTTTAGATTTCAGAACCCAACAGAAGTCGACTACCAAATCGATTAATCGACTGTTGTAATCGATTTTCCAAACCCAACAGCTTTCAGAAATCGATTTTGATAAATCGACTACCAAATCGATTTGAATGACGACTACCAAATCGCAATAGATAAATGAAAACGAAGAAGAGATACAGGAGAGAGAGATAACCTGCTGCAATGGATGTTTTTTTGCAGAAAATGGAGAAGTCGATTATGCAGAAAACGTGGAATGGAGAAGACGATGGAAAGAGTTTCGTTTTTGTCTGATGATGTTTATGTAATGTGGGCTGTGAATTGTGATAAAAGAAAAGAGTAGGGTTTATTTGGAGTAAAGGGTATTTTTGGAATTAAAAAAATATTACATTCCATTCCATTAAAATATTTGACTTTTAGGATGGAATGTTAATATCACTTATCTATGGAATTTAATAGAATTGGGAGATTCCATTCCAATTCCATCAAATTCTGCGAACAAAACCCGTAACTTTTTTTTACTTTGGTATTTTTTTTATGAAGCGAACGGTTTTCTCTACAACCTGTTTATAGTACCGCGTACTCACGTGTGACGAGCAAAGTCAACTCATCTAGAACCATCTCCGGCTTCTTGCGTCAGCGTCTACGTACCCATAATTGCCCCTTCCTCAAGCCACATACCTTCTCCCCCATATTTCCACACATAAATATCTCGTGAATTTAGCTACCTACGATTTCCCCTGTAATTCGCAGTTTTCATCGTGATTGTAAACACCAATAAAAAGGTAATTTCTCTCGAATTTTCAATCTCTGATCGATTCTTTCACTCTGGTTTGTCTAATTGTCTGTCGTAGAGAAACATGATATTTACGCCTTCCATAGATATACCTCCGTTTCCGAATTTGATGTATAAAGATGCCTGGGTATCTTTTACAAGTAATTGAGCGATTATCTTTTGTTTTCCTTGTGTTTTTGCGGCTTATATATGGTTGAATGTTGTTGATTTCGGATTTTTTTTCTTGTTAACCCTTTGAATTGCTACATAAATAGAAAATTCTGTTGCTTATCGCTCTAGAAATTGTGTGATTTGATGCTCTTATGATGATCGAAAGCTTGATTTTATGGTTGATCAATATTTGAAGTTGAGATTGAATGTAGGCCTCTTTCTATTCAATTTGGAACCCTAGGATAACTTTGATATGGATAAGATGTTGCAGTCGATGAAGATGCTACTTAGTAGCACTTTTAGATAGTTATGGCGAGTGTAGCTTAATTCTCTCCCCTGCAGTAACCTGTAAATTAAGTTTGAATTTTGGGATTTTTGCAAATTGAGTTCCAAAAGTCTATTACATGGTTGTTGTTTTGGATTCTATGAACTTTGGCCTCTTTGTAACCTGGTAATGCATTGAAAAGTGATGAAATCCAGGCTTCCAATTCAAGTTTTCTGGTTGGTAATAGCCACCTACTTCTTGCAGGGGGTAAAAATGGAGCACGAAAGTAATTTTCATGAGATATTGGTTACATGGAGGGGGAAGAAGTATGTTGTGACTATGGATTTAAGTGCCACTCTCGAAGAATTGGGGCATGAGTTACAGAAACTGACTGCAGTGAAAGAAGACACTTTGAAGCTCATTGTGCAATCCCATAAAATGTCAAAATTGTTATCCCCTTTCTCTGATGAGCACTCTCGTCTTACTTTGCAGGAAACATCCATTAGACAGGTGCCAATATTTTCTTTTGAATGCTTTGCTTATTGTAAAATAAAATGTACAGTCCAAGTTTTCTATAATATATTGGATTTTGAATGGTTGCTTACTTTCTACCTTCAGGGGAAACCTATACGGATGATGGGAGCACTGAAAGAAGAGATTGATCAAGTTCTAAAAAATGCAAGGACAGACATGAGGATAGCTGGGTTTGATGAAGAGGAAAAGCGAATGAGGCAAAGAATGTCAAACGGGTTTCATACCCCACAGAAGCTTCCTCAAGGAAATTATATCTTTGGTGATTTTAAAACACTTGATCTTCCAGGAATCAAGGTACTTAATGATTCTTGTCTGGGAAAACTTGTTGATTTATATATTCATCATTCAATCTAGTAGATATAATGAAGAGTCTGTATACATGTACTAGCTTTATCTAGCTTAGGTGCCAGAATCACATGACTAAAGATGCTTCTACCTTTATGATTCTGCTTGGGCCTTAAACTGAAATTGTTACAGATGCATGGACTAGGTATTTTCGTTAGACCTCCATAGGTAATCAGGATGTACACGAATATCATCTTTTAGATTAGATTGTGCTTCACTAGAAGAGGAAGTTTGAATATTCTAATGCCTTCATATTATTAGTCTTTTGTGTTTACTGGGACCTAGGATATCGTTCCTTGTTCTTGGTTCTGGCTTCTGCGACCTTATGTACGGAAACTTTGTGGCAAAACACTAGAAAGACACGTTTTTTTTTATATGTTTTTCTTAGAAGTTTTCACATGTGAAGAAGTATAACTGTAAAGAGTTTTCTTCTGGAATATGAAGCATAAGAGGTCACAGAAGGCCAAAACTTAGATTTCTTCATCTACTTGTCACATTTAGGACTAAGCTTGACATATACATATTACGAGCCTTTCAAATTGTCATGGGTGTGATTTTATGTTAATTTTCTTATGGTAAACTGTGGTAGGACAAAGTTTTCATGAAAAATTGACTTGATTATATGTGCCTTGTAGTTAAATCCTCCACCTTCAGAGGCACTGAGACTAATGCACACTCTTGCTGCGGATCGAGGAATTGTTGCTGTCATGAATAAGGTATTGCTGGTGTTAGAAATACTTCCAGTTTAATTAATATTGCACAAAAACTGGGATGCTGTGTATTATGTTCCTAATTGTGATCTTCTTTGTCTATGCAAAGCATCAATGGCGTGTGGGAATCATGACTGAGATGGCTCCTGAGGGTTATGTTGGCGTAAGTCCTGTGTGCATCCTTGGTTTAAACAAGGTAAAGCTCTCTTCTGATCATAGGAAAAAAATGGTTGTTTCCATTGTTTTCGTTTTTCTGATCATCCTCGGTTATGATCTGGTGGTACAGAATAAAGGTGAGGAGATATCTTTGCGTCTTCGAACTGATGACCTTAAGGGTTTCAGAAAATATCAGAGCATTAAGAAGACCCTTTTGCATGAACTCGTAAGCTTCTATATCATTCATAACTTTCTTTCTTGCCATAACCACAACCGTATGCTGTATTGCCATCAGACAAATTATGTTATTTTAAGATACTTATAAAAGGGATTTTTTTTTACTCACTTGGTTCTTTCTTCAGGCCCATATGGTTTTCTCTGAACATGATGCGAACTTCTATGCTCTAGATAAACAGGTAAGACAGGCATCCCCTAATCTTCTTCTATAATGGGACTCTTAATCACAACCCTTTTTGGTAATCCTATTTCATTATGAGCAGCTTAACGTGGAGGCAGATGCTCTAGACTGGACTAGATCCACCCGACACACCTTAAGCGGGTCCCAGAAGTATCAACAACATGAACCGGAGTTTCATGTTTCTGATAATAGTGGTAGTAGCTTGTCTCATAAACTTGGGGGGAACTCATCGTTAGATTCACTGGCTAATGCTCGCGCATCTTCAGTTGCTGCTGCTTACCAGCGTCTAGTGCTTGCAGCGAACAATCCATCAAAAACACCTGAAACACTTACAGAACCTGATCCTGATGATTCTATGGACATTAGCAAAGGTCAGAAAAAACAAACTTATGAACCTGACCCTGATGACCATGAGATGTTGACCAACAACTATGAACCTGACCCCGATGACCATGAGGTGTTGACCAACAACGATAAGCCTGATCCGGATGATAGTATAAACGGTGAAGCCATGGAATCTGAATCATGCAGAGAATTGACAGACGACAGTATTACTTGTGAACTCGATCATGGTAAAACTGAAGAAATTCTGGTTGGTTTGTCCGAAAATGAAGTTAAGAGGGAAAGCAACGAACCTGATCCTGATGATTCTCATTCAGACAGAAAGACAGGTGCAGAGCCAGACCCTGATGATTCAATTGGTATGTTACATGATGAAGAACTACAGAGAATTCAAGATCCTGTTATGGTTGCTTGTAATCGTCTGAAGAAGTCCATTGAGATGCTGCAATCTGAAGTTAGTCCCTCTGAGGCTGCCATGGTCTTTCAGACTCTTGTTAAGATAGTCAAGAACGTTATTGAACACCCTGATGAAACAAAGTTCAAGAAATTACGCAAGGTTTGTGATAATAAGAATTGTCATAAAAAAACTGTGATTGTAAAGATTCATATTCCTTACTAACATCACTAAATAAACTAATAATTTTTCTGGTGATTTCATTTGCAGGCCAACCCCGTAATCCAGAAGAACATAGCAAGTTACAATGGTCAGCATCTTTTTTTATTTCTGATTTCAGTTGCATCAACTTTGGCCATGTGTACTTATTTTTTGAGCTTATTGAAAAACCCCCGTTTGGTTAGCAATAAGCTTACTTTTTGAAAAGCTACTTCATCCACTTTTTTTCCCCGATTATAAAGTAATTTTCTACATGTCATTTATATTATTATCTAGCTTATCGGTTAGTTTTGCCCAAACGTGACTAGTTTACCACCTAGTTGATTTGCCAACAACTAGTTTTTCAGCTAACGACTTAATGATATCACACCGAGGGGCTGTCTGGTTGGTTTTCCGGTAAGTCCTTTATGGACAAAGCTGTCTGTATAGACTGGGAAGGGTTTTGTTGGGGGGAGTTTTTTCATAGATAGAAGGAGCATGTTTTTAAATTGGGAGGGGCAGGTTTGGAAAAAACTTAGCTTTCTGCATAAAGCTCCCTGTAGAAGCCACTTTCTATATCATTAAGCCACTACCAAATAGTAATGTATAATTGACAGAATAAGCTACGAGTCTCATTAAGCTCGTTAAGCTGCTAACAAACAAACTCTAATTCTTGTGTGAAGTAACAGCATTTAGGATTTTATTTCATGCAGGTGCAATGGAGATACTGTTTTTGATTGGTTTTTGTGAAGATGTGGTTCAAGATGGGATTGGGAGAGCAGAATCTTATTTGGTATTGAAGAGGAATGATCCAGGCTTGTTGTGGCTGGCCAAATCCTCTTTGGAGACATGCATTGCTTTCTAGACCAAAACAGTGATTCAGATGCATATGTACAGGGAGATATTGGAGTATTTGAATTTGTACATGTTTCGCGTGTAAAATATGCTTCTTGTTTGTATACCAATTGAAAAATCATCGGTTGCATTAATCGCTTTGAACATTATTAAGTCATCTTCACTTTTGGTGCCAGACATTGTAAAATATGTAATAATCATCTCAATTATTGGTCGTGATCGTTTTTCTGTTTGCCCGAAGTTGCTCTATCTTTTGATGATAGACCGTAAAGGTTAGATTTGCGTACACTCTAATTCCTTGTGTTGCGATTTTAAATTAGATCTTTTGTGGGTTTTGGTTTGATTTAATTTATTGGACGACTTATTTGAGTATGATATTAACCATCAAATTTCATGAAATGCCTTCATAGTTTTTAAATTGATTGGACGACTTATTCAAAAAAAAAATTATTAGTAGAATATAATAAAAAATCCTTTCGAGAGTTTTTCATGTTTGAAGAAATTTACATTCTCTTCTACTTTCTCTATTTTGTAGAAACTTTTGGAGAATCTGTTGGAACAAAAAATTATTCAAAATCTCCATTTTAGAGAAGCTGTCGGAGATGCTTTAACTAGGGATACGGGTTGGGTTGATCGGGTTGAAGGCATTTGAACAATTCGGTTTGAAATTTTCAACCCAACCCAAACAAAAGTGCAACCCAAACCAACCCGTTCGGGTTGGTCGGTTTCGTCGGGCTGTGTTTGAACAAAGTAAAAACAACATTGAAAACATAAAAATAAAGAACTATTCTTTCGAAATATGATCGATCATTCAAGAGAATATACGAATTCATCAAATATTTAGGTATTACATGTAATTTTTTAATAATGTTCTTTTATGACTTTCATTGCTCGTTATTGCGGAGTTGTTTTTGGTAACTTATACATATCAAAGAGAAATACAAATGATTTTAGAGAAGTCGCTAAAACTTTTATCGGGTTATTGGGTTGGTCGGGTTACTTTGGGTCTAACCCAATATCAACCCAATAGATTTGGGTTGCCCTAATTTCATATCGATTATAAGCCGAGTTACTTCGAGTTGATTTTTTTCAGACTTTTTCGGGTTGGATTGATCGGGTTGGTCGGGTTTTTGAGCACCTCTAGCTTTAACCCCACATGTTAAGGACACTTGGTGTCATAAAATAACAAAATTTCTGATAAATATGTCAAATTTGATAGTTTAAGGATGAAAGATGACATCTTATTCATACATCAGGGGCCGCAAACAAGATAAATAAACAAACATAATCGGCAGATGGCAGGGGTTTTAACGAACCTGCATCAATCAATCAGGTATACATGCCTTTTTCTCCATTATCGACTTCTTTTTCCTCTGACTGTTTCTACATCGATCTAGGGTTTGGGGATTTTGTTCTTGTGCTCTTGTTTCTACATCGATCTACTGTTTCTGAAATGGGAAAATTTTGCTGCAAAATGATATGTATTGATGTCGTGACTGGGATTATTTAACACAAATTGATATGTATTTCACAACACATGTATTACTAGGTTATTCTATTTGTAACACTTGTTAAACATTTATGTGCAATTAGCTATTTGGATGCCCTAGACTCATTTGGTCAGAAGTCTTTTGTTGCTCAATCTCAATTCAAGAAAAGAAAACTAATTTTGGATGGTGATAATGGTTCTTGAGAAAAGTAATTTCATGGAATCTTGTTTGAATGAATTGGCTGTGAGGCCTGCTCATTGGTATCTGTTCTTTTTGGTTCATTGCTTTCAAATTCGCTGAGAAGGAATACACCGCCAAGGTTTGTTTGTTTGTTTTTTTCAATTTCTTCATGATGAAGCTTGAACCAGATCCCTAATTTGATGATATATTTGGATTGATGATTGGTTTAAATATTTGGATTTAGTTATAGAGTGTTATCATAATTGATTAAAATATTTGGATTTTTAGGGGCCGTTTACAAAACTCTGCTGCAATGAACAGGCGTTGGTGGTGTAAATCTGCACAATTATGTTATCGTCTTCATCGTTCTTTCTCGTCTTCTCCTGTTTCTCATGAACCCTTCAAGCCCACTCCTTTTTTACCTCAAAGAAGAGTTGTCGTCACTGGTAATTTCTTCTCCCGATCGATGAATTTACTCTAATATCCATATTCCTTGCACATTTTCAAATATAATGATAATAGACAGTGGTGGATTGAGGAATTGTGCCATTTTGCTCTAAAATAGGATTCTTAATTTTTGATTTTTATGTTTCCTAATAATATACTGTTTGTAATCGGAAAAAACTGGTTTGAAGTAAAAAAAAAAAAAACATAACTTATTGATGTCAATTTTGAATAGGAGATGTATTAGGTTTGATTTTTCATATATAGAATAGGACTCTGATGATTAGATACTTAAGTCGGTTCTCATTGTAGGAATGTATGGGGAAGTATTATTCTCTGTAATCACAAAAAAAAAGTAACCACAAGGGTTGTGGCGTACTGGTTATAAGGCCTTGGGGATGTGGTGGAATATCTCATCTGCCTTGAGTTCGAATCCAGACGTACACAACAATTGTGGCCGTTTAATCAAGGTTGATGTCTTACAGTAAAAAATTTGCCAAGGGATTAATCTAGGCATAGCCCAGGACACTCTTCCCAAAAAAATGTCTTTAATTAAAATCACTGTTTTAGTTGTCCCAAAGGGGTGCTTGAACTAACTTCAAGGGGCTAGCTCAACCGGCAAATAGAAGGCTTGGCTCGGGGTCACTAGGACTAATATTTTTTTTAAAGTATATAATATTTATATACGGCAAATGCAACAAATAAACTCACACACCCTCCCACCTTTGGTGAGGTTTGAACCCCTGACCTGCTAGGAGGCCAAAGGCTCCAATCCAAAGGCCCTTTGGTCACTAGGACTATCTTGACTGTTATCTTTAGCGCCCCATGGGATTAGGTGCATGCAAGTTGGCTAGAAAAGGGCACTTGAACTTGGGGTTGCATGGAACCCTAATGGTGATTGGTCTTGATCACCCAATTGGTTAATGAGTTTAGTTTTGGGTTGTTGTAGGTTTAGGAATGGTTACACCATTGGGTTGTGGAGTAGAAACTACATGGAAGCGTTTAATCAAAGGGGAAAGTGGTATCAGGGCTTTATCTCTTGAAGACCTGAAGATGAGTGGATTTGATAGAGATACTCAGTTGTATACTTTTGATCAGTTGACTTCCAAAGTGGCTGCTATTGTACCTTGTGGTGCTGAACCTGGCGAGTTCAATGAGGCATTGTGGCTTGATTCTAAGGTATCACGTTATAACAATCTTTGCTGGAAGCTGAACTTAGTGTGGGCACAAATTTATTGTTTTGATGATTTCTGGATGGGTCAAACGAGAACAGTAAATATTTGAAAACCTAGGAACCAACTATTCATGTATTATTTATGATGAGTGTCGTATTAGATATTCATCACTAAAAATTATTCATGATGAATAATATATTCATTATGAATATTTGGGGTTATTCATCATGAATAACCCATGAAATAGTTGAGTCCTAGGTTCTCAATAATATTTATGGTTCTCATTTGAACTTTCCCTTTTCCGAAGTATAACGAACTATTTAATTGGTGTTTGCATATTTTCTTTTGCAGCATAGTAAATCAATTGCAAGGTTTATAAGCTATGCACTATGTGCGGCAGATGAAGCACTTAGAGATGCAAACTGGATACCCTCTGAGCAGGAGGAGAAGGAGAAAACTGTATATACTACATACATATGTTTTTCATGTTTGCCTTCTTTTTGTTATTTCATTTTTGTTTCTAACTTGAAGGAATCAGGGGGTTTCTATAGGTGGGGGAATTGGAAGCATCGGTGATATACTGGATGCGTCACAATTGATCTGCGAAAAGGTTTGTTTTTGTACTGATTTCAACCCAATAAAGGATGCTTCATGTTCTATTATTTTCTTCCTTACCAAACCAAACGAGCCTAGCATATCCCACTCAAAGCTACCCGAAACCACTTGGGTTGTGGCGCACCGGTAAAGCCTTTGGGGGATGTAGTGGAAGATCTCATCTACCCAGGGTTCAAATCCAGGCGCTGCCAAAGCTCTTGTGGCCATGGAGGTTCACCTGCGATGACTCCAGGCCATTCGTGGTCGCCCGGGGATTAGTCGGTGCGCATAAGCTGGCCCGGAAACCCACGGTTACCAAAAAAAAAGTAGAGCAGTTCAAGTGTGTGAAAGGGAGAAATACAAATATGCTAAAATTTGAAAAGCAAGATATGAGTGAACGACCACAAAATAAAAAGGAAGGCAGATATGCTTAATTTTGAGAAACTTGATATGAGTAACCAATAGCAATATAAATAACAAAACGAGGTGTGGAAACTACACATCCGTAGTCTAACTTAGGGTTGTAGACTATTTATACATGGATAGTGACTGTAAGTAATCTGCTTTGTAACCCAGAGACTCCGCCGTCTTAGTCCTTTTTTCGTCCCTCGGATATTGATCAACATGGCAGCTGGTCACGTAAGCATGAAGTATGGTTTCCAGGTGTGTATTGTTGTTTGCACTTACCATTAAATTGATTAAAGTATTTATCATTATATTTTAAATAAAGGGTGGTTAAGGATCTATGAACGCTCCACCTTGGGTGTTTGATATTTTTCTGTTTTCGTTTGATCAAATGCATATTTTCTAGTATTAATTTTGAATTTAGGGACCCAACCATGCTGCAGTGACAGCTTGTGCCACTGGGGCGAACTCAATCGGTGATGCAGCTAGGATGATTCAGTTCGGAGATGCTGATGTTATGGTGGCCGGAGGAACAGAGGCCAGCATTGACGCTTTATCCATAGCAGGGTTTTGCAGGTAATAATAATCAAATCCTTATTTTAGCTACCATTTCACAAATAAGTTTTTATTCAAGAAACTTTCGTAATGCTTACATTACAGGTCAAGAGCATTAGCTACAAAGTACAACTCTAGCCCTCAAGAAGCTTCACGTCCCTTTGATTGTGATCGAGATGGATTTGTGTATGTTAAATAATAATAATTGTAGCATATGGAATTTTTTATGTGGCGAAAAAATAGAATCGCTCACTTGATGCGTTTTTTTTTAATGCAGCATAGGAGAAGGTGCTGGTGTTCTTGTCTTGGAAGTGAGTAATCATGCTTTTACCAAATAAACTTGAAACAAGAAACACAAATAAGTAACAAGTCAAACCACAACATATAGGCAGAATGAGGCCATATGTTCGGAAATGGTTAAAGCCGCCATATCCAATGACATTCTTTTTCTACATTTTATCTTATTTTTAATAGCGTTTGTCATAGGAACTCGAACATGCAGAAAAGAGAGGAGCAAAGATTTATGCGGAGCTTCGTGGTTATGGGATGTCAGGTTTGACTTTGTCGAGCTTTGGTTGTCGTTTTTTTACTTCAACGTTTCTATCCGTAACATATGCACTTCTTGTTAAGGTGATGCACATCACATCACACAACCACACGCGGATGGAAGAGGTGCGATTTTGGCCATGTCACGCGCTTTAAAGCAGGTATCAAACTGAAGTCTTTTTATCTATTTGATTTCGTGATTATCATTTGTAACTATTGTAGTTGACTATATTGGTATTTGTGAAAGCTCAAGGCAATTACTATAGTTACAACTGTTTTAAGTTTTACAAAAATGGCGTTTCTTGAGGATTTCTTCAACCATAACTTTTTTTGGAAGCTAAAGGCAAGTATAATGGTTATAAATGTTCGCAAGATGCTGCTTTTTTTAATTAAGCCAAACCCTGTATGCATTAAGCTGTTTCAGTGGATTTAGATAAAATTGTTATATTTTTTCCCTAATTTTTTTTGTGACTTTCAGTCAGGTCTTTGCCCTGATCAAGTGGACTATGTGAATGCCCATGCTACGTCTACGCCCCTTGGTATATCCATCTTTTTTTTTTTATCTATAATTCTCTAAGAACTGCTTAGCAGTCAGGATTAAAGATATGTAGAATTAAAATTTTTTTACTCATCAGGTGACATGGTGGAAGCCCATGCAATTAAATCTCTGTTTTCTGGACATGCAACATCTGGTGCCTTGGCTTTTTCTTCCACAAAGGTAACTTTTAAATTATTTCATAAACCAAGTCAAATGAACTCAATTTTCCCACTTAAAAATAGCGTCTAGGGTCTTTATATCAAAGGGTAGAATGGCCATTTCATTGAAAATCCCAACTTGTGAAAAAATGTAAGAACCAAGACTAGAAAATAACAAGTGTTGGGGCATGATTGTTAGCAGCTTATTAAGCTTAATAGGACTCACAGTATATGTAACTGTTTGGTAGTGGGCTTAAGTATATAGAAAGTGGCTACCCCTCCCAATTAAAAAGCACACTCCTTCCATCTATAAAAAAACCCTTCCAAACAAAAAGCTTTCCAATCTATACATACACAGATTAATCCACACAGACAACTTTTTCCATATGGAAAAACCAACCAAACAACCCCTTAAGCTGCTCCATCATAACTCCAGTTTCAATTTCTTGTATTTAACGTTCTATTGTAATTCAGGGTGCTATCGGGCATCTTCTTGGGGCTGCTGGAGCTGTTGAGGCAATATTCACGGTTCTTGCCATACATAATGTAACTACAGAATTTTCGCTTCTTGTATCATTTAGTTGGTGCGGTTATTATGTATTCATAATGAATGGGTTGTTCTTCTTCGATGTAGGGAATCGCTCCTTTATCGCTCAACCTGAGTACCCCAGATCCCATTTTCAAAGAAGATTTCATGCCTTTGACTGCTTCAAAGGAGATGCAAATCAAAGCAGCATTGTCAAATGCTTTTGGGTTTGGTGGAACAAATGCCGCACTTCTGTTTGCAACGATGTCCTAACAGAAAGAATTCACGAAAACAGTCACTCTACTTCTTGTGGTATAAGTAAGGTCTGGATACATTTTATCCTTATTCTTGTATCTAGACTCTGTATTTTGTGAGATTTAGTGGGTCCATTTGATTTTAAACAAATCTGTAGGCAAATATCTTGTTCAATTAGAAAGCAAATTATAGTTTATTGCGGTCGAATTTGACTATCGATCATTTCTAGTTGAATCTTAATTCCTTGAATTTAGCCTTCGTTTCTATTTATTGTAACAATTTTTTATTTTCTCAATAGATGTAAAATCGTTTTAAAATTTCCTATTTAATGTTACAAAATTTCATAATATTCTACTTTGTACCTATTTTGACCGGTGATTTTGCTGATTTTGTAACATTTTTTATGACATGGATATCAAGTTTATCATCTACCTCACTATAATCCTTTCGTAAACATTTTGGAAATATACATTCACATCATCAGATATTACAAGATTAGCAGGTTATTAATCAAAATGGATAAAAAAAATAGGAAATTTTGGAACCTTGTTGACATCAATAGACATTCTTTTTTTCTCTTCGTTGTACTAAATAGGAATTAAACCAAACTTTGTTTTACATTGTCCACTTTCTTTTAAAATGGTGGTGGTTATGAGAAAATTCAATGGCTTCATTGCTCAAAATTTCAGGATTCTACATATGCACAAGGGTTGAAAAATGCCCACAAGATTTGAAACCCAACTACTTGTCTATGCCGAATAAATTGATCTAAAACCTTCCGTAAGCGGAACCACTTTTCCTTGAATCTTCGACTGCAACTTTGCCGCAGCTTGACGTATATCCTGTAGGCGTGAACAGAAATCTATAAAAAAAAAAAAAAAAAAACTCGAGGGAAAACTTTCTTGCTTAGATGCTTATTTGATTACCTCGATATGGTAGCGAGAGGAGAAATGAGTCAAAAGAATTGCTTTGTTCCTAATCCACTTAGCGTGCTCGGTAATCTGAAGTTTGATTCATTCATTAACACATAAACAAACACGATGAACGTTTTTTTTTCAATTTTGTATCAGGTATTATATTAGACGGAAATAGGACCTCATCAATATGCATGTGACCATGCTCTCGTGCATGCTCGATGTCACATTTCTCGTCCAAAAAGGTTGCCTATCCAAGATTATATTACACGTTAAAAAAACGACAACCCTAGCATAAACAAAACCAAACAAACCCAGTATGTCCCAGCCAGAGGTGGGATCTCTGAGGGTACAATGTACGTAGACCTGACCTCTACCCCAAAGAGTTGACCTCTACCCCAAAGAGTAGAACAAAAATTGTTTCGTGAAGAACCCCAGCTTGTGAAAAGTGTGACATAAGGCAGATATTAAACAAAATGATGTACCTCGGTTATGAGAACTTTGGCCCTCAAGGCATCGGAACTCCGTGGATCAAGTAGAAAATCGGAATTTGTATCTCCGGTGAATGCCACCTCCGGAGACAATATGATATCCGTGATCTACAAGCACAAATCATGAATACAAAAGATAACCGAAAGTGCTAACGGAAACCAGAGGGAAAAATGCATCAAAATGTAACGAAGTTTGTCTTTTAGTTACTTAATGTAACGATGAATCAGTACTACAAACCTCAACACCAGATTTCTTCTTTTTCTCAATCTCCCTCCCTTTCAAATGAGCATATTGCTTCTTTAGCTTTTTGCGAACCGAGTAAATGACATAACCCTGACAAATTATCATAAAAGTCGATTCGTAAGCAAATTCCATACTTGATTTTGAAGGACAGGTGACAACCACTTTCAACCAACTCAACCACAACAAATCAAACGAGCATCCTACCTCTACTTCAAGAGTAGAGCGATTGTTTCCATAAATACCCCTAACTTGACTTGTGAAAAATGTGTAAAAGAGAGAAAATGCATTATAAAATATGTGTTATGTGAATACCCCCAATCAATTGTTTACTCTAAGGGGTTGTTTGTTTTTTTCAAAAAAAAAAAACTCTTTAATACCTCTTAAATCTGAATGGTCAGATATTTTTACATTCAGACCGTTTTTTTTTCATATTTCAGACCCTCTTAACTCTTAAATACATATGAAATTAGAAGTGGTGACATTTTTTCTGATTAATTGTAATCACAAACAAAACAATCTTATCGATCCAGATTAAGATTTCAGACTTCAAACGTTATAAAAACAAACAGTCTTATTGATTCAGATTTCAGACTTCAGCACCACCTTTTATTAATCAGAATGGAAATAAGACTTAGGCCTTTTAAAAAACAAACGCCACCTAAAAATGCATAAAATGGCAGGTGAAGGTCCAAAAAAGCCCAAAACGACAACACACGTAAGATCACGAGCGCATACCTGACTGGGTATTACGTGATGAGTTTTAAACGGGCGTACAACAAGGTCGTTTCGTAGCTCGTATGTTTCTCCTGGGAACAAAAACAAGGATACATGTTATAATATGCAAAACATCAAGTGCTAAAATCACTTAACACAAAGATGCCTTTCAAGAAACCAGACCTATATCCAATGCAACCAAATCAAGATTTAACTCCACCTGACCCATCTTCCTGTGAAGCTCCATCAAATTTTCAACATCTTCTTTAATGGAAGGAGGCACAAATACAGTTGGAGGACTCAAGCTGTATAGACCACGAGTTGCAACATACATCGGTAGGCCACCCTATAATCATACAACATTCAACCAGTTCTATAAACTCAATCAAACAAACCCAATATATCTCATGCGAGACGAGTTCAATCTCTGTTCGAGTCCCGCAAGGCCATTAGGGATTTTCCTGGCTGTTTTCCAGGGCCCTAGGATTAGTTGAGGTGCGTGCAAGCTGGCTCCGACACCAATAGCTAACAAAAAAAACGTTAACTCAAGAAATAGAGAGGTTGTTTCCTAGATACAAGCGATTTTATGATATTTCTTGGGGCAAAATGTATCAAAATGCAAGAAAATTTCAAAATTTTCTATTTTGTACCTTTCTTGACATGTAACTGCGGATTTTATAACATTTAATGACATGGATATCCGTTTACGAAAAACTTAAGACAAAATGAACGACAATAGTTGAATTTTGGTTTCAAAAACTTTCAAAAAAAGACATTTTGGTCATTTACCAATATTTCATTCCAATTCCAAAGCTACATTATGTGAACCAAACAGACATATTCCAATGCCTGTCCACTAAACAGGTGGTCGGACCTTATAACATCCCATTCCAATTCCTTCAAAAAGTCAAATTCCAAATTCTCTTGACAGATTCTATTCCATCCAAAAACATTCAGCGAATCAAATGCCCAATAAGGTTATTCTACATATAGATTGACCCATTAACAAATCCTACTCAAAAATCGAATCTTTTAATAGTTCCTCTAAATATGAATCAATTAAACTAAAAACCCACTTCAAGAACAGTCAAATAGTGTTTAAATTTCAAAGCAAATTAAATGGATAAGCTATACTAGTTGCATCAAAATCACATAAACAAAAACTTCTATGAAAAAAACTTACAATGTGATCAAGGTGAGCATGAGTAATAAACAAGAAATTCATGGCAACAGCTCTTGCTGGACACCTCCCAATATCGAATGCACACTTGAATTCAGGAACAATAACACAAGTTTCATGACCCCCAATTGAAATACCCTCAATTGTGTAACCTTCTAACCCTGTTCCTTTTCGGATAACCTCAGCCCTAGCCTTCCTATACTCCTGTTCTTCAATTGCGTTCCCAATTGCTGACAAAAACCCAGAATTGTTCGCCGATTTTATACAAGAATCGTGGGGTTTTGTTGGTTTCTGAAGTGTTATTACAGGAGGGTGTCTGTATGAAGTGGATTGGTGAAATGGGGGAAGAGATGGGAAATTAGGGCTTGTGATTGTCATTGAGAATTGCATAGTGTTTTGTGGGTTGTGTTTGATTGTTTAAGAAATGAGGGTTTAAGAAAGGTTTTGTTGGCTCTTTTTGTTGTAATCTGTTTGCTCTTGAGAGACTGAGTTGAGGTTTTTGCATCTGTTATCTTGTGTGATTCTCTGTTAACAGGAATTTTTTGCCCCCTAAAGTATGTGAGGTTAACAGATTTGGACCTTTGAAGTGTTTTGTTTCGACCATAAACCCCCTTAATAACTTTTTAGTTGTTTAACACGACAAGAATGTCGAATGGTTATCTGTGTGGATTAATTCGTACGTATGGATTGGAAATGTTTTTATTTGGGAGAGTTATGTTTATAGATTGAAGGATCATGTTTTTTAGTTGGGAGGAACATGTTTGGAAAAAAACTTGACTTTCTGTACAATGTTTCCCCCTAAAAACTTATTATATAATACCATTTTTAAATCATTAAGCTCCTACTCATCAAAAAGTGTTGTATAACTAATTGAATAAGTTGTGAGTCTCGTAAAACTAATTAAATAACTTAGAACATACCCTAAGTTGTATTAGTTTAATAATACTTATGAACCAAATTCGTAATTTGTAATATTTTTTTAAACAAGTTGTAATTTTTCAACTAAATTTTGTATCAATAAAAACATATAATAGTGGAGTATTTGTTTTTTTAATTGGAAAAAAAACATTCTTCTCACTACAAATTGTTTTCATGTATTATCCAACAAAAATAAATAATAAAACAAAATCATTTTTTTATTTAATCAAAAAGTTAAAAAAAAAGAAGAAGCTTTTTTTACAAAATTTATATAATAAAGATTTTTGATAATAGCATCACATCAAATCCTAATGACATACTTTTATTTTTGCAAAAACGTATAACACCATCATCAAAAACGTCTTTCCACAACGACCATCATAAGAAAGGTAAATTATTTCTGTTAAAAACAGATATACGGTGTCTGAAGTCAAACATATACCTCCCACTCATTCTGCAAAGATGATGATATCTTTACCTCGTGTACACTAAAATCACACGTTTAACCGGACGGCGAAAATTTTACATTCATGTTTGAAAAGTTAAATTCAAGAACAATGTACATAATATACAAGCTTGGTTTCAAGGTCTATCTATGAAGCGTTGCGGCTACGATCAAACGATTCTTGATAAGTGACGTCGCTGCAGACTGTGATTCTAGAATCGGAGGATACTATCTCCGCATTTTGAAGCGTAAACCCATGGATTATAGGCAGCGGGAATCCATTCCCAAGGCGTGCATTCGCATATGGCACGAAAACAGTTTCAATCAGTGTCCACATCAGTGGCTGCAAAACAGATCTTACATTATTATTCAATAATGTAAACCCATCGATACACCCTAAGAACACGACCTCGCATGCGAGGTCGAAGCATATTGATTCGAGATATCATTGGATCAAAGATGTCTTAAATGACAAGTTGTTGTAAATCAAGAAGATTCACACCGATCTACACGACTACATGTCTCAGATATGTTTACAAAGAGACTAACTTGGACAAGTTAGAGGTGTGCAAATTGATTGCACGCATCGTGGTTCCGCTTGCATAATCCCGGTACTAATTTGAGGGGTCGAACGGGTTTTCCTTTATGGAATATTTAGGCCCATAAAGAGAGATATAAACCCATCGGATTTAGCTGAAATTTCATATTAAGGGTGGCAACTGAAGGGTGTTCATTCTGAACGGTTTGCGAACATCAATAGTATTCGGTGTATTTTCTTGTTTGGATTCCAAGAAGGGTCGTCTTCTTAAGATTGGTTATAATTCTACGGGGATTGGTGTTCCGCAATTGATTTATACGGTTTCCTCTCAAACAAGAAGTCTTTCCATGACCTTCCGGTCACAGAGAAGTAACCTTTTTCTTGTTTATAATATATCAACAGAAACCATATAATTAAACCAAAATTAAAATGTCATCATGAAGAGCATATCAATTGATTACCTGAATCAGAAACATGTGCAAGGTGCCAATCTTGCTCCATTTCAACGACATCGTGAAATCATCCAGTTTCAAATGACCAGCAAGATTATTTCCGATAACTTCAACTGAACCAGTTCCAGCAATTACCTGCAAGCAGAAAACCATTATGTCAACGTAAATCAGGGTGCATTTGGTACGCAGACCGGACAAGACAGGACTGGACGGGCGAGAGTGTTGGATGCAAGGTTTTAAAAAACGGAATCGTGCCTCGAGGCGTTTTCCCTCAATGAGGCGAGGCGTAAGCCTCGAGGCGGTCCGAGGCGTAAGCCTTGAGGCGGAAATATATACACTGTACACAATATATATATATATACACACACCAATCTGCATCTGCATTCCACTGCTTCTGCTCATAAATATATGCAATATATATATACACACACTTGACACTTGAGTGCTAGACAACAAAATATATATCATACTAAATTACTAAAAGAATTTACATATACTTTTTTCAATCACGAAATATAGATGTACATATACTAACAAAGAAAAAAATTATTGATCTATTCATAACACACACACACACATATATATATATGTATATATTAATATGCTCACAACTCATAAAGAAAAAATATTAAATATCAACAAAGTGTGAGTAGAAGTGTGACTGTGACCCTCACACGTAGTAGAGACTAAATATAAAAGAAATGTATCCAGTAGATACATATACATAATATTTTTGTGAACCGAACATAATCGAAGAAGAAGATGCAAAGAAAACGGAAGAAAAATGGAACTCACGAAAGACAATAGATGAATGCAGATAGTGCTTAGGAGAACCGGAGAAGAACAAGGTTTTCAAAAAAGAAATAGAGAAGGCTTTAGTCATTTTTTAAAATAATTTAGCCTCGGTATTGAGGCGTACGCCTCTCTACCGCCTCACGACTCACCGCCTCAATCACCGCCTCAGACAACCGAGGCGTACGCCTCGTCTGGGGATTGAGAGGCGCCGCCTCAGGTGCGATTTTGGACCGCCTCGCCTCGAGGTGCGCCTCGAGGCGTACGCCTCACACGCTTTTGAAAACTATGGTTGGATGAAAGAATTGTGTGAGGTTTTTGGGTGGTTTTAATTTGACGTTGGTAGTTTTAATAATCTACCAATCTTGTCATCTCACAGATTTTTGTTCCACCTATTTTGGTGGGACCCACTTAGGTCCTGTCCCATGTCAAAACGCAAGACAACTGTCTTGTCATGCATACCAAACGCAGCCTCAGAGAACACAAATCATCTTTATTTTCCTACCAAAATGCAGAAGCTAGTGTTTTATGTAGCTTCAGATTATACATATCTTGCTTCAATTCAACTCTTTTTTTTTTCCTTTTCGAGGACAAAAAATGGAGTTAAATACGAGGATAATAAAGGTGTTACCAACGAGATACAAGCAACAGGTATCGTTTCAACGCCTTCAAGAACATCTACGATCAAATCTGCGTAAACGGTAGCATCAATATTCTGCCGCAATATCTGCACACGCGGAGGTTCAGACAGAGAGATGTCCAAATTCATATCAGCATTCGGGTATTTCCTGTAGAGTTGAGGAACGATAAACCTCCATCCAGCCGTATTCAAAAGAGATTGTTCCGGAACTTTATCGACAACCCAATGCATAAACATAGCCTGAAAGTAAAAGTTGATGTGATCCAAATGAAACAGAGATGAAATGCTTTAAATAATATGGTCGAATGTTGGGTTTGAGGAGTCACGTCGTAGTATAAGGCTGCTGCAGATACGAAAACAGCTTCGTCTAGTGCAATTCCGACCATTTTTGAGGAATCTGAACAAGAAACTGGTGGCTGTAAAGCGTTGTGGAGTGAAGGCGTGTCTTTATTAGATTCTATGAATAACCCGTTTATCTCGAATCCTAATGAATCGTCACTCAAGAAAGGGTCGTTAACAAATGTGACATTTAATGCGGCGATATCGTCTACTGGAATTCGTTTTGGAAGAGTTTGTAAAAAAGATCCAAGCTTTGAAACTCCTGTCTTCAGTTTCTTGGTGATTGCTTTTTCTATGGCAGACGCTATTTGTACTTCCGAAGCATCCACTATCCTGAAAGATGGTATAACGTTAGTATCCATTCATTAAGACCATCCACATACCTGCAATTCATTTATGCTTTCAATTGTGCAGGGTCAATTTTTGCAATGACCATCTATATTACACCTGCAATTCACCTATACTTTCAAAAGTGGTCCACACTGCAACATTTTAATTAATTAATAATTGTTTTATGTACTAAAAAAAGCTTATTGAAGTCTTAGGTGGCATTGCAACAACAATTGTAAAATTTGCACGTGTCGGACAAGACTTTGATGAGGTGGCCATTTGCAATTCCTTTTGAAAGGGCTTTGCAAGCCCTATGTGGATGGTCTTAGGAAAAATTGCATGAAAACGCAATGTACTTTGGTCTGATTCTTGTTTTGTGTAATGTACTTTCAAAACCTTTATTTTGGTACCTCAAATGTGATGTCTCAAGCATTTAGATCAAATTACTTTACACAAAGGAATCTAACCAAAGTACGTATGCATTTCCATGCAATTCATAGACCAGATACCTAAATGTTTGTTAACCGTGAGAACCAACTATTCATTATTATTCATTAATACAATGCATTTTCCTTATTCACTATATTCATCATGAATGGTTGGTTCTCAGGGTTCTCAAAATATTTACAGTTCTCCAATGAGCATGCCCCTAGTGAAGTAATAACGCCAATTTTGAAGTTCAAAAAGCCTTCAATTTAACTTATGAAACAATAGACAAACCAATTATGGCATGAAATCAAAAAGAGTAACACTTACCCTTGATAGAGCCAAGATGCTCCTCCATCTAGGTCTATGGAGATGTCATGTATATGGCAATTACATTCGATGGTCGAAAGTTTCAAAGATCCTTCTTGATTATCCAAGCCTAGTGTTAAACCAACTCCCGCCCCATTAACCTTAACACGAAAACATCAACATTCATCAATAAACTTTCCTTGTTTCAAACAAACCAAATTCAAGAATTCTCAAACAACCCAAATTTCAAGAATCATCAAACAAACCAAATTTCAAGAATCATCAAACAAACAAAATTTTCAATAATCATCAAACAAACCAAATTTCAAGAATCATCAAACAAACCAAATTCAAGAATCATCAAACAAACCAAATTTCAAGAATCATCAAACAAACAATATTCAAGAATCATCAAACAAACCAAATTTCAAGAATCATCAAAAGAACCAAATTCAAGAATCATCAAATGTACCAAATTCAAGAATCATCAAAAGAACCAAATTCGAAAATCATCAAACATACCAAATTCAAGAATCATCATACATATAACATAATTTTCTATTTATTCCACCTCCAAGATATGTGATCACATGAGAAAACTAAAAGCTAAACAATTTTAAGTGGAATTTTCAAGAAAATATTGAAATTGTAAAATACCTGAACAGAAGCAGACCCACTATCTGAAATCGAAATTGGGGCAAACCAAGTACCATAAGAATAATGCCATTTCATACTCAACTCACAAGTAACCTCTGACCCATCAATTGAAACACCGGTAACACTGGGTTTAATGTATGACGACCCGATATTGACCCGATTGACAGTGATGTCTGAAAGAGCAATATGCACTTTACCAATTATAGGGATTTTAATGGTCTCTTCGATTTTGGTAAGCCAAAGGGGTGTTAGTGTAGAAATAGCTTTCGATATGAGCAAATCTTTGACGAAATCAAGGCCGTTTTGGGTTATGAGGAGCGAGATAAATGATTGATCGGCGGTGGATGGGTGTGGAGGAATGAAGAGAGAGAATATGAAGATGAGATATATGGCGGTTGTTGACATCTAAGATTTGGAAGAACCCTTTTGAAGATTTGAGTTTAGAGACGATGATGGTGGATCAATTTTTCAGGTTTTCTTTTTTTGGGTGAGCTTAAAATTGTGTTAATTAAAACATTTATTTTTCAGAAGATTGTTGATGGTGATTTGTAATGTGTTTATGTGCCGTTAAATATACAAAGAAAACTTTTGGAAGATTAAATACATCAATACATCATTTTAGCCTAAAATGTGTCATGATCAGTGGCGGATCCAGGATTTTTTCCTGGTGGGACACCTTTAAGATACAATGAAGGCTCGTAAAGTCGTCCGATATATTTTTAGCTTAATTCCAACATTTAGAGGTATTTTTGAAGTTTTATTGATTGATTTCAAAGGATTTCTAAGTTTTTTTTTGTGATTTTGAGTGACTTATTCAGTTTTGGTTGATTTCGAGAGGGTTTTTTGGTTTTTTAATTGATTTCAAGATACGTTTTTTGGTTGATGGGGTCCCATACGAAAAATCAGTGGGGGGATCTATGATAAAAATTAGAAAAAAAAAATGTTTCTAACCTTGAAAATTTGGTATTTTGACTTTTTGAGTGAGGTCCCTTCCCCCCTCCTTTTTGCTACTACATCCGCCCCTGGTCATTATAGTAAAAATGTTTTTTTTAAAATTATCTTTAAGAGCATCTTTAATGTCATTTCTTACAAATTTCATATAAGAATCAAGATTCTTATTTAAGAATCTAAAAAAGATTTGATTTTTATAAAAACTCTCCACAATAGTAGTTCTTATAAATGTTTTTTGTTTGTAAGAATCTTACATTGAAGATGCTCTAACGAATTTTTTTAATTTAAAACGATTAAATTTCTAAATATATTTTTTGAATAAAAATATCCTAACACTTTCTAAAACTAATTAAATAGATCATTTTTTTTTGTACGGCAACTTGGGCTATACCCACACACACGCACCCGCGGTATCTGGGCATCCAATTGGGCAGCACCGACTAATCCGCGGCGACCCGGTCCAGCCCAAATCGACTGGACCCGCCCAGGTACGACTAAGCCCGGTCAAGACCGAACCCGCATACCCATAGACTGGTATGCCCGTAAACCTGGATCTGAACCGACTTGAAGACCGACCCAAGGTCTGGGTATCGCCGAAGTGCATCCCCTAGAATTCGAACCCTGGTAGATAAGCATATCATGCACTATCCCCCAGTACCTTATTACTAGGCTAGCATCTCTTTGATAATTAAATAGATCATTGAGAGCTTGAAAAATGATCGGTAACCTATTGGGATGATAAAAATCCTTTTAAAGTTTTAAAAAATAGACTATTAAAAGGTGAGACTAATTTCAACCAGTTTCTCTATTGCAACACCCATTACCATCCATTGCTCCCATACCATCTACGGCGCCAGTGAGGATGCGACCACACAACCCCATTGTTGCATTTAGCATATTTGATTTATTAATACTTAAGGCTCTCATGTTCGATTTTTTGCTACAATTTACATCTCTTACCAAGTGTCATTGTGAAGATTTTGTGGTCGAACTAACAGATAATTTTATTTCAAATGATTTTCATTGATCCCCTTATCCCTATGCAGAAATTAGAGGCTAAAGGAAGATTCGATGTTGCATAAGCAAAATGATAAGGGATGATACATGTGTAGATAGTCCTATTCATTTTAAGGTCCAAAATTAGAGATGCGCAATGAACTGGTTAACTTATTTTGGACCAACAAAGACCGAGGATTGATCCAAAAAAAGAATGAGATAAAGTAGACCCAACTAATGACTCGTTATAGGCGAAAACCAGTTTTGGTCCTAAATTTCGAACTGGGACCGATCCTAAACCAATTAAAAAAACCCGGATAAAGCTCAAAACTGGTCATTGCTTAACAGAAAACCGGTTCGGTCAAAGCCCAGTCAAAATGATCTATTTTAGTACTTAATCGGTTTAGAAAGTTCAAAGATTTATTTGTTAAAAAATTTATTGATAGACTTAATCGGTCAAAATTGAAAAGTCTCTTAGGTTTTTATGTACTTTTCCCAACACGAAAAAAGGTGTAAGAAATGCAAATGGTTTTATGGTTTCATGTAAGTCTAGTACTTGAAAATCCGACATAATATACATCACTTTGGTGGAGAAAATGATCTATATCAAGAAATTAACCCGTTTAAAAAAGTAATTTGAAGGTTAGACCCTATAGTTTGAAAAAAAAATGGTTTTTGAAGGCATGTAGAAGTTTTAATCATCAATTTGTCATAATATATGAGATTGCGTATCTTGCATGAGCTTGTATAAGATCACACAAAACATATGATGACATATGTATTTTAAACTCAAACTGTTAACATGGTTTGTAAATGATGCAAACCAAAGTAGTACAACTGTATTCATCATCTAAATGTATGTTATTAATTGAATAAATATGAGACCTTTTGGTGGTAGTAGGAGATATATCGATTATATTGATAGTAGCCGAAGGCAAGGGGACCCTCTTACACTGATAGTGATAGTGATAGTGATAGTGATAGTGATAGTGATAGTGACCCATCAAGGATTAAGGCAAGGGGACCCTCTTGCACCATTCCTATTTTTGATGGTAGCCGAAGGCCTCCACGTGATGATGGAAGAAGCCATCTGATAGTGATTTTATACACCCTTAAGACATGTGAAAATTAGGCCAAAAAGCAGGTATACAAGATGGTTTAATATCGTCTCTCAAGTAATAAAGTGGTAAAATACCAGATATCGTCCATAGGGATTGTTGTAAACGTGCAATAAAAGTATAATGAAAGAAATGATTTCAGATGGTGATTTTGAAGACTTTGTTTTGGTTTCGGTTTGCAATTAATGAAATTAACAGAGATTAAAGCAAACAAGGGTGTACGACATTTTGGTGGGATCTAAACACAAATTCCAACAGACAATGTTATAGCAATGCTACAACATTGTTCTGCAACACTTTGTTCCACCATTTGTTTTGAGAGTGTTTCTTTCGGACTTCAACCATCATACCAACATCTGTCTTTAAAACCTGTATATTTCTACACAGTATCAGGACCAAAGAAGTAGTAATAAATGGTGTTCTCAAAACATATGGACTAACAAATTTCTTTGTTAAAAATCATCCTTTCGAGCCGATTCCTATATCATCCAAGTTGGTGTGTTCAAGATGACTCATTTCTGAGTCCATCACACTTTAACACTTTATGTCGGTTTATAAGACTTATAATCAAACTGGATACTTAAAGTCATCAATGATTCGAACACAAATTGATGAAAGTTAAAGCATTTCAACTATCTAGACTACAAGTGTATGAAGACCAGAACCATGATTTAAAGATATGATGAGGAGTTTGACAAATGCTCATGCTAAAGATAAAAGTTTGTCAAAGAAGTTTCTACCTTCTCTCACAAACCCTTTAGGGTATTGTGTCTTAAAGGCAATGTGTGTCGATATGTCTTACTCACCTTATCGTGAACATCATCACATAAGGTACTTTGTTCATTTTATGCCCACTTTCCCAAGTATGGGCAATCAGACGTGTCTGTCCCAACAAATCAGAGAGTGACACATGTCTAGAGTTGGTAAATAACATTAAATGCAACATGTATAAATACCAACGATGACCTTCATTTAATAAAGATTTTGAACATAAAAGACTTTAAGAGATACATCCTTTTAGCAATTGCGCTTTGTGAGAATAATAATCTTACTGAGATAAATACTTTGTGATCTTCAATTGGATTTGTCATTCAAATAGATTGTTAGGTTAGATTTTACCTTGCATTATTAGTACAATTAGTAATTCTTTGATTAAGTTTTACCAATAAATAAAAAAAATTACATTTGTAAATTTTATTGTTTGTATTCAACCCTTGTTTTTACAACCTCGTCTTATCCTATTTACCTTACAGTCCATGATGTTTTCATGGTTGGAGTGGAACCACATTTGTAAATTACCATTATCGGCTTATTGCACACATAATAGGAGGATGAACGGCTCTTGAAAGTGAAGCACGTGGGGGCATGAGACATTATAAATGGGGTGGAGTTAAACCTGACAAAAATTGACACGACACGCTAACCCGACACGAAATAAACGGGTTTGGGTAATACATTTCAACCCGTTTAAGTAAACGGGTTGACACGACACGACACGAAAATTAAACAGGTAAGGTCAGGGTAAAAAAATTTAACTCGAAAATGACCCGAATGATCCGTTTATATATATATATTTATTTTTATTTATTTTAAGTTTTTTTTAATTCTTTGAATTTTTAATGTTTTAGATTTAGTTAGAACCTATAAGTTAGAATTATAAAATTTAGATTTACACCGTGGAGTCAACAAACCGCAAGCACAAAAATGCCCTCAGTCGTGTACAAAACATACGGGGCCACTTCATTGTGGCCACTTAACGAAGGGATGATCCATGTAAGCAAATTCATATGATGGTAGGTCTAGGCTAATTAATTGTTAAAATGTAGTGTTCAGAGCATCTCTAACAACTATGCTATAGTTTTTCTAAAATAGAGTATAGAAAGTTGAAATCTCTAAAAAAATTACAACCAACTCCAACAACTATTCTATTTTAGCAATTTTATCATCAATTATATTAATAAAATATTATTTCTCTCTCCTAAACATACAACTTCAATGTCTCCTATTGGTGGAAAATAATTAAATATTGTTTCTCTCTCTTCAATATGGGGTTTTAGAGATTTCTCCAAATTTGGAGATTTTTACCTCCTCTCTCATCTTTTCTCTATTTTAGCATATGATATAATATAGCTGTTGGAGTAAAAAAAATTGCTAAAATCCCATTTTTTTCTATTTTACCATATCTATTGGAGATGCTCTGATTGGTGGAGTTTGTCAAAATCATAAAGACGGTGTAATTTACTCTAAGTAACAAGACTAACAACAATTCAAAATAATTAATGTCACAATAGAGAGGGGTTTAGAGGTCGTTTACTAAATTCTTATCGGGTAAGCGCTTACAGGCAAGAGATTCACCTTCGTTTACCTTGTCGTGTAATATCCTTGACCATAAAAATGGATTGTTGGTAAACATTTTAAACCCGATAAGTGCTTATCGGGTAAGAGCCATTTCCCACACTTACCGGGTAAGTCTCTCGATCCTTCTTTTGTCTCTTACCGGATAAGCTTATTGGTCCTCGTCATCTCAATTAATAAGGTAAATGGTATTTAGTAAACACTTATCCGGTATGTGTTTAGTAAACGACTCCTTACTTAGAACACCCATTCGGGGGCATATAAGGAAAAAAGTGAAAAAAAAAAACCTTTAGCAGCTTATTAAAACGTTAATCTAAGTAGTGTTTAAAAAGTTACCTAATAAGTTAGGGGTTGTTTGTTTTTAAAAAAAAAAACTCTTAATGACTCTTAAATCTAAATCGTAAAAACCTTTTTACACACCACCTCTTATTACTCATAAGTAAAATAAGACTTCAGACTTCAGACTTTAGACCTTTTAAAAAACAAATGACACCTTAGTTTATAACAAACTAATACGCTAGGGGGTTTTCCACGGTTTGGTTAGGAATATTAGAAGGTGAGAAATGAAAATGATAAATGGTGTTTGATTTAAAGTAAGGGATGAGAATTAATTGATTAACGGTGTTTTTTTTTTTACATAATGCAATAATAAAAATATATATATATATAGGGAGAGGTTCATTTGAGAAATGGTAAATATATGAGAAATAGAGAAGTAATCTTAGTCATTCATCTAGTCAACATTTGCGGTTTTGACCGCGAAGCACCGGATAATTCCTTGTGTGGTCTATAGAAGGTAGAAGGGTAATTTCGTAAAATACACGGATGAGTTCATATATGAATCTGTATGAATTACAAAGATTCATATATGAATCTGTTAATTAGTTCAACTGATTCATATATGAATCTTTGTGATTCATACAAATTCATATATGAATCTTTGTGATTCACAAAGGTTCATATATGAATAACAAAGGTTCATATATGAATCTGTTAGTTAGTTCAACTGATTCATATATGAATCACAAAGGTTCATATATGAATCAGTTAAAAGAGTTCAGTTGTGAATTGCACTGATTCATATATGAACATATAGTTCATATGTAAATTATACATGTTCATATATGAACACAGCCCGTGTGTTTTGTAAAATTTACGAAATTGTCCTTCTATTTTTGGGATAGCCGCAACTTTTGACCAGTCAAAGCCGCAACTTTTGACCGGTCAAAGCCGCAATATTTGACTAGTCAAATCCGATCTTGACCATATGAATGGCTAGGATTACTTCTCTATTTCTTATATATTTACTATTTCTCAAATGAATCAAACACTATATATATATATATATATATATATATATATTTGGGTAATACTCATTCCAATGTTTAAATTAACCTCTCATAGTAGACCTACATTTTTTTACCTGAATCAAAATTCTCCATAAAAGTCACTAATGCGTAGAATCACTAATCTATATGTATACTTCTATACTATATTATAAAGCATAGATAAAAAACTTTTAAATACAAATTATTAGGCACAAGATACCATCATTTTATGCAATATTTTAAAAATCTCTTAATTTACAAGTATCAAAGCACAAGATACATATTATTACTGCAGGCTTCTAACACCCATCAATTTGATATGTGTAGTACTTTCCTTTTATGCAGACATTTTCATGTATCACTATTAATTAATATATTATATTACTATAAATTTGTTTTAATTATATTATTAAATATGTAATTGGTTATTTTTTCTAGATGTCATTAAAATATATAAGATAATCATTGAATTATAACAAAATACTTAATTTTTTTATATAAAAAACATTATATTATTAAGCCTAAATTAAACAAATTTATATATAAAATAAACATTATCACTTTCTCAAAACCATTCAAAATTGTACTGTAAATCGACAAAAAAATAAAATAAAACATTAAAATCATGATGTATTTCGTTGCATTACGCGAGTACACTTCTAGTCCTCCATAAAAGTCACTAATGAACTAAAATTTTGTTACCGAAACAAAATTGTTATATAAAATTATTCAGTCATAAGATAACAAAAAAAGTCATACTGAAACAAAACAAAAAAAAACGTATAACATAGATAATAAATTGTTTATGAACAATTTCAACATCTAGCATAATATAAGATGACTTTTTTAAGTCAATTCAAAATAAAAAAGAAATTGTTTGTGAGCAATTCTAACATCTAAGCATAACATAAGATATATTTCTATATTACTCATGTTTTAGGAGTCTAAAATATAAAATCAATTGTAACTAACAAACAAGGTTCCAAAAGTTCCAAAACCACTCCCCTAACTTTTATAAAATTGTCAAAATTCCCCCACAACTATATTCACCACCAAAAACAAAAACAACCATGGAACCAAGATTCACCATATCAATCTGAATCCGAGTCTAGCATATGTTCCATACTAGAAAAATCAAAATCTTCATCTTCATCATCATCACTATAAACAAACCCATTTTCAAGTAAATCTTCATCATCTTCACTATCTTCTGAGCTATCTTCAATCAAATTCGTATTTTTTTCGCTCGTGTTAAAATGCTCCTTCAAGAAAATCCGCAATTGAAACGTCTCCGTACTCAATTCGCTCCTCGTCCGGTCCAAAACCCTGCCTTTCAGACAAAAAACATGTTCCAAAGCTACCGTACCAGCTTGGATTGTTAGTACATCACGAACCATCATAGCCAAAATCGGATATTGATTACAACCTTTGGTTCTCCACCACTCCAAAATATTCAAATCCTCATATTCATCCACACTCATCAAATTTGAAAAACCCGTCTTCGTATACAACTCTAAATCATTCGAAATCGTCAAAGCTTTTGAAGTCTTTCGTGACACCGATTGAAATATTATACTTCTAGAGGCAGAAGAAGCAACAATAGGAACTAGTGCTCGAGATCTCGATTTATTATACATCGTATCATAATAATCGAACACTTGTCGCAAAATCTTTCGCTATATTAACAATCCCATGATCATTATTATCATTCACATTTAAACCTAAATTCACCTCAATATCTTCAAAAATATTCTCAACACCTCCAACTCCAATAGTGGGATTTAGAACACTTGCACAATAAAAGATTGGAGCCATGGATTCATAGTATTTTAAAAACTTCAACTGCAAATCCAAAATCAGTGGTTTCCAAAAAGGGTTTTCTTTATATTGTTTAAAAATATTAGATATCAACAAACTTTGCCCCAAAACCAGTGATATAGTAGGATTATAAGCGTTATATAGAAGAACAGTAGAGCTTCGAAAAACCTCGAGAATACCCAAAAGCGATTCGATCGTTTCCCAATCGTTATCTTCGACATCGTTCTCATCACATTTCGCTAAAAATTCTGCAAGCAGTGATCTTTGTTTAACTGTAAAATCCAACATTCGATACGCAGTGTTCCATTTTTCAGGAAAATGCATGCATGGTTCTGAGAACTTTGCACCTTTTGAACGCACAAATTCTATGAAATCATACCTTACTTCTGAAAAATAAACATAACCCACCATTTTTTGAAACTTCGAAATAACAGTAGCAGCATAATCAAGAGTGGATTTCACCATTGAAATCATAACATTGCACGCTCATTTTGCATGAAAAAGAACACCATTCGACATCGGATTCATCTCGCTTTTCACCGTTTCAACAACTTGTGAAAAAACACCATCATCATCATCAACCAAACTGATGCTCATGATCTTATCTTTTACGTTAAATTTCGAAACGCATGAGATAACGAAATCTGAAATCTCTTTAGCGTCGAGTGGGTACTCGAAGTATTTAAGACCGATGATTCTATACGATGCTTTCCAAGTTTCAGGATCGATCCAATGGCAAAAGACGGAAATATAAGGTGAAATGGTGTATGAAGTGTTCCATAAACGAAGGGTTAAACAAACTTTGTTTTCGAAACGTTGAAAATAGTTGATCAAGTGTTTGTTAGCAGATCGATAATGTTTTAATGCTTGAAGCTTGATGGTGGATGTACTAACCCTTTGGTATTCTGGTTGCAATGTTTGAATGAATTTGGTGCATCGTTGGTTATCGAAGAAATCGAAGGGGAGACCACACATGATGATCATCTTCATTTGGGCATCCATGGTTGCGTATTGATCGTAGGTCCAGTTGTCATCTGGGTTTGAATTCGAGGATGATGATATTGATGCCATGATGATATAGAAGAATTTGAGGAGAATTGAAGGAGGAAGAAAAAAGTGTGAAAATATTTAAAGTGGAAGAAAATATAATCGTTGGAATATGTTTTGACGAAATTGACCTTTAAAACTAGCTGTTAAGAGGGTAAAAAGGTAAAAGAAAAACTTCGGGGATGTTTGGTTGGAGGTATTGGAAGGTAATTAATGAAAATGATAATTATTAATGATGTTTGGTTCAAACAAGAAATGAAAATGGAATGAAAAATAGTGTTTGGATTCAAATAATCCGTTAATCATTATAATAGATTTAGAGAAAAATCATTCCATCCCAAATTAGGGGAAATAGAAAAATTAAGCGTCATCTTCACTCTTCTTTATTTTTTCAACTTACCATTTCCCACCTTCCCAACATCACCATCTCTCTTTCAAAAGCCACGATTGCAAGAAAGACCGAAGAAACAAATTATTCACAGTCCTTTGAAGATTTCAAGAAAAGTTCTTTATCCATGGCCATATTTCTCTCTCTCTCTCTCTCTCTCTCTCTCTCTCTCTCTCTCTCTCTCTCTCAATCAACAATAGTGAGCTCCTACCATCCATAGTCACTTCCTTCTCTCCCTGTCAACAGTGGTTTGATTTTTTTTTCATCTCTGTCTCCATTTTTTTCTTATGGTTTGATTTTCATATTTGTCCGATCTTCTTCAGTTTTGCTTTAATAGAGTTAAGACAAGGAACAATAAAGAAAAAAAAAAAGAGGAGAGATCGAACACCATCAATTTTTTCTCGATTTTCTCCACCATTGTGGGTGAAAGTTGCATATTTGAGAGGTGGGAGGTGGGTAAGATGGTGGGGAAAGACAATCTCAGGAGATGAAATCTCGTGGGTAAGATGGTGGTGAAGGTAGAGGCGTGACAGAGATGAAGATGTTGAAGCCCATTTCTTCTTGGAGACGAAGAAGTTTTTTCTTTCTTTTTTAACATCAGTAATGGAAGGAATTAAGTGATAGTATAATAGAATGGAATAAAAGTAATCATTCTCATTCTACTTTATTTTCATTATCAATCTCATTTTCATTCCTTGGAACGAACCAAACACCCCCTTAGATTTGACTGTTGCTTTATGTGCGTAGGTCTGTAAAAAATTTCAATCCGATTTTTCTTTTTTAGTAAGATTAAGGATTTGGTCCCTAAATTTTATTTATTACGAAAAAGGGTTGGTGGTTTTTATTTTGTCATGAATTTGGTCCTGGACCAAACGGCCCTCCATCTCCTTCGTTAACTCGGGATGTTTCTCCAAGAATATCAAGAACAATGAGTTCTCTTGTATTTCATCAATAAAAAAAATCATAAACTAAAAAACTAAGGGGGTGTTTGGTTCGGATGATGAAATTTGATGGAATTGGAATCAATTGAAGGAATTTGACTCTGAAGAAATTGGAATTGAATTTGACCACATGAATTGGATGGAATTTAATTATTTCACTTTAGCTAAGGAATGATGAATTCCTTGATTTGTGGAAGGGTTAGGATATATGCATCTCTCCCAACTTGTTAAATGCATCTACTCTACTAATTTCCTCCTCACATCCATCAACATCAAACTCCTATTTTTACAATTTCAATGCTCTTTTTACATTTTCAATGCATGATTTGACCCCATTTTGACCTAAAGAAGGTGCATATAACAACCCCCTTACACAATTGATGTATATCAAATTTGGGTTCGAATTGTGGTTTCTTGATTTGAAGCATTGATCCTCAATTGGGTTTTCTAGGTTGTTGAAAGAGGAAAAATTTAGAAAAATCCAACAAACTTTTTCATTTTGAATGATTAAGTTCCTGAATTATAGTTTTTTTTAAATGAAAAAATCATTGAACTTTTTAATTTTGAATGATTAAGTCTTTAGACACATTTTTTAATAAATAAACTATCGAACTTTTAAAAATTGATTACCTATATTCTTTTAACAAAAAAAAACTATCTGTAATTATTTGACTTTTTAGTAAAATAGCATATTCAACTTTAAGTTGAAAAATATAATATTGTGAAGAAAGAATTTGACTATTGTAGCCAACTTTACCTGAATCTTGGACTACTTCTTCCATTTTAATTTTCAGAGTGGCATCAGTAAGAAAATTTTGAACTTCTCAAGAAAGAAAACAAAGTTCCAGATGCATTTTAGTTGAACTTGTTATTGAAGTTTTCTTCTAGTGTTTAGCTACACACTTCAAATCTGAATTAAATAAACTACAACAATAAGTAGTCCTGATATCCCAATTACGAAAAAGCAAAACAATAAGCGAGTGAGTCCAAATGCAAACATTCAAAATCAGATCTTTCATTAATTAATTGAATCCACTCATTTGCATTAAAAGCGCCTACGGGTGAGTATATGACGTATATAATAACAATTTCTCCGATTAAATCCTCATTATCTGCAAAAGAGACAAATAAAACTTGCAAAATTTTGATTCAAGCCAACATTTAGAGCTTTGTATTACATCTCGATTGAGCTCATTTAAAAAGAAAAAATCACACTTGAATTTTTTATGTCAAAACCAAAACACGGTACTTTTCAAGTGCAGAATTTATGTAATTTGGTACTAATCATGAAGTTCTATATAATTTTTTTTCTCTCCTTTACAAAAATAGCGAATTCTAAATATGAACAGCAACACGTTTGACACCAAAACCATGAAAGTTTAAACAACTTCATGATCAATTTCTACCAACTCAATTCGTACATAACATATTAACATTGAGCATAACATGTGTGTAGCTCTATTCAAGTCTGTGTGAAAACAGGAGACTTGGGAGAAGATTGAGGAATCAGCGAAGATTAGCGGATGCTTCTGATAAAGTAGAAGAATTTGGTCCGCCGATTAGATAGGTTTACGTAGGCGGTGCAACCGTAACGGAGAACAGACCTTGGCCAAAGGTAATATTTGATATTCTTGACCCAAACTGATATCCGTGCCAATAGCAAACTTTAAAGATGGAGGGTGCCGCTCCAAATTCAGTGCACCTAACCGACATTGCTGGTAATTACTCTGATAAGATTCTGGATATGGAAGCATGCCTAGCGTATTCCCATCTACAAATAGTGTCAGAAAATATAAACCAATAGATCTTAGAAAGCTATAGAAATAAGTTGAATCATTAAGCACACTTGAATCACAAAAGGCATCCTAAACCCTATATCAGAAGAGAGTTTATATTTAAATGACCTAATTTTTTCCCAATAATTGACCTTCATATGAAAAGAAATTATAACGAAAAAGCTATGTTACCTTATCTTAAATAAAGTAAAAAAAATTGAGATCAACTAATATTGCATATTACCATCTCTACAATTTCAGTGTTTGCAAACAGATGCAAACTTGGAACAGCCATTGACCTGCAAATGAGAAGAATCAAACTATCAGACATCACATCCTTCAATAAAAATTCGACAACTTTGAAAGCAAAAAATTGTGTCATTTAAATACAAACTCTCTAGGACTGATGTCCCCAACAAACTCTTATTACTATCATCTGAGTGTATTTAGCCAACCAATCTAGAGGGGGAAAACCTGGACAATATATTTAGAACTTATAAGGTCATGAATATGGAGAACTTTTTTGAAAGATCGCCTTAAATTGTGGTATATACTATCATGATACTGAAGAGTACCTGATAACTTGAGCACCAAATTTGCATTGTCGTTTAAAGATCAATAACTCGTTGTTATTCCTCTCAAGTTTCTACCAAAAAGTTTCCCACTATATTGGGCAGCAATGCGTCTATCTGTGATAAAGATCATATTTTTCGTTTTGATTTTCTGACCATGACTAACATGGAATTCCTTCAGATAGAACGTCCAAATAATATTATGTGGTAATTTTGTGAGTATATATTGAGGGGAGTTCACTAAAACCTTATTCATGTTTAAAATAGAAAGAAAAGAATAAGGTACATAAACATGTTAGTGTCCACTCATGTAATTTATAAATTAAGCCACAATTATCGGTTTCGTCTTTTAAGCTCAATGACATCTCTACCAGAATCTAGCAGACTAAAAGGGGCTCAATGCTTGATAAATTCCATCAAATAGAGAGCAAAGATTGTCTAAATTCCATCATGGAAAGACTCCTATCATCATGGATTTTTGGCTCCATCCTCAATCTTCCTGGTGCAACTCAAGTTCCTTTCTCAATCCACCAGTCTCCTCTCTAGGCCACAATCTTCCATAAGAATAACATCAGTGAGAAACCTGTTACTACAAAAATCTGAAGATTATATAACCATAGACAGTTAGAAGTAGCATATTTGTCAACAAAAAAAAGATTACTTTAAACAATGAAACAATATAGATTCAGGAAAAAGGGTCATTATTTTTCCATTCTGCAACCAGAAATTAGATGGAAGGTAGACATTAATATCGATAAAAAAAACCTAACATATCTCATAAACATAAGGCAACAGAATGAACATCAAGGAACCATTTGCCATTTGAAAAACCTATTTCAATCTCCCGCCTTCTGAGAACACATTGTACTCGCGAAACCAAGAAGGACGATATTATAAGGATCTCTATTGTATGGAAATTACAGAAAGCAATTGGAAACAAAATACTGATCTCTACAATCTATTTTATTTGTACAATAATTCAAATCTCATACATAATACAAATATACGATAAAAACTTAGAGGCTGATTACCGGACCATGATAACCAATTTATGTAAACATTCATTAATAACAAAAGAAATTCCATAAAAGGGTATAGAAATGAAACTCATAAAATTACCTTGATTCCCAAACTGGTGTTCGGACAAAACAAAATTTCTTGATTCTTTTGTGGGTTTTGTGGGTACTGTGATGACGTGATCAGTAGAGACTCGCAATTCTTCTCATTTCCCTATAAAAGATTATCCACCCATAAATTTAGAAAAAAACACGAAAGACCGAAATGTGATTATGTACCTGATATAGAGAAGGAGATGAAGTTGTTGGGAGAGATATTTTATTTAGTTTCCTATGCGTAGAAGGAAGGAATATCGTTTATCATAAATTTCACTTAATGGAAAAAGATAAAGAAAGAAGAAGAGAGTATAGGTTTTTTTTATCAAAGCACACAAAATGTGAAGCACCAATTATTACCTAGGGTTTTTCATAGTCGCTTGTAAATCTTGTTATAACCTGAAATGCGGACGAGAGCCTGACGGTGGAGAGAGTTATTGAGTATTCGATCATCAATCATCACACCCGAGAGTAAAAAGATCAAATGTTTCGTTTCACTTGGGCAGAGATAGAGATATAAGCGATTTTGGAGAAAGGTGGAGGCGTTCAGGGGTGGTCGATTACAACTTTAGAACTTATAGGGAAAGATTTCACCGGTTGGAATAAGAGGAGTGGAACTCCATGAACGTGGAGGTTGAAAGCGTTGAGAGTCGTAGGAGAGAAATCAGCTGTGAGGGGAGATAAACTTGCAACTCCTTCGGCCGAACATTGGTAAACAAATGGGGCAGTGGGCTGGATCGTGTGGGTTAGGGGGGAGAAGAGTGGTCCGTATCGTAAAGTTATCATAACCGTTAGAAAAATGAATTTGAACGGTCTAGATTGAAAGTTGGATGAATTTAAATGGTCCAGATTAACTCAAAAACGGTTAGACTCGTCTCCATCCATATATATAATATATAATTTCAAGGGTTTTTATTGGTAAAATATAATAAAAAAAAGTTGGTTCTTTTTTACGATAATCATATTTAGGGAGTCCTCCAAATTTGAAGTAATTTAGAGCATCTCCAATAGTATTGCTAAAAAATTTCTAAAATAGAGAATGAAAAGTCAAAATCTCCCGAAACATTTTCTTCCAACTCCATATTTTAGAGAATCAATCATTACTTATATTATTAAAATAATATTTTCTCTCTCATATTTAGAGATTAAAATAATATATTCTTTCTTCTAAAATGGTTGTCCTTCCCTCTAATTTTGATGAGAAATCATTAAAATAATATTTCTCTCTCCTGTTTAGAGATTATAGAAAATTCTCTATATTTATATATTTTTTTAACATTCTCTATTTTAGCAAACCATATAACAATGTTGCTGGAGAAGAATAGCAAAGCAATTTTTTTTTTCTATTTTAGCAATGCTGTTAGAGCATCTCCAACCGTTTTGCTATAATTTCTCTAAAATAGAGAAAAACAAAAATGAAAATCTCTAAAAAGTATTACATTCAACTCCAACACATTTGCTATTTTAGAGATTTTGAAACAACTTATATTATTATAATATTCTCTAATTTATTATCCCAATACACTTTAAAAAAAAATTTAATATAAAATGATAAAAATTGAATCTCATTGGTGGGATTGAATAAAATGATCATTTATCAAGTTTTAGAAAATTCTCTAAACTTAGAAAAATTTCAACTTATTTCTATTATATCAAACAAGATAGCAAAGCTGTCGGAAAGGTTTAGAGAACAAAAACCATTTTTTTTTTCTATTTTAGCAAAGTTGTTGGAAATACTCTATCTGTTGGAGACATTCTCAATAAAGTCACAAAACATTGGACCTGGGATTTCCCTTTGTAAAATGAACTCTTTGAATTAACTTGAATCATCGGCTATTGTTTACTATTTTGTTTATAATTAATAAAGTAATGTAACATAGTTTTAACCTGACTAAAGAGAAAACATATTTTAACCATGAAATGATGTTTGCTAAAATAGCCTTTTGCCTACCCCTTTGTCTTTACGTTTCTTCTTGACGAATCTATCAGTCTTTAAAGGGGAGGCTAATAACACCCTTTACTTTGCTAATGACACTCTTATAAATGATTTTCTTCTCACACACATCAACATCAAAACTTGTTTTTTACATTTCCAATTAGTGATGGCCATCTCATCTCGGCCCGGCCCGGCCCGATGCCAAACCGGTTTGAAGCCCGAAATCATAGACCGGTTTGTGTTTTTGGCAGCCCAGCCTGGCTCGACCCGAAACCGGTTCACGGCCCGGTTTTTGGCCCGGCCCGACCCGATTTTCACAAATTCAAAAATATAGCCGTTTTCTAGCCGCTTTGGAACATTTTTTGACCGTTTCTTTTGTATTTTTTACCTCTCCAAACCCATATAAATACTTGTGTTGGTTATGGATAGTGACACTAACTTACAAAACGCAAAAAACAAAAAAAAAACGCATACAATTCTCATTTATCGGCTCTCGCTATATTCGTTTCTCGCAAGTTCTAGTCTAATATCTCTAGTTCTCTACTCTCTTTAGTGATCCAATTCAATTTTTATTTTTTAAAGTTTAATAATTAATTATTATATAAAGAAAATTATTAAAAAAATACGTAGCTCGATCTTGGCCCGATTTTGGGCCCGGCCCGGCCCGATTTTTCGTAGACCGGTTTAACCCAAGCCTAATCGGGCCACGCATTTTCGGGTGAAACCCGAGCCGAAGCCCGTTTGAACCGGTTTTGGCTTTCACTGTTGAGGCCCAAAGCCCGTTTTGGCCCGACCCGGCTCAGCCCGAGCCCGATTTTTGGCCATCACTATTTCCAATGCATGAATTGACCTGATTTTAATATTAATAAAGGTGTCATTAACATTGGCTTTTTGAAATGTATATATCATCACTTTTCCATAAATAAATGTGGTCTCCACTACACATATAAACGTGTTGTACTATCTCCAATTATCCAATACCACAATCACTAACTTTTCATGATTTTATAAAAGGGCCATTCTACACACACCCCTTTTCATATCATAAGTAAGTTAAATTATATATTAGGAATATAAAATGTGTGAAAAGAAAATTAGTAAATAGGAGTGTATTTTTGTTCGTTAACCATGGATATCCAGACCACCTTGTACGCAACTCGAGTAATCCCAGGTGTGCTGAAGAACAGTCAAGATTATCCTCGATCGCTTTACATGACTCGAATTGATGACCTCTGAGGACCCAAACCTTAAGACCAATTGAGCTAACCCACAAATAGGGATGCTCCCCATTATAAAATTATTATAAACCTCTTTATATTGTAACCATCATCCTATAATCATAATCTTTTTAATGGTTTCACTTGTTTTATACATTTGTTAAAATAATTTAATAGATGAAGATCAAGGTAAAACTATAATGACTAGTTTTTGAAAAAAAATTAAGCTACTATTTAGTTTAACTAGAAGCGTACTCGCGCAATACAGCGACATACATCACGATTTTAATGTTTCATTTTATTTTTTTGTCGATTTACAGTACGATTTTGGATGGTTTTGAGAAAGTGATAATGTTTTTTTTTATAAATTTGTTTAATTTAGGCTTAATAATATAATGTTTTTTATATAAAAAAAGTAAGTATGTTATTAAAATTCAATGATTATCTTATATATTTAATGACATATAGAAAAAATAACTAATTACATATTTAATAATATAATTAAAACAAAATTATAGTAATATAATATATTAATTAATAGTGATACATGGAAAGGTCTACAAGTCCTGCATATACCAAATTAGTGGGTGTTAGAAACATGCAGTAGTAATATGGATCTTGTGCTTTGATACTTGTAAATTAAGAGATTTTTAAAATTTTGCATAAAATGATGGTATCTTGTGCCTAATAATTTGTATTTAAGAGTTTTTATCCGTACTTTATAATATAGTATAGATAAAGTAATTAAATTACAATGATATATATAAAACAAATAAAAATACAACTGTAATATAAATTAAAATAAAAAACTAATGATAAAAAATAGTTAAATATTTAATAATAAACCGATTTTGATGAGTACCTAATTAATTTAAGTTCCAATTTTCTGTAAATAAAATCTGATGTTGACATATTTTCATATACAATTTAAATTATCTATCTAAAATCTTGTTAATTTCAGTATTTCATATATACACTAGAAGCACTCGCGTAATGCAGTGATATACATCATGATTTTAATGTTTCATTTTATTTTTTTGTCGATTTACAGTACGATTTTGGATGATTTTGAGAAAATGATAATGTTTTTTTATAAATTTATTTAATTTAGACTTAATAATATAATGTTTTTTATATAAAATAATTAAGTATTTTGTTAGAATTAAATGATTATCTTATATATTTTAATGATATCTATAAAAAATAACCAATTACATATTTAATAATATAATTAAAACAAAATTATAGTAATATAATATATTAATTAATAGTGATACATGAAAATGTCTGCATAAAAGGAAGACCCTGCACATACCAAATTGGTGGGTGTTAGAAGTCTGCAGTAGTAATAGGTATTTTGTGTTTTGATATTTGTAAATTAAGAGATTTTCAAAATTTTGCATAAAATGATGATACCTTGTGCCTAATAATTTATAATTAAGAGTTTTTTATCCGTGTTTTATAATATAGGATATATTTTTAAGTGTATGAATTAATTTTTCACATATTTTTCTCGTTATCTTACTAGGCATATACCCGCGCGATGCAGCGGAATGTAAGTAAAGAACGAACAATTAATGCTATTTTCTTATATACATTTCATCAATAATCAACCATGACCTAAAAATCACAACTTATGAAACTTAAACCCATAAAGATATTCAATAATTAGTTTATATTACAATTATTGACGAAAAAAATTATAATGATATTATTTATAATAAGAATGAAACGTATTTTACGATTATGTATTTTTAACGTGCTAACGGTGGAAAATAAAATAAAACGTATGGACAGAAAAACAAATTATTTCGTAGATATTCATGATATTTAATAGTACGGTTAAATTAAAAAATATTCAATATTTGGCTCGTTTTGAAGATATTGAGGAGACGCTTATAATGATATAATTTGTAGAAAAATGAACGTATTTTTTCATTGCATTTTTGTTAATATATAATTATTTGTGTTAATATGTGTAAAATGAAAAAAATAAGAGATATAAAGTAAATTAAATAAGTAATTATAAGAGTGATAAATGTAACAATGTAAGGGTGGTAAATGTAATTGTACAAAAGTTTGTACAATAACCGTTTTAGTAGTATTATTAATTCGTATATATTCTGATATTTAATAGTATGGTTAAATTAAAAAATATTCAATATTGGGCTCGTTTTGAAGGTATTGACGAGACGATTATAATGGTATAATTTGTAAAAAAATGAACGTATTTTTTCATTGCATTTTTGTTCATATACGATTATTTGTGTTAATATGATAACGGTGTAAAATGTAAAATGAAAAAGTAAGAGATACAAAATAAATTAAATAAGTAATTGTAAGGGTGATAAATGTAACATTATAAGGGTAGTAAATGTTATTTTATAAAAGATTAAGGGTGGTAAATGTAATTGTACAATAGTTTGTACAATAACCGATTTAGAATTTTCATTATATAGTATAGATGATATAATAATTCTTTATCTATGCCATTTTCATTATATAGTATAGATATAGAGATAAAATTGATTATAAACATAGTGAATTACGGATTTGGTCCTTGAGGTTTGTGATTTATTATGAATTTGGTCTTTTACTTGCACTTATGATATAATAATCCTTTATCTATGCCATTTGTTATGAATTTGATCCCTCACATTAACACAGTCCAATTTTTCTATTAAAAGCGAGCGAGAATCGATCTTTTGCAATTTTCTCTATTGTACCATTTCTTTGTAATATAAATAATTAAAGGTTGTTAAATCATTAAGGCGTCGTTTGTTTTTTAAGAGGTCTAAAGTCTGAAGTCTTATTTTAGTTATGATTAATAAGAGGTGGTGTGTAAAAATGTCTGAACGATTCAGACTTAAGAGCTATTAAGATATTTTTTTCAAAAAACAAACCACCCCTAAATATTCTTTTTTTTCTTAAGTTGTTCTTGCTTTCCCTTTATTGACTCGAAGAAATTATGTTAATAAAACATGTTAAAATAAACCAAAATGATATATGGTTGTGCAACAGATAAAATCAATATGTTTTTACTTTATATATTTATTTTGTTTTACTTTTAACAATAAAGCTTGCGAGAAACTAACCAATAGGGGCGTTAAAAAAAACGGAAAACCGAGAAACTGAGTCGAACCGTTTGATTCGAAACCCGAAAAACCAAAAACCGAAAAACTGGGTATTCACGGGTCGGTTTCGGTTTTAAATTGTAGGTATCTGTGGGTAACCGATCCGAACGATATATATAGAACACTTAATAATATTATATTTAATATCAACTATTTAATTTTTAAATAATCATTAAATAAATAGTGGATATTTTTAAACAATAAAACTTATTTCAATATTTTTTTCTTGGATTATTTTTATGTATTTGTTATGTAATTAGTTTAAATTTTCTATTTTCGTATTATTTTATATTGTAAACAATATTTTTCTATAAATTTGGATAACCGTGAACCAAACCGCGGGTAACCGACTAATTTCGGTTAGGTTCGGTTCGGTTTGGTTCAACCCGTGGTTCGGTTTCGGTTCAAGTAACCAGGTATCCGCCTCATGCGGTTCTGTTCACATTGTTCTTACTAACCGAGCCAAACCAAACCGTGAACACTCCTACTAACCAAGATTCCATTTTATATTTTGTTGTATTTTAGGTAATCGTCTATCACCATCTATTTCTTTTATGATTACTTTGTTTAATCCTTTGACTAAACCATTTTATTTAGGTGAATTATATCCATACCCCTTCCTATAGGGGGTATGTGAGTGAGATAAGTGGGGTATAGGGAGGGTTTGTGATTGAGGAGGGGTAGGGATAACAACACCCTTTATTTAATGTTTTAAAGCAAAACCAGGTACCATGGAGAGGAGGAGCGGGCCTACATAGGGGCTAGGGCATACAATGTTTGTGTCACGCTTTCATGGTCCTGTCGTGATGAAAAAATAACCACATTTATTAAAAGTGTTATCGTAATGTTTTCTTGTGTGTACCTATATTTCAATTTATAACACAAGTTTGATGTATTTTAGTTGGTTTATGTTGCCAGTTGAAATTTTTTAAGGACAAAGGTAATCGATTTATTAGATAATTAGAACTTCTGCTCAATTGGCATCCGATTAAGCGAGTATTATAATGTCACGGTTGGTGGACCTCTTAAAAAGAATGTCAATTTTATACTTCAATTTATTTAGAAAACACATGTAACATGTTAGTCCATCGAATCTAATCAACAAAACATAGGTTACCCGATCATAAGTCCTTAAATTATGAGTTGCATAAAGTCTAACAGCTTGGATGGCAACAAAATTTAGTTAGTTACCCAATACCCATGATGAAAGAAAAATGTAGAAGTTGATTACTAAAACAAATAAGATGTATCAATCATATTTTATTTGAAACTAGAGTCGGTAGTAGGATGTACGTAAAGGATTCCTCTATTTCAAGAGGTAAAGAGATTGTTTTCGTGAAAACTCTCGATTTACAGAAACTAATTTAAAACAACCGTCAATAATCTAACTAAAAGTTGATTACTTTTTTTTTTGCACAACACCTTTATTACCAAACAGACCATCGGCCAAAAACAACACCAACAAGATCCAGACGACCTACACCAGAAAAGAACACGAACGTGAAAGAGAAACAGGAACTAAACAAGGCAACTAACAAAACGAACAAGACTCGGGGATACCGAAAGACCGCTTGCGAGGCGCAAACGAGATTCGTGACCCCACTCAGCATCGGAGCTGTAGATCCAAACGCAACATAATCAAGTCACCAACTCCTACTTCTGTAGACCCAACTAAAAGTTGATTATTGTTTCATGTAATCAGCCAAAACTAAAACCACAAAACATTGTTAACAAGCATAATGGAAAAAAAATTAAAGTTTCAAAATAAACCAAAAGTTGTATTAACCTTAGAAATACCAAACATATATCACATGCGAGTGCGACTAAGGGGCTGTTTGGTTGGTTTTTCATTAAGTCTTGAGTGGATAAAGTTGTCTGTGTGGATTAATCTGTCTGTATAGATTAGAAATGTTTTTGTTTGGGAGGGGTTTACGTAGATGGAAAAGGGTGTGTTTTTTAATCAGGAATGACAAGTTTGGAGAAAATTTGGCTTTCTGCATAAAGCTCCCCACTAAAAGCTTACTGAATAAGTCACTTTCTATATTATTAAGTCACTACCAAACAGTCATGTATAACTGATTGAATAAGTTGTGAGTCACATTAAGCTCATTAAGCTGCTAACAAACACAGACCCTAAATATAGATACAATTCTTAAGAGTGTTTTAACTTGCACATGTACAATCTCATCTTAATTCGGCATTATCCTTTGCACCTTTTTTCTCTCGTACTACTACCACTAATAAGTGGTTTTATAAATCTCAATCTATACTATATTATAAAGCACGGATAAAAAACTCTTAAATATAAATTATTAGGCACAATGTACCATCATTATATGCAAGATTTTAAAATTTTCTTAATTTACAAGTATCAAAATACCCACCAATTTGGTATGTGCAGGGCATTCCTTTAATGCAGACCTTTCCATGTATCACTATTAATTAATATATTATATTACTATAATTTTGTTTTAATTATATTATTAAATATGTAATTGGTTATTTTTTCTAGATGTCATTAAAATATATAAGATAATCATTGAATTCTAACAAAATACTTAATTTTTTTGTATAAAAACATTATATTATTAAGTCTAAATTAAACAAATTTATAAAAAAAACATTATTACTTTCTTAAAACCATCCAAAATCGTACTGTAAATCAATCAAAAAATAAAATAAAACATTAAAATCATGATATATCTCGCTGCATTGCACGAACGCTTCTAGTATATATATATATATATATATATATATATAAGCATGTCATTATTTAAAACGTAGGTCGATAGTTTTCAGGCCAAACGTGACCGGGCATGGAGCCCGATGACACATCCCATGTGATGTGCTTTTAAGGTTTTTCAAGAATTTATAATTTGGCCACTGAAATTTTAAATTTTCTGTTTTAGTCATGATTTAAAATAAGAAAATTTGGTTTGCAAAAGGCCCTAGACTTTAAGAAATTACATTTTAATCCTTGAAGTTATTAAAATTAATATCTTTCGTACACTGTTTTAGCATAATTACATTCTAGGACCCTATTTTTTGTTATTTATCATATTTGGGTTCATTAGTTGCTGAAAGTTTCTAAATATTATGGTTTCATCCTCTGTTCGAGAAAACTATTACCTTATGGTTCATACTATTTACAAGATTCAATTTGAGCCCCAATTCCGAGACGTTGATAAGTATCTGGTTGAAGTTTCATAAATGACAAGAATAGTCCCTATAGAAGGATTTTATGTTTCACAAGTTAGCAAAATTATATAAAGGGTCAACGATCTATTGGTACCCGATAGAGCACGACTTGCCTTCGAGGTCAAGGGTTCAAGATTTAACAAAGGCAGAGTTTGTGCATGAATTTTGCCACACACACACATACACAAAAGGTGACTCAAATAATTATTTTTCAATATTACAATGGGTAATATAAATACTTAAGGCAAACTCGACCAGTCAACTAGTAACATGTCTGGATGCAGTATTAAACATAGCTTAGGGAGGGGGAGGGGGGAGAACCTTAGCTAGATGATGATGAACTTGTAGGGGGCTCACTTAATGAAGCAAGAAGCTTATTGCGGATCAAATTCACCAAATGAGTTTCATGTGTTATTTTAGAACAAATTAATTAAATATTTGTTATGCGAACATTATATATTCATGTCTATGCTAGGTTTAAATGATGTAATGAAGATATGAGTGAAGCGAGTATTGTAAGTATTATTATATCAAAGCATGAACACGGGAATATTTATCGTTGCTTTGTACAATGGATGCGGGTGTGTGTATATATCATGAGACGGTGATGGTCTCAATAGGCATTGTCATAAGAGCAAGACAATGGAGTCTTTGTCGGGATTTGCAAATATATACCTTAAGAATGAGATAAGGGTATTAGCCCAAGGTATAAACGAGAAATGGTACACTTAACATTCGTTGTGCATAGTTGTTGGAGTTTATGATGCTTTAAATATGACATGCCTATGCACTAAATTCTATATGTGTTTCATATAGTTAATTAAATGCAATTCATGAACTCAAACGATCCTTAGACTTGCACTTATTTTAAACATGTAACCCGTGATGTATATGTACTAGTTAGCGGGAAAAAAGTATACATCACAAACTCAGAGAGCCTTATACTTGCATTTATTTTAAACATGTAACTCAGGTACTAATTAGTGGTACATTTAGAAAAATGAAATGTTGTAGAGTGGATATCTGATATCAATATTGCTTTTTTGTAACAATTGTAGAAAATCTTGAAATCTAAAAGAAAGAAAAAAACATTTTGGCTTACGATTTGTTAGTGTATTTAAAAAAGGAAATAAATAATCGACAATTTTGGTTTTTGATTAAACAATATGATTAATAAAGTAGTATTTCAGCCAAACATATTAATTGACAGGCTTTAGGTACGATTCATGAAGGCCATGTTGACCACCTCCACTTGCTCACAAACCGTCACTTGTCTTTTACTCGTTTTTTCTCTTGAAATCGTACATATAAATATGCAAACATTGAAGCAAAAGACATGAAAATAGAGTAGGAAAAGGAGAAACACATGAAAAAAGAACAAAAGGAGTTGCAGCCTTGCACCTGGTATAGAAGTACAAGGGGGATGTGGGGTTGGATTCAAATTGATGATGAGTTTAAATTCGTAGAACAAAAATCATGTAATTTATTGTAAACAAAAGGGAAAACTCTAAAAAAACTCAATGGACTTTAGTGTTTGAAGTGATTAAGTACTTGGACAATTTTTTGGAACAAATAAGTCCTTAGACATTTCAAAACATACTAAATAAATCGTTAGACTTTTGGAAACTTGTTAAATACATCCTTATTACTTAAAAATGTAACTTGTAACCTACATAATAGGTAAAATTACAAATTAGAAGAAAAAACAAAAAAGATGTCACCTACTTTATCACCCTACAAATAAGAAAAATAAGAAAATTAACTAAAATAATCAATCTCATCAACAAAATTAATTTTTTAAGCATTTTTCAAAGTCTTTTCTTAAAATAGTCAAAGCATATTAATTTTTTTTGCCTTAAAAACTGTTTTTGACAAAAATAAATAAATAGAAAACATCTTTATAATTTGTTATTTAATTTACTTTATATCTTCTACCCTTTTATTTTCATTTTAACTTTTTATTATATTAACACACATAATTGTATATTAACTAAAATATATCAAAAAAGTACGTTTTTTTACAAATTACACCATTATAATTGTCTCGTCAATAAGTTTAAAATGAGCCTAATATTGATTTTTTTAGATTTAATCTCATATTATTAAATATCATAAATACGTACTAATTATATTTAATATTTACACTTTCTATCCTTTAAGGTTTTTTATTTAATAATATAAGATTAATTTGTAATTATAAAGGGTAAATATTAAAAATAATTTGTACGTATTTATGATATTGAATAATACAAGATAAAGTTCAAAAACAATATTGAGTTCATTTTGAACGTATTGACGAAACGACTATAATGGTGTAATTTGTAAAAAAAACTAATTTTTTTGATATATTTTCGTTAATATCCGATTGTGTATGTTAATAAAATAAAAATGTAAATGAAAAAGTAATTGATATAAAATAAATTAAATAACTAATTATAACTTTATAAGAATGCAAATTGTAAAATTTTTCTAAAACTATAAGCAGAAAGTGAATCTTTATACATAAAATTTTCTACGTGAGGATGTTTGTTATTTTTATTTTTTTTGGAAAAAAAACAATCCTTACACAGGAAAAAAAAACATTATGTGCAAACTTTGGCAATTTTAGGAAAAAAAAACTTTGAAAAATGATAAAAGAAAAATAAATATGGTTGATGAGATTGACTATTTTAGTTAATTTTCCCATTTTTAATTTATAAGCGGATAAAGTAGGTGACTTTGTTTTTAATTTGTAGTTTTACCTGCTATATAGGTTGCAAGTTAAAATTTTAAGTAATAAGGATGTATTCAACAGGTTATCAAAAGTCCAAGAATTTAGTTAACAGGTTTTAAAATGTCCAATGACTTATTTGATTCAAAAAATTGTCCAAGGACTTAATCACTCCAAACACTAAAGTCCATTGGTTTTTTTTGGACTTTTCCCTAAATAAAATTAATAAATGGTTAAAATATTTTTGGATGTGTTCATATTGTTGGAATGTTTGGTAAATTATGATTATTAAAGGCGTCTTTAAGATATTTTTTAAATTTCTCTAAAACTGACAACTAAAAATTAAAATCTTCAAAAAAAAAAAAAAAAAAAACATATAACTCTATTTTATTTTAGAGATTACAACATTAATTATATTATTTAAATATTTAATGTATTTAATAAAATATTCTTCTTTCTATATACATTTAATTTCTAGATTTATTATTGGTGAGAATAATAAGGGGACGTTTGGTTCACATAATAGAATTTGATAGAATTGGAATTCATCGAAGTAATTTGACTTTGAAGAAATTGGAATGAAATTTGATGGAATTTGACCAAACGTTTGGTTGGTAGGAATTCAATTCTTTCATTTAAGACAATGAATGATGAATTCCTAAAAATGTGGAATTCAATGAAATTGAAAGGATTCCATCACTTTTATTCCGTGAACCAAACATGGACATGGAATTTGGTCAATGAAATTGACCATTCCAATTCCTTCAAATTCCGTGAACCAAACAACCCCTAACAAATATTTCTTTCTCAAAGCAATTATTTTAAAGAAATTCTCCAAGTTTTGAGACTCTTCTACATTCTTTCTTCGAAGAATCTGTCAAAACAAAAATTAACCCAAAATTTAAAAATCTTATTTTCTTTTTCCATCGTAGAGATAATCTAATAAACTAAAAAATAAAATAATAAAAATAACATCCTTGTAAAAAAATAGAGCAAAATTCTTTGAAGTTACTCCCTCCGTCCCAAAATAAGTGTTCACTTTCAAAACATAGATAACTAAATTCTCGAATTTACCCTTAATTAATGCATAAATGTATAAAAGTTATCTATACTATATTATAAAACACGGATAAAAAACTCTTAAATACAAATTATTAGGCACAAGGTACCATCATTTTATGCAAGATTTTAAAAATCTCTTAATTTACAAGTTTCAAAGCACAAGATACATATTACTACTGTAGACTTCTAACACCCACCAATTTGGTATGTGCATGACCTTCCTTTTATGCAGACATTTTCATGTATCACTATTAATAATATATTATATTACTATAAATTTGTTTTTAATTATATTATTAAATATGTAATTGGTTATTTTTTCTAGATATCATTAAAATACATAAGATAATCATTGAATTCTAACAAAATACTTAATTTTTTTATATAAAAAATTATATTATTAAGCCTAAATTAAACAAATTTATATAAAAAAAACATTATCACTTTCTTAAAACCATCCAAAATCGTACTGTAAATCGACAAAAAAAAAAATCAAACATTAAAATCGTGATGTATCTCGCTGCATTGCACGAGTAGGCTTCTAGTAAAAAGAGAAAATTTAAATAAGGGTAAAGATGTCATTTAGTTAACAAAAATGTATAATAATTATGCATGTCTAAAACTATGTGTCAAGTCAATTGTGGATACTTATTTTAGGACGGAGAGAGTAGTTTAAAAGAAGGGACAAATAGGTAATTTTATTCAATCTTTTGAAAATCATTTTTCTGCAACTGATAGAAACCGATCATCTAATATTAATTATTTATCTCATAAAATAATCTAAAGCGAAAATTGTTTATCTAATTACTGAAAACAGATTATTATGACTTGAAATGATTCGAACACGTCTTGCAATCACTTCCAAAATATATTAGAAGCGTACTCGTGCAATACAGCGAGATACATCACGATTTTAATGTTTATTTTTATTTTTTGTTTTTTATTGATTTACAGTACGATTTTGGATGGTTTTTATTGAGTGATAATGGTTTTTTTATATATAAATTTGTTTAATTTAGGCTTAACAATATAATGTTTTTTATATAAAAAAAAAATTAAGTAGTTTGTTAAAATTCATTAATTATCTTATATATTTTAAATTTTTTATATTTAAATTGAGATGTTTATCTTGTTTTGATTATGTTTATCATAATTCAAATTTCATAATTTTAGGATTTGGGGATTAGAGATAAGGATTTTGGGGGATAAGGATGGAATTTATTAATTAGGGTTAAAAACATTTAAAAGTAGTACATATTGTTTCATTAATTGTTTTTTAAAAGATTTTAAGTAGATTAACATTAAATAATAGTACATAATGCTTAATACATCACGATTTTAATGTTTATTTTTATTTTTTATTGATTTACAGTACGATTTTGGATGGTTTTTATTGAGTGATAATGGTTTTTTATATATAAATTTGTTTAATTTAGGCTTAACAATATAATGTTTTTTATATAAAAAAAATTAAGTAGTTTGTTAAAATTCATTAATTATCTTATATATTTTAAATTTTTTATATTTAAATTGAGATGTTTATCCTGTTTTGATTATGTTTATCAGAATTCAAATTTCAGAATTTTAGGGTTTGGGGATTAGAGATAAGGATTTTAGGGGATAAGGATGAAATATATTAATTAGGGTTAAAAGCTTTACAGGTAGTACATTAGGCTTTAGTAGTTATTTTTAAGAGATTTTAAGTAGATAGATTTAAATGATAGTACATAAAGCTTAGTGAGTTGTAATTAAGAGTTTTTTATGCCATCTTTATAATATAGTATAGATAAGAACAAAAACGATTACTTTACCTTGGGACATATTTGGTTTGCGAGATTGAACTGAATTTGAATTTGAAATTGAATTGAATTCAAATTTTATGTTTGGTTTAAAAGATTTCCTGGATTTGAAATCCCGAGATTTCATTGAAATTCCTAAAATATATGATTTTGAAATCCCACGGGATGGTTGGTATTTTCACAGGATTTCGTACTATTTTTATGTAATAATGTTTTAAAATATGTTAAATCATTTGATTTGTAATAATTAATTAATAAAAAATGTAATTTAATCATTTTTATAATTATTTATAATTTGTTTCTATAAATTATTTATAAAAAATAAAATTCAATTGTATTCCAAATCTTACAAACCAAAAACACTAAAATCCGTTCAAATCTATATCCTAAAAAACCATTTTACCAAACCAAATGTCCCCTTAATTTCAAGTTTGGACTTTGATTTGATAAACATTTTAAACGTGGGATTTGATAAATATACATTAATTAGAGTAAATTACATATTTGGTCCTTGTGGTTTATTCATTTTAACAGTTTTGATCCTTGAAATGAAATATCTATGAATTACATCATTCTGATTTGCATATCATAACACCTTGGGTCCCTGATTTCTAACTCCGTAAAAACTTTCAGTTAAACAGGTTAAGTAAAAGGGTATTTTAGTCATTTTAATTGTATTTTTTAAAATTTATAAAAATTACATGGACTAAACATGTAATTTAATCTAAATAATAAAAACCACATGGACATAACCTACCGCGCACGCTCCCTCTCCCCCTCCGGCATACCCCTCCCCTCTCCCAGTCCACTACTTCCTTTTCTCCAGCAAACTTCTTCCCCACGCTTTCTCTGGCGAACTTCATCGTCCCCTCCCTTGTTCTGGCAAACTTCGACCCACAACACCAACGATTAATTCATCTTCCCCGACAATACCTCACGTCGTGACTCCCTCCCTCCGGAAGAAAGCATCTTACGTCGGAAAACCATCTTGTTTAGATACACCACAGATCCATGGTTCCTTCTACACCACGACTCCATCACTGGGCTCCCCCAGAACTATCGTGACTCCTCCCCTCCCGAACCACAGGGCGATGACGCTACTTGCCCCATCTCCGATTCTCTTCTGGTTCTCCGACGAAGCAGATCCATCGACCCTCAATTGGTTCTCCAGCGAATTAGATCTGGGTTTTGTCAATTTAAATCGGTTGCTCAACTCTATCTTCGTCCCTTAGATCAGTGGGTTTCAAATATAGGTTTGGTTTGCATCTGGCTTCCAATAGCCTATATCTCCTTCCCTTAAATCGGTTTCTCAACTCCAGATCTAAAAAGGGTTGTTTATGATTTTTGAGATCTTGTAATTATGAAGATTTGTAGGGTTTAAATTTGATTACAGTTTTGTACAATTTTAAGGTTTCAAATTTTTTTCTAGTGTAAATTCGATTTTCACCTGGGTTTCACAGATTTAGGGTTTTGATATTTGGTTTCATAATGTTAGTAATCTTGATATTTTTGTATGATGGTTTTTGATATTTATGTAATGTTGATTAAATATAATGTTCTTGATATTTCTATATAATTTGTTTATCGTATTAATGATAATTCTCCGACATGATTTGTTGTTGATGTTGGTATTTTTCTTCATAGATTTATATTTGGTTCTTCTTATGAAATATGGGTTGATGATCTGGGTTGATGTTTATGTTGTTGAAAACATCATGAATATGAATGTTTATGATGGGAAAGATGATGAAATAGAGTAAATTACATTTTTGGTCCCTGTTTAATTGATAAAAGAAACAAAATCAGTAAAATGACAAATATATCCATAGTGTGCAGTGCACATGAGTCCTTTAACGGAGAGAAATCAAACGAAGTTACAATTAGGGATCAAACACGTTATAAAATGCAAACCACGAGGATGCAGTCCATAGATATTTTATTTTAGGGACTCAAACTGTTAAAACCTATAAACCACAGGGACAAAATATATAATTTACTCTATTAATTATTGTTTTTCAATTTAGGTGGCGTTTGGTTCACAAATGAAATCTGTCGGAATTAGAATCTGTCAAAGAAATTGAAATCTGAAGGAATTGGAATGAAATTTAATCATGTTTGACCATGCGTTTGGTTGGCAGGAATTGGAATGGAATCTGTCAAAAGAATTCGAATATGTATGTTTCGTTTATTGAATGTTATATTGGTGATGGCATGGAGACGTTGATGGTGTCAATAGTGTGGTGGTGGTAATGAGCTGGTGCTTACGACGGTTGGTGGTGGTGATGGCGACGACGGGGTGGTGGTGGTGGCGACGACAACGACAGATGGTGGTGGTGTCGACAACTAGTGGGGGTGGTGGCGAAGGTGACGACAAGTTGTGGTGGCGGCAGTGGTGACAGGTGGTGGAGGCGGCGACGATGACAGTGACGATAGGTAAAGGTGGTATTGGTAGTGACAACGACGGGTGGCGACGACAATGACTGTGGTGACGGTGGTGGACGTGATGCTTATGACAGTGGTGGTGGCGGCGGCGACAAGTGGGGGATGGCGGCGACGACAAGTGGTGGTGGAGGCGGCGGTGGCGATGACGACGGTGGTGACATCCATTGTGGTGGAATAGAATGTAATGAAATAATATAAAGGAGTATAAATGTATAATAGTTTTTCTTAAAAAATGGTAGGAAAGAATTGAAATTCCTTGCTATAATATAAGGAATTTACATTCCATCATTTGTGAAATTTGAATTCCTTGTTAAAACTCAAAAGATGAACCAAACGCAGGAATGTAATTTAGTCAATGGAATTGACCATTCCAATTCCATCAAATTCCGTCGGATTCCAATGAACCAAATGCCACCTTAGATGATTCAAATCAATAACCTTTCGGATATAATCATTTGAATACCAATATCTAAAATCATTCTCTAAGGGTCTCTAGTGACCAATAAAAACATTTTTTTGGCAATTTTTTTAACCATTTCATTGTCAACTCAAAAAAACTAAGAACTTCTCTTTAACGCTCCATTATAGTAGTCACTTGCAAGAATTTTTTTTTTTCAGGTTGGATTTCGTTGAGAAAGAAAGTTATGGTGAGAAACATAAGAAAGGGTCTCCACCATTCGATGTGAGATGCACCAAGATGCGATGCATCAAATTAATTCCTGTATCAAACGTGATTCATTGATGAGTTTGAGATTTAAAGTAATCAAGGGTTCAGATCCCTTCATACACTTCTCACCTTAACTTTTCTTCTCCCACATTCATTCTTCTTTTATGGGTTTCATATATTTTTTCATTGAAGATATGCAAGTCAAAAAAAATATATAGAAAAAACTAATAAAATAATATTTAACACAATAATCAAGATAATAAACAAAGTTCTTCTACAAAAACTTAAAACATGTTGATTATTTATAACAACTCTTCACTCTAATAATAACTTTATAAATATTACACTTTTTACTTATAATAACCTTCCATTCTGGATGCTCTGACTTCGAACTTAATTACATATTTACCACACATACAATCTAACGGAGTGAAAGCAGTAAATATTATTGATCAAAACCAGTAAAAACATTGTTAACCTTCACATCTAATTTCTCCTCCTCCTCCTCCTTGCCTCTTCATCTGTCCAACAATTGCATAAAATTGATTATGGTACCAAAATGGGAATAAAAATATTCCCTCTCATATCATCCTCCTGTCCAACCAATCAAGTGAAGATACATCATTACTTTATTTAATAATTTTTTTTTACCCCTCGTATTCAATGAGGTGATGACATGTTTTTCAGTGATTGGTGGACAGAAAGTGGACGATTTGGAGACGAGAGATTTTTATTCCAAAAAATGTTAGCGCTCGCGGCTAATCAAGGGGTGCTTTATTTTACCTTAGAGTATTCCTTGCTCTTTCGCCTCGAGACGCTTGTAGCCTTGAGCCGGTTCCGAGCAGGTTTATAGTACGATTTCTCGGCAGTTTTTGAGCTCAAAGAAACGGTATCGAAATGCATCGAGACTTCATTTGATCCGCAGCTTTCCTTCTCTTCCCCGGCTAGATCTGATAATACTCGCGATTTCACCACTAGTTTTTGATTCCCATTTAGTTGTTCGAATTGTTTGCTTATATCCCCGAAAGAGGTATCGTGTTGTCGGGTGGCCATCCATCTCTCGAGCCAACTCCAACTCATGTTCGCTTCCGAATCGTTCCCGGATCTCACACTCTGTTTCTTCTTTGAGCAGATCCTCAGCTATAGAAACAAGATCCATGACAAAATGAATTCAAGATTCATATAAAAACTCTACTTTTTCTTATTCAATTTGATATTTAGAAATGACTTATATATTGATAAAAGCCGAATGTGATCACCTGTTGCGAGAAAGCGTAGGCGAGTGCCCTTTCGCGTCTAGTAGACGCCTCTAGTCGATTCTGAATCCTCATTTTCGATATGTTGCTACTCACAGTACTATCATCCCAATCTTCCTGCTAAAAACAAAACAATAGATAATGTTTCTTATACATCATGTTCCTACATAAATATAGGTTTGCTGGTCTATGACTATTAGGTTCCTACAGATATACAGGTTTGATGGCCTATGTCTAGCAAATATTCCAATTAGGTTCCTATCATATATACAATTTGATGGTAGGTGTCTAGCATATGGAAAGCTGAAAAACATCCTGGTAACTCTTCATTTGGACGGTATGCATTTGTGCATACAAGTAATTTGTAACATGCACACGTGCATAAAAAACAAAAACAACTTAATTTACTTGTATGCTATACCGTCCAGATCAAGGGACAAGGGCTATCAGGGTGTTCCTCAATTTCCATTTTTTTAGGTTCCTCTATACATATATATATATTTGATGGGCCGGGTATAGCAGATGTGGGACTCCATCATGATTTATTTCTGTATTTGTACCTTTAGCTTCGACGCGTGTGATCTGGCGCCCTTGTGATGTTGCGTACGATTAGCGAAACCATCGCTACCCTCTTTGGCTTCGATCACCGAGTTTCCAGTTTGGACTTCTACTGATGTAGCTATAGACTCCTTACTTGAGGGAACAAGCTCTAGATCACCGCTATTCATCGATTCGATTCCCTTGTTTCGACACCTGATCTGAAAGTTTTCCAAAAGTTATAGACACATTTAGATATACAGATCAAGAAAACAGAAAGATTGGTTTTGTGAAATGACCAGAAAACTTCTAAATGCTGACTGAATGATCACTGCAGCATCATGTTTGGAGGCCAATTCGGTCTTTTCATCGGCTTCCGGAGTTTCATTCGAGTTAACCGAAATCGGTTGTGTGACAGTGGCCTCAGAACCCTCATCCTCAATCCCTGAACTAAAAACCGTAGCTTTCGAACTTCTAGCAGAACCGGAATAATCCTCGATTAAAACCGAATTCATGGCTGCTTTTGAGCTTCTTCGAGATGCCGAATCTTCTTCGGCTAAAACCGAATTGAATTCATCACCACAAAGATATGATCTGACAGAAGCCCATCTCTTTCTTTCAACTGCATTGCTTCTCATCACCTGATTCAATCAAATTGCAACAGTTAATTCATCAAGAAATTAAACCAAGATAAAACTACATGATCAGGAAAATCAAGATTCGAGATCGAAACACTCACATTGGTGTCGTGGGTGGTTCCGAAAGATCGATTCTTGGAGAAGACACTCCTGACTAGTTCTCCAGTAATACCCATCTCTATAATTGCTAGAATTCAATCAGGTTGTTTTAGTTATATCAGAAAAGAAAAGGGAAGAATAAAGACACCTCATATACTTGTTTCAGACAGAACAATTGCATATGGTCCACTTGTGTTTCATTTTTTTTTAACTTGTAAACAGTAAAATTGACTGGTTTTTCACCTCAAGACCAAAAAGATGATGGTAAAAATGTAGCACATTTTGAGTCAAAAGTGGAGTGTTGGAGTTAAAAAATTGCAAAAAAATAGGGTGATTAGGTAAGAGTTAGAGAACTTTAGAGCTGGAATTGAAGATGAGGGAGGGAAGTGATGAGTAAAGTAAGTAAAGGGTTGATAGAAATGATGAGGTAGCTTTCTTTTTTACACTTGTTTTTCTGATGATGCTTTTGAGCACATGGTTGGGTTTGCTTCCATAAAGGTTTTCTTGCTAGTAGGGTTATGTCTATTCTAGAATTTCTTTTTTTTGTTGGTACACTTTTAGTTTTCATTTTGTCTTCTCCACCTACAATACAATGGTGTTCATCGGTTGAAATCTAATGGATTTAAGTGAATTTGATCTGATCTAATTATTCAATGGATGTTGTATTTTGTCATTCAATCCAATTCAATTAACCTTGGACATCCGATCCAATCAAATCCAATAGATGATTTGATCGGATCAGTTCGGTAATCTATTGGAACAGATTGGTTTGATCCAATATTTTGAGCCAATTCTCAACCAATTAATTTACCATTCCAACTAGTTATTTATATATTTTCTTAATTTCTTAAAACTAAAAAATAAATAATATCGTAAGATGTTGATAATCATATATAGTTATTAAATGGATGGTAGTTGGATGATAATTGGATGACTATTGGATTGGATCGGTTCGGTTTTATTGGATTCTGGATTGTCATCCAAGAACCGGTCGATCCAAATTGGATGTTGAAATTTTGGATTCGATTCGATCAAATTATAATTCGATATATGATTATGATCGGTCGGCTGTAATTGAATCAATCGGTTTAAATTGGATCGGATGACTTTTTGCACACCCCTACATGTTGGGATGTGTATATAATAATTTATTTTACTTTTATTATTTTCAAAAAAATATCCAACTCCGTATTCAATCTGAAATTAGGGTCGGTCCATCTTTCTAGAGGTCATTTTACACCAGTACACTAGAACTATAGATCGACTAGACGAGTGATAAATAAAATAAAAGATAAAAATTGATACCATATATTATAATTAAAAAGTTTTACAAATTAAATAAAAAGATGTTTTAAAATGATAAAGTAACATATGAAATTCACCTGTAGAATTATTCTTTTAACATTTTACGGAAGTCGGAATCGAGAATCGCCAAACCAACCAATCTAAAACATTAAAGTTGAGCTAAAACATCAACATTGAACATGTATAAAAATGATAAAACATATATAATTGGGTCCCAAAATTTTTGATGGACCTGTCTCACATTTCACATTGGAACACCTTCTGACACGACCCTATCTGAAATTTGTTTTTCTAACTAATTAGAACAAAACCTTAATTCCGACTCAAAAGCGAGTTACAAATTACAACATGGTTTAGTAAATTTCTATACCTTAATTTCGAGTCAATTAGTTGGGAAATTTCAATTAATAAAGATCTTGTCCTGTACCGATGTTTAAGTAAAACTTTTTCTTTTAAATATGTGGGTGTATTGGGCTAGCTTGTCCACACCTCGACTAATTTTATGGGGCTATGAAGTTAATAGTCGGGCTAACCTGCATTGGCCATGAGATTGTATTTGGTACATGGGACTAGACTGAACATGACAAAAACAAAACTCATTGTCTTACGTTTGGCGCGATATGGAACAAGACAAAAACTCACCGTTCCATTTTGGCGCGACATGGGATAGGGACTTGGTGAGACAAGTTTTTTTTGTTTCACCAAAATAGGTGGAATAAGATGGGACAAAAATGAGATAAAACTGAAAAATTATCCATCTATTCTCATTTGATATAACCCTAATATGATATTTGGTTGCTGCGACCATCACCGACCACCTCCATAATCACCACCTCCACTGGCATCCGTTATCACTACCACTACCACCGCCACACCACCGACACCTTCATACCCACCACTATTGGCCGCCGCCACCGCCCATTGTTGTTAGCGCCACCACCACTGGTGGCTACCTACCACCGTCCATCACTACCTCTATCTCTTCCACATCGGCCACCACCACCTCTACCTCCTCCAAAATAAGTGGAACAAAAATCACAAGGATGAGATAGAAACTAAAAAATTACTAATTTATTCTAATTTAATATAGCCCTAATATGGTATTTGCTTAAATGGTCACTACCGCCCATCACCACCATCACCCATCACCTCTGCCTCCGCTGCCACCAGTGGCCATCGCCTATCACCTCCACCTCCACTACAACAACTTTTCCCATCACCTTTACAACCACCATCCCCCATCACCACCACCACCACCACCCTCAACTACCATTACCACCCATCTCTACCTCCACCCTATCGGCCACAACCACCTCCTTCGACCGCCATTACATCCACCATTGTCGCTGCAATAGCCTTCACCGCCTCCTCTGCCAATTCATAAGGATCTAAACCGAATAAAATAGACGTTCCGTTTGTGCGAATATGTTTTTTTCGAGCTAACATAAATTATATCAAATTCAAGTTTGGTAATATTATATATGTATGTATTTATGTATATGAAAATTGTATAAAAACGTTTATAAATTAAATTACTATTTAAATATTTACTTGATTTTTGTCACATATAACTATTATATTTGAATAACAACTTATCTTGTCAAGCCTTTCCCTGTCCAGCCTTGCCCCCTTGTCCTATATGTTCAATTCAATCATGTATGCGTACCAAATGCTACATGAGGGAATTTGAACCACTGATTAATTAAGACAAACTCAAAGTCTGATCACTTGAGCCACTTGAAGTTATGTCTAAGGGTCGTTTATCAAACGGATACCCGGGTAAGTGTTTACCAAATCACATTGCCTTATCAGATGAATATGATAAGGCCCAAGAATTTTAACCGGTAAGAGCTAAGACAAGAACTAAGAGTCTTACCCGGTAAGTGATGACGAAGACTTTTACCACAGTTAGCGCTTAAATTTGTTGCATAATACGATACCGTTTCGATAGACTAGAATCTTACCTGTTAAGTAAGTGATATGTTGGATTTTATCGGTAAACGCTTGTCCGGATAACCGTTTGGTAAACGGCCCCTAAGTAAAAACTTCCTTCCATATTTATACTACTTTAAACAAAATTATTTTGATTCAACCAGACCGAGTGAAAAATGAAAAACGTCCTGCCACAATTGAGTAGGCCAGAGGCCAGAGAGGCCAGAAAGACAGATCCGCACATTATAAATCATTTGAGACAAAGTCTTAAAAAGCCATTTTTTATTGATACATAATACTTGAAATTCAAGATTACAAGTAAATAGTGCATGAGTACAACTTTTTAAAGTTGTATGTTTAAATTCATATAACTAACTGATAGACATAATAAAAAAATGATAGACATCTCGTTGTAAATATAAATAATCTAAAATATATTTAGGATAATCATTAAGTTCTAATGGAATACTTAATTATTATCTTTATGAAAAACATTACATTATTAGACCTAAAATATATTATATCGTTATTAAGCCTAAATTAAATTATAATAAAAAAATGAATTAACCAAACTATACAAACAAAAGAGAACTTTTAAATTGTTAATTTGATAATAGTTTTAGAAAATTCCGCTATTCTAAAAAATTTGAAAATAATATCGATATTTTCTTTAAAAAATTTCTGGGGTCTTCAAATTTATATTTATTCAAACATAAAAACGTTATTGATTTACCAAAGTCACACAAAATTGTATTATAAGATTGACAAAAAAAAAAGAATAAAATAAATATTAAACTGAGATGTATCGCAGTGTAAATAATAAACACATTCGTGAAATACCAATAAACATGTAATGTTTCTCAGATTTTATAGTTTCTTGAACTACTTTTAAAATATCGAAATCATTTTATGCAACTCTTACTTGATTTGGGTGAATTTGCCACATCTATCTCCGTAAATACTCAAAAGATAAAAGATTTATAGACATTTCTACTATTTGTATGTATCCGATGAAATCATTTCCAAGAAAAGTCCAATATTACAGATCTTGAAATTAGGGGTGTTTATGGTCTGATTTGGATTGTTTGGTATCAAATAACCAAATCGGTCAGACTGGACCACAAAAAGACAGTCTGGTTTGACCGGTTTAGACATATTATGAGCTATAAACTAAAAAAACATAACGTCTATATCCAAAATAAAACTTCTACCAATATAACATTATTAAAAAAAAATAGTATAGAGAATTATAAAAGAAACGTTTATCTCTAAAATTAATAAAACATTGCGCAAGTTGAAAAAAAGTTAAAAAATTCACCAATATTAGTTGGAATTTTAAACAAACATTGAGCAAGTTGAAGGACAATTTGGAATTTTGGATTAGATTTTTGATGAATTTCGAAATTTTGCTAATTTAGAGAACACGGTCAATTGAGAAATGAAAACTAAAAACTAAAAACATAATGTCTTAGACGAACTTTTTTTAATTGGGTCATAAAAGTTGAGCCTACAACATAAAATTATATATAACTAATACATGTATATTTTTGGCGGTCGGTTCAGTACAGACCGCTCAAAAAAACGTTTAGACCGTAGACCGGATCGAACCGAACCGAACGGTTTGAATAGACCGGACCGCCAAACCTCTTATGTAACATCCCAGGCCAACCGTACCAGATATTGTCCGCTTTGTCCACACACCCGGACTCACGGTTTTAAAACGCGTCTGGTAGAGGAGGTATCCAATCAATTATAAGGCAACTTTCGTTCCCCTCCCCAACAAATGTGGGATCTTACAATCCACCCCCCTTGGGAGCCCAGCGTCCTCGCTGGCACACTAGTCCGGCTCCCGGCTCTGATACCAACAATAACAACCCAACCAGACAGCAAGATAGTAAATAAATCATAATAATATTTCATGCCAAAGCGGCCCCAAGCGTACAATTTAAATCAAGGTTTGCAACGACAACCTATACACAACTGAGATAAAATAAGTCTAAACTAAGGTGACGGTTTTCTATGCACTCCCGCTACACCTTCTCTTTACCCTTATCGGCTCATCCTAGATCACGCCTGCCTGAAAATGTTTTTAAAATTTGAAAGAGCGAGGGTTAAATCGAAGGTCTAGTGAGTCCCCTCAAAAGATTTAGCAACAATATAAACATCAACTTTAAAATAAACAGAATTATAAACATCACATAAGTAATTCACACTACCGACCAACATTACCGTCAGAGACGGTGTGTCTAACTCGCACTGCCTTAATTTTGGGACACACCCCCAATGGCACAAACGGGCCACACTCCCCGGTACGAGCAGACGGGGCACACTCCCCGACATAAGTCACAACTTCCACCAATAATGTATGCATACATTTTTAATACCAACAATTTATAAACACACTTAAATAATTTTATCATAATCATGCCAACGTAATAAATCAAAGTTTTAATTTAAACTTTAATAAGCTTTCATTAATAAAATCTTTAGTTCAGAAAAACTCACATGGTGTCCTTCGCTTAAATCTTTGCGTCTGCTTTTACGGTCCGACACGAATCCTATAAGAAAAGACATAGACCGATAAACTCCTGATACCCTCTAATTTAATACGGAACTGACCTTAACACACTATAGTTCCTGAATGGTTGGATTAATTTAATGACCGCTAATCTCGGCTCTTAGGGTAATTAATACTAGGCTCACCTCAATGGTCAACGATAAACCATAAGAAATTTGATCCACTACAATTTTACTACCAACTAACAATGAAACGCTATCTGACCTACCCCTTACTGTCGAAGCCTACTACAAACAAGTACGAACAACCAAGCCATGGGCTACGGACCAAACATAAATCACCCGGGGTTTCGGTCCTACGACCGGGGCGTGATCGGAAGTGGTCGCCCGGTACATTGTTCCTCGACCGGGGCCTGACCAAAGGTGGTCGCCCGGTACCTTGTTCTTCGACCGGGGCCTGACCAAAGGTGGTCGCCCGATATCTACTTCTCGACCGATATCTACTTCTCAACCGAGGCCAGACCTAAAGTGGTCGCCCAGTATCTACTATTCAACACCTACAGCGGCGACTACCGTTGAGCAAAATCGACCAAGGTCGATTGGGTAAATCGAATCAAAGGTCATCGACTTCCTTACAAAGATTCGAAACAGGTACAATTTCTTATAACAAAGCAAGTGACTCACTCTAAACAAGAATGAATCCAAATACCTAAATAGACTATTGTTTCAAAAAACCTCAACCAACTGGTCAGAAATTTCCTAAATCCTTACCCAAAACCGACTAATGAACACAAAACTCTCATACCAAGAAAACGAGGGGAAGAATAACATTACCTCAAAGAAGAATCCGATTGCCACTTGAAGAATGGAGTTCCCTCCCTTGATCTTCCCAAACGCCTATTAGAAATGCTCTCCTTCCTTGCCAAGAACTATCAACCGCCAACAAAATGAGTATGAGACAAAATTAGGGTAAAAAAAAAAATCCCTTTTTCCACTTAATTTACCTCTTGACCCTCTTCACTTTAGTTCCTAACCACCTCTACCCAACCTTCTTACTAAATCCAAAAACAGGCAGGCACGATCATTACAATATCCCTCCCTCAAAAGAATTCCGTCCACAGAATTCCTTCGCTAAACAAACTGGGATATTGGGACCTCATGCCTGCCTCCACTTCCCACGTGGCTTCCTGTCCCTTGTGGATTTTTCACTGTACCTTTACCAAACGGACTTCCTTGTTCCTTAATTTCTTTACCTTGCGGTCTAAAATGGCCATTGGCTCCTCTATGTAATCTAGCTTTTCATCCACACGAATATCATCCAATGGCACAACCACGTCGGTCTCTGACAAACACTTCTTCAGGTTTGACACGTGAGGAGTGGGGTGGATCCCACGCAGATCCTCGAGTAATTCTAGTTTGTATGCTACTCTCCAACTCACTCGATGACCGCGGATGGCCCAACGAACCTTGATCTTAACTTCCCTTTCTTCCCGAAATGGATCATACTCCTCCGAGGTAGGACTAGTAACTTTACCTTGTCCACATTTGAGACTCATGCCTCATACTTTTCAATTTAGCCAACTTAGTTCCACTCAATTGCTCCAACCATTTTGATCAAATACATAGTCGTACGTAACCATCAGATTTACCCCTCAATTAACTACAACTCTCTTAAAGAAAAGATTTTACCGGAGTTAACACCACGACAACATGCCTCACCGACTAAAGTAACCACCCAAATTGCCAACATAACATATATAGTCCTCCTTAAACATCACCATGAACTCACAATCATGAGTTTCTTTATCCGACAACCCGCCATAGCAAAGTAACCTGTCCTAATACGACATTCGGCTAGCGTAGAAGTACTTTCTTTCCCGAACCACACTGATCACAACTCATCGGTGCTACCCAACTCATACACACCAACATACATCGCCCCAACGTCATCACCCCAACTGCTTACGGAATGGAAGAAAACTTCCTCAATCCAAGACCTCCGTAGTCCACCAGCTTCAACTGGTCGATTGATGTGATGCATATTTCAATTTCTCATTGCATCCACAATCTTCCAACCATATGTACCATAAAACCAAGCTTCACTTGCTCAATACGGAGTGACTATGCTTCCACGAACTGTTCCAATTAGCTTAGCATTTGACGACCGACTCATTTGGAATCGTTTTCCACCCAATCTCTGGTCTGCCATTATGGTCCTTCACTCTGAGCACTACGTCCAACCACCTCTTCCTTTCCTTCTAGAAGACTTCAAACCTACTTCTAAAGGCCAATTCACTGATTAGCGGTGCAAGCTTTAGACCATCCGCACGATTTAGATTGCTTAACATTCAACTGCAACGTGTGCCATAATCTCTTTCTCACCCCCTTCGCTAGGGATTCATAAACTTACTAACGGCGAAGTCTGAAAACATAATTCCACACTTTTGTATTTAAACATACCATTTCCACTTCCTCCTACTAGTGTAGGACATTACTCGTTCCATTCTCTGATCGACCAATTGCGTTGAAAGTACCTTTATACTACGGCGTTAACCAACGATTCCTCACAATTATCATTCGAAATACTCAACCAGGCTTTCCCAAAGCAATACATAATGCTTGAATACACTGCGCATTTCTCGCTTTCCCAAAAGGGTTGTTTCATTCGCTAACATTCCTTTATCCCCAAAGGTGACTTCGAGATCCCCACGGATTAACATAACTACTACCATAACCTCAAGAACTAATACGTTCGATCTTTCCAACAATATCTTGGTGGAATAAGCTATATCCGCCCATAACCTGACGCAACACAAGAACACCAAGTTCCCCTTTTAGATAGCCGCTAACTGCCATTCGAAACATTATCCTCAACTTAGTAATACCCCGATACCAACCAAACGCCCATTCATTCAACTACACACTCACCATTTTTGGACAGTTTACCAAAATCCTCAGGCGAGTATTTCTACCTACGCTCATTCTAGTTCACAACTCGAATCCACTACTTATCCTCAAGAAGTCTTTACATACCAAGGACTTGTACGTCTACCTTGGCATAAATATCATTGACTCATACACATATCCCCATCAACAAACTTGCCCCTTATAAATCTCTCTCCAGAAATCTCCAGACAAAGACATTCATCCTATAACAAAAACACTTGCCGACCACCACCCTTAAAGAAGTTCCTTCCTACCATAATGAATTGCACACCCACTGATGTCATGAAAATCACCAACTCATCGATGCAACCACCACCCTACCACCCTATCACAGCACACCCAAAATCTCCACAACTAACTTGCCCACACACATTTACCTCCATTTTCATACGGATCATAACACCAATATCTGAATTCAAGGCATTTCACGACTTGGTCTTCCTCGAGTATGAATAAAACGCAAAACTATAATCCTCCAAATTACTCAGCCATGTATTGCTCCTTGCCAGCTCAATCGCGATCTGCTAGAAACAAATTCTGGCAGCCTGAAAGATTAAGCGTACTACCCCGAAGATTTAAACGCTCGAAACGCGACCCCTCCAGTTGAGCTAAATAACTTCCCTCCTACACAAACTAACAAAACCTCTTCGAAGATCACCTAACCGAAAGGTAATCATCCAATTCCGAAGTACTCACACCAGGTGGTCCAGCATCACACCATAAAACCCAACGAACCCATCCATGGCTACTTCTTCATTTTCAGCGTCCCGTCATTGACCTCGAAAATGGTCGCTGGCTTCAATATCGATAGTCGACATGGTGATACTTCAACCACATCTCCGACCAACCAGGATTCCCAATGGGACCTACCTCTCCCAATCCAACAACTTACTAATATAAGAGCATCATAACGACTTCGAATTCCACCCTGGGCACAAACATCTACCGACATCCCCAACTTATGCCACTGAACAAGCGAGTACGCCATAAAAACATCCTTAACGTCGAAGGTCAAGGCCTCCAATAACCACCTCCCGCTATTTGGCACATTTTTTTAACAGGAACGCCAAAGTCAATAATTGACTACCCTCTGATCAAGCATCACACTTCCACTCTCAAAACTATCATCATTCTTAATTGCATCATTTCCCCACGACCTAGAGAGTTCATAGCCTTCATGCGTGACACACCAGAATTTTAATTCTTGACACTTTTGAAAATTTAGAAGGGAATACATTATGAAACAAACTTGAGTGTACACTACACAACACCGACTAGCCATGCACAACGATTTCAAGAATTGTTCAACCCCAACTCCACGACCAAATACTCTTCACCACACCCCAATATCGGTGTTGGCACAATTGAAATTATTTTCGATGAACTTTACCCACCAGATTTATAAAATACCTGAAAATTGCTTATACTGAGCGTGTCAAACGACTCTCACCCTCATTGATATGACAACACATGCTTGTACCAAAATCACTTATAAAATCATGTGGTCAAATGTTGTTTTGATTTTCATAATAAAGTTAACTCATTTTCAAAGAGATATGAAATAATTCTCCCACACCAAAAATTGAAATTTTATCATTCAACGCAATAAATTTGTCTGTTCAATACCAATACACGTTTGCACGCGTCAACACGTTTTCAAAATAAATACATCGTAAGGCACACACACACCAAAAATATCTGATATGAATGATATGAAAAGGCTTCAGCAAATTGTTTGAAACACAGTGCATGGGACTCAATGACATTGAAGGTTATTTACTCTAACAAGGTCAACTGTTTACCCTCACTATGATTTATCCCAGACTCCCTACTTCCGACCAACCATCCGGGTTCCTCTCCTATGATACAACCTCCGGCACCAACGCTTCCCAACATCCTTGAATGTCCAATTACCAGTTACCATCGCAACTAAAATTTCGCAAGTCGCGCATCCTCACTTTGACCTCAAACAAACTTACCAACCATAGCTCAATCCCATATGATCCTCACTACATTTTATCGGTCAACACTGATATCATCTCCCAACCGCCCTTCAATTAGCTACAGCTCCAAAAGCCTCCTTTCTATCCTTCGATTCTTGGATTAACACTCTCCTGCTTCCCACCAATCGCCATAACAATCTACCAAACCGAAGACTCCCATGAAGCGGAAAACTCATCTCCCCTCATATTATATTCCTTATGGACCCATGAGATCCTTTCCCAACGAAGTATTTACATCCCGCACGATTTTCTTCCCAAACGACATTCACCTTACAACCACAAGCGAATTCACATAACACGCCAGACCAACACTATCAATTCATAGATAGGACTCTCTACCCTAAACCACACTCAACAATAGCAAACGAGTATGCCCATGCACCTGTAAATTCATAATGGCATTGGCCAGATGCAATTATGAACTTACCTTACATGAGAGTACTCACTATTGTTATCACGCCTCTCAATGATCAAGGTCTTCCTTAAAGGCTTCCTAAATCTCAGTTGTGTTCCCTACTCCACAGTTTAAGTTTAGGCCCATCCGGTCACCTAAATCGCTTAAACTATGACTCTGATACCATCTGTAACATCCCAGGCCAACCGTACCTGATATTGTCCGCTTTGTCCACACACCCGGACTCACGGTTTTAAAACACGTCTGGTAGAGGAGGTATCCAGTCCCTTATAAGGCAACTTTCGTTCCCCTCCCCAACCAATGTGGGATCTTACAACTTAAACCGCAAAAAACGATCCGATTTAACTTGGTTCGACTGGTTTGATCAGTCAAACAGATTTTTTGAACACCCATATCTAAAACTACAGTTACCTAACAAGATGAAAATAAAGTTACAAGCCGGGCCATCTTCTTGACCCGATTTCTAACCAAATTGAAACCTCTTCCAAAACTCGATTTCAATCATTTTTACCATTGAAATCTACATACAACACAAAAATTTGAGTTTATAGCAATCTTTTAGATAGCTAATCACTCTCAAATCGATTCCAATTGGGATTTTTACTATATTTGACTGTCGATCACCACCATACACCATCATTCATGGGCGGAGTTAGCACTGCTCACCCTGAGATTTTTATTTTCAAAATTTTTATATGACCTATAATCTAATAAGTATTATTTCTATTTAAAGGCAACTATCAACATTTTTAGACTCAGGCCCAAAACTAAATGCCCATAATACAAGTGTTTCACACTTTCACCTCTCATGTATTCACCTCTCTCTCTCTCTCTCTCTCGCATATATATATATATATATATATATATATATATATATATATATAGGGGAGAGATCAATTGGAAACCAATATTATATTGGAAACTTTGGAAACCGAAATTAACCAATCACAGAATTTTCTTTTTTTATTTTTATTTTTAATTGATAAGGTTATTTTAGTCTTTTACATAATTTCATAATATATATGGTAAGTGTTATTATTATTATAATATTAATTATTTAATTTTAATGTATTTTATATATGGTAATATTGATGTTTTATTAATTGAATTAACTTAAGCATGAAACATTTTTTTAAATAAATGCAAATTGATTCATACAACAGGTATCTCAAATTATCACAAATTATATATTTTGTGATCACAAAAAGATGGAATACAAAGTAAATTAACTGTTTTATCAGGTGAACTAAACTGTTTCATGGTAATCACATCAACAACATTGTTTCATGATTACCATACAGATTCATCACATTTACCTGATTCCTGTTTCATGTTTATTTTATCATATCTCATGGTTACTGTTTCATGCCACATTCATCATATTCATGTTTCTTTGGAGCAACGAAACTGATGATAATTTCACATATTCACCCCACAGATTCATTGTAATTTCAAAACAGCAGCAAACATTTAATTTCATTGTAATTTTCACCACAACCATGTTATTCATATGTTTCAAGTAAACTGTTTCGTGTTTGCTGTTTATTTCATGGATTTCACAGGTTCATCACACAACAGCAGCACACCAAATAAAATAAATTTTTCATTGATTAAACAGATGACTCAATTAGTAAAAGCAGTGACACTAAATTTTCCGTGCATGTATTTGTAAATAAAAATAACATTGTATAAGATTAGATAACACGTACCTCCCTTTCATGTTCCAAGTCGTCAAGACCCTTTTCAACGGAATCACCATGCAACAGTGTGAATTCACTGTTGTTAATCGCTTGATCTTGCGTTCTTTCAAGCAAGGGTGCACTTCCTAAGCCTCCATTTTCAATCTCTGCTATCTCTCGTTTCTTCAGCCACTCTACGTTCCATGCCAGGTGTAACACCCGGTTTTTCGTAAAACAAATTCCGTCCTTCGTTGATGATCTCTTCACCCTCCATCCATCTTTTTGAGTGGAAAATGTTGTGCTTTTGAACCTTGAGTCGACCCATGCGAGAATCGCAAGTTTTCAGCCATTTTAGGCTTCGGTACAGGTCGCGCGATAGTGACTCGCGATAGTGACAATTGTCACTATCGCGTGGCACAATCGCCGAAGGACCACGAACTCGCGGTACAATCCGCACGATAGTGACATTGTCACTATCGCGTGGCACAATCGCCCGCGGCCACTGGTCTGCTAAATGTCCGATTTTTCACCATTCTCTCTCATTTCTCATTTCTATCTTCTTCCTTTCTCTCTCAAAACCCCAAAACCGAACCCTAACCCATTTTGGGGGTTTTTCCCTCCCCAAACCACAAGATGCTTCATCATCTAGCTTGTGGGATCTTGAACCACGAAACCACCATCTTCATCTTCCTCATCAAGTTCGTGTTGGGAGCTCGAGTTGAAGTGTTGGATTGGGTGTCCTCGGAGAGTTTCATCATCTTTAATGGTAAGTTTCCTTGCAATTAGTTATGAATGCTCCATTGATGGTTTCTTAGTTGTTAACCCAGTTTAATCTAGTTGATAATTAACACACAAACACAATATAGATCAAGAGATATAAATATTAGAATAACATACCAATCCCTTGAATATTCAATGAAAACCTTGTGTGTTCTTGATACCTTGAATACAGAGAATATGGCTAACTTACTATTATGATAATTGTGATTATTGGTGGTTAACCCTAAAACTGAAATAAACAAAACATTAAATACCTAAGCCTAATTGGCCTAATGGGCTTGGGCCCAACAACTAATAACTATTAGCTTATTACAAAATAAACCCTCTAACTAACTTTAACACAATTGCAGTTTAAACCCTTTAACTTTAACTTTAATCTTGAATACAATTTATGATCTAACAATCTCCCCCTTTGGATTCAAGATTAAAAAAAATTTGGCAATTGTCTTCGGGTCTTCACTTTTCTTGAAAACTTCAGAAACAATCTTCATCTTTATCGTTGAAACTTTGAAGTCTTCTGCAACCTTTATTTCAAACTTCTTGAAATCTTCTTTTTATTCTCCTTCTTTGATTATTCTCCCTTTTTGTATATTCTCCCCCTTTTGATGAGTGGTGAGAATCATCATCATCAAAACTTTGCAAAACAATCTCTCCCTTTGAATATGGTCATCAATTTAGCACTGTCTTCATGTAACAAGCCCTGTGTGAAATAAGAGCAGTCTTTCCAAATGGAGAAAGTAATTATTGCAATCTTTTCAGATTCAAATAATAAAAATGTGGTAACCCTGAATCAACAAATGACTCAGTTAAAATGCCTGTCAGTAACACAAAGTTACTGAGTAACACGAAGTTACTATATAAGGAGCGGGTTTTGATGTTGGCTCCCTAGGTCTTCCATTCAATCATCGAATAACACATGGTTATCTATGAACGTTATGACAAAAAACAAATTTTTGTGTGCTCGTGCATGTGTATGAAAGAATTAAGCACCGATGATTGCTTTTTAATGTAGGCTCAAAGTATGTAAACTTGTTGAGACAACAACAAATTATACAAAGACTCAATGTGCATGAGAAAGGGTTCGAAGGTGGGGCAACTTTCCTTCTTTTTCAATTAGTATCTTCCAAATGAAGAACCAATAGCGTATATGTTGGTTCCCCAGAAAATGTGAAACATTCTCTTGATGAGAAAAGAATGAGTAGTTGGTGGGGTTGTATGCAAGATATGGCATAGGCTAGGTGCCTTTTTCAATGATGGTCACCAAAGAATGTAAACCAATCAGATTATGTGGCTGCCCGGCTCAGAAAGAAGTTTGGTGCAGAGTCTGATATTCTTTTACTCTGTTCTCTCACCCTCTTTCTTTTAAAGCTTACGTCTAACCAATATCTCTTTTTCATTTTACCTTGTCACACACCACTCTCAATCTTTTGACCCCTCTCCCCTCAATCACTCAGGGAATACTTCCTGGGTAGGAAACACTGGTTAACGTGAATCCATGGAAGTTCTGTTAAGTTCTCACACTGAATCCCATGTATTTTCCTAAACGAACATACTGTTCAACAAGCTTTTGTACATGAAAGTACAAAGGAATACAGTTACATGAAGAATAAAATATGGAGAAGTCAAAACATTCGGTGTTTGACAATACGATTCTCCCCCTCAAACTAAAAAGAGTTAGACAATTTAAGCTCTGAAAGAGTTTTTCAATTTAGCTTATAGACGATTAAGCTCTTTTGCTATTAAGCTCCCCCTCTACTGAAGTTTTTTTTAGAACATAAAATAGAATAATAAAGCACTGAAGTGCGGGTTCTAATCCGATGTGATTAGAAGCCATAGTCACTTGAACATACCTGCATATAGAAGAAAATATGGTAATCATTTGTGAAAATGATTCCTTTATTGTTAGCAACAGTTGTAGAATAAAACACACGATTAAAACGTAGAATACTCCCCCTAGAATCGTGAGTAAGGTCTAAGACATGTTCAACATACCAAGTTTGCTGATAAGAAATTGGAACCTCTTTTCATCCAACGGCTTGGTGAAAAGATCAGCTAACTGGAAGTCGGTTTGAACAAAGTGCATTTCAATGTCACCTTTTTCTACATGATCCTTGATGAAGTTATAGCGTACATCTATATGCTTGGTCTTCGAATGCTGTACCGGGTTAGCAGTTATGGCGATTGCTCTCTTGGAATCACAATAAATAGGAACACGCTTGTAGTTGTATCCAAAGTCCCTTAACTGTGTCGTCATCCAGAGGACTTGAGAACAGCAGCTAGCAGCAGCTACATATTCAACCTCGACAGTGGATGTTGAAACACATCTTTGTTTCTTTGAGGTCCAACTAACAAGTTTGTCACCTATAAATTGACATGATCCAGAGGTGCTTTTCCGGTCTAGCTTACATCCTGATAACTCTCATTTTGAGAGTTATTTATTACTCTTTTTTATAAGATTTTATATCACTTTTATACCCACTTTGCTCCTATTCTTTTCATTTGGTCTAAAAATGTGATAAAGAGGTGATGAATTATCAAAAGTTTATTTTTTTTTGGAAAAACTGCACTTTTGTGGCCAACTGTGGGCAGGTACTCTACCCACTGTGGGCATCGACGAACCACTTGAAGAAACTGTTAGACGATGCGTTTATCTGGACGATAAGGAGCAGATTAAAATATATTTGTTGGAGCATGCTTGTCTGCAGAAATCTATGGAAATCTTTTAGGCATGGGTTGTAAAGAGAAGGGGGTCTTGCCCCTTGTGTTTTTGAAGAAAGAATCCCTTGGGTCTTATGTTTTGGAGGCTATATAAAGAAGAAGGACTTGCATTTATTTCATCAACTTATCAACCACCATCAATCACAAGACATTCACTTCTCTAGCTTTAGTTATCTTCAAGTAACTTGTTAACTTGAAGGTTGTAGCTTTAAATTCTAGTCCTTTACATTTCTAGTCTTTTACATTTCTAGTCATTTACTTTCCTAGCACTTTACATTTCTAGTCATTTACTTTCCCTTGTAATTTAATTTCCGTAATTTACATTTATGCAAGTAGTTCTTAATTATTTCTCTTATTTCATTATGTCTTTCTTTTTAGTCATGAGCTAAGCACCTTAGTAGGTGTGGGTGTGAGTGAACTTGAGACTAGTAGGATACACTTGGGTGTGTCCATAATTACTTGTTCTTGCGTTTGGTCACTTGAGTCGGGACATAACTCAATGCGGATAAGCCGATCACTTTGAAGTGTTAATATTAGATCTTAGACCTCGAGAGGGGCGGATCCGAAATACGACTTAAGTGATGCACAAAGATTTGAGAAAGTCTTTGATAACCACGTAGAGATGCAGGTTTTGTATGATTTACTAAGGTTCAAACGTCGGTCGGAATTTATATCACAAAGAGATTTGGGTATAAATCCCCATACCGGTAGAACTAGACGCTTAGAGTCAAACTTAGATAAATCGGCAAACTCAAGTACAATAATTATGGGCACTTTATAAGCACTTTTGGGCATAATTTATAAAAATTCGTTTTCGAGAGATCGGGATTTTTATACATAATTCTATGCACTTAAGCGTCTAACCATTTGGTAACTACAATTATCTCAAGGAAACTTACACCCATACCCATTCCTTAACTCATTGTAAAATTTCTTAGTTATTTTCGATATTTCACCAACAAAACAACAAATTTTTCTCACAATCGAAGCGTGTGCAAGAAGTTCATGAAACTCTCTGATTCTCAGTAGTCCAGTCCTTGTGGAAACGATATTTGGTATGCTTACCATTTTATTACTTATAGCGATCATAGTTGAGGTGTATACTTGCGCCCCCACTGTGGGACCACTGTGGCCACTGTGTGGAACTATAAGGTTTTCCGCTATCAAGTTTTTGGCGCCGTTGCCGGGGACCGGCGCGATTTTACATCCTGAGATATTTACTTTCATTTGAGCCTGTGTCACTCGTTTTAAAGCATCTTTTCCGTGTTGTATGCCACGGCTACAACACGGTGAACTTTTACCTCTTGATCCTGAAATTGAAAGAACCGTAAAAAGACGTAGAAGTGGTAGAGGAAATAGGCAAAACCCACCTTTAAATCAAACCGTGGCTAACGGAGGTCCGCCACCACCTCCGCGTTCGCCTCCGGTTGTCGAGACCACTGTTAAAACTGCCAATGAGAAGGCATTTTGGCCAATAAAAAAATTGATTTAAGGGTGGGTTTAGCCTGAAAGAAAAGGAAATTTCAATTGAATGCATTAGAGGAACTAAGGCATCAAGCCTACGAAAATGCCAAGATTTATAATGAAAAAAAAAACGAAGATTTGGCATGACCGTTGGATCAACCAAAGGATTTTCGAGAAAAATCAAGAAGTGCTCCTCTTTAATTCTCGATTGAAGTTATTTCCTAGAAACTTAAAATCACGATGGTCGGGACCTTTTACCATCATGGACGTGGGACAATTTGGAACGATTGATTTATTAAACCCACATGACGAAAGCATTTTCAGAGTTAATGGGCATCGGGATAAGCACTTAGTTCCTACCGAAGTGCCCGGGCCCACTAACTCTGAAGAGTGAAAGAAGACGAGTTTCATTGTAAATATTGTATATATTTTATCTAAGTTTCTTTTTAATTTTGCATTGTAGGAAAATTCTGCAGTTCTTGCCACTGTGGGCTCTATGTGCCCACGAAAAATTCAAAATTTTAGATAGGCATAGGTCTGGAAGTCATAATGGTTCTTTATAAAACTATGATTTCTTTGGAGATGGGAGACTAATGTGGTTTTACTTTTTGCGTGTGGAAATTAAACAAATCAAAAGTAACGGAGAGTTAGTACATGGAGAAGTGTAAAATGATTTTTTTATAAAAAGGTTGTACTAAAAGTTGGATAACCCCTTTACCCAACATATTTTTTTTACAATTCTACCTTTGGGATATATTCACTAACCAGGTAAAAAAGAGGGTTTTGTTGGTGGTTTTTGAATAGGTAGTTTTTCAAAAGAGTTGATGGTTTTTCAAAAAGGGTTGGTGGTTTTTAAAAAAGAGGTGGTCTTTTTCTTTTTTTTTTTGTTTAAGGAGTTATTCAAATAACTCTCTTTTAGACTACCTATTCATCTTCTTCTCCATTAGACACTCCCATGGCAAGGCAAAATCACTTGATCTCTCGTCCTCAACATCCACCTCGCCGATCTAGTCGCCATCAGTCAAACATCGTCGCTTCGCCGGAAAATCCGACGGTCGACAACATCATCACCACCGCTGGGCCACCACCGGTGGCCACTAAAACGCCGATGCACAGCACCGCCTCTTCCACTATGGTCACCACCGACGATGCTCTGACGCCCTCTTCTCCGGTATATGTACGCACCATTATTGAAAGCCATAAAGTCATAACCCGGGTAACATCTCCTCCTCTAATCTCCCCTCCTACATCCACATCTTTACCTTTCATCTCCCTCACAAACCCATCAATGGTTCCTCCAACCATTTCCACCGCCGATTTTCACCACCATGTCCAACACCATCGCTCCAACCCAAAAACCCCTTTCGGTCATTTACCCATTCCATCACTGATAACTCTCGATTTTGAGAGTTATTTATCACTCTTTCTCTAGGATTTTGTATCGTTTTTATACCCACTTTGCTACTATTCTTTTCATTTGGTCTAAAAATGTGATAAAGAGGTGATGAATTATCAAAAGTTTATTTTTTTGGAAAAACTGCACTTTTGTGGCCAACTGTGGGCAGGACTCTACCCACTGAGGGCGTCGATGAACCACTTGAAGAAACTGCTGGACGCTGCGTTTATCCGGACGATAAGGAGCAGATTAAAATATATTTGTTGGAGCATGCTTGTCTGATCTTTGAGGCATGGGTTGAAAAGAGAGGTGGGTCTTGCCCCTTGTGTTTTTGAAGGAAGAGTCCTTTGGGTTTTATGTTTTATGGAGGCTATATAAAGAGGAAGGACTTTCATTTATTTCATCAACTCATCAACCTTTCATCCATCACAAGAAAGTCACCAACAAATTCTTAAACTCTAGTTCATCTTCAAGTTACTTGTTAACTTGAAGATTGTAATTTTACTTTCTAGTCCTTTACTTTCTAGCATTTTACTTTCTAGTACTTTACTTTCCTAGCAATTTACATTTCTAGTCATTTACTTTCCCTTGTAATTTAATTTCTGTAATTTACATTTATGCAAGTAGTTCTTAATTATTTCTCTTCTTTTATTATTTCTTTCTTTTTAGTCATGAGCTAAGCACCTTATTGGGTGTGGGTGTGAGTAAACTTGAGACTAGTAGGATACACTTGGGTGTGTCCATAATTACTTGTTCTTGAGTTTGGTCACTTGAGTCGGGACATAACTCAATGCGGATAAGCCGATCACTTTGAAGTGTTAATATTAGATCTTAGACCTCGAGAGGGGCGGATCCGAAATACGGCTTAAGTGATGCACAAAGATTTGAGAAAGTCTTTGATAACCAGGCAGAGATGCGGGTTTTGTATGATTTACTAAGGTTCAAACGTCGGTCGGGATTTATATCACAAAGAGATTTTGGTATAAATCCCCATACCGGTAGGACTTGACGCTTAGATTCAAACTTAGATAAATCGGAAAAACTCAAGTATAATAATTATGGGCACTTTATAGTACTTTTGGGCATAATTTATAAAAATTCGTTTTCGAGAGATCGGGATTTTTATACATGGCTCTATGCACTTAAGCGCCTAACCATCTGGTAACTACAATTATCTCAAGGAAACTTACACCCATACCCAATCCTTAACTCATTGTTAAATTTCTTAATTATTTTAGATATTTCGCCAACAAAACGACAAATTTTTCTCACAACCAAAGCGTGTGCAAGAAGTTCATGAAACTCTCTGATTCTCAGTAGTCCAGTCCCTGTGGAAACGATATTCGGTATACTTACCATTTTATTACTTATAGCGATCATAGTTGAGGTGTATACTTGCGCCCCCACTGTGGGAACACTGTGGCCACTTGTGGAACTATACGGTTTTCCGCTATCAAGTTTTTGGCGCCGTTTCCGGGGACTGGCGTGATTTTACATCCTGAGATATTGAATTTCATTTGAGCCTGTGTCACTCGTTTCAAAGCACCTTTTCCGTGTTGTATGCCATGGCTACAACACGGTGAACTTTTACCTCTTGACCCCGAAATTGAAAGAACTATAAAAAGACGTAGAAGAGGTAGGAGAAATAGGCAAAACCGAAACATGGATGAACAACCTCCGCCTATTGTTGAAACCACGGTTAAAATTTCCGATGATAAAGATAGGGGAATACGGGACTATGCAACACCCGAATTTGGTCAATTAAAATCGGGTATTCTTAGGCCCAACATGACAACACAAACTTTTGAACCGAAGCCCGTAATGTTTCAAATGATCCAAGCAATGGGTCAATTTGGGGGATTACATTCGGAAGATCCGCACTCTCATTTAAAATCATTTATTGAAATGACGGATCATTTTCGTATTCCCGGAGTAACTGTAGAAGCCTTACGGCTGACACTCTTCACTTATACCCTAAGGGATAGAGCTAAGGCCTGGCTAAATTCACAACCACCGGAATCGATTGATACTTGGGCGAATTTAGCTGAAAAGTTTTTAAAAAAATATTTTTCACCAACAAGAAATGTGAAATTTAGACATGATATCATGAATTTTCGACAAGAAGAAGATGAAGCAGTTTCCGATGCATGGGAGAGATTCAAAGATTTAATTAGAAAATGTCCTCACCACGGAATCCCCCATTGCATCCAATTAGAAACATTTTATAATGGTCTTTCTAATGCTGCAAAAATCATTCTTCATGCTACGGCCTGTGGTGCTTTTGTTTCCAAAACATACAACGAGGCATTTGACATTTTAGAAAAAGTTTCAAACAATAACACCGAGTGGTCAAATCCTCGTGCCATCGTTCCGAAAAATGCATCGGGAGTTCATGATATTGATGCCATCGCTTCTTTAAATGCACAAATCGTTGCCTTGACTAATTTGGTTAAAAATAATTTGAACATCAATGAGGAAAAAAGTCAAGTGCAAGCCATGAATCATTCTTTAAACGAATCTTGTGTATTTTGTGGAGAAAATTATCGTTTTGAGCAATGCCCGGGAAATCCCGCATCGGTGAACTACGTGGGAAATCACGCTAGAAATAGTCCGTTTTCCCAAATGTATAACCCAAATTGGCGGAATCACCCGACTTTTTCTTGGACCGGTAATCAAGGACTTCAACCCCCCGGGGCAAGTCAAGTCCAAAACCGACCACAAAATCTCCCCCCGGGTTTTCATCAAAACCAACCTTCCAATTTTCAACATGGACAATCCTCACAATCACATGCACCTAGGCAACAAAATACATCGGGAAGTAATGACTCAATCGAATCATTGCTTAAAGGTTTTATAAACCAAACCAATGCAACCTTGAGGGGTTTCGAAACCCAACTCGAGCAATTTGCCGCCGAGCTCAAAAATAGACCTCAAGGGACGTTACCTAGTGACACCGAGAATCCTAAGGGAAAAGAACATGTCAAAGCAGTGATTATAAGGGAAATAGGGAATGTAGATGATTCGTGCCAAAACACAAAATCATCTTCCGTCCCTATTGTGCAAAAAGATTCACATCTCTTTGACACCGAAAATTTCCCTATTTTTTTCCCTTCTGTTGAGAAAACGCAGAACACAGATTCTGTGTCTAAAACAGCTGATCCATCCATTTCTGAAAAAAATTATGCACCCACTGTGGGCAGGCTGTGCCCACACCCGGTAAAATAGCATCGAAACCAGATTTGCGTGAGTTGACTTTTCCTGATAGATTAAAATCAAAACACGTGGATGCGCAGTTTAAAAAGTTTTTAGATATTTTCAAGCAACTCCACATTAACATTCCTTTGGTAGAGGCTCTCGAGCAAATGCCAAGTTATGTTAAATTTTTAAAAGACATTCTCAATAAAAAAAAAAGAAGGCTTGAAGAATTTGAAACCGTTGCGCTAACCAATGAATGTAGTGCTATTCTTACTTGTAAAATTCCTCCAAAGTTGAAGGATCCGGGTAGTTTCACCATCCCGTGCTCCATTGGAGGACAAGAAGTAGGACTCGCATTATGTGACTTAGGAGCAAGTATAAACCTCATGCCTTTATCTGTTTTTGAAAAATTGGGAATTGGAGAAGTTCGACCAACCACGGTGACTTTGCAACTCGCAGATCGATCTTTGGCATATCCAAAAGGGAAGATCGAGGACATTTTAGTCAAAGTTGATAAATTTATTTTTCCGACTGATTTTCTAGTTTTGGACTATGAGGCGGATAGAAATGTTCCCGTCATTTTAGGAAGACCTTTCCTTGCGACCGGCCGAACATTGATAGACGTCTAAAAAGGCGAGTTGACCATGAGAGTGAATGACCAACAGGTGACCTTCAATGTTTTCAAATCTCATAAGTTTAATGGTGAAGTAGAGGACTGTTCCGCCCTTAACAATTTAGGTGATAACTTCGAGTTAAGTTTGATAGACTGTGCCCACAATGATCCCACTGTGGGCAGTAACGAGGAAATTTCGGAAGAAGACTTGATTGAGGTTATAGATGCTTTTGAGCAGCTTGATTTTACATATAGGCCAACACAGGTTCCTTCTATCATAAAAGCCCCAGATTTGGACTTAAAACCACTTCCCAATCACCTTAAATACGCTTATCTCATGGAAGAAGAGAAATTGCCCGTAATTATTTCTTCCAACTTAAGTGATGATCAAGAAGTGAGGTTGATAGAATTGTTGAAAAACCACAAAAAAGCCATAGGTTGGACCTTAGCCGACATCAAGGGAGTTAGTCCTTCGCTTTGCCAACATAAGATAATTTTGGAAGAAAATAGTGTTGGTAAAGTGCAACCACAAAGACGACTTAATCCCATCATGAAAGAAGTTGTTAAAAAAGAGATTTTGAAATGGCTTGATGCGGGTATTATTTACCCCATCTCGAGTAGTGGTTGGGTGAGTCCGGTGCAATGTGTCCCGAAGAAAGGTGGTACTACGGTAGTCACCAATGAGAAAAACGAACTTATTCCAACTAGGACCGTCACCGGGTGGCGAATTTGTATGGATTATAGACAATTAAATCTTGCCACCAAAAAGGACCACTTTCCTTTGCCATTTATAGACCAAATGCTAGATCGTTTAGCCGGAAAATAATTTTATTGCTTTTTGGATGGATATTCGGGTTATAATCAGATTCACATCGCACCCGAAGATCAAGAAAAAACGACCTTTACTTGTCCGTTTGGTACTTTTGCTTTCCGGAGAATGCCATTTGGTTTATGCAATGCACCCGCAACATTTCAACGGTGCATGATGTCTATTTTTTCGAACATGATTGAGGATACGATGGAAGTTTTTATGGACAATTTTCAGTAATTGGAACAGCTTTTGAAAATTGTCTTAAAAATTTGGAAAAAAGTTTAGAACGATGTGAAACTCACGATTTAATTCTAAATTAGGAAAAATGCCATTTTATGGTACAAGAAGGAATCGTTTTGGGTCACATGGTGTCTAAAAAAGGTTTGGAAGTGGATAAAGCGAAACTTGAAGTAATAATGCAATTACCCGAACCCACTTCGGTTAAAGGCATTAGAAGTTTTTTAGGACATGCGGGATTTTACAGACGTTTCATAAAGGATTTTTCAAAAATTGCAAAACCACTTTGTAATTTGTTGCATGTCGATCAAACTTTTGATTTTACTTCCGATTGCAAAAACGCTTTTGAAACAATAAAAAATGCCCTTGTGACGGCACCTATTATAATTGCCCCGGATTGGACCATGCCTTTTGAGGTGATGTGTGATGCAAGAGATTGGGCCGTAGGTGCCGTGTTAGGACAAAAGAAAAATAAAAATTTTCACCCCATTTATTACGCAAGTAAGACTCTCGTCGAAGCTCAAATAAATTATACAACAACCGAGAAAGAGTTACTTGCCGTAGTATTTGCATTTGACCGTTTTCGATCCTACTTGATTGGCACGAAGGTCCTTGTTCACACGGATCACTCCGCTGATGCCAAGCCACGGCTTATTCGGTGGATCCTTCTTTTACAAGAATTCGATCTTGAGATAATTGATAGGAAAGGAGTTGATAATCAAGTTGCGGACCATCTTTCTAGGATTGAAAAACAAGTGTCAAGTGGGGGAAGTCATGAGATTAAAGAAATTTTCCCGGATGAAAATATTTTGGCAATCAATCATTTTGAAAAAGACCTCCCTTGGTATGCAAATATTGTAAATTATCTTGCAAGTGGTATCAAGCCATACCAAAGGAGTGGTCAACAACTCAAGAAGTTTTCCATGATTGCAAAAATTATTTTTGGGACGATCCTTTTTTGTATAAACTAGGAGCGGACCAAATTTTGCGGAAATGTGTCCCGGATTTTGAAATAAAAGATATTTTGTGGGACTGTCATGAGTCACCATATGGAGGCCATTTTGGTGGTCAACGTACGGCGGTGAAAATTTTGCAAAGCGGATTCTTTTGGCCCACGATATTCAAAGATTCTTTCGAATTTGTTAAAAGTTGTGATCAATGCCAAAGGACGGGAAACTTGTCCCAACGAAATGAAATGCCCTTAAACAACATTTTAGAAGTTGAACTTTTCGACGTTTGGGGCATTGATTTTATGGGTCCGTTTCCCATGTCCTTCCATAATCAGTATATATTGGTGGTCGTTGATTACGTTTCCAAATGGGTAGAGGCGATTGCGTGTCCTAAGAATGATGCTAAGACAGTGATTTCTTTTCTTCAAAAAAATATTTTTGTTCGCTTTGGGACTCCCCGAGCTTTGATTAGTGATGAAGGGACCCATTTCGTCAATAAAATGTAAGCCACTACTCTTAGTAAGTACAACATCCAGCATAAAGTATCAACCGCATACCATCCTCAGACAAACGGTCTTGCCAAACTTTCAAACTGAGAAATAAAATCAATTTTAGAGAAAGTGGTAAAACCCGACAGAAAGGATTGGTCTCTTAAACTGGATGATGCACTTTGGGCATATCGAACAACCTTTAAAACCCCGTTAGGAATGTCACCGTATAAATTGGTTTTTGGAAAGGCATGTCACTTGCCCTTGGAACTTGAATATAAGGCATTTTGGGCAACCAAAGAATTAAATATGGATTTTGATGAAGCCGGAAAGAAAAGAAAACTTCAACTGAATGAATTAGAGGAGTTACGGCACCATGCTTATGAAAACGCAAAAATTTATAAAGAAAAGACAAAAGTATGGCATGACCGTAGGATCAAACAGCGCGTTTTTGAAAAAAATCAACAAGTGCTCCTTTTTAATTCAAGGTAGAAATTATTTTCGGGTAAATTAAAATCAAGATGGTCGGGACCCTTTACCATCATGGATGTGGGAAAATACGGAACGATCGACTTATTGAATCCACATGATGGCAGTACTTTCCGCGTTAATGGACACCGGGCCAAGCATTTTATTTCAAAGGGAATGCCCGGACCCACTAATTTGGAAGAGTAAGGGTTAAGTTTTTTTATTGTAAATAATGTATATATTCCTTTTATGTTTGAATATTTTTTTTTTACTTTGAGTGTAAGTCATTGAAGTTGGATATTGGGACAGTCATGTTGACATCTTGAGAAAAGTTGGTAAAAGTTTTGGTGGTCTCCTTCTAAATTGTTGGGATAGTCTCTTTTGCATGAAAAACATAAAACAATTTTTTATTGTAAAATGCATTGGAAAGGAGAGTCTTATCAGTATTAGGTGGCAGTAGTGGTTGAGAGACAAGTGTTTCTCATGAAAAGTTGTTGTCTTGCAAAGAGGGATCTGATTTGAGTTTAACTTTTGTGAAGGAATTAAACTATTTTAAATTTAGACATGGATGCATGGGGAAGGCACACCATTTTTTTTAATCATGAAAAGTACATAAATTTGGTCACTCCTTTTTGCCACCGGTTTTTATCTAGGAGTTGTACTTGGAAGATCAAAAGGTTTATTGGATAAACAAAGAAACCATTGTCTTTTCCTATAATTCTCATGATGACAGGTTCGGTTTTCAAGGAGCAAACAGCAAGACCAATTTTTTTTTCAAAACCCTTCCTCCCCATTGCATCCTCAAGCTTTCTTCATCAATGGCAAGTCAAAAGCACCTTGTCTCTCGGCCGTCGTAGCCCCCGCGCCGGTCTCTCCGTCACCGGAGCACCACCACTACTTCAGTGTCGGTCGACAGCTCCGACAAAGTCGCCAACGCTGAACCACCGCAACCCACCAACATCGCCACCTCTGTACTTTCCTCCACCAACATCGCCGCCGCTCAGACCGCAGCGCCACCACCTCCGACCAACAGAGCTGAACCCACTTCTTCCGTTTCCAGCACCCAGGAAAATTTCACTTCGGGGGGATCGCCGGCAATCCCATCCTTTGAGGCTCCGACACCATCGTCGTCGACATTCCTCCATTCCTTCGCCGAGAGCCACGAAATATTAACACTGGTACAATCCTTACCCTCTTCTTCTAGCCCAAATCTTCCGACTTCCACGCCATTTCTCTCTATTTACACTCTGTCTGTTAGAATCCCCTCATTTCCCTCTATTGATTTCAACCTAACCAACCCCATCCCCACTGTACCGAGCCCTAACATCCAACACCTTACTCCCATCCCCGACCCCCTGTTCACCCCCTTGGCATCACCAACACCGTCCACCCCTAAACACCGACCAAACCCTCTACACCAAACATTTGACCTAAATCAAGACCTTGTGGGTAATAGCTTGGATGACCCGTTCGTGTTCGATTTTGAAGACTGCCAACACTCAAAATATGAGGGGTTGTTTCCGTTTGAGAAGTCATGTGATGCTGCCGCTAAAGCCCCAAATACTACCAACCAACCAACCCCACCGAAACAGGTTCCTAACGACCCCCACAGTGGGCAGTCTATGCCCACTGTGGGCACCAATCCTACTGCGATCGACCCTCACACCGACTCGTTCAAAGGCACTACATCAGGGGACACTGATTCTGGGACTAAATCCTCGGGGGACACTGTGACGACCTCGTCTGAAAAAGCCATTTCCCCAAAGTCAGGGGCGAGTACGAGGCGAACAGGGGATTCAGACAGTAATTTTGAAGCTGAGTTACGAGCAGATGCGAAAGGAAAAGGTAAAATGGTCGCCCGACAAACTCGTTCTTCTAAACGGAAGCGGACTGACAGCGGCGTTAACGATCAAAAAAATACGGGACAGGTATGAGCAAATAAAACATAATGATATCCTTATGGAGCGGCCCTTTGCACCTGAATTTATTTGCTCATTCTTACATGTCAAGCACCATCTTACGGCCATGCGATGGGATAACCTTGTTACTGTCCCATGCAAGACCAACGTCACTCTCGTCACTGAATTTTTCGCAGCAATTGCCGTAACAAAACAGAACCCTGTACTTCTTCGGGGTAAATGGGTGGACTGGTCCGGACCTCAGATCAATAAGATCTTGAAATTAAAAGTCCCGTTTGTCTGTTCGTTTAACCAAATCTCTAACAATTTACTCACGGTAACAGACAAACAAATCGCGGACTTATTGCTTGCCCCGGGTCGGGATTGGGCTCTTGATAACCGCCGCTTGATGATACAAGCCAACAGTCTCACGGAAGAGGCTGCAGTGTGGTTCCATTATTTGCGCCATAAAGTTAATCCTATTGCCCACGACTGCACTCTCTCCCGGGATCGGTGCGTTTTGCTATATTGTATTTTGAAGGAATGCCCGGTGGATCTTGGGCCTATTGCATGTTTGGCCATTGAATCTGCATCCCGAAGTAAGAAGTCACGCCTGATTTTCCCTACTTTAATCACTAAGTTGTGTGTTGTGGCGAAGGTTCCTACTTTTGACACCGATAAACTCGTTTCCGGATCGGTTGCCATTGACAGACACACCCTTGAGCGGCGATCTCGCTCCTCCAAAACCCCCTCTGTTGTGCAGGTACCATCACCACAGGCAGCACCACCGCAGGCCCCGACACCTACTGTTCCCAAGTCCCCGGAGCCCACAACCGTCAACCAAACAACATCTTGTGGGTATGGGACAGCCGAATGGCTTGCGGCGTCCGCTATGCAACACGAAGAAACCAACCTAACTCTTAAGGCCATGCTTGTCGTGCTCACTGATTTGCAGACTCGTGTAGCTCGTTTGGAGGACAGACGCAGCGAAGCAACCCCAGTTGGTAATACCAATACTGATCCCACTGTGGCTACTTGTTCCCACAGTAAGCAAATAGATCCGCAAAAATAACTTTTGGTTTTTCATCACCGCTCTTTTGAACATTATCTCTGTGCTATCTTTTGGGTGTATGTATAACTTTTAACTATTGCTTCCCGCCTTTTGTGTATGTTATACGGGTTTAATTTCGGTTATGTTATATTATCTGTTTTGCTTGATATTTTTTGTCTCCTTTTTGGATGATAAAAATTTTGAAAGGGCGTAGGCCCTTTTTGTTGTTGGCCGAAACACTATTTCCCTCGTTCCTTACCCTAGCCAATTTGCGCGACAATGAGGACATTGTCCGCCTTAAAGTTTGGGGGTGGGGAGAGAAAAATATAAAATATATATGTGATCTTTGCATATATGAAAAAAAAGGGAAAGCGGAGAAAACAAAAGAAAATATAAATATATAATAAAAAGTCTTCGAAAAATTGGAAGGCAATTTAAAACCCAAGGATCGTGCAACAAATTGAAATATCACAAAAACTTTGGGTTTTGAAAATCTTGAACTCAAAAGGAAAGTCAAGAAAAGAAATACCTTACACCCTTTTGTAGTTGAGTTCAAGTTTGGGGGAGATTTTTTTTTAAGCCACAAACACTAACCCGAGAAAGTCCTACCGATCAAATTCAACATCAGAGAAGTCATTCAAGGAAGTTGTACAATTCTCAACTAAAGGAGACATTCAAGCAATTTTTTTTTTTAAGTTTCGTTCCTTCTTTCCTTTCGTAAAAATTCTTTTTATTTCATTTTTTACTTGAGGACAAATAAAACCTCAAGTTTGGGGGTATGATAACTCTCGATTTTGAGAGTTATTTATCACTTTTTCTCTAGGATTTTGTATCGTTTTTATACCCACATTGCTACTATTCTTTTCATTTGGTCTAAAAATGTGATAAAGAGGTGATGAATTATCAAAAGTTTATTTTTTTGGAAAAACTGCACTTTTGTGGCCAACTGTGGGCAGGACTTTACCCACTGAGGGCGTCGATGAACCACTTGAAGAAACTGCTGGACGCTGCATTTATCCAGACGATAAGGAGCAGATTAAAATATATTTGTTGGAGCATGCTTGTCTGATCTTTGAGGCATGGGTTGAAAAGAGAGGTGGGTCTTGCCCCTTGTGTTTTTGAAGGAAGAGTCCTTTGGGTTTTATGTTTTATGGAGGCTATATAAAGAGGAAGGACTTGCATTTATTTCATCAACTCATCAACCTTTCATCCATCACAAGAAAGTCACCAACAAATTCTTAAACTCTAGTTCATCTTCAAGTTACTTGTTAACTTGAAGATTGTAATTTTACTTTCTAGTCCTTTACTTTCTAGCATTTTACTTTCTAGTACTTTATTTTCCTAGCAATTTACATTTCTAGTCATTTACTTTCCCTTGTAATTTAATTTCCGTAATTTACATTTATGCAAGTAGTTCTTAATTATTTCTCTTCTTTTATTATTTCTTTTTTTTAGTCATGAGCTAAGCACCTTATTGGGTGTGGGTGTGAGTAAACTTGAGACTAGTAGGATACACTTGGGTGTGTCCATAATTACTTGTTCTTGAGTTTGGTCACTTGAGTCGGGACATAACTCAATGCGGATAAGCCGATCACTTTGAAGTGTTAATATTAGATCTTAGACCTCGAGAGGGGCGGATCCGAAATACGGCTTAAGTGATGCACAAAGATTTGAGAAAGTCTTTGATAACCACGCAGAGATGCGGGTTTTGTATGATTTACTAAGGTTCAAACGTCGGTCGGGATTTATATCACAAAGAGATTTGGGTATAAATCCCCATACCGGTAGGACTTGACGCTTAGATTCAAACATAGATAAATATGCAAACTCAAGTATAATAATTATGGGCATTTTATAAGTACTTTTGGGCATAATTTATAAAAATTCGTTTTCGAGAGATCGGGATTTTTATACATGGCTCTATGCACTTAAGCGCCTAACCATCTGGTAACTACAATTATCTCAAGGAAACTTACACCCATACCCAATCCTTAACTCATTGTTAAATTTCTTAATTATTTTAGATATTTCGCCAACAAAACGACAAATTTTTCTCACAACCAAAGCGTGTGCAAGAAGTTTATGAAACTCTCTGATTCTCAGTAGTCCAGTCCCTGTGGAAACGATATTCGGTATACTTACCATTTTATTACTTATAGCGATCATAGTTGAGGTGTATATACTTGCGCCCCCACTGTGGGAACACTGTGGCCACTTGTGGAACTATACGGTTTTCCGCTATCAATCACTAACCACTCAATTGAATCCTTTTAACCAAGTCGAAGATTTTAGCAACCCCCTCCACCTTCAAAAGCCGACAACCCCAAAACAACCCTTTCAATCTCAACCGGGTAGTAGGATCCAGAAAAATAACTTTTGGTTAATCATCATGGTCTTTTGAACATTCTCTCTGTTTAATCTTTTGGGTATTTTTTTTAACATTTGACATTTATTCCTCCTGCCTTTTGTGTAATATTTGCGGGTGCTTTCGTGTGTTATTATGTTGATAACTTGTTTTATGCTTGAACTTTGTTTTGGTTTCCTTTATGCTATTACCATTTCTTTTCAGGTATGAATTCTTTGGATGACTTTTTGGATGGTCAAAATTGAAAGGACGTAGGCCCTTTATTGTTGGCCTAAACACTTTTTCCCTCGTTCCTTACCCTACCCATTATGTTCGACAATGGGGACATTGTCCGCCTTCAAGTTTGGGGATGGGGAGAGAAAAATATATATGTGATCTTTGCATATATGAAAAAAAAAAAGGAAAGCGGAGAAAACAAAAGAAAAAATTTATATATTTATAATAAAAAGTCTTCGAAAAATTGGAAGACGGCCTTCGAAAAATTGGGAGGCAATCAAAACCCAAAATTCATAGAACGAACCGAAAAATCACAAAACTTGGGTTTTGATTATAAAAAAAAATGAAGATATGAACTCAAAAGGAAAGGCAAGAAAAAAAAGAAACATCCCACATCCTTTTGTAGTTTAGCCCAAGTTTGGGGGAGGGGTAATTTTTTTTGAAAAGCCTCAAACACTAACCCGAAAAAGCCTTACCGATCAATTTCAACATCAATGAAGTCAAGCAAGGAAGTTGTACAATTTTCGACTTAAAGAAACATTCAAGCATTTTTTTTGTAAGTTTCGTTCCTTCTTTCCCCTCGTAAAATTCTTTTTACTTCATTTTTTTTACTTGAGGACAAGTAAAACCTCAAGTTTGGGGGTGTGATAACTCTCATTTTGAGAGTTATTTATTACTCTTTTTATAGGATTTTATATCACTTTTATACCCACTTTGCTCCTATTCTTTTCATTTGGTTTAAAAATGTGATAAAGAGGTGATGAATTATCAAAAGTTTATTTTTTTGGAAAAACTGCACTTTTGTGGCCAACTGTGGGCAGGTACTCTACCCACTGTGGGCATCGACGAACCACTTGAATAAACTGCTGGACGCTGCGTTTATCCGGACGATAAGGAGCAGATTAAAATATATTTGTTGGAGCATGCTTGTCTGCAGAAATCTATGGAAATCTTTTAGGCATGGGTTGTAAAGAGAAGGGGGTCTTGCCCCTTGTGTTTTTGAAGAAAGAATCCCTTGGGTCTTATGTTTTGGAGGCTATATAAAGAATAAGGACTTGCATTTATTTCATCAACTTATCAACCACCATCAATCACAAGACATTCACTTCTCTAGCTTTAGTTATCTTCAAGTTACTTGTTAACTTGATGGTTGTAGCTTTAAATTCTAGTCCTTTACATTTCTAGTCTTTTACATTTCTTGTCATTTACTTTCCTAGCACTTTACATTTCTAGCCATTTACTTTCCCTTGTAATTTAATTTCCGTAATTTACATTTATGCAAGTAGTTCTTAATTATTTCTCTTATTTCATTATGTCTTTCTTTTTAGTCATGAGCTAAGCACCTTACTAGGTGTGGGTGTGAGTGAACTTGAGACTAGTAGGATACACTTGGGTGTGTCCATAATTACTTGTTCTTGAGTTTGGTCACTTGAGTCGGGACATAACTCAATGCGGATAAGCCGATCACTTTGAAGTGTTAATATTAGATCTTAGACCTCGAGAGGGGCGGATCCAAAATACGGCTTAAGTGATGCACAAAGATTTGACAAAGTCTTTGATAACCATGCAGAGATGCGGGTTTTGTATGATTTACTAAGGTTCAAACGTCGGTCGGAATTTATATCACAAAGAGATTTGGGTATAAATCCCCATACCGGTAGAACTAGACGCTTAGAGTCAAACTTAGATAAATCGGCAAACACAAGTACAATAATTATGGGCACTTTATAAGCACTTTTGGGCATAATTTATAAAAATTCGTTTTCGAGAGATCGGGATTTTTATACATAGTTCAATGCACTTAAGCGCCTAACCATTTGGTAACTACAATTATCTCAAGGAAACTTACACCCATACCCAATCCTTAACTCATTGTTAAATTTCAAAATTATTTTCGATATTTCACCAACAAAATAACAAATTTTTCTCACAACCGAAGCGTGTGCAAGAAGTTTATGAAACTCTCTGATTCTCAATAGTCCAGTCCCTGTGGAAACGATATTCGGTATACTTACCATTTTATTACTTATAGCGATCATAGTTGAGGTGTATACTTGCGCCCCCACTGTGGGAACACTGTGGCCACTGTGTGGAACTATATGGTTTTCCGCTATCACATCCTGCATGATCAACATCTATAAAGACGGTTAGATCAAAACGAGAATCCTTTGGATACCAAAGGCCTAAATTAGGAGTGCCTTTGAGATATCTAAGGATTCGCTTAACAACATTACAGTGCGACTCTTTAGGATTAGACTGATACCTCGCACAAAAACATGTGGCAAACATTATATCTGGGCGACTGGCAGTCAGATAAAGTAAAGAACCAATCATGCTACGATACACCTTTTGATCAACAGGTTTCCCGGAGGGATCTGCGTCTAAGAGTGTACCAGTAGCCATTGGTGTTTTCATGACAGAACAATCTGACATATTAAACTTTTTCAAAACATCTTTTATGTTTTTAGCTTGATTAAGAAATATGCCTTCGGGTAATTGCTTTACATGTAAACCAAGAAAGAAATTCAATTCACCCATTATCGACATTTCAAACTTTGTTTCCATTATCTTTGAAAAGCTCTTACAGAATTTCTGATTTGTCGACCCAAATATTATGTCGTCAACATAAATCTGAATGAGAATCAAGTTTTTGGATTAAAACAGTATTTATCGATTTTACTATTCATCGATTTTATTATTCACGGTTTCACTGTTCATCCGGTCACTATTCATCCGGTCGACCGATAGTTTCAAGACCCCGGTCAAAGTTACTATTCTCTACCGATCAAAAAAACGGTCGCTACAGTAATCCGGTCGCTACAGTAACCCGGTCGCTACAGTAACCCGGTCACTACAGTACCCCCGGTCGGAAAAAAAATTGCACCAGTTTTTCTGTGATTAATTTCTTTGAGATTAATACTGTTTGAGATATCTGACTTTTGCGCCAGACTTACTGTGTTAATTTATCAACTAGAATAAACTGGGATAACAAGTGGGATCAAGCGCCATACCTTGTTCCTTTCGAATTGTAGAAGCTCGTCTTACATAGCAGAAATCCAGAAGGAATCACGTAGAGCTTCAGACGCTTTCTTTGGCTCTAAGGAACTAAGGAATCTTGAAAACATGCAGAAGTTCGTTGATGCAGATCTTGTTCTGACACCAGATTGTACGTCACCTATCACGTTATGCAGGGGATGATCCTTAGTCCAATGATGTGTGCTTGGTAAGGATGCAACTGTTTGTTGCGTATTTGATGCATTGTTTTCATCATGCATGGCAGGTGGTTCCATAGATGTACTCGAGACATCTTGTACTGGTGTTTCTGATACTGAAGCTTCTGGACTAGCAGTTGAAGTGCTCGTGACTTCATTTCCAGAAGAACTATCTACAGAGACAGATTCATCATTAGTAGAGTCAGAAACTAATGGTTTAGTTGTACCTGATGGAGATGAAGTTTCAGTGACTTCTTCGGACGGTCTAGACATGTTGTCAGAAATAGTAGGGACCTCCGAGCTTGTTATTGATGTAGATATGCCTTTATCAAAATCTGCACAAATATCATCGAAGGCATCAATAAACAATAAATCTAACTCAGATGAAGTAGAGTTAGAGTTAGAAGAAGTGGATCCTTTAGAAGCTGGTTCTATTTTGGATTGAATAGAAGCTTTGTCTTTAATTCCGAGTTCTGAACTGTTGTGTCCAGAAGTCCTAGTAGAATTCTCATCAAATGAGACATTCATGCTTTCAACAACCGTCTTAGTTCGAATAATGTAAATTCGATAAGCTTTGGATGTCAGAGAGTATCCAACGAGATATCCTTCATCCTCTTTCTTATCAAATTTTGATAGACCTTGACGCTCGCGCAGAATGTAACACCTGCAACCAAAAAGACGAAGGAATTTGATGTTAGGTATACGATTGTTGATTAACTCATATGTTGTTTTATTAAAACGCTTGACCACAATGGTACGATTCTGTGTAAAGCATGTTGTCGCGACTGCCTCGGCCTAGAGGTACATAGGTAGATCTGAATAAACAAGCATGGTACGAGCTGTTTCAACAAGAGTGCGGTTCTTCCGTTCATCAATTTCGTTTTGCTGTGGAGTGTAGGCTGCGGAGAAGTTATGTGAAATTCCTACAGAGATAAGATAGCTCTGCAAGGTGGCATTCTTGAACTCCGTGTTGTTATCACTGTGAATCGTTCGAACTGGCAACTGAAGACGTACTTGGATGCGCTTGATAAAAGCGATAATCAACTCTGGCGCATATGACTTGTTGCGAAGAAACTCGAGCCATGTATACCTTGAATAGTCATCTATCATTACTAAAACATACTTCTTTCCGTTGATAGATGTTGTTCGCATTGGGCCGCAAAGGTCCATATGAAGAAGTTCCAGTGCAAATGAGGTCGATGGTTCAACTTTGGACTTGAAGGAGCTTCGCTTCATTTTGCCCAACTCACATGCAGAACACAGTGAGTCTTTTTCAAACCTCATTTCTGGTAGACCTTTGACCAGACCTTGTCTTTGTAGCTTCGCTATAGATCGGAAATTCTGATGAGACAAGCGGTGATGCCACGTCCACGATTGTGCTTTAGTTGCTTTGGCTAATAGGCATACTAGACGTGTGGCAGACAGTGTAGGAAAATCTACATAGTATAGATTTCCATGGCACTCAGCTTTGAAAACTTCGTAACCATCGGGATCCTCTAGATAGCAATGAGTGGTTGTGAAGCGGACTTGATATTTCATGTCACAGAAGTGACTGGTGCTAAACAGATTGTGATCAAGTCCTTCAACATATAACACTCTTTGAATCTTCACAACACCATTATCGATCATTCCGTATCCTCTGACGTGTCCCTCTACTTCAGAATTGGCAAATCTAACTGCTCCGGCAGGCTCCTCCACATAGTTATGCAAGAGGTGCTTGAATCCTGTCATGTGGCGTGAGCATCCGAAATCTATCACCCACAGCCGATAGGCCTGCAAAAGAGACAATTAGTTTTGCTTAGGTACCCATATCAAGATGGGTCCTTCGTGGTTAGCTTCACGCAATTCAGGAATATCAACAGGTTTAACTTTCACACGCCATTCATAACGGGGTTTTGGAACCCATTTCCAAACCATCTTAACATTTAATTCCTGAAAATGCTTCTTAGATTTAGGATTGGCAACCTTAGCTCGAAACACTTTGGGTTGTGTGGAAGAATCAGAATTAGAATTAGACTTAAGGTTCAATTTAGCTTTTCTCTAACTCTGTTTGGACTTTGGAGGGGAGTAGTATTTGAATGAGTTATCCCAGCAGTGTTTGCAATATAGGTTCTTTCGAGCAAAATTCATAAACTTAGATTTATCGGAACAAATCTTAAATTCATGTTCATAAAAAGAATTACTTTTCAAAATAACACTGTCTGAAGTATAACTATTTGAAGCAAAAGTTTCACTAGATAACCTATCATTCTTGTAGATCCCAGTGCAGTGCAAAACAGAATAACAACAATCAAAGATGAACAGATTATAGGCCACAGCAACTAGTCATATGATTGATATTACTTCAAAGGGTTTAGGTTTACAGAGAGAATTTCTGATAAGGGTTTGTAAACCAAATGACTAGAAAACTGAATAATGAAATTATGAACTTCTCACCTTACAAATGAAATAGAAACCAACTTTAAATACTTAGGCACGCAGGCCTGACGGGCTTATGGGCTTGGGCCCATCTAATTAAAACAACTATTAGATAATTACATATTGAACCCTTATAAATACTTTATTCCACTTTCAACGCACAGGACTTTTAGTCCTAACAATCTCCCCCTAAAGTTGAATAAAGCATTTATCTTCTTGAAAAACTTCAGGCCTTGATCTTCTTTCCCTCTTGAATCTTTGAAGAACTTTGGTGTTGCATGTCTTCATGTCTTTCCACGCTCCCCCTTGAATAAAGCTTTTGGTCTTCATAGTATCAACTTTGTAACCAGATTCAATGTACAGTAACATCGATTGAACGCACTATCAAGCAGCTTTCAGTTGTAAAAACTCAATCACATCGGATCAGCGCACAAGAAAATTAATATGAGAGTTACTTGACATTCCACGGTGCTTCTTCAGTTTAAAACAAAAAATTTGTCTTTGAACCGCGAGTTGAATAGACTTTCAGCTTAAACTGCGAGTTGAATAGACTTTCAGCTTAAGAACTTGTTTCAATCAGCTCGTAGGAGGAATGATAAACAAACTTGTAGCAGACACCACATGATACGTGATATGGGAAAGAATCAATACAAACTTTGAAAACTTCACTGTCTTCAGACAAACAAATTTAGCATTAAACTCATATCTTCGTCTCTTTGATCTTGACCGTCTTCAGAAAAACAAACTTTCTTTCTTCAAAACTTTGAAATTGAACTTTGAAAAATTCTCCCCCTTTTTGATGATTGTGAGTATCATGATCATCAAAACTTCTTCAATTTCAACGCATTCTTTGATCTCCCCTTTATGATAATATGATATTCTTCGTCCTTTGATCTGAGTATCCGTCAATTCATGAAATGTATATATCCGAATCTTTTCAAATTCAGACATAATGGACAATGTAACCATGATTCAACAGATGAAACAGTTAGTATGCCTGTAAGTAGCACAGAGCCACTTTGTACAACAGATGTACATTGTAAAGGAGCTTAAGAACTTGTTTCAATCAGCTCATAGGAGGAATAATGAAGAAACTTGTAGTAGACACCACATGATACGGGATAGAAGAAATAAAATCTTTGATATCTTCATCTTTGAAAATTAAACAACATCTTCATCTCTTTGATCTCTTTCTTTAAAACTTTGAAATTGAACTTTTTCTCCCCCTTTTTGATGATTGTGAGCATCATGATCATCAAAACTTCATCAATTTCAACACATTCTTTGATCTCCACTTTATGATAATATGATATTCTTCGTCCTTTGATCTGAGTATCCGTCAATTCATGAAATGTATATATCCGAATCTTTTCAAATTAAGACATAATGTACAATGTAACCCTGATTCAACAGATGAAACAGTTAGTATGCCTGTAAGTAGCACAGAGCCACTTTGTACAACAGATGTACATTGTAAAGGAGCTTTTGTGATGTTCACTCCCCCAGGTCTTCCATTCAATCATCGAAAAGCCACAAAGGAATTTTCTATGAATGTTATGACAAGAAAACTCATTCCTTGTGTGCTCGTGCAAGTGTAGAAATGATTGAAGCTACTTAGCTATATCAGGCTCAAATTGTGTAAGTTGTTGAGACAGCAACAGATATTACACGGACTCAATGTGCATGAAAGAGGTGCGAAGGTGGGGAAACTTTCCTTCTTTTTCAATATCTAAATGTTCCAATTGAAGACTAGAGAACAGATATGTTGCGTCCCCAAGGAAAATGAACCATTTCTTTGTTAAGAAAGAAACGAGTGGTTGGTGGGGTTAATGCAAGAGTTGGCATGGGCTAAGTGCCTTTTCAATGATGGTCACCAAAGAATGTGAACCAATCTGTAGATGTGGCTGCCCGGCTCAGAAAGTGGTTGGTGCAGAGTTCTGATATTCTTTTAACTCTGTTCTCACACCCTCTTTCTTTTTAACATTAAAGCTCACTTCTAACCAAACTCTCTTTTTCATTTTTCCTCTCCACACAATGAGAAAAACGCAACCAGATGAGTTATCTCCCCCACTCTTTGATTTATGACCCCTCACCCCTCAATCACTCAAGGATAACTTCCGGGGTAGGAAACACTGGTTAACGTGCATCCATGGAAGTTCTGTTTAAGTTCTCACACAAAACCCATGTAAGTCCAAAAAAGAATGATTGCTCAACAGTTTAACTTGAACAGTTAAGCACAAATAGTGTGATAACATTGTCAAAATGTATGCTCATGAGATTTGAACAATTGAACTTTGAAGAATTCTCAAAACAAAGATATTGAATGAATGAAATGAAATCAAGAGAATTGTTTTGAGAATCTGACAAAATATCAATCAAATCAAATAAAATGGTTAGGGTATCAAAGAACTGGATATTTTGTTTATATGAACAAATATAAACATCTTAGCAATGAAAGCACAAATTTGGAAATGATGATTGATGCTCAACAATATTTGAAAGCAAACGGGGGTATTACCATCGAAAAAATTGTTTCGTTATGAGACATGGTAATAACAAGTACAAATGAAGTACTGAACCTGTGTGTGTGAATATGTTACAGTATAAAGATAAGATAATACGCAAGTATTGATCTTTAGAAACACACAGTCAGTTAACCATTAATGCACAACAAGTGAAAAACATTTAAATTCACACTTCTAGATTCATGAAACCTTTTGAAAATCAGAAGTGGTTTGAACATTTCAGAAATTGTTTTTCATGCTTGAAAGTTGTTCTTCTTCCAAACAATCAGAGATCTAGATCAAAAGATGTTTACCTTTAAGCTCCCCCTCAAATCATGATATAATGATTTAGGTCTTTTAAGCTCCCCCTGGATATTTGCAAAATATCCAGGTCTGAACGTTGAAGAACGGGTCCTGATCTGTCATGTGATCAGAAGCCAAACTTCGTTGAAGTCCGGGTTCTAAGCTGATTTACTTAGAAGCCATTGTTCTTCTACTCCCCCTTGACAGTAGGTGCCTGCAACAAAGAATCAGTTTTCGGCTTTGGTACCCACTGGTATTTGGGTCCTCGAATGTTACTTGCAGTTCTTGTGGGGGATATAGAATAAGAGCCATACCAGAAGTGATCACTGGTTTTGTGAATGTGATCATGTGTACGACAATAAAAACAGTGGTATTTCTTACCTGACAACTTGAGTAATTGATCTCTTGAGTAGATGTGATCAGGTTTACCTTTACTCGCATTGTTCTTCTTTGCATTAAACGCATGTACACACGATTCTTTTTCTTTCAGCTCATCTTCAACAGGTTTCTTCTTCCAGACCAGTTCCTCATCTTTGTATCTCTTTCTTCTAGAGCGTGTACCTGAACCATCTATATTGCTATCATAGAAAAGGTTAGTTTTATGAATCTGATCAAAAGATTTAACTGACCTTTGTGTAGAGACAGATTTCTGATTTGAGCTTGATACAGACTTTTCAAGAACTTTAATCGTTGAAGTGAAGTTGTCTTTTTCTTGAACAAGCAGGTCAATCTTCTTCGTGAACTCAGACTTCGTTTTCTACTCTTTTAGTGCCTTCTCAGATAGTTCAGATAACTTGGCAGTAAGCTTTTTGATCTCAGTCTCAAACAAGCTTCTTTCTTCTTCAAATCCCTTCTCAGCATCATTTCTTTGGCCAGATATTTCTTTGAAGAATCCCACATTCTTTTGTTCAATGGCCTTCTTTTCTTTTTCACACTTTTCTCTTTCAAGAATGATTATTTTCTGAAAATCAGAAACTTGCTGAGAAAGTTTTATGCATTTCAGCTCAACTTCTTTCTTCTCGTCAGCACATTTTCTCGAAAAATCTGAGAACTTCTTTGCGAACGATTTCTCAAACTCGGATTTATCTTGAGCATGCTTTTGCTCCAAATCAGATATTTGCTTTTGAAGCTCAGCATTTGTATCTTTCAGTTCAGAGATCTTTTCCTCATATCTTTGAACAGAGACTGTTTGCTGAGGTTTAGCTTCCAAAATAGAAATCTTTCCTTTTAGCTCAGAGATTTCAGCTTCCAGTTTTCTTCCTTTTAAAATCTCATTTGGCCCTAACACCAACCATTCAGTACAATCCCACAACTCTTTTCCTGTCATTTTGTAGGTATTTATTTGATCAATAAGTTCACTAAAAATGTCACGAACAAAATCATTAGAGATACTACTTGTCATATAATTTCGAGCTACATTGTTAGCCCTCTCTCTTTCCTCCTTTTCCACAGGTGAAGCTTCTGTAGGAATCTGGGATTGCATCTCCCCTTCAGTCAAAGATAATTTGATGTAGGGACCCACCTTATGTTCGTCCACATAGTTCAAGAAATGAACTTTCCACTCTTCATATTCTCTTTTGGACTGCAGCCTTGGTAGGTACATCATTGTGAAACTTGAAAGTGCAGGGACCAAAAGTGACAAAATGTGAAACTTGAAAGTTTAGGGTCACAAGTGACACGCTGAATCCTTGAAGTACGGGGGCTAAAATAAATGCACTGCAAGTAAGGGTATCAGTCAAAGCAAAGGACCGGAATATGCAAGATACCGGTCGAAGGCAAGACCGGAGTAAGCAAGTACCCGGTCGAAGGGTAAGACCGGAGTAGCAAGTACCCGGTCGAAGGGTAAGACCGAAATAGCCGAGTATCGGTCGAAAGCTAGACCGGAAACCACTAAGGTCCGGTCGATGCACCTACCCGGTCGAAGGGAAAGACCGGGGAAAGCTAAGGTCCGGTCGAAGGGAATGACCGGAGATCACAACTACCCGGTCGAAGTAAGGACCGGTGTTTACAAACTCTCGGTCGAAGACTCGGGTCGAATAACTATCGGTCAAATCAATAATATCGATAAGCACACGTAACAGATACGATCAATTAAGCCGATAAACACGATGAATCAACCGAAGAACACGATGAATTTTTGGGACTTGATCAAGACCAAACCCAGAAATTGAAATTGTAACACCCCGAATTTCGTTTGGTTTTGAGAAGAAGTGTTAAGGTTGAGGTTCCTGTTTCTGTCTACAGTGCGCCCTCCTTCAGGAAAAACGCACGGGTCGTGCGCATGGAACAGGGTGCGAGGCAGTGGAAAACGCACGGGTCGTGCGCCCTCCCCTTTGGAAAACGCACGGGTCGTGCGCTGTGTTGGGATGTGTGCAAAACCTTGGCTAAATATCTCTTTTGGCTGAAATCTTTTGATTTAATCAAAAGATCTCAGTCTTCTTCTCTCTCTTTTCTCTTTTTCTCCTTCAACCTTCAAGGTCTTGTTTGGTTGCTAGTTTTCGGTGTTTCTAGCGTGGGGTCAGTGTTTTAAGCTTCACCTCTACGTCGTGATCGTTATCTGGTTTTTCGGGTTTTATTCTGAAAAAACCTATCAGTGAGTTCCTACTACCATTTTACAAACTTTATACATGTCAAAACTCTTATTTGCGAAATCTGAAGTATTTCTACGGTATGATTTTATGTTCTCTACATTTTGATATAAATGAAGTTTTTGGTGATTTTCGGGGTTCCCGGTCAGTTTTGACTAAAATGACTGGTTCCGCCTTATTAAAAGTAAAATGATGTTTTACTTGCACATTATGTGGATATGTGAAAAGAATGTTTATGAACTTATTTTAATGAATTTCATTCTTACCAGAAGTTGAACTGGGAGTAGCATTTTGTTTATAAAATGTACTTATACCATATATTTATTTATGGTTGGTCACATATGTTGTTGTGACGAGTCCTTACCATTACTAGTGGATCCCTAGGTTTTGGAGTAGACTGTTTTATTGGGAGGTAATATTCCCCATTTTGTAACTATGGATGCATATGTTCCTAGAGGGCAATTTGGTACGGTTATGTGAGGTCGGATACTAGCCATGGTTCATAGTGATCCTAGTGAAGGAGTATACATTGGTTTCCCTTGGGAGCGCGATCTCACCTCGTAGCACGGACTCTGGGTCATTGCTGAGGACTCCAAGTGTTTAGCTCATAACTCGGATTTGTGGTCTACTTTGTGTTACACCACTATCCTTGGTAAAATGGTCCTTTTATCACCGTTTAAGAGTTTTGGACCGAAGAGGCCCGGTTGTAGCAAAATGTTATCTTTACGAACTAAACCTTTATGAAAAGACTTCTTTATGATACTGATGTTTATATCTTTCGAGCTTTATAAACTGTATGTTCTCACCAGGCTTTAAAGTCTGACACTTTTTCTCAAATGATGTGTATAACAGGTTTCCATTTGCGGTGGGTGTCGGGGTTTTTGGAGAAACGAGTTTTGAGTCTCGAGGTTTTTTGGAGATATTTTAGTATTGATGTTGGGCATTGTTAAGTCCCATTCTTTTGATGAAATCCTTGTATAGGGTTGTATAGTCTAAAGGACTGATCCCATTTATGGAAGTTAATGGATTTACTTTCGTCTTTTGTCAGGTTTTCCATGTTTTACTTTACTCTGATTTTTAGGGTGTTACAGAAATCGATAAACTCAATCAAATAGAAAATCATTCGACCGATCAACAATCAATAGTAACAATTAGACCCAATACACATAGACCGATTAGCATCAATAGCAATCGACCGAAAAACAATTGTTTTCCAGAAAATTAATCGACCGATAAAATCTTTACTGATTTTCAAAGAAAAACAATCCGATCGAATAACTCAGATGAACAGAAAAAGATTAAAGCAGATTAAACAGATAATAGATTAGGGATTTTAGACAAACCTTTTTCTGGATCAAACCTTTTGTCACTTTGCTTTGATACCAATTGTAGATCCCAGTGCAGTGCAAAACAGAATAACAACAATCAAAGATGAAAAGATTATAGGCCACAGCAACTAGTCATATGATTGATATTACTTCAAAGGGTTTAGGTTTACAGAGAGAATTTCTGATAAGGGTTTGTAAACCTAATGACTAGAAAACTGAATAATGAAATTATGAACTTCTCACCTTATAAATGAAATAGAAACCAACTTTAAATACTTAGACACGCAGGCCTGACGGGCTTATGGGCTTGGGCCCATCTAATTAAAACAACTATTAGATAATTACATATTGAACCCTTATAAATACTTTATTCCACTTTCAACGCACAGGACTTTTAGTCCTAACAATTTTATTCAAACTATGATCTTTATTCTTCTTATTCCTCCCAACTCCATTTCCTTTTATATCTGAAACAGAAACAGGAACCTTGTTAGTCTCTAACTTAGATGGTGGTTCTTTTGTAGTGCTATTTGAAGTCTCGCCCTTCTTAAAAATACTTGGCGGATATTCAGGACAATCAGAGTAAACAACTGAAGGTTTTACAGGAGCATCAAATTCTGGATTAGTTCTTACTTTCCAACTTGGATCATTAAACTTAAGATCAAAGTTTTCATCTTCAACTTCATCAAGAGACTGTTGCAACAGATCTATTTGCTTCATCAATTCAGATGTATGATCATTCACAGAAATTGACTCCTTTAAATCAGAAACAGGATCAGAGTCTGAAGCATTCATCATTTCAGAAAATATCTCTTCAGTCATGGACTCAATAAACTCCGTTTTATCATTTTTCAAACAAGATCCATTCGTGATTATATTTTCTTCTTCAACCTCCTCAACAAGTAAAGGTTTAGAAGCAATGGGATTTGAGACTGATGGTATAGTAGATGGATCAACATCCGATTCATACTCATCATATTTGCATGCAGTCTCAGGTGGAACTGTGTTTGTGCTGACTGATTCTTTGGAGGGTGTGGTAAACAGTGATTCAAATTCAGTTAATTCGATCTTTCGAGTTTTATAGCTTTTGTTCAAATCACTGTATTTAAAACCAACTGTTTTAAAAGTATTTTGAGAATCAGTTTCACAAGACTTGTCCTTCCCTATTTCTTCTCGACCTTTGGTCTCTATAGAAGATTTAAGAGTACTTGCTTCAACAAAGGATGCACGAATGTTAGGAATGGGTCTGATTGCGGAGCCGAATTTATCAAAATTATATAAGTGCTCCGGTGCCTTTTTCAAAATTTCATTGGTTGGCACTCCCAAACCTGGTTTAAGTTTATAAAACCTTTCGTCTTGGAGTTTATTGGTCAACAGTTTTAATGTCTTCTCAGTCTGACCTCGTTTCATATTAATATCCTCCAATTGCTTGATTTTGGTGAAAGCTTCATTTCTTTCTTGATAACAAACTTCAAATTTGATTTTAAACTCACCCTTTTCAGCATTAAGATTCACAAGATCTGTTTCTAAGCCGGATATTTTCCTTTTTAAAGAATCTTTTTAGCTTTTAAACCATCATTTTCTTTTTCTTTTTCTTCCACAACAACTTTTAACAAAGCATTTTCGTCACGAAAACTTAAGACAGATTGCTGTGCAGAGCTAAGTTTACCTTTCAGTAAAGGAAATTCATCTTTCATACTATGTATTTGGGCCATCAAAGATTCAATGAGTTCAGAATTATCACTTACCTCAGAGTTTGCATCATCAGATTGTGCCTCAGAATCTTCATCGTCACCATCCAGCTTTGCCATATAAGATACTTGGGTGAAGTGCGCTTGCTCCTCGTCATCGGAACTTTGGTACAACCAGTTTTCTTCTTCAACCATCAACACTTTTCCTTTTTCAGCTTTCTTGGCAATGAGTGACTTCCTTGCATAATACTCTGAGTTCTTTACCTTCTTGAACTTGCAGTCTCTTGAGAAGTGCCCAAATTTGCCACAGTTGTAGCATCTTCCTGGTTCATGCTTTCTTTCTTCACGCTTTTCCTCTCTCTTTCCTTCTCTTCTATCTTCCTTCCTATCTTCTCGGCCTTCCTCTCTCCTTCCATGCCTTGACTTGTATCGCATCTCAGACTTCTCTTTCTTGTATCCGTCATACTTTGGCTTTGAGTAGAATTTCTTCTTGCCAAATCTCTTTTTGAATCGTCGAGTGATTAGAGCTAAGTCCTCAGAAAACTTCTGAATGTCTGTATCAGAATCAATCTCCAGTTCTTCATCACTTGTGTCAGATTCGGACTCAGTAACCTCAGTAACCAGAGCTTTAGACATCTTTTTCTTTGACCTTGCAGAGGATATTGGAACTGAACTCTTTCCTTTGCCAGCAATGAGAGCCACGGACTCCTTCAGATTATTGGACTCATTATTAATCGTTCTCACCTCATCCTCAGGCTGAGAAAGAGTAGAGAAGATATCAGTGACGTTTTCCTGAGCCATGTTCTTTGACATCTGAAGGTTGATGGCAAAGTTCTTCCATTCAGGGTTCAGGTTCTTGATGAATTTGTAATTTATCTCAGAAGCTGATTTAGAGATATTGCTCCTCCGCAAGTCATTGAGAATGATGTTGTATCTGTTGTAGGTCTCTAGCAACGCCTCTCCTTCTTTTGCATGAAATCCCTCGTATGCATTTATGCATAGATTCTGCTTAGCTTGGATGGAGGCTTCACTTCCTTCAAACTGTCTTGATAGTTCATCCCAGACTTCTTTTGCAGAGTTCCGACTATCTACTCGGTTGTAGATGTCATTCGGAATTGCCATGGTCAGATAAATAAGAGCCTCTTCATCTGTCTTGTACTGTTCTTTCTGCTTTTCAGTGAAGTACCGATATGGTTTAGGGACAAATCTATCAGGAATTTCTGGAGATGTTGCAGTTTCTGCTTGACCCTGTACTGTGATCATTGGATTTACTGGGCCATTGATGATTGACTCCATGTAGTCTCTGTTCTTGTGATTCAGAAACTGGATCATTCTCTTCTTCCATTGCTGATATTCATCAGCCATGAGGACAGGAGGCTTGGACTGAGAGCCCATTGAGAGAAGCTGGTTCGACATCTTAGCTGTATGGTTAGTAATCAAACATATCTGTATCAAGACAACCAACTAGATGAGATCGTTAGAATCAAGAGTTGGATAAAAACTACACTAAAAGATTTTCAAAAAAATAAATTTCCAAAAATAATCAACTGCAGTCCTCGCACACAGTATAAAACACAAATAGATTAAACATAGTTAAATCTGGTGCAAAAATCAGATATATGCCAAGGACAGTGGCGCAAAGGACGGTTTGCGCGAGAAACAGGTCGCGCAAAGAGAGGTTTGCTCTAGACATAGGTGACGCAAAGTAGAGGTTCTCGAGAGAGGTGGGTCAAGAAAGGTTTGCGTGACAAGGCAGTGGCGCAAAGTGAAATTTCGCGCAAGAAGTGGGTCGCGCAAAGCACGGTTTGCATGAGCCTCGGGTAGCGCAAAGTTTGGTTTCTCGCTAGTAGGCACTGGCGCAAAGGAGCGGTCGACCGGGAAGTTGTTCGACCGGACTTAAGAGTCGACCGGTAGGTTGTTCTGACCGGTAAGATGTTGACCGGTATAGTCTCACGACCGGTATAGGGTGTGGACCGATAAAGTGTATGGACCGATATAAAGAGTGACCAGTAACTTTCTTCGACCGATATAGACTAAGGTAATTCGACCGGTAATAAGTTTTGACCGATAATCCTTGCGACCGATATGGAAAGTGGACCGGTATGATGTATGAACCGGTAACACGTCGACCGATGTGGTATGTGTGTTGATCGGGCGACCGGAATGAACCAAGGTCGACCGGGATTGTGTATTGACCGGAGATTATTCAACCGATATGTGGACCGATATTATGCGGTCGACCGGGAAAATATATGGACCGATAAGCTGACCGATATGTTCTTGAACAATCCAAAACGACGATAAACAGTCCAGATAATCAACCCAGAAACACTCAAGAGCTCAAATTGAAAGCAAAGAAATATACCTTTGTGCTCAGAAACATATATCGATCACAATTCAAACAAACTCAAGGATTAATTTCAACTTCCCAACTTCAATTTTAAGAACACAGTGACCGACAGTTTATGAACTCAGAAACCAAAAATCATCAACAAATCAATTAATTGGTGAGTTTAATTGATATTAACCAATCAGATAATCTTCAGAAGCATAAAACTCATCTAATCATATCGATTTCAAGCATAAAAACACATTAATTCATGCATTCGATCTTCACACAGTTGGATATCGATGAACAGTATAGAAAACAGTATAATCGATAAGCACATATTTAATCCTAAACACTTGATTCTTTAGGCTCTGATACCACTTGTTAACCCAGTTTAATCTAGTTGATAATTAACACACAAACACAATATAGATAAAGAGATATAAAGATTAGAATAACATACCAATCCCTTGAATATTCAATGAAAACCTTGTGTGTTCTTGATACCTTGAATACATAGAATCTGGCTAACTCACTATTATGATAATTGTGATTATTGGTGGTTAACCCTAAAACTGAAATAAACAAAACATTAAATACCTAAGCCTAATAGGCCTAATGGGCTTGGGCCCAACAACTAATAACTATTAGCTTATTACAAAATAAACCCTCTAACTAACTTTAACACAATTGCAGTTTAAACCCTTAACTTTAACTTTAATCTTGAATACAATTTATGATCCAACATTAGTGTTTGGTTTCTCAAATCTCGGATTTGGTAAGTTTTGGAGAAAACTAGGGTTTTGATCTCGTTTGGGGTTTTTGGTATATTGTTTGGGGGAAATGCTTCTAAATGGTTGAGTATGAGTATTTATGGTTTGAAATGTTTGGATCTAGGTTTTGGAAGTTTCCGGCTTGAGGATTCAAGCGGTCTTCAAAAGAGCTCGTTGGGTGAAATATAGATTTAGCCTAAATCTAGCAAGGTGAGTTCAAGATGATTTGTGAAAACGGTGTACATGTCAAAATGTTATTTTAAAATGCTTATGTCTTACACCAAATTGTTAACTGCTGATAAGTTTGAGTATTTGGTTATATCCATCTTTATAAACTCATGAAACGTGCATTTTTGCGGGCATATTGACCAATAAAGCATTTTGATATGTTTCTTGACGTATATTCTATAAATGGAGTCTATTTGATGTAAATGTCGTTTACATGATTTTGTACTTGCGTCTATTTGGAAAATGTGCATAACTGTGTCACGAGGTATTTTGGGAAACAAGAGTAAAGAGTTTAATTAGGAAAAATGGTTTGCCTCAAACAATGTTGAGTTTGTGTTATTTTACACTCTTGGGTCGTTGTGTCTTCGTCAGTCGGTTAAACGTGTTTTTAATGTTTACAAAGGCTTCGTTGGTGATTTACGTAAAGTGTTGGGCCTTTGGCTCGGTTTTGACTAAATGAGTCGCGCGGACGTTGTCCGGATTTATAACCTTCATGAGTTTGAGTATGATGTTGATCAAATCGGGTCATTGGTGAATTACATGTCTTGGGTGTTTCGGTCATTCAAGTTGGAGTCATGTAATGTTAGACGGTGTTGTAATGGATCCATAGGCACGTAAGTCTGACCGTCTTGTAAGGCCTGAGGTTTTGGATTATAGTTAGTGACCACTCGGGTTTGCTAGCGAGTAGACAATAGATGGCACGAGCCGCTGAGTTAGAAGTCGTCTAGATTGGATAGGCACCCATGTCTGTAAGTCCTTGAGGTAGAACTCGACGGAGTATGGCTAGAGGCATTAAACGGTCCGAGGATTGTGATGTCGGTGGTGGCATGGGATCTAGGATGTCGGGATATGTGGCGAAATCCAATAACATCACGGGTGGCCCCATTCACGTGTTCTCGCCACCCAAGATGGAAACGTTTAGGTGACATGCAAGGAAGTCGCGTGAACGGCCTACTTGCGTGTTTCCCTATTCTCAGTGTATACGGATCTCCTCATCGTTGATTCGTGGTATTTTAAATGGTAATGTTGTATTTTACCAATTTGAGTTTGTAAGTGGTCGACGGTAAATGATGACTTTAATATTGGGATTCTTCCCACGTATATTAAGGTTTGAATGGAATGTGTCCTTTCCACGTGTCGGTATTTGTTTTCGTCCATTTTATGGTCGTGTGAGTTATGGGTCTAATGCCGTGTTCTTGACAATATTTAATTATATAGATTTTCATCTATAATTTATGGGTTACGTATTATATTCCACCCTTGTTGGGTATTTCGAGATATAATGTTTTACCCGCGTTTTATAAATAGGGGGAGTTCCCTCCTTATTCTCATTTTGAGCAAGTCTTGGGTTAAATCTAAATTTACGAAAGTACGTTTATATCGGGATCTTCGCCTTTAAAACAATTTGGTTGGTTAATGAGTAACTCAGTGTCTCTTTCGTATAAAATGCATGATTATTGATAAACGAGTCGTTTTCATATGTGAAGCATATCATGTTGAAAGATTATTATTTTATTCGCATTCTCCCTTTCCAAATGATTAAATTATCTTTGTTGAAAACTCTTGAGCTCACTAGGCATTAAGCCTAACCTTTTTTATTTGTCGGCATGTGCATCAGGTTCCAGTTGAGAGTTGGGTTCTAGCAGTTCTATGAAGATTAAAGCCTTAGCTAGACACAAAAGTAAGTAATTGGTGAAGTCTTCCGCGAGTTGGAGATAGTGACATGTTTTGGGTTTTAGTAGCACCCGTGCTTATTGTTTACTGTATGTATAGATTGAAGGTGTGTATGGAGGTTAAATCTGAATTTATGGTTGTAGATGATTCAATTATCGTTGTATTTAGAAAATTTTAATTAGTTGTTATTTCCATATTTGAGGGTGTTACAAGTTGGTATCAGAGCTTAAGTTTGAGAGATTTAGGTATTGACTTTTGGTTTCCAAGACTCAAACTAGCATTCTTATAAGTGGTGATGAGTGAAGTTGTACATTAGGAACCGCAAGATAAGATATTTTAGAGTTGATCGAGTTGCTAGAAACGGGAAGCATGTTGAGGGTCGCAAGGATGATCGTGTATGGTACATTAATAGTAGCACTTGGCCAGTGTTATGGTGAACCTACATATTACATGTGTATACTTGAACTACCTTGATATGATGACCGTTGGGGTAGTGAGAAAGTTTTAAGCGAGTAATCTAAGGAAGGGTTGATGTTTATAACAATGTCACTTTGAAGTGATAGTGAGTGCGATGAATGCATTAAGCTAATCGTCTTGTGTCGGAATTATTGGTTGGATAAGAACCGTAAGCTTGTTAGACCGATTCTATTTCGAGGAGAATTGTAAGTTAATTAATGGGAATGTTGCTCTAGGATATTTTATGCATCCGGATGACAATAGTATGTTGGGTTATTGAGAAGCGTAGTCCGGGGATGTGAATGCTGATCAAATTCATGCACTAAATTTATTTCTAAAATAAATTGCATAAATAATTTTCATGTCCGCTAAACAAAAAGCGTTTTGCGTTATAAAGTTTTGGTAAAGCACCTAACACTCATCAGATTTTAAACTGTGAGCTTAAGCATGCATGCAATTGTTATGGGCAAATGATTGCAAAATTGTATTCAGAATTCTCTTTATTCACATCTCGTGTTTAACGCTATTTTCGGATATTGTAATATCCATGTTTTAATATCTTTTGGGTATTGGGCAAGTAACCATGATAATTTAACCTAGACATTGGATCACCTCCACATATGTCAATGGTTTTAAAGGAAAATTTATTCCCATGTTTTGAGTCGGAATTTATTGAGAATTTTAGTGGTGCGAGTTTTGCTAAATTCTATGGGGTATTGTTTTGCGATGTCCTTTTTGATGCGTGAGTTTTTACTTTTGCTTCATATAAACTTACGACTTTATTCGACGTCGTGTCCCATGTGGATTTTGTTGAAAAGAGTCATTTCACCTTTCATTACAGTAAAAAGAGGAAACTCTTAGAAGTTTAATAATTTAATCATATTGTCATTTTTCACACTTTGTTGGGAAACGAAAATTTTGTCACCACTTGGTTTCAGCGTTAATGAGTTTTGCGAAAATTCAGACGGGTTCATAGTGTCTCACCTAGCGTCATTTTGCGTCACGTAAATAATTTTGGGAACGTATACATATGCATCATTGTGTGCGTCAATTTATGGGTTTTATTAAACGACGTCATCCCACACGCTGTTTTGGGGAAATCCCATTATCATGAAACATATTTCAAGCATTAACTTCTACTGTTAGAAATTTCCGCAATGCATATATCGAGTTAGCGGTATATATGTCGTTGTAATTTTATTTTGGTCAAATGTGTTTATCTTTATGACTCGATTTGAAGACTTTATTTGCATTCCCTTTATTTATCGAGCTTTGGGGAATAAATTGATGCGTATGGGGTTGTTGATAATTTTTACGCTGGAATGTCTTTTGGTTAAAGAGGCAGAATTTTAAAGTTAAAACTGCGCATCTCTTTTTGGAGTGGTACAAACAGTTATTGCACGTGTTGTGGTACAGGAACCTATTTCACGTTTATAGTGTAAATTGTTACGCATATTTTATTATTGTCCTTATTAACTCAAGTGAGCAAATGAGTTTTTGAAATAGTTTCATATGCGCTGTGTTGTTGACCAATTTTGAAACCGATTGTATGAACGGTAGTGTATTTTTACCGCACATCAAATCATTAAAAAGCGTATGTATTTGAAAGTTTTATAAATCTCAAATTGGCATACTTGTTGAAAAACCTTGAACTCATTAGGCCTATAGATTTAAACCCTGTCTTGAGAGCAGTTATGTTTAGGGACTAAGGGAGCTCTTGGGATTTGAAGCGTCGGATGATCCGACTTGTGGTCAGTCTTGGAGTTTGGATTTCAGTTTTGAACATGCGCGCGTTTGTTTCGATGGAAATAGTAGACTTAAGTCTTCCCAGTTAATTAAGGGGTGATTTTATGCTTCGGTAATCATGCAGGATAAAGTCTTAGGTGCTTATCTGCGATTAGATTGATTTCGTTTTGCTGGATTGTTCATCTATTCGGCATCATGGGTTATGTTGTTGGTGTACCGTCTTAGTGGGTTCCGCGGTCAAAGGAAATTCTTGTGGCCCGTTTGTTAGAAATATAAGATTTTGAATTTTAGCCCTCTGTTAGGTGTCAACCTTGGTGCGACTATCCAGCTAGGATGGAATTTTGGACGGGATGTCCATGTTTTCGAGGTAACCGTTAGCCCTAGGAGTCGACTTGTTTTTTTCTTGAAGTCATTGGATCTTGAAATGTTTGGAAGTATCCCGGTCGGATCATGGGAAATGCTGACCTTTCAGTGATGGAATTTGAACGGAGCTTGGGTGTTGAGGATTAAGTATCGTGGTGTTTAAGCTTTTTCGTGGTGGTAAAGGTTTTATTTAAGGAAGGTTGTAAAGTTGGAGTTGGAACGGAGCCGAGTGGTAGGATTCCGGGCTAACCATTTACTTGAAAGACGCATCGGTGCGCCTTGTAAGAACATCTTTATCGATGTTAGGATTGGGTCAGTTGAAATCTGAGGATTTTGGAAGTTGGGTGGCGATCGTTGACGTTGGGTTCAGAACCGTAGATCCGAAGAGATTTTGGTCAGCGAGAAATTGGGGTCACTAACTACTTGGAGGTAGTAATTGTCACCCAAGGTTGGGAGACGACCGTAACCTTGTGGGTAAAAGGTTACTTTGGAGAGTTAAGAGTTCGTTCAGATATGAGTATAATGTGCCCCAAAGGGGCAGCAGATGTGAGTATCGGTGAAAGGGTCGTGTTAGTGGTGCTGGCAGTGGGTTAAGGTTAATCCTTCTGCGGGTAAGGTTTCGTGGGAACCTAGATTTCGAGGATGAAATCGTTTCAAAGTTGGAAGGATTGTAACACCCGGTTTTTCGTAAAACAAATTCCGTCCTTCGTTGATGATCTCTTTGCCCTCCGTCCATCTTTTTGAGTGGAAAATGTTGTGATTTCGAACCTTGAGTCGACCAATGCGAGAATCGCGAGTTTTCAGCCATTTTAGGCTTCGGTACAGGTCGCGCGATAGTGACTAACGATATTGACAAGTGTCACTATCGTGTGGCATAATCGCCGGAGGACCACGAACTCGCGGTACAATCCGCGCGATAGTGACTCGCGATAGTGACATTGTCAATTTTGCCATTTTCGAATCCATTGTTAATCAGAAAAGTGGACAGAGTTTCATACCAAGCTCTTGGGGCTTGTTTGAGTCCATATAGAGCTTTATCCAAATAATAAACATGATTAGGATACTCTGTACTTTCAAATCCAGGTGGTTGCTGGACATAGACTTCTTCATTTAATTTACCATGAAGAAAGGCAGATTTAACATCCATTTGATAAACTTTGAATCCTTTGTGTGCAGCATAGGCTAAGAAGATTCTGATTGCTTCTAGCCTAGCTACAGGTGCAAAGGTTTCATCATAATCAATGCCTTCTTCCTGGCAATATCCTTTTGCAACCAACATGGCTTTGTTTCTGATTATTATTCCATCCTCATCCTTTTTGTTTCTGAAAACCCATTTCGTTCCAATTGCAAATTTTCCTTTGGGAAGGGGAACTAGGGTCCAGACTTTGTTTCTTACAAACTCTTGAAGTTCATCCTGCATTGCAAAAATCCAATGAGGATCTTCAAGAGCTTCTTTTACCTTCTTTGGTTCAATAATGCTCAAAAAGTTTACATAGAAGCATTCATTGATGGTGGCAGATCTTGTTTTAACTCCTTCGGATGAGGATCCAATGATTTGATCAATTGGATGATCTTTTGTCCATCTGGTGATTGGAGCAATAATTTGTGCAGTTTGAGTTTCAGAGGCTCTGACGTTTGGTGACACCTCTGTTGTATTGTTCAGAGACTCTGAAGGTGATACCTCTGTTGTACGGTTCAGAGGCTCTGTTGGTGATGCCTCTGTTGTACTGTTCAGAGGCTCTGAGTTTTGTTCCAGAGATGCAGATTCTTGTTCTTCATCATTTGGTTCTGGAGTTGCTTCAGATACTTCTTGATCATCTTTTGATTCACTTTGTTGATCTGCATTTGGTGAAACAGAAGGTGTTAGTTCAGAGGGCCCTGAAAGGGTTGTACCTGTTTCTTTAGGTTCTTCTGAATTCTCTCTCTGTCTATCTCTGAAGATAACTTCAGAGATATCTTCATCATCAAAGAAATCTTCAAATATTTTGTTTAATTCAGATTCCCTTGATGATTCAGAGATTGGTGATGAACTTTCTTGTTGTTCAGAGCTTTTATTGTCGTCAAAAGTGATATTGATGCTTTCTTGGATAGTCCTTGTTCTAAGATTGAACACTCTGAAATCTTTTTAGGCTAATGAATATCCAATGAGTTTGCCCTCATCAGCTTTCTTGTCAAACTTTCCAAGATATTCTCTATCTTTCAGAATGTAACACCTGCATCCAAAAACATGAAAATATTTAATATTAGGTTTCCTATTATTAATGAGTTCATAGGATGTTTTCTGAAATCTCTTGACAATTGTAGCTCTATTCTGAGTGAAGCAGGCTGTTGCTACTGCTTCTGCCCAAAAATTTGTTGAAAGATCAGATTCAACAAGCATTGTTCTGGCAGCTTCAACAAGTGTTCTGTTTTTCCTTTCAACTACTCCATTTTGTTGAGGAGTTCTTGTTGCAGAGAAGTTAGGGGTAATGCCTTCTTCTGATAGATAAGAATTGATTTTGGCATTTCTGAACTCTATTCCATTATCACTTCTTAGTTTCTGAACTTTGTTGCTGAATAGAACCTGTAATCTTTTCAACAACCTTATTAATATGTCAGGTACATCAGATTTAGCTCTAATGAATTCTATCCATGTGTATCTGGAAAATTCATCAATCAGAACCAGAATGTATTTCTTACCTGCTAGACTCTGTACAGAGATAGGACCACAGAGGTCCACATGAAGCATGTGCAGAGGTCTAGGACAGTTGTTTTCACTTTTGGTTTTATGGGAAGATCTTTTCATTTTTCCCATCTCACAAGCAAACAAAGATGATCTTTGTTAAACTTTAGAGATGGTAATCCCTTAACCAAATTAAGTTTAACTAACTTATCAAGTGAGGAAAAGTTTAGATGTGAAAACTTTTTATGCCAGAGCCAGATTTCCTCACTATTCAGAGATACAAGACAAAGTTTCTCTGAATCAGTGTCTGTGATTTTGGTAAAGTTCATTCTGTAGAGGTTACCTTTTCTGTCTGCTCTTAGCATTTCTTGACCTGATTCTGAGTGAAGAAGTGAACAATATTTTCTTTGAAATTTCACATTAAAACCATGATCACAAAGTTGACTTATGCTTATCAGATTGTGTTTTAATCCATCCACATAAGCAACCTTTGATACTGAAACATTTCCTCTTGATAACTCACCATATCCTTTAATCTGTCCTTGCTTGTTGTCTCCAAAAGTAACTGCTCCTCCAGATTTTGCTTTGAATGAGGATAGTAGTTCTTTATTTTCAGTCATATGCCTTGAACATCCAGAATCTAGGTACCAGATTGGCATTGACTGTTTCTGCAAGACAGATTATTGTTTCTTAGGTACCCACCTCATTATGGGTCCTTTTGTGTTAGACTTTGGTGGAATTGTATGACTTTTTGGCATCTCATCTTTTGATGTCTTGCCTTTACTTGTCTTCTTTTGAGATTTTGTCTCTGAGATATTTTTCAGAGATTTATTCAAAAGGCAGTGTGATCCTTTAAAATGATTTTTCAGTTTCATCAAGAAATAAATGCAGTTACAATTAATAGAACAAGAAGAAGTAGGAGCAAAGTTTTTCTTTTTATTAAAAGCATTTGTTACATTTTGACTTCTTTTGAAACTAGCACTAGGAATATTACATTTATCCCTAACTACTTCTTTTCTTTTTGCTTGATAGACAGTCTTCTTTTCAAGTTGCTTTTTCTTGTTCAAAAACATCTTCTTTTCTTTGATGCTTACTGCACAGACAGGATCAATATGGTTAATTTTTGTCCATTTGTCTTTTTGTTCAGGAGAGAATTTTATTGTTTTATAGGTGTAAGAACCAGAAGTGTTTGTTTTATTCTTTGCCTTTTCTTGCAACTCTTTTTCAAGTTCCAGAGATGTTTTTGCTTGTAAACACATATTTGCAAAATCAGGACTTATTGGTATTCTGGTTTTGGTTTTCAATACTGAAATTGGAACATTCAAAATACCAGAGCCAACGGTTTCTATCTTTTTGTGAATTACATTCCCTGATTTACAAAAAATCTGTTCATCAATCTCTAAATCAGATTCTGAATCAGAGTCAAGAAAGTCTCTCTTAGATTTAATAGAGATATCTACCTCTATTGGTTTTTTAATTTCTTTTGATCTAGAGACTTTGATGATCCGTTTCATGCTTTCTTTTCTTTTTAAGTCCTCCATGACATTTTCTTCCTAAATCTTTTGAACATCATCTTTAAACGTAGTTCTGATGATTTCATCTGACTTTGGTGAATACAGAGGAGCATTCGGATTAAGTGAACTCTGAGATTCATTTTCAGAAGTACTTGTATCAGAGGTACTTGGTTCAAATGTCTCTGATTCCCTTGAGATGAAAGCATCAAATCTGAAAATTTCTTTGGAATCATAGCTCTGAGGTTTTGTAAAGTGTACCTCTGAAGTTTCTTCTTTTATCTGTAACACAGATTCTTTAATGTCTTTTACTTCAGAGTACTTTGTATTTTTGAAATTTAAAGCTCTTGCTTTTGATCCCTCTGATGTTTTCATTCTTTTGAAATTATTCAGAGATGCATCTTCAGAGCTTTGGACCTTTCCTATACAGAAAGTGGAAGAAAGTGAAGTTTTCTCCAATCCATTAAATGAATTCAACTCATTGAATCCTAGCCCTTGAGAGTCCATCTGAGTTTTTATTTTGTCGAAAACACTTTGTGCATTAACATAGCTTTTGATTCGAAGATTTTGTCTATCTAGAGATTGATGTAGGATTTCTCTTTCCTTTTGAAAAAATTTGGTTAAGGCAATAGAATTGAGCCTTTCATACTCAGATTTCTTTACTTCTTCTTCTTTTCCTTTTAAAACTTTTTCAATCTCTTTTATTTCTTCCGAAAATGATTTTTCTTTTTGCTTGTTGGTTTCTTCAAGTTTGGTTTTTTCAAGAAAAATTTCTTTCTTTTCTGATTCCAGAAGATTATTTTCTCTTTTGTAAAAAATGAGCTCTTTTGTTACTTGCTCTCTTTTCTCTTTTTCTTCAACAAACTTTTGCTTTAGATCCTGAAGTTCATTAATTAGTTTAAAAGCATCTATTTCAGGATCACTGTCAGAGGTGTAAAGAGAGTTTACCTTTTCAGAGTTGTCTTCGGATGCTTCATCAGTTTGATTTCCATCTGAAAAAGCCATACCACAGAGATTGGTAGGCTCTTCCTCACCATCACTTGTCGAGTCAGATAGCCAGTCTTCCATTTCTGCTACAAGAACTCTTTCTTTTACATTGTATTTGTATTTGTTCTTGTAGTAATCTTGATCTTTGACAAGTTTTCCTCTGCAGTTTGCAGAGAAGTGGCCTGATTTTCCACATCTGAAGCATCTTCCATCATTTTGATTTGGTGGAAGAGTGGCAGTACTTGTCTCTGGCTTCTGTTCTTGAGGTTTGAAGTATCTTTGTGGTTGTGGATACCTTGGTTGGAATGGTTGTTGTGGTCTTGTTTGTTGTGTTGCATTATCATGGTTGAAGTTTGCACCCTTTTGATCACTATATGAAGTGAATCTGGGTTCTTGTTGAAATCTTCTCTCCGGATTTCTTCTTTCTTCATTCTCTCTCCTTCCTTCAAATACCTTCTTACCAAATTTCTTGTTAAACTGATGAGTGATTAATGCAAGAGATTTGGCGAAGGCATTTATATCTTCATCTGAGTCTGAATCAGTATGAGTTTCTTCTGCTATCAAAACCTTTTTGGATCTTCTTTTTGTTTCCAAACATTTTTGTGACTCTTCACAGTTGTTTTCTTTCGATGTTTGTTTTGAAACAAGTGCAAGGGGTCCACCCAAAGAGGTTTTTGATTTTTGCTTCATAACTTCTTTTTCATGTGCAACAAGAGTACCATAAATGTCAGTTAATGACCATGACTCAAGATCTTGATTAGCCTGTATAGACATGGACAGTTGTGACCATTCTTCATTCAAGCTTTTCAAAAAAAGAACGTTGTTTTCCTCTTTTGTTCTTATCACTCCAAACTTTCTACATTTGTTTATTAGAATGTTGAATCTTGAGTAAGTTTGGTGTAACTTTTCTTCTGGTAGAGCATGAAAATCATGATATTCATTGATGCATAGATTTCTTCTATTTTTCTGAGTTTGTAGGCCACCTTCAAGTTGATTTAACAACTGATCCCATATCTCTTTTGCAGTTTTACAAGAATCAAGTTCTTGAAAGATATCATTGGGAATGGCCATTATGAGTAATCTAACAGCTTTTGAGTCATTATCCATCATATTATTTTCTTCATCAGTGAAGTTTGTGGTTTTCTTTTCATAATATGCAGGTATTTCGGCAGTATCTGCTGTTGCAGGAACTCTTGGTACCAACACCATTGGAATGTGAGGTCCAACGTTCACAGATCTAAAAAGATCCCTGTCCATACCTTCTAGAAAATTTACCATCCTTATTTTCCATTGGGGATATTCATCCCTTAAAAGTGTAGGAGGTTTTGTTAATGACCCAGCTGTATACATGGCACTTATGCTTGAGTTTGCCATTAAAAAAAATGAAGATTTGAAGAACTGATGCTTTTTGTAATGAACTGAGATTTACTATCAAATCTAGAGCATATGATGTTCTTGAATAAACTGGGTTTATATAAACATGCACAGATATTGAAAGTTTAGAATCAATGAGATGTAAATCTATCCGAGTATGCAGATATGATCTTTTTTTGTTTTAGAAACAAAGAAAGCTCTGATACCAATTGTTGGATCCCAGATCTAATCTCGTAACAATGATATAAACAATAAGAGTAATGACAGCGGAAGTAATACAGTTTAATATCAAAGGAGATTCAAATATCACAGTTCATAATGCAGATAAAGATAAACAAGATATTCTTAGAATAAAATATTCAACTTATATTATCAGATATATAACTTCTTAAGCACACTTTGAACAATAAAGTGATGGTCCTATTTATAGGACCATAAAGTAAGCAGTGTACTTGCATGACGAAAAAGAGCATGTTGAACAGTGACCTACTCTAGAAAGTAAATCTTATCACTAAGTGACGTGTCATCTGTTCTTCTGTTCATTCGTAGAAAACTTCAGTGTGAACATCTTCAGAGAGAATGTCTTCAGAGCTCTGACGTTGTCTTCAGAGCCTCTGATGAAGCCATCTCTGATGTCTTCTCTGGAAGTTGCAATCTCTGATAAGTACTTCAGAGGCAGGTTTGTCCTCTGAAGTCTTCGTTCTCTGAAGTCTTCGTCCTCTGAAGTGTATCTTTTGGAAGTCCTCTGAAATAGGACGGGTATTTTCAACACTTTAACAAACAGATGATTTGGAGCTAACAATCTCCCCCTAAGTGTCGAAAATAAAAGATACAAAAATAACATAGAATTGAATTTTAAACTAGAAAGCATAGAGGAGAAAATCATCCTCTTAAGTATTACTTCTTAAACATTTAGAAGTTTAATACAAAGAAAGTAATATCAAAAAAAATAAAGAAACAGACTACAATTTGTCACTTGAACAGATTCCATGGAATTTCATGATCAGAGCTCTGAAGTTGATCATCGAGTCAATCTCTAAGTCAAGCTTTGCCAGTAAATCTGCTATGTGCCTTTCTTCCTTTGCATGGATCAATTTCTTTATACCTCTCAAGGTTTCATCAGAGTACTTCGACACTTCCGAAGCTAGAAATATCTTCTTTTCTTGTTTTACTCTGAAGACGAAACCCAGAGGTTCTGCAACGATTGATCCAGTCTTCTGTTCTTCAAGTTTGTCGAATGACTCCATAGGTTCAGTTACCTCCAGCTTCTCTTCCCCTAGGTTCAGAGCTATTTGAAAGTCACGTTTTGCTCAGTGTTTGACATAGGCCTCCATTGCCCGTCGGACTTCAACCATGCCCATCCTGATTTCCCTTCTTCCATGATCATACCTGGCAGAGCAATAGGCATATAAATGTGGTAAATCATATGGATTTAGATTTACGAGATCATTGTCATTGAACTCGTAAATCTTCTGATCAGATCGAGTTACCACATAATTCCTATAGATAATCTTGTTGTAAGCAAAGGTCTTTTCTGAGATATTGTTGATTTTGATGATTGGATCATCAGAGAGGACCTGTGCTCTTGGTTTGGTTTTATCTCTGATAAATCTTCGCTCATAGTCTGGCATGTCCTCTCTGATTCTTGGATTCAGAGGAATGACTATTGTGTCTGCTATGTTGAACTCACAGTAGATGTATCTGAAGTGGTCTTCTATGGAAGCTTCGGGATTTGATTCGAGGAATGTGGGAGGTTTATTGAACACTTTTGCTGGAAGACCGATGCTTGCTTTCTGAACAGGATTCTCTGAAGGAGCCTGTTTATCAACAACCATGGTTTCTGGTTCCTTCGTCTGTGGAGGATCTTCTTTTGAGGGTTCAGAGATGTAGCCATCTATCTCTGGTGATTCCCTCAGCTCTGACGTTGTTGAAGTATGATGTGGTTGAGCATTCTTGAAGACATACTCTTCGACATCAACTACTTCAACTTCTTCTACAACCTCTTTTCCAGAATCTGATTTTTCTTCTTTTTCAGATTCTGATTCGTAAGCATCTCTCATCACATAAGTTGGTCTTTCTGGTGATGAGAATGCATCTTCTGATGTTGAGAACTCTACGAGTTGTTCATCTTCTTCTTCGTCCAGAGCTCCAATTGTTTCTTCAGATGCAGTTGTGATTTGTTCAGCTGTGATTGGAACTATTGGAGCACCTGAAGTGGATGGTCCTAACAGATTATCACACAGTATCACATATTCACATATTTAAAAATTCAGTTTTCCATGTTTCATGGATTTCATGAAACAGATAACCTGATGAAACAATAATGATAACCTGATGATCCTAATGAACCAAATAACAATAACGATAATCTGATGAACCTGATGAACAATAATGATAACGACGATATTGATAACTCAATGAAATAATAATGATAATTGTGTGGTTTCCTTTTAAACTAATATTACGAACTAATTGATAACTTAGTAGCTCGTAATTGATAACTCAGTAGATTAGTTCATTAACAAATATTGAAAGTGTGTGGGACAAAAGTAACATGCTCGTAATTGAAAACTTGTACCGATTCACAAACTTGGATTAACAGATGCACAAACTTGTGTCGCTTCATATTTCATGGATTTCATCACATAGATTCACATATGTAGACATTCTCATATTAATTTTTTTTTCATGTTTCATATATTTCATCACATAGATTCTTAAACTAGTATCTTAAGACATTACATGAACAACAATACACAAACTTGTATCCCAATGTCAAGGTTGGCAATCGATTGCATCACTTGGTAACATTGATGAACAGAAATCGATTTCATCCATAAATGAAACAACAAATCGATTGCATGAACAACACTCAATTTCATGAAATATTTTGTTACCCATTCCTGTTTACAACATATGAAAACCCAAATTCCAGACTAAAAGAGGTTTTATCAGTAAATATGAATTCTTCAACATCCTAACTTCAATACTCGATTTCATACAATGAAACACTGATCTCTGATGTCGATTTGTTAAAAAAACTTACCTTCTTCACAACATTGCTTATTAAACTTACCTTCATCGATATGGGGTTTTACGACAGGAGGTCTGTTTCTGGTGCTCCACTCTGACTTCGGTCGGATTTCATTGCCATCCTCATCGAGAGGATTCTATGTTGTGTTCTTGTAGTTCGAAAACGAGTTCTTCTTCATCAATCTCTCGCTCTTTTTCCGACCTAGACAATGAAATTGAAGCAGTATGTGTTACTGAAATCAAAACAAATGATAATGGTTGATTTGTCTAATATTATTCAGGTCAAAATACAATGAAATCTTCAAATATTACCTCTAGGCAATCGTATCATCGTCGCAATGAAATTGGTACAACTCTGTGTGTTTTCAATGGTAAGCAGAGAAACTGTTGATACGCCTTTTTTCTAAATAAAGATGGTATTTATTGTTTTTCAGCAGATCTCATTGATATTACCAAATTTGAAACATGGAAGCAAAAGACATATTTACCCTTTTGGTTTATTATTATTATTTATTAATAAAATTAATTAATTTGTTACCATACTTAAATCAAATGAATCTTAACCGTTGCTTAATAAGATCAATGGTTGATATATGGTTTCCAAAGTTTTTAATGTAACATGGTTTCCAATTGAAACCACCCCTATATATATATATATATATATATATATATATATATATATATATATATATATATAGGAAAATGGAAAACTGAAGAACATTCTAGTAACCATTCATCTGGACGGTATGCACGTGCATACAAGTAATTTATAGCATGCACACGTGCATATGCACAAGTGCATAAAAACCAAAAAACTAATTAATTACTTGTATGCACAAATGTATACCGTCCAGATAGAAGGCTACCAGGGTGTTCCTCAATTTTTCGTTTTTTTGAGGTTTTCCCTTGAACCTGACCCTATATATATACATATATATATTGATTATTAAAATCCTCGCTGATCTATTTCAAGTGAAATTCGATTTATATTCTCTTCACTTTAATTATCTTATATTTCTTTCGTATAAATTTAGTTTTGATGGAGGGATTTTGATTATCATTTTCGATATTTGTCTCTAGTCATGATTTGCTTGGAAAAATAACTTTTGTTTTAGTTTTTTTCTTCGATTTAATTGATATGATTCGAGTAAAATAAAGCTGGTATGATTGTTTTTCACTTTGGTTTAATAATCACAAATTAACGACCCTTTAATCAATGCCTCTTCTAAGCGCGTTTCTAAAAAGTATGCAGAGTTGAATTGAGTTTTTGAGAGTATTTATCGATTGTTCAACATCCAATTGAGAACATCTTACCTACCTTTCTCTATTTCTCTATGTATAAATATTGTTTAGAGATGTGTCCTTTTCGTATTGAAAAACAATTGTATATTATGTGCACATTTTCATTTCGAGTTGTAAGTTCGATTGTCTTATTAGATATAAGTTGGTACATAAAACATTAACGAATTTCTCATTATTTCTTGTTGACGTTTAGGACCACCATCAACATAAATCTTGGCTCCGCCCTTGCCATCATTTGCATTTAATGGCGGATCCAGAAATTAAGGTGATCAAGGACACATTTAAGGGTGTAAAAATTTTGAAGTCGAAAATAACCCATCTAAACCAAAACAGTTTTTTATTATTCGGTTTTCATGTTAAATGGTTCATTTGTTTGGCCATTTTTTTTACTATTTTGATTGACTCGAATAACACATTATGCTATTATTTCATTTATTTTATTCGTATATGAGTTTATTGATCTTCCAAGACTTTCGAAGATAGGGGCACAAGACCAAAACAATGGGAGTCCTGAACTAAATAATTTTTTTTTATCTTTCTTAAGGAGACGTTTAGTTTGATGGAATGTTTTGAGAGATTTGGGTCTTCTGAAAAGATTTGGAATTACAAAGATTTAGATTTAGAAATATTTAGAACATATGGTGAGTTTGGTTTGTATGATATAGAATGAAATTGAATTTCATTCTTTATGAATAATTTATAATAACAGATTATAAATAATTATAAAATAACTAAATTACCTTTTTATTAATTGATTAATAGAAAACAAAAATTTTAATATATTTATGAACATTATTATACAAATCCTACGAAATCTCAACAGCTCCCATTGGATTTCAAAATGTTATGTTTGCAAGATTTCAAAGGAATCATAGAATTTTAAATTCGACCAATCATACAAACAAAATACATGATTGTAATGGACTTGAATTCCAAATTCCCCCAAATCCTTACCATTTCTACAAAGTACAAACCAAATGGATTTTAAGGGTAAGGGGTTGTTTGTCTTTTTTTAAAAACATTTTAATGGCTCTTAAGTCTGAATTGTTCAGACATTTTTACAAACCACTTCTTATTAATCATAACTAAAATAAGATTTCAGACTTCAGACCTCTTATAAAACAAACGGCACCTAAGTTTGGTTTGATGGAATGTTTTTGAAAGATTTGAATTTTATAAAAGGATTTGGATTTGTCAGGATTTTGAATCTCTGTTGTGTTTAGTTTGTAAGATTTGGAATGAAGTTGAATTCTATTTTTAGAAATAATCTATAAAAACAAATTGTAAAAGTAATTTAATTATTTTTTATTAATTGATTATTAGAAAACAAGTGTTTTTAACACATTTAAAAAATCACTACAAGCAAATTCAACGAAATTCCTCGAAATACCGACTACCCATTAGATTTCTACACCCCATGTTTGTAGGATTTAAATAAAATATCAGGATTTCAAATCCAAACATACCTTCAAACCAAACATATGATTGTAATGAAATTTAATTTCAAATACTTCAAAATTCTATCAAATCCCGTAAATCAAACGTGACCTAAGAATAAATTTTTATATTTCTCTTTAAATTTTGGTTTTGGAGTGTGTCCACCCCTGTTTGCACCAATATTAGGTACTAATTCGACGAATCAAAGTTACAACATCTAGCAATTTTACACTACTAATTTAAAGGTTTAGGGTTTTATTTTACCTCCAAATCAAATATATAAACTCCTAACTTAACATTCAACTCCATCTCCATTATCTCGATCATTGTAGCATATGAAAATTGTGGTCTTTTTAAGCGTGGTGATGTCAAATCCACCTTGTGCATGCCTCTGCTAATCCCAGAATACTCTTTGGGACGTTTGGTTCACAGAATGAAATTTGATAGAAAATTAGAATCCATCGAAACAATTTGACTTTTGAAGGAATTAGAATGGAATTTGACCACGCGTTTGGTTGGTATTAATTCATTTGGTCAATGAAATTGGCTCTTCAAATTTCTTACAATTCCATGAACCAAACAGCCCATTAATTATCAATCAAAGTTATCAAACAACAAACTTAATGATTTCAAAATCTTAATATTAAAAGATTAGAGTGTTCTTGTTGCAGTAACCTCTACTTATAACTCATAAAACATATATGCACTTCATATCATTCTTAATACTAAAAGATTAGTTTTTATTTCTTTTCTATATATATAATGCAAAACCAAAATTTGGGAAAAGAAAGAAAGATATGCAAGTAAAGATTCTAATTAACAGATGTAGTATTAATTATTATGTGACTTCAACTTTGTTAGCTCCCTATCCACAGCTTTCTTCAGGAAACTGTCTTCATCAAGAATCATCTGAACGGGTAAGAAACCGAGATTGTTAGCCATGGCAACCATCATCTGCTTGGTTTCAGCTTTAAACACCTCCAAATCCACGGTTCCATTCGAATCACGATCAAACTGCATAAACAACGAATTATAAACACGAGATAGCTCATCGGGATCAGTTTTCACATCAACCCCGAAATCGGTTTCCATCATTCTGAAACACTGCAGCTCTTTCAGCATCTCTGAATAGGTTAAGAGACCATCTTGGTTTGTATCCAGATGACTGAATCGAACTTCGACTGAACCGTTGAACGCTTCATCGTCTTCGATAAAGCCCAGAATTATGGCACCATCTAAAAGCTCCACACTCATTGTTATAACTTTATAATAATAGTTTTGTTGGTTAATATTGATGAGTTGTGATTTGTAGTTAAGTGAATTGAAAAGGGCATATATACTTTTGGTTAGGTTTCCATAAGTTTTTGACTCTTTGACTTCTTTTATAAAAAGGTAACTTTTAATATGGTATGTGGGTATTTTATTTTAATTTTAATAAAACGGAGTTGTACAATGTTTAACCATATTTGGATATTTTAATTTTAATGTTTATTGAATTATAATGTAGTTTTATAGGACTCAAAATGATACAGAGAGAATTGGAGATTTAAAGGGGTTTTCGTCGATAAATTGAAAATGAGGAAAACGAGCTTGAAAGAAGTCGAAATTTGGCATAAAAAACCGAGAAACAGTCGGTTACACGAATTGGGTCGCCTTGAAAGCCGCGTACTTGTTCTGAATAGTAGTATACAGATTGCTAGGATTTGTTTATTTAATTATTTAATTAATTTGTTTCTTAATTTAATTTAGGGTAATTATTTGTTTATTTTTAGTTATTATTTATCAGTTTATAATTAGATTAAGATCATTATTATTAGTTTCCTTTTATTAAGTTTTATAATTCGTTTAGAATTAGGATTAGTTTTAAATTTAAGTTTCATAATTATTTTCTTTTATTAAGTTTTATAGTTGGTTTAGAATTAGGATTAGTTTTAAATATAAGTTTCATAATTATCCTTATTAATTAGTCTAGATTATAAATAGGTTTAATTGTTTTCATTGTTAATCGGTTTTATCAATTAATAAAAGTTTATCTTTTAGAAAGTATTCTCTTGAATTTCGGATTTTACACTTGTAATTCTCATTATCAAACGGGTTTAGACGCTTATCGATTCTTTCGTATACCTAAGTTATATTACAAAATTGTTGATATAAACTTAAGGTAATGAGGAATCCATTAGATCATTCAAGACTAGATGTCCTAAACAATCAATTTGTAAGGTTAAAAATTTTTAAAATAAGAATCAGAAGCCACTAAAAAAGCCGGGGTTTTATTGGATCCAATTTTTTGAAGAAATATTTCTTTAAATGATCTGAATATGATGATATACGGAACAAATATATGGTATAAATTGGATACCAACAAAAGGTTACAAACACTACAAAAAAAACAGCAATCTCTGTTAACTTTGAGTTATTTTCATTTTTTGGTATTTTATGAAAAATTTAATTGCTTCAAGGACCTGTCCTATCAAATTCTAAAACTCAAGAAACTTAATCTCTCTCTACCCTGTTCCTAAGTTACCATGAACAAAAATTAACCCAAAAACCTATACAAAATAACAAAAAAGAAAGATTCAAATCTAGAAAAAATAATTGAAATACAAAATCAAACAAACCCAGTTTGTAAAAATAAAATAACAATACAAACCTTTTCCTTTTCCTGTAGATAAAATAAAATAATTCTTTTTTCGAAGTCCAAATTTCTCTCTCCACCATCCTTTTCCTGTAGATGATGAGTTCTTGCACCTATTATTATGATAACCATCATCATCACTTGCAAGTAGCCCATCTCTCAGATTTTGTTAGATTGCACAGGATGTGAACATGGACCAAGATTTTGTTAGATTGAAAAATAAAACTTGTATTCAATTCATGTTTTTCTTCTTTCTTTCACTCTAAGACACCATTTACACAATTGATTCTTCATGCAAAGATCCAATCCTTTCCCTTTTATCCTTACCAAAAAAAAAAAGTTTGATTCTTTCCCTTTCATTTCATTACCCTTCTCATGGAATCGCCGGAGAACCACCGTATACCTCTTGAAAAAGCTGAGCAGATCGTTTTCCGGTGGGTTGATGTCGGCGTCACGCTCGGCTTTGTTGAAGGGGTGGAAGAGATGAGGATGAAGGCGTCGCAGCCTTCCACGAGGCGGAGGCAGTCGTGGAAGAAGAGGCTGAGGGCGGCGCCGGCGGTGGGTGAGAGAGACAGAAAATGAAACTCTAGATACAAGTTTAGAGAAGCAAACCAGATCTAGAGATTAAATGTTGAGAGATACAAAAATGCAACTCTAGATGCAAGATCATAGAAGGAGATCAGATCTAGAGATTTTATGAATGAAAACAAAAGAAAAAACCCTAATCCTATAGAGAGAAAACGAGAGAGAAATAATGAATACAATTAGCGGGTTGAGAAAATCAATTTATATTTTCCAAATGTTGCAGAAAAGTCCTCCACCAATTTAACACTATTTGAAAAAAGGGGTGGGTTCAAATTTTTTAAGGGATAAATTGGGGGGAGGGGGAGGAATTTGGAAAGGGCGGGAGACAAAAATTAAAGGGGGAAATATATCTAATTTTTTATTGGTGAAATTTTAAAATCATTTATCTATCTATATCTCTTGTTTGGAAAGTATATCTAACTATATTTATTCATATATAAATAAAATATATTTAATAGTTTTGACAATATATTATACTTAATAATAAAATATATATTAAAACATAATAAAATTTGTGAGAAAGACTGTATTTTATTAAAAATCTATCTATGTTCTAATTATTATTATATATTACCAATATAACAATTAAAACTCAATTAAAAACTATAAAAACCAATAAAAAAATATTTCTCATGTGATATGTTTTAGATTATTAGCTAATAATTGAATTTTTAATTTATAAAAAAATATATTGATTTTCATTGTGCTCGTTAAATCCCAACCGGATCCATTAAAAATCAACTAGGTACGTTAAAGCCCAACAGGGTATGTTAAAATCCATCTAGACCCGTTAAAACCCAACTTGATACGTTAAACCCCAACTGGATCCATTAAAGCCCAACCAGGTACGTTAAAGCCTAACTGTGTAGTTAAAGCCCAACTAAATCACTTAAAGATCAACTATATTCATTAAAGTTGCATGGGGTACGTTAAAGCCCAACCGGATCCATTAAATCTCAACCATGTACGTTAAGGCCTAACTGTGTAGTCAAAGCCCAACTAAATCCCTTAAAGTTTAACTGTATTCATTAAAGCCCCACGGGGTATGTTAAAGCCCAACTGGATCCATTAAAGCCCAATCGTATCCATCAAAGCCCAACCAGGTACGTTAAAGCCCAACTGTGTAGTTAAAGCCCCACCGGATACGTTAAAGCCCAACGGGGTACGTTAAAGCCCAACCAGATCCATTAAAGCCCAACCAAGTACGTTAAAGCCCAAATGTGTACTTAAAGCCCAACTAAATCCCTTAAAGCTCAACTGTATCTATTAAAGTCCAATCGGATCCATTAAAGCCCAAACAGGTACGTTAAAGCCCAACTGTGTAGTTAAAACCCAACTAAATCCCTTAAAGATCAACTGTATTCATTAAAGCCCCATGGGGTACGTTAAAGCCCAACTGTGTAGTTAAAGGCCAACTAAATCCCTTAAAGCTCAACTGTATTCATTAAAGCCCCACGGGGTACGTTAAAGCCCAACTGGATCTATTAAAGCCCAACCGGATTCATTAAAGCCCAACCAGGTACGTTAAAGCCCAACGGGTACGTTAAAGCCCAACGGGGTACGTTAAAGCCCAACCAGATACATTAAAGCCCAACCAGGTACGTTAAAGCCCAAATGTGTACTTAAAGCCCAACTAAATCCCTTAAAACTCAACTGTATCTATTAAAGTCCAATCGGATCTATTAAAGACCAAACATGTACGTTAAAGCGTAGCTGTGTAGTTAACGCCCAACTAAATCCCTTATAGCCCAACTGTATCCATTAAAACCCCACGGGGTACGTTAAAGCCCAATCAGATCCATATTTTATATTTTTTTTTTCATATTATTCTAAAAAATAAATATTTAGTGTTTTCGGCGGATTTGATATTTTTTATAATTTTTTTCAAATTATTCTAAAAAAATAAATATTTAATGTTTTCGGCGGATTTTCGGCGGATTTGGTTTTTTAAATTTTTTTTTCAAATTATTCTAAAAAATAAATATTTAGTGTTTTTGGCGGATTTTCGACGGATTTGATATTTTTTATATATTTTTTCAAATTATTCTAAAAATAAATATTTAGTGTTTTCGGCGGATTTTCGGCGGATTTGATTTTTTTATATTTTTTTTTCAAATTATTCTAAAAAATAAATATTTAGTGTTTTCGGCGGATTTTCGGCGAATTTGATTTTTTTTATATTTTTTTTTCAAATTATTCTAAAAAATAAATATTTAGTGTTTTCGGCGGATTTTCGGCAGATTTGATTTTTTTATATTTTTTTTTTCAAATTATTTTAAAAAATAAATATTTAGTGTTTTCGGCGGATTTGATTTTTTTATATATTTTTTTTCAAATTATTCTAAGAAAAATATTTTTTTTTCAAATTATTCTAAAAAAAATATATTTAATGTTTTCAGCGGATTTTCGGTTGATTTGATATTTTTTATATTTTTTTAAAATTATTCTAAAAAAATAAATATTTAGTGTTTTCGGCGGATTTTCGGCGGATTTGATATTTTTTATATTTTTTTTTCAAATTATTCTAAAAAAATAAATATTTAATGTTTTCGGCGGATTTGATTTTTTATATTTTTTTTCAAATTATTCTAAAAAATAAATATTTAGTGTTTTCGGTGGATTTTCGGCGGATTTGATATTTTTATATTTTTTTAAAATTAATCTAAAAAAAATAAATATTTAGTGTTTTCGACGGATTTTCGACGGATTTGATTTTTTTTATATATATTTTTTTAAAATTAATCTAAAAAAAATAAATATTTAGTGTTTTCGACGGATTTTCGACGGATTTGATTTTTTTTATATATATTTTTTTCAAATTATTCTAAAACAATAAATATATAATGTTTTCGGCGGATTTTCGGCGGATTTGATTTTTTTATATATTTTTTAAAATTATTCTAAAAAAATAAATATTTAGTGTTTTCGGGGGATTTTCGGCGGAAATTAATTAATTAAATCCGCCAGAAATCCGCCGGAAATGCTTAATTAATTAAAATTAATAAGAAAAAATAATAAAAAATAAAAAATTCGTCGGAAATCCGCCGAAAATAGTAGTTTTTTTTTAAATATAAATTTAAAAAAAAAATTCGGCGGATTTGATATTTTTATATTTTTTTAAAATTAATCTAAAAAAAATAAATATTTAGTGTTTTCGACGGATTTTCGACGGATTTGATTTTTTTTATATATATTTTTTTCAAATTATTCTAAAACAATAAATATATAATGTTTTCGGCGGATTTTCGGCGGATTTGATTTTTTTATATATTTTTTAAAATTATTCTAAAAAAATAAATATTTAGTGTTTTCGGGGGATTTTCGGCGGAAATTAATTAATTAAATCCGCCAGAAATCCGCCGGAAATGCTTAATTAATTAAAATTAATAAGAAAAAATAATAAATAATAAAAAATTCGTCGGAAATCCGCCGAAAATAGTAGTTTTTTTTTAAATATAAATTAAAAAAAAAAATTCGGCGGATTTCCGGCGAAAATCAACGAGGTTTGACCAGGTTGACTTTTGTCGGAAATCCGTCGAAAATTTTCCGGCGGAAATTTCCGCCGAAAACAGCCGCCGGAAAAGGCTGTTTGTTTAGTAGTGAGAGGAAATGATCTTTCCAATTACGATAGTTAATTACGACCATATCCAAAACCATTTCTCTTTACAAGCAAAAGTCTATTTGGTGGTGAAGTCAAATACAACAAAATGCTCTCATAAACCTCTTCCATTTGTTTTACCATAATTTCTAAAATGGTTATTTGTACAAAACTGTTTCTTGTATGATGTTACATTTACCATCATTACACCTACTTATTTAATTTACTTTATATCTCTTGTTTTTTCATTTTACATCATTATCATATTAACACAAATAATCGTATATATATGAACAAAAATGCAATAACAAATTAAGTTTTTTTTTTACAAATTATACCATTATAATCGTCAATACCTTCAAAACGAGCCCAATATTGAATATTTTTTAATTTAATCGTACTATTAAATATCATGAATAACTACGAATTAATTTGTTTTCTATCCATACGTTTTATTTTTTTCCACCGTTAGAACATTAAATACGTTTCATTCTTATAATAATTTATATCATTATCATTTTTTTGGTCAATAATTTTAATATAAACTAATTAGTAAATATCTTTATGGGTTTAGGGTTTCATAAGTTGTGATTCTTATGTCATGGTTGATTGTTGATGACATGTCTATAAGGAAATAGCATTAACTGTTCGTTCTTTACTTACATTCCGCTGCATCGCGTGGGTATATGACTAGTATTAATAAATGTTAGTTATTGTGCTTGCTTATTGATTGAAGTTAGGATTTTCGAGTTTATCAACATCAACATACAAGACGATCAAAGCTTCATATTGTTGTGATGTTACTGCTATATTTTACATGTATTGCTTAAACATGCAAACTAAGTCAATTAAGCCATGGGCTAGTGACTATCGCTTGACGTGGAAAACCCACAACATGGTTTTACCCCTCCCCTCCTATTCTCATGATTCTAAACCACAACAATTTCTACATCGAGTTCTCGACTTCAATTTGGAGAGTTGCAAAAAGTACAAATTATTAATGCTTAAGTCGGTCGTTAAAAGCTAAGAACAACCATTGTTTTGAGTTCGAATCCATCAATTCCATTTCAAAATCTTTGACCAATCAAACATATTAACCTTCAATTTATAACTATCCAATTTGCGATATAAAACCACATAGCATAAAATTAACATCGAGAATTTAACGAAGTACAAGTAATAACCTGGTCTAGACATTTGATTTGTGTGCTTGATAGATGGATGGAGGGAATGATGTTTGATATCCTAGATGTTAAGGGATGTTGAAATTTGTTTATAACTCAGAGTAATTTCAATATTCAACGCATCATGTTTATTTACATTTCAAATAATTGTTTGAAAATTTTAATATTATGAAAATTTTGATGTTTGTATACTATCGTTGATTTTTTGTAGGACATTTTATTATTTGTATTCAATTAATATGAAGTAAAAAACAAAGTCCTCAAATTCTTTGAGATCTAATACACGGACTATTTATTCGAATAAACTATACAAAATGATTGATTTTTATAAGTTTCAACCTTTGTATTTTTCATTTGGCTTTCATGATAATATTTTACTTGTAAACAACTCATAATTTAGATGATATAGAACATATTATAAATAATCGTATTAATATTTCAATCACAATTTACAAGAATTAAAGTTTAACACTCGCGTCGCATCGTGCGCGGTATATGTGTGTATATATATATATATATATATATATATATATATATATATATTTTAAATTTTTATGAGGTTTCAAATTTTTATTTTATTCAAACATAAAAGCATTATTGATTTCTCAGAACCACACAAAACCGTATTATAAAATTAATTAAAACAAAGAATAAAAAAATATTAAAATCGAGATATATCACACTACATTACACGAATACATTTCTAGTAAATAAAAAATACATTCGTGAAATACCAATAATCATGTAATGTTTCTCAGATTTTATAGTTTCTTGAACTATTTTTGAAATATCGAAATCATTTTATGCAACTCTTACTTGATTTTGGTGAATTTGCAACTTCTATCTCTGTAAATACTCAAAAGATAAAAGATTAATAGACGTTTGTACTATTTGTATGTTTCCAATGAAATAATTTCCAAGAAAAGTCCAATATTAAAGTTTCTAAATTTTGGTGTGTTTGCGGTGTAGTTTAAACTGTTTAACCCCCAAACCATAAACCAAACCGTAATGGTAGTTTGAGAAAATCTTTAAACCGATCAGTTTGGTAGCAAATGACTAAACCGGTCAAACGGACCACAAAAAGGTAGGACTGTAAACGAACCGAACGAACACGAATGGAGGTTTGTTCGTGTTCGTTCGGTTAACTTAACCGAACGAACGAATATGAACGGTAAACGAACAAAAAATTTTTGTGTTGGAAAATTTTAGTAAAAATTGTGATTTTTTACTAACTTTGGACACAAATAAATACATGTATATGTATTGTATATATCTAACTCTTCGTGGGTTTATGTTATCCTATATGAGAGTTTCAAAACGATATATTATGTGTCCAAAACGGAATATGTGTGAATGAGATATCGATGCTCAAAGTTGAGTGTTTGGGATGAAAATTGGCAAAAACAAGTGGGTGTGTGAACTTGTCCCACATAGGAAGGAAGACCAAAATTTTAGTGGTTTATAACTAAAAATGTGGGAGGGACTTTCAAGTCCTTAGTTTGGTTTTACTCCATCACCTACCCATGCGCAGGGGGGGTGCCGATTGCGGCCTTCGTAGGCTAAATTCGGCGAACTTGTGCATGGGCGCGACCTGCGTACACGAATGCAGCTCCGAAATCTTGTGCTCGTAGCAAGTCGCGATGTACACTGTTTATAGACGAGAAACAATGAATTACGCGTACGCGGGTTGTGCCGCGACTTCACCGGCGTGGTAAGTCGCGAATTTCTCTGGTTCAAAAACCGGTTTGTAACTCCTTGATACTCATTATTGGAAATGATTAATAGGATTAATTATCATAATCCTTCGGTTTTTCAGTTTGTTTCTCCGGCGATTTTTCCAAGCAAGTGGTGATATCCGGCAGTACACACTGCTTACACTGTTGTACCCTGGGAACAGACGGCAAATCTGTTTAAGGGAATCGTGTTCAACACGGGCCTCAACATTGTTTGAATATATGGTTTATTCATTTACATTTTCTGTCGATTTCCGTTATATTTGAGTTATACTAATCATTTGTTGATTATATTCAGTATTTCGATATTTGTAATTATATATATTATTGAAATATATATATCTGTGTACTAACAAATTTGTGTGTTCATGTTCATTTGTTAAGAAAATATGTTTTTTCGAGTTCGTTTATGTTCGTTCATTAAGAGAGTTAAAAGAACGTAAACGAACAAACATAAATGAATGAACACAAATGAACAAAAAACAATCACCATTGCTAATCATTTCGTTCGTAAATAACATAAGAAAATGAAATATTGGGTACACTTCTAAGTTATAAAAAAAGAATTCTAAAATATTAACTTAATTAATGATTTTACATATAAATGTCATAATATATAAATTTATTTATATATATAAACGAACGTAAAAGAACATAAATGAACGAACGTTAACGAACATAAATAAACGAACGTTAACGAACATAAATAAACGAACGAGACTATTGTTCATGTTCGTTCATTTAACTAAACGAACAGAAAAATGTGTTCATGTTCGTTCATTTATTAAATAAACGAACATAAATGAACTTCCTGCCAAACAGTTAATAAACGGTTCGCTGAACGTTCGATTCGTTTACAGCCCTACAAAAAGGTGGTTTGGTCTAACTGATTTAGACGGTTTAGGCATCTTATGTGCTTTAAACTAAAAAAAACATAACATCTATATCCAAAATAAAATTTCTATCAATATAACATTATTAAAAGATAGTTTTAATGAATTATAAAAGAAATGTATATCTCTATTGCGCAAGTTGAAAAAAGGTTAAACAAATTCATCAACAATGGTTAGAATCTTAGACAAATATTGAGAAGTTAAAGGACAATTTGGAATTTTGGATTTGATTTTTGATGGATTTTGAAAATTTGCCAATTTAGAGATCACGATCAATTGAAAAATGGAAACTAAAAACTAAAAATATAACGTCTTAGACCATTTTTTTTAATTGGGTCATAAAAGTGGAGACTACAACATGAAAACTACATATAACTAATACATTTATAACAACATGAAAACTACATATAACAAATTATCACAGACTGGACTGGACTGAATTGAACAGTTTGATTATTTTTCACAGACCGAACCGCCAAATCACTTAAACCACAAAAACGGCCAGGTTTAACTTCGTTTGACCGTTTTGAACGGTCTAACAGTTTTTTTAACACCGGTATTTGACACAACAGTCACCCAACAAGATGAAAAGAAAGTTATAAGCCAGGACATCTTCTTGACCCGATTTCTGCACAAGTTGAAACCTCTACCATCGTCCATCAACACGAACCGAAACTCGATTTCAATCATTTTTGTTACTATTTAAACATTGAAATCTACATGCAACACGAAAATTTGAGTTTAGCAATCATTTAGATAGCTAATCACACTCACATCGATCCCAATTGGGATATTTACTAATTTGATTGTCGATCACCACCGGGCACCATCATTTGTATTCAATGGCAGATCCAGAATTTAAGGTGATTAAGGACACATCTAAGGGTGTAAAAATTTCAAAGTCGAATAACCCATCTAAACCAAACAGTTTTTTGTTATTCAGGTTTCAGGTTAAATGATTCATTTGTTCGGACATTTTTTATTACTATTTTGGTTAACTCAAATAACACATTGCACTATTATTATATTTGTATATGAGTTTATTGATCGTCCGAGACTTTCGAAGATATGGGCATTTGGAGGCACAAGACCAAAAAAAATGGGAGGCCTGAACTAAATAGAAAGAAAATCTAAGGAGACGTTTGGTTTGATGAAATGGTTTTGAGAGATCTGGATTGATTTGGAATTTGAGGGATTTGAATGTGGAATCTTCGGTGTGTTAGGTTTGTAGGATTTAGAATCAAATTGAATTTCATTTTTTTATGGTTAGGATTTTAATTTACCTCCAAATCAGATATATGAACTCCATCTCCATTTTCTCAATCATCGTAGCATGTGAAAAATTATGCAAATCATCTTGGGTGTACTCATAAGGCTCTTAATTATCAGTTAAACAACAGACTTAGGGAATGTTTGGGATTGCTTATTTAAAACAACTTATGTTTTTTTTTCCTAAATGTGTTTATCAACTTATGTGGTAACAAAAAAGAGTTTTATAAAAAATGTTGGGATTAACTTAGCGTAGTAACAAAACGTAATAAGTTAATAAGTTGTTATTCGGTGTTTGAGATTGCTTATACATGTAAAATAACAAAAAAAAAAATCATAAGTTGTTTCAAATAAATTGATAAGTCAAATTGTTTAACTTATCAAAAACTACTTATTAGCAGTGTGGAAAACTATAAACATTTTTCTTTTTTTCCAACCCAAACACTAAAAATAGCTTATTAGCGGTGAAGAAAAAACTATAAGTCATTAAGGAGATTAAATATGCAATCCCAAACACCCCTTTACTTAATTCAAGGTCTTACCAATTAAAGAAAATTATGACTTTAGAGTGTACTATTACAATAACCTCATCTACTTGTAACTCATAATCATATATGCAGTTCATATCATTCTTAATATTAAAGATTAATTTTTATTTCTTTTCTCTATATATATTTAATGGAAAACCAAAATTTGGGAAATGAAAGAAAGATACGCAGGTAAAAATTCTAAGCAGATATAGTATCAATTATGAGACTGCAACTTTGTAAGCTCCCTATCCACGGCTTTCTTCAGGAAACTGTCTTCATCAAGAATCATCTGAACGGGTAAGAAACCGAGATTATTAGCCATGGCAACCATCATCTGCTTGGTTTCAGCTTTGAACTCCTCCAAATCCACGCTTCCATTCGAATCATGATCAAACTGCAGAAACAACGAATTGTAAACATGAGAGAGCTCATCAGGATCAGTTTTCACATCAATGCCGAAATGGGTTTCGAACATTCTGAAACACTGCAGCTCTTTCAGCATCTCTGGATAGGTTAAGAGACCATCTTGGTTTGTATCCAGATGACTGAATCGATCTTCAACTGAACCGTTGAACGCTTCATCGTCTTCGATAAAGCCTAGAATGATGGCACCATCTAAAAGCTCCACACTCATTGTTATATCTTAATAATTTGTTGGTTAATATTGATAAGTTGTGATTTGTAGTTAAGTAAATATAGGAAAGAAAAGGTATATATGCTTATATATTCGTAATGCATGGTTTTGATGGTGTTAGGATTGAAGTGTGCGTTTAAACAACGCTCTGAAATGCATGTGGTTTTTGACTCTTTGATGGGTTATTAATTACTCACTCACCCACCTCATGTTTTCAATTTCGGTTTCCAAGTTTTGCCACTTGACTTTGACTTCTTTTAGGAAATGCTCTTAAAAATGAATATTTTATAACGTTCAACCAATTTAGTATTTAATAGGTTCCGTATGTTTCAAAACCAACAAATTTAGTTGTTATATAACTAAAAAGGCACTCGTGTAATGCGACAAGATATATCACGATTTTAATTTATTATTTTATTTTTTGTTTTTTATCGATTCACATTACGATTTTGGATGACTTTGAGAGAGTGATAATAGTTTTTGTATAATTTAGGCTTAATAATATAACGTTTTTATATAAAAAAATGAAGTATTTTGTTAGAATTCAATGATTATCTTATATATTTTAAATTTTTTGTATTTAAATTGAGATCTTTATTCTGTTTTGATTATGTTTATCAGTTAGTTTTGAATTCAAATATATAGCTTTAGAAATTTATACTAAATTATCTATACAAATAGCGACGGAAAAATCACTATTATAATATTATCTATACAATCCGTCGCTGATTTCCGTCGCTGATACCCCTTTTTCTAGTAGTGATTGTATAGATAATATTATAATAAATTATATATTATGACTAAATTATTAAACGATGTAACAAGGTTTTTTTTTCCTTCCTAAAGTATTGATGTAACAATTTTTTCTCTTCCTAAAGTAAGAATGTAACATGTTATATCAACAAATTTGGACAATTTAATTAAAAAAAACAAATTGTCTAATTAATTTTTTTGTATTAGACTATTTCATGGTTTAATTTTGTCGATACTCATACAACTTGTTAGGTTACATAAATCATCCTAACAATTTATTGTAACATAATTTTATAGGACTCATAATTTTATATATATATATAGGCTAAGGGTTTGTTTCTTTGCAACTTAATTAATGAGCTTAAATCGTGATGGCTTTGGAGGTTCAAATCGTGAGTGTAAGCATTGTGGCAACTAAGGGTTTGTTTCTTTGCGCATGTGTGTAAGCATGGTGGCAATTGAGGTTCAAATCGTGATGGCTTTGGATGTGGCCGGGGAAGAGGCCATGGGTTCGGGAAAAGTCGGGATGTCAATGAACGTTTCCAGCGGGATAAAAGCCATGTTAAATGTTACAAACGAGGTGAGATTAATGCCCGAGCGTTGCTGCGGGTTATCGTGTGTGTTGATGGAAAGAAATATTAAGACCATAAATTTGAGCATGACCAATTATGAGAACAAAACATTTTGTGTCTGTTAGCAGCATGAATATAATTTACAAAATGCCCTATGAGAATTAAATTCAAGAAAAAAAATAAAACCAGGGATGTGTGTGTATGATAGGAAGCGAAAATAAATTGGCAAATGGTACATTACATCATTAAACCTAAAAAAAGTTACATTGTTATTAAACCTAAATTAAATTATAATAAAAATATGAATTAAAAAAAATTTACATCATTATTAAACATAAAATAAATTATGATAAATTACTTTATTAATAAATAAAAAATTGGTGCGTGAATCACCTACGACTATGTGCTTGGATTGATGGGGAAGACGGAATGTTTTGGGTTGGATAAGACACAGTCATTGAGATACGATGCATGTTAATGGATATTTATTTTATGCTTATATAATAAAAATAATTTTTATAATATAACTTTTATTTATTTAAATTAGAAAATGAAAAAGTTATAAATGATCGAAATATCATTTACTTAACGGTCAGGAGCTAACAACTTTTAGTTTCGAGGACCAAAACGTTACGAAAATGCAAAATCGAAAGGCTATTTTGGAATAAACAAATTATGGGGACTAAATCCAAGAGAAAAATAAAACTATAGGGACCAAATCTGTAATTCTAACAACATAGGACTAAATCTAAAATGGAGATAAAACCTCAAGGACCAAATCCGTAATTTAAGCCAAAAACACTATTCATCTTTCCTGGTAATTGTTAATACATATAATGTGGTGAATTTGGTCACTACAACAACGAGTGTCCTAAATGGGAGAAGCAAGAGGCAAATTTAATCGAAGAGGAACTGGCGCTGTTGTGAACGGGAAGTATGAAACAAACCGATGAAGGGGGTGATTGTTGGATTAATCGGCATTGTTTACGGGTTAGCGGGTTACGGTTCAGTAGCTTTCGAGTTAGTTTTTAGTTTGCTTAGACTTGGTTTTTAGTTGACCAAGTTTAGTGGAGTATAATGGGTAGTGGGTAGCTATAGTTTAGGAGTTCATGGAGTCTCTAGTTTTTTAGTTTTTATTGCTTTAAATAGGAGGTGTGCTTTCTTTTTCGTTGTATGGAGTATGGCAGTTTAGTTTTCTGCATCCTTAATATATTGTTTTGGTTTTACATTTTATCTACACAATAATTAATTCTTCTATATTCTGCAAGTTTGTTTTTCTTTTATCTGTGTGTGAGTTTTTGAGGCTTTTGTTTACAACATATGGTATTAGAGTCACGTTCGTGTGAAGGGGGTGTAACCTAAATCTGATTAAAGGTTGAAGAGTCATGAAAGCAACTTCTACTCTTGATCAACCTGTTTGTGTCGAAAAAGAGACTAACCGACAGAGATGCGTGAAAAACAAACGTAACAGACCCGTCAAAGCAGGTGGTTTTGGATTTTGTTCGTTTTGCAGGTATAAGAAGACGGTAAAGCTTGTAGCTTGTTTTCTTGGTCGGTGGAATAGGGTTCTTGGAACAAGTCTGATAGGAAAAGGGTTGAAGCTGTCAAAACAAGGAAGGAAAAATGGCGTTGGTATCAGAAAAAGAAGGAGTTTCAATGTCCTATCAAGTCCCGGATTGACCCCTACGAACTATCATGTGTGGGCGGTCAAAGTCAAATCGATCATGGATACACACGACGTATGGGAGACGGTCGAACCGAGGGCGTTAGGTGCGGAATCGGATCCAAAGAAGTCGAAACAAGCTCTTGCTTTCTTGTTTAAAGCGATACCCGAAGACATGGTGTTGCAAATGGCGGGTTATACTGACCCAAAGCAAGTGTGGGACGGTCTAAAAACACGATATTTGGGAGTGGATCGGGTGAGAACGACTCGACTTGCAACCTTGAAGAGGGAACTCGAAGGTTTGTGCATGAAGGAGGGCGAAACGGTTGATGACTTTGCGACCAAACTAACTGGTTTAGCTTCAAAGGCGAGGAGCCTTGGTTACGAGCTTGAATAAGTGGACTTGGTGAAAAGGCTACTTCACTCGATGCCTAAATCATTTCTCCAAATCGTGGCTTCAATAGAGCAATGCTTCGATTTGGATACGATGCTATTTGACGAGGCCGTTGGAAGATTGAAGGCATACGAGGAGCGTTTAAAAGGAAAGGAGGACGTTCAAGGTAGTTTATTGTTGGTTAGTGACGAAAAGGCGCATGTGTGTAAGCATTGTGGCAATGGAGGTTCAAATCGTGATGGCTTAGGACGTGGTCGGGGAAGAGGCCGTGGGTTCGGGAAAAGTCGGGATGTCAATGAACGTTTCCAGCGGGATAAAAGCCATGTTAAATGTTACAAATGTGGTGAATTTGGTCACTACAACAATGAGTGTCCTAAATGGGAGAAGCAAGAGGCAAATTTCATCGAAGAGGAACCGGAGCTGCTGTGAACGAGAAGTATGAAACAAACCGATTAAGGGGGTGATTGTTGGATTAATCGACATTGTTTACGGGTTAGCGGGTTACAGTTCGTAGCTTTCGAGTCAGTTTTTAGTTTGCTTGGACGTGGATTTTAGTTGTCCAAGTTTAGTGGAGTTTAATGGGTAGTGGGTATCTATAGTTTAGAAGTTCATTGAGTCTCTAGTTTTTTTAGTTTTTATTGCTTTAAATAGAAGGTGTGCTTTCTTTTTCGTTGTATGGAGTATGGCAGGTTAGTTTTCTGCATCCTTGATATATTGTTTTGGTTTTACATTTTATCTACACAGTAATTAATATTTCTATATTCTGCAAGTTTGTTTTTCTTTTATCCGTGTGTGAGTTTTTGAGTCTTTTGTTTACAACAATTGGTATCAGAGTCGCGTTCGTGTGAAGGGGGTGTAACCTAAATCTGATCAAAGGTTGAAGGGTCACGAAAGCAGCTTATACTCTTGATCAACCTGTTTGTGTCGGAAAAGAGACTAACCCGCAGAGGTGCGTGAAAAACGAACGTAACAGACCCGTCAAAGCAGGTGGTTTTGGATTTTGTTCGTTTTGTAGGTATAAGAAGACGGTAAAGCTTGTAGCTTGTTTTCTTGGTCGGTGGAATAGGGCTCTTGGAACAAGTCTGATCGGAAAAGGGTTGAAGCTGTCAAAACAAGGAAGGAAAAATGGCGTTGGTACGAGCAAAAGAAGGAGTTTCAATGTCCTATCAAGTCCCGGCTTGACCCCTACGAACTATCATGTGTGGGCGGTCAAAGTCAAGTCGATCATGGATACACACGACGTATGGGAGACGGTCGAACCGAGGGCATTAGGTATGGAATCGGATCCAAAGAAGTCAAAACAAGCTCTTGCTTTCTTGTTTCAAGCGATACCCGAAGACATGGTGTTGCAAATGGCGGGTTATACTGACCCAAAGCAAGTGTGGGACGGTCTAAAAACACGATATTTGGGAGTGGATCGGGTGAGAACGACTCGGCTTGCAACCTTGAAGAGGGAACTCGAAGGTTTGTGCATGAAGGAGGGTGAAACGGTTGATGACTTTGCGACCAAACTAACCGGTTTAGCTTTAAATCCGAGGAGCCTTGGTTACGAGCTTGAAGAAGTGGACTTGGTGAAAAGGCTACTTGACTCGATGCCTAAATCATTTCTTTAAATTGTGGCTTCAATAGAGCAATGCTTCGATTTGGATACGATGCTATTTGACGAGGCCGTTGGAAGATTGAAGGCATACGAGGAGCGTTTAAAAGGAAAGGAGGACGTTCAAAGTAGTTTATTGTTGGTTAGTGACGAAAAGGCGCATGTGTGTAAGCATTGTGGCAATGGAGGTTCAAATCGTGATGGCTTTGGACGTGGACGGGGAAGAGGCCGTGGGTTCGGGAAAAGTCGGGATGTCAATGAACGTTTCCAGCGGGATAAAAGCCATGTTAAATGTTACAAATGTGGTGAATTTGGTCACTACAACAATGAGTGTCCTAAATGGGAGAAGCAAGAGGCAAATTTAATCGAAGAGGAACCGGAGCTGCTGTGAACAGGAAGTATGAAACAAACCGATTAAGGTGGTGATTGTTGGATTAATCGACATTGTTTACGGGTTAGCGGGTTACGGTTCATAGCTTTCAAGTAAGTTTTTAGTTTGCTTGGACTTGGTTTTTAGTTGACCAAGTTTAGTGGAGTATAATGGGTAGTGGGTAGCTATAGTTTAGGAGTTCATGGAGTCTCTAGTTTTTTAGTTTTTATTGCTTTAAATAGAAGGAGGTGTGCTTTCTTTTTCGTTGTATGAAGTATGGCAGTTTAGTTTTCTACATCCTTAATATATTGTTTTGGTTTTACATTTTATCTACACAATAATTAATTCTTCTATATTCTGCAAGTTTGTTTTTCTTTTATCTGTGTGTGAGTTTTTGAGGCTTTTGTTTACAACACCAAATGTACCTCAAGTATGGTCGAGAGGTTTGGACTCAAGTCTGTGAATCATTGAATCGAGAGGCCTAGTCGACTGGTCGAGAGCCGAGAAGGGAGACAGAGGGGAGACGTCGAGCGGGAATGGTCGAGAGGGAGATACGATTTTGATTTTTGTGAAATGTTCATCGATTTGGGGAGATTAGAGATTTGGCCATTTGGGTTTGAATTTGGGCTGCTATTTCAAATACATATGGGTTTCTAAGATATTACATAAATGGCATTTTAAATTTAAAAAAAATCTCTCCCCTCTATCTCTCTGTATATATATACACACACATACACATATGTTATATGTATCGGGTCGGGCCGGGCCGGTGAGTACCGTCCCCATCCCCGTTAACTTCCCCGATCCCCGTCCACTCCCCGATAAGAGGTCCCCGAACCCGACCTGGAATGTTCGGTTTTCGGTTTTCATCGTCGGGTTCGGTTTTTTTTTGCCATCCCTAGAGAAAATAGAGATTTTGAACAACTTTTTGCTCCAACAACCTCTCAAAAACTTTCTCCACAATGGAGAAAATAGGAGGGACGGTGTAATTTTCTCCAAATTTGAAGATATCTCAAAGAAATTATTAACAAGAAAGAGAAATTATTTTTTATTATATCTCACCAGTCATCAATGAGAAACTTTGAATTTTTTTTTAATATTATTGTTCAATCAGTTACCTAATAAACTATTTTTTATTCATCCAAACACAATTTTTATGACAAACTTAAAAATTAGCCCATTTATATTTGTCAAATTTGCGTTTAAAATTACCATATTTTTTAACAATACAAAACGTCTAATTGAACATATAATTTAAATAAAATATTTTATTAGGTAACAAACGACTCATTTATTTAATAAAGGGAAAATTGCATTAAAATGGAACCAACTTTCATCTTATTTCTATTTTAGGGAACCAACTTTCAAAGTCATCATTTTAGGGTTTAAACCAAACTTCACATATATTTATGGGTCTCTTTAACCGGTTTAACAGGTAACCGGTTACCTCAACTTGATGTGTAAATTTATTATTTAAAAAAAATATTACATGGAATATAAAAATCCACGTCATCCATACTTAAATTAGAAAAACAAATTAAATAATAAGTTGATACGTGAGTACTGTGTAGTCACACCATCAAATAAATAAAAACAAAACAAACCAACCCTTCCACTCTTCTTCCCTAATTAAAAAATCTCAAGAACAAACATCTATTTCAGTTCTTCGATTTTGAGTCATCAAATAAGAAGCATTGATTGTGAGTTAGCCGGAGAGGTCGGATATGCGTGTTTAGTGAAGTCGTGGCTGCAGAAACACAGCTCCACTGTTGCTTCTGGTTCTCCGACACGCTGGGTTCAACCGAGGTTGTGTTTTCCGTTTGACTCGCAAACGGAGCTCCATAACTCTCTTTCTTTTGGGCTGTATTTTTGGTTTTCTATGTTTCGATTGTATTTTGCGTTTTTTTTTGGGTGTTGTTCCTGGTTTGGAGGTTTTAAGCCTCTGTGTGGTGATTTCTTGAGGTTTTTAGCCTCTGTATGGTAATAAAGCATTGATTTAGTTGTAGATATGATGGTGTGCAGTTACGTCGGAGATTCGGTGTTATAGATTCGTCGGAGTTGGAGAGATCTGAGTTGGAGAGGCCGGAGTTGGAGATGTTTTTCATGAGGCGGCGGTGTTTTTGGTGTAAGTTTTTTTTTTGTTGAATTATTATTTTTTAGTTGTTTAGTTTTTTATAATATATATATTTATATATATATTATAAATGTTTTTTTAAAAATCGAACCCTGCTTTACCAATTGCTAGGAGAGATGAGCGCCTTTTATATGAAGGTAAAAGCTGCGAGCGCCCATGGGAGGAGAAGGCAAATCTGATTTGAATATTATAAATATTTGAATATTAACTTGTACATTAAAAAAGAATTGTTGAGTGTATTAAGCTTTATACTTAGTTAAAAATATATGAAAAGAGGTAAACGGATCTATTGTTAAATTTTTTTAATTGTAAATTAATTTATAATTTATCATTAATTAAAGTTTATTTGTCTAATAATAAAATTATGTAAGATATGCCATGTCATCATTTCAGATTTATTATTTGAATTAAAAACATGACATGATATATTAGTTGGCATTAACCTGAGCCATGTCATCTTAAGTAGTACAAAAAAATTGACCAGACCCTTAAATATATGTAAAGTTTAATCTAAACCCTAAAATGATAACTTTAAAAGTTGGTTCCCTAAAATAGGAATAAGATGAAAGTTGATTCCATTTTGATATAATTTTCTCTTTAATAAAATTAAAATATTTTGTATAAATTATATATATTTTAAACTAGAAAAGTATAGGAAGAAGAAACAAGTGATAGGGATCTTGTTTTCAACTCTCAGCCGCAATATTCATATTAATTGTTTTTAATCTTTATTTTATTTTGGTCAAATTCCTCGCCATCCATGCGATTTTCTTATGTTTCCAATTTTTCATATAATGTGGTTAGAAAATAAATTATTATTACTTGTTTAAATTAAAATATTTATAATATGAATGTACTGTATTTTATAATTACTTATTAACAAAAACTATAAATCGTTAAGCTAATTAGAAAAACCAAACAGATTATTAATTAATAAATAATATTATTGTATAAACATACTTAAGTTAATGGGGAATCCAAGATTTTATCAAACACGCATTTCATATTTTTTGTTTAAAATTATGTATGTGTTAAATTTGTCGAGAAAAGTTGTCAAAAACCTGTATTTTCAATGGGAATTTTCGGCTAAAATTATGTTGAGTTAACGGTGAGAAACGGTTATCAACCGTTGGATGAGAAATGAACGCACGTTAGGATGAGATATACCGAGATAAGATGCACCGAATGTGCACCAGATCGATTCTCTTTTAAGACGCAATTCATGGGAGAGCTTGAGATTAAAAGAGAACAACGGTTTCAAATTCACTTCTCAACTTTCTCACCGTTAACTCAACTTTTCACACGATCATACGCCTACAAGCCAAATGGACCATAATAATAAATTTTTATATCTCTTTAAATTTTGGTTTTGGATAGGGACTTCCCCCGCTCCCAAAGGAGTGTGTCCGCCCCTGTTTTCACTGATACTAGGTACTATTCTTCGATGAAATCAAATTAATTACAACATCTAGCAATTTTACACTACTAATTTAAAGGTTAGGGTTTTATTTTACCTCCAAATCACATATATGAACTCCGAACCATAACCTCAAATGCCATCTCCATTTTCTCGATCTTCGTAGCATGTGAAAAAATATGTTTTTTTAACCATGGTACTGTGCAAATCACCTTGCGTGTACCTCTACTAATCTCAAAAGGCTCTTAATTATCAATCAAACAACAAACAACAGACTTAGGGGATGTTTGGGATTGCTTATTTAAAGCAACTTATGTTTTTTTTTTCAAATGTGTTTATTTACTTATGTTGTGACAAAAAGGAGTTTTATAAAAAAATGTGTGGATTAGCTTAGTGTATTACCAAAACGTAATAAGTTAATAAGTTGTTATTCGGTGTTTGGGATTTCTTATACATGTTACATAACTAAAAAAAATATAAGTTGTTTCAAATAAATTGATAAGTCAGAATTGTTTAACTTATCAAAAACTCCTTATTAACAGAGAGTGAAACTATAAGCATTTTTCTTCTTTTCCAACCCAAACACTAAAAGTAGATTATTAGCGGTGAGGAAAAAAATATAAGTCAATAATTAAGGAGTTTAAATATGCAATCCCAAACACCCCTTTACTTAATTCAAGGTCTTACCAATTAAACAACAACTGGATTAAAGAAAATTATGGCTTTAGAGTGTACTATTACAATAACCTCATCTACTTGTAACTCATAATCATATATGCAGTTCATATCATTCTTAATATTAAAGATTAATTTTTATTTCTTTTCTCTATATATATTTAATGGAAAACCAAAATTTGGGAAATGAAAGAAAGATACGCAGGTAAAAATTCTAAGCAGATATAGTATCAATTATGAGACTGCAACTTTGTAAGCTCCCTATCCACGGCTTTCTTCAGGAAACTGTCTTCATCAAGAATCATCTGAACGGGTAAGAAACCGAGATTATTAGCCATGGCAACCATCATCTGCTTGGTTTCAGCTTTGAACTCCTCCAAATCCACGCTTCCATTCGAATCATGATCAAACTGCAGAAACAACGAATTGTAAACATGAGAGAGCTCATCAGGATCAGTTTTCACATCAATGCCGAAATGGGTTTCGAACATTCTGAAACACTGCAGCTCTTTCAGCATCTCTGGATAGGTTAAGAGACCATCTTGGTTTGTATCCAGATGACTGAATCGATCTTCAACTGAACCGTTGAACGCTTCATCGTCTTCGATAAAGCCTAGAATGATGGCACCATCTAAAAGCTCCACACTCATTGTTATATCTTAATAATTTGTTGGTTAATATTGATAAGTTGTGATTTGTAGTTAAGTAAATATAGGAAAGAAAAGGTATATATGCTTATATATTCGTAATGCATGGTTTTGATGGTGTTAGGATTGAAGTGTGCGTTTAAACAACGCTCTGAAATGCATGTGGTTTTTGACTCTTTGATGGGTTATTAATTACTCACTCACCCACCTCATGTTTTCAATTTCGGTTTCCAAGTTTTTGCCACTTGACTTTGACTTCTTTTAGGAAATGCTCTTAAAAATGAATATTTTATAACGTTCAACCAATTTAGTATTTAATAGGTTCCGTATGTTTCAAAACCAACAAATTTAGTTGTTATATAACTAAAAAGGTACTCGTGTAATGCGACAAGATATATCACGATTTTAATGTATTATTTTATTTTTTGTTTTTTATCGATTCACATTACGATTTTGGATGACTTTGAGAGAGTGATAATAGTTTTTGTATAATTTAGGCTTAATAATATAACGTTTTTATAAGCATTTTATAGGACTCATAATTTTTTGTATAATTTAGGCTTAATATTATAACGTAATTTTATAGGACTCATAATTTTTGATATATATAGACTAAGGGTTTGTTTCTTTGCAACTTAATTAATGAGCTTAATGAGACCCACATAAGATTCTTGGAGAAACTTTATGCAAAAACCGAATGTTTTCTAAACTTGTCCCTCCTAATTAATGTCTCTTATTTAAGAAAAAACCTTCTCAAACAAAAACCTTCGAAATCTATTAATCCATATAGACAATTTTATCTATATAAGACTTAATGAAAAACCAACTAAATAACCCTCTAACGCACTAGTAGTAAATTTTTATATTTCTCTTTAAATTTTGGTTTTGGAGAGGGACTTCCCCCACTCCCAAAGGAGTGTGTCCGCCCCTGTTTTCACCGATATTAGGTACTATTCTTTGATGAAATCAAATTAATTACAACATCTAGCAATTTTACACAACTAATTGAAAGGTTAGGATTTTAATTTACCTCCAAATCAGATATATGAACTCCGAACCATAACCTCGAACTCCATCTCCATTTTCTCGATCATCGTAGCATGTGAAAAATATGTTTTTTTAACCATGGTACTGTGCAAATCACCTTGCGTGTACCTCTACTAATCTCAGAAGGCTCTTAATTATCAGTCAAACAACAAACAACAGACTTAGGGGATGTTTGGGATTGCTTATTTAAAACAACTTATGTTTTTTTCCCCAAATGTGTTTATCAACTTATGTGGTGACAAAAAGAAGTTTTATAAAAAAATGTTTGGATTAGCTTATTGTGGTACCAAAACGTAATAAGTTAATAAGTTGTTATTTAGGGTGTTTGGGATTGCTTATATATGTAAAATAACTAAAAAAAAAATCATAAGTTGTTTCACATAAGTTGATAAGTCAAAATGGTTTAACTCATCAAAAACTCCTTATTAACAAAGTGAAAAAACTATAAGCATTTTTCTTTTTTTTTCCAACCTAAACACTAAAAGTATAGCATATTAGCGGTGAGAAAAAACTATAATTCAATAAGGAGTTTAAATATGCAATCCCAAAACACCCCTTTACTTAATTCAAGGTCATACCAATTAAACAACAACTGGATTAAAGAAAATTATGGCTTTAGAGTGTACTATTACAATAACCTCATCTACTTGTAACTCATAATCATATATGCAGTTCATACTCATTCTTAATATATATCAAAGATTAATCTTTATTTCTTTTATATATATAATGCAAAACCAAAATTTGGGAAAAGAAAGAAAGATATGCAGCAGATGTAGTATTAATTATGAGACTGCAACTTTGTAAGCTCCCTATCCACGGCTTTCTTCAGAAAACTGCCTTCATCAAGAATCATCTGAACGGGTAAGAAACCGAGATTATTAGCCATCGCAACCATCATCTGTTTTGTTTCAGCTTTGAACTCCTCCAAATCCACGCTTCCATTCGAATCATGATCAAACTGTAGAAACAGCGAATTGTAAACATGCGAGAGCTCATCAGGATCAGTTTTCACATCAATGCCGAAATGGGTTTCGAACATTCTGAAACACTGCAGCTCTTTCAGCATCTCTGAATAGGTTAAGAGACCATCTTGGTTTGTATCCAGATGACTGAATCGATCTTCGACTGAACCGTTGAACGCTTCATCGTCTTCGATAAAGCCTAGAATGATGGCACCATCTAAAAGCTCCACACTCATTGTTATATCGATCTTAATAATAATTTTGTTGGTTAATATTGATGATGAGTTGTGATTTGTAGTTAAGTAAATATATATATATATATGAAAGAAAAGGTATATATATGCTTATTCGTAATGCATGGTTTGATGGTGTTAGGATTGAAGTGTGCATTTAAACAACGCTCTGAAATGCATGTGGTTTTTGACTCTTTGATGGGTTATTAATTAGGGAAATTGACCCAAATGGGCCAATGGAGGGGTTGGATTGGCCTCCTAGCCATATCTCTACCGAATTTATTGAAATGTCCAAAAGGTCTCCATTTGCTACCAAGGTCTCCATTTGCGTCCTTGGTCTCCATTTGCGTCCCTAGACACGTGTGCAACTGTTATTGGCTCGAAATAGGTTTTTCCATGTATATTGGTTGGTTTGTTATTTATTCACGTTTTTAGCAAATGGAGCCCTTGGGCGCAAATGGAGCCCTTGGGCGCAAATGGAGACCTTGGTAGCAAATGGAGACCTTTTGGACATTTCAATAAATTCGGTAGAGATATGGCTAGGAGGCCAATCCAACCCCTCCATTGGCCCATTTGGGTCAATTTCCCTATTAATTAATCACCTACCTCATGTTTCTCGATCCCAATAAAATAAATATATTAAAAGAATCAAAGAAACTTCGGTTTCCAAAAGTTTTTGCCACTTGACTTTTATCTTTAAATGGGTCTCGTAAATTTCAAAACCAACAAATTTATTTCTTATATAATAATATTATAATAAATTGTTAAACCATGTAACAAGTTTTTTTCTTTTTTTTTTCTTCCTAAAGTAATGATGTAACAATTTCTTTTTTCTTCCTAAAGTAATGATGTAATAAATTAAGGAAAAAACAAATTGTCTTACTAATTTTTTTTTTATATGAGACTATTTCATGGTTCAATTTTGTCAATAGAATTTATTAGGTTACATAAATTCATTCTAACAACTTATTGTAACATAAAATTATGGGACCCATAATTGTTGATATTTCATAATTATGTGGATAAAAGAAAACAAAATGTTTTCCAAACTTGTCCCTCCCAATTAAAGTTTCTTCAATTTATGAAAAAAACCATTTCAACAAAAACCTTCCAAATTTATTAATTCATACAGACAATTCTATCCATATAAGAATTAATGAAAAATCAAACAAATAGCCCTCCAAGTCATAGGAAATAAGTTATTAAGGTCATTCAAGAACAACTAGATGTCCTAAAAAGTAAAAAGTAGATTTGTAAAAGGTATAAAGTAAACTTATTAAATAATTATAGGGGTATAAAATGTAAATATATATTAAAAATCAATAAAAAATTAGATTTTGGAATTATGCTGTCGATGGTGTGAGAGGGTTAGATATGTAGGAGGGGGTATGGAGTTACAAATTACAAGTTCCAAAGGGTGTTGCTAACCCTACTCCCTCTATAATTTGTAGGAGGGGGTAGGGAGTAGGGTTAGCAACACCCTTTGGAACTTGTAATTTGTAACTCCATACCCCCTCCTACATATCTAACCCTCTCACACCATCGACAGCATAATTCCAAAATCTAATTTTTTATTGATTTTTAATATATATTTACATTTTATACCCCTATAATTATTTAATAAGTTTACTTTATACCTTTTACTTTTCTATTTTTTATTTTACACCATCACCATATTAATACATATAATCGTATATTAACTAAAATATGTTAAAAAAATACATTTTAATTTTAACAAGTTACACCATTACAACCGTCTCTTCGATACCTTCGAAATGAGCCCAATATTGAATATTTTTGGATTTAATTATTTTATTATATGTTAAAAAATACGTTTTAAAATTCGTTAAGAATATCGATATCTATATCTATACTACATTTAATGTTATTTATTAACTTTCGATCATTATCTCTAACCACTTTAACTTTCCTAAAATAATTTCCCACTTTCGATTATTGTAATAAGTTATGGTTTTATACTTTTAAAACCAATTTAATTTTTTGGTCGTCGTTTTTGTACTTTCATGCATTGAGTACTGTTTATTGATACACATTACCTAAAATTCAAGATTACAAGTAATGATGCATGAGTACAATTTTCTAAAGCTATATGTTTGAATTCATAACTAACTAATAAACATAATCAAAACAGAATAGACATTTCAATTTAAATATAAAAATTTAAAATATATAAGATAATCATTGAATTCTAACAAAATACTTAATTTTTTTTATATAAAAAACATTATATTATTAAGCCTAAATTAAACAAATTTATGTAAAAAAAATCATTATCACTCTCTCAAAATCATCCAAAAGCGTACCGTAAATCGACAAAAAATAAAATGAAACATTAAAATTATGGTGTATCTCGCTGTATTGCGCGAGTACGCTTTCAAAAATAAAATGAAATACATTAAAATCAATACCTTCGAAACGAATCTCGAGAAAAAATAACTGACTGAGTGCATAATGTGGGACTTTCGGTTTGTGTCGTTGTTGTTACCAAAAGATCAAAGGCTAAGACAAATGGGTGCATAACTTACGTTCGATGTAATGCCTTTTTTTTCTTTTTAAAAAAAATCGATTAACCAAGGTATAATATATGACATATAATAATATAATTAAATAAAAAAATATTCAATATTGGACTCATTTCGAATGTATCGACTAGAAGTGTACTCGTGCAATGCAGCGAGATACAAATTGGTGGATGTTAGAAGTCTGCAGTAGTAATATATATCTTGTGCTTTGATATTTGTAAATTAAGAGAATTTTAAAATCTTGCATAAAATGATGGTACCTGATAATTTGTATTTAAAAGTTTTTTATCACATACAAAAGTAGATTAGATGTGTATGAAGAATATATAGAGCGTACCCGTACTCGTGAATATGTTGATTTAAATGAATAATCAAAGTTGAAATCTGTTGGAATAAAAACAATACGCAATATATTTATTATGTTTATTATCTTTATGTTAAAAACTTGCGTTCGATGTGATGCATTTGTTTTTCAAAAAAAAAATCAATTAACCAAGATAGAGTATATGACATATAATAATATAATCAAATCAAAAAATATTCAATATTGGGCTTATTTCGAAGGTATCAACGAGACGATTATAATGGTGTAACTTATTAAAATTAAAAATTATTTTTTAACGTATTTTAGTTAATATACAATTATATGTGTTAATATAATAAAAATATAAAATAAAAAATATAAAACTAAAAGGTATAAAATAAATTAATCAAAACAGTGTAGGGACCAAAAATATTATAAATTAAAAATAATAAAATAATTCGGTGTGAGGGGAGGGGGTGGGAGATTTTGCAGGGGGTGGGGAAAGAATTTCCCGTTCCAAAAATAAGAATTAGAACCCATTAAAAATTAAAACATGGTTTCAACGGGGCGGATTTTTTTTTTTAAAGAAATGGTTCTTCAAAGAAAATGATTTTTTCAATTACGATTTGCGACCATGTCCAAAACCAATTCTCTTACAGGCAAAAGTCTATTTGGTAGTGGTCAAACACAATTTGATGGTGAAGTCAAATACAACAAAATGCTCTTGCTTTATTAAAAATAGAGTAATGTACATTTCTGGTCCTTGTGGTTTACTGATATTTTGGATTATCGTTCCTAAAATACGTTTATTACACTGGTCATCCTTGTGGTATGCAAAAGCGCACGCCAATGGTCCCTCATACTAACAGATCTTGTTAACCCAGTTAAATATGAGGACATTTTTGTCTTTTTATCCTCTCTTTTGTCCTTTTCTAATAAAAAATAAAAAATATATTATATATTTATAAAATACTAGAAGTCTACCCGCGCAATGCAACGAGATACATCACGATTTAATGTTTCATTTTATTTTTTTGTCGATTTACAGTACGATTTTGGATAATTTTGAGAAATTGATAATGTTTTTTTTATAAATTTGTTTAATTTAGGCTTAATAATATAATATTTTGTATATAAAAAAATTTAAGTATTTTGTTAGAATTCAATGATTATCTTATATATTTTAATGACATGTAGAAAAAATAACCAATTACATATTTAATAATATAATTAAAACAAAATTATAGTAATATAATATATTAATTAATAGTGATACATGAAAATGTCTGCATAAAAGAAAGACTCTACACATACCAAATTGGTGGGTGTTAGAAGCCTGCAGTAGGAATATGTATCTTGTGCTTTGATACTTGTAAATTAAGAGATTTTTAAAATGTTGCATAAAATGATAGCACCTTGTGCCTAATAATTTGTATTTAAGAGTTTTTTATCCGTGCTTTATAATATAGTATAGATAGTATAGATATAGATATAGATATAGACAATAATATAGTATTATTATATTATATTATATATTTTTCTCACCCATTTCTTCTTCCTCACATACTGCAACCGTCGGCCACCACCTCTCTCCACCTCTCACCCACACCTGCATCTTCCTTCATTGTCTGAAGTTCACCCAAACATCGTCCATCTCGTTTCTCTCCCTCTCTCTCTCTCTCTAACCCATTAGACCCACCTGTAACCGTCGACCACTACCTCCGACCACCTCTCTACCACCTCCTCCACCGTTCTACTTCTCCGGTGAACCACCCTTAGCTACCACCTTTTCCTTCCCCAACCCACCTAGCATACTCCGTCTCGATCAACACCACCCTCAACCTGCCACATCCTTCAAGTCCACCTTCGCCTTCGATCATCTATCTATACTTTCCCTATCTCCATCTTTGTTATTGTACATGTTAGATATAGGGAATTTGACAGAAACAAAATGATCAATTTTAGACTAAAACGAGGACGTGATTAAATCACTATCCTTAAGGAATATTAGCCCCCACTAAGTCGTTGATGGATCTAGGCTAACTCCTCCCAGGACCTCCTCGATTTTAAGAACAGTAGGAAACGATCCTACATGTTCTTCTCATGATCATGATTATTGTGTTTGTGAAGGAGCGTGAAAACAAAAGAAAATTTGATTATTTCTTTGAAGGAAACTATTGTATATATATAGCAGAAAAATGAAGATGTGCAACCTTTCATGAAGAGGTGCAACCTTTCATGAAAAGGTGCAATGATTCGATTTCCTTCCAAAAATAACCGAATTAACTAACTAACGGATTTAACGAAAATATTAATGGACCGTTAATTATAAGGACCAAAATTCACTCTTCCTATGTGGGACAACAACAAGTGATAAATACTATATGTTCTAACAATCCCCCACTTAGGATTTATCACAAGCATCTGACCTTCATGCTTAAATCAAGGTAGCTTTCGCTTTGAACCTTGATATAGTGTATACCTCTCAAGAAGCCCAACAAAATCATAGGCGACTTTAATCATTTGAGCCATGATTCCATAAGTCAGACTCGGAGAGATAACACACATGATCAGTCATACCATGTTCATCAATAAGGGAGCACTATTATGGCCATGCGCTCGTCCTAGTTTCATAGACACCTACAAAAGCAAAATATTTGCCTAAGCTAGAGCGACACCACTCTTTGTGTCTACATAGGTGAAGTCCCTTTACTTACCAAAGGAATACTTCATTAAGAGTATAAAACTCACCCTCAAATAATTACTCATTAGTTTAGTAAACTAATGTCCAAGCTGGTGATCAATAACTTGTTTTTACCACATTGAACCTATAAGTAGATTTTAGTCTAAGTATAGGATGGGTTTCTGTTATTGCTAACTTCAATCAATGGGTTTCAAACCCATATCTCTTGTAGTTCCATAAATCAAGTCTCTAGGAAGACCTTTTGTAAACGAATCCGCTAAATTTCTACAAGAGCGTACATAAACAATAGTAATAATTCCAACAGAAATTAGTTGTTTCACATAAGCATGCCTAAGGCTAATATGCCTAGATTTACCATTGTAGATATTATTATAAGCCCTAGCTAAAGTAGCCTCACTGTCACAGTTTAAGAAGATGGCTGACATTGGTTGTGGCCACAACTCTATATCCAACAACATATTTCTTAGCCATTCTGCTTCCTTACCTGCGGCAACCAAAGCCATAAATTCAGCCTCCATGGTGGAATGAGTAATACATGTTTGTTTCTTTGAAGCCCAAGAAACAACACCCCCACCTAGGGTGAAAATCCATCCAGTCGTGAATTTGTTATCACTTCCACCAGTAATCCAACTAGCATCCGAGTAGCCTTCAAGTACTTCTGGAAAACCTCCATAATGTAAACCAAGATTTCTGGTTCTTTTTAGATATCCTATAACCCGACCAATAGCCTTCCAATGGTCTTTATTCGGATTGCTAGTAAATCTCGAAAGTTTACAAACTGCAAATGCAATGTCCGGTCTTGTACAATGGGTAGCATACATAAGGCAACCAATGACACTTGCATACTCAATTTGAGCAATAGCTCTACCACTATTCTCATTTAAATTACATGATGTTTCATACAGGGTATTTACCTCCTTAATATCTAAGTGTTGAAACATATCAAGTATTTTATCAATGTAATGACACTGATTTAACATATAACCCCCACTATGCCTTTGCACTTTAATGCCCAATATAGTATCTACTTCATTCAAATCCTTCATTTGAAAACATGAACAAAGAAACTTCTTAGTTTCAATTATACCTTGCATATTGGTTCCAACTATAAGTATATCATCCACATAAAGGCATAATATAACACCATATTCTTGAGTAAACTTAGAATAAATGCATCTATCCGCTGAATTATGAGAAAAACCATTTGAATGTATAGCAACATCAAATTTCTCATGCTATTTCTTAGGATTCTTGCAGAATTTATTCACATGACCTTTTTCACCACACTTATAACAAGTGATTTCGGATAAAGGCCTCTTGCCTTTCTTTTAAGTGTTTGTATAAGAGGATGAATATGCCTTCCTTTTCTTTCCTCGATTCTTTCCAAATTCAACATAGTTGACTTTAGAAGTAGATGCACCATCCAAATTCTTTTCACGAATACGAGTTTTGTTAAGTCTAAATATTGTATCCAAGATTTAAAAGGAAAGTCAAATGTGTAAAAGTCAACATTGACCTTATAATAGTTAGTCAAAGCTAGTTTAGTTTACTTTGTCATTAAGTCTTGTATTAGTAGGTAGTATAAATAGGTTTGTCTTTTAATCTTGTGGTAACGAACTAGAGTCATTTGCATATTGTAATTCTAGAGTTGATGTAATTCAAGATCTAGATTCTCTCTCTAGTTCTTGAGCTTTAATATCATATCTTGAGTAATTAACTTGTTGTGATTGGGTTTTATGTTTAACAATTGGTATCAGAGCCATACCAAACTTTTCAGAATTGATTTGATCATGATTTGAATTGGAATCTGAAGTTTTAAAATCGAAAATTTGAAATTTTTCGAAATTTTTTAAGAACACGAGTTTGGGTACTGTTCATCCGAATTCATGTGAAAAATCGTTTTTGATGCAAGAAAATGGATTCATTGGATTCGTTTTATATGTAGGATTGATTCTTGTTCTAATTACATTTCATAATTCTATCAATTTCGATATCAATTTTCGAAATTTGAGTTTTCTGGAAATATCGAGTTTGAACTCTGTTCTTGATCGAATTCCTTTGATTTGTTGTTTTAATCGAAAATTGATTGTGTTTGTGTGTTTAGAAGTGTTTGTCGATGTTGCTGATAAGTTTTTGAGATCAATTTTGCAGGTTTGAATCGTTTTGAGATAGAATCAGAAAAGAACACGGTTTGCGTGTCCTTCATAAAAACTTTGCGTGTCATTCATGTTATTGTGCGGGTCATTCATAATTTTTGCATAAATTTCAGGTTTTCGGTTCAAGTTGGAACCACAAAGCTCTTCTTCGCGCATCAAGTTCAACCCGCAAGTCTACTATGCGTTTCCTCAAGGACCCACATACCTCACTATGCGTTTCCTCAAGGACCCGCATACCTCACTATGCGTTTCCTCAAGGACCCGCATACCTCACTATGCGTTTCCTCAAGGACCCACATACCTCACTATGCGTTTCCTCAACAACCCGCATTCTTAGCTATACGTTTCACCAAGGACCCGCACACCTAGCTTTGCGTTTCGGGCAAAACACGCACACCTCAGTTTAAAAAAAAATAAAAGTCTGGAATTTTTTTTTGGTTATCTTTGGAAATATTTTTTTTACATTGCGAAATAACAAGTATTGTTCAAATTTCAATTTTCACGAAATATTTTTTTTAGATTTCAATTTGATCTGATTTTTGATTTTCTGATATACAGTTTGGGAACGATCATTCATATTAAGCCAATTACTCATTAATCATGGGATTTATTTCATATATTGAAGAGAAGAATAGCAAGCTGAAACTAGAGAACATTAATCTGGCTCTTGCAGTTGACTTTCATTCACAAAAGTCAAGAGAGTATTTTACTGAAGTCATATCACTGAAAGAAGAACTCAGTACCTTAAAGAATATCAGTGTTGGGCAGAATGAAGAGAAGATAAAGAGATTGAAATCTGAGAACGTTGAGCTGAGAAAGAATTTATCTGATTTGGAAAAACAGCTTGATGCAAATAAAGCTGATCTTGAAAATGAAAAGAAAATTTTTTCAAAGAAGTTCTCAGATTTCTCAAAGAAGAGTTATGAAGAGAAGAAGTCAGTGGAGCTTAAATGCCTTAAGCTTTCTCAACAAATCTCAGATTTTGAGAAAGTACTGATATTGGAAAGAGAGAAATTTGCTCAGGAAAAGAGGGCCATAGAAAAGAAGAATGTAGGAGTCTTTAAAGAGTTATCTGGCCAAAGAAACAATGCAGAAAGAGGGTTTGAAGAAGAACGTTTAATCTTTGAGAATGAAATTAAGAAACTGACTTCAAAATTGTCTGAACTGTCTGCTACAGGGCTGAAAGAGCAAAAGACGAAGTCTGAATTCAAGACAAAGATTGATCTGCTTGAGAAAGAAAGAGACATCTTTGCTTCAAAGATCAAAGAGCTTGAAAAATCTGTTTCAAGTTCAAATCATAAATACGCCTCTTCAAAAAGGTCAATCAAATCATTCAATCAGATTCGTCGCACTAACCTGTTCTTTGATGAATATTTAGATGGTTCAGATTCTTATCCAAGGAGAAAAAGTTTCAAGAACGAGAAACTGGTCTGGATGAAGAAATCAGTCAAAGATGACAAGACTGATGAGCTGAAAGAGAAGAATTCATGTGTACATGTACACAAAGCAAAGAAGAACAAAGCACCTAACGGTAAGAAATTTTATTGTTCTATTTGTTGTACACATGATCTTTTTCACAAAATAAATGATCATTTCTGGTATGGTTCTTACTCTATATCCCCCACACGAACTGCAACTAACATTTCTGGACCCAAATACTAGTGGGTACCAAAACCGAAATATGATTCTATGTTGCAGGTACCTCAATCCAAGGGGGAGTAAGAAAGACAATGGCTCTTGAATACTACAGTTCAAGACCCGCACCTAAATGTCAAGATTATGGCTTCTAAGCAAAACAGCTTAGGACCCGTACCTCAGTGATCAAAAAGACCTTACTCTTGTATGCTTGCATCCGATGGATATTGATGGTCTTCATCCCAAGAGAATTGATTTGATCTCTATCCTATACTTTTTCTTTGCTAGATTTTTCTGATATTGATGGTCTAACAGTTCAAAGGGAGTGTTTGATCTCTATCCTATTTTAACTGACATATTTCAGATGCTTAATTTAAGGAGGAGTAAAGGTGATGACTTCTGATTATTTCAGATCAGAACTCATTCTAGAAAACCGTTTTACTGCTTTCTGTCTTTTATTTTTTAAATAAATAATATGAATAAAGTGGCTTCTGATCACATGACAGATCAGGACTCGTTCATCAATGATCAAAGAAGGATATTATGCTAATATCCAGGGGGAGCTAAAAAGACATAAATCATTTGATCATGATTTGAGGGGGAGCCACAAAGGTAAAAATCTTTTGATCCTAGATCTCAGATTGTTTGAAAGAAGAACAACTTTCAAGCATGAAAAACAATTTTATAAATGTTCAAACCACTTCTTATTCTTAAAAGATTTCATGAATTTAGAAGTGTGATTTTTAAATGTTTTTCAATTTTTGTGCTTTATTGTTTAACTGACTGTGTGTTTCCAAAGATCAATACTTGTGTATTATCTTGTCCATATACTGTCAAGTATTCACACACACCGGTTCAGTATTCTATTTGAAATTGTTATTACCATGTCTCAAAAAGAACCAATTTTTCGATGGTAATACCTCCGTTTGCGTTCAAAGTTGTTGAGCATTATTCATCTTTTTCATATTTGTGCTTTCATTGATAAATTGTTTATATTCGTTCATATAAACAAATTTTCCAATTCTTTGATACCCTAATCTTTTGATTTGATCTGATTGATTCATTGTCAGATTCTCAAAACAATTCTCTTGACTTCATTTCATTCATTCAATATCCTTGTTTTGAGAAATCTTCAAAGTTCAATTGCTCAAATTTCATTCATATTTTTTAATGAGCATACATACACTGACATATGATTTCTTGTGATTTACATGTCAAGAAAATCATTGACCAGCATGTACTTTTAGGAACATGGGATTCAGTATGAGTGCTTAATAGATCTTCCATGGATTCACAATAACCAGTGTTTCCTACCCCGGAAGAAATCCTTTGAGTGATTGAGGGGAGAGGGGTCTAAATGAATTGAGTGTGGGAGTGAGCAGAGGTAAAATGAAAATGAGAGTTTGGTTAGATGTGAGATTATATGTTTAAAAGAAAGAGGGTGTGAGAACAGAGTTAAAAGAATATCAGAACTCTGCACCAAACATCTTTCTGAGCCGGGCAGCCGCATTACTGATTGGTTCACATTTCTTTGGTGACCATCATTGAAATAGGCAAATAGCCCATGCCATCTCTTGCATACAACCCCACCAGCAACTCATTTTTTTCTTAAAAAGAGAATGTTTCATATTTTCTGGGGAAGCAACACATAATCTATCGGATCTTCACTTGGAAGATACTGATATTGAAAAAGAAGGAAAGTTGCCCCACCTTCGACCCTTTCTCATGCACATTGAGTCCATGTATAATCATTGATGTCTCAGTGATTTACATACTTTGAGCCTTATGAAACACAATCATTGTGCTAATTCTTTCAAAACACAAGCACGAGCACATAGAGAATATGTTTTTCTGTCAGAACATTTATAGAATTACCTTGTGTCTTTCAATGATTGAATGGAAGTCCTGGGGAGTCAACATCAAACCAGCTCCTTACATTGTACATCCGTTGTACAACAGTAACTTCGTGTTACTGACAGACATTTCTAACTGTTTCATTTGTTGAATCAGGGTTACACGCTCATTATGTCTGAATTTGAAAAGATTCGGATATATACAGTTCATGATTCGGCTCTTCAGATCAAAGTACAGCATCTGTCAAAGGGGAGATTGTTAGTTGATCAAAAAGGGGGAAATCAAAGCCTATGCTGAAATTGATGATATTTTGATGATAATGATGCTCACATCATCAAAAAGGGGGAGAATTATAAAGATTCAATTTCAAAGAGTTCATTTTTCAAAAGTTTGTGACTAAAATTCAAATTGCTTCCGCCGCTGATTTAAAGTTAAAAGGATTCAAAGCCAAAAGATTCTGAAAAGATATATCAAGATTCAAGAAAGTTTGTTCTTTCGAAGACGATTCAATGATCAAAGTGATGAAGATACAATTTTGTTTGAAGACGAAAGATTTTTCAGAAATGAAGTTTCAAGTTTCAAAGATGTTTCAAGTTTTCAATGTTTTGTTCAAGACATGTTGACTTTTCAAAGGTTCAGAGTAAAAAAAAAAAGACTTTTCAAGATTCTTCAAAAGGCTGAAAGATTAAAGACTGTGAAAACTTCAAAGTTCAAAGTTAAAGAGACAAAAGCTGATGAATCAAGAGCTGAAGATCAATATCAAATTTTTATTAAATCTTGAATACAAAGGGGGAGATTGTTAAGTCTAAATATTGTATCCAAGATTTAAAAGGAAAGTCAAATGTGTAAAAGTCAACATTGACCTTATAATAGTTAGTCAAAGCTAGTTTAGTTTACTTTGTCATTAAGTCTTGTATTAGTAGGTAGTATAAATAGGTTTGTCTTTTAATCTTGTGGTAACGAACTAGAGTCATTTGCATATTGTAATTCTAGAGTTGATGTAATTCAAGATCTACTTTCTCTCTCTAGATTCTCTCTCTAGTTCTTGAGCTTTAATATCATATCTTGAGTAATTAACTTGTTGTGATTAGGTTTTATGTTTAACAAGTTTCCTCTTCAATTCATAAATGTTTTTGAATCTGATCCAAAGTGAAATCTTCGGAAGTGTGCATCAACTTTTTTTTTCCTGTAATTCCTCCATGACGGGGGTAATTTAGTAATGATAGCCCCAACCACCAATTTATCAGGAATTACAATGTTGAGATTCTTAAACTTTGAGACAAGAATTAGAAATTCATGGACTTGATCCATAATAGAAACATTATCTTTCATAGCAAATTCAAAAACTTTAAAAGTAATGAACTTATCTGCTCCTTCCTTTTCAGCGTTGTACTTTTCCTCCAAAGCATTCCATATTTCCTTTGTAGAAGTCATCGGTGTGTAGAGATCGTACAAGCGATCAGTGAGGGTACTCAGAATGTATCCTCTACACAACATCTCATCGTGTTCCCTTTGTCTTTGTTCCTCTTCATTAAACACAACAATTTGTGGTGTCTCCAGTGTGTAATAAACTTTAGCAGCAGTTAATAGAAACTTCATTTTCTCCTTCCAACGAGTGAAGTTCATTTCATCCATTCTGTCAAGTTTGAGGGAATCTTGACAGACCATCCTTAACATCGTAGTTGAAGCATCCATGATAATATTCCTTAAGTTTGTTAGAGATAGGGAATTTGACAGAAACAAAATGATCAATTTTAGACTAAAACGAGGACGTGATTAAATCACTATCCTTAAGGAATATTAGCCCCCACTAAGTCATTGATGGATCTAGGCTAAGTCCTCCTAGGACCTCCTCGATTTTAAAAACAGTAGGCAACGATCCTACATGTTCTTCTCATGATCATGATTATTGTGTTTGTGAAGGAGAGTGAAAACAAAAGAAAAACTGATTATTTCTTTGAAGGAAACTATTGTATATATATAGCAGAAAAATGAAGAGGTGCAACCTTTCATGAAGAGGTGCAATCTTTCATGAAGAGGTGCAATGATTCGATTTCCCTCCAAAAATAACTGAATTAACTAACTAACCGTTAATTATAAGGACCAAAATTCACTCTTCCTATGTAGGACAACAACAAGTGATAAATACTATATGTTCTAACAATACACACACAAAAACCCATCTCCTCCACCTCATATATACATACACAACAAACACACACAAACCTAGAGAGAAGGTGTGAGAAGTTGCATGTGATAAAGAAAGGGGATAAAAATATATACGTATTCATCAAGAAGTGTATATATATGTGGTGTGTGTGTGTGTGTGTGTGAGAGAGAGAGAGAGAGAGAGAGAGGAGAGAAGTTGCAGGTTTGTGGTTGTTGACGATGAGGAAGGCCGCTTGTGAGATAGGGTAGGAGGGTAGTGCCTATGCAAATTTCAGTTCTACCATTTTTTCCGATATCATGAATGTGAAACCTATTTCTTTTGTCGACCCCCCATACACACATTACACACACAAACTCAAGCAAACCCAACATACATATACCCACATCCCTTTGTCTTCATATCTATTTACAACAGTTGCTCAAGAGCATATTTGCTTGTGACGACAGGTAGTGGGAATGGGGGGAGCTTGAAGATGGGGGTCAACAGAAGGAGTGTTGGAGATGAGGATTCCGGTAAGGTGAAGAAGACGGTGAAAACAATAATATATATATATATATATATATATAGAGAGAGAGAGAGGGTGTTCAAATATAACTCCTTTACATGGTGTAACCCCTTTATCCACCACTCGTTTTATTTTCACTTTTGTAATTTAGAAAAAGGAAAAAAGGAAAAAAGATAAAAATAAAATAAGTGGTGGATAGAGGGGTTGCATGAGTTACATCATATAAAAGGGTTGCATAATAACCTCTCTCTCTCTCTATATATATATATATATAATATCAAAAGTAAATAGTATATTATATAATGTTACAGTTTTGGTCCATATGGTAAAAGACAAAAATGTAAGTTTAAAAGACTGAAATAACCCTTGGGTTAACTGAGTTAACGTAATCTTTTTTATTCCATTAGAGGGGAGGGACTCTTGGCACACGTTTTTGCATACCACAGGACACCAGTGTAATAAACGTGTTTTAGGGACGATATCCAAAATATCAACAAACCACAGGACCGGGAATGTAATTTAATCTTAAAAATATATATTAATTGTTTCTTAATATTTTTTTAAATACAACAATTTATTGAAAAACATCGAAACAGAAGACATAAAGCCAATGAACAAAGGTCCAAATTAAACACGATCAAAACAACATGGTGTAGTAAAGAAACAAAAGATTACAAAAAAGAAGAAAGCATGAAGCCGAATCACCCCATTGCGGGGGACGTCGGGATCAACTTGAAGCGATTAGTCGAAGGTAGGCGTAAGTTGGGGTGAAGTAATCCACAAGTCCCATCAAATAAATCCCTTACGGAGTCTACTTGAAACCTACATGAAGGAACGAGCTTGTATGTCGAAAAACAAATAATCATTTTCTTAATATTTCTTACATAATTAAATGTTCAAATATTATTCTTTTCATTAAAAACATATAATTGTTAAAAGGAAAACCAAATAGAACAACAATTAATAGATGGAGAGAATGAATCAGTAATTCTCATTAAGCAAAAGTTTTTTTAAATAGGGACGATTACATAGAGATAATGATAAGCATAGAAGGAGATTTACTACATAAATAACTATAAACGTTTATATCAATCTCTATCGTCAGATCCATTTATGATATATACAATTATGATTACATGCAAAAATATTCAATATTAGACTCATTTTAAAGTTATTGAGGAGCCAATTATAACGATATAATAAAAGAAACGTATTTTTTAATATATTTTAGGTGTTGTTCGGTTCGTTTTCTGTTAAGACCTTATAAATATAGTTGTCTGTATGGATATAGTCGTCTGTGTGTTAACAAATAAGTTGTTGTTCGTTTGCTTTGCTGAATAAACGGTCTGAATGTCAGAAATGACCATTTTACCCTTTCATTTTAATTAAACATTTGTTGATGAAGTTTTACAAAACAACATTTACAAATTCATCATCTCATCTCTCCCACTATAATTTACAGATTCATAAATAAAAAACAAATTGAACCACAATCGATGAATTTTCAGATTCATAAAAAAAACCCGAATTGAACCACAAACGATGAATTTTCAGATTCATAAAAAAAAAACGAATTGAACCACAAAAATGATGAATTTTCATCTCTTCCCTCCCACTATAATTTCCCAATAATCGAGATAAATGTCACTCTTCAATTCCTTTGTCCAGATTCATCATCCATGTTGTTTAATCGTTTTCTACTAAATTCCTACCACCTAACCTAACCTACTAAATTCATCATCATCCAGATTCCTTTGTGGTGTTATCACTAGCAATGAATATTGGTTTGATGTAACACCCTAAAAATGGGTATAACAAAAAATTTCCAACAACGAAAATGTGGTATAAAATTGTCATAGCAAGAGTCTCCCAAAAATGGGGAAATATTCAAACATGTTTAATTACAGTTGTAATTTAACGGACAAATAAATAACAACCAACAAATCTGATTTCTCTATCTAGAAAATAGATTACAAAAAGGGTGTCATCTATAAACCCAAGCGTATTTTCCAATAATATATGTCCAAGTGCAAAATTCCCCAAGCTCTCACCCAAAGCAACTACGCCTGCTTAGAACCGGCACCGCTAAAACATGAGATACACATCGACACCAAACAAGTGTTAGGCCAAAAAGCCTAGTGAGCGTATACAAGGAATAGCATATAAATCCACATACACTTCTTATCAGCAGTTAACCAATTGTTCATTAAATGTGGAGTCAATAGGGGATACATATAGCACCAATCAAGTTCCACCTAAAGAGTCGATATACCTTGATGCCAACTACTACGAGTGACATCCGAAAGGCCCGACACATCCGAGGACTACAACCATGACATTACCCCGAATGGCGGAGGTCTAGGTACATACCCATACGGTGGCACCCAAGACTACATCCTCCTAGTGTCTACTGACTTGCTTCGTCCAACATAATTTATTAGTAGGCCTCAAGGCACAATATGACCAAGAATATTCTCCATACCAACCATGGGTACAATAATATTAAGCCATTTAATGTAAAGTCTATAACAAGACCAATATGACCACAATTTAATCATGTAGTTCTAAACCCATCAAATGGTGACCCAAATAAGATATCCTTTCCTTAACAAGATACACACATACATTTCCCAATAACACTAAGCATATTATATATAAACATGTGTTCTTAAGGAAAAAAACCCCAAATACTTGAGCATTTAATAAGAACATTTCAAGTATGATACAAGATGATAGCAAGTAGTAGATTATGATGTGTATCTAGTTTTAACAAAAGGTTTCATAAACTCACAATCTAGGTTTTGGTTAAAACCTAGAAAATAGAAACCCTATAAGTTGCAAATGGAAGACTTGAAGGAGAAGAGTGATGAACTCGAGGAGAAGCTTCAATAAATGCCTTGAATGATGCCTTGGAAAACAATAAATAAGCTCACCAACCCCAAACCCTAGAGAATAAATGAGAAGAGGGTTTTGGACCTGAAAATCGCTCCCAAGGGTTCTCTCCCAATTTTAGAATCAAAATGGTTGAAATGAGGTATTAGATTGGATTTAAGGGCAACGCGGGCGACTATGCCCCCGACGACTTTGCCAATGGAATTGTCGCCGGTCAATGTCGCGGTCTCAACACAACCCGCGGGACACCGACCGCGACTATGCCCCGCGACTTTGCCCATGGGCATTATCGCTGGGGCAATGTCGCCGTGCCACCAACCCTTGCGGTACACCCTGGGCGACTATGCCCCAGCGACTTTGCCCAAGGGCATTGTCGCTGGGCAATGTCGCCCTTCACCTGCAGGGGGCTGTTCTCTTCCCAAAAGTTAACAGCCACACGCGCGACCAAAGATTTAAATCAAGGTCGAAGTACGAGGCTCACCTAAGGCAACATATACGCATAAAAGCCTCAAATAGAAAGCAACATAGAAAGATAAGATTAACGTCATTTAGCAAGTAAAATGAAAGGTTTAACTAAACACGATACTTACCTAAGAATCAGGGTGTTACATTTGATTTGGAAAATAAGCTATAATGATGAAGAAACCCTATCTTCCAAATGGAGTAGCTGGGGAAATCTACACCAGAAGCTTCGTTTTAATGCCTTCAGTTGTAATGGAGAAAAAAAATAACAGAAGAGAAGAAGAGGCGCAGATTAGTAGCAAGAACACACTGTCGTCTGCTGCTGTTCCTCCTGAGATTCCAGATGCTGGGGGGAGTGTTCTCATCAAACAAAGGGAGATCGAGAGGGTTTTCATGGAGATCGAGAAGGTACCTTATGGAGTCAAGAGGGGTTTTTTTCATGGAGATGAGAGGGTTATTTCACCAAGAACCAAGGAAGTTAGGAAAGGGTTTTTCAGATTAGGGGTACATGGGAAAATGGATAGCTAAGTGCAAAGGACTTACATAATTTAGCTGACCAAATCAGCCACCATCTGAGCGATTAACCCAATACCGAACAAATAGATATGGCTGTGCGAATCAGCCATATCTTCCATACAGACCGTTAAGCCACAAACGAACAGGCCCTTAGTTACATACGATTATGTATGTTAATATAATAGAAGTGTAAAATAAAAAATAAAAAAGTAGGAGGATATAAAATAGTTTAAATAAGTAATTATAAAGATATAAAATGTAATTTTAAAATTAATAATGTTGAGATTTGAGGTAATTTTAAAATTAATAATGATGAGATTTGGTACATGTACGTATTTATTTATATGAAAGTTATATAAAAATTATTTTAAATTAAATTATTTAAATATTTACATGATTTTTGTAATTTTTAATTATTATATAATATATAAATATATCAAACAACTTTTTAAAGGACAATTTCTTCGGTGTAGTTCTGTCTGCTTCTAGTCGTACCAAATATCAGACGGACAACTTGTCATGTCAAGTATTTTCCTGTCCAGTTCTGACCCTTATCTTATTCGGTCAAACTTATTTTTGTTTGCGTACCGAACGCTACATAAAGGAATGCGAACCAATAACAAACTAAAAATCATTTTATGCAACTATTACTTGATTTGGGTGAATTTGTCTCTTCTATCTCTGCAAATACTCAAAAAGTAAAGAGTAAACTACAATTTTGGTCCTTGTGGTTTACCAAAAAATATGAAAGTGGTCCCTGAACTTCAATAAGTGCAGATTTCATCCCTGAGGTTTCGATTTTGCTATGAAAATGGTCCATCTGGCGTTAGCTCCGTTAAATTGTCCTTTAAGTCAGGGGTAATTACGTCTTTTTACACAATTTTTTTTGTCTTTACTTGTTTTTGTCCTATTCTTATCTCTCTCTCTCTTTCTTATACATAATCACACACACACACACACACACACACACACACATATATATATATATATATCACACACATATAATCATATATATTACACACACACACACACACACACACACACACACACATATATATATATATATACACACACAGATGTACGTAATCTCTCTCACACACGCACACACACACACACACACATATATATAATCATGACGCAAGAAAAGGGGAGAGGGTGGGTGACGCTGACGAAGAAAAGGGGAGAGGTTGGGGGTCGCCGGTCACGTTCTACGGTCACCATCTCCGGCGACCTCACTTGTATAATTAACAAAAGCTTCCATTTCCACCTTCTTTCAACCTCTATCTTCTTCCCCAACCTCTATCTTCTTCCCCAAAATTAATAACTCCGGTGAACCTCAATGCTCCGGTCACTGTCTCCGGCGATCTTAAAGCATACGCACACACAGTCACATATATATACACACACAGATATATATACATAGAGTCACATATATATATATATACACACATATATACACACAGTCACATATATATACACACACACACATAATATACATATACCCAGAGAGAGAGAGATGGTGAGTGTGGAGGGACGATAGAGGATGTGGTTCACGGGGAGGGACGATAGAGGTGGTGGTCATGTGGAGGTGCAGCGGTGCTCGGTGGGAAAGGGTTTAGGGGTTCATCGGAGGTGGTGAGTGTATGTCGTCGGGTGAGGGATATGGAGGTGGTCGTCGGAGATGTGGCAGTTGGTCGGTGTGGTCGTCGAAGATGGGGATATGGAGGTGGTCACCTGTATGTGTTCATATATATATATATATATATATAATGTTTAATATATAATATATATATATATATATATAAATATAATATTAATATAAATTAGACTAAATTACAATTTGATCCCTCAAGTTCAAGCAAAATTATAAAACTTATCCTTGTGTAATAAAAAGACGAAAATACCCTTGACTTAACGGAGAAATCTAACGAAGCTAACGCCAGAGGGACCATTTTCATAGCAAAATCGAAACCTCAGGGATGAAATCTGCACTTATTGAAGTTCAGGGACCACTTTCGTATTTTTTGGTAAACCACAAGGACCAAAATTGTAGTTTACTCAAAAGTAAAAGATTGATAGACATTTCCACTATTTATATGTTTCCAATGAAATAATTCCAAGAACTGAGTGCTATTTGCATCAACATTATGTCAAAATCAGGTCAATTCATGCGTTGGGAATGTAAATGTTGATGTTGATGTGTGTGAGGAGAAAATTAATTATGATGGTGCACTTAGCAAATTTATGGGTGCAGTTAGCCTCCCCCTTCCAAGAAACGTCCAATATTTCAGTTTCTGAAAGTACAGTGTCTGTTCTCGAAATACACAACAAGATGAAAAGAAAGTTAACTTTCTCCTAAAAAACTCTCGACGGGCCAAAAAAAAACTTCAATTATTGAATAACAAAATTTACAAGCCGGGTCTTCTTCTTGACCCGATTTCTACACAAATTGAACCCTCTTCCATCAACACAAAATCAAACTCAATTTCAATCATATATTTTTTTTAAAATTAACTAATGAAATCTACATGTGACACGAAATTTTGAGTTTAGCAATCATTTAGATAGCTAATCACATCAAATCTATCCCAATCGTGGTTTTCACTATTTTGAATGTCGATCACCACCTGACACCACCATTTACACCCAATAAGGGATCTATAAATTTTGGTTTCCAGAGGGGGCCTCCTCCTAATAAAAATCAGTTATTCTAAAATTACATGTATCATTTCAGTCTCACCAATGAAATTAACATACATCAGATTTTATATATTTTATTATTCTATTTAATTCAAGTTCATATTCTCTCTCAGAAACGTATATTAATGTGATTACCCCCCTCCCCAAAAAAGAAAAAGAAAAAAAGGGGAATGTGTCTGCTAGGGATGGTGATTTGCCCCTGCGGACTGAGTTCCCACCCGACCCAAACGGAGCCGGAGATTCCCTACTAAAACAGGTCCCATGGCCACCTCAACTAATTACAAACGCTCTTAGTTATGAGTGAGACAGCAGACTTGAAAGTTCAAGTTACCTAATTTATGGTCTTAACAATTGAATTGAACTACACATATGGATTAAAAAAATTATGGCTTTAGAGTGTTCTTGTTGCAATAACCTCTACTTGTAACTCATAAGCATATATGCACTTCATATCATTCTTAATGTTAAAAGATTAATTTTTATTTCTTTTCTATATATATATATATATATAATGCAAAACCAAAATTTGGGAAAAGAAAGAAAGATACGCAGGTATAGATTCTAATCAGCAGATGTAGTATTAATTATGAGACTTCAACCTTTTAAGCTCCCTATCCACAGCTTTCTTCAAGAAACTGTCTTCATCAAGAATCATCTGAACGGGTAAGAAACCGAGATTATTAGCCATCGCAACCATCATCTGTTTTGTTTCAGCTTTGAACTCCTCCAAATCCACGCTTCCATTCGAATCATGATCAAACTGCAGAAACAACGAATTGTAAACATGAGAGAGCTCATCAGGATCAGTTTTCACATCAATACCGAAATGGGTTTCGAACATTCTGAAACACTGCAGCTCTTTCAGCATCTCTGAATAGGTTAAGAGACCATCTTGGTTTGTATCCAGATGACTGAATCGATCTTTGATTGAACCGTTGAACGCTTCATCGTCTGCGATAAAGCCTAGAATGATGGCACCATCTAAAAGCTCCACACTCATTGTTATATCTTAATAATAATTTTGTTGGTTAATATTGATGAGTTGTGATTTGTAGTTAAGTGAATTGGAAAGGCATATATAGGGCAGAAAGGGCATATGGTTTATTCGTAATGGTTTGATGGTGTTATGATTGATGTGTGCGTTTAAACAACGCTCTAAAATGCATGTGGTTTTTGACTCTTTAATCACCCACCTCATGCTTCTTGATCAATCTCAATAAATAAATATATTAAAAGAGAACAAGGAATATTTTACACTTTCGGTTTCCAGAAGTTTTTGCCCCTTTGACTTCTTTTATAAAAGGGTTACTTTTAATATGGTATTTGGGTATTTGGGTATTTTAGTTTTAATAAAACGGAGTTGACAAAGTTCAATTATATTTGGATATTTCAATTTTAATGTTTAATGAATTATAATGTAGTTTTATAGGGCTCAAAATGATACAGAGAGAATTCGAGATTTAAAGAGGTTTTTGCTGATAATTGAAAAAGAGGAAAACGAGCTCGAAAGAAACTCGAAATTTGGCGTCGAAAACCGAGATGCAGTAGCTTACGCGACTTATCCCGCGACTTGGGTCACCTCCAAAGTCGCGTGCGTGTTCTGAATAGTCCTGCACGGATAAGTATGATTTGTTTATTTGATTACTTTTTTTCTTAATTTAATTTAGGATAACTATTTGTTTATTTTTACTTATTATTTATCGGTTTATAATTAGATTAAAATCATTATTATTAGTTTTCTTTTTTTAAGTTTTATAGTTGGTTCAGGATTAAGATTAGTTTTAAATTTAAGTTTCATATATAGTCATCCTCATTAGTCTAGATTAACCACTTGGGTTGTGGTGCACTGGTAAAACCTTTAGGGGATGTAGTGGAAAATCTCATCTACACAGGGTTCAAATCCAGGCGCTGCCAAAGCCCTTGTGGCCATGGAGGTTCACCTGCGATGACTCCAGGCCATTCGTGGTTGCCCGGGGATTAGTTGGTGCGCGTAAGCTGGCCCGGAAACCCACGGTTACCAAAAAAATAAAAAATAAATAAATAAATAGATTTAATTGTTTTCATTGCTAATCGGTTTTATCAATTAATAAAAGTTTATCTTTAAAAGAGTATTTCTCTTGAATTCTGGGTTTTACACTCGTAATTCTCGTTATCAAAAGGGTTTAGACGATTGTCCTAAACTATTAGATCAAAAGCTTACCCAATATACCTTAAGTTTATATCAAAATACAATTGTGATGCTATTAGGTCATTCAAGGCTAGATGTCCTAAACAATCAATTTGTACGGAACAAATAATATGCGGTTTTATTGGGTCCAATTTTTTTACGGAACAAATATAATGTACAAATTGGAGACAAAAACAAAAAAAGGTTTCACAGGAACTGATTTTTCGAATTACGAGTTAATTATCGACCAGATCCAAAACCATTCTTTTGCAGGTAAAAGCCTATTTGGTGGTGGTCAAATACAATAAAATGCTCTTATTTTATTATATATCTATACTACCTTATAATGCACTTACACAAAACTCTTAAACACAACTTACAAGGCATACAGGACTATCATTTTATGCATAAAAGTAAAAAAAACTATGAATTAAAACTCCATATACACAAGGTACAAGATTTTAGAGCAGCCACCACCACCACCACCTTATTGCGTTATTGCAGACTTCTTTTTCCATAAATTCAGACAACATCCATGGTGTACTACTTTTTAAAGCTTGAATTTCAAAACTTTCTTAATTACTAATTTTAAAGACATTGTACAAGATTTTTATGCACTATATTTACCTCTCACCTCTAATGAGGAGAACTTATTAAGGAACATATCAGACTCGCTTTCTTTAAAAAAAAGTCTTCCTCCCTCTTTAAAGCTTCCGTCAAACTTTTTTGGGAGGTTCAGAGGTTTCATTCTTGGGAGCAGCTTTATAAGGTACAAGTGAAGAATAAATACAAATTTAGATTTTGACTTCTCAATATACACTGTGCAGGTTTCTAACACTTTATATTGTTCATGCATGTTGCTTTTTTCTTATTTCTATTCCCAATTTCAATTCAGATTTCAAAATTTAAACCTCATCCTCATGAGTCATGTCTCATGTTCTTCAAACGTCTAGCTCTCTCCTAAGATGAAATGTATCAGTGATGAAGCTTGAATCCAAATGTCTTCCTTCAGTGAATCTTTGACGTCTCGTTCTCCTCTCTTCGTTGAGTATGAATTTTCTTTTGTTTCTGTTGACTTGTGATTATCATCTTGGTGATATGGTATATTTATAGCTTGTTCCATGTGCATTTGGAAGTTAGAATGCTTGAATTTTGTTTCCCATTGTTGAAAAACTTAAATCAGATAAGTTTTTATTGGTGCTGTGCAACTCACCAAACACAATGTACAAGTGTTTAAAGCTTGGATATGTAGATTAATATGAACCACATATCTTGGATGACATCATCTATATGACATCATCCATATGACATCATCCATATGTCATCCTCCATTCCTTCCCCTATAAATGCATGCCTCCATTCCATCCCAAAACACACCAACAAGAAGTTAGAAGTCTTCTTTCTAACTTTCTTCTTCTTCTTCCTTGTTCCCTTTTGTTGATATATATATATATATATCATTGCTATATATATTTATATATCTTGTTTTGGGGGAACATTTGGTTAGCTGATTTGTTGATCCAATGATCTCGTAAACACGTTGTAATTTCTCCCGGTTGGTAATATAAAGATCTCTCTCTCCCTGTGGATGTACACTATCACACTGATAGTGGAACCACGTTGAATATTGCTGTCTCGATTTATTTGCTGTTTCGTTATATTTTATCGTATAAATGATAACTGCTATATATTTACGCTTGTGGATCGGTATGAATCAATAGACCAAAATATACAATATTTAGATTTCGTTATTCCGCATTTGTTGTAACGGGTCAGTTGCACGTGATTTATTGTTATCATTTTTGGGACCGTAAATCACTTGAAATACGATTTGTAACTGCCACCGACCCTTACAATTGGTATCAGAGCTGCTAGATCTAAATTTGTTTTATATTGTATATTTTTAGTCGCACGATAAGTGTTTGTTAAAAATGTCTGTTGATTCAGGAAATCCATTCGCCGGTTCCGTTTCCAACTCGGACCCAAATGTTTATCAAAAAGGCTCTTTTAAATTATCGGGGGCCGGGATTAAAATAGAAAAATGGAACGAGTAGGGTGATTTTGGTAAATGACAGTTTACTACAGCAGCAACACTTAGAAAAAACGATGTTCACCCCGTAGTCTTTGCTCCGGAAGAAATAAATCTGGATATGTCCACCTTAGAAGCTAAGGAAATGGAGGCTTGGGCCTTCACTACCTTACAAATGGCTATGGGTCCAAATGTAATTTCTGAAATCGTTTCTGAAAAGACAGCCGCAGGGATTTGGAAAAGACTTGAGAATCTTTATCTCAAGAAAACTTTGACTAACCGACTGTTATTGATGAGGTCGTGTCTGTTCTTCAAAATGAAGGAAGGCACTACCATTCAGGCCCACATGACTGAATTCGAAGACATCATCATGAAGTTGAAGGAAACATATTCTATTTTTGCCACAGATAATGAGGCACTCGCTTTGATTCTGTTGTATTCACTTCCCGAAAAATATTCCCAGTTCACTAACAGTTTTATTTATGGAAGAGATTCCATATCTTTGTCTGACGTGAAAGCAGGGATGATCTGTGAAGAACAGAGAATTCAGATGAAAATCGGTAACAGTTCGCGGGAAAACAACCACAACAGTCATGGTCTATTTGCCGAAAGAGACCAAGACGATCAGCTCAAGGGAAGAACTCGTGGCCGCTCCCAATCTCGTAAACCTGGTCATCGCGGGAAATCTAAGCAACGTGGCAATTGTAATTATTGTCACAAACCAGGTCATTGGGTCAGAGATTGTCCGAGTTTGAAAAACAAGGACAAGAACAAAGCAGAATCTTCAGCAGTTGCAACCGAACAAGATACAGGCTTCTCAGCAACGGTTACTGCACCGCAAGGCGACAGGCGTTGGGTGTTGGATACCGGAGCTTCATGCCATATGACACCATTTCGGGACTGTTTCACTACTTTCGAGGAGTTCGAAGGTAACCATATTTATATGGGAAACAGTACATCGTGTGTCACTCGGGGCATCGGTTCAGTCAGAATCAAAATGTTTGACGATACTATTCGAACTTTATCAAATGTTAAATTTGTACCGTCTATGACTCGTTCTTTGATTTCTGTTGGACAACTGTCCAAACTTGGCTGTAAGATTCGAATAGAGAATGGGAGTATGCGCATTTCCAGAGGGAACTTTGTTGTGATGAAAGGTGAGCAGGCAGAAAATAACCTGTTTCATTTGGTAGGCGAAACAATCAATTCTGATGCATGTGTCGCAGATAGTTCGAAAAACTTAGATGCTACACGTTTGTGGCATCTTAGGTTGGGACACACTTCAGAGAAGAACTTGGAGATTCTGCGCAAGCGGAAACTCATTGCAGTTGATACACCTACGAGTCTGGACTTTTGTTCAGAATGTGTCTCGGGTAAGCAGACGCGTGTTTCTTTTAGTGTTGGAAAACACAACACCAAAGGGATCCTTGATTACGTTCATACAGACGTCTGGGGACCATCTTTGACACAGTCCCTCAGCGGAGGTAAGTACTATGTTACTTTTATTGATGATTTCTCGCACAAACTTTGGGTGTATGTGATTAAGTTAAAGTCAGATGTTTTTGAAATATTCAAAACTTGGTTAGCACTAGTCGAAGTCGAGACAGGTAGAAAACTAAAGGTGCTTAGATCTGACAATGGTGGTGAATACACTAGTGGTAACTTTAAAGACTTTTGTTCACGTAGAGGTATTCACCGACACTACACCACACCTGGCGATCCGCAATCAAACGGAGTCGCCGAGCGGATGAATAGGACCTTGTTAGAAAAAGTCCGATGTATGTTAGTTACATCTGGTTTCCCTAAAATGTTTTGGGCTGAAGCACTTCACACTGCTGTACACATTGTGAATCGGTTACCGTGTTCAGCCATTGGGGGAAAAATTCCGGAAGAAATTTGGAGGGGTAAGAGTTGTATCTGTTTGAAATACATACGTGTATTTGGATGTCCTGTGTATATTCATGTGACAGGTCAGGACAAGTTGGATCCCAGAGCCACCAAGGGATTCCTACTCGGCTATACAGATGGAATCAAGGGTTACCGAATCTGGAACCCGGTCACCCGAAAGGTGATTCACTCTCGACATGTGACCTTCGATGAGTCGACTATGTTCAAGTCTAATCATAATCGACAACCCGCTCCAGAACCGGAAATTATCTCTTCTGTTTCTCCAACAGCCGATGGAGATGAGATAATTGTCAGTCCTATTGTACCCAACTCTTCTGCTCGTGGTTTTACTTTGGGATCAGAATCTGAAGAAGATGTTAGTCCACCAGATACATCTACTTCTGATCCAGTTAGCTCAGTTCAGGAAGAAATTCTGAATGATGGTGGAGGTCAAGGCGATACAATTCCAGTATCAGTACCTGTGAGGCAGAGCCAGAGAACTAGCCGTCCTCCTAATAGGTATGGTGATTGGGATTTTACAAATATGAGTTTTACTGACCATCTAGAGTATGCTTTGCATGTTGTATAGGACGAGCCGTTTGATTATTCGAAGGCCCTAGCTTCGAGCCACTGTGATAAGTGGTTAGGAGCTATGCATGAGGAAATGGAAGCTCTATCTAAAAATAACACTTGGGAGCTTTGTCCATTACCGAAAGGCAGTCGTGCAATTGGCTGCAAATGGGTCTATAAAGTCAAAGACGATAAGCGTTATAAAGCTCGCCTGGTTGCGAAAGGCTTTGCACAGCGGAAGGGTATCGAGTATGACGATATCTTCGCGCCTGTGGTTCGACACACATCTATCCGGGTCCTTCTGGCCCTTGTGGCAATTCTTGATATGGAGCTCGAACAGTTAGATGTGAAAACAGCTTTTCTGCACGAAGATCTTGAAGAAACCATCTATATGAAGCAACCGGAAGGTTTCATCTCCGACAACAAACCTGATTGGGTCTGTAAGTTGAAAAAGTCCCTGTATGGACTCAAACAATCGCCTAGACAGTGGTACAAGAAGTTTGATTTATTTATGCTCTCGTTGGGTTTTGAGCGTAGTGAGAAAGACGCTTGTGTCTATCATAGATCAAGCGGTGGCGTTTCTATTTATCTACTTCTTTATGTTGATGACATGCTGATAGCTTGCAGGGATCATTCTGAAATCAACCGTTTGAAAGATAGGTTGAAATCAGAATTTGAAATGAAGGATCTCGGTGAAGCTCGTGTTATTCTCGGCATGGAAATTGTTCGAGACAGAAAGTCTCGTACTCTCAGGTTAACACAGAAGGGCTATATTCAGAAGATTTTAAAGCGGTTTAATCTTGATGGAGCAAAGTCGGTGTCTACGCCACTTCCAAGATACATCAAGATTACAAAAGATGATTGTCCGGTAGACGATATTGGAAAGGCTGAGATGGCAAAGATTCCGTATGCCAGTGCAGTCGAGAGCCTCATGTATGCTATGGTATGCACCCGTCCCGATCTTGCACATTCCGTTGGTGTAATTAGTCGGTTTCTATCAAACCCGGGTAAGTCACATTGGAATGCAGTGAAAACTGTATTTCGTTACTTGAAAGGTACGGAAACTCACGGCCTGATTTATGGTATGCAAAACAACTGTGATATTCTTGGTTACTGCGATTCAAATTACGCAGGTGATCGTGTCAGTTGGAAATCCACCTCTGGTTATGTTTTTACATTAGGTGGAACAGCTGTCAGTTGGAGATCTCGTTTACAGTCTGTTGTTGCATTATCGACTACCGAAGCTGAACTTATTGCAGCGGTCGAGTCTGCTAAAGAAGCAGTTCATTTACAGGAACTCTTGTATGGTTTGGGCCTGAAGCAGACTACTGTCCGTATTAATTGTGATAGCCAAAGTGCTATTCACTTGGCAACAAATTTGGCGTTCAGCTCTCGAACGAAGCACATTAGTGTGCGTGATGCATTTCTGGTAGCTTTACACGATGCAAAGGTTGTGTACTTGAAGAAAATATTATCTGAAGATAATGTTGCCGATATGTTCACGAAGTCGTTACCGCCAGCCGCATTCGAGCATTGCTCGAATTTGATCCAGCTTAGATTGTGTTAGTGCCGTTTGGCACCTTGTGGGAGAGATGAGAATATTGCTACAGATGACATAGCAACATCTTTGGGGAGTTATTACTTGTTACGTGTTTTTGGGTTGCTTAACTCGTTCGTCTATTGAGATTGCTCACTTGAGGATTTTTGCTTTTGATTTTGACGGGTGATGGTCGAGCCGAAGCTCGTCACGATCAAAATGCATTATGTTACCTCATGTCAATCTCTATCAGCTATTTGTCCGTATTCGGGGGATTGGTTCGTGCTTTGGTTTCGTCGAGTGATTTGCACATCATGGTGGAGTGTTGAAAAACTTAAATCAGATAAGTTTTTATTAGTGCTGTGCAACTCACCAAACACAATGTACAAGTGTTTAAAGCTTGGATATGTGGATTAATATGAACCACACATCTTGGATGACATCATCTATATGACATCATCCATATGTCATCCTCCATTCCTTCCCCTATAAATACATGCCTCCATTCCATCCCAAAACACACCAACAAGAAGTTAGAAGTCTTCTTTCTAACTTTCTTCTTCTTCTTCCTTGTTCCCTTTTGTTGATATATATATATATATATATATATATATATATCATTGCTATATATATTTATATATCTTGTTTTGGGGGAACATTTGGTTAGCTGATTTGTTGATCCAATGATCTCGTAAACACGTTGTAATTTCTCCCGGTTGGTAATATAAAGATCTCTCTCTCCCTGTGGATGTACACTATCACACTGATAGTGGAACCACGTTAAATATTGCTGTCTCGATTTATTTGTTGTTTCGTTATATTTTATCGTATAAATGATAACTGCTATATATTTACGCTTGTGGATCGGTATGAATCAATAGACCAAAATATACAATATTTAGATCTCGTTATTCCGCATTTGTTGTAACGGGTCAGTTGCACGTGATTTATTGTTATCATTTTTGGGACCGTAAATGTTAGAGCATAAATCTGTTGGATACAAGATCAAGAATACTGAAGGTCAAAATTGAGAAAGTCAAAACTGAAGAAAGTCAAATCTCATTAAAAGTCAAAGTCTTTTATAATAAAAGTCAATGTATTTGTTTAGTTATATTTTAGTTTTCTTGTAATTAGTTGTAGGTATAAATAGTTTTTGTTTTTCAGTTTTAGAAGTGATTGCTAGAAGAGAAGTCAGATTAGAGAGAGAAAGAGAGAGAGAGTTCTAGAGAGAGAAAGTGTAAAGAATTGAATTGAAAGAAATCAAACAGGTAATCATTGGTTTGAATCTTGTTTGTTTGATTGATTTGTATTAGAAACTAGAATCTGGAACACACAATTGGTATCAGAGCAGATCCAAAAGGTGAAATCGATTCAAGAAAATCAAGAAACGAGTTCGTCACTGTTCAAAATCGAATACTGAGTTTCAGAGTGTTTTTGGAGCAGATTTGTGTTAGGAAGTGTTCGAATTGTGTAATAGATCGAGTTCTTGTACTTTAATTTTCATATTGCACTGTAATTTTACTCAAATTCGTGTTTTTGGTTGAGTTTTTGTACACGAGTTCTTTTACTGTTTCATCAATCGAATTGTATTGTAAGGTGTTTAAATTGTAAAAATCTTGTATTGTAACTTGTTCTTGGGTTGATTACAAAGGTTCGTTTAGAGTTTCAGATCGTTTGGACAAGAAAAGATCGATTTCAGATGAAAAACTCAGGTTTTTGGGTCGACAGAAGGAAGAACACGCTAGATCGCTAGAACGCGCAAGTTCTTCGTGAAACGCGCTAGTTCATCGTGAAACGCGCAAGGTTCATCAAGTTCGAACGCGCAAGTTGAAAGAAGGGTTTTGGTCTAAAACGCGCAAGGTTACCTGCGGGTTTTCAAGGAAACGCGCTAGTAGTGACCAGCGAGTTTTACAAACTCGCTAATCAAAGCTAGCGAGTTTCAGAAGAATAGTAGGTTGCGAGTTCTTTGGCCTGCGAGTTTGAGGAGGAACAGTGATCAACGAGTTTATCGACCTGCGAGTTTGAAAAAATTCAGAAAAATAATTCTAAGTGTTGAAACGCGCAAGAGTGGCTAGCGAGTTTAGTTCAAAAGCGCAAGCTTCGATCTGCGAGTTTGGGAAACGCGCACACCACAGTTAGCGAGTTCTTGTATGAACAGTGGTTAGCGAGTTCAGGCACTTGCGAGTTTCGTCGATCTGCGTGTTTCATCTGCGAGTTTGATCTGCGGATTTGCTTGCGAGTTTCAAAACGCGCAAATATTTGCGAATTTGCTTGCGAGTTTGTCTACGCGTTTGATTGAGAATTTCAAAAACACGCAAGAATCAGTCTGCGAGTTCTTCAGTCTGCGAGTTTTAGGGCTTGCGAGTTCTGATACTTAGTCAATTTTTTCGAATTTTCTGATTTTTCTAGATTTCAAGTTTTTCTTGTGATTTCACATTTTGGACTAACGATCAGTTCTAGTTTCTTATTGATATATTTTTAAAACAGGTTTAAACAAGATGACTTCCAAAGATGCGCTTTCAATTGGTACTGATGTGAAGCCTCCGGTACTGTTCAAAGGAGAGTATGAACAATGGAAGGATCGCTTTCTGGATTTCTTAGATAGACATGCAAATGGAGAGAATATTATGGAGTCAATTACAAATGGTCCTATGACACCTATCATGGTTCGAGTACCTATAAATGATGAATCTGAAAATGCACATGAGGATGAGGAAAGAGAAGAAAAGACAGAACTTGTTAAAGTGGAATTTTCTCAGTATTCTGAAGAACAGAAAAGAAGGTACAAAGCTGACAAGCAAGCAAGATCTCTTTTACTCCAAAGCATTCCAAATGATATCTACATCAAGATTGATAGTTACAAGCATGTTGCTAAAATGATGTGGGACCATTTGGAGAAGATGATGATGGGTTCCAAGATCGGGAATCAGATAAAAGTGGCCAACTGCATCAATCGTTACGAGGAATTCAAGGCTAAAGAGAATGAGAGTTTGGAAGAGACATATGAAAGATTTACTGTGCTTCTGAATGAATTAACAAAGAATAAAGTGACAAAGAAGCAGATAGAAAACAATGTCAAATTCCTTAGCATTCTACGACCTGAATGGAAAAAGCATACTCGTAGGATGAAGCAAATGAAGGATCTCAATGACATTCCTTTACATGAAGTGTATGAGACTCTTAAGCAGAATGAAGAAGAAGTGGAGGAAAAGAGAGCTGAGAAAAAGAAAGCAGAAACAGTTTCTGAACCTACTGCGTTAGTAGCAGGAGAGAAGGAGAAAGAAAAGAAGAAGAAGAAAGTTCTTATTAGTTCTGAATCTGAATCTGCATCAGATGGTGATGATGGAGAAAGTCTGAAACAGGCTATGATCTTATTGACTCGTGCTTTTCAAAAGAAATTCTACAAGAAGCCGGGATCAAATTCTCAAAGATATTCTTCATCAAGTTCTAAGAACCATGAGCATCGTGAAAGAGTGGAAGGAAAGAGATATGAAGAGAAAAGATATGTGGAGAAGAAACCCGATGACAAGAAGAAGTACGTGAATGATTACACTGAAGCTGAAAAGCCAGCAACTGACTCAATCAAGTGCTACAATTGTGGCAAGATGGGTCATTTTGCTAAAGATTGTAGGAAGCCGAAAGTACGTAACTCTCAGTATTATCAAAACAAATTGCTTTTGGCAAAACAGCAAGAAGCGGGTGTAGCTCTAATGGCTGAAGATGAGTTTTGGCTTGATCATTCTGAAGATGAAAGTGAAGAGAAAGAAGAAACAGCTCATATCTGTCTCATGGGAAAAGAAGTTAAGGATGACGAGTCAGATGATGAAGCAGTTAATGAGGTATTAAACTTAACTCCAAAAGATTTCATTACCAAGTTGGAAACCATGATTGTTGAGCTACAAAATTTACAAAATAATCTGAAAAATGAAAAGGAAAAGGTTGCTAAAAAGAACAAGAAGATCTTTGAACTTAATACTTTTGTTATTTCAAACAAAGATCTAATTGATTATTTACGCAAATCTGATTCTGATTCTAAAACTAAAGTAGATGATTTTGAAAAGAAGATTTCTGAGTTTGAAGGTAAAGTAAATAAATATGAGTTTCAGAAAAATGAATCTGCACTAACTGTTTATAAATTGCAAATTGAAAACAAGAATTTGCACAAGAAGGTAAATGATCTGGAAGTTAAACTTTATAAAAGAGGCCAAACAGATCAAACCATTTTTCTTAATACTCCTAATGAAGAGGCTGATATTAAAGAGAAATGGGGACTTGGTTTTGAAAACCCCCATTATCTTAAGAAAGCTATCAAAAAACAGCCGACACTTTATAACTATGATTTTCTTGCTTGTGCTGGTAAACATACTCATTTGAAACCCAAATTTGTTACCAAATTGTCAGATGAAGATGAGGCCAAAGAAACTGAAAACAAAAAGAATAAAAAGAAAATGCAACTACCATTTAACTATGTCAAGTTAAATGATAGTTATCTTTCAGAAACACCGAAAGTTCTTTCAAAAGACTATTTTGTTAGTTATTCCGCATCTGAGATGAAGGCAAAACCTGCGATTGCAAAGGTTTATGTTCCTACATCTATTCTTGAAAGCAAAATAGTTGAGCTTCAAAATGTTTTATCTGATGAAAAACTTTTGGTTGATATAGAACAAAATGTGTTTTCTACAGTTATAAAGAACACTGTTTTTCAAGAAAAATCAACAAAGTGTTCTACAGTTTCAAAGGCACCTCAAACTTTCTCTGATAATTCTGATGACTTATTTGAGTCTACAAATGATTCTTTTAATTCTGATAATGGGAGCATGGAAGAATCTGATATGTTTGACGTCCATTCTAAACTTTCTGATCATTCTACTTGTCTTGAAAATGACAAAGTGTTACCAAGTGGTGTCAGTAGTGACAAAGTTTCTGTAACTGCTGATTACTATGCTAATTGTAAGAAACATAAGAAGCAGCGATTACAGAAACAGAAATACACTGGTACACAAAAGAAACCTCAGTCACAGAAATCTATTTTTCCTAATAAATCTACATCTTATGTTTCAGATTTAAGGAAGAAAAAGCTGAAAGCTCAATCCAAATGGAGACCAAAACAGAAGGATGCTGAGATAGCTGAATCAGTTACTGATAATTCTTGTACTAAATCTGTTAGTAGTGATTCTGATGTAGTTGATCAATGTGCTTCTCATAAACAAAACCTTGTAACTTCTTACAAGCGTTATTCAATAAAGCAGTTGATTCAATTATCTCCTATTACTACTAAATTTCATCATAATTATCGGAAAACTGACTTTGCTTATTCTCATGATTCTTCTGATTGGTATGGATCTTATCATGTATATTCTTCAAAGTCAAATGTTTGTAAAAGTTTTCAAATGAACAGAGGATCCATTTTCAAGTGGATGCCAAAATCTTGTGCTAATCTGTTAGGGCCCGTTTTTAAATGGGTACCTAAATCTATTATTGCCTGATTTCTCTTGCAGACCCGGCATATGTGGTACTTGGATAGTGGATGTTCCAAGCATATGACTGGGCAAAAAGCTTTATTGTCTAACTATACAGAGAAATTCAGTGGCAATGTCAGATTTGGAAACGATCAGCTTTCACCTATTCTAGGATATGGTGATATCATTCAAGACAAGATAACGATCAGTAAAGTGAGCTATGTCGAAGGCTTGGGGCACAATTTATTCAGCATAGGTCAATTCTGCGATAAAGGGTTAGAGGTTAACTTCAAGTCCAAGAGTTGCTCGGTTCATACTGAAGACGGCACGGAACTCTTGGGTGGACATCGAAAGACAAACCTCTACACCATCAACTTGTCCAAAGTTCAGATTGACAATCAGGTATGCTTGATGACAAAAGCTTCACAGCAACAAAGTTGGCTCTGGCATAGACGGTTATCTCACTTGAACTTTCGTTACATCAACAAGCTGGTTCGTGGAAAGTTGGTAAAGGGACTTCCTGAGCTGAAATACGAACGAGAACAATTATGCGCAGCATGTGAGAAGGGTAAGATGAAGAGAGCCGCACATAAACCGAAGCCTGAACCAAGCACTAGTTCTCCGTTAGAACTGATACACATGGATTTATGTGGTCCAATGAGAACTCAGAGTTTGGGTGGTAAGAAATACGTGTTGGTTATTGTGGATGATTACTCAAGATACACGTGGGTCAAATTTCTTCGATCAAAAGATGAGACACCTGAAGTTCTCATTTCATTCTTAAAGACGACCCAGGTGAAACTGCAGCGACAAGTCAAGTTCCTTCGAACTGACAATGGCACAGAATTCAAGAATAAGATTGTTGATGAATATCTCGAATCAGTTGGGATTTCACATCAGTATTCTGCTGCTAGAACCCCTCAACAAAATGGAGTAGTAGAAAGACGTAATCGAACGCTAGTCGAGGCCGCTCGGACTATGCTTAGTCAATCGGATTTACTTCTATTCTTGTGGGCGGAAGCTGTGTCGACTGCATGCCATACGCAAAATCGTTCCATAATACACCGCCGTTTTCAGAAGACTCCATATGAGTTGATCAACAACAGAACACCGACTATCAAATATTTTCATGTATTTGGGTGTAAATGTTTTGTGCTTAACGACAGAGAGAGTATGAATAAATTCAGTGCTAAAGCGGACGAATGCATCTTTATCGGTTATTCTTCAACTTCTGCAGCATATCGTGTTTATATAAAGAAGTCAAAGACAGTTGTGGAGAGTGTCAATGTCACATTTGATGAAGAGATGGCTTCTGATCAAATCAATTCAGAACCCGTTATCACAGGAGTATTAGCTTCTGGGCAGATCAGTCCAGAACCTGCATCTACAGTGATAAATTCGGATAACGCTTCTACATCTACTTCACATTTAACTGATTTAGATTTGTTATTTGAATTCTTTTATGATGAGTTTCTTGGAACTAATGTATCTAAATCTGTTGTGACTGACAGGTCTGAAGATACAAGCTGTCATCATCCAGTCACTTCAGAAGTTATTACTGAACAAGCATCCTCAGTTCAGACAGAAACTCATATTCCTATTGTTACTCCTACAGTTGAAGATGAACAAGCAAATGCTGAGCCAGAAGTAACTGTTTCAGTTGGGTGTACTACTTTGTCTATTCAACAGCCTGTTCCTGCTGTCCCAACTGATACTTCTGCAACTGATATTTCAACTGAAAACCCCACTCCTGTAATTCAAACTGAAGATTTTGAAAGTGGATTTCAAGATGATGATCATGTTCAGAATTTATCTATTCCACTTCCACATGAGTATCGCTGGACCAAGGACCATCCATTACATCAAGTAATTGGAGATTTTGACAAGCCTGTTCAGACAAGGTCAGCGACTCTTAATCAGTGTATGCATGACTCATTTCTCAGCAAGATTGAGCCAACACGAGTATCCGAGGCTCTTGCTGATTCGGACTGGGTATCTGCAATGCAAGAAGAGCTCAATCAGTTTGAAGCCCTAAAGGTTTGGAGATTAGTTCCTAAGCCTGAAGGAAAGACCGTGATCGGCACTAAGTGGGTATTCAAGAATAAAAATGATGAAGATGATGTCGTCATCAGAAACAAAGCTAGACTTGTTGCCAAAGGCTACAGGCAAGAGGAAGGCATTGATTATGACGAGACATATGCTCCAGTAGCGCGCATAGAGACAATCAGAATGTTTCTCGCCTACGCAACTCATAAGAACTTCACAGTCTTTCAGATGGATGTGAAAACAGCCTTTCTGAACGGCATTCTTAAAGAAGAAGTGTATGTGTCTCAACCAGAAGGTTTCGTTAATCCAGATAAGCCAGATCATGTCTACATATTGGACAAAGCCCTTTATGGATTAAAACAAGCCCCTCGAGCCTGGTATGATGTCTTATCAAAATTCTTGGTCAAGTCTGGTTTCTCTAAAGGTAAGATCGATACCACTTTATTCATAAAGAAAGAAAAAGCTGATATTATTCTTATTAAGATTTATGTTGATGATATAATATTTGGTTCTACTAATCCAAAATATTGCAAAAACTTTTCTAACCTCATGGTGTCACGTTTTCAAATGAGTATGATGGGAGAGATGAATTTCTTTCTCGGATTACAAGTTAAACAACTTTCTACGGGGATTTTTATAAATCAATCTAAGTACATTTTGGACATTCTTCGGAAGTACAAAATGGAAAATTGTAAATCAATTGGAACCCCGATGGCACCTGGTACTAAGATTCACACTGATCCTTCGGGTAAAAGTGTTGATGTTAGAACATATAGAGGTATGATAGGATCGTTAATGTATCTTACATCAAGTAGACCAGATATTATGTTCTCAACATGTCTATGTTCTAGATATCAAGCTGCTCCCAAAGAATCCCATTTGGCTGCTGTCAGACGGATTTTTAGATATCTGAAGGGGACTGCAGACCTTGGTTTGTGGTATCCTAAGGATACAGGGTTTCAACTGACTGCATATTCAGATGCAGATCATGCAGGTTGTATGTTGGATAGAAAGAGTACTTCTGGTCACGTTCAATTTCTTGGAGACAAGCTCGTTAGCTGGGCTTCAAAGAAACAGTTATGCGTTTCCACATCGACTGTAGAAGCAGAATATGTAGCTGCTGCCAGTTGTTGCTCTCAAGTCTTGTGGATGCGAACACAGCTACGAGACTATGGATTCAAGTATGATAAAATTCCAATCTACTGTGACTCGAATAGTGCAATTGCCATATCTGCTAATCCTGTCCAGCATACGAAAACTAAACACATTGATGTAAGGTATCATTTTATCAAAGATAATGTTGAAAAAGGAACAATTGAACTTTATTTTGTAAAAACAGATTATCAACTTGCAGATTTATTTACCAAACCCTTAGATGAAAAGAGATTTAATTTTCTTATCTCTAAGCTTGGTATGTTAAATCTTAAGACGTAATCGGTTATTACCCACTAAAGTTACAAATTGTTATTGTTCATTCTTTTCTTTATCTTTATGTCTGAAAGATACCTGCACTTTAATGGTTTGCTCATGATCTCAGGGGGAGTTAGAGAAGATTTTAAATGATCTACATTCATTTGAGGGGGAGCAAAACTAATTTCTGCATTATACTTAACTGACAATTTTTTTTTGTGTTGCATGATTTTAGGGGGAGCTTATAAGTAACAAGGAGTAAGACAATGATTTCTGATTACTTATGATCAGAACTCGTTCTATAATTGTTTTACTGTTTTCCGTCGTTTATTTTCGAATAAATTTTGTGAATAATTTTTTTGACTAGACTTTGAGACTTACAGGATGAGAGAAGCTGACACGATCATATCTACATGACTACAGCTGACTTTCTGAGATTTAAGATTGAGCGACAAGGTAAATTTCTTATCTTAATCTCACATATATCTGAAAGAAGGACAACTTTTAGGTATAGAAAACATGTTCTTAAATGTTCAAACCACTTCCCAATTCTTAAACAGATTTTATAATTTGGAAGTGTGATTTTTAAATGTTTTCATTTTATTTTTTGTGCTTAATCGATATATAAACCGTGTGTTTCCAAAGATAATTACTTGCGTATTGTCTTTTCTATATACTTTCAAGTATTCACACACACCGGTTTGAATTTTTGTTCAAGTTGTTCTTACCACGTCTCTAAATTGGAATAATTTTTCTTCGATGGTAAGACACTCCGCTTGTATTCAAAGAATTTTGAGCGATATTTCATTTCGAAACGATCATTTCAAGAATGTCTATATTTTGTTTCGTATAGACAAATATCAATTATTCTTGACCTTAAGCTTTAATTGTTATATCATTCATTTCTGATCATTTTCATACAATGTCAGATTTTCAAACAAGTCTTTTGTATTCATTTTCATTCATTCAATATACTTGTTTGAAAATACTTCAATGTTTAAAAATGCTTAAATCTTCATGATTATATCATCTGAGCATCCATTTATCTGACATTTGTATATGAGCTTTAACTGTTAAAGTTAAACCATTTGAGCAACTCATGATTTATAGTAACTATGGGTTCTTTGTGCTAGGAATTAACTAAACTTCTATGGATTCACGTTAACCAGTGTTTCCTACCCATGAAGTTAATCCTTTAGTGATTGAGTGTGAGGAGTCAAAAGAAATGAGTGTGGGTGTGCTGAGGTAAAATGGAAAAGAGAGTTTGGTTAGTAGTGAGCTTATTGATTAAAAAGAAAGAGGGTGAGAGATCAGAGTAAAAGAATATCAAACTCTGCACCAACTACTTTCTGAGCCGGGCAGCCACATTACTAGCATTTCACAATTCTTTGGTGAATGTTATTGAAACAGGCAAATAGCCCATGCCAACTCTTGCTTAAACCCCACCAACCACTCATTTTCTTCTCAACAAGAAAATGTTTCACATTTTCAAGGGGACGCAACATATTATCTATTTGGTTTTCATTTGGAAAATCTGGATATTGAAACAGAAGGAAGTCTGCCCCGCCTTCGCACTTCAATCATGCACTTAGAGTCTGTGTTTATCTACTGTTGTCTCAGTGGTTTACACAATGTTGAGCCTTATTATAAAAGCAATTATTCGTGCTTAATTCTTTCTACACATGCACGAGCACACAAAGAATTTGTTTCTTTGTCATAACATTCATAGAAATTGCCTTTGTGGTATTTCGATGATTGGATGGAAGCCCTGGGGGAGTGAACATCAAAAAGCTCCTTTCTAATGTGTATTTGTTACACACAGTGACTTCGTGTTACTGACAGGCATTTTAACTGATTCATCTGTTGATTCAGGAGTTACATGTTCTTAATTTGTCTGGATTTGAAAAGATCTAGATGAATATCTTGGAGAGTTGACCGAATCAGAGGCTCAGTATGTCAGATCGGAATGGTCAAAGACATTTCTTGGACGAAAAGTTTTGATGATCTAGATGCTTAAATCATCAAAAAGGGGGAGATGGTATGAAGAAATGTATTGTGGAGATGATATGAAGAAATGTTAAAGTTTTTGAAGTTAAAGAGAGATGATTTCAAAGAAATGATAAAGATTTGAAGATTTAAAGATGATCAAAGAATTTCTGAAGATTTTAAGGAATTTTTCTTTGAAGATTATTTGCTAAAGCATTTGAGCTGATTCTGAAGATAATTTCTTTCCAAAAGTGTGAAAGAGTTCTATGTGATAGTTTGGGGAGATTGTTCATCATTTTTTTTAAAGACAGCTTTGGAAAGAAGACTATCAAGGAAAAGGGGAGATTTTTTTTTTGACAGAGCTTAAAGTGAAGACTGAATTGCTAGATCTTTCAACAGTGATCTTGAATCCAAAGTGGGAGATTGTTAGAGCATAAATCTGTTGGATACAAGATCAAGAATACTGAAGGTCAAAATTGAGAAAGTCAAAACTGAAGAAAGTCAAATCTCATTAAAAGTCAAAGTCTTTTATAATAAAAGTCAATGTATTTGTTTAGTTATATTTTAGTTTTCTTGTAATTAGTTGTAGGTATAAATAGTTTTTGTTTTTCAGTTTTAGAAGTGATTGCTAGAAGAGAAGTCAGATTAGAGAGAGAAAGAGAGAGAGTTCTAGAGAGAGAAAGTGTAAAGAATTGAATTGAAAGAAATCAAACAGGTAATCATTGGTTTGAATCTTGTTTGTTTGATTGATTTGTATTAGAAACTAGAAGCTGGAACACACAGTAAATCACTTGAAATACGATTTGTAACTGCCACCGACCCTTACACCCATGTCATGTTTAGACTAATTTTACAATTTTAACTTGTTACGTGATTAGCAACACAAGCTCATTTTATTTATTTTATAGGTACCCAAGGTGTTCTACTATGCTCAAAAATCCCCATGGCAGAAAGAGTGTCATCAAGGGGTAGATTTATGGAGATGTTAAAGGTTGTTGCATTCAGGAAAAGGTGGCTTTGGATTCAAATACAGGACAAGAGCTTCTTTTGTTCCTATTTATGGCAGTTAATCACCTTTGGCTTTGTGTTTCTACAGATTCTATTATGGTGTTGGTCATGCTCTTATGCTTAAGTCTCATGTTTGTTTAGTTCTTTTGTCTCAACTACTAATAATATGTGGGTATTGTATCACAGCTATTGGTGACCATTTTTTTCCATTTAAAGCAGGCTTTTTATTTGCATATGGGGTTGTTGCCACGTTTGATCTAGGGTCAAAAAGCTATTGGCTATAACTGCACCAGATTTTGTTATGCAAATGTCTATTCCATGGGATTTTAGTGTTCAAAGTGATAAGCCAGAATGTTAAAAGGTTCATGTCACTACAACAAAAAGGGGTTTATAGGACACTCATTAGTGTCCTAATAGGGTAGTTAATAGGACTTTTAAGTTTATAGGACAAAAGGCATATGTGTCCCCTCTAAAGGTAAAAATCTCCTTCACAATTGAATTCTTATTGGATTAATTACAAACCTTCAGTTCAAACTTATTGTAAAGTTCATCTAGTTTTACTTGGGATCGACTAACCTTTTATACATTGTTTATTATTTTAGTTAATGGTATTGTAATACCAACATTGCAACTGAGAAAAAAATTATCATAAAATGCATGATCCATAATAAAATTGTGTATATATATGTATGTGTGTGTCTGTGTGTGTGTGTCTGTGTGTGAGATTGGCATGTATTAGGGAAGTCAAGTGCAGTAAATCTTCATGTAGATGGTCTTTCCTAATGGCTTCAACAAATGCTCCAATTTCTCATTCCCATTTTATAAACCTTCACAACAAACTTACTGTTAAGGTTCAGTTGATTTCACTTGGACCAACTTACCTTTTGTACATTGTTTATTAGTTGAGTTAATGGTATTGTAATACCAACATTACATCTCGTAACAGGATTACTATCTTTGCAGCACTATATCATAATTATGTTAATTATAATTTGTTTTTTGTCTTTATTGTAAGTAGATTGTTTAATGCATTGTTTTAGTACAATGTTTTTTTTGTTTGTTTAATAGATTTTTTTTGCATTTCAGTTTAAGTAGAATAAATAATAGATAATACTCAAATGGATTGTGATCAAGAATCAATAGGTATTGAACACAAAAAACCAGAAGTAGAAGAGGATAAACAAGACCTAGGAGAAGAAGATAGTGATGAAGAGGTCCATGAAGAGACAGAATCAAGCCAACATTTCGAGGGATCAAAAGGTATTAAACCATTTAATTTTCCCAAATTTTGTGTCAAATAGTTCTTACCCTCTTATCAAATGAACAAACCTTCACGGTAAACTTGTTGTGAAGGTTGACTTGATTTCATATGAGACCAACTTAGCCGTTATACGAAAATTAAGTTACGATAATTTCACATAGACATTGATTTTACTTTCGCTTAAAACAAATAAATCTTCACAACAATCTTGTTGTGAAGGTTCAATTTTATCAAGTAACATGAAATTTCATTGTAGTTTGCTTTTAAGTTTCTCTGAACGATTTGTTTATTGGCATGTAATAAAACATGTTCTTTTCATAATCTTAAGAGGGGACCATTACTACTAGCTTGGTGATATTCAATCTCCAAAACCCGCCATTTGAGAGTATAGACAACTTCAAACAGAAGGATACCAAGAGTAGTGGAAGAAGTCGAAGAACGGGAGAATTTTATATGAAGAAAAAAAGGTGGATTTGAATAAGAGTAGTGAGGAATTGATTGCAATATTTCGTTAAGAGAGAATTACAGTTTTGGTCTTTAAGGTTTCGTATTTTCTTTGAAAGGAGGACCTATACTTCCGTATCTCAAATAGTGGTCCCTGAGGTTTGGTATTTTCTCTGAAAGGAGGACCTCCTCACTAACCCCGTTAAAAAACTCAGTTAGATCTAGGGGCATTTTCATCCAATCACGTTTTTGTCCCTTTTTTTTGTAAAAACCACCAAATTACAGGACCAACCACGTAATTAACTTATATATATATATATATATATATATATATATATATATATATATATATATATATATATATATATATATAAACATATACCATAAACCATATCTTCGCCGGAGAAACAGGGACCAAAACCACATCTTCGCCGGAGACAGGGACGAGGAATCACATGGACGAGAAATGGTGTTGGGTTCCATACGTAAGCATCGTTGCTTCTTCATTCCTCACTACATATCTCTGGAATTGTTCATAATACAATTTCTTTTAAAATTTAATTAATTCGTTCTTGTTCTTATTCGACCATGGATGGCTGCAACTTAAAAGGTTATTTATCTGCAACTGGACAACAATCAAAATTTGAGTTTACCAACAATCAAAATTTGAGTTTACCTGCAATTGGGATTCTCCATGGATGGCTGCAACTTAAAAGGTTGTTTATCCATCTTTCTATCGATGATACTAGACCCCAAATCAGCCTTGGTTCCAACTTGTACCAATTGTTGTTGAGGGTGGTTCTGTTTTGACCCAAACCCAATCACTTGATTCCTTGGTGTACTGTTGACCATTTGTTTCTTAATGCGAGGTAAATGTAACTGTGGAGTTTGGCTAGATCCATGAATGCAGGAAGGGACCAACGAAACACATAACCCATGAATGCAGGAAGAGACCAACGAAACACAGAACCCATGAAAAAATGGTGAAGGGGGTTTCACAGGAAAAAATGGTGGAGGGTTTAGCCGACGATCCTTCATCGTCCCTGTGGTGTCGTCCCTCCGTTTTTCACATGTATAAGTCGATGGGGATGTTGGTGATAATGGTGGTGATGGCAACGTGCGAAGTGGGTGATAATGGTGGAAGGTGCCAAGGTGGGTTACGGAGGAGTCGGGACGATGAAGTCTAAGTCGATGAGGAGATTTGGTCGGACGTATGTCGGAGGTGGTTTGGTCGAGGTTTGGTCGGACGTATGTTGGGATTCTTTCAATTGCTCATAGGGACGAGGCCGGTGGTGCCGGAAAAAAAGGAGGGGAGGGTGTCGCCGATCTTCCCTATGGTTTAGTGTGTGTGTGTGTGTGTATATATATATATATATATATAATTATTTACATAACATGTCCCTAAATCTTTATGGTTTTTACAAAACTAAGAAAAAACATAACAAATGTGCAAAATAAGGGATAATAAGAGGGAAAATGTGATCGAACCAAAATACCCCTGCCAATAACATTGATTTTTAACGGGGTTAGTGAGGAGGTCTTTCTTTCAGAGCAAAATCCCAAACCTCTAGGACCACTATTTGAGATATTGAAGTATAGGTCCCACTTCAAAGAAAATACGAAACCTTAGGGACCAAAACTGTAATTCACTCTTTCGTTAATGAAGACATTTAACACTACTTTTGTGTTTGATGTTGTTAAATTGTCATATAAACCTTTTGCTATATGTACAAAAGGTTCATATATTTTGATTTCAATGTATGTTTTGAATGCAAAAATATGTACTTAAACTTCATATTGACCCACACCTGAATAAATCTTTAGATAGAGTATTGTGTGAATTCTTAGAACATTGCGTTTAGGTATTTTATGTGAAGGTTTACTAGATTGGTTTGATGTTTGCCATAAACTTAATTGCTTGAAATTGTTCTTTACCTTCAAATCTAGTTAATGAACATTCATAGCAAAAATTGATGTGAATATTCAGTATATTGTTTCTATTTGTAGAAGAAATTAATGGCAATTGGAGTTGAAATCGATAGAAGCTTAGTTGATGAAGTCGTCTCTATGGATGATTTAAACAATTGGTGATTAATCAATCGGAGAAGAGAGTAGACAAACACGCCTAACAAAAATCATTTGAGATTTACTTATATAGAGATTAATCAAATTCAATGAAGTTGAAATCGATTAGAGTATGTCATGGAAGAGTGAAGTACTGGATGGAGATAATGCCAGAAAGTGGAGCAAGCATGGGTTGGTTTGTTTGATCTTGGGCGAAGCAAGGAAAAAGAGAGAGGGTTGGTTAAAAATACCCCTTGTATTCAAAATGTTGGAAGAATTATAACCATTAAATCGTTTAAGCCTAAAAATGATCAATGGTTAGGAGCTGGTTAGTTGACTTAATGGATCCGAAATGGGCGTTTATGGATTCGTTGGGCTTTAATGGATCGGTTGGGCTTTAATGGATCCACTTGAGCTTTAATGGACCCATTTGGGTTTTAATGGATTGGTTGGGCTTTAATGGATCCACTTGGGCTTATGAACCCATTTAGGCTTCAATGGATCCAGTCCGGCTTTAATGGATCCAGTTGGACTTTAATGGATCAATTTGGGCTTTAATGGACCCATTTGAGCTTTAATGGACCAGTTGGGCTATAATGGATCCACATGAGCGTTTATGGATCGGTTGGACTTTAATGGATCCACTTGGACTTTAATGGACCCATTTAGGCTTTAATGCATCACTTAAGCCGTATTTCGAATCCGCCGATCTCTAGGTCAAGATTTAATATTAACACTTCAAAGTGCTCGACTTATCCGTGTTGAGTTGAAGTCCCGACTTAAGTGACTAAACTTAAGAGCTAATAACGATGGCCATACCCAGGTGGCGGCTCAAGTGGCAGTTCAATTAGGCTTAAATCAGTTATGTTGGGCTTAAGTCACCATTGGTATTATTAGGCCTTAATAAGTCATGAAAGGTTTTGTTTAGGCTATATTGGTTCTTAATAGGGTATAGTGGGCCTTAGTGGATACAAAAATGTAATAAATCACTATTGGTGTTATTAGGCCTTTATAAGTCATAAAGGTCTTGTAGGGATATAATTGGTCATAAGGTTTAGTGGTTCTTCATAGTCTATAATGGGTCTTTGTAGTCTTATCGAACCCAATACACACAGTTTAGTAGTTTTACTAGCGAGGTTCATTAACAATCTCCGAGTCATATACGACCCACCATGACCATGTACAATTCATTAAGAGTCACTAAAACCATCATAATAACTTTTAAATAATAAATATTTTCTTTATAATATCTTGTAGCTCGATAAATCACATAGATAAATAATTGGTGCATACATACGTACATGCATACTTGCAATCTAGCAAAAGTTTACAGCCCGTGCTACCTTCATCTGAAGTGACCCTTGAAGGAACCAGTTAATCTAATAGAAATCTGCCAGAAATTAATTAATTATAATTAAGTTAATCATTAAATTTAGAAAATCAATTTTTGTTCGGAGAAAAAAAAATTCGGCGGAAAATTGCCGCCGGAAATCCGCCGGAAAAGTCAGATCCGCCGGTAATTCTGCCGGATTTTTTCCCGACGACCAAATTCGCCGGAAATCCGCCGAAAACTTAATTTTCAGTTGAATCTCCGGCGGATTTGACCACCGGAAAAACTGGTCTGTTTTGTAGTGTAACATGATGTGATATCTTGAGGAAAAGAGAGTTCTATGTCCTGTAAATATTCGGGAAAAGGTATACAATTCTAAAAAAATATATTAATATGTAATTTTTGTTAAATAAATACCGAATAATGTAATATCAACTCTACCTAGATATGTTTTGCAACCAATTTATTGTTGTACATCAACATCGTGTACAAAATTGTTCTTGTTCAATAAAATATTGTGTTACACAAGTGACGTCCAATCAAGGAGTCTTTTGAACAATCAATGATTGGTAGATTCAACGAGTGAACATAAATAAATATATATATGTTTTTATTTTTATTTCTCTTTTAGCAACGGATTGTAGCTAACATATCACTATGATAAAATCGACCCCATTTTAAATAAAATGTTTATTTTTTATTAGAGCTCTTTCATCTATACTATATTATAAAACATCTATAAAAATAGCTTTTAAAAACAATTGTTAAAGCTTAATATACTGCTATTTAACGCTAATTACTTAAAATATCTTAAAGACAATTATTAAAGTTTTATGTATTACATTTAATCTTTATCTCTAACCACTTTAACTCCCTAAAATCACTCCCCACCTAATTAAATACAGGATAAAAATCAAATTTTAAATATAAAAATCTAAAATATAATAAAGAAAATCTAACATAATATTTAATGTTTATTTTATAAAAAAAACATTATATTATTAAACCTAAAATAAATTACATTATTATTAAACTATCGAATAAACTCTTAAAAATAAGCTTTTATGCATTAAGTACTGTTTATTGATACATTATTACAAGCTATATGTTTGAATTCATAACTAATTGATAAACATAACAAAAAGAGGATAAACATCTTAATTTAAATATAAACAATTTAAAATATATAAGAAATTATCGAATTCTAATAAAATACTTAATTTTTTTTATATAAAAAACATTATATTATTAAGCCTAAATTAAACAAATTTATAAAAAAATCATTATCACTCTCTTAAAAAATCATTATCACGTAAAAAACGGTTATAACGAACAAAAAAACTATATTGAAGATCATGAAATTCTCGTTTTTTTATATAATTTGTTTGATTAAAATATTAGTAATTTTTAAGATAAATTATTTTAAAGTTTAAGGGGGTAATTTTTTTAATTAAAAATAAAAATAAAAAGTCAAAGAAGGTAGACGTTGATTCAAAATTACAATTTTGTCTTTAATCACTTCCCAATTAACATTATTATATATTAATCATTGATTAGTTTTCTAAGTTTTGATCAATGGTTAAGATTTGTTCTCATGTGTACAATGAAAGATGAGTTTTTATTTGAACCCACCCATATATATATATATATATATAGGGGAGGGATCAATTGGAAACCAGTTTTACATTGGAAACTTTGGAAACCGAAATCAACCAATTAGTAAATTTCTTTTTTTATTTTTATTTTTAATTGATAAGGTTATTTTAATCTTTTACATAATTTCATAATATATATGGTAATTGTTATTATTATTATATTAATTATTATTTAATTTTAATTTATTTTATATATGATAATATGGATGATTTATTAAATTAAAATATATCTAATTTAGGTAAACAAAATTTAAATCATACGAAAACACCATTTTTTTTATTCATGTACTTGAATTGACATTATTAGGAAATTTTGTATTTGAGCCACAAAATATTAATATAAAATTAAAATATTCAAATTTTCAAGTATTAATATGAAATTAAATATTCATATGAAATTAAAAGATTGGAAACTTTGATACTATGTATTGTTTTGATTCTTATGAATCAGTGATTGATTCATCTAATGAATGAAAGTTTATATTCATATGAAATCTTCAATATTACCTCCAAGCACAAAATATTAATATAGTGAAACATAATGGATTTGATATAGTGAAACAAAATATTAATATAGTGAAACCTGATGAAACATAAAATGTTAATATAGTGAAACCTGATGAAACATATTTGATATAGTGAAACATAATGGAAAGGTAATGAAACAAAATATTAATATAGTGAAACCTGATATAGTGAAACAAAATAAATATTAATATAGTGAAACCTGATATATTGAAATAAAATATTAATATAGTGAAACCTGATGAAACAGATTTGATATAGCGAAACATAATGGAAAAGTAATGAAACAATAATGGTAATGAAACTTAATTGGTTTTTACATACTGCATATTGATGAACAGGTAATAAAAAGGTAGTATTGATATATTGTTATTATATTTTATTAATAAATTAATTAATGTATTACCATATATAATTATTATCTTTTATTAATAAATTAATTAATTTATTACCATATTTCATCTTTGTTGCCAAATTTGAAACAAAAAAGAAAAAGACACATTTACCCTTTTGACATATTATTATAATCTTTTATTAATAAATTAACTAATTTATTACCATATATAATTCAAATGAATCTTGACCATTGATTAAAAAAATCAATGGTTGAAATTTGGTTTCCAAAGTTTCCAATGAAATTAGGTTTCCAATTGAAACCACCCCTATATATATATATAGGATTAGGTTCATTTGAGAAATGCTAAAAATATGAGAAATAAAAAAATGATCATAGCATTTATTTTGTCAACATTTGCGGCTTTGACCGTGAAGCACCGGATAATTCCTTGTGTGGTCTGTAGAAGATAGAGGGGTAGTTTCGTAAAATACGCGAGACGAGTTCATATATGAATCTGTATGATTCACGTATAAATTATATGTTCATATATGAACCAGTGTAATTCACATATGAACTCTTTTAACTGATTCATATATGAACCTTTGTGATTCATATATGAACTATACGTTCATATATGAATCAGTTAGTTAGTTCATATGTGAATCACAAAGGTTCATATATGAATCTTTAATTAGTTCAACTGATTCACATATGAACCTACAGTTAATTAGTTCATATGTGAATCGGTTAATTGGTTCATATATGAATTAGTTAAAAGAGTTCATATGTGAATTACACTAGTTCACATATGAACATATAGTTCATATGTGAATCATACAGATTCATATATGAACTCGTCCCGTGTATTTGTAAAAATTAGGAAACTGTCCTAATTTGACCGGTCAAAGTCGTAATTGTTAACCAGTCAAAGATGCAATATTTGACCGGTCAAAGCCAATCTTGACCGAATGAAAAACTATGATTACTTCTATGTTTCTCATATATTTAAGCATTTCTCAAATGAACATCTCCATATATATATATATATAGGGGTAGTTTAATTTGTAACCAATGAAAATCTTACAACTCATGCAACCTACTTCTTAACCGTTGGATTAATGATAAACGGTTACAATCAATATTTTAAAACCCGGTTTTAAGGTTGACCCGGTGTGGTGACCGGGTCACGGTCCAACCGGTTCAACCGGGTGGTTGACCCGGTTTCAAGAAATTTTATGTATTTTTCATTTTCTTGCATATATATATATAGTGGAAGAATATTTTACAACCCTTAAAAAAGTTCAAACGAGAAGCTAAACATTCTGCGAGAAGGCGATAAGTGTTTAATCATATATGATACACAAACTTAATCATATATGATTAATCACATGTTATATTGGCAATACATAAACGTTTAATAATACATGATTAAACACACTTACAAGCCGTGTAATCATATATGATTAAACACTTCTTGCCTTCTCGCAAAATGTTTAACTTCTCGCATGATTCTCCCTCTATATATGTAACCAATAATTTGATGTCCACAAGTTAAAACATTAAAAATACACATAACAAAAAGTTTACATCAATCCAAAAACATTAAAAAAATACATAACGACAAATTTTATATCAATCCAAAAAAAAAACATTTTTTTTTAATTTTTTTAACCCGGTCAACCCGGGTTTTTAACCGGGTCAACCCGGGTTTTTACCGGTTTTCTCAAAAACCCGGCGGTTCGATCCGGTTCATAAATCCCCAAAAACCCGGTGATAGTTGACCCAGTCTCTCGACCGGTTCCCGGTTGAACCGGCCGGGTCGATCCGGGTTTTAAAACATTGGTTACAATACATGTGGGTCCAATATTTTTAATTAACAAAAATAAAAAAATAAATAAAAAGAAAATAACCGTTTATCATGAATCGAACGGTTAAAATGTAGTTTGCATGGTTTGTAAGATTTACATGGGTTGTAAATTATCCTTGGCCTATATATATATATATATATATATATGCAAATGATCGTTGAGTTAACGCTGAGAAACGTGAGAAGTGGAACTAAACCGTTGATCTCTTTTAATCTCAAGCCCTCCCATGAATTGTGACTTAGAAGGGGAATTGATTTGGTGCATCTCGGCGTATCTTATCTCGGTGCATCTCATTCTAATTTGCATCCATTTTTCATTCAACGGTCGATAACCATTTCTCACGCTTCTCACTGTTAACTCAAATTCTCATCGGAACCCAACCCTATATATATATATATATATATATATATATATATAGGGGCGTAATCAAATGAGAACTACCTATTTTGTGGTAACCGTGAGATCCAACGTGAACCACTCATTTAATATAATTAATATTATTTCTTAAAATAAAGTAAAGGATAATTTGGTAATTTAATAATTTAAAATTTTCAAGAAATCAAATCTTTAATTTGATTCATGCCAATAATAACCACTGTTACCTAATATATTAGTGATTTTAATCTATGCATTACCCTAGCCAATCATAACCACTATTACCTACTGTTACTCGATGAACTCACGCCGGCCATCTAACCCAGATCTCGCCGGTGGTGGTGGTCGCCGTGAAGGATGCGGTGGTGGTGGTCGCCGTGAAGGATGCCGGTGGTGGTGGTCGCCGTGAAGGATGCCGGTGGTGGTGGTCGCCGTGAAGGATGTCGCTGGTGGTGCTCGCCGGCCATCTAACCCAGATCTCCCCTCGTGCAGATCAGTGAATCCAAACAGGTGACGATGTTCTACAACACAGATCTCGACAATGCACCGAAATCTGTACCTTGTTGGAGACCTCGACGAAGCACCAAAACCCAGATCGATTTTATTGTTATCTTACTTGTCGATCGAACTCTGACCACCACACCGGTCGTAGAGGTGTTGTAGTGGTATCACCCTTGTTGCTATTAGAATGGGTATGTATCACAGTGTGTATCACAATGAGTTTATGTTTTAAAGTCTAAAATTAATGGGTATCACAATATGTATCATCGTTGTTTTACAAAGTGTATCATAGTGTGTCATAATGAGGTATCACAATGGGGTATCACATTTGGTATAACATTAGGATATCAAATTTGGTATCATAATGAGGTATCACACTGGGGTATCACATTTGGTATAACGGTAGGGTATCACAATGTGGTATCATAATGAGGTATCACATTTGGTATCACAATGTATTTCCTTGTTTTACGAAGTGTATCATAAAACACAGTTTATTTTGTATCACAGTGATTATCATATTGTATTTTGTATCACAGTGGCTATCACAATGTATTTTGTATCACAATGTGCACCATAGTGTATTTCGCCGGAATAAGGTTCACCAGATGTCGGAGAGGAGAGAGGGAGGAGAGAGAAGATATTTTAAATACCTAAAATGCTCTTTAATTAAAATTTTAAATCAAAAATTACCAAATTTATTAATTTCCTAATTTATCATATGATTTGTGGTTGAGATTGGATCTCACAGTTATCACAAATAACTCAGTTCTCCCATGAAGGGCCCCCTATATATATATATATATATATATATATATATATATATATATATATGGTTTCAATTGGAAACCAAATTTCATTTGAAACTTTGGAAACCAAATTTCAACCATTGATCTTTTTAATCAATGGTTAAGATTCATTTGAATTATATATGGTAATAAATTAATTAATTTATTAATAAAAAATAATAATAATATGTCAAAAGGGTAAATGTGTCTTTTTCTTTTGTGTTTCAAATTTGGCAACAAAGATGAAATATGGTAATAAATTAATTAATTTATTAATAAAAGATAATAATTATATATGGTAATAAATTAATTAAATTATTAATAAAGATAATAACAATATATCAAGACTACCTTTTTATTACCTATTCATCAATATGCAGTATGTAAAAACCCAATTAAGTTTCATTACCATTATTGTTTAATTACCTTATCATTATGTTTCACTATATCAAATATGTTTCATCAAGTTTCACTATATTAATATTTTGTTTCACTATATCGGGTTTCACTATATTAATATTTTGTTTCATTACCTTTCCATTATGTTTCACTATATCAAATCTGTTACATCAGGTTTCAATACATTAACATTTTATGTTTCATCAGGTTTCACTATATTAATATTTTGTTTCACTATATCAAATCCATTATGTTTCACTATATTAATATTTTATACCTGGAGGTAATTTCGTATGAATACTTGAAAAATTAAATATTTGTTTTTTATATTAATATTTTAATCAATCAATGATTCATCAGAATCAAAAATAGAGGATCCGTATGATTAAAATTTGTTTTCCTAGATTAAATATCTTATTTTTACATTAATAAATGACTAACATTACCATATATAAAATAAATTAAAAATAAATAATTATTAATATAATAATAATAATAACAATTACCATATATATTATGAAATTATGTAAAAGACAAAAATAACTTTATCAATTAAAAATAAAATTAAAAAAAAAGAAATTCAATGATTGGTTGATTTTGTTTTCCAAAGTTTTCAATGTAATACTAGTTTCCAATTGATCCCTTCCCCCTATATATATATATATATATATATATATATATATATATATATATATATATATATATATATATATATAGGGGTGGGTTCAATTGGAAACCATATTACATTAGAAACTTTGGAAACCATCTAGATACCATATATAGCATCATTAATACCATGTTAAATAATATCATAATAATAATAATTACCATATATATTACGAAATTAGATAAAAGACTAAAATACCCTTATCAATTAAAAAAATAAAAGAGATAAATTAATTGATTGGTCAAAAATTGGTTTTCAAAGTTTCCAATGTAATGTTGGTTTCAATTGATCTTTCTCTCTCTCTCTCTCTCTCTCTATATATATATATTAATAAGTCATCCAATAAACTTAAGCCTAATCATTTTACAGTGTATATATAATGAGATTTTTAAGTTTATAGGAAAAAAATTAAAAAAGGTTTATGAATTTTTTTCATTTTGATTAAATTTTTGAATGTTTTTTTAATAAATAAACTATTAAACTTTATTATTTTAAATTATTAAGTTTGTGAACATTTTTGTAACAAATAAATCATCTAAATTTTAGAAATTGGTTACATACATCATTTAAAAAATATATATATCTTACCTGTTGCCTGCTAGTAGAGATGGCCAAATGGTGCCAGCCAGGTCGGGATCGGCGGAGGACCGGTTGTAACACCCCAAAATCCTTGGCCGAAAACAAGGTTCTAAAAAACGCGTCATGGCCTTGCCGCCATGTTTTACCCCTTGGTGTCGAGATAAGGCGTCGAGTTCATTATGGCACGCCATGGCCTGTCATGGGGCGTTATGGCGTTACAAATTCTCGACCCCAAGCTCATTATGGCGTGCCATGGCGTTGTGTCGTTACAAATTTGTGTACTTTCGATTCTTCGAATTTGTGTACTTCGAAATTCGAATGGAATTTACCCATTAGTATCGATTATAATTTATAAATTCTTTTATTTATCGTTTTATATGAATTTAAATTGTTAATAACTTGTTCATTATTGTTCAAGACACTAATAAAAACACACACATACACATATATACAGATTTGCCGCCTTAAGTCACGCCTTGGAAAACGCCATGGCCTCTCCATAACTCGTAAGGCTTGAGGCTTGACCTCGCCGCCACGCCACGCCTTACGCCATTTAGAACCTTGGCCGAAAAGGAGACGAAACATGGCGGCAGAGTTTCGCGCGACCGCCCGTGCAGGTCGAACCGCGTCGTGATCCACGCGAAACCCCTGTTCAATGCTCCACGCGGCTCTTCGCGCGAGCCGTGCTGCGCCGACACTCGCGCGTGAGCACTGTGCGCAATAAAAGGAGAAAACCAGCCCCAAACCTCATTTCTCACTAAACCCTCAAAACTCTCCCCATATTCTCTCCCAAATCGATTTTCCACCCTCTCATTTGAATCCTAACATATTTTTGGGGTTTTTCCTCCTAAAATCAAATGATTGTTCATCATCTAGCAAGTCTTGGAAGCTAGAACCATAACCCTTCCATCTTCATCTTCTTCACCAAGTTTCTTAGGGTTTCATCCAACCATTTTTCATCATTTTGAAGATTAGAAGTTTGTGGTTCATTGTGGGGATCTAGAATAGTATGGTTGATGGATTCAAAACCATGGCAAAGGTAATCTTCTCTTCCCTTCAACAATTAGGGTTTTGGGATAAGCTGAGATCTTCGTGTAAAATGTTTGAGGAACGATTCTACATGGTTGAATATGGATATTTATGGTTGGTAATTTATGGATCTAGGTTTTTGGAAGTTTTTGGCTTGAAGATCCAAGTTTCTTCAAAAGGAGTTCAAGTTGGGAAAAATCTAGATTTAGCCTAAATCTAGCAAGGTGAGTTCAAATTGATTTGTGAAAACGGTGTACGTGCCAAAATGTTAATATTTAAATGTTTATATGTTTTACATGAAATTAATAACTGTTGAGTTATTTGATGAGTTTTAACTATTTGAAGTGTTTAACTTTATAAGCTTTGCAAAAACCCACATTTGGGATTTTGGGCATTTGATAAATAAGTCATAAACATTGGTATTTCAATGATTTGTTTTATAGAATTAGATTTATGAGTATCAATGTATTTTTATTGTGTGTTTTGGAGAAATGTTCGATTTTGTGTTATGGGATCATTTGAAAGAATAAACGGTATAAACTCGCTTGGTAAAGGATTTGTCCCAATCTAAACTATGTTGGAGTTATATATATATATATATTTTGGAGCATGGGTTTGCATAAATGCGGGTTGTTTGCGTTTGATTTCATTTTATGATTTTCAACAATGGATCTTTTGCTTAGTTGAGCCTATGGCTTGGTTTGGAATTTATTGGGTCTTAGGGACAATTGTCCGATTTTTAATAGCTCAATGTAGAGCAATTGGGTATGACTTGCATTTACTGCATCTTATTTGAGAATTACATGTTTTGAATGCACTAGTTCATTTGTTTGGAGTCATGTAATGTTTTTAAATAATGCAGTGGATACATAGGCACTTGAGTCGTTACATTCAATGTTGGGACGATTAGTTTCCCTCATTGTAGCACGGATAGGCATCGGGATTCATGGTAAGTAAGATGTGTACCCGTGGGGCCGGGCATTGTCCCATGAGCAGTAAGGTGGAATCCAACTGTGCTTGTATGTTTGGTATGGATTTGGATACCTCGAAGTGTAGACCTAGAGGGGTTGAATTTGAGTCTCCACGGGCAAAAGATCTAGAGGGGTTGAGCTCGATATGTCTTATGAGTATAATCCATACCTTTTAGTTTTCTACATAGTTATGTGACCTACTTTTGTATCCTGTCACGTGCAATGTAATCGGGTCTCCCCCGTCACCGAAATGTGTTGTTTTGGTTATGGAGTTTTATAATCCATGTTTTCGGTGACGTTTTGAGTATTGTAACACCCTGAAAACTGCGGAAATAAAATTTTGAAGAAACAATTCGGCAATAGACTAACTTGCGAAATAAGGTGTGACAATTTCATTACACAATCAACCCAACGGGTATAGAGTAGCCAATATTGAGGTAGATAACTGAAGTATAAAACGACATCCTATTAATCTACAAAATATCTAGATTAGGGACGGGTGTCGCTACACTTCCAAAATAAATCTTTAAAAGAATCCCTCACGACCCCAAGGTCGCTCCCTCAGTCCCGACGAGCCCCACTGCTAAGATAACCTGCCAACATGACAACCAAGAGCAAGCGTTAGGCTAACGCCTAGTGAGAACAAGCTAAATAAAAGAGAGTACTAAACCCAATTGGTGCCACGCGGTAGTATAGCCATGAGCTAAGTCAAGAAATCCAATAAACCATTAGTGATTAAACATGGTATAAGTAATACCCACAAATCACATAACGAGCTCAACCCCTCTAGATCTGTTGCTCAAAACATTCAAGTCAACCCCTCTGGATCTATCCTTGAGAGTTCCCAAAACAGGGGGAACCCAAGCACCAAATGGGATTACACCTTACTGCACCATGAGACATTGCCCGACCGTATAGGCCCACAACCTACTTATCATGGCAACCCAATGCCTATCCCGTGCTAAAACGTGAACCAAATGCCCAAAACAGGGGACATAGGAACACAGTGCCTATGGATCCATTGCACTAAGACTCAAAGCCAAAGCATGTCATTTCAGAGCATACTCACATTAAATCAGTTATACAGGCAATTCATATGAACAACAGTTCAATTCTATAAATCGTGATTCTTGAAAATGTGAGATCTTTAGAAGGCAATTTCCAACGATAATACGTCACTTTGAAACCAGGTTTTCCACATTTCAAATAATACATTTATCACATAGCATTCGTAATACATACCGATTTAGCTTAAAGGACTCACCTCAGATTTCTTCCTGATTATAGCCTGCTTCTGACGATTGCTACCTATGACAACACCGATAATCGGTAAGCCAAAATAAAGACAACTTAATGACTTACAACTCTGGAATACGAATACCACACTGCCAAAACACTGATCCGGTCGAGTACCAAATCCGGTCGAACCCAACACCGGTCGAACACAGTACTGGTCGAACGGCAACACCGGTTGAACAACGGTCCGGTCGAACAACGGTCCGGTCGAAACAACGGTCCGATCGAACAACGGTCCGATCGAAGGACCATCGGTCGAACACGACCCCGGTCTAAGGACCATCGTCGTGTTCATCAAGAACATCAAGAACAGATCGAATACAGAACCCAGATCCAAAATGAGAAAATACTCAGATCTCACAATGGAACGGTTTAAAACCTTCACAACGAGATTCTACGCGGCTAAAAGCATTCAGATCAAAGCATTAAGCTAGATTCGTACCTGGATTTGGAGAAAACCCGAAGACCTCTTTCTCCTGCTTCTCTTCTCTCTCTCTCTGATTCTCACAACTGATATTTATGATATTTTTAAAATATCTAAAATCTGATTTCTATTTATATAACCCAAGTTACATTTTACTCCCCTGAACTTTGGGTAATAGTCAACTTTTCACCCAACCCCAAAATAACGGGTGTTACAAGTATGGATTGTTATCCATGTTTTGTGGTTTTGGATATTGAACCTTATCTATGTTTTGGATATTTTAAATGATAAAGTTTATCCATGTTTTCAGTATTTGATTATTAA